>OW964557.2:20225617-21624603 GCA_943138885.2 Tholera decimalis
TATTCCAAGTTTTTCGAGATTTTATTTATTAAACTCGATACGTGAATTCATCATTATAAAAATGTTACTCTGCTTATTTGTACCTACTTATTTAAATAATATACACAACAAAAACGTATTTCAAAAAGCGGCCTCATTAGGAGGTTGTATTCGTAACATAATACAGAAAAAATAATAAATAAGATGTGACAAAGCCTTTGGTTGCAGGAAGGCGTATTATGCTTTAATAATCGACCAAGATTGTACTCTGTAAACTCCACGTGTACTTGGGAGTGGGACGGAGCCAAATGTTTTAGTAATGTTTTTGTATGATACAAGCGAGTAAATAATAAGTACCTGTGTTACTATATTGGTTACCTACTTCAGAGGCATAAAGCGTACAAAGATAACGTACAATTTTCACTCTTCATACTAACATTGTGTTAGGGGACAAATAAACAATTCGTATTGATTTTAGATTAGGTACATCTTCTAAGTTTAAAATTGAACTTTCTTAACTCTTTGATATAAGGTCCAATATTAAATTAATAGCTATCGGCCAACTTCATCTAGTTTAAATTTATGAAAAAATGAAGTGTAAAAATGTTATGTATAACCAATTTGTAAATATATGTCATTATTTTATTAAAATACTAACAACAACGCCACATCGTCATAACAATAATTGCATCAACTGCAGGCTCTGCGAACACCGACAATGTAACAGCGTGCTCAATTCAAACAAGCATCGGATCAAGTAAATTGAATATTCTGCGTGACCATCATAGTGTTAATCCACTATACGAACAGTTCAATAGATCTGTTATCAGTGCAAAAGGTGTATTGGATAAAGCCAGCTTTAGACCGATTACATCGCCTCACCGTCCCTGTCCCGGCGAAGTCGAGTAATAGGAGGCGCCTTGTGATTGGCCAGTTTCGAATACCCGCCAGCGACAAATTGGATCCAGTTAGCCTGTAGGTCATGTTACTAAAAGATAAAAGCGGGGATAGAGGCCACTTCAAATTGGACGAGATTCGACTATCGCCTCAATATAACTGAGTAAATTGTTGTTATTATTTTAAATTATAGTGTAACGTAGTTGCTGGACGTTAATTAGGTAAACGGGATGTTTAAAGAGGATCCAGCTTTCAAAGCGACGACGGAATTAGTACCTACTTGAGTAACTAGAGCATTTGCTGATGAAACCCACCGAAAATGAAAGATGCCTATTTTATAGCAGTTCTTGTTGAAAATACAAAAAAATATTTTGAAATTTAATTTCAATCTCATTAATAAAATTGTAAAAAGTTGTAGCTAAAATTCAGACAAGACCTAGATCAGTTCATGTGTAAGCAAATTCAAGTACGCTTCAGCATATTTTATGCAAAAACCATTCTAATAGCATGTGTCCCGCGTGATATAGCGTTTAAAGAGAGACTCCTAGATTGAACAACACACAAATAAGGCCTTTTTTCCTTCGTGTATCCCCGTCAGCCCGGGGAAGACGGAGGGTTACGTCGAGCTTCTACTGACTAAAACCACAAGTCGGCCTTTCTCAGCCACTGACAAGTATATAGCGGGTCAAAGAACTCATTATATACATATGTATATGCTAGAATTGTGAACGTACACAAGGTAATGAAGAATGGAACTGTTGCTACGTTAAATTATGTGCCTATGTTACTGAGGGATATAGTAAGTTCATTAGAACTGGAGATTACCCACTTGTTTAATGTTACATTTTTTTTTCCAACAACCATCAAGACAACAACAAGATCCATCAACCTGCACTAGGTTTGCGTAGTGGTTTAGGGATTATTTCTTTCCCCCTCATAAACAGGAAACCAATGTCCCAAAAGTGGGAACATTATAAGCTGATTATTATATTATTTTAACATTAGAAACAGTTAAGATATCTTCAACAAAAACTTCTCCATGTAGTTTTTTGATCAACTACTTGCAAAATCTTTCGTATTTATGTATGTAGGTGCAACTATAATATATCACCTTATTTATGACTAAGCCATGCCCGGGACTTCATTCGGATGGGAAATTTTCCTACGTAAACCCCAATTTTGTGAGAATTCCTTGATAAAAAGAAGGCTATATGTTGCCCTATAACTACCCCTATCTTCCAATAAAAGTCCCATAAAATTGGTTTAGCTGTAGAGATCAACTCCGACAAACATGCAGGCAGACAGACCGATACACAAGCAGACAAACATTTTTAAAACGTTTTGCTTATGTTTTAGTATCGTGTAAATAACCATAGGCACTTAAGATGACACAGTTATTTTAAAATCACAGACAGTCACTTCACTATATATATAAACTAGCTGTGCCCGCGTCTTCGTCCGCGCGGCGTTAGCATTTTTAATTTTTTAAGCTAATTATTTTGAAAATAAAACTCATACATAATTTGAATGTCGTATTTATTAATATCTAATCCAAAGTCTAAAAAATAAGTTTCAAGCTTATAGCATTAAAAATGACGTAATTTCCACACAAACTTTCATCCCCTATTTCAACCCTTTACAGCCCTTTTTTCGCATTAAAAAGCAGTCTATATCCTTTTTCAGGCTCTAGACTATGTCCGTACCGAATTTCATTAAACACATTAACACACAGACAGACAGAGTTACTTTCGCATTTATAATATTAGTAAATTAAGCCTCATAAATAAAGGTGGACCTAATGCCAGCCACTAGGCAAATATTAACCAACACCAGGACTTTACGCTCAGCAGTGACTAACTAGATAGATGTGTATTTTTTGCCATTTAATTGAATAATTGATTTACCAGTTGTTTGTAGACACGAACGGGCCACATGTTACCCTTGGCACGAACTTTGTGTGTGAATAAACTTTCTACGCCATTACGTCAATCTTTTTCTTATTTATTTTAGTTTATTTGAACTCTTCTGTGATTTTATCAATTTAATTTAAGGTACCGAATCAAAAAGGCATATGAATTACGATTATTAATTTAGGTATTGATGTGTTGCTTGCTTATATATTTTAAGCGTTATTTTACTTAGTATAAGTATGTATGTTTTGAGTTCTGTGAATTTTATTTCCACTCGTTAGTAAATGTAAAAAACAAAAGTGTGCCCCAGCTACCGTCGATTATAGGTAACTATTTACATTACTGGATGCGGAGGTCTATAACAAACTAACTATAAGCGGACCATAAGCGTCAATAGCCTAATGGATAAGGTGTCGGACTTGTGATCGAGAGGTCGCAAGTTCGAATACCACCCATTACATTATTGCCTTGAACCCACTCCAGACACAAACATATATAGCTTAGTTGGAGGGGTTAACAAGATTGCTTGTAATGTGTATTCTACCCACATTGCTACAAATATTTAAAAAAAATAGCTCTCATGCCCCAAAACCTGCATCCAATGTCACTTCTATGCAGCGCTAGTGACAAAAGACAAAGCTATGGGCATTCATACGAAATACGCGAAGGATAACAGTCATATGTATACATATGACTGTCATGTGACTGTGACATTGCTAGTTCTCTTTGAAAAATAATATATATCTGTACGAGTTGAATCTGTTTGTTAGTCAGGAATTGTAATATAGTAACAACACAGAATTTTTTATAAACTTTTTTTGTATATTTGTTAATATAAACACGTTTACTCGTACTTAGTACCTAAATTTACACACGTTGGGGAAAGAGACTTCTTTACTTTCGACTTTCTTTTACACAGGTTACTTGGTTATTTAGCTAAAACGTTGATGTACACTGTGACTGTAAAACCAATTCACTGTATAATTTTATTTGTTACTTTAAGGTTTTATTCAATGCAATTCAATTAACGTTTATTTCAGACATCGTCCATAGTGTTAGTAACAATATGTACTATGTAAAACACTATACTTAAAATCTAGTATTAGTAAATGCAGACATAAGCATTAATACACAGTTTAGCTGCATCCACCTTTGTAGCATAGGAGAGTCCCACCGATCTGCGAATACACTGAGTATAGTGTTGGTACGGCCGCGGACTCATGCCATCAGGGAAGTTATCATTATTATTGCAGATCAACCAAACTAGGCAGCACAAGGCTCACGAAGAAAAGAAGATCTTGAGACATGTAGAAGTTTTTCTTTAGCAACTTTACTGCCTCTTGCAATGAATAAAATAATATCAACAGCAATTCTTTCTTAGAACACTTTCATTTTAAAAAAGCCCCGCTAACTTAAATCTTATTTATTCTTAACCTATATCGAACAACACATCCTTGCAGCGAGCTCAAAGTTAGCTATGAATGTCCCGAGAGGCATCCCAGGCTCGACTGGAACCGACGTGCCCCAGTGAGTGTACAGAGCTTTCGAATTTGCGTGCGGAGCACATCACAAACAAAGACTTGCCACTGACATTTGTGGACATTGTACTGACTGTACCTACTGATAATGTAATAAATTTACTGTACACCACTTTTATTATAAACAAGGTACATGTTACAATGGCGTTCATTTGTGTGCTTTGAGACTTTTTGCTGCGTTGTAGCACGTTGTAGTTTCCTACACGACAGAGATAATAAAATGTTGGAATTAATATAAGTTTTATAGTTTAAACGTACTAATTATACACGGGCCTTTTTCTTACTCTCATTGGCAAAAACTCTAGGAAATGAGTTAAATTTTAAAATACGAGTATTAATAAAGTATAGTAGTAAGAATCGTAAGAACAGAGTGGGTTTTAGTCAGTTGACACTCCGTTCCGCTCCACCCAGAGCAGGAGGAGTAATTTTATGATTTTACCACCGAAAAAAAAGCTGTTTGCTGTTGTTAATGTTTGGAAAAACAAACGACTAAAATTAATAAAATAAAGATTACCTACTTTTTTTGTCAGGTGGGGAAATCATCGAATGACTTCTCTCGCTCTGGGTTAAGCGGAAGGGTGTGTCAGACTTCTACTGACTAAAAACCCACCCTGTTCCTTCAGGTGCCCTAAAGTTCAGGGGCCGCGGTATCTCGTTAAAACATTCCCGTAACCGCGGCAGGCAATGGCCCTATGGGGCCCCGTCACTGGTGCTGACAGCTCTTTGAGGCGCGCGCGGAACATGACGCGCCGCCGACCCGGGCCTGGTCCTTACCGGACGGTGAGCTACCCCTGCTCACCGTCCGCAAGCTCGTGCCTACGGTGGCCGGAAATCGGCTCGCGATCCCCGACGCCCGGGGCGTCTCTCGCGGCGGCTGGGGCGTGAGGAAGAGAGTTGCCTCTCCCTCGCGCGCTCGGCCTCCTCCTTTGCTAGCATTACTGCCTCGCAGAAGGAGGCGATCGCATCCCATTCCCTCTCACTCCGCACCATGGTCTGAACCAGGGCCGGGCGCGAGAGGTCACCGCCGCCGATCGCCTCAACCTGGACACGGCGAAGCTCTGCCCAAGCGGGGCACACCTCTACCGTATATGCTCCGCCGTGTCAAAGATTACCTACTTGGAAGTAGCATTGGGGAAGCAAAGTTCATGCTCTATTTAATGTTTACGTGAGAAGTGTTATTTAATACTTACAGCTTAACCTAGTTGAAAGTTCTTACATCAATAAAAATAAAACTTAATCCACATTCCAATATGCCTACAATTTTACGTTTAGCGCCAACACAGCCATGACCTTAGTTATTATAGCAAGTTTAAAAGTTAAAGTTCCTTACAAAGCTAAGGCCATTGACACTGAACACTGTTTTAAGTAACGTAAATGTAGTTTAAATTACAAATTCACACGTACAAAAATATAAAACGTCTGGGGCAAGAGTAGCAATGAGCTACAAGACGAACATGTAGCGAAAAATTGTGTGGGAAACTGTTGAAATGTCAAAATGTACGTTTTAATCTAAGTCAAGGACCTCGTGGCTAAATAATAACAGCCTCACGGGTCAGTGGTTAAGGTTAAGCTAAAGAATTTTAAGAAAACAATTTAAAAATATTTAAAATAAAGGGGCGCTCCCCTTTATTTTAAAGAGGAGCCCCCCTATATTTTAAATATTTTTAAATTGTTACTGTTACTGTTACCCCATACATGGAACTGAAACTGAATATTTTTTTTTTTTCATGAAACTTATACGGATGTGGTATTTATAGACAGGTCTTTAAAAATGACATTGAGGCTTCTAAAACCACTTTTTTTATAAAGTTAATCGTTTAAAAGATATACGCTTCCAAAGTGGTAAAATATGAGCCCTCCCCCCCCACCCCCCTCTAACTTATATAATAATAGAGTGGAAAATATAAAAAATATATGCTGTAGATCTTAATGTAAACTATCAACTACAATTAAATTGAACGAGATCAGGTCAGCAGTTTTTGAGATACAGCATATTTTCTAAATCCGCAAATATAACTTTTTAATTCATACAAACACTATGAAAAACAAAGTTATTTGGCGTAGTTACTACGGAACCCTTCATGGGCGAGTCTGACTCGCACTTGGCCAATTTTTTTTATATTTTATGGGTAGTCAGAAGCTTGAAAACCTGACATCAGTCTTACCGAGGGATTGGTTGCTACTGGTTGGTGGAGGTTAGATAGGCAGTCGTTTCGTGAAAACACTGCATTCAATAAGGACCTAAAGCTGACCCGGACATATTTGGCTAAGCCAAAGGCTAAGGCAGATGGTGACCAATGCACACTGGGCTTGCGTGCTGAAATACTTGAAGAAACTCAACGACACCAAATAGTCAGCTAGTTGGGAGCTCTGACTTTTTCAGACATATGTTGTGTTCACCTAGGTATTGTCTAGAAAAGCCTAGGTATGATACTGAGCTAGGCAGAAGATGAATGCGCTCCAGGTACACACTCGTAACAGGTTACAGGGCTCGGACTTGCGAACGACAGCCTCAAAAAGCAGCTAGCAGCATTGACCGTGCCCGATAGAGCAATTACGTGCCGCACTTACGGGAATTCTAACGAGATAATTTTTTCGACGCCTTTTACTTATTTGTTGAGTGATTGGCTAATTCGCTGTATGTCGCGGGTTCGATATCCGCACGAAACAAATACATGACCTACATAGTTACTTCTCTATTTGTTTGTAAACGTATAAACATCCCAAAAACAACATTATGATTATAGTTTATCATTTGATTGCTGATTAAGTTCTGAGTCAGTTTATGATTTCTTTTTGAAATGAATATTCATATATTTGACTTACCAATTTACTTTGTGTAATACGATAGTATATTATACTATCGTATTACACAAAGTAAAATTGCTTGGCAACGAAAATAAACTTCAAAGAGGTGTAAATAGAATGAGTCATTACAATTAATAATGCCATTCTATTAATACTACAACAACTAATTATTACCTACGCACCATTAATACTTGACCTATAAACAGTTTCTAGACAATCTCGATGTAGGTCGCTAACGAGTAGCACTCACAAACGTATTATTAAACATATTAATATTATTATAGATATATACATTTTGAATCCTCTTATACATTAAGAGGATTCAAAATGTACATTTCTCATAAACTCTTGGATTATAAAATTTAATGAAAATTACTTGAATTTTAGATATGTAAATTTTCAAGTGATAATTGTTTTTAATCAGCGTAATCACAATTTCAATTTAATGCACATATTGCTGACACTTACTATGACAAAACTCACGTCTTAAGATGGGTTCTAATGCCCCCTTTTCACAAATGGGAGCAGGGCCATTACATATAGGGACTGCCTATCTAACCTACACTTTGGTGATACCACACTCATAGTGGCTCTCAAACGTTTTGGGTTCAGACATAAGATACTTAGTTTGCATAGATGTATTTGCAAACGACAAGCAGGTGCAATAAACGTACTTTCTTATGCGCAAAGGATACTTATTAGTGTAATAGCTATACTCATAAACTAAGTTTATAATTACACAGAATGTATCATAATTTAAGGGTGATGCTCTGTGTCCGGAATACTTTCATTGTGCGTACAGCTAAGGAGTGGAGCCCTGCTGGAGTCTGTGTTTCCCGGTAGCTATAACCTGGGGGTCTTCAAGTCAAGAGTGAATAGGTTACTTCTAGGTAAGCGTGCTCCATCTACGACCACATCATCGCTTACCATCAGGTGAAATGGTTGGCAAACGCGAACCTATCAAACGCAAATACATAAACAATAAAAAAAAGGAACAGTGAAAAATAAATTGCCCTAAAAAAATTACACCAACAGCTTGAAACATTGTTTGTTTGAAATGAGCAGATAAGCAGCAGAAGTGAATGGCCATATTTAAATATGTTCTTTAAAGATGATAAGAATTCATTATCATAACTCAATCATTTTTTTTTATTGAAAATAGGTTCGCGGTTGACCACTATCTCACCTGATGGTAAGTGATGATGTGATCGAAGATGGAGCACGCTTACCCAAAAGTAACCTATTCACTCTCTCATTTGTTATTTTATACAGCTTTGTTCACAGTCCGATTAACTTTTCACCTCATTTAAGTTTTTAATGCCAACCATTAAAAATTACGTTACATTTCCTGGAAAATTTATCAGAGAAATGTTATAGCGCAATTGTAACAGAAAATACAAAAATAAGGTATTATGTGATAGTACTCCTTGCATTGTACAGTCGCTGCCAGTGGTGTTTAACAATGGAACTACGTCATTATTTATACGCGCTTTGTATATTGGTGGAATTCTAACTGAGCAACGTACGCTGTATGTATGTTCCTACGTTAGTGACAAATAATAGTTATAGTACTTTATTTAACTTTTAGGTATTGGTAGATAAGATAGATAGATAGATATACTCTTTATTGTATACCATAACAGAAACAAATAAGATTTTAACAACTACTAAGGGTTGATACAATCCTTTTTTTTTATCGCTAAAAGCGATCTTTTACAGATAACCTTTGGATGGATTTGACACAGATGGAGTAAATAAATACGCAGGTAGGCCATGGTGTACCTATTACTATTTACTTATATAAAATACAAAATTAATAAACTAAATTCTCAAATCATAAATATTATACATATGAAAGTCATGGTTGTATTAATAATAACAAATTAATAAGAGATCTTTAATCATATTTTTGAAAGACGAAAGGGTTTGTGCTTGAGCTGTGAATGACATACCAAAAAAATGGGGTAGTGACTTGGTACCTCAAGCCTTGAGTTTTCCGATGACTTCAGAGATTGTACATGTGTAATGAAGTAATTTGAATCGTTTTTAAAGATAAGTGAGAGATTTAAGAAGTAATATGGCAGAGCTTATTTGGCACACAAGCATATTTGTCTTAGTTGAAATGGTTAGTAATGTGAATTCTACCCACAATGCTAGTAATCTTTTTAAGAAAAACAAATCAGAAGTAGAAAACGAAATTAATTTTGCTGGTTATAGGCACGACTTACGAGTTGTAGGCCGTGGTTTCAAACCCAGGGAGACGCATTACTCTGTGTCTTTCTATCATCACCACTTCTCTCATCGTGAGAAAAGCGATACCTACATATGTCCTTGGATCGAAAACCTAAAGCCTTTTTTTTAATAAATAGAACTTGCAATATGGGTAGAATTCACATTACTAGCAATCCTGTTAACCCCTCCAACTACTGCCCTGGGATCTGGAGGTGACTGCCCTCCAGCGCGTCTATGAATGGCGCGTGGAGGCGCAGCGCCGGGGCGTATCCCCGCTGCCTCGAGAAGTCGAGACGCGGCGGGAAGAGCTTCGGCGCGATCTCAGGGCAGTATGGAGGGGACGATTGTCGCAACCGACGGCCGGGCACGCCGCAATTGCGGCGGTAAGACCCCTCTTTGAGGAGTGGCTAGATCGGCGTCACGGCCTCCTGACCTACCGCATGACGCAGGTCCTCACCGGACACGGAAGTTTCGGGAGGTACCTGTGTCTGATGAGGAAGGAAGAAACGCTTGGGTGTTACCACTGCGAGGATCGCCATGAGGACACAGTAGAGCATACGGTGCAAGACTGCCCCGCTTGGGCAGAGCACCGACGTGTCCTCACGGCGGCGATAGGCGGAGACCTCTCGCGCCCGGAATTGGTCGAGGCCATGCTGCGGGGCGAGACGGAGTGGGAAGCGATCGCCTCCTTCTGCGAAGCAGTCATGCTATCGAAGGAGGAGGCGGGCCGCGTGAGGGAGAGGATAGCGCCCTCCCTCCAGCCCAGCCGCAGTGGTAGACGCCCCCGGCGTCGGACGTCGGCCTACGATCTCCGGCCACCGTAGGCGCGGGCATGCGGACAGCGAGTAAAGGGTAACTCGCTGTCCGACCATGGACCATGCCCGGGTCGACGGCGCGTTGTGTTCCAGGCGCACCTCAAAGAGCGTCAGCAAGATGACGAGGCCCCCCCTGTAGAGGGCCAAAGCCTGCCGGGACCGCGGGACTTATCTCATCACCGTGACCCCGGAACGTAAAGGGCTATTGAAGGAATACCGTGGATTTTAGTCAGTCCAAGTCTGACAGTCCCTCCGGCCCTGCCCGGGGTGGGAGGACTCATTTGATGATGTTAGCAGGTTAAAAAAAGCCCCTCCAACTAAATTAGATATGCTTGTGTCTGGACCGTGAACCCAACGGTAAAAGTGTAATGGGTGGGGTTCGAACTTGTGACCTCTCGATCACAAGTCCAACAACTTATCTATTAGGCTATTGACGCAACATCCACCAGCCCGCATTGGGCTCGCATGGTGGATTACGGCTCTTTTCCTCTGATATAGAGGAATCTTCTCATAGTAGGTTGAGTATCGAGATAATTATAATAAACTAGCTTCTGCCCGCGACTTCGTTCACGTTTTTTATCCCTTTATGGATAAAATTTTTACAAACTTTGATTGTCGTATTTATTTATATCTTATTAAAAGATCAAAAAATACGTTTCAAGCTTCTAGCTTTAAAAATGACGTAATTTCGATACAAACTTTCATCCCCTATTTTCGCATTAAAAAGCAGTCTGTATCCTTTCTCAGGCTCTAGACTATGTCCGTACCGAATTTCATTAAACACATTAACACACAGACAGACAGAGTTACTTTCGCATTTATAATATTAGTAAGGATTTTAGCTGAATTAAAAATTTTATAGATTAAATTCAGCCAAAATTTGCCTTGCCAATGGCTTTACTCCGTTTACTTCTTATATAAGTTTTCTTGCGGACCTAGAACATTATTTGTTTGTTAGTTTAAAGAATTTAAAAGGGACGAATGCCTATTTCTAACCTATACGTTATTTATGAGCCTGATTTTTGGGATTTGTTTACATAACGACGATTTCAGTTAGGAAAATACTTTCCGAAATTCCATCTGCGAAAAACCTAACCATATTTATCAAGGGTTAAGGTTTCTTACGAAAATATTCAATATTGTAAAAGTATTGAATGTGTTTACATAGATTTTGGTTAAAAAGGCAGTCGGCATCAAATCTAATATTAATAGAATAAGGTTATAAAAGCGAATAAGTGTGACTAAGTAACGCATTGAAGTGTTCTTAATTTTAATAGTTGTTTACCTTCTGTCACAGGTTTTTGTAACAGATAAAAAAATTGTCATTT
The DNA here is from genome assembly GCA_943138885.2 of Tholera decimalis. Taxonomy (NCBI): domain Eukaryota; kingdom Metazoa; phylum Arthropoda; class Insecta; order Lepidoptera; family Noctuidae; genus Tholera; species Tholera decimalis. The sequence goes on from OW964557.2 coordinate 20,237,125, forward strand.
TTTTGGATAGGAACTAGACTTCTTAGCTTTCTGTTGCACACAAGCGCGGTTTTATAAGCACAAAGACAGACACGCACTAATAACTAAAACACACATGTATTTATAATAAGTGACAGAAACTAAGATTCACAATTTTTACTAGTTATGCTTAGTAGTTACAAAAAAGAATAGCAATAGAAGCCCTTAGAATAAGGACCCAATCTTTTTTATTGTAGACTAGCTGATGCCCGCGACTTCGTTCGCGTGGAAAATGTTCAATTAAAAGTACCTACAGCAAATTTTTATGAAGTACCCATTATGTATATGTATTTTAACTGTATGCATAGTAGATTAATGTAATGCTTCTTTATAAAAGACTAGTAATCACGCGGGGCTTTGCTCCCTTGGATTCTATCACGGTGAAAACATTACTCTCCTTTTTTGCAGTCACGTAAAAAGTAGCCTATAACCTTTCCCAAGCTTCAAGCTACTTCCCTACCAAATTGCATCCAAATTCACCCAGTACTTTCGAAGATTAGCGCGTTCAAGCAAACAAACAAACTTTTCCGCTTTATAATATTAGTATAGATATTGGGCGTATGATTAGCCTTTGGAAGAATAATGTGATTCGAGGCATCATTCACCCGTGAAAATGCTATGTATGTATAATTTCTATGGTAAAAGCAGCCCTTACTTAGATCTAAAATAGTTTGATAGCTATAATAGCTTTAATGTTAGGCCTATTGATTTATTAATCATCATTGAGAAACTAAGAGTTCTTGGGAATTGCAATCTTATAAACTGAAACGGGTTATTTGTAGCCATTAATTTTAGCTTTCTGTTATACACAAGCGTGGTTTTATAAACACAAAGACAGACACGCACTAATAACTAAAATACAGATGTATTTATAATAAGTGACAGAAACTAAGATTCCCAATTATTACTAGTTTTGCTTAGTAGTTACAAAAAAGAATAGCAATAGAAAACCTTAGAATTAGAACCTTATCTTTTATATTTTAGATAGGTTCGCGTTTGCCAACCATTTCACCTGATGGTAAGCGATGATGTGGTCGAAGATGAAGCACGCTTGCCTAGAAGTAATCTATACACCCTTGACTTGAAAACCCCCAGGTTATAGCTATCAGGAAACACAGACTCCACTCCGTAACTGTACCTACGCACAATGAAGTATTCCCAAAACGTTTTGTGCGTATAGGTGAGATGTCCACCACGTAATCCGAATATTTATCGAATTAGATTACGCTGTAGTGATAGTTGTGAAGTGCATAGATTAATAATTTAGTCTGAATATTGTAACAACAAGGGAAGTAGGGAGTCAACCGCATCACAAATGTATTTTAAAATACTCACTGGGGCTGTCTCAGGTCGTATATGGGTCATACTCAGAAAAAGTGTACATTTGGTTTTATTTCTTGTCCTGCTACTTCATATTTAAATAAATATCTAATGTTATGATATATTTACTTTTTCCCCACTTTGTTGTTATATCTGTCTATTGATATGAAGATTAGCCTCGTATTTTAACTTAAATTTTCATTAAAAGAGTATATTTTTTGGGTGCCAAAACATTGCTATAAATATCTTCATACATTTTTTTAGTATCCCAAGGACCGCTACACTTTTTCAGAAATGTATTGTTACGAATACTCATCGCTTTATGTAATATTGACTGTGGCTATATTATTCTTGATGAATCAAGTAACTAATTGGGACATTTTTTTTTCCTAAATTGCATATAGAAGAATTTATTTTAATTAAACAATCTTTGTCCCAAAATTATGAAGTTTCGTTACTCAGGGTTAGTAACACGCAATAAAATTAGAACCACAATGATTTAAAGTGGTATAACTATTTTTCCTATTATAGCATCATTATTACTTACGTCAAAATCACTATGGTGGTAAAATTTTTGTTTTCGTCGTAGTCGTGAAGTTAAGACGTGTATCAAGTGAATATTTACAAAAAAATATACCTCAGGGTTATAAACGACTATTATTGTGTGAAGTTTATTATATTCTGGTTTACTTACTATGTCCTTTTCTTGCTTTTTGTATTATCTTAAAGAATAAGCTCAGGGCTTGTGCGATAAACATGTGGTTAACGTAAATATATTTTTAGAGATTATAATTTCTCAGATTTTATTCTCATTTTCGTTATATTGCGTTATGTTACGAAACTGAGAAATTATTAAGCTAAGTTCAGAAGAATAAAAAGTTGTTGTGTGTAACCTAACTAAATTTTCCATCCCCATTTCAGAAAAGACAAGGTTATTCCTTTGTTATACTTGGTATAAATTTATTTTGTTTATAAGTAAGATTTTAGTGTTTTTTTTTTAAGTAATCTCCAAAATGTACACTTTTTCTGAGTATGACCTATCTATCACAAAAGTAACATGCTATATGTAGCATGTTACTTTTGTGACACAATACAACAGAGATACAAAGATTTTTTTTAGAGAATATAACAATAAGTAGTGGGGTTTTCAAAACTCTGCTATGTATCAACATAGCATAGATAACACCATGGTTAAACATTGATGAACACACTTTACTAATTAGTTATATATACTACACATATAATTTATGTATATTATTGTACATATACTATATTATTTGGTGAATCATACAGTATGGTAAAGCAATACTTTAATTAACTGTTATCTTTTACTTTAATAAAATAGACTTAGACGCATGAAAGCGACAAAATCTGTTAAACTAGATAACGTTACAAAACATATAAAATACTTCCATCATTGAAAAAAATATCTAAATCTGGGATCTTCTTTATGTAACTTAGTATCACTTCGATTACCAAAATATACAACCACAAAATAAATTCATGTCTCTAAATGGGTTAGCGCTAGATTTTCGTGGAAATGTCTTTTCACGTATTTAATTCCCATGAGAACATATAAGTTAAACCGCAGCTGCGGAGCGTCCTTAATATTTTACAAGTGATTTTGGATCTCGTAAAAATACAAGAACTTACATAGAAACTTTTAAAAAGCAACTCGGCCTCTTATTTTTTCCTCACAAACCGATCCAGAGCAAGTTGGGTAGTTTTACAACGGAGACCCTTCGATAAAGTGTCATAATTTAGGTGAAATATTGTTTTTCTGGCGAGGGGAGCATATTTCGTTATCTTATTTGTGGTTTCTGAATAACTTACAGTTTTCTGTTCTTTCAATAGTATACATATATTTACTAAGCCGACTTCGGAGACCTGTTGATAATATTATTTATGAAGTTCTCCAAATGTATGGATGAATTTGCGTTATATTGTTCGACTGTTTTTATTTCTCAGGTAAATAATGTTGTGATTGGCAACTTTCGTTGCTTTTCCTTTACACCAAGTTTGCCCCTTATTTCATATTCGTTACGCCAATTCTACCGCTGAATATATATTTTGTTTTGAAGTTTATTAGGCCGACCCCGCAGGACGAGGCGCTTTCAAACGAGTTAGGTGGTGCATGTAGCTATTTTCCAATAATTTTTAATTTGGAAATACAAAGAGAATAGCTATGTATCCATAATTTCATAGGTATTTATTAAATGCAGTATTTACTATGCTCGGTGTTAAAGAGCATAAACACACATTACTTGTGTAAAACGTTTGGCGTTTTAATTACATTTACCCAAAGGTAATTATTATAAACGTCTCCCACAATTATTACACTTTACATACAATAATGAAGTTAAGTTATCAGATATTCATGAGCAATCGGTTTACAAAACACAACTAATATAATATTCCAGATTGAACATCAACATTCGTCGTATGAAGGGAGGCAAAATGAGAGCCATCAGGCGAAACTTTTCTCTTTGCGCGAAAGTTTGTGATGTGAACAGAAACCCGGGCGCGGGCCCCTGGGCCCCACGGGACGCACATGCATGTTTAATGGCGTCCTAGAAAGGTCAAGAGTCTGAATGTGAGTGGAAGCAGTGAATACATTACCAGCTCCCGAGTGGGCAGGTACTCCGAACCAAGCAGCCGCGCCGTGACAACCTCTTTTCTAACTTGTACGAACTAACACGTGGACAGGTAGTTTGTAGCTGTCTCTCAAACAAATTAATTGTGTCTTAGTTTTGAGCTGTAACGAGGGAGCAACTCAAACAAACTTTTGAGAAAGGTACGCGGTGGAAGTGTTGGTTCCCCTGCGCTAACATCATGCCGTGAACTCTCAAAATTTTGCCTCGACGTTGAGTAACGGTTAGTACAACTGGCCTGGTCGGAATTGAAACTTTGTTGAACTTCAAATTATGTAACCAACTGTGCAATAAATGTAATAAGTATGAACACTTCTACTTTTACTCCCAAATTTAACGCTTAGTTTGAGTTAATGTTTTGTTACGTGTTTCGTTAAGAAATCGTAGTGAATAAACAACAACCATTTATTAAAAAAATGACTTAGTCATTTAATTCATAAACTGTTTGGGTAACAGAATTAGAATTCTAAATAAAGAAAATCAATTCTACATTTTCTTAATTTTAACACTAACATTGAAATAGCGCAGAATTTATCAGCTGACATCCTCCCGCTCGCTGCAAGGCAAGAAAGGGAAATAGGTCAGTAATGGCGCTCGTAAACGAGGCTTAGCAACTAGTCACGAGTCGCGACCTACGCACTGTGGCCATACAATGAACGCAGTCTCAAGTGGCGTGAGCACTTCACTCCCCTTGCAACGAGTAGGGCACAAACATTCATAAAATATGCATAAGATACAGTAAAAGTTATCACTCACCTTTTGGGGGGTTGATATGCAACGCGCTTCTGAAGAGGCTTTCTTCATCACGCCAGTCGACGTTCCTCCGCATGGTGTACCCGCACATAGCGGACAAGCTCACTAGCAGGGCCAACATGAACAGCCTGCTGCGCGTCTCACCGCGATGCCAGCTCCGCGTCAACACTCCAGCCCCCAGCCCCAGTAACAAACAGAACCCCACACTCGGTATATACAAAACACGCTCCGCCACTACAAAGCCAACGTAGAAAAGTAAATTAGTCGCAGGCACAAATGGCAGTACCATAAATGCCGTGAACATCAGCAGCGCGACCTGCGGACTGCGATACACGCTCCTGTGCGAACTGCTCGTCTTGGACTTGGCTAGCGATATCGGACAGATGCAGCTCGAGTTGTGCATCGTTATGTTATTGTTGTTGCTAGCACGACACACACTCGTGTGCTCATCGCTGAGTGAGTGTTTGCAGCCAGTGCACGGACACAATAGCTTTTTAGATGATACATTCTCTTTGTGCGGCGCATGATAGCTTTTTCTTTCATAACAGTCTTGTCCTCTACTATACTGCTTGCTATTATAATTCCATTTGTGCTTAATTTTACAGTTTTGTTTCTTGTAGTACTTTGTGTCCCGGTATAAGTTATCTTGATGCTTTTTGAATTCGTTTGTAAGTGTTCGCCAGGTCACTTTTGAAATAACGGCGTAGAATATCGCAGTCGTGATATTCCGGGCGTCGAACAGCGTCGTTATCCTCGGTATCGAGTCCATCGACCAATCGAAACTCAGATGAAAAGGGTATAAAAGGAGGAAGAAATTGAAGACGGGTAGATAAGCAAAAGTGTAGAGGCGCGTAAGAATTGAGGGGTCTCGCGAGGCGGGGTTATCAGCCGCTGCGAAGGCGGTGGGCGCGCCGGCGAGCCGTAAGCGCCAGTACAAGAGGGCAAAGCCTCCAGTTCCCAGCGCGCACACGCTCCGCCATCGATACTGGAACAATGAAAAATATAATTGAATATAAAACGATAAACACAGTGAAGCATTCAGGCGATAAGTGAACAGTTGACTATGTCAAACTTTTAAGAAAGGAGCTAAAAGTATCAAGTTATTCCCAATTCATAAAATAAAGTTTATTCATAAACGCAAAGAGGAAAGTTAGCTATTTGAAGTTTTATTTTTCTAAATATTGTTGGGAACTCCATGGTGATTGATTACCTCGAAGCAATATTTCATTAATATCTGTCGAAGAATTTGCCGCGATGTAATAGAATTATAGTAATTTTTTATAACCCGTCGGATGCGTGGTGAAAATGTGAAGAAAATTTATTAATCGACTTTCTGATTTAAGTCTCCATAAATAATAAAAAGGCCTTGAAACAAAGCTGTTACCAACAAATATTCAAATTAAGACATAGCTTTATAAACAAACAGTCCGCTTCACAACGATCAAATCGATCTCACAGTCGAGAGATTAATGACCATTTTACCAAGTCGTCAACCGAGCAGGTTTTCTACACTGATTTATTTATTCGTGTTTGTACGAGATTCAACCCTATGACAAGAATACTTAGGGCTTACGTCTAAATGGTACGAGGACGACGGTATTAAGAACTAATCCCCACCGCGCCCGAACGTGTCGTAAGGTGACTAAAACTAGTAGGAAACTGCGGTACTGGGGCTCAACAGCGCCGATATACATCTTGAGTGATACATCTAGATCGGTCATCATTTTATTTTATAGGGTTATTTTACAACTCAACAATTTACCGAGAGACTTACAAGAAAAAATATTCTATATAGCGGATAAAAAGTAAAGTTGTTTTTATTCGCAAATTAAAATCAATTAAATACATTCGTTATTTGTTTCTACATAAATTCATAAATAAATTCAAGTTAAATACCTCAAACATATAATAAACTAGTGACTAACACAGATTCCTTCATGGAAATGGGAATGAAATCCAATGTTATGCAGAAACAGTTACTATCTGTTATAATTTAACACGTAATTATTTATTAGATTTTTCCCTAGAACGGTGATATGACTAGGGTACAGTCAAAGTGCCCACACCCGCCCGCAGAACTAATAATTTTAAGCCACAGCGAAGGCACCCCGATAAAACTGATTTATAAAGGAGCGAATCGCGGCGAGACGTCCCTTAGATTATTAAATTACTACTAGCACGTACATAACGCCGACCCTCTATCAAGCACTATATGATTAATATGAATATACGATCAGTTAGGTATTTTAATCTACTTAAAGTGGTGTTATTATGAAAGTTTTCACGGTTATTTAGTGGCGGGGGAGTTCGATCCACGCCGGCCGGGGCGCTGGCGGCTTGTTAGTTGCGGGAAGCTCGAGGAAAAGATTTATGAAGGTTACCGCGTCCCCTGCCCGACCTGGCCCAGGGGATCCCCCCGCACAACTAACGACGCCGTTTCGGATTTCTAGCACAATTTACACCACCGAGGGAGCAAATCGGAAATCTCGGCGAAACTTAGATGAAGTACAAATTAATCAATCCGAATGAGGGAAAAGAGGCTGAATAATACAACAGGCTTTTTGCACCTTTGTGATTTTCTTCGCCTATTACCACCGTTTGAGATGTTTGACAAAAGGAAAATAACGATATCAATTACGCATTATTTGCTGCTCCATGTCAAGTTAATCATAAGGAAATTTAAAATGTGAAATATTTAAGGAAAATATGACGAATAACTTAATATAATCTTATTATAAAAATCAAAAAGGAATTACCAATCAATAAAATACAATAATATAACAGTACAATACATAACAGTAATAGGTACGCAGATATGAAGTATATATTTTCCTTAAATTGACGACTTGTATTTCATCAGGCAAGTTGAAGTCAAAGCAAATAACTTAATGAAATAAGCGAGCGAGCTTGGCCTAGCCGTCAGAGCTGCGCTTATCTGGAAAATTTACTGGCTGGCTGACATTGCCATCGTCGCCTCGCAAATGCCGACTCATTTGCCAGTCCGTTTGAAAAACCCTCAGCATTAAGTAGTAACGAATCTTCATTCAAAATACCCGCATTTATTTGGATCTAGAATTAAATTATATTTCGCAACCTTGATTAAGATTAAAAATGCTGTTTTGCAACTGCGAAAAAACGACCTTGCTTGAAATCTCGGGCTCGGTCGGCAAAAAGATCTTACCTAATGTTTTCACTTATTCGTATTACTAAAGACGAAGAATAAAGCGTTCAGACTAATTATGTCCTAATTTATGTCTTTTGGCACTAGATCGAGATAAAAAAAACGCGACGATTTAACACAGAACATATCTGCCAACTTGTAGGTATGTGTACCAACGAAAGTACTGTTAGGAAAACCCTCTTACATTTTTCTGAAAAATAATCTTCCGAGAGGTTTCCCAAATGGAAATTATTTCTTGCAAATAAAACGTTGCCACAGAGACACCCTGCCTATGAACTCATAAAATCGGCGAGGTAGACGACGGTGCCGAGGGCTCCATTAACTTTAATACCCTCATAACTACATGACGAAATTTCTACAACAGGAAAAAGCTCTTTTAATTCCGACCGCCAAGGTCTTCGACAGGGAATGACAAAATTTTTATATCACTACAATATACTGCGTATAAAGATAAGTTCACACTCCATCCGACACAGTGATGTTATTCAGAACGAAATATTATGCGAGGAACATATTGTAAGGCTCTACCAACAGCAAATGCCTGTGTAAATGAAAAGGTGACCTAATTCCTGACCTTGCTTGTACGTACTCATGTTAGGCAGAGAGTAACTCAGTTCGCATCGCTGTCTACAGGAAAGATGTCCTCAACACTGATGGTATTGATTATTATTCTTGATTAAAAGGGATAGTCTTTTGGTTATCTGACGGTCAACTAACTGTTTGCTAGTATCACAAAAAGAGTTCTTCTCCAATAAAGCCATTTGATGTTGAAATACTAGTATTAAAAAGCCTATTATAAGCAGCAGTAGTTGTTTAAACACAGTCAACAAACCATAACTTCGCCTAATGTCTGACTTGGGTTATTCAAACATGCGCTCAAAGTTTTTGTTTCCCGCTTTGTCCAAGTCTCGACTGCAGAATACACATGCATTTTGTATTGAAAGTTACTGCACCTCGGAGTGAGCACACTCGCATTTTCAGATACATTCACTGTGCAGAATTAAATACGGTAACATAATATAGGTATCTAATTGAATGTAAGAATGCTGATTTTTTTATTTTATAACAACTTTGTCATAACGTTTATGATTTTAAACTTCATAATGTTTCTTATATCATACAATTCAGTGCAGAAAAAAACTTATAAAGTGACCTAGGTTGTCAATACTGCTTCGCTCCTTGCTATATAGAGATTCAATTAGCTGACTATTGTAATAGTATTCAGAATTAAATCAAGTCCAGAGATAAAGATGAACAGTTGATTAAACTGAGAAGACTTATACATTGAAGGATGTGAACTAAGTATTACAGAAAATATTTTTATTGGATATAGGCTGGCTTTTGACCACCATCTCACTTGATGGTAAGCGGTAATGTGGTGGAAGATGAAGCAGCTTACCTAGAAGTCATCTTGGGTAGGTTACAACTCTTGACTTAAAGACCCCCAGGTTACATCTATTAGGAAACTTAGATTACAGTACGGAATTCCACTCTTTAACTGTAAACGATTAACTCATTGTATAGTTCAATTAAAGGCGACGGCAACAGACGTCTCGACAAGCATCAAATAAAGCAATGTTGACAAAACACAGAGAGGTACAATAATCTCATATCTCATAACTTGCATTGCAATTTCTAAGGTAAATACACAAGTTTCCTGTGGCGAACAAATTTCATATCGTCATAAGCAGGTAACTGGCAAAATTCAAGTCACGTAGTCACAGCAGCAAATAATATTATGAGAGAAAACGTGTCTGGTGGGAGTATAACTTTACCGGCATTCCGTCTCCACCATGGCCGCCTGCTCTTATTATTTATACTACGCTCTGCCCCCGGCTTCGCGCGCAGATTTTCCTCTTGTTTGAAACGTATTGTGAAAGCATAAAAATAAGCGGGAAATACTCGTATTTTTAATAAATATGATGAAGACGGGTAGTTATCTCAAGAGGGTTGTAACAACATATAATTATCTTGAAAATATTTGAATATTTTTATTATAAAAACAACTTCAGCTAATTTAAATCTTGCGTTGTTTCTTTGTTACCTACTTACGTTTGGTTCTGTTATTACCACTATAAATAAAAGAATATCAATAACTACTATTTGCGTGTTGCGCGAGGTGCAAGCACCTCGCGTGCTTGTGAACAAAAAAAAAAAAGGGGGGGGGTGATGGAGGGTTTAGTATTTGCGTGTTGCGCGAGGAGCAAGCACCTCGCGTTCTTGTAAAAAAAAAAAAAAAAGGGGGGGGTGATGGGGGGAGATGGGGGGGTTTAGTATTTGCGTGTTGCGCGAGGTGCAAGCACCTCGCGTGCTTGTGAAAATAAAAAAAATGGGGGGGGGGGTGATGGGGGGAGATGGGGGGTTTAGTATTTGCGTGTTGCGCGAGGTGCAAGCACCTCGCGTGCTTGTGAACGAAAAAAAAAAAAAGGGGGGGGGTGATGGAGGGTATAGTATTTGCGTGTTGCGCGAGGTGCAAGCACCTCGCGTGCTTGTAAAAAAAAAAAAAAATGGGGGGTGATGGGGGGGGGTTGCAGAAGTATTTTGACTAAACCATTGCCCCTCTAAATGAATCTGAAAAAAAAAATGTTCCAAGTCTCTTAATTTCCGAGATCCGCCTAAAGGGGGTGAGAAGGGGGGCGGGGGGGGGGGGCGACTGAAAAGTGGTTTTTACTTTACCGAGCCTCCTCTATACGAATCCGTAAAAAAAAAAATACGGTTCTCGTAGTTTCCGAGATACGATAGGGGGGGGGAGAAGGGGGGGGAAAAGGGGAGGTTTGGCACTTTTCCCGTAGGTTTGAGAGTTACTTGTTTACGAATCTGTCAAAATATACCCACCTCCCCATCCACCATCTGGGAGAACAATTATGTCAATGAGTCAGTGAGTCAGTCAGTGGTAATTTAGCTTTATATAGTATAACTAGTATTTGCGTGTTGCGCGAGGTGCAAGCACCTCGCGTGCTTGTGAAACGAAACAAAAAAAAAAGTGGGGAGGGGTGATGGGGGGAGATGGGGGGGGTTTAGTATTTGCGTGTTGCGCGAGGTGCAAACACCTCGCGTGCTTGTGAAAAAAAAAGTGGGGGGGGGTGATGGGGGGGGTGTAGTATTTGCGTGTTGCGCGAGGTGCGAGCACCTCGCGTGCTTGTGAAAAAAAAAAATGGGGGGTGATGGGGGGGAGATGGGGGGGTTTGCACAAGTATTTCGACTAAAGCTTAGCCCCTCTAAATGAATCTGAAAAAAAAAATGTTCCAAGTCTCTTACTTTCCGAGATCCGCCTAAAGGGGGTGAGAAGGGGGGTGGGGGGGGCGACTTTGATAAATGGTTTTTACTTTACCGAGCCTCCTCTATACGAATCCGTAAAGAAAAAAAAATACGGGTCTCGTAGTTTCCGAGATACGATAGGGGGGGGGGAGAAGGGGGTGAAAAGGGGAGGTTTGGCACTTTTCCCGTAGGTTTGAGAGTTACTAGTTTACGAATCTGTCAATATATACCCCCATCCACCATCTGGGAGAACAATTATGTCAATGAGTCAGTCAGTGAGTGAGTCAGTGAGTGGTAATTTAGCTTTATATAATACAACTAGTATTTGCGTGTTGCGCGAGGTGCAAGTACCTCGCGTGTATGTGAAAAAAAAAAAAAAAAAAAAGGGGGGGGAGATGGGGGGTTTAGTATTTGCGTGTTGCGCGAGGTGCAAGCACCTCGCGTGCTTGTGAAAAAAAAAAAAAAAGTGGGGGGGGGTAATGGGGGGGGGTTGCAGAAGTATTTTGACTAAAGCATTGCCCTTCTAAATGAATCTGAAAAAAAAATGTTCCAAGTCTCTTAATTTCCGAGATCCGCCTAAAGGGGAGGAGAAGGGGGGCGGGGGGGGGGGACTTTACGGGTCTCGTAGCTTCCGAGATACGATAGGGGGGGGAGAAGGGGGGGGGGGGAAAGGGGAGGTTTGGCACTTTTCCCGTAGGTTTGAGAGTTACTTGTTTACGAATCTGTCAAAATATACCCACCTCCCCATCCACCATCTGGGAGAACAATTATGTCAATGAGTCAGTCAGTCAGTCAGTCAGTGGTAATTTAGCTTTATATAGTATAATTTTATAACTAGTATTTGCGTGTTGCGTGGTGTATGTGAAAAAAAAAAAGGGGGGGTGATGGGGGAGATGGGGGGGTTTAGTATTTGCGTGGTGCGCGAGGTGCAAGCACCTCGCGTGCTAATGAAAAAAAAAAAAGGGGGGGTGATGGGGGGGTTTAGTATTTGCGTGTTGCGCGAGGTGCGAGCACCTCGCGTGCTTGTGAAAAAAAAAAAATGGGGGGTGATGGGGGGGAGATGGGGGGGTTTGCACAAGTATTTCGACTAAAGCTTAGCCCCTCTAAATGAATCTGAAAAAAAAAATGTTCCAAGTCTCTTACTTTCCGAGATCCGCCTAAAGGGGGTGAGAAGGGGGGTGGGGGGGGCGACTTTGATAAATGGTTTTTACTTTACCGAGCCTCCTCTATACGAATCCGTAAAGAAAAAAAAATACGGGTCTCGTAGTTTCCGAGATACGATAGGGGGGGGGGAGAAGGGGGGTGAAAAGGGGAGGTTTGGCACTTTTCCCGTAGGTTTGAGAGTTACTAGTTTACGAATCTGTCAATATATACCCCCATCCACCATCTGGGAGAACAATTATGTCAATGAGTCAGTCAGTGAGTGAGTCAGTGAGTGGTAATTTAGCTTTATATAATACAACTAGTATTTGCGTGTTGCGCGAGGTGCAAGTACCTCGCGTGTATGTGAAAAAAAAAAAAAAAAAAAGGGGGGGGAGATGGGGGGTTTAGTATTTGCGTGTTGCGCGAGGTGCAAGCACCTCGCGTGCTTGTGAAAAAAAAAAAAAAAGTGGGGGGGGTAATGGGGGGGGGTTGCAGAAGTATTTTGACTAAAGCATTGCCCTTCTAAATGAATCTGAAAAAAAAATGTTCCAAGTCTCTTAATTTCCGAGATCCGCCTAAAGGGGAGGAGAAGGGGGGCGGGGGGGGGGACTTTACGGGTCTCGTAGCTTCCGAGATACGATAGGGGGGGGGAGAAGGGGGGGGGGGGGGGAAAGGGGAGGTTTGGCACTTTTCCCGTAGGTTTGAGAGTTACTTGTTTACGAATCTGTCAAAATATACCCACCTCCCCATCCACCATCTGGGAGAACAATTATGTCAATGAGTCAGTCAGTCAGTCAGTCAGTGGTAATTTAGCTTTATATAGTATAATTTTATAACTAGTATTTGCGTGTTGCGTGGTGTATGTGAAAAAAAAAAGGGGGGGTGATGGGGGAGATGGGGGGGTTTAGTATTTGCGTGGTGCGCGAGGTGCAAGCACCTCGCGTGCTAATGAATAAAAAAAAAGGGGGGGTGATGGGGGGGTTTAGTATTTGCGTGTTGCGCGAGGTGCAAGCACCTCGCGTGCTTGTGAAAAAAAAAAAAGAGGGGGGTGATGGGGGAGATGGGGGGGGTTTAGTATTTGCCTGTTGCGCGAGGTGCAAGCACCTCGCGTGCTTGTGCAAAAAAAAAAAAAGGGGGTTTGATGGGGGGGGGGGGGTTGCAGAAGTATTTTGACTAAAGCATTGCCCCTCTAAATGAATCTGAAAAAAAAAATGTTCCAAGTCTCTTAATTTCCGAGATCCGCCTAAAGGGGGTGAGAAGGGGGTGGGGGGGGCGACTTTCCTCTATACGAAACCGTAAAAAAAAAAAAATACGGGTCTCGTAGTTTCCGAGATACGATAGGGAGAGGGGAGAAGGGGGGGGGGGGGGAAAGGGGAGGTTTGGCACTTTTCCCGTAGGTTTGAGAGTTACTTGTTTACGAATCTGTCAAAATATACCCACCTCCCCATCGACCATCTGGGAGAACAATTATGTCAATGAGTCAGTGAGTGAGTCAGTGGTAATTTAGCTTTATATAATATAATAATAATCTAACCTAGCTAGAATTTAACATGTGGAAACTTGATGAATATATAGACCACATTTTTTCTTTGATTGAAACATGCTTAGTCACGGTAGCGACATCCTTACACGTATGGTGAACGTTCACGCAAGTATAAGGTTCATTAGCCGCTCTTATCTATGTATCACATCTACTCTACATTGTTCGGTAACTAACGTCAAACAAACACAAAACTATCTGGGATTCTGACATTACAGAAACAAATGAGGCCATAAGGATAGGGATAGTTCCATTGAACTTGTCTGGACATATACACGTTTCTCTTAAGACTAAATCAATATACAAAACCCGTATACAAACTGAAAATTAATACTGTATTGAAGCAAAACAATCACGCAATCATAAATATGTTAAATAACAATAACTCACTCACACACGCACCGAGCGACTTTTGTTTCACAATATTTATGTTTTGGCTACAACATTGTTTTGAGTAAAAGGCGCCTGACCTTCGGACTTAGGAACAAAAAATAAAACTAATTTAGCACGTGCCAAGTTGTTTTTAGAAGAAAAGAGGAAAGTTATCCGCGTTGCTACGACTACGACGTAGCGGCGTAGCTGTGCGACATGACAGCCTCTGCGTGTACTACGACGAAGGGTACGACAATAAGCTATTTTATTTTATTTATTATCGGAGCGCCGAATGGAACAAAGTCCGTTTTAACACTAGAAGGGTCAACGCCGTCAATTTGACGGCAACAGGATTTCGATCGTTAATAACTTTTTGTCTTTATGTCAGTTTGTATTCATATTTAATGACTTTTCCTAACTTAAGAATGTATACGTTTTAACATAATAAAAATAAATAAATAAATATTGATATGCGAGTAATGCTTACTTATACCAAATAAGACCGCACGCCGTCAATTTGACGGCACGTTAAATACTTTGAAGTATTATAAACAAATGTTTTGTTTCTATATTCTCATATTTATATTTTATATTTGTTGACAAAACTATGTATTATAGTTTTAACTGATTATTTGAAGCGCATCGTTATACATTTATTTTATAATGAGTTCCAATTGGCTATCGACTTTGGAAATAGAATGCGAGTTAGTGCGACTTCATAATATTGAAAAAAAAAATGATTCAGGTGATAAGAGCGGCAATCAGTAACGCGTTGTGACAACGAACTTGAAAACTTTCAGCCAGAATAAGAAAGTTTGACATCAGAGGATTCAGAAAATGACATTCTAACTCCATTCGTCCAGTGATCCATTCAATTCAACAGTGAAACGTAGGACAGTAATTTACACAGCAATAGTGGTATACGAAGAAGTCGTGGTAGCAGACCTGGAGTCAGCAAAAGAGCAGTGCATTCGAGAAGTACACACGTGGTGGAAGGCCAGATAGAACGTCATTATTACCCAAAGTTGATATGACACAAGTGGCTAGTGATGGCACTGAATGGACGTGTCTCTGGTGGTGACAGAGAGAGCAACGTGTCGTCGAAGCCGGCAAAATACTGAGAGAAATTTCAGGTCCTAATCCGGCAAGTTACAGATGAAAACGTGTATTCTGTAACCCACTTTCTCGATTTGTATACGAAAATAAAGAAAATATAAAATGAAGAGGGCTCCCCATACATGTAACTTAAACTAAAAATATTCTTTAATCAAACCTATACGTGTGTGGTGTCTATAGTCAGTTCCTTAAAAATTACATTATGGTAATGAGAAAAAAATGATATTTGTAATATCATTTTTTTCTCAAGATCAGTCGTTTCTTCCAAAGTGGTAAAATATGTGTTCTCCCTCCCCAATAACTTCTACAAATAGAGCGAAAACTCTAAAAAAAAATATACAATATAGACCTTAATGAAAACTTTCAACAAAAATTAGTTTAAACGAAATAGAGTCTGCATTTTTTGAGATTTTATAAGTTATATTTGCGGTTTTATAAAATGTACTATACATTTTATAAAAACGCAAATATAACTTTGTATTTCATACAAACACTATGTAATACAAAGTTATTTTGCGTAGTCAGTACGGAACTCTTCATACTTCTAACTTGTACTCGGCGAATTTTTGATACCTAACAGTAATAACTACAACACTGGATAAGTTTATTTCAAGAGTATGTACACAGTACAGAATGTTTAATATTTCTACTCGAAATCCCATTCTCGCAGCCCCCGCATTATTTCAATAATAATAATGTTTTTGAAGAGAAAAAAAAAAACAAAAACAAACAATTCCAGTTAGTTTGTTTTATGAACAGACTCTTACGTAATTCTATAGTAACTTTAAAGCGGAATCATGCTCCCATGTTAACAAGCGGAACCTGAACTGATTCAACGTGCGATAATTCCGAGTTTTAATTGGAGGTTAGACATGTTGTGTGAGGCTATCGATTTAAACTTGAGCAGTTAGTTATATTTCCATTCTTTCCGGGGTGGTGCGTATTTGCTCAATGGAAGGTATTACGTCCGCTCTATAAATAATGGTAAACCGAGTATTTACCGTGACAGTAAATGTCAACAGACTGTTCGCCTTGTACCGACTGTTGAGCAAACAAACGTAATCCTCACTGCTCGGAGGATGAGATAGCCTGGGGGTAGGGGGACGGGTGAGCGCGAACGATGAAAGATTGCTCGTTCTCAAATCGGTAAATTGATTTCAGTTTATTTTCCAATTTGTCTTTCGTATAACTGTGCCTATTGATCATCTAAATATCAAAGGGTTACGTACATTGTTTTATGAGATGAAGCAGTTACTAAAAGTGTTATTATAATGTGTTGTTTTTATTTAAAATTACATTATTGTTATTCAAATATAGTATAGTAAACGATTTAAACTACAATACATATTATACAAACAATAAAGCATCAAAAAAACATCCTCAACGCTGTCGGCTGGTGACGTAGGTACCCACGAGTTTAAAGTCATTAAAAATTATTATTTTGGGAATTCAAACTTTTTATATAATTAGACACAACGCTTATTACAATTAAAATAGCTATACTATATTTTATCTAATATTCCTCTCATTACATAATGGGGCGTGACCTCTGTGATAATAATTCAATAGAAGACATTCATAAATAAGTATGGGTTTGCTAGTTGCATCACCGCACCGTGTACATTATACATAGGTCGATGTTGCATATTGCATGTACTTTATTATAGTCTGTAGGTTTATTTTTTTTAACAACGTGAAAATAATTTTATCCATCTACTTTATTTTTTTTACGCAGCTTATTATAAAAACCGCACGTAACGGGTTCCATATTAATCTACAAAAAATTATATTGCTGTTTGAGTGATACATGTTTTCTTTATTAATATTACAAAGCGGAACAGTTTGTTTGTTTGAACGCACTAATCGTCAAAAGTACGGGGTGAATTTGGATGAAATTTGGTATAGAAGTAGCTTGAAACTTGAGGAAGGTATAGGTTTACCCGACTGCAAAAAGGAGGGTTATGTATATCGTGATAAAATCCACGGAAGCCAAGCCCCACGCGAATGCTAGTTATATTATAAAACTCCTTGAAATAGCCATATCAAATACTAAGTATATCTTAGATAGATCTATCGTACTTATACCGGGTCAATTCTACTAAAACTGAGCTTGAAAGACTTAAGAGATGCTCAAACACTTTACAGTAACAGTTAAATGCCAAAGTACTTAAACTTGGACACTACCGCTGATAATGAAATGCTTTAGACATTCGTCTTAATTACATTCTCAAATATGTTACTGGGAAAAAGATAAAAATCTTGCCGTGGAATAAATATCATCGTGAAAAAAGTGACCATAGACTTTGTACCATAAACTTCTTATAGTTTAAATCTTCCTGTAATCCATAAGAACAAAATCTATTAACTGAATAATTTTGAAAATTTAAGGAATTTTCTTTTATTAATGTCCTATCTACAAAACTTTGTACCCCATATTCAAAATGTCATAAAAACCCGTCCGCATTTCAATCACAGAATTACACACGTATATTCCAACTCATTTGACAAGTTGACTTGACAGACAGACATCCATATAGACACGATTGACCTTATAAAAGTACCATTTTCTAGTCAGACGTACAGAATCCTATAAACGAATGACACTTCACCCAACATGTTAATAGAACTTAGGTCCATTACCCATAGGAAAGCGGTAAAGAAAACTAATATGGAGTAATAAAGGCCTAAAGTTTTATATTAGTATAAAACAGACATAAAGCTTAATAAAATTCAAAGTGGGTCAAAGCTCATAAAAAAATATTATGAGCTGTATATAAGGCAGGAATGTTCAACGTTAGTTGTAGTTAACTAGGTACAATAAGCACTTGAACTTTCGTGTATAACGCTCATAAAATTATCACAAAGTTACGCGGAACTTAAAACAAGCTGTTGGTAAATTGATCCAAAAACTGTGGCGGGTATTTAACAATCCATAATTTTAAATAATATTATGAGGGACGGATTATTAACGATCATACGTGATAAGAAAGTTAATTGTGGAGCAGAATCTGTAACAATCTCACCGTGATATTGTAACCTATTGTGAAAGTGGGTTGTCAGTTCCTTAATCAATTGTTAAGACAACTCACTTCATACCTTATAACGTTAAATTTATTCTAGAGTCGACTCGTCATTTTACTCTTAGATTATAGTAAATTTTCAGATAAAAACTCTGTTACCAAGAAATCATTACAAAAATAGCAATAGTGAAAACTCCGTTATTTTGAAATAGCTACGAACTTTTAGAATGTTGTATCAATTGTTTTTTTGTCTGTATACAACAAAAATAAGTTCTATATGTGCTTTTATTTTATTTTAATCTATGAAATACTATATTATTCTTATTTTCAGTAATGTAGGCAATTGCCTACAGCCTTCGAAACAGATCTATTGTATAAGCAAATACAATAAAGCATAAAAGAGGTGATCGGGGCCAAATAATAGGAAGCATCTTCAGATTAGGAACGCCGACGTAGGGCCGAAGATGAGTGACTACCTTAAAGTATCAATTTTCCCGTCAGCCCTATAGGTCCCAACTATCAAGACTTTTAACAGTCGGTATGCGTAGCCAGAAGCCAGAAAATTTGACACCAGTCTTGCCAAAGGCTTTCGAGTTACCCAGTAACTGGATTTTCTGGCGATTAGATCAGCTATCGAGAATTACAGAATTATGTTTCCAGCTGTATCAAGTTTGACTGAGTATCAGGAAACCAAAAATTTTAAAAAATATTTGATAAACAACCAAGTAGATTGTCGACGGCGCGTAGTGTTACACACGCCAAAGAACAGTCAGCACTAATATGGTATGAATTATTTATTTATGTATGTATTTTAAAATGGACATGTTGTGAGTGTTTATGTATAGCTATGTAAGTGTACGTTAAGAAGAAAGGGTTCGGGACGTAAATCAGCGTCGACCAGTGTTGTGACCATGCTGTACTCGTACCCGGCTCAATATTTGCTGAGACAGCTCCTTTCGCCATACAAAAAATCGTTGTTTTTTGTTTCTAACGCTTGTTTTTCATTTTTTTATTGTTAGTGTTGGAAATATATTATTCTTTCTTCTCTTCCCTTTCACTACTGACGGGACTCGATAGTGCCATTGTTTGCCGGTGCTATGATAATGTTTTAGTAAGATACCGCTGCCCCAGAAAGCAACTAAAAGAAGAAGGTGGGTTTTTGACACTCCCTTCAGTTATAATATTCATTAAAAGCATTAGAAATATCAGGTTATAATCATAGTTATAGTAGCAGTGTGTAATAGGTAGTAATAATAAATGAAATCAATCACTTATTTCACCGAAAAATTCATCGAAAAAAAATAGACCAAGTGTGAGTCAGACTCGCCCATGAAGGGTTCCGCAGTAACTACGCCAAATAACTTTGTTTTTCTTAGTGTTTGTATGTACTACAAAGTTATATTTGCGGTTTTAGAATATGTGCTATATCTCAAAAACCGCTGACCTGATCTCATTCAAACCAATTTTCGTTAAAAGTTTTTATTAAGATTTACACCATATATTTTTATTAGATTTTTCACTTCATTAATATAAATGTTAGAGGGGGGGGGGGAACATTTTACCACTTAGGAAGTGTATATCTTTTAAACCAGTGACTTTAAGAAAAATTGGTTTTAGAAACCTCTATGTTTTAAGGACCTGTCTATAGATAACTCACACGTATAGGTTTCATGAAAAAATATATTTACAGTTTCAGTTCCATATATGGGGAGCCCCCCTTAATTTATATATATTGTTTTTATTTTATAGAATATATCTACCTACTAAGTTTCATATGTGTAGTCTTAGTAGTTTCGGAATAGAATGGCTGTGACATACGGACGGATGACAGACAGACAGACATGACGAAACTATAAGGGTTCCGTTTTTTGCCATTCGGCTACGGAACCCTAATTATTGGATTTTATTTAGACTCAACAAGCTTAGCCATTAAAATATCTAAATATATTTTTGTTTAAATATTGATGAGCAGATTAAAAATTCAGTTTAATTGTCTATAGAAACTTTGAATATAAAATCTGCTTATACAAAGATAAGTCAGGTTGCTGTCCTGTATCTATACAATTCTATATACTAATATTATAAAACGGAAAAGTTTGTTTGATTAATCGCGCTTATCTTCGAAAGTGCTAGGTAGATTTGGATTAAATTTGGTATAGTAGTAGTAGTCTGAAGCTTGAGGAAGGTGACAGGTTTTACCGATTGCAAAAAAGGAAATTATGTTTTATCGTGATAATGTTGACGAGAGCTAACCCCGCGTGACTGCTAGTTGGTCATTATTACAGTAACACAATAGCAACGTAAAAAAAGAAATCGTTTTTTCAAATAAAATGCTATGAAACAGTCTGATATAATTGATGGCGTTTATTTCAATTCAATCACAGGTTAGATTAAGCGTCAATAGCCTAATGGATAAGGTGTCGGATTTGTGATCGAGAGGTCGCAAGTTCGAATCCCACCCATTACACTATTGCCGTGAATCCACTCTAGACACAAGCATATTTAGCTTAGTTGGAAGGGTTAACAAATTGCTAGTAATGTGAATTCTACCCATATTGCTAGTAATCTTTAAAAAAAAAAAGATACCATCAAATGCATTAAACAGTTCAAATAGTAATCTGAATATTTTTGTTAGTCTATTTTGGGGTCAAGTCAAGTTGCTTTTAATTTTTATCTCTCTCTTGTTTTTGGTGTTTGTATATAAGTTAGTAAAATAAGATAATATAACCTTTAAACGACACACAAAAAAAATGATAAGCCGGTCCAGCCGTTCTCGAGTCTTACCGAGACTAAAGAACAGCAATTGTTTTTTTCTACTAATATTATAAATGTGAAAGTAACTCTGTCTGTCTGTGTGTTACCTTTTCACACCTAAACCGCTGAACCGATTTAGATGAAATTTGGCAGGGGAATAGTTTAGGACCCTGGGAAGGACATAGGATAGTTTTTATCCCGCAATTCCTATGGGTTCGGGATTTACGCGGGAACCCCCTCCCACGCGAAAAAAGTCGCGGGCAGAAGCTAGTAGATAATACACAGAATATTAATGATTTCCAAAATCCTGGTTAAAATTCTGTAAGAAAACGTTATACGTATGCGAAATATTCGAAAACCTTGCTTATCTGCATATTCATCTCTCAACAATGTTAGTAATCGGTTTCCAGTCTAAGACTGCTGGCTACCTGTAGCGACTGTCAAATAAGTACAAATGACAACCGGTACCCATGGTTAAACATACTTTCCGAGACATGAAAGAAATTCGATATATTCAAATAGTCACACTTCCACGGACTGAGCTCAAGCAAGTCAAGCCGTTATGGCTTTAAATATTACTAATATTACTAGGCGCAGCGCCGGAGCGTATCCCCGCTACCTCGAGGCGCGGTGGAAAGAGCTCCGGTGCGATCTCAGGGCAGTACCTATTGAGGGAACGATTGTCGCAACCGAAGGCCGGGCACGCCGCAAGTGCGGCGGTAAGACCCCTCTTTGAGGAGTGGCTAGATCGGCGTCACAGCGTCCTGACCTACCGCATGACGCAGGTCCTCACCGGACACGGAAGTTTCAGGAGGTACCTGTGTCTGATGGGAAAGGAAGAAACGGCTGGGTGTCACCACTGCGAGGGTCGCCCTGAGGACACAGTAGAGCATACGGTGCAAGACTGCCCCGCCTGGGCAGAGCACCGACGTGTCCTCACGGCGGCGATAGGCGGAGACCTCTCGCGCCCGGCATTGGTCGAGGCCATGCTGCGGGGCGAGAGGGAGTGGGAAGTGGTCGCCTCCTTCTGCGAAGCAGTCATGCTTCCGAAGGAGGAGGCGGGCCGTGTGAGGGAGAGGATGGCGTCCTCCCTCCAGCCCAGCCGCAGTGGTAGACGCCCATGGCGTCGGACGTCCGCCGACGATCTCCGGCCACCGTAGGCGCGGGCATGCGGACAGCGAGTAAAGGGCAACTCGCTGTCCGACCATGGACCATGCCCGGGTCGACGGCGCGTTGTGTTCCACGCGCGCCTCAAAGAGCGTCAGCAATATGACGAGGCCCCCCCTGTAGAGGGCCGAAGCCTGCCGGGGTCGTGGGACTTATCCCATTACCGTGACCCCGGTACGTAAAGGGTTATTAAAGGAACACCGTGGATTTTAGTCAGTAAAAGTCTGACAGTGCCTCCCGCCCTGCCCGGGGTGGGAGGACTTATTTGATAATTTTAACACGTTAAAAAAAAGAGCATATTTAGTTATATATTCACTTTAAAATAAATAATTAAATTAAAATAAAACAATGAAAATGTTGATTTAATGGAAATGGGGCTCCCATACAAGATACATGATTTTTTTGTCGATTTTATAGATAATCGTACGGAACCCTCCGTGCGCGAGTCCAACTCGCACTTGGCCAAGTTTTTTTTTTATGGATGATCCGGTTCTTGTATCCGATCACACCTGATGGTAAGCGTTGGGTGAATTCTACGATGGAATGAGCGAGCCTAGACGATGCCTGTTCACTCTTGCATTAAAGGCTGATGGGTCAAATGTGGTGGGAAATACAGAAGCCGGCAGAGTTCCACACCTTACAAAATCAACTATAGAGCTGCTTTTTGCATAATTAATTGCTCATAGAACTATATAATAACAGTGGTAACATATAGCCAACAGAAGTATGGTGACAACAACTTAGTAAAATAAATGGTAATGAGCTCGTTCCCTCTCCTCTATACTAGTGAGTTCGAAAGAATCCTTAGGGAATCCAAATTACCCTTATCAAGAGAATATAAACACCCCTGTAAAACATTAAAGTTTGTTTTAACGCTGGAATAGCAATAAAACTAGTACTTGTACCTTTGTATTTTATATATTAAAAACTTCACAATTACACAAAGCACACTCAAGTACCTTTGACATTCAAGTCTCCCTGAGGTCAATGTTTGCATAGGTTCCATGTCTCCATTGTTTATATGCGACGCTGTTGAAGCACGCCACCCTGGGTAGGTAATTAAAGAAAAACAAAGTCGAGTCTGGTCAGTTTCCACTTGGCAGCTGAAGTGGACGGTCGTAATTGCTTAATTCCTATTTACACTCAAAATCCGTGAATCGTGTTCCAAGCACTCGAACAAATAAGTGGGACCTACAACACAAGTGTCTATATTATTCATTTTTTTGTTGCAGCTAACAATAGATATTAATTTCTATCATTGTTTTCTGTGTCTGCACTCGGTATTTTTCATTTGTGCATCAAAGAAATAAATTTATAGCAAAGCAATGCTTCCATATTATATATTAGACAAAAGCTGCTCGCTGCGGGAGTGTAGCGGTATTTTCTCCGGAGAATTTTCGTCTAATATGTTTTATATAAAGTTTAGAATACGTCCCGCTTTCGTTTTACCTCTTCGCTCTATTTGCTGTGACGAGATTCTTGACCGTTGTAAAACATACCACGACCACCGTAAAATGATTGAGACGATCTAGTTCATACAACGTACTACAATTAACTTCAATATTAAATCTTACCCTATTCGTGTATGTATTATACCACCTTGTTTTTAGTCATGCTATACGCTATAGTTGGTCGAATACCTAATTACTATTAGTATGGTAATGTCGGTCACGGCAGGTAGGAGTTAGTTGGGCGGCTACAATGTGATACCATTTCGGCCACACTATTGTTTGAATACAGGCTGTGTTTCGAGTTACTAGTGATGAAAGGCGTATCTAATTCAGAATATAAGCAGTACGTTTTTCAAATTGTGGCCCTATTTAATTAAACTCTCTAGACTTAATTATTTTTTCGAAAAACGTTTGATGCAAGCATTTTACAAAACTTTCCATATTGAACTTAGCTCAGTTTTGCTCCTACCCACCAACTAGAGATGGGTTGTACTAGGTAAATTTGGGACTAGGTGCACCTATTCTTAGTATTTAAAAATACGTGATCCAGATACCTATTCCACCTAGTCCACCTAGTCCCTAGTCCACCTAGTATCAATTATTACTTATGGAATGTGGTCATGGTGCACGTACTTAGTCCAAGTATTTTTTTATTGTAGCTACTAATTTTGCAGGAAACTGCTAAACAACAAATGAACACGGTATTTTGATTAAATTTTACGATGACGGTCTTTAAGCTTCACGGACTCACCTCGTTGCCACTTCTCCTGTACTTGATATTTCTATTGAACTTAGGGTGTTAGCACCAGCAATCAGTGATAAGACTAGGTTGGTACCTAGTAATTGGACTTTATACTCGAGACTAGTCAGTAATCATTCGATCCGAGAATACTCGATCCGAATGAGTACCACCTAGTCTCGACAAGACTAAGTATTACGAAGTATCTATTTACTTAGACTTATCAAGACTAGTTGGTACTCATTCGGATCGAGTATTCTCGGATCGAATGATTACTGACTAGTCTCGAGTATTGAAAGATAAAGATGGGAAGACTACGGAATAGCGTAGTTAAAAAAAGACAGAATATATATTCTTGCACAACACGCGTGCGCGTTGCATTACTTTTATGTACTTTGAATTAGGGTTTAAATTCAAGTGACTGACAAACGAATGATTTTGACAAACATGAATGAGCGGTAAAGCAGATTTATAACGTGTTGAGTGAATGGAATGCAATTACGCGTTCGGCGTTAGTGCTATGAAGCCTAAGAGCAGTTGGATTTCGCAATACTTCATGATACTAGGTGTTGTCAAAGTGAGAATAGGTGCCGCCTAGTATCGAAACTTACCTATTCTTAGGATCTGTTCTAGTAAATACGACTCATCTCTACCACCAACGATAAAATTTTCTGTTGAAATAACATTTATAATTTTTTCCCTGATTTTGCAGTTTATTTCATTGGGTAAGCTTCGATCTGAGATCTCTAAGGCCCGTATTACAGAACGAAACTCGAGCACTGATCTCTGTTTAAAACTAGTTTTGAGTCGAGATTTAATTTTAGAATGTTCCTCAAGTATAGATTCATCGATCATAGTTCAGCCGGGTACGGCTTTATTCTAGATCGTTACTCAGTTGTAGATTCATCACCCAAGTATGGTCGACACCACGCTCGAGCAGAGATTTCCTTGTCAGTTAACTATTTGCTTTTCAGTTTATTATTTGATATAAAAATGGTAATTTTTGGCGAATGATGATGAAATCACATTTTATTTTGCTAATTGGTTACAAATAACACTTTTACGTTAATTATTTTAAGAAATGGTATAGATTTTCACAAGATGAAGATTTTTGACAATTTGTAATACTGCCATCTATTGACCAAGATTTGGTAAAACATATGCATTTCTGTTTTGTTTTAACTGTAACTTTGTTTTCTTTTAATATTTTTATTGATCGTTGTTCCCAAACCATTATTTATTTGAATATTACTTATTATATGATTAATGAGCAATTCAAAACAACACTGTCACAGACATTATTTAGGATCCACTCCGTTCCACGAACAAGTTACTCTTGCTATATTTTTATATGTTAGAAAATATTGCCTTAACACCTTTTACCTTCAAGAATTTGCTTTTACAAATTCTTAAAAAATAATTTCTATGGTGAAACCGTGCAATACATATTTTTTATTCTTAAAAATTTGGTATTAAAGTAAATTGAATTATTTACGATCATTCGTAGATCGGAACAGCGGAGACGAAGAAAATAAAACGTAAACGAAAACAGACTGATGCATAGACAATTAGATATTCTCTGCTTGAGGCTCGATTTGAATCTGAGTGTAGTTTTATTAGCATTCTGGAATAAGACCAATGCTCAAGTGCAGATTCTATATTTAAACTGAGATCGGGCGAATTAAGCTCAAACTGGACTTGAGGAACGTTCTGTAATACGGACCTAAGACTAGAACTAGCACAAAATGGTGCTCATGGAAAGTAATAATTAGGTTTAAAAAACTTTATCAGACGGTAATACGTATTTCATATAAAACAATGCAACAAAAATATCTGTATTACCAAACCGATTTAAAAAAATCCGAGACTAATGTTGTAATTTTTAATGTGTTGCATAAATTCTCTCTAAAGAGACTTGACCGCACAGCCAATTGTAAGTTCGCTGTCCATCACGTGCAAAGTTTCGTTAGGTAATTCAATTCAGCTCTTTAAGTATTCATTGCCATAAATCAATCTCAAATCGCTCTTAAATCTCAAGTATTATCCCATGAACTGTACGTTGAACTCACGAAGCAATTGCACAACGTCGATACATCAGGACCACTATTACATGAGCGTATTGGTACAGCAATGGCATGTCACCTGTCACACAGTGGTCTCCATTCACGAGGTGTGGGTTCCAACCACTAGGATTGACATTCGATTTAGTATCACTGTGTACACAGGGGAAATAAGCGTAATGATACGTTTTTAGCTGTTCCGAAATCTGATTCTCAATCTGCAACCCTGTGGGGAAACTCGAATATTGTAGGTCTACATCAGTGTTCAGAAAAAAACCGGCCAAGTGCGAGTCGGTCTCGCGCACGAAGGGTTCCGTACAATTATCTATAAAAACGGCAAAAAAAACATGTCTGTTGTGTGGGAGCCCCCCTTAAATATTATTTTTATTTAATTATTTATTTTTAAAGTGAATATATAACTAAATATTCTGTGAATATTTCAATCGTCTACTTGTTGCCGTTATCAATATCGAGCAAAAACGAGCAAAAAAAAATCACGTTTGTTGTATGGGAGCCCCCTTAAATATTGATTTTATACTGTTTTTTAGTATTTTTTGTTATAGCGGCAACTGAAATACATCATTTGTGAAAATTACAACTATCTAACTATCACGGTTCATAAGATACAGCCTGGTGACAGACGGACGGATAGCAGAGTCTTAGTAATAGGGTTCCGTTGGGTAGGGAACCCTAAAAAGGCTAGTGATTTTATCTACACAGTTATTCTAAGCTGACAAAATATCGATTTTTAACAAAATAACCGTGGTAATAACGTCGTAATTATCGGAATCTCAAAACGTATAATACTGACAGCGCCCCGAGTCGATGCAACAACGCGTCGTGTTCCACGCGCGTCTTAAAGAGCAACTGAAGGAACAGAGTGGGTTTTTAGTCAGTAAAATTCTGACACTACCGTCCGCTCTATCCAAGTGTCAAAGCGGAAGGAGACATGATGATTTTACCCCCGAAATAAAAATGGTATTAAAAAGTAAAATTAAGTTTTTTGTAATAATCCATACATATAAACAGTTAGAATATACTGCGAGATAAACCCAAAATAGTTCCATTAGTCTTTTACACAGCCTCTAAGAGCAGTCAGCAGCAATCCCGGGGTTGCAGGAATGTTTTTACGAGATACCGAGATACCGTGGCCCCGGAACGTAAGGGCAGTTGAAGGAATAGGGTGGGTTTGTAGTTAGTAGAAGTCTGACACTCCCTTTCACTCCACCCAGACCGGGAAGAGACATAAGATGGTTTTCCCACCGAAAAAAAGTCTTTTACACAACCCGTGATGATATCACTCAAACATCCCATTATAATCCCAGTTATAGATATTTTTTTTTGCAAAAAATAGAACCGACTTCCATATCAAAATACTACAAAGCCAAAAATAACTTTACTTTCGGTAGTCGGTGTTATTGGTTTTGGATTTTCTTTTTTTTCACACCGCCTTCCGAAAGTAAAGTTATTTTTGGCTTTGTAGTGTTTTGACATGGAAGTCGGTTCTACTTTTAGCAAAAAATTTTTTTCACGCTTTTTAGTGGGTCGGTTTGTAATTTATCTAGTTACAAAAGCCATAATGTCAACAACTTATCACCTTTTACAAAATATTGCTTTTCCCGATGCATAGTCATTTTTGAGGAGTTCTCCTGGTACTTGACCATCAGCTCTACATCACCATATGTATTGTGACGAGCATAATGTGTTTAACATCCGTACTCAAGTAATCGAATCGCAATCAACGAAATACTTATTACTGAGTAGTTTCAGTGGCCATCTGTCGTCTTCATCATCAGTTCAACTTCCCCAAATTGTACTTTTCGAAAGCAACTGCTGAAGGTACTATAAGAAATACCCAAAACGCTATAGGTGTGCCTATAATATTTGAAGAGTTCCCTCGATTTCTCCAGGATCCCATCGTCAGATCCTGATTTCGTAACAATGAGACCAACTAGAAAGTATACCCTTTCAAATGCAAAAATAATTTTTCAAATCGGTCCAGCCGTCTCCGAGTTATTAGGTAACATACATTAAAAAAAAAGTTCAAGACGAATTGAGAACCTCCTTTTTTTGAAGTCGGTTAAAAATGCATAAAGATTATATGCTATATATATATATGCTAAATATATATATAATTATTTATGATTATTTCATTTTATTTCAATATTATATGTTTGATACACCACTTTGCTCTCTGTGATTTAAAATTGCAGACACACTTTCAGTTATCGTCACATCGACCAACTGTTGATTGACAGCATAAAAGCTCAGCCCACTGCGACTATGATGTGGCATACTATTTCTATGCCAATTATTCTACCTGTAGAGATTTTTTAGAACAGCTTTTATGAAAATGCACTGTTCAATTGTTGCGTTTCAATTATGTGCATACCCATTTTGAAGTAATATCTAGAAAGTTCTGGATAATGGTCAGGCAAGGCATCAAGGCCTATTCAGGCTACTCTTCTAGGTATTCAATAATAGTCCCATCAATACTTAGATATCAGTTTCTGCCTTCTAAGAACTAGGATCTGTTGGACAATGTTTACTTGGATTATGTTACCTTTTAGAGAAAAAATCCATACACGCATTTCTTATCTATGGCAATACCGGCGCATAAAGAAGTAAAAACAAACATATTGAAGCGTCAATATCCTAATGGCTAAAATGTCAGACTTGTAATCGAGAGGTCACAGGTTTGAACCTCACCCATTACACTATTGCCGTGAACCTACTCCAGACACAAGCATATTAAGCTTATAGTTGGAGGAGTTAACAAGATTGCCCTTTAAAAAATATTGAATAGTACTTACTTACTTGTTACTTATACTTATGGTAATAAATTCTTAATACTTAAAGCATATTTTGGACAGTTTATGCCACGCCTTTAGAAACGAAATATTTCCATAGACACTCAAATATTCATTCTGCTGCGCATTGCTAAACCTTAGACAATTTACCATTCCAACGCAATCTGTTTTCTTTTTCTCGAGGCGAATATGGAACCCATGCTTTTTGTCCAAACACGGGACCCGATAAACACACATGGCGATTTTAAATTCTACTCTAAGCCATCGAAACGACAAACGTGACTGGCACGATGCCTCGCTGCGAATTTTTCGAACAAATATTTTTAAATCGTTCGATATCGATATTCGAAAAATAACACAATTTGTTTTAGGATAAATTAAGCCCCATAAGTTTCGAACTAAATAATAAATGTTGCAGATCACCCGTACCCGGCAGTATACATCACCAAGTTCGATTGAAATGACGCATCCGTTGTTTGATGAAAGTAGAATGAACCGCCCCATCGAAAAAAAACGTTTTTTTTTTCTATGTAATGTTCAACTAGTTAGCACCAAATACACATGTAAACTTTTTTGGATGAAAATCAACAAATTACTCCTTATACTCTAGGTGAAGCAGAAAGAAAAGTCAGTTTGACTGACTGCCCTTGAATCCGGGTCTGCGGTATATTGTTAGAATGTTCCCACAACCTCGGACCTGTGCTCTAATAAGAGAAAGTTGAGGGAACCCCCAGAAATATGCATACATATATGTATTAACTATTTTCAGACAATGTATGTATTTACTTGTAACGAATTGAATCGGCGAAACGATACAGGCACAGTAAACACAATCTTAACTCTCTTCGAGTTGAGTTTTCTTTTTGTAGTTATTTAGTCTGCCACAAAAAATGTCATTATAAGCGTAGGTGGTAACCGATGACCTTTTACCAATTATTTGCTCTTGATATATTTTCTATGATACACAGAAAAAGATATCAATTTCTATTAAACCCAAGGTCCCAATAATTCTAGCAATATCGAAATATAGACGTCACTTTCAATATCATTTTATTTACGTAAAACTTGTACAGTATAAATACTAGCCCACAACTTAGCTCACGCGGAAATTTTGCTCATTTTCTTGGTATAAAAGTAGCATAATTATGTGTTATTCCCGGTTGTACACTATATTTCAGCCAAGCTTTGAACACATCTCTTAAGGATTTATTATGATTAAAACAATAACACAAACATCCAATCATTCTCATTAATAACACACATGTATGATGTATCAGTAAATATACAGATACATATCAAATATATTTAGGGTTATGGTTGTAAGCCACCCACAAGCCAAACCGGCAAGGATAGTAATTTAAATAAATACAGTGTGATTAGTTCGCAAGGGCAAAACCGACGACGCGACGTTTATAGCGAAAGGTAGGAATCATTAGCATTAGCTATTTTTATGATATTTTTTTTAAACAAACATGATTTAATCCGTACGGAAACTTTTAGAAAGATATTACTAAAATTATTTTATCAAAGGCTGGATTATAAAATGTATATGTAATATGAAACAAAATATCGAGAGAAAAACCTAATTTAGTATCCGAAGGCTCGCAGCTTATGCAAATGGTAATCACACAGCGAAAAATTAAACAGTCTCGGCTCCCCACAGTCATGTGTCGACTTCCATCTGACAATTTCATTAAATCACCGACTTCATCAAGATGTTAATTAGTTTTAGCCTCCACCATACATTGTTTCGAAGATATTTAAAGCACTCATAAAAGCCAGTAGCATCCTATGGGCGTAACCGCGTAAAGATGAATAAAAACAGAAGACCACTGTACATAAGATTTAAAATATGATTTCATTTTTAGGGTTCCGTAGCCGAACGGCAAAAAGCGGAACCCTTATAGTTTCGACATGTCTGTCCGTCTGTCTGTCTGTCTGTCTGTCTGTCTGTCCGTCCGTCCGTATGTCACAGCAATTTTATTCCGAAACTATTAGGACTATACATGTAAAACTTGGTAGGTAGATGTATTCTGTAAACAGCTTTCCGATTTTAAGAGAAAATTTAAAAAATATTTAAAATAAAGGGGGCTCCGCATACATGGAACTGAAACTGAATATTTTTTTTTCATGAAACCTATACGTGTATGGTATCTATAGATAGTTCTTTAAAAATGACATGATAGTTTCTAAAATGTTTTTTTCATAAAGTTAATCGTTTAAAAGATATACGCTTCCAAAGTTGTAAAATGTGTGTCCCCCCTCTAACTTCTATAATAATGAAGTAAAAGATCTAAAAAAACCATATGCTGTAGATCTTAATGTAAACTTTCAACCAAAATTGGTTTGAACGAGATCGAGCCAGCAGTTTTTGTGATACAGTATATTTTCTAAAACCGCAAATATAACTTCGTAATTTATACAAATACTATGAAAAACAAAGTTATTTGGCGTAGTTGTAAAAATTGTAAATAAGCGAGTTTTAAGAAATTTGTAAGGTTTTTTTATTCATATAATAAATATACATATTATATTATATTATTATAGTTACTACGGAACCCTTCATGGGCGAGTCTGACTCGCACTTGGCCAATTTTTTAAACTGACATGGTCAGTAACAGTATCATTAGAACATGAGACGCAAAATTAACTATGTATTTTTTTCTCTAGCTTATAATACTGTCCCACTGCTGTGAACTATTTTCCCACTTCGCTTAAACCAGCCCTTGTGCTACACGTCCAGGTCGTCTCGCTACCTCTTCCTGGGCCGGCCTCGGGGGCGCCGTCCATTCTCGGGCGCCCATTGTATAGAGACCATTTATAATATAATGAAATAAGGAAAACTCGAAACAATAAATACACATGGTAAATATCCCGTTTTAAAATCTAATGATAAAAATATGATTTATTTTTTATTACAGATAAACATTGACGACTAACTTGAAAGCATAAATATATCAGAAATTTCAAAAAGCTATCTACTTGATAGCTTTTTGTAGGTTGGTTTAACATGAAATTGAGAACAACTTAAATCCTGAGACTTTTTCTACTTCAATAACATACATATATCGGCACGCAATAAAGGCAATATCTACTCCCGTTAGATTGAAACCTCCAATCGATACGTTCATGTTTCCGAGAATATGTTCACAAAATGTAATGACACTGAATGTTATGACTTGAAGTAATATTGTAGATATATCAGTCAGTTTCAGCAATGGTGGTAAATGCTAGAATGGAACTGGCAGCGTAACAAATGATCAACTAATCGTATGGAGATGAGCGGCACAGCGATACGCTCCCATTTGCATTTCGTTTGTAAACCTACCCAGTTTTAGCAATTTCTTTATCAACTAACTCGGCAGAGGAACGACAAACGTCCTTCAAGTTCCCCTCTTTATTTCATTTTGCCCCATTATGCCGGCTGCGCACCGAAACAGAAACCGCAAAAGGTTATGTTGCCTGTCATCAGAACCACAGCGAGCAATCGGTGTCACAATTATAAAGCGGGTTCCCAATTAGCTAAACAAAGGAAGCAGCCAATAGTTAGAATTAAATATACAGAGGAAATGGAATATTACAACATTAATTATTAGCCGTGGTGCGATAGTAGATATGCTTATTTTTTATTTATCTATTTATCTTGTTGTTTGAATGTGGTTGGAACCAATTTTAATTGACTAGCTACGTCAATTAAAATTGGTTTCAACCACATTCAAACAACATTAAACGGGTACAAGGCACGTCCATCAAGATGATAATTTTGTAAACAGTTAAGCTTAACCTAATTATAAAAACAAGTAGTTAGAGTTTTGTTGCTGCTTTCATTTTGTTAATTCAAGTAGACATTTAAGCCACATTTATTATAAATCATAATCAGTTCATTTAATCCAAGTTTTATCAGATTTTACTCAGTAATTGTGTGATTAAGCTACCTCTAAAATCCTTTTAAATCTACGCCTAACTGGTGCTAAAATGGGGGTTGATTTTTTAATGAACATTCATGCGTACGAAGTAACGTCCTTTTTTTATTCAGAATAGGCTCGCGTTTTACCACCGCATCACCTGATGGTAAGCCATGATATATATGGTCTAAGACTTAAAGACTTCCTGGTTATAGCGATCAGGAAACACAGACTCCAGCAGAGAATTCCACTCCTTAGCGATACGCACAATGAAAGTATTCCCAAAACGTTTTGTGCGTATGGGTGGGATGTCCACCATATAACGATGGAGCATCGCCGTTTGTTTTGTAGTCCGATGATGGAACGGGCTTGGCGGTATTAAATTATGTAATTCCATCGCACAATCCCCGAAATGTAACCGATAGAAAACCGATAGACTTGCAACTCGTCGTCAATGTTCAAGGCTCTGGAGCTTGATTCGACCAGTGAATTGTTGCCAATGAGTCTCTTGGCCCGTTTCTCGATAGACTCAAGCGCGTCCAGTTGGTATTTGGCAGATCCATCCCAAAGATGAGAGCAGTACCCCATACACGACCGAACCTGGGCATGATACAGTTAAAACATCTGTTCCGGTGTGAAGCACCGTCTCACCTTTGCTAGGATTCCCATCTTTTTTGCTTCTAGTTGAGCCTTAGCCTCGATAAATGGACCAAAATTGAGGGTGGAAGTTAGTGTTACCCCAAGAAACTCAATACGATCGGTTATCGGCACGGATACCGGTTGGAATTGGCTCCTTTTTGCGGAGAAGAGACACGCCTGGGTCTTAGCTGCATAAAACTTGACCAAGTTGGCACCACCCCATTCGGAGCCAGCCATCAAGGACAACTTGAAGTGCCCAATCATGTCCTCACGGATAGACTAGATCTGTGACCCACCAGCACGCGTGCTGGACACATATCTCTCAGCAACTGTGCTGTCATCTGCATACCCAAAAGTACCGGGCAGAAGCAGATCATTAATGTGCAGCAAGAATAAAGTTGCTAAGAGAACCGACCCCTGAGGGACCCCGGGATTAATAGCTAATTAGCCAGACGAGCAGCCAACAATGACCACTCGAATGGACCGATCTCTCAGGAAGTCTTAAATCCAAACGCAAAGTTCAGTGGGTAAACTGAAAGAAGGAAGCTTAACAATAAGGCTATCGTGCCAGACCCTATCAAAGGCCTTGGAGATGTCAAGAGAAACAGCAAGTGCTTCCCCGTACTTCTCAATGGCCTCACTCCACTGGTGCTACAGTTAGTGTAATATTTATGTACGTAGGTAGTTATGTTTGCTGCTATGATCGGCTAGATGAATTGTCAACTGCCAGTCAAATCACTTCAATTGCGTTTTATTTGAAACACTTTGATATTTCTGCACGGCAGCATCAGATGCAGTTTCCGTTCTGTGGGATCAAAAATGTGGAATAATCTACATCCGACTCGTCTAATTCCTTCAAAAAGCTCTAGCGACGGTATTTGATAGATGCATAATGGAGACTGGACATGGTCAATTTAATGTTTCTCTGATATGATGATGTGCCAATTCGAGTGGAATGTGATTGGTTTGTAGAGTACGTAATAAGTAAGTAAGTACGTAAGTAATATTTATAAGATTTATTTAATATTTTAGCTTATTTATAATAATTATATGATGAAACTGATTGACATCCGTACACTCACCATTAGGTCTACTTGAAAACCAGTGTCGAGCATTTGCTGAACTGGACATATTTGGTACAGCCGTGAGTCACGTACACTATTGTAGTGTGAAGTGTAAATGTTTGGTT
Source organism: Tholera decimalis (assembly GCA_943138885.2). NCBI lineage: Eukaryota > Metazoa > Arthropoda > Insecta > Lepidoptera > Noctuidae > Tholera > Tholera decimalis. The sequence goes on from OW964557.2 coordinate 20,272,211, forward strand.
AATGTTTGTACTGATGGCATGTGCCAATTAATGTATTTCTTAATTATTATTTTTTCCATGTTGTTGTTTTTTATGAAACAATTATGGTCTATTAGCACGGGTGCTGAACGCTTCCGAAGCAATACGTATGCCCCGGGCATAACACAGCTGACAGGACAGCCTAACTATCGTCCTATTGGAAACAACGCACATAATAAATCATTTTTTTAATGTATCTTGGACGAATGACTAAGACTACCTTAATAGACTTCAAGACATATCGGTAAAGTCACTGCTTGTCTAAAAAAAACTTCTAAATATAAAATAAAAGGCTGAGAAAGCTGGAGCATCGACTGAGATGACTTCAAATAAATCGGGACGAGGGTAGATAGATATATCTAGATAGGACATACTTTATTGTACACCAATAATTGAAACACACTTAAATAACAATATAGTTAAAAAAATTGGTTACAATGACGATCTTATCGCTAAGAGCGATATCTTCCATAACATGAGCAAAATTGACTAAGCATAATCAGCCTGTAACGCTCCAACTGCTGGAGTACATGCCTCATCTTTGCTATATCCACGGATCCACGTGGCAGTAGTATTGTATTATTATATGTGTATTTAATTGTACACCTTACAATATTTCTATGGATACAAAAAGTAAAATTAATGTACAATGTGCTTCAACACAGAGCGATCTCTTACATACAACCTTTACAGGAGTATTGTTTTTTTGCAAATATGGTCTGGTTATTTTTACAAAGTTGAGAGTAGCAGTTATGAAATTAATGACACAAAGTGTAGTGCCGATCTGCATTTGTTTGTACGTGCCAATTAAGGCCGGTATGGTTCTCAATTATTTTATTATGACTACATAGAGTTCACGCATAGATACAGGCTCTCTTTATATTCGGTCCTTTATTTCCGAGAATCGTGGTCTTGGTATAAAAGTCTGAAACTATCAAATTTGATACAACGGTTTCTATTTTTGACAATAGGTATTAGTAAAGCAGAACAGCTTCGGTGATATTTTTTAAAGTCATCTCCACATCATTTCATGAACAAAGTAGCTCAGTATACTTGTATAGCAAGTTATTGATTGACACTTTTTTAGATTTAGACTTTTAACAACGAGATTTTAAGTTTGTTCGTAGTTCAAAAAAACATAGGTGTATAGACTTCTATACACCTATGTTTTTTTGAACTACGAACAAACTTAAAATCTCGTTGTTAAAAGTGTAAATCTAAATAAATTAATAGTTTAAAAATCTCTAGAAAAACACGCTTTTATAAATGCACGTAAAAACAAAAAATTTGTTCGCGCTTTTCCTTTTTTTTGTAGTCTCCGTTTTCTTTATGTTGCTGTTTCTTTTTTGTAGTTTTTGCCATATTATTCCCACGAGTAGTGAACAATTAAACGGTCGATCACCCCAGAGGATTTGAAAGTGACATCTATAAAAAATAAATCTATGGATTACACAGTAATTCAAAAAAGTTAAGAAAACCGATAACGGATTTTCTTTAGGTTTGTTATAATAACTTTAAAACCTGATCGTGTCCAAAGTCCATTACGTGGCCTTTCTCACGAGTGCAAACACGACTATGATACGATATTCCATCATGGAATGCCAGTGCCTATCTTCCGGCTTTATCATCAGACCTTGAAACCTAATTGTGGTCAAAGTTCATTACAACACTTTTCTAAGAAATCCAAAACAGCTATGATACGATTTTTCATCATGAAGTTCCAGTTCATATCTTCCGGCTCCATCATCAGATCAGTTCGACAGTACCATATTATTGTATTGTCATCAGAACTACATACAGCTGCCAATTTTCATTACGCTACGACCCTTGGAAGATGGTTAAATTAGTTACCTTAGATTTTATTACATAGTTAGTTACATACAGGTTGACCTAATAAAAGCGTGTTAAAAAGTGTCAAATTTACTTAGATATTACAGAAGTAGATGTAGGAATCAATAGAGATTGATTCCTACATCTACTTCTATAATATATTATAGTTAGGTACTGATTGAATAGCTCATAAGTCATAACCGAGCCTCCACTCCTTGAACAGGGGACTGACAGATTGAGACAAGACCGATACGCCCCGAGAAAGGTCCGGTAAGGTACGTGTTACCCTTTTTACCACGCACCGTAAAATTTCAGAAAATATAACTGAACAATATAAGATTTTTCAGAAAAGTTTGACAAAAGATGAACATATGACACGTTTGACGTCAAATCAAGTGACGAATGGGGACGTGACGGCAAAGTTAAAGAGTACCTACGTATTGACTGTCCATTCGTCCTTAAGGGTCACGTCTTATAGTAAAAGTTTCGGTAGACTTGATTAAAGAGTTCGTCGTTCATCTCAGCTGGTAAATAGCCTTCATGAATATAGGATATTTATAAAAATTAATGATTATAATGCCATATTGTTTTATAATAAGGAATACTTGAAGTGAGATGGCTGAATATTTTCGAAGGGTGAAAATTTACCTTAATTTGGAAGCAAACGTTGAGTTTTACAGTCACACTTTATGATTATTTTTCCAATATTGCCTATTGTTACACCAGTTAGATATACTCGTACATACAACCAGACATCCACACTATACAGATATGCACACACTGTTTAAACGCCATAATACACAATACTCTCTATTTACTTGTAAACTTGTGTGCTTCATAATTGACATAATTTTACGTCATAATTTTATAATTATGCCTGTAAGGTTAAAAATAAATAATATGTTTTGATACAATATAATAGTTTTTGCTTCTACATTTCTTTGCATAACTCTTTGTAACATATAAAACTGAACAGATGGAAATATTAAATAAAAACCACATAATTAAATACGAAATCGTAAACAAATAAATTCAAAAACAAACGTTTGTACATCGTTTACCACTAAAACAAACGGTTTGAAAAATATTGGACATACTCGTACGTTTGAAAAACACATTGCCCTCGAAGGACGCCACACTAATAGTCGAGTGATTAGCGACGTCGGGACAGTAGTAATTAGTCCTGGGCGTGTACGAATGTTTTGTGACACGAGCATACTGCATCAAACTAATGACTAACGGCCGTATACAGAGATGTCAATTATCTTTAATGAAACTTAATCGTCGATCAAGAATATTTTATACACGCCTGTGTTGCCTGAAGAGCACACCCACATTACGCTAGTTTTGCTGAAATTCCACGTAAATATTTATATTCCACGTATTCCTATATCTGAGCAGTTCCTCATAATACCTAATGAGACTATATCTGACCAAAGTATTAAATCCAGAACCCCAGGTCCAGCAGTAACCATGCTAATACCAACGACGCAGTGAAACATATTTTGCCCGAGAATAATTGTTTCAATATCAATGATCCTCAGGCCCATTAGAGATTTTTGGTTTAGTAACTCCTTTAACCTCTACAGCCCCGCTGGCACAAAAACGTGCTAGTAAACCAGTATTAGTTGAGCCCCGCTGGCAACAAATTTGTGTGCCAGCGGGGCTGAACTAATAGTTGACGTAAATAATGGCGGTCCTTGAGAGGTTAATGGGCCTATGAACCTCATGGACGAAATTAGATCTCCCATCAAATGTTTCCAGTGCCAAAGCGTATAGTTTACGGAAGTCATGCAGAAACACCTATTTCTTTGAAAGCAGTCTGCAGAAATAGGTTCAATTTCACGAATTTCAAATATTCATTTAAATAATCGCTAATTAAGTCTTTAATTGAATTCGTTACCAATTATGCATCGTGCTTAGTAATCGCATTATCGTGTTATCTGTAAACAGACGAATACTGAAATAATTAAGATTTTGCTGGCCCTCGCGTTTTAGCTTGACAATATGGAGCATTCATAGGCATAGGCTCGCCTAAATAAGTAAAGTCATAGACAATAAAAAATACACCTTTTTCTAAGAGGTCGTGTCTCAATAAAAACAAACACATAGTTCGATCTTCAAGGTCAAGCACATCTTGCCGGGGTTGACCGGTGGATGTGAGACCATTAATTAGATACTGACACTCCCCTGTGGCTCGGAAAGCAAGTTATGCCATTGGTTCCCACTATCATTTGACCAGCTTTGACAGTTTTGACAGTGACACTGTTAGTGAGGAACAAGAAAATGTGACGCCGAAAAATATGCGATCTTCGATCGATGAATTTTCAGGCCGGACTAAAAGCGCTTTGTTTCCCAACACTATTTGAAAACTGAATTAATATGAATATTTTGGGTTTCAAATAAATGGATCAAACAGAACTCATAGATAGTAGTAGACCTACTAAAAATTAATCATTAAGAACGTCAAATGTCAATAAATGTTCAATATTATGAATAAACTAGCTTGTGCCAGCGGCGTCGCCCGCGTGGGAAGTTTTTCCCGTGTAAATTCCGATCCCGTGGGAATTTCGCAAAATCCTTTCTTAGCGGATGCCTACGTCATAACATCTACCTGCATGCGAAATTTCAGCCCGATCCGTCCAGTGGTTTGGGCTGTGCGTTGATAGATCACTATGTCAGTCACCTTTGAGTTATATATATTTAGATTAATTCTAAAACCAAAAAAAAATGACGCAGCTTACATATTCCGTTTTAAAATTCAGTATCACCTTTCAATTTGACTGTACACAGTTTGTTCTAAGTGTTACAGGAGCTCCTCATTTATAATGCAAATCATTATCACATTCATTTCGTGTATGAACATAAAGCGAGCAATGTGTTTAATGCCAAGTGCGTTAGCTGCCTGTATCACAATAAGCCAATAATTGGTATAAATCAATGATTGAGAGAAACAATTCTTGACAAGGGGTTTTTGACATAACATTAATTATTTGTTGACTCAGTGAGTTGAGGTTTCAAGATAAGTAGCCCCACTGTTAGATTATTGAATTTTTCATAATAAAGGAAGGAAGACGATTATAAACCTAGAAAAAAGGTAGAATTCAGACGAACTACTTTTTTAAACGAATTAAAAAAGGAGGAGGTTCTCAATTTGGTCATAATTTTTAGTTGTGTGTTAGTCTATATTTGATTAGAAATATCAGCCTCTATGTTCTCATAATAATTTAAGTTTTAGACATTGATTTTCGCTAATATAAGATTGCGGCTAATTTTTTAGCCATTTTCAGACGTTATTGGCCTTAAGAGTTACTTAAAACCATAACAAGAATAGAAAATACACCACACAGAAGGTCACAAATAATAAAAGAACAATCATCAAATACAAACAGACAATGAAACCTAATTATTAAAATTGAATAGAAGACTGCTCCCTCACTTTGGTTTTGATTTTTCTATTACCACGTGACGTTTTAAGAGCGGCATCACTGCATATGACGTTCAAGAGAGAATCCTTGCTTGACGCAGAGCGAATGGTATCTGCCCTCGCATCCCGACCTCAGGGAAATCTAAACCATGTTAAAATTCAACATCCCATCTGAATTATAATCCAGAATCTTGTTATATCCAAGGATATAAAATGCTTAACTATTTTCAGGCAAATATTATTGATGTTTAGCTCTTTGTGGTGTTAACTGTTTGACATACTATCTTAACCGTAATAAAACTACTGCTGTCTCATACTAACTGGCTGAAGTAGAAGGAGACGCTTATTGTTAACAACTGTCAAAAAGAATTACTTATTAAACTTCAGGTGACACGTTCGGAGATAAGAGTAGAACTTGTATAGAAGCAGTACCTCGTATTGGTAAAACTAATTTCACAGTTTTAATTTCATTCCGTTTCTCTCTAACTTTACAAGAAAATAAGAGATAGCAACAGTTTTTTTACGGTGGAACATCATTGAATGACTCTTTTTTTTTTTAGTCAGTAGTAGTCTAACAATCCCGCTGGATTGTTAGACTACTACTGACTAAAAACCGCCAATGTTCCTTCAGTTGCCCTTGCATTCCAGAGTCGCGTTAGTTCATTAGAATATTCCCGCAACCCCAGCTTGACATAGGAATATGTTTAGTGAATCAAAAATCAAGGCATTGCAACACAGAAACATAGCAAATTGGAAACCTCAAGTTATATGAATCTAAAGTTGACTTCAAATAGTGTAGAGCAACTTGGCAATACTATGAAGAAAATATAGCTATTTCCTGCTCACAATTTACATTTGATGACAGCTCCATCATAGTATTACGTAGTTAAGTAAGTATGAAACAAAGCTAGGACTAGAGATGCTCAAATACTTATTTGTATAATTTTTGTATGAACTCATTTTTTATTCCTCCATGATTAAAATTCAGTTTTCATAAAATGCGGTACAGATTAAAGGAATGGAGACTTCAAAAGATAATAAAATCATATTAGTAGATATTTCGAATGAGTTAGTAATATAATATTCATACACAAACATAATGTGAAAAGGTATAATTCAAAGAACTGGATTTTAGTGTAGACGAAAATTAATCATAGCAGTTATTTTTGAATTAATTGTTTGGAAGGTCAATGAATAATAAAAAAAAAATGCGTGAATTATTAAAAAATATGTTTGTTTAAATCTAGGATGATCTTTTAAATATCAGAGCGCTATTCTGAGTTTTCTCTGTTCCGTGTTTGAGCAATTCCGTCTGAAATACGAGGTCATTGTTGGTGGCACCGACGGCGTTGGAAACTGAAGGGTGGGGGGAGGGATGGGGGGCGGTACCAGCAACACCACTAGTGGGAAGAGGGAGCACCAAACCCATTACTGTAGTAGGCGAGAAAGAAATAGGACGCTTGTGTCGAGTTCTGTTTAAGTAATTGTGTTTCATCCATTCTTTCCTATTTCAAAGTGAAATGGTATTATTGATGAAATTTTGCACTCGTACATAATAATATCGCGGTTCACCTCACGCCGATGCTGTAATTTATAGCGGTACTTTTATTCACACGATACCTACTTTTACTCTTTGATCGCCGTTCGTTATTATCGACTTCAGTGAAACATTTTTCAATGCGAAGCTGACCTATTTTATTTTTATTGCTCGTCCTGTGGGGCTTTATGAATATAATTTTGTGTTGAGAACTCTTTATGAGGTATCGCCAGGCTTATAGTAAAACAAAAAATAAATGCACGTGGTTGAAGGAAAACTAAAAGCTCAACATCAAAGAAAACAAAAGAAATCATAATAATTATTAGTTAAGAAACGAGGACTCAACACGTCACAATAATACAACAAGTTTTTTATAGCACGAAGCAAAGCCAACTCTATCAAACAATCTAAAGTCTAATAATAATTTAGTAGCAAGTCAAATCCGACCGACCTAATGAGGACCGGCCTTAACTGTCATAGATACAAACTGACCCAGTTTGCTTTTCATTAAAGTGTCAACGTCATTCTTCCAAAATTATACTTTGAAGATTTTTTAAGGACTCAATGTTTAAATTTCCATAATGTATTCTTAATTTTTCTTTAGAAAAGGTGGCGTTAAATTAAATTCTGCTAATTAAGAACAATATGGCTAATTGGGAGAATATTTTATGTCTTTTGTATTTGTTGGGGCTTTTATTAGCGCATTACATATTTGTAACTGATATGTAAAGTAATATAAAATGTTGAAAATACCTCTTTTACGAATAAGATTTATTAAAGGGCTTTAAAATTGAATCAATGTACCGTGTACCTGTGGCAGTTCACGAACCTTTTATAAATAAATAAGCAAGTCATTGTTTCGGTCATTAAATGATATTTCGTACAAACATCAATTAAACGAAAATGTTATTGTTTGATGTTTCAATAAAATAAAAATACCTACATAATAAACAAAAGAATATGTTATATAAATTTATTTAAATTTAAAATTTTGGATAATTTTACTATCATTTATGTACAATGGCCTATAACCATGTCCCAATTTTACTTAGATAATCTCTGATACTATCTTTTCATGACGTGCAAATGACATCCATGACTAAATAAAGTCCCATTGCGGGAAATTACCATAATCAGTAAACTTCATCGTAGGGTGAAGGTTGCTACCTGCGGGTTGATCCTTTAGTTCCACTGAACAGGTGTACATATTATGTATACTACTATGGCTATAGTATAGGTTCATTATCCAAATGTCCTTACTTTGGTATTGTTCGTCAAATTGTTGAGCTCCTTAAGTTCTAAGATGAGCTATACGATAATTGACAAATGCTTGCACTGTCTGGACAGGTCCACTCAAATTTGCGTGGTTATTTCCTCAAAAGAGCACCATAGACATGATGTTTTTCATATACAAATACAAATTGTATGGACTTTAAAAGAGAGTTATATGCTTTTCATACACAGATACAATTTGTATGGACCTCTGAGTTTGTATCGGTGTTTCATCTCAGAGTAGTGAGTTAGGAAACACCGGCCTCATCTAGCTAAACTAATCTTAACAAAAAAAAACATGACGTGTAAAAGTGTTATTTTTTACCAATTTACAAAATAAATATTTCATTCCATTGCAATAAGCAAATAATGGTCGTCTTAAAAATAATTACTGTATTATGTTATTAAAGCAAGTTATGTTACAGCACCAATGTATATAATGAGCTAATTTTGTAAATGAAATGAGAGCGTCTACAGCACAGAGAATCCTAGAGTGGATCTATGGCTTCAAACAATAGTGTAAAATATTGTTAATACAATAATAATTTTTCATTTTTGTTTTTCCTAATCAACGCAGAACTGACATAAAATTTGATTGAGCGTATTTCAATTATAATTTAAAGGAAAGTATTTAGAATAACATTTAACTGGAAGCAAAAGTAAAGAAAAAGAACAAACCAGGAACTTTTCAGATAACGCGCGATAAAGCGTAATGCTGCCATAGGCATACCGATAAACCCGACCTGATTTTCAGTCACCTAAAAATTGGCTTTTTGTCTAAAAAACAGGTGTTCCAGCAGAATATTATTTATTATTTGCTTCTTACATACAATAAAAAACGGACAAGTGCGAGTCGGACTCGCGCACGAAGGGTTCCTTACCATTGTCTATAAAAATACCATTGTCTACAAAAACAATCAGATTTGTTTTATGGGTATACAATAAATATTTAAGGGCGCATTAAATATTTATTTTTTAGTATTTGTTGTTATAGCGGCAACAGAAATACATCATCTGTGAAAATTTCAACTGTCTAGCTATCACGATTCATGAGATACAGCTTGGTGACAGACAGACAGATGGTGGAGCCTGGCCTAGAGTAATAGGGTCCCGTTTTTACCCTACCCATTACCCAAAGGGTACCCAAAAAATTGCTAAACAAAAGGTTCATTTAGAACGTTTTGTTTAAAGAATTATTTATTTGTCACAAAAATACTAAAATTAGTGTTGATGAGTTTTCACGTAACTCACGTTAATGTTCATACTACTTTTAAGAATACTTATAGCAATTACAATCGTTATTTATAGGATGGTTAATTAAGAGTTACATGGAAATACCGTTATGTGGGTGTACATCAAAACACATTGCAAGTAACAATAGGTCAAACAAAATAGTCTTCAGATTCCTACAAGGCGTGTGTACTAGCGGTCATAGCCACCACTACAGCCTATTCGTTACAGGGAACCACAGGCACAGAAGCCGTACCGCCACCGTCGGCAAATACCACAGTTAGTTATTTCCTTCATTTAAATGGCATGGCTCTGTACACTATTGGTCAAGCTGGCCTGTTTCTCTGACAATCGGGCCTCATGCCCTGTAAGGTAAGTCAGTTTTATGCTTGCTTAAAAGGAGAGGTCGTATAGCAAATTTGAGTTTTAAAACATGGAGGAAAGGGGCAATGATGGGCTAATCTATACTAATACAATAAAGAAGTAAAGTTTGAAAGAAGTAATCTTTAGATCTACTGGACATCCCACCTATACGTACTAAACGTTTTGGGAATACCTTCATTGTGCGTACGGCTAAGGAGTGGAATTCCCTGCCTGAGTCTGTGTTTCCCAATAGCTATAACCTAGGGGTTGAATAGGTTACTTTTAGGTAAACGTGCTCCATCTTCGACCGCATCATCACTTAACATCAGGTGAGATGGTGGTCAAACGCGAGCATATTATCAATAAAATAATAATAAAAAAATACTGCACCAGTTTTGAAAATTCATTCACTGATAAAAAATCCTTAGTGACGTATATTTTTTCGTGAAAAAGACTCGTAAAGCATTTGAGGTTATGCAACGAGGGCGATCTTTAGATGGGTATCCTTTAATTACATAGTTTTCTCAGTGTTATCCAAAGCTGGACACTGGGCGATTGTCAAATATATATAGACTTTCCTACTAGTCTATACTTAATATTATAAAGAGGAAACCTTTGTATTTTTGTATGTTTGTATTGAATAGGCTCAAAAACTACTGGACCGATTTCAAAATTTCTTTTACCATTACTTAGAGGGATTCTTCCGAATCCGTATAGGCTATATTTTATCCCGGAAAATAGATAGGATTTTTCGTGGTAGTGAAAATTGTGGAGTAAGGCGTCGAAAAAACTGCCGTACGTTAACGATTCTCGCGAACGCTGCCTATATTTAATATAAACATTGCACCCGTGCGAAGCCGGGGCGGGTCGCTAGTGTGTAAATAATTGTGAAGGTCAGATAGACAGTCGTTCCATATAACACTCTATTACTCAGCTGCCTTCAGTTAGACTTTACAAACTTTACCTAGACTTTACTAGACATAAAATCTGGGTAGATTGATTTTAACTGAAATAAACTCGATCAATCGGATCGAGTAGGCTTTTGGGAAAATAGGTAGCACCTAATCTTCTTTACCTTCTATAAAGCATTTCAACTATTTAAAAATTAAAAACAATACATTATACTCAACATTGCATGTTTAATCAATATTATTGTAGAATGTTGAATCAAGTCCAATCAGTAAAAATTACAACAAATTAAACATAATGTCAAAACAAATAACAGATATAATCGATCAACTTTACAATAAAACTTCACAGCGCTAACGTCGGAAAACAATTAAAATTTTGTAGAATTGCCGGAATACACACGTACTCTTTTAACAATATATTTTTTTTTACAATAGCGTTGATTTTGACAGTTTTCCTCAAGGCACAACCCTATTTCATCATATCCAGGTTTTTGTGTACGTTTCAAAGGTTTCAAAGAGATTTCCTTTAGTATTTTAAATTGAACAAAACAAACCAGTTTCTAATATAATTACAGTGTTCGTCTAAAGAAAAACAGAAGACTTTAACTGTTAACTCGACTAAATGGTGCCCTCGAGGCAATTATAAACAACCCATTTTTATTTTGTAAACAGCATAAACACACGAAGGTCGCGATGCGATGAAACGCTTATTTATACTTTACTAGGTTGTGTCCTCGGCATGGCCTGTGTAAACATCTCAAGGTACCTATTAAACAGACTGCTGGACTAAACTAATATACATATTTATCTATCATCACATCATGCACCATGATGTACCCGTGCGCAAAAATGACATCCAAATCCGATTAGTCGTTAAGACGCGAGACGTGATGGATGCACAAATATGTTGTATCTGTTTTTCGTACGGAATAGGTAACGTATAGGAATTATTAACCACTCTCTGAGCAAAGTGTATATTTATGATGTTTCTATGTATCCATATAAGTAAGTGGTAAGTATTTATATACTAATCACAGATACAGATAACCAAATCTTGAGCAAGACACTAGAAGTTTTGTATTTGCAAGATATTCAGCATTGCAGATACAATTTATTTTAAAACTCCTTGGTTCACCTCAAAGTCGTAATCCTGCGTGTTTTAAGTGCACTTCAAATTCACATATTTCCGACGGCAAATTATGTCTCTGTTTCTAGTCCTCTTAACGTTTTTGCCTTATCATCCATCAACCATATCAGGAGGAAGCGCCTGCCATAGCAAAAAGTCCCAGGGGACTGAGCTTTGGTCACCAAGCTTGAAAGATGGATTACTGATCATACTATAGTTTTCACGACATGGTATAGAACGTTGATAAGAACTAAAACCGTTCAAAAAAAAAACAGTTTCATGGGATACTAACTCTCCTATGAATGTGAGACATAAAACCTAATAATATTAAAAAAAAAAAAACTTGAGAGGTGTCAAGGGACACCCGGATGGAACGAAGTTCCTTTCGATTAATTGGTGAAGGAATTGTAAAAAAAAACATCTGTGCAATTCACACGTGGTAGAAGTGAAACCTTCAAAAATTTACGAAATTTCAAAGGTATACCATTGCCCTCTCTCTCTCTCTCTCTTTACCTCAACTCCCCACGAGACGCCCCTCAACTCATGCCTCAACTCATCCCGCAACTCATCCCGCAACTCGACCCGCAACTCGACCCGCAACTCGACCCGCAACTCGACCCGCAACTCGACCCGCAACTCGACCCGCAACTCGACCCGCAACTCGACCCGCAACTCGACCCGCAACTCGACCCGCAACTCGACCCGCAACTCCCCCCTCAACTCCCACCTCAACTTCTTTAGGGGATAAAGAAGTTTTCAGTTCAAAAGTTCAAGACGAATTGAGAACCTCCTTTCTTTTGAAGTCGGTAAAAGTGTCGTTACAACTTTTCGTATGAATTTTTTCCGTCTAGCCTCCTTTCGTAACGCGTAATTCGCTTTTCGTATTAGTTTATGTTATACACAAAATTAGTAGGTATACGGTACAGAGGGTCTGTACCGTATACCTACTAATTTTGTGTATACCTACTTTAAAAGTTATTGCAATTATATAAGTATGGTATCAACTAAGTTTTGAAAGATAGTGCATTTTTAGGGTTCCGTAGCCGAATGGCGAAAACGGAACCCTTATAGTTTCGTCATGTCTGTCGTCACAGCCATTTTACTCCGAAACTCTTAGGACTATACATGTAAAACTTGATAGGTAGATGTATTCTGTGAACCGCTTTCCGAATTTAAGAAAAAAATTAAATAAAAAATTAAAATTAAGGGGGCTCCCCATACATGGAACTAAAACTGAATTTTTTTTTTTCATGAAACCTATGCTTGTGTGGTATTTATAGACAGGTCTTTAAAATTGACATTGAGGTTTCTAAGACCACTTTCTCATAAAGTTAATCGTTTAAAAGATATACAATTCCAAAGTGGTAAAATGTGCCCCCCCCCCCCCCCTAACTTCTATAATAATGGAGTGAAAAATCTACAAAAAAGATATGTCTATAGATCTTAATGTAATCTTTCAACCAAGACTCGGTTTGAACGAGATCGAGTCAGCAGTTTTTGAGATACAGCATATTTCCTAAAACCGCAAATATAACTTTGTAATTCATAGAAACACTATGAAAAACAAAGTTATTGGGCGTAGTTGTAAAAAAATGTAAATAAGCTAGTTTTAAGAAATTTGTAAGATTTTTTTTTGTCACATTAATATACATATTATATTATATTATTATAGTTACTGCGGAACCCTTCATGGGCGAGTCTGACTCGCACTTGGCCATTTTTTTTCATTACCTAACAAGTACATAAAATATTAAGTACGTACTTACAGTTTTATTCTTTGGAATTTCCTCTTGTATGCTATTTTCAAATTACGCTTCTTGCGTCTTTTTTTGTCACCCATTTTAATATTATAATAAGAACTAGTATTTGCGTGTTGCGCGAGGTGCAAGAACCTCGCGTGCTTGTGAAAAAAGAAAAAGGGGTTGGGGGAGATGGGGGGGGTTTAGTATTTGCGTGTTGCACGAGGTGCAAGCACCTCGCGTGCTTGTGAAAAAAAAAAGGGGGGTGTGATGGGGGGAGATGGGGAGGGTTTAGTATTTGCGTGGTGCGCGAGGTGCAAGCACCCCGGGGGCTTGTGAAAAAAAAAAAAGGGGGGGGGGTGATGGGGGGAGATGGGGGGGGTTTAGTATTTGCATGTTGCGCGAGGTGCAAGCACCTTGCGTGCTTGTGAAAAAAAAAAAAAGTTGCACAATTATTTCGACTAAAGCATTGCCCCTCTAAATGAATCTGAAAACAAAAATGTTCCAAGTCTCTTAATTTCCGAGATCCGCCTAAAGGGGGTGAGAAGGGGGGCGGGGGGGGGACTTTGAAAAATGGTTTTTACTTTACCGAGCCTCCTCTACACGAATCCGTAAAAAAAAATACGGGTCTCGTAGTTTCCGAGATACGATAGGGAGGGGGAGAAGGGGGGGGAAAAGGGGAGGTTTGGCACTTTTCCCGTAGGTTTGAGAGTTAGTAGTTTACGAATCTGTCAAAATATACCCATCTCCCCATCCACCATCTGGGAGAACAATTATGTCAATGAGTGAGTGAGTGAGTGAGTGAGTCAGTCAGTCAGTGGTAATCTAGCTTTATATAGTATAACTACTATTTGCGTGTTGCGCGAGGTGCAAGCACCTCGCGTGCTTGTGAAAAAAAAAAAAAAAAGGTGGGGTGATGGGGGGAGATGGTGGGTTTAGTATTTGCGTGTTGCGCGAGGTGCAAGCATCTCGCGTGCTAGTGAAAAAAAAAAAAGTGGGGTGGGGTGATGGGGGGAGATGGGGGGGTTTAGTATTTGCGTGTTGCGCGAGGTGCAAGCACCTCGCGTGATGGTGAAAAAAAAAAAAGAAAAAAAAAAGGGGGGGGTGATGGGGGGGGGTTGCAGAAGTATTTTGACTAAAGCATTGCCCCTCTAAATGAATCTGAAAAAAAAACATGTTCCAAGTCTCTTAATTTCCGAGATCCGCCTAAAGGGGGTGAGAAGGGGGGTGGGGGGGGCGACTTTGATAAATGGTTTTTACTTTACCGAGCCTCCTCTATACGAACCCGTAAAAAAAAAAAATACGGGTCTCGTAGTTTCCGAGATACGATAGGGAGAGGGGAGAAGGGGGGGGGGGGGGGAAAGGGGAGGTTTGGCACTTTTCCCGTAGGTTTGAGAGTTACTTGTTTACGAATCTGTCAAAATATACCCACCTCCCCATCCACCATCTGGGAGAACAATTATGGCAATGAGTGAGTGAGTGAGTGAGTGAGTGAGTCAGTCGTAATCTAGCTTTATATAGTATAATTTACGACAAGTAGTAATTATTATTTACAACGTTATACCTAATTACACACTAAAATAACCTAATATTTACACACACTATACATAAAACAAAGAAAAATCTAATTGGTTGGGCTATCGATAATAATTTTGTTTGCGGAGAAAAGTGTCACAGGTCCGTCCAGCACTGCGTCTCATCCCGCACTGATTTACTGGGCGCCCGGAGGGGTGGATACGCGATTTGTGAGTAGCGATTACGTAAAAAAATCCTTATAAATAATTAAGAAAGTTATTGGCAAAAATAAGCACATGGTCCCATCGGCATTACTTAATATAATATATTGGTGGCAATTAAAAGATCCTGTGATTGATAGTTTAGGAGAAAAATGGTAGCAAGTCACAAAAACAGAGGCCACTTTGCGTATTTATTTATGATATTTCAAATATATTTTTATTTTTTCTG
This sequence comes from Tholera decimalis, assembly GCA_943138885.2. Lineage (NCBI taxonomy): Eukaryota > Metazoa > Arthropoda > Insecta > Lepidoptera > Noctuidae > Tholera > Tholera decimalis. Next base: position 20,287,629 of record OW964557.2, read on the forward strand.
AAGCCAAGAGGACACGCTTTACATTGTGTAGATTAATATATATAATTTTGAAAAAAAATCTTGTAAGGGTTACGGAAAAAAAAGGTTCTAATGTATCCTAAATAAAGCCTGATTCACGAATATCCACACCTTAAAAAGTGTCGTTACAACTTTTCGTATGATTTTTTTCCGGCTAGCCCCCTTTCGTAACGCGCGATAAGGAACTTCGTTCCAATAAACCCTACCTTTCAACCATACTGTATGTACCTAAGTAAATAATAGATACTTACTTTTAGAAATATGTGGAAACGTTATGGACTGTTAACCCTTAGACAGACAGAACTAGAAACCGCGTTCAACTGTAATTGCAAGCCGCGCTCTGTGTCCAAATACAATACAAGCATCCCCCGCTAGCCTCCCTTCCCACCCGCGTAATGTTGCTAGCTCAGACATTATCTGTCCGTTTTAGAGGTAAATTCTTCAGCAGGGAAGCTAAAATTTTAGATAGTTATAATGTTACATAGAAACATAATTTCATACACCCCTCCCCTTTCTCTCTCACACACACCACACACACACTACAAATTTGGTAAATTTGTTTCGTAATCTTAATAGGTACTATGTTAGTCACATAGTACCTATTATGAATGTTATGCAATTCTAACAATATAATATTACATATACAATATACAAGGTGTAACAGATTAAGCGCAATAACTCAGACACCCCAATTAGAATATTAAATTATAAGTCTAAAATAACATCCGTAACTAAATAAATTGTAATTTTTTATAAAATAGTCATCGCTAAACGCAAAACGTATGTGCGTCATAAAATATCCTTACGCAGACGCATACACTCATGCAATATTAGCGGCCGACACGCACATGAGCGCATTTTCTTGAATTAAGGATTGTAATCATTATACTTTGTTTCCATTTTAAGTTAAATGAAAGATTTTGCCTTCAAAATTTAACACCTATTTTTTATGACGGAAATCGATTCAGAAGCTGATTCTGAACCAACTACTTTCAGAAATTGTGTTTATTCTGTTACACGTTGTATACGGGTCGCACTGATAACCTTTCTTTTTTCAATTTGGTTAAAATATTTTTTGATTAAAGTATTTATTAATATACTACAAAGAATAAAAGCCCTCAGTAGGTAGTAAAAAGAAGGGAAAATCAAAACTCTTATATTGGCAACACTAACAAGATAGATGCATTATTCTCTTTGACAATTACAAACTAAACAATTTATTCAATCTTCTATACTTATAATAAATCTGTAGAGAGGTCAATTCTGTACATGAAATATATTTACAAAATAACTATCAGGGGGTGATTAGGGATCGATACTGATGCCAAAAATGCAATCAGTAAAATTTTTGTCTGTCTGTCTGTCTGTCTGTATAACCGTTATAGAAACAAAAACTACTCGACGGATTTTAACGAAACTTGGTACAATTATTTTTCATACTCCTGAGCGGGTTATAGTATACTTTTCATCACGCTACAATCAATAGGAGCAGAGCAGTGAAGGGAAATGTTGGGAAAACGGGAGAAGTTACTCCATTTTTTAAGATTCCGTCGCGTGTGCAACCTTAATGGTTAAAGCTACACAGAAATCATTTATGAAGGAAATGTTCTCCTTAAAATTATATAAAAAATATCCCACGACAGCATATGTATATCTTTTATGGTTGACTCACAATAACACGTGTAACTCCCGATAGCTTAGCAGTTCGAAGCTTTCTGATTATTATTCTGCTCCGAAATTTAAAACCACCACAACTTTGCAATGGAACTCGGCTAAAAGTAACCCAGTTGCTACAAAATATAATCGAGGCTCAAATTTTAACAGGTTGCGGTGCAGGAGAATTCGTCTTTATTCCAAGAATTCCCATAATACCAAATAATTTTCCATTCCAATTTAAAAGAACGCAATTACCAGTATCGGTGCGTTATGCAATGACAATTAATAAGGCTCAAGGGCAGACTTTTCGTGTTGCTGGAGTAGATCTCGGTGTCAGTTGTTTCTCGCATGGTCAGTTGTACGTCGCTCTTTCCCGGGTTAGCAGTTCTAGAAATCTTTATGTTCACGTGTCGGACGGGTCAACTTTCAACATAGTTTACCCGGAAGCTTTGCGCTGAAGTATTTTCGTTCTATAGGTACTTAAGCCTCATGTAAACGTGATCTAAACAATATTACCAATACATTAACTTAATAACAATCAAGAAGTTACACGCTGACGGAGTCGCGGGCACAGATATTAACAATAATATTGTGCGGTTCGGTATTGCGATATTTTTCAACAGTATTATAGATTATTAGACATATTATATTTCCCTACTAAATTACGAAAGTTAATCTGTCTGTTGCATCAAAATCACTGAAACGTGAGGAAGGACATAGGCTACTTCTTTTTTACGAAAAACGATGGAAACTTGGACGAAGTCGCGGGCAACAGCTATCTATACTAATAATATAAGGCTGAAGAGTTTGTTTGTTTATTTGAACGCGATAATCTCAGGAACTACTGGGTCGAATTGAAAAAATATTTTTTAATTAAATAGTCAATTTATAGAGAAAGGCTATAGGCTATCATTACGCTAAGGCCAATAGGAGCGGAGCGCCAATGAGGAATGCTTCAAAATCGGGGTTAAATTTAACGTTAGCCCAAAGTAACTATTCCACGCGGACGGAGTCGCGGGCAAAAGCTAGTAATTAAATAAGACGATAAGTGAATGCGCTAGTTACACGTGAAATGTGATCCCACCCTGTTTTTTTTTTAGCCCCGCTGCATTTTTACAGGTAGAAGCGACACAGGACGTCATAATTTAAATAAATTGGACACGAATAAAACACGACACGCGATATGATGTTCACAGTACAACTGATCGGCTGTGCGTCAAACTAGGATATAATAGGAATTACCTTACATTAAAGTACAAGGTTTTCATTGAAATCATATCTATTTTGAAACTGACCAAGGTTTTTAAGGTGGGAAATCTAGAATAGCTTCAGAAACATGTGAGTAAAGACTCCTAGGACACGGGGCTTGGAATGTCCGGGGTTGCGGGAATGTTCTGAACGAGATACCGTGGCCCCGAAACTTAAGGACAGCTGAAGGAACAGGGTGGGATTTTAGTCAGTAGAAGTCTGTCACACTCTTCCGCTTAACCCAGAGCGGTAGAAGTCATTCGATGATTTTCCCACGATGATTGTCTCACGATTTTTCGTTTACCCGATATATATTTACCTAAACCGTTTAGCCTATGCTTCACAACGTATTCAGTAGAAGAAACAAGTATTACATTAAGTAACGATGGAGTATAGTTAGGGAAGTTTTGAGTGAGGGCACTCCAGTGAAGAAAACTCAAATTACGGGAATGCGAAATGGATTGGAGTGAGGAAGACCCCATTATAATAGTGTGACTATAAGAAGGCATTTGGATTACTATGAGACTTTCAAAAGAGGAAAAATATTACACAAGCATCGAGAGACAGAGGCAGTAGTGCAGCGACATGGTTGATCGTGAAAATAAGGCCCGGCGCCCACTATCGGCATCGGCACGGCTAAGGATTTTAGGTGATAAAAAGCATTATACATTAACTTCATAGCAATAAAGTAGAAATTTCCATGATATATGAACGTAGTAACAAAAATACCGCTTCGGTATGCTTGAGGCTACTGCATCGGCAGCTTTGAGGCTGCTTCGGGATACTTCGGGATCCTTCGGTACGCCGTCGCCCGCCGCGCCGCCGGCGCCGAGGCTCCATGAAAAGTCGAAGCAAATGAACTGGACTTTCAAAATTTTCATAGTTCATTCTATAGTAGTAATAAAATTTTCGAACGTCATAACGCAAATCATTGAATAAATTGTTGAATTCACCGGACGTATATCGTTGCTTCCAAAGGCTGTTCACCCAAAATCTTCTACTTGATTGATTAGATTTCTCTTCTTATTCAGCAAGAGCTGCTATGAGCACTAGATCCCAATCCACCATATTAAATACAACTCGGGCAACTAGCTTTTAACAACTCTGAGACTGTTTTGAAGAGAAATACGATATTGAGACGCTTCGGCAAACTTGAGGACGGTGCGGCATGCTTAAGGACGCCTCGTCATCCCTAAGAACGTTGCAGCATGTCAAGACATAGTTTCCGATAGTGTGCGCTTGCATGTAGGAATGCCGAAGGATCCCTTTACTTGCCATTGACCATTTAAAATATAGAGATTTCTCCATACCTGGGCAAGCACGTTAAAGCGTTGGTCCAGGCTGTCATTCGTACCTACATCTTTGAGAATTGTTACAGGTACTTCGAAGGCAGAAAATCTCACATAGGTGTTCTCTCACCCAGCTAATAGGTTGTGGAGGTCAGACAGGCAGTCGTCCCATGTAAAACACTAATATTCAGACCGGTTAGACTGGAAGCCGACCCCAACATTGTTGGGAAAAGGCTAAGCAGATGATGAACGAGTACCAAACCAAATCTTGGAATTAATTTATGTTAATTAAGAAGGCAACATTGCGTACGTTAAGTCTAAATTATCATCACTTACTGAGGTCCTTAAAAGAGCCGCGGGATGCATTCCCCATGTAGTACGTATGACCATATACAATTCCCTGGTAAGGTCTCACTTAGAGTATCTTATAGAAATATGAGGGTGTGCTGCAAAATCTAATTTAAAAACCCTTCAAATTTCACAAAACAAGGTCATTAAATCATTATTTAATTACAGCCGTTTTACTGATACTCGTCAATTATATGCAAAAACTAAACTATTTAACCTGCAACAGACGTACACTTACACCATGTGTATACTAGTGAGAAAAATACTATTTGTGCAAATACGGTCTGAAATACAATTTACCAAAAGAACTTTCTATCACTGTTTAAGAAATACCAACAAAATAAAATTAAAAAGTCACAGAACAATTTACGGTCAGAGAAGTATTACGTATGAAGGAGCACAACTGTATAATGATTTACCAAAATCCATTAAAGATTGTCAATCGATTACTATATTTAAGACTTTGTTGAGGAAATATGTATATGATGAAATTTATTGATACCGATCGATCTCTGTGCATATGTAAAAATATTGTAATAGCTATAAGTAGTTATAATTAGTAAGTTAAGCTCATTGTAAGTGAACCAAGTTCTTAATGAGTAATAAATAATCATTAAATACACATATCAACAATTGAAAAGGAATGTTTCATGAAGAATTGGATAGAAGTTAGATGACAACTGCAACCATCGCAGCCAGTCCTCGTGTCTAAGGCAGTTGTCTGACTACTGGCGAGTAAACGACTAACTATCGGCGATTTACTCGCTCAAGAAACGCACAATGAATATACATTCCGTGTAAACGAAAGAGATGCATATATTAACAGTTGCTCTCTGACTGTTCACACTGCCGGCGACTACTCGCTGCACTAGTTTTGTCGCTGAGTGACAAGAGCTGTCAAAGATAATACTCGCTCAGCGATCACTTGGCGGTCAGAACTCACGCTGAGAGACCAACCAGATGATAGCTCAGCGACTAAACTATCGGAACAACACACTCGCTGCTCGCCAACTCGTTTTCAGATGCTAGCTCTACTCGCTACCAGGCGGCGGCCGACCTGGCGACGCAAGCGGTTGCGACAGTCGTCCATAGGATCCGGCAGCTGGGACTCGACGTGGCGCTGCACAAGACAGAGGCCATGTGCTTTCATGGCGGTCGGAACGCGCCACGGTCCGAGTCCCACATAACGGTGGAGGGGGTTCGCATCGGCGTTGGGAGGACGATGAAGTACCTGGGACTCGTCCTCGTCATCCGGTGGAACTTCAGGGAGCATTTCCTGAGTTTGGCCCCAAAGCTGAACCGGGCAGCAGCCGCCCTCAGGCGACTGCTGCCTAACCTCAGACGGCCAAACGCCTCCTGGCGAAGACTGTACGCCGGCGTCGTGCGGTCCATAGCCCTCTACGGGGCCCCCGTGTGGGCCCTGAGCATCCGGACACGACCACTAAAGTTGGTCGCATGCCAGAGGGTCATGGATATCCGGATGATCCGGGGATACCGCACGATCGCCGGCGAATCGGCCAACCTCCTTGCCGGATTGCTGCCCTGGGATCTGGAGGCGACTGCCCTCCAGCGCGTCTATGAATGGCACGTGAAGGCGCAGCGCCGGGGCGTATCCCCGCTGCCTCGAGAAATCGAGGCGCGGCGGGAAGAGCTCCGGCGCGATCTCAGGGCAGTATGGAGGGAACGACTGTCGCAACCGACGGCCGGGCACGCCGCAATTGCGGCGGTAAGACCCCTCTTTGAGGAGTGGCTAAATCGGCGTCACGGCGTCCTGACCTACCGCATGACACAGGTCCTTACCGGACACGGAAGTTTCGGGAGGTACCTGTGTCTGATGGGGAAGGAAGAAACGTCCTGAGGACACAGTAGAACATACGGTGCAAGACTGCCCCGCTTGGGCAGAGCACCGACGTGTCCTCACGGCGGCGATAGGCGGAGACCTCTCGCGCCCGGCATTGGTCGAGGCCATGCTGCGGGGCGAGAGGGAGTGGGAAGCGGTCGCCTTCTTCTGCGAAGCAGTCATGCTGCCGAAGGAGGAGGCGGGCCGTGTGAGGGAGAGGATGGCGTCTTCCCTCCAGCCCAGCCGCAGTGGTAGACGCCCACGGCGTCGGACGTCGGCCGACGATCTCCAGCCACCGTAGGCACGGGCATGCGGACAGCGAGTAAAGGGTAACTCGCTGTCCGACCATGGACCATGCCCGGGTCGACGGCGCGTTGTGTTCCACGCGCGCCTCAAAGAGCGTCAGCAACATGACGAGGCCCCCACTGTAGAGGGCCGAAGCCTGCCGGGGTCATGGGACTCATCCCATTACCGTGACCCCGGAACGTAAAGGGTTATTGAAGGAACACCGTGGATTTTAGTCAGTAAAAGTCTGACAGTCCTTCCCACCCTGCCCGGGGTGGGAGGACTTATTTGATAATTTTACCACGATAAAAAGAAAGCTCTACTCGCTACTCGTTCATCGTCGGCGGTGGGACAACTGCCTTATTAGTGGGTAATATGGAAAGGAATGGTATTACTTTACCTATGTTTCAATGACAACGATCGCATAGATGTCCTTACTAAAATTATCCACTACCCACCATTAAACTAAAAGATAATGTAACAATAAAACAAGTATTACAAGATACTAATAATCTTTAAATTGATCTTACTAAAACTCAAGTTATGGACTTTAAAATTAGACAAAATATATAGACTAACTTACAAATCAACTATCAAGGAGATCGAAACAAGTAGGTTCAACAAAATTTTTGGTACTATACATTGATAACAATATGTCATAGAGAACTCAGATCGATGTGTGTGGGAAGCTCAGTAAGTTCTCCTATGCTCTTGATATCTATATTTATAATAAATCTGTAGAGAGGTCAATTCTGTACATGAAATATATTTCCAAAATAACTATCAGGGGGTGATTAAGGATCGATACTCATGCCAAAAATGCAATCAGTTAAATTTTTGTCTGTCTGTCTGTCTGTCTGTCTGTCTGTCTGTCTGTCTGTCTGTCTGTATAACCGTTATAGAAACAAAAACTACTCGACGGATTTTAACGAAACTTGGTACAATTATTTTTCATACTCCTGAGCGGGTTATAGTATACTTTTCATCACGCTACAATCAATAGGAGCAGAGCAGTGAAGGGAAATGTTGGGAAAACGGGAGAAGTTACTCCATTTTTTAAGCTTCCGTCGCGTGTGCAACCTTAATGGTTAAAGCTACACAAATCATTTCATGACGGAAATGTTCTCCTTAAAATTATATAAAAAATATCCCACGACAGCATATGTCTAACTTTTATGGTTGACTCACAATAACACGTGTAACTCCCGATAGCTTAGCAGTTCGAAGCTTTCTGATTATAATATTTGTCTACTCTTACGTTTATAACACTCTCAGTCACCCCTAATTGAAAAAGTTAACATTATTAACTATTCCATAAAAAAATTGGCCAAGTGCGAGTCAGACTCGCCCATGAAGGGTTCCGTAGTAACTATAATATAATATGCAAATTTATTTGACGAAAAAAAAACCTTTTAAATTTCTTACAACTAGCTTATTTACATTTTTTACAACTGCGCCAAATAAATTTGTTTTGAAAAAAAAAACCTTACAAATTTCTTAAAACTGGCTTTTTTACATTTTTTACAACTGCGCCGAATAAATTTGTTTTTCATAGTGTTTGTATGAATTACAAAGTTATATTTGCGGTTTTAGAAAATATGCTGTATCTCAAAAACTGCTGAACTGATTTCGTTCAAACTAATTTTGGTTGAAAGTTTATAATAAGATCTACAGACATATCTTTTTTTTAGATTTTTCACTCCATTATTATAGAAGTTAGAGGTTGTGTCCGCGACACACACATTTTACCACTTTGGAAGCTTATATCTTTTAAACGATTGACTTTATGGAAAAGTGGGTTTTGAAACCCCGATGTCGTTTTTAAAGAACTGTCTATAGATACCACACATGCATCGATTTCATGAAAAAAAATATTTTCAGGTTTAGTTCCATGTATGGGGAGCCCCCCTTTATTTTAAATATTTTTTAATTTTTTTTCTGAAAATCAGAAAGCGGTTCACAGAATACATCTACCTATCAAGTTTCACATGTATAGTCCTAATAGTTTCGGAATAAAATTGCTGTGACAGACGGACGGACAGACAGACAGACAGACAGACGGACAGACATGTCGAAACTATAAAGATTCCGTTTTTTGCCATTCGGCTACGAAACCGTAAAAAGAATCATATAAATCGGTATAGAAACACCAAAGTTATACATGAAATACGCTTATAATAATAAGCCATGGCGCGTGAATACTGAATCATGCTATAAGGATTATTTTTGAGAATCGGTCGCCGCGCTCGACGCGTCTCGCGGTCGAAGCGTTCTCTAGGTACTTAAGCCTCATGTGAACGTGATCTAAACAATATTACCAATACATTAACTTACGCTGACGGAGTCGCGGGCACAGCTATATTGTATCATTACGCTAAGGCCAATAGGAGCGGAGCGCCAATGAAGAATGCTTCAAAATCGGGGTTAAATTTAACGTTAGCCCAAAGTAACTATTCCACGCGGACGAAGTCGCGGGCAAAAGCTAGTGCTAGATAAAATTGCAAATAAAAGCGCGCTCCTAGCGGTGTATCATGGTTTTGTCGCCTCCGCCTTATTTTGCTGGGGCAATGCGGCAGGGGTTCAAGACGTATTAACAGAACAGAAAAAATGCATTAGAGCAATATGTAGATTAAAACGAACTGATTCATGTAGTCGCAGCGGGGTATCGCCAATTCAGAAACAATATTTAAAGTTTGTTACATAGCAATACCCCGCCGTGACTATTTTTATTTTATTTTTCATGGATGTTTCTTAAACTACTTATAAGTATTTATTGTGTTGAGTTTATTTTTAATCTTATTTTTCTTTTAAGCTTTTTAAACTTTTCACCTACCATAGCTTTTATCAATTTGTGATCAACTTCAAGGAATGGACAGTCATTGTAACATAGTACACGTAATGAAAGGGAACACCCTTTCATTTGATACCCTACTCGGGTATATTTGACAACATTCGATTATTCATCGCCACTTTCACATCCCATATCTAGTAAATGGCTCAGCCGATTTTGATAAAATATGTCTGATTGTAATTTTTACGTTGTATTCTTTCATTTGATACTCCATTTGGATATATTTGACAAAATTCGATTAGTCATTACCACTTTCACCCCCCAAACCTAGTCTATGGCAGAACAGATTTTGACTAAACATATCTAAGAACCACAGCAAGAAAACATGCTTTCTAACAAAAAATATCACATATAAATCCGTTCACCCGTTTAGAAGCTACGGTACTACAGACAGACACACATAGTGATCAAACTTATAACACCCCTCTTTTTGCGTGGGGGGTTCAAAACAGTATTTACTAATACCACTAAAAAAAGTTCAACGAGGAATATAATGCAGCATTTCATATTTATTTTTATCGTATATACATGCCTTAAATGTCTAAATCCCACATTATACAATATATGTAAGTGGTATAAGTTGAAAGTATTTTTCTAGGGTAGGAGTAAAACAAATAAATTGAAATAATCTGAAGAAACTGAATCTTCTTAATTTTTATATCAGAAATAAACTAGTGAAATACGAAGATAAAGAAACAAAGTATTTTATCAAGGTTGAAACAGCTTCCCGAACAAGTGCTGACTATACGGTGACGGATCACTTTCTAGAGACAGTATCTGGCGTTCAACTTGGGATCGCCAATTGATTTGAGCTCTCTTTGGGTAACGACACAGGTCCCAGAATATATTGGTACATATGGGATGGGATACATAGATAGATATACTCTTTATCGTACACCATAACAGAAACAAATAAGACTCAACAATCAATTAAAATAATTATGCTTTTTAGTCAAGCAGTTGACGATGCTCCTCTTACGTAATGCCATATTATACGCTGAACCGATATAATTAAATAATAAGTATTATCAAATAATGATCTCAATATACATGACTTGTTTTATATGACATGTTAATTCATAATCATAAATTATTTGCCCTTATAAAGCTACGACTAATACAATAATAATAATAATAATAATAAATAATGTTTTATTGACATAAAAATAATGATGTTACATTTTTATTTGAAGCCCTGACTCCTGAGCTAGGTAATAACCTGTGTTACAGGAGTCAGTGTCTTCACCCGCTTGTTGAACAATATTTGCATTATTATGCCACTAACATAAATTTAAACATAAAAACAATAATTAAAAAATAATAATAATAATTAAAAGTTAACAGTAGGTATCGCATGCTTGCTTTTTACAAAGTGTCGGTCTGTATCACATTAATGTGCTTTAAGGTGGTGTGCTTTTATTGAGGTGGTTTACGTGTATGTGTGTGTGCGTGTGTGTGTGTATGTGTGAGTGGGTGTATGTGTATGTGTGTGTGTGTGTGTGTGTGTGTAAATTAAGTGTACTGTTCTTTCAATAGGCTTTCAGTTTGTGTGTAGTCCAACGTTTGAAGCCATGTAGTAGTTTTTTTCTTCATTTCCTTTTTTGTTAGTGGGTTGATGTGAAGTGTCTTGTTTATTTTGTTATACATATATACAGATAGGTACAAGTGTTGTCGTCTGGCTGCCGCAGTCCTGCATCTTATTGGTCTGCATATATTGGTGATAGTTCTCCTTTCTTTGGATGCGTGGTTTACGGGTGTGATTCGATGTTGCCTAATAGTGAGATTAAGAAAGTAAAGTTGTCTTACTGTAAGAACTCTGCAAATTTCATATAGGGTTACTGTAGGAAAATCATACCGTTTAAAAATCATTACTTTGAGCAAAGATCTTTGTGCTCTTTCCAGCTGAATCATATGGGTTTTGCATGCACCTCCCCATGTCGTTATACAATATCCTATAATAGACTGTGCCAGTGCAAGATATACTGAGCGGAGTAGCTCGAAGTTGGCAACGGGTCGAAGTTTCTTAAAGGACCATATAAGTTTCCTGACACGAGAAGTGGTCAGTTCAATGTGAGGTTTCCAGGTGAGTTTTTCATCAACAATTACTCCTAGATACTTGACGGTTTCTTTTTGTGAAATTGGAAGACACGAACAAGACCGGTTGTTGTTAGGATAGTCACACGAGTGTGCTTTGATGCTTATATCCATAGGTTTTGTATTGGCGAAAGTGAATTGCAGGTATGAGGTTTTTGTTACGTTAAGTGATAGTAAATTAGCTTCCAGCCATTTGATTATTTTACTAAGCCCCAGCTCCGCAGCTTGCTGCGCTGCCACCCAGTCTTCTCCATGAAATATGAGTACGGTGTCATCTGCGTAACTGAAAATTCTACCGTTTATTAGAGACTGTTGGCAGAGATCATTAACATAGATCAGGAAAAGACTCGGGGAGAGACAGCTGCCTTGCGGGACGCCGTAATCAATTGTGGCTTCATTGCTGATCACTTCACCAACCTTCACTTTTTGTGTGCGGTCTTGTAGAAAGTCTGTAAATATGCTGAGAGCTATTCCCCGAATTCCGGCATGCTCTAACTTATTCACAAGGGTCGAAATACAGACAGTGTCAAATGCCTTGGCTAGGTCTAGAAAGACACCTATACATTTTTGTTTGGCATCCACTTTTCCAACAACATAGTCTGCGAGTTGATTAATTGCATCTTCGGTGCTCTTTCCAGACTTAAAACCAAATTGTGCGTCTGATAATATTTTGTTGTGCTCTAAATATCTCATAAGTCTGTGGTTCAATAGCTTTTCCAATATTTTTGAAAGAGTGGACAAAACTGAGATCGGTCTATAGTTTTTGACGTCGTCCTGGCCTCCACCCTTGTGAACAGGTGTAATGATAGCTTTCTTGAAGATTCGGGGAAAATCTCTCTGCTCAAAACATACTTCGAAGAGCTTGGTAAGTGGTGGGATTAATACTTCCTTACCCAGTTTTAGGAGTTTAACCGAAAGAGTGTCCCATCCCATAGCGCAATCATTTCTTAGGTTATTAATAACTGACTCTATTTCAGCCTCGTCAGGAGAAAGCAATACCATGGATTCAAGCATAGGGGGCGTTTCGATTTTGTAAGGAGCAAGTGGAGAAATTCGTTTTTGGGTGATAGTGTCTGCTAGGTGCTTTCCAATAGTAGAGAAATAATAATTGATTTTCTCAATGGCATTATTGACGTCTGTGGTTTGTAAAAGTGAGTCAGCTGTTATCTTGTTTTGTCCGGTTCTGTTGGTTATAGATCGTATAGTGTTCCAGGTTTCTTTATTATTCTTAGATATTTTTAAAGCGGTACTATCATTAATGTTTTTGAGTTTTCTTAATAAAAGATTGCAATAATTGCGATACCTTTTATATGTTGTAGCAGCAATTTCATTATTTGGGTCCATTAATTTTTTTTTATGGAGTTTATCCCTGTGTCGTATACACCGCAAGAGACCAGGCGTAATCCAGGGCTTAAGGATTACTTTACGGTTCTGCACCTTGATTACTTCTGAGTGTTGAGATACTGTGGACATCAAACATTCAACAAACTGTGAGGCGACTTCATTTGCATCGCAGTCATGTGATATAAATGAAAAATCAGTATTTCTGAGTTGCTCAACTACAGCTTCATAGTCGACCTTTGTGATCGATCTACTCATATATTTCCTATTGATGGTGGATGAGTTACTCAAACATATTACAATGGAAGCATGGTCAGTAACCGTCGAGTCTATTACTATAACTTTTGCAGGGGTAGCGGTATTCAACATTACGTGATCTAGGTAATTATTCACTCTAGTTGGATGTGTGTGTCCTGGTAGTAGACCCATTTCTGCCGTTAGATTAAGATACCTTGTGCTGTTTCTGTCTGTATTATTAAGCTTTATGTCAATGTTTATGTCCCCTACTAGAATTATGTTTTTTGTTTTTATTTTCCTTAAGATATTTTCTAGAGAATTAAGAAAACTGTCTATGCAATATATCGATGGTGATCTATAGGATGCTAGTATAACAGTATCGCAATCAATTCGTAACAGAAGGAAGTTTGCACCTACAGGGTCGGGTTCTTCGACCGTACATTGGAGGTTATTTTTTACGTATATTGTTATACCATCGTTTTGATTCAGACATTTTTTGCTGTAGTATGTGACATAATTTTCCATAGTAGGAATCGGTTTGTCATCGTTGAGCCAACATTCTGTCAAGATTATGATATCCATTTCAACAGACAACCTAGACATCTGAGCTTGGAAGCTATCTAAGTTTTTATAGATGCTCCGAATATTTTGTGTGATAACTTTTAGTGCATCTTTTGAGTTTTTTGTGATAGTGTTGCAGGTATCTGTATCACAGTGATAAGATAATCCCATTTCGAAACTATCTAATTGTATTGCAATATTTTTGTTTGTATTAGCCATTGAAAATCGGAGTTTTGATTCTGTTACATATTAAGGAGCGTATTTCTGACTTAAAAATGGTGAAGTCCAAGACTAAATAGTTCGCTGGGACACCCAGATAAAAATAGTTGAGTATGTAATTATGTATTTTTTTTAATAACTGATATTGTAGTTTGTGTTTAGTTGTGTAGTGTGATATTGAATGAATATGGTTGGTTGATATATGTTTATGTGTTATACAATAACAGAGCAAGAGCGTGCAATTATAAAATATTAAAAATACAAAAAGGTAAACGGAACATGCAATCCGGTTTATTAGTCATTGTTCCAATTCTTTTATTTTAAGATCGGCTTCACTTTTTATGTGTATATATTTAAACCCTTCCTTTTTCGAAGAAAAACTTTTCCGAGTGAGGTCCAGCAAAACTGAAATCCATTTTCAGAGGCAAATTTCCTTGCGAGGTAGAATAGACGCTGCGCCTTCATCGTCAAACTCTCCGATAAATAAATTGGCCTTTTTTCACCTGGTATATTTATATGGGATGTGTTTAATTTATCATGGACGTTTTTGCGATTAATTCCTTACTTTCTCTTTCTGTTTTAGGAATATTTCGCATTTCCATTTTCGTAAGAGATAGTATTCTCTCTAAGTTCTCAACTTTGTCCTCGAGCTTGTCCATGTAGCAGCGATCGACTTTTCGGTCTCTCTCAATAACGTCGATTTTTAATTTTAGATCGTCGTATTGCTTGGAGACAAAGGCTAGGGTTTTCGTCATCTCCAAATTTTGCGCTATAACATGATTCATTGACCCTTGTAGTTCCAAAAATTTAGCATCGGATTGAGCAAATGATGTCTGTAGTAAGTCCCGGATCTCTTGCATAAACGTAACCATTTCATCTTCCCGTTTGCGTTTGGTGCGTGACGTAACATTTCCTATATCTATACTACTTAAATTTGGGACGGATCCGGTCAGTGTGATAGTGGGGTTGTTCGCATCCAGGGTCTCAGAGTCACTTACAAAAGACAGGGCCGGCGAGTGTGGCGGCGGCGTACGTCTTACCGACATAATAATATAATTACTATCGTTGTACCTTGTTTTGTGTAGCCGGTGCGCGGCGCGGCGTATGCGCGAAGCTTTTTGTGACAGCACTGTTGCGTTAACGTAGTTTGTTCATTCACCTTTGACGAGGAACGTGCAAGCGAGACAGCAATTATGAACTATCTCGTCACTACGCGAAACTGTGCACTGTTCGTATTTGTTTATAGTTGATAATCATGTACACAGTACAATATACGGAAATATTAAAATATTGCAAATTTGAATACGCGTCCACTCTTGGTCACAGCCACGGGCGAAGTGTCCAATAATAACTTAGCTTCAGTGTGTTTAAGCATTGTTAAGCATATGAATTCAGTTTCTGTTTTCGAACTAGACAGTGCCTGTATTTCGACTATTAATTTAACAATCAAAGCCTTTTTACTTCATTTTTTTAAATTCGTAATGAATAATAATATGATTAGTTATTTTATGACATTGTTTTTTATTTAGTCTAATGACATTGTTATATTATTTAAAATTTAATTAATCATACCACATCATAACACAACATATCACACCACACCACAGCCACAACTCCCTCATTTAACACACATACCTACATATTCATATTCGTAGTTAATTAGGTAATTATATTATGTAGGATCATTATGTTATCATACATTTATAAAGGTATATTGTATACGAAGTTACAGTAGAACAATGACTCCTAAGTCACAGGGGGGACCCCCTAGTTTAGCAGGCAGGATTTTTCACTATTTATTCAATTCAATTCGTTTATTTCGGATTTTACTCCATATTTATTTGTTAGTATATACTACTACTCACTATAAATATAAATCTTTGCGTAAAGTTCACCCACAGCCCTTTCCATAAAATTCAAAGTTCCTATTGTGTTTTTGTAATAGCTTTGTATACTATGATTTTTGTGTTAATAAACGTTATTTTATTTTTATTAAGTAATTTTATTTTTTGTTGTGTGGGCACAGCTATAACATAACATATTTTTTCTTATTTCTCACCTTTTAAACTTTTCCTTGACGTATTCATTTATTTACCAAAATTAGCCAAATCAGTCCAGCCGAGTATAGGCGTGACTCACAAACATCAATTAATAATTTAAATATAATAGAAGATATATGACTTGATACCACGCGATTGTTAAGAATTCTGATAGGGTTACAACAGACCCTTTTGAACCGGTTTTCGTATACTTTCTGTAGCTTCACTAGAATTGGCCTAAACTTTCCAGTGCTAGCCTGTTTGCCGATTCTAGGACATCTTCGTACAGCAGAAACTGAAAATAATCCAGCTTCAATATGACAGTCAAGAGCCATTTCATCGAATAGAATGAAGAATTGTAATGTGTCCTCCTTGCTCACCTCAAAAACTCCATAGATTATAATCTATGGATAACATGGGTCTACAGGCGGCCACTCATCTCAAATGCGTCAACATCACTTACCATCCACTATACCATCCATTGCTTTTGAAATGTGTAAAAAACTATTAAAAAGAATTAAAATTAAGTGTATTATTTCTTATGAGTGACTTTTTTCGTGCCTTCTTTTGCTAACAAGATCAGCTTAAGTGTTTTAAGGGTTCTGTAGCCGAATGCAAAAAAAACGGAACCCTTACAGTTTCGTCATGTCTGTCTGTCCTAGGTCTGTCCGTATGTTACAGCCATTTTGTTCAGAAACTATTAAGACTATACATGTGAAAACTTAGTAGGTAGATGTATTCTGTGAACCACTTTCGAATTATTAAAGAATAATAAAAAAATATAAAAATATAGGGGGGCTGATGAATATCAATGAATCATTCAAATCAATCAATATAATATGAATATATGGAACTGAAACTTAAAATATTTTTTTTCATCTTACCTATACTTGTTTGGTATATATACAGTATGTTAACTAACAGAGGGCGTTCCCATGCATGCATCCGAGCATGTATGGATGCTATACTATTGCGGTTTAACGGGAACGCCCTCTGTTAGTTAACATACTGTATACAGGTCTTTAAAAATGATGTTGAGGTTTCTGAAATCACGTTTTCTTAAAGTTAATCGTTTAAAAGATATACGCACCGAAAGTGGTAAAAAGTGACTCCCCCTCCCCTGAAACTTTTATAATAATGCAGTAAAAAGTCTAATGATCTTAATGAAAACTTTCAACGAAAATACGTTGAACAAGATTGGGTCAGCACTTTTTGAGATACAGCACATTTTCTAACCCCGCAAAAATAAATCTTTGTATTTCATACAAACACTATGAAAAACAAACTTATTTAGCGTAGTAAGTACGAATCCCTTCATGGGCGAGTCTGACTCGCACTTACCAATTTTTTAAATGTCTTTGACCGGTTTGAGAACAATGGTAATTAATTAATTTATGCAAATATTAAGAAAATTTATTTTCTTTTAAAATTTAAAATTAAAATTTATGTATCTATCTACCAAACAATGTTTTGATATACTGTATTAAAAAAATATTAATATTTAGTTGAAGTATCATTCAAAGAGTTTCAAAGCTATTAAAGTTTACACAGACAAATTGTAAATGTAAAATAATTCAGAAAAGGTTTAAAACTTTTAAAGAATTAATTTAGCTCAAATCCCGTATGCAGATTCTTTAAAGTTAGACAAGGGGATCTCGGGCTCAGTTTACAATTAAATATTATCATCAATTTTATTGCATTTCAGCAATGCATGTTTAACTGAAAAATAAATAGCATGACTGCGGTGTATTAATGTAATTAAATTAATAATAATAATTTAAGGCGAAATATAGCCGATAACTTGTGTAAAATGTATTTGCAAAATAAAAGTCTATTGTATTCTATAGAGAAGTTATAAATGAGAGTCAAACGCGCAGTTTTTGTCTATGTATCAGTTTTTATATTATAAATAAGAAAAAATTATATATTTTTGAAAGTTTGTAACTAATAAACTCAACATTTCTAGACCAATTTTGAAAACTCTTTCATCAGTAGAAAGCTACATTATTCCCGAGTGTCATAAACTGCATTTTTCTCTGAAAAAAAAATACTATTCACGAGCGAAGAGCAGAAGTTAGTCAAAAATAAAACCGACAATGAACCAATTTATTATTAGACTTATTTCTGTTGAGAAGCTAAATAAATAATATATAAAGCTTTTTAGTGAATGTAAGAACACTGCAGACTCTAAGAGTTGTCACTTTTTATTTGTAATTCCATTGTGCTATATTAATTGGTCTATACTGTCATTTCATACCTGAAAATTCTTTGAAATTGATTCTTTTCGGTTTTTCTTCATAGAAAACGATCAATTTCGAACCGTGCGTCAACTTCTGAAATTTTGTAAGTTCCCATGTAGGCCTATGTGAAATAAAATATTTTGAGTTTGAGTTTGAAATAAATAAAATATATATATATATATATATATATTCTGGAAATAATTTATCGACGTGCCACATATTAAACACAAGTCAAGCGATGTAAATGGCTGTTGAAATTCATAAAAATCAAGATATGATTAAATCTCACATTCCGCCATACGCGAACCTTTCAAAAATAAAAAAAATCATTTAGTGATTGTGACATGTTACAAAAACTTGACCTAATGTGGTGTTGATAAAGGCATGTTTCTATTAGAAACTAAACCATACCATTTACAAAGAAACAAGTTATACAATAATTAGATACCTCTACTTCCATCATCTCCAGTTGCATTATAATGAATGTTTACAAAAGACAATAGTCCGTTTGCATTGGAAAGTGTACTAGCGCGGATTAAGTTACTGGAGCTGTTTGCTAGCTTCATATTATTTAAGACAAAAGACAGACTGTTGACAGAAATATGATTCTTGAAGCAAGTCGTACTAGCTATTGTGCAAAACAACGAGTAGGCAAGCTCCGGGCGAGTAGTAAAACTACGTAGGTAGATTTAGAATAGAATATTCAGAACTTTGTATTATTCAGAGTGAGGTACTGAAAGTTTATTTGAGTACCCTCTGTATGTTATTTTCGTCTTCTGGTTTTATAATTTTGTCGGCAACTAGGAAGTAGTTGTGGTAAATCCTGTATTTTTGAATTATTTTAAAGCTCGCATTTGTTTACAATTTCAGTTGATGTATAGCGATCATGCGATTTTCTCTCAATAATATAATGTATTTTCAATCCTAATAAATTGACACTGCTTACAAAATTAAAATAGTTTTTAGTTTACAAAATTTAAAATTTGCCTTTCAACTCTATAGCGCGGCGCGTGCGCCCTTGTTTGGACACCTATCCCAAGGCGTACGCGTGGCGCTAAATGGTAGATTAGTATTAGGTGCACTATAAACAGGAGTGACGCGAGAGTTTACTAGCATGTTTATATAATATGTTCCTTACTCTCATTGCGAACGCTTAGCTTCAGTTGCCCTAAATTATGGTATTTTTTCACTAAAAAAATGTTTGCTTGTGACCATATTTAAGAATAAACAATTCTATTTTTATTTTGAAATTCATGTGATAATTGTTTTAGTAATGGCTTTTCACTGAACATTACAAACCTACTTTTATTGATGTATATTTAATAGCGTAGGGGCCCAGAAATTGCCACTTCCTTGGTCAACCAAGGCGCAAATTTTAATTGCAAAATTAATACTAAAGTTTTGGAAGGAAAAATGTTCTGTGATTATTATTATCATAATAGTAAAAAAGGAAAATTGAAAAAGGATTAATATGGGCCACCTAAAATGTTCTCACTCCATTTTTTTAGTGGCCGTTCGCAGATCAATCAATGAGATTGTCGGCTGCTTAACCAGACTTGCCCGTAGAGGCTTTAATTATAATAATGAATAAGCCAGGGCTTATTTACTATTATAATAATTAATAAGGCAGGAATCTCTCGCCATCGTAGACGTAGGCTTAAGGATGGCAAGCAGGGGTAGCTCACCATCCGGTATGGACCAGGCCCGGGAAGGCAGCGCGTCGTGTTCCACGAGCGCCTCAAAGAGTCATCAGCACTAGTGACGGGGCCCGACAGGGTCATTGCCTGCCGGGGTTGCGGAAATGTTCTAACGAGATACCGCGGCCCCGGAACTTAAGGGCAGCTGAAGGAACAGAGTGGGTCTTTAGTCAGTAGACGTCTGACACACCCTTCCGCTTTACCCAGAGCGGGAGAAGTCATTCGAAAAAAAGGGCTTATATTTATCTTCAAACTATTCCCTAGTATCCCCTACTCGCTAAGGGTCTCTAACTAAGGCTCTGTGGGGTATGAATCTCGGCTTAGGGCGTTGCTGGGAAAGGGCAGCTAGGGACAAGCTGGATCCGACAATCACAAAATATCACTCACACATATATATCATCACACATGCCAAAATGTATTCCATGAATTTATTTTTCTAAGGGGGGAATCTTCAAATAGCTGCCTGTCTATAGGGCCACGTCATTCCTGCAGACTACTCTTTGAGGCGCGCGTGGATCACACACTTGGCTAAACTCTCTTGTCAGTTCCGACGTTTACAGAATTTATTCACTTTATATTAATTAACAACAAATAATAAACTTAAATATTAAAAAAAAACAATTCAAGCTCCTGGAGCTGGCAAGTTTATTAAAAACCGCAATAATTTTAGTTCATTAAAATGAATGAAAGTTGGCACCAGTTTCACCGAATATTTCGTATTTTACATAATAAGAACTCTACGACGCGTATCAGATTTAGATGTGCAGTAGGTTAGCTGTAGGTAGGGTTCTTATACTATATGTTTTTTTTTTTCCTGCATATAAATATAAGGTGTCCTACCATATGAATCGAAACCCAACTTAATTAATGGCTAAGCAACCAAAAAATTTCTAGCCAACAAAAATTGAAAGCAAGGCCAAAAGAAAAAATTGAAGCTTGTCAAAACTTTCCTCGTATTTTCAGTAGAATAACAACGTACCATCTACACCTTATTATTCAAAAATTAGTCCTTGTTAATACTGTTTGAATATTCATGGTGAAACGAAATAAAGAAATGTCTGGCTGTATTCCTTTCGCTTCAGTGAAAATCGCAGAATAGAACTTTACGTACCATTTCGCTCTTTGTGCTCGGCCAGATAGAGAAATCTATGTTCACTTTGTTTAGGATTTGATAGTGAATGGTTAACTTTGCGTGCATACGCCAAATAGTAAAACAAATCTGGTTAACTGTATGTTGTTGCTGTGTTGCGAATGCAAAGAGAAATGAAGAAAATTAACTTAGAAAAAGACGTTAAATTTTTAACGACTTAAAAGAGGAGATTTCTCTGTATAAACATAATGAATATCTTTTCGTACAGTTTAAAAATGGACATTTATTCAAGCTTTTCTACGAAATATAATGTTATATAACAATTGAACTATTTACTCTTTAGGTTCAGTCAATAATCAGTATGTAATCAAAAAACATCCTTCATTCATTATACAATTTTAAAACCGTTAATGAAAAATTTTATAAAATTAAATAAAAAAGACAAGCATGTTTTATATCAAAACAGTTTTTTATAAATGCAATGACCCTGTACATCGATCACTCCGGCTGTTATTGACACTTCGATAATTTCGTGTTAATTCCGCCACTATAGATTAATATAATACCTATTGTTCTCTCTATATATGACATTCTGTAAATAGAAAAATGGCTAATCTATTTATTTTACAACGTGTAACGGAAACCCCATATCTATCCAAAAGGACTGAAGACAACATCTGGGTGGAGTCTCTATGCAAAGTTTCAGCTCAAAATAAGTGACTCACAGAATTGACCCCAAATTATTGGTTTCATATGTTTCTTGAATACCAGTAATAACAAACGTGTCACAGCACTATGAGGGTCATCACTTTCCACGTCACCTGCCAATAAAATGATAATTCTCTTCGTTCTTCTTAATTTGAAAAATTCGGTCTCTGGTATCAATGTATTGAAATTTCTAATAAGCTCCACACATGTAGACATAGAATTACAAAACCCTTGCCATATCGTTTGTTATCATCCAAAGAAACCGTGCACTTGGTATGTATATACCTACCCTTTAAATTACACGTTGTATATGCCAACTTTCGGATTACGCAATTGTTCTTAAAACAAAAATGTTCTTTTCAAATTTAAAACCAGCTTTCTATCATTACTGTTTATATCGCGCATTATAATAATAATAATTCCAACTATAATTTAACCCATACATAAATACCTTATTTATTTATTTAAGTCATTTATTTCCCAAAAAAATACATTTAAAATTCATTACATAATATTTTAAAATTTGAGAATTCATTCGTAATAATCAAACATGCATTAAAAATAGTTTGATCCACAAAATTACTTTTTTAATGAAATAATATTCATTTGATTGATTAAATTACATTACCTTAAATACCTTACAAACTAATATTATGGGAAAACTTTCATTGTGCGTACGGTTACGGAGTGGAATTCCCCGCCGGAGTGTTTCCTGAAAGCTTAACCTGGTGCCTTTAAGTCAAGAGTGAATAAGTTACTTCTAGGTAAGCGTGCTCATTATAGCTTACCATCAGATCAGATGGTAGTGACACACGAGATAATAACCAATAAAAATACATATTTCAATAGTCAAATTGTTTTTATAATAATCATAGTAGCTTCTGATAGCGGCTTCGCCCGAGTGAAAAGTGTTTTTGTTAATTTTGTATAATTGTCAGTCAGTGGTAAAGTAGAATTTTATTACTGCAATCAAAATCGAAAGAGTAGCTTAGAAGATAACCACCGAATACAGACTCACTCATACACATTACCTCTTTATAATATTAGTACTACAATTTCCCCTACGTAGACTGGCTACCCATGCTGAATAACTCTGCGGCGTTGATATGTCAGGGTACTTCATCTATTTGTATACACATAGGGAATTTTCTATCTTTACTCAATGCTGCCCAATATAATCATATTAAAAATTGTATGAACCGAACGCTTGACCTATTAATAAGTGATACTGAATGTTTAATCTATACACCCTCATGTCCTCTGTTGTTGTGCGATAATTATCATCCTCCATTCTGTGCAAACATTAAATATAAATCTATAACTCAGCCAATCAATCGTGCTAAGATAATTAAATATAACTTTTATAAAGCTAATTATGACCTCATTAACAAGGAGTTATTTGAAGTTGATTGGAAGGAAGTTTTTGAAGGATTGTCAGCTGAAGAGTGCGTTAATGCTTTCTATGATATTGTTTTTAAAGTTATAAAAAATCACACTCCGAAATCTAGCTCTCGATCATCCAAGTTCCCCATCTGGTTTACTAACTCACTAATTCGTATTTTTAAGAACAAGAATAAAGCCTGGCTGAAATGGAAAACCTATAATAATATATCGGATTATGAACAGTTTTCTTTCCTTCGGAATAGATTTTTTACAGAGTGTTCAAACACTTACAGATGTTATATTGACTCGATCGAAGTAAATATAAAAAAAAATGTGAAATATTTATGGAGTTATGTTTCGAATCGTACCAGCAGCGCAGGCATTCCGTCCACAATGTCTTATAAAAATTTGAAGAGCAATTCGCCAGTTGAGATTTGTAACATGTTTATGGACTATTTCCATTCTGTTTATGAAACATCTACTTTTGATAGTGGTAATTGGTCCATACCTGAAGAAACTGCAAGTTATAGCACTCTTCTCACTAGTATTACGCTTAATGTCGAACAAGTTTTAAAATCTCTGAAGGGTTTAGATACCACAAAAGGTCCTGGTCCTGATAATATACCTCCTTATTTTTTAAACAGAACTGCTAACAGTATCTGCGTCCCATTACATATGATTTACAATAAATGCATATCTGAAGGTACTTTTCCTGAAGTATGGAAGCAGGCTAATGTTACACCAGTCCATAAATCTGGTAATAAACAAGATGTGGAAAATTACCGTCCAATTTCCCTTTTGTCTGCCTTGTCGAAGCTTTTTGAGAGACTTGTACATGATGCCATTCATGCGATTATTTACAGAATGATTATAGAACAACAACACGGGTTCATACAGGGTAAATCTACAGCGACTAACTTGATATTGTTTGCAGATTACTTATTCAAAAACATGGATCAAAAAGTACAAGTAGACTGTGTCTACACCGACTTTCGGAAAGCTTTCGACTAGGTAGACCATCAACTGCTTCTTGAAAAAATTGCATACAATGGGATAAGGGGAAATTTGTTGCGCTGGTTTGCGTCGTATGTCACGAATAGAACCCAAAGGGTCGTTATTAAAGGATTTCAATCTGCATCAGTATCTGTTGCGTCCGGTGTGCCCCAGGGCTCGATCCTTGGCCCTCTCTTATTTATCCTATTCATAAATGATATTGCTAATTGCTTTAAGCACTGTAATTTTCTCCTCTATGCTGACGACCTAAAAATATACAGAACTATTAGAAGATTTTCAGATTGTCAACTATTTCAAGAAGACCTTAACCGTTTGTCAAACTACTGCGTTAAAAATAAAATTAGCTTGAATATATCTAAGTGCTCTGCAATAACTTTCACTAAAAATAAAAACCTCTTTTGGAATAGTTATAATATTAATAATGTCGGTTTAGCTAGAGTATCCATTGTTCGAGACCTTGGGGTATTGCTGGACGACAAGCTCCACCTTGATAAGCACATTGAAATGATTATTAACAAAGCATATCGTATGTACGGGTTTGACATGAGATCTTCGGTTGACTTTAGACGCACAGATACTTTTCTTCACCTTTACAAAACATTGGTCAGATCACAACTGGAATATGCTGTGGTGGTGTGGAACCCGTATTATCACAAATACATAGACAGCTTAGAAGCCGTCCAGCGCAAATTTCTTAAATCGGTGCACTATCGTTGTTGTCGTTACTTTCCGACATATAATGTCCTTCTTGAAAAATATAATTTAATGAGCCTAAGGTCCAGACGCATATTTTTGGAAACAACGTTTCTTTATGATGTATGTCATAACAGATATGATTGCTCCGATATCGTCAATAGGTTGAGTTATGTAGTTCCCAGAACTGTCATCAGGCGAGAGGTGCGCGCGTACCCACTTTTTGCGTTACCTTCGTGTCGAACAAACGCCGGAGCTCGCGCACCGCTTTACCGTATAAGTAAAAATTATAATAGTATGTTCACTGATTTAGATTTATTTGCTATGTCTGTAACTAAATTCCGGAACGGTCTCATACAGATACTTAAAGAGTTATAGTTATTTTTAATATTATGTAATTACAAATGAATGAAATATTTTGATTTTTTAAAATATAATAATAGAATTGTTTTAATTATAAGAAATAATTTAATTAATATTAACACTAATTTTATTGAAATTATTGAATTTATTTACTTTAGCTTAATGATAATGATAACAAAATAATATGCATCATTAAGGAAGTAACATTGTTTTGTATAATATTTGGTTAGGAAAAAAAAACATTTTAAAACTTATGTCACAACCCTAATATATAATTTGTGGATAACGGTGTGGGTGCACATTTACTAACATTTATTTGTTATGATTTTATAGTTTATAAAAAATGTGTTACTGTTTGTTATTCCCTAATAAATAAATAAATAAATAGTAAACGACTAAATAGGTCAATTACCACTTTACACTGAAATCAATTTAAAGCACACACTTTCCTTTATGCTCTGACGAAAATCTTCATTTTCTTGTGTTTCATTTTAAAGTTAAAGTCAAACGCTACTAGGCACACACTTCTCAGAAGCAGTGTAATTTAGTCTACCTACGAAGATTCACATTATCATTAAAACGTAACACTGAAAGTACCATTCAAAAACAATTTTAAGCAAGGAAAATCATTTTCCGTGTATCATGTACCAAAGTGGTGTCTTGTGCTACCAGGCGCCCAGTTCTATAGAGTGATGTAATTTGCTCGCTCCATTCGACCGACGTACGAGACGCACCCGACCATATCTATTCGGTTTGTATCCCTCTCTAAACATTCACGTACGGAGCTTTCTCTAGATCTCCCTCATTTAAGTGGGATCGGACTGACGTTTAAGTCATTATAATAAACAAAGTTTCTGTTTGCTAGATATTTTTAGAGGGTGACTTTAGTTAATGTATTAAAACGAAGAAGATGTTTTAGTAGATAGTTGCTATTATTCCGAATAACGACTTTTAATAAAATGGTATTAGTTATTCACAGATACGTAAAACGGCAATACGGCATTTTATAGATTTCAAATATGAAAGCGATCTCCAGCAAATCAAATATTCATATAAATATGGTACCTAATAAATATCAGAGATAGTCAATTGGCTGGGATGTTATTTTTGTAGAAACATTAACGCGCTTCGGCTATAATAAAAGAATATTTCAGGATAACTTTTATTCCTAGGAAAGTCGATCCTACAGACTTCGGATTAAAATGACGACCCATAACGAATTTTGGCGTCCCACTGAAAAGTTTACTAGTTACGAGGTTATTTTTCACATACTTGTAGATATAAAGTTTTCGTATAAAGGTTTCGATTTATCTCATTTGGGTGCAGCTTGGTTGCTCCAAGTCCGCGCTAGTGACTTTATCAACGGAGCGTATCTTTTACGCAGGTGTTGAACGGAAGGTCCGACTTCCTTCGATTCCCAACTTAAGGTACTATTCACAACTTTGTTCGGCGTCGTTTCTATCGATTTTAGATTAAGGAACTTCGAAAACCAGTAAAAACATTCTGTAATAAATTTCCGTACTTTACGTAGGTAGCAAAGTCCCAGAGCAGGGTGTTTCGAAGTTGTTGTAAAAGTTTTCAATAATGATTATGACGTTAGCTATATTAAATATACCTCTGTATATATAGTATTATCGTGTCTGTATAGTCTGTCCAGCCTGACTTACCGGTAAGTTGGGCGACCTTTTGTAAACAGTTCGGAACTGCGGACCCGAAACACTAATCCAACTGTGGGTTCCGTGATGTTTGACCAATTAAACGCTGAATAATACTTTTTAGTACCAATAATTTAACTGCTACCTTTTATTAACCACGTTTAAAATGCTATTTAATTTTAAAAGTTGAAATAATAATGAGTTTCAAATATAGTAAGGTTTTGATAAAAAGTATAGAATGATGAAAAAGAAGAAGACAGAAGAAGGTCATTATCATCTGCTTGTACCAACTATAGTATAGTAGGTACATGCTGTATTAACATTACACTTAATACAGCATGTACCTACTATACAGTAACACCAACCTCTTCATTAGATATTTAAAATATAATAATACACACATCACAGTATTCTCGAATTGTTGTTGTTGTCTCTAACTTAATAAAATTGTCACTCTAGTACTAATGTAAGTCAGCTTTCGTAATACGGAGTGGAGACCTGGTGACCTGAAACACAGGCCTCTGGCCTAGCTTAGGCACCAGTCCCCACAATATTTTCAGGTTGTACTACTTTGCAATTAACTATGTGTGTGATACTGTTAAATATGATGTTGTATGGAGTACTGCTCTCATCTTTGGGATGGATCTGCTAAATACCAACTGGACGCGCTTGAGTCTATCGAGAAGCGGGCCAAGAGACTCATTGGCAACGATGCACTGGTCGAGTCAAAGCTCCAGAGCCTTGAACATCGACGACGAGTTGCAAGTCTATCGGTTTTCTATCGGTTACATTTCGGGGAGTGTGCGATGGAATTACACAATCTAATTCCACCAAGCCCGTTCCATCATCGGACTACGAGACAAACGGCGAAGCGCCATCGTTACATGGTGGACATCCCACCCATACGCACAAAACGTTTTGGGAATACCTTCATTGTGCGTACGGCTAAGGAGTGGAATTCCCTGCCGGAGTCTGTGTTTCCCGATAGCTATAACCTAGGAGTCTGTAAGTCAAGAGTGAATAGGTTACTTTTCGGTAAGCGTGCTCCATCTTCGACCACATCATCACTTACCATCAGGTGAGATGGTGGTCAAACGAGAACCTATTTTAAATAAAAAAAAAAATATTGTGGTGAAAATAAACGTTATTATTAGTTAATACATAGTTATGTTGGGATCGACTTCTAGTCTAACTGGATGCCGCTGAGAATTAGTGTTTCAAGTAGAGCAACTGCCTGTCTAACCTCCTAAACTCAGTAACTGGGTAACACGATACCCTTGGCTTCTGACTACCCGTAACTACTGTCAAAGACGTACAAATTACAGCCAGGACCAACAGCTTCATATAGTTACCCATCCACGAAACAATCTCGACAAGAGATGCTTAATCTTAAAGAGCGACTGTTAGGCTGCGTTTCCACCAGAGATGTGCGATGGAAATGTGTCGTGCGAGATGTCTAGCTGTGCTCTGAAAATGTGTAGGCGTTTCCACCAAAGCTGTGCTCTGAAAATGTGTAGGCGTTTCCACCAAAGCTGTGCGATGAAAATGTGCCTACGAGGATGGGTAGCGGAGCTGTGAAAATGCGCATTCCTCGCACACATCCCTCGCTTGTTTTGTATGCGCAAAAATCTAGCTCCGCTGAGCCGTTTCCACTAGAGCTGTGCTGACCGAGGCGAGGTAAATGAAGCGATTCTATTGGTTCTTTACAAACACATCCCTCGCTACACATCCTCGCACATCTCTCGCACGACCTCCTCAGAAACAGAGAGAAAAAATATTAAAAAAATTGGCTAAGTGCAAATCAGACTCGCCCATGAAGGGTTCCGTAGTAACTATAATAATATAATATAATATGTGTATATATATTTGCCAAAAAAAAACCTTACAAATTTCTTAAAACTAGCTTATTTACATTTTTAACAACTACGCTAAATAACTTTGTTTTTCATGGTGTTTGTATGAATTACAAAGTTATATTTGCGGTTTTATAAAATATGCTGTATCTCAAAAACTGCTAACCCGATCTCGTTCAAACTAATTTTGGTTGAAAGTTTACATTAAGATCTATAGAGATTTTTTTTTTTTTTTTCACTCCATTATTATAGAAGTTAGACGGGGGGACACACATTTTACCAATTTGGAAGCTTATATCTTTTAAACGATTAACTTTCTGAAAAAGTAGTTTTAGATACCTCAGTGTCATTTTTAAAGACCTGACTATAAATACCACACACGGATAGGTTTCATGAAAAAATAAATTTTCAGTTTTAGTTCTATGTATGGGGAGCCCCCCTTTATTTTAAATATTTTTTAAATTTTTTCTTAAAACCTACCAAGTTTTACATGTATAGTCCTAATAGTTTCGGAATAAAATGGCTGTGATATACGGACGGACGGACAGACAGACAGACAGACAGACGGACAGACATGTCGAAACTATAAGGGTTCCTTCTTTTGCCATTCGGCTACGGAACCCTAAAAAAAAAGAATTTTGATTTAAGGTAAGGTCGTGTAGAGGAAAATGCTCCGAAATAATTTGTTCCGTATTGTATATGGCATCATGTAAAAAAAGCGAACGTAACACATATAGGAACAAATATCTTTTTAAAAAAAATTATAAACTCAGTCCTTTATTAAGTTTACAGCTACGCGCGAACCCGTCGGAATGTATGCATGGACATTACTAATCAACTTTTATACCTGAGAAATAAAGAATACTTACGTTTATTTTTTTTAAATAACAGTACCGTCCAGTTATGAAAGTGGTACGTGAGTGCGGCGAGGAATCAATGACGATCAAAGTTTTCAGAGCAAGAAAAACTTCAGAAATGTTTAAGATGAAATCGGAAATTTCTTGATTTAAATATGAGAAAAAAGCTCTAGCTAGACTCTTTCAATACTCGATTGCTTACTTCTTTTGTTCGTTTCACACCATTTATATCGAAGTTTGCATAACAGTTATAATAAACTTAAATTCCGTGCTCTGAATAAAAACAAGAGCGCAGCAGCGGGACTGCGCGGCGTGGCACAACATTCGTACAACGTATATTAATGACAGTGTTTCTAAGCTTCTCGTTTCCGTTCTTTTGTGACTGCTCACGCCGGTTTCTCTCCGCTTTTTGAATGGACGCATACGTGAGCGAACAATTGTCTCGGGCATTAAGGTGTTTTTGTGGCAGTTGGATTACAACGGACGTGTTAGTTTGATTAGAATTAAGTTTAACCAACCCCACTTGCACGCAAATCAAGCATGATCTACGGACACGCAATGAGAGAGTAAACATAACAAACAAAGTCGTCTGATTATACTATTCAAAGCCTCAATCAAATTCATCAAACCGATTGGCATGTAATTCCCTTCCTGAATACGCCACTTAGTCGCTATATTCCACATCTTCCGCTGATATCAATAACTTCTATTATTTATGTGCGACACAAAGATCAAAGTAATTTATTGTGTCGTAGAAAACGGAGACTTTTCCCACATATGTTTTGTGAGGCCAATTCCAGGCTTCCAGCTCCGCATAAAGATGAGAATATGACATGAAAGTCGATAAATTTGGTCAATAGCCATTATACGACGTTGTCGGGGTGCGAAAATATGGAAGTGTGGGGGGACTTCACGGCTCTTTGATTTAGGGCTGTCGAGCCCACAGAGTTACTGAAAAATGGAAGAGACTCGTGCAGCACTCTGAAACTTAATTGTTTGGAATGTCAGCGATGCGTGGTACATGGCTCGCGGTAAGTCCCATCGTTATGTGCCAATTTGAATGCGAAACGACGTCACGGACAAACAAGCGCATTAGCGCAGAGGGATTCGCGACGCGTAAATTATGTCTACGGTTATATTATGTACGTGCGTATTGAACTCTGGGATATTTGTTGCATATTTTATATAATCTGTAAGAAAACACATAAGTTACACTCATGTTAGCTTTCAGCATAAAAATCCAATAAAACTTAATATAATCTTAGATTTCTTTATACCAGCAAGTCTACGTTGGCGTCTGTTTAGAATGTATTACTTTGACAGGTCTCTCACTAGAGCTGAAAATGTAGTGGCACAGGTCTCCTCCAGCGCGAGTAAGTTTACATCTTTGGTACGGGAGGGACACTAGAATTGGATGCGCAGCGCCGCAGCTGGCAGCCATCCGAGCGGACATAAGTATATCTAGTACAACCTAACGAAATAGAAAATACCATTATTCTTCTCGCAAGACAAGGAGGCGTTCAACCAATGTTATTTACAACCTGGTTTGTTTATTGCTTTACGTAAAAATAGTGATGTATCGCGTCGAAGTCGCAATTTGCACGACAACGAACTTGGCTCGGTTTGTGTCAGCAGTCATTAGGGAAATACCCATTATTTGGAACTTATTGGGAAATATTTGTGACACAATAACACGAAATGCACGTTCGTGCGGCCGAGCCACAAATGTTTTCCTATTTTTCCTCGCTAATTTTATTGTGACCTATTGTATTACAAAAGCATTAATAGCACTACTAATCCATTTTTTATACAGAAATGAGAATTAGAGTCACATTTGCAGTCACATTTACGGGTGAAAATAAACGTGATTTTTACTCACGAAAGAAATTTTTATCACTGTTCAGTTCACAGCGGAATGGTCATTATTTACTCATTATCGTCACTAAAGGTGGAGGCACGTAATCGTATACAAATACACACCTAAATAATAATGAATTAAACATTCACGACTTCGTGATCGTTGACGCCTTCCTTTGCTATCGATTTAAAATTCACATTGAAAATATATTGTTAAGACAAACTTATTATTCTATAAGTTTGTCTTAACAATATATTTCCATTTTAAACTTTCTAAAATGATAATACGGGTAAGGAATACAAACAATAATTACAGCCTAAGTGAACTTTCTGAACTTTAAACACTTTGAACGCTCGGGGTCCTTTCAATTACAGGGTAAGCAGATTTCCGAGAAGAAGCAACAAAAAGTTCCCATAGCTCGTGGCAATGTAATTACGTTACGTTTTCACAGAAAACATGACAGTAATTATGTTAACTTCATGCTTTTAATTTTCTTAGCACTAAACTCGAACACTGGATTAGCTAATTTCCATCGATGGCAAAGGATTAACATAATATATATACAACAACAGAAATACCTATAATATACTTTCGGGCTGTGGAAGAACACTGATACCCAAAACCGAAACCATTATATACCACTTGCCTACTACAACATCCCTTTCAATCTTGTGTCCGTCAACCTTTCAATATTCTCTATATACGCACTATAATAAAATGAGGCAATCATCGGGTATCCAATTTATTGGAACCACAAAATGAATAAGAATTTATAAGTGAGATATTTCATGTGCAGGCTCATTTTACTGGGCCACAGCAATCTTAGGGCATTGGCATTCAAATTGATGGGGAGGGTACGTTTCACCATTAGAGGGGACTTATTAATTCCCCTTTCGACAGGCCGACCGAGGAGGCAATAAATTCACCTCAACCAAAGGGATGACCAATTTCAGAACATTTACGAGCCACAAATTACGCGACCGCTGAAATATACTGAGCAGGGACCGAGGACCGGCCGCGCGGACCAAGAAAAAGCCCAAATGTTAATTTAATGTTGAGAGCTACACAAAATTGGTTCAATCCTCAACATGAGAGAAATATTGGACCTGCCCGCGAAAAGGTCCAAATACTAATTTTATGCAGGGCAAATGAGCCGAGGGCTGGGCGTTGAATCGATATTCATTTGGCTAAGCGTACCGTTAATTTTTCCTGGCGAACGATATCATGAATATTACGTATCTACTTAGTTTTATAAGCGGCATTTCATTATTACTGAATTTATACTTTGTTCACCACAGTGTACTTACTGCGTACGGTTAACTCTCGCTTTATGGTTATATAGCTCCCCACCAACTGTGTCCCCACGTTGTCGTCGTGGTGGGGCTTGCGTGTTTCGATGATCTCTGGGGCCATGCCGGTAGAGGCACTCATGCCGGACGGGCCCAGAGGGAGAAACCAGACCAAGAGGGACACACCGGGGGAAAGGCGCGCCGCCTGGAGGATCGAGCAGCTAGCTCGAGCTTCTAGACGGCGCGGGGCCCGGTCTCAGAGATCGGGTCAAGGGGGAGGAAAGGTTCACTTCCGGTATGCGTCTAATCTTTAGACGTAACCGTGAAGTGAACCAGGGGAGTGGAAATGGGAGTAGGGACAGAGGAACTCACCTCTCTAAAAAAGTAAAAAAAAAAATGGAAGAAAAAGTTTTTGCAAAAGATACCCAGGCGGGTCCCAGCTGCTCCGCAGCTGGGGAGTCCCGCACCGGACACGTCCGGTCAGTCCCACCGTACTCTGGGGGGGACAACAAACACTTTTACCCCAGTTTTACCCCGGCAGTCGCCGCATTGAGCCAGGGAGGCTCACGTGCCCGTGAGGTGGAGTCGCTGGACTTGTCCAGCACGTCCACCTCACCGGCACCGAACGTTGAGCGAGCGCAGAGCGCCGCTCCGCGGAAGAAGGGGGCGCTGGTGCTCGGGTCGGAGACCGACTCGGCATCGGACGCCGAGAGCTTCCAGAGCTTAGTCTCTGGGAGCGCAGTCAGGAGTGACGAGGGGGGCGCCGACAGGAGGAAGGAGTTCCTCAAGCGCCCCCGCAACGATGAGTCGTCGTCGGAGGAGGGGCTTGTCTCGGCCCGCAAGATCCCCACTAGCGTGCGGGGTAAAGGCCGAGGCAAGACCTCGGGGAGGGGGCCTCCCTCTGGAGAGCCCAACACTGGTCTGGCCTCGAGCGAGGCCAAACTAGAAGAGGCCGTGGCGGCTGCCATCCGCACCATCTCGCGGAAGCGCAACCGCAAGAGCAAGGAGGACGCGATCGGCGAAGCCACGGCCTCCATCTTGGCGGCCACGCGGACTTACGGCGGGGCTCCGGCTGCAAGGGATGATATGTCCGATCTGCGGCCGGAGGTCACCCGCCTGACTGCCGCCATTGAGGCTCTCCAGAGGGAGAACGCCGCCCTCAAGGCGGACCTGGCCACAATCAGGGGAGGCGGCCAGCGGAATGCGCCGCCGCGGGGCCAAAAGGAGAAAGGCCAGCCCACACCAGCGGAGGACTCGGTTCTCGACCTGGTGCGACAGGAGCTGGCCGCCTTCCAGCAGCGGTTCTCCGTATTGGAGAGCCGCGTGCTGCGACCCCCGCTGGCGGCGACTTCGTACGCGGCTGCGGCCGCGTCCAAGCCTCCCCAGACGACGACGAGGCCGCCTCAGGCGAAGACGGCCACGGTGCGGACGGCACCAGTGACGGCGCCCCCTGCGAGGGCAAAGACGGCCCCGGCCAAGCCGAAATCGGGCCCATCAAAGCCGCCTCCGACCCCGACACCTGCGGGGCCGAAGCAGGCGGCCAAAAAGAAGAAGGCCCAGGCCGGGAACCAGCCGTCCCAGCAGCCTCCTCCAAAGACTCCTCCGGCCGGCGCCGACTGGCAAGTGGCCGGGGAGAAGAGGAAGGCTGCTGGCGCAGCCAGGTCCTCGCGGCGTAGGGAGAGACGGCGGCGGCGAGACGCCGCGGCGCGATTGCGCGCCCCCAAGACCGCGGCTGTAGTGATCACACTGCAGCCGGACGCGGTGAAGAGGGGCGTGTCGTACCGCGACGTGCTGGCGAAGGCGCGGATGGCGATCGACATCACGGAGCTCGGCATCGTTGGCGGCCTCCGTCACCGGGTCACTGCAACGGGGGCTCGGATGCTGGAGATCCCCGGCGCGGCCAGTGGCCCTGCCGCTGACGCTCTGGCCGAACGGCTCAGAGCGTCCTTAAATGCGGAGGAGGCCCGAGTCTCCAGACCCACCAAGCGCGCAGACATGCGCATATCGGGTCTGGATGACTCCGTGACGGCCGAGGAAGTGGTGGCCGCCGTCGCCAGGACTGGGGGGTGCCCTCCCGATAAGGTGAGGGCGGGCGCCCTGCGTCCTGGCTTCACGGGGACGCAAACCATTACGGTTAGTTGCCCCGTCCCGGCGGTCAAAAAGATCCAGGAGGGCCGAAGGCTCCTGGTTGGTTGGGTGTCTGCGCAGGTGAAAGTCCTGGACCCCAGACCCCTGAGGTGCTTCCGCTGCCAAGTGGGCAACCATGCGGCATGCGTGTGCACCTCGGAGGTAGACCGCAGCGATAGGTGCTTCCGCTGCGGTCAGCCCGGTCACAAGGCCGGCTCGTGCTCCGCCCCGCCTCACTGCTTCGCATGTGAGGCGGTTGGCAAGCCGTCCGATCACCGGGCTGGGGGCAAGTCCTGCGCCCCACCCACCAAAGCCAGGCGCAGAGGTAGGCCCTCTGCCGCCGTCGTCACCGCCACCGCCGCCGCCGCCGCCGTCGCTACTGCCGCCGCCGTCGCCGTCGTGGCTGAACCCCCGCGAGGGGCCCTGGAGGAGGCTGCAATGGATCCCGATTAATGGCCCCATTGCGCTTCCTCCAGGCGAACATCAACCACTGCGCCGCTGCTCAGGAACTTTTGCTCCAGAGCATGGCGCAGTGGTTGATCAACGTCGCCGTGGTCGCCGAGCCGTATTTTGTCCTGCCCAGGAATGACTGGGTGGCGGACTTGGACGGCTCGGTGACCCTCGTTTCGTCGGCCGCCGCCGGTACCCCGCCCCTCGATCGCGTCAAGAGAGGGCGTGGGATCGTCGCAGCACGGTTCGGGGAGATCGCTGTGGTAGGCGTTTATTTCTCCCCGAACCGAACTCTCGCCGAGTTCCAGAACTCCCTAACGGAGCTGGGAGACGTCGTCGTCGCCTTCGGTTCCCTCCCCGCCCTCGTCCTCGGGGACTTCAACGCCAAAAATCCGGCTTGGGGTTCCCGGTCCATGGACCATGGGCGGGGCAGGATACTCGAGCACTGGGCCCGTGCGCAGGGCCTGGTAATCGAGAACCGGGGTTCTGTCCCCACGTGCGTGCGGTTTACGGGCGAGTCGGTGGTGGACGTTACGTTCGCCACCCCCAGCCTGTCACCGCGCGTCACCGACTGGCGCGTTGTGGAGGAGGTGGAGACCTATTCCGATCACCGGTATATCCAGTTCGACGTCTCCGCCCAGACCCCAGACGCGCCGGTCCGACGGGACCTGAGTGGTCCGCGATGGGCGCTGAAGCAGATGGACCGGGAGCTATTCCTGGAAGCCTCGATCGTGCAGGCCTGGGGGTCACCCCCGGACAGGCCTGCCGACATAAACGACGAGGCGGAGTGGTTCCGGGAGGCCATGTCGGAGATCTGCGACGTGGCCATGCCCCGGGTCCGGCAAGGACGCGCCCGGCGTCAGCTGTACTGGTGGTCGAGCGAGCTAGCAGCGCTGCGCGAAGCGTGCGTTGCGGCGCGACGCCGGTACACCAGGTTCCGCAGGCGCCGCACCCGACCTTCGGATACGGCGACTGTAGAGGCGGAGCTGTACGAGGGCTACAGGGCAGCGAAGGCCGTCCTCCGAGACGAGATCTGGCGGGCCAAGGAACTGGCCCGGGAGGAAATGCTGGCGACTCTGGACGGGGACCCATGGGGCCGCCCCTACAAGTGGGTGCGAGAGAGGCTCCGCCCCTGGGCTCCCCCGTTGACGCAGAGTCTCCAGCCTCAGTTCTTGGAGGACGTGGTGAGCGCCCTGTTCCCATCGCGAGGGGAGCACGCTCCCCCGCCCATGGCTCCGTCTCCGACGGAACCTGAAGCTGGCGCAAACGCGGACCACAGCGACGACGACGTCTACGACGCTCCAGAGGTGACCGAGGTAGACTTGAGAGTGGCGGTACAACGGCTCAAGGCCAAAAATACCGCCCCAGGACCCGACGGCTTGCCAGGGAAAGCGTGGGTCCTGGCCTCGGAGACTCTCGGGCCTCGACTAGGGGGGCTCTTTAGCGCATGCCTGGAGAGGGGCCAGTTTCCGCTTCGCTGGAAGACGGGAAAGCTGGTCCTGATCCAGAAAGCCGGGCGCCCTGCGGACTCTCCGTCCGCATTCCGGCCCATCGTGCTGCTCGACGAGGTGGGCAAGCTCTTGGAAAGAGTGATTGCAGACCGCCTCTTCGGGCACCTGAATCGGGTGGGCCCGGATCTTGCGGAGTGCCAGTTTGGCTTCCGCAGGGGGCGCTCGACGGTGGATGCTGTCATGCGCGTGAGAGCCCTCACGACGGGGGACGCGGTATCCCGGGGCAGGGTCGTCTTGGCGGTGTCTTTGGACATCACCAATGCCTTCAACACCCTGCCCTGGAGTTGCATCAGGGAGGCACTCCGGTATCACCGGGTGCCGACCTACCTCCGTCGCATAGTCGAGGACTACCTGACGGACAGAGCCGTCATCTACCCCGGTCACCGGGGAGAGTGGAACCGGCGAGAGATGTCGTGCGGTGTCCCACAGGGTTCGGTCTTGGGGCCGCCTCTGTGGAACATCGGATACGACTGGGTGCTGCGCGGCGACCTCCCTGACGGCGTCAGCGTAGTATGTTACGCTGACGACACGCTCGTCCTGGCGCAGGGAGAGTCGCACCAGGCGGCGGCCGACCTGGCGACGCAAGCGGTTGCGACAGTCGTTCGTAGGATCCGGCAGTTGGGACTCGACGTGGCGCTGCACAAGACCGAGGCAATGTGCTTCCATGGCGGTCGGAACGCGCCACGGTCCGAGTCCCACATAACGGTGGAGGGGGTTCGCATCGGCGTCGGGAGGACGATGAAGTACCTGGGACTCGTCCTCGACAGCCGGTGGAACTTCAGGGAGCACTTCCTGAGTTTGGCCCCAAAGCTGAACCGGGCAGCAGCCGCCTTCAGGCGACTCCTGCCTAATCTCAGCGGGCCAAACGCCTCCTGCCGAAGGCTGTACGCCGGCGTCGTGCGGTCCATGGCCCTCTACGGGTCCCCAGTGTGGGCCCTGTGCATCCGGACGCGACCACTAAAGTTGGTCGCATGCCAGAGGGTCATGGCTATCCGAATGATCCGGGGATACCGCACGATCGCCGGCGAATCGGCCAACCTCCTTGCCGGATTGCTGCCCTGGGATCTGGAGGCGACTGCCCTCCAGCGCGTCTATGAATGGCGCGTGGAGGCGCGGCGCCGGGGCGTATCCCCGCTGCCTCGAGAAGTCGAGGCGCGGCGGGAAGAGCTCCGGCGCGATCTCAGGGCAGTATGGAGGGAGCGACTGTCGCAACCGACGGCCGGGCACGCCGCAATTGCGGCGGTAAGACCCCTCTTTGAGGAGTGGCTAGATCGGCGTCACGGCGTCCTGACCTACCGCATGACGCAGGTCCTCACCGGACACGGAAGTTTCGGGAGGTACCTGTGTCTGATGGGTAAGGAAGAGACGCCTGGGTGTCACCACTGCGAGGGTCGCCCTGAGGACACAGTCGAGCACACAGTGCAGGACTGCCCAGCTTGGGCAGAGCACCGACGTGTCCTCACGGCGACAATAGGCGGAGACCTCTCGCGCCCGGCCTTGGTCGAGGCCATGCTGCGGGGCGAGAGGGAGTGGGAAGCGGTCGCCTCCTTCTGCGAAGCAGTCATGCTTTCGAAGGAGGAGGCGGGCCGCGTGAGGGAGAGGATGGCGTCCTCCCTGCAGCCCAGCCGCAGTGGTAGACGCCCACGGCGTCGGACGTCGGCCGACGATCTCCGGCCACCGTAGGCGCGGGCATGCGGACAGCGAGTAAAGGGCAACTCGCTGTCCGACCATGGACCATGCCCGGGTCGACGGCGCGTCGTGTTTCACGCGCGCCTCAAAGAGCGTCAGCAACATGACGAGGCCCCCTCTGCAGAGGGCCGAATCCTGCCGGGGTCGTGGGACTCATCCCGTTACCGTGGCCCCGGTATGTAAAGGATTATTGAAGGAACACCGTGGATTTTAGTCAGTAAAAGTCTGACAGTCCCTCCCACCCTGCCCGGAGTGGGAGGACTTATTTGATAATTTTACCACGTTAAAAAAAAAAAAAAAAAAAAAATGGTTATATAGCTTCCCGTTCACATACATAATCTGTTTTTGTGTCGATGTTAAATGCATGGTTATTGAAACAATTTATTTAATTAATGTGCACATTAAGAGATGTAATTGCGATACCGGTATAAATGGATGTGTAATAAGTAAGATAATTAATGAGTTGATTAATTATTTAAACGTGATACCAAGGTGTGAATAATCCCCCTATAGTTTACATACCAATCCTAATTCAAAGAAAGACTTTATACCCGTTTACAAAGTAAACACGTACAAAACGAAACTTGGAGTATTATTGTAACATTAGCGTACATGATGAGAAATATTATCGCCATATCCATAATGCGAAGGTTCGCAGGAATTATGATGAAAAAAACAAAACAAAACATTCGGCAAGTTTGCGCTTTTAATGTCAGTTTTATTTGTTCCCCGATATATCTGAGCCAGTTCGGCACGCTGTGCTAGCTAACTGTTTTATCACTTTATTGCATGAGATGGCATAAACTTGTGTAGGAGATACCAATAAAACATTGCTGTAGGGAAAATAGACGTTTGTTTTGCTCATATCTCGATACGAATTCCTCGCTATATACACGAAATACTAAATCGAAAATCAGAAGGGTCATATCAACCATGGAGAGAATGTTGGGTCATGTATGCCAACTATGCCAGAGATGTGCAAGGAAATATCAAACTCCTTGGTTAACCTTTTATGATTGCATAAAATATATTGAAGTTTTTTTTATTCAGTATAATCATAACATACAAATGAATCATGTCAGCAATTTCTTTCGTGAACCGTGCCTATAAAGTCACCTAATTACTTTGCCTGAATTTGTATGCCGGCCTAACAATGGAAGAAAGGTCGCATATCTTTTTATGTGAGTTTTAACGAACGTTGAGGTTTATAAGGAAAGATATTTAAAATGAAAACTTTAGCAATCTAGCGGAATATGAAAATGTTTAGTTTCACTGTTATACGTGCAACTGTTTAGGAAATACAGTTTGCAACTAAAACAGAACTTGCTTT
Source organism: Tholera decimalis (assembly GCA_943138885.2). NCBI lineage: Eukaryota > Metazoa > Arthropoda > Insecta > Lepidoptera > Noctuidae > Tholera > Tholera decimalis. The sequence continues at coordinate 20,327,462 of OW964557.2, forward strand.
AAGGTACATATTTGCGTAGCGCTTGCAAGCTACGTTGAGTGGAGCTTTCATCTCCCTTAGGTATGTTGTTTTTCTATGCTTCAGAATAATAACAGAAAGAATCATTAAGTCATAATTTTGCTAAGTGAACTATTATCACACTCCAGAGCGTGGATAAATGCGGACGGCGAGCAGGGGTTCGAAAGTAAGTAAGGACCAGGCCGCAGTATTACGGGGCTCGATAGGGCCTTTGCTCCAACGAGATACCGTGGCACCAGAACGCAAGGGCTACTAAAGTCTGAAGTATCAGAATGGGTTTTTAGTCAGTAGAGGTCTGTCACTCCTTTCCGCTACAACTAGAGCGGGAGGAGTCATTTAATGATTTTCCCTCCACAAAAGAGAGTGGACACTATTCTAAACTTAACGGTCAAAATATGTTATCTCAAAAAACAGCAACCTGTTTATATGGGATGGCAGTTGTTTACTACAATAATAATAGACAGCTTAGTGCGGCCTATTTGGGTACGTGCGTAAGCAATGAAAAATAATGTTTAGCGTATTAGGAAACTAATTGTTTTATGGGAAATTTTCGTCACGTGTCGGATTTAATAGTGACTGTACGTTTCGGATTGCTCGCAAAATCTGTTAATGACACTATATAAGTACTAATAGTTCTCGTCTTGTAACCTATCCTTGGAGAGTGTAGTCAAGTAAAAATAACGTAAAAGCACGGTATGACTATTTTTATTGTTTTTACTGCACTCCATACTGGCGCAAGGTTTTCAGATCTTTCCACAGACTATCTCTAAGTCACAAGCTTAGAACAAGAAGAAATAAGCACAGAGAAAAGCGATAAGCAAAAGCCCTGATGACAATTATGTGGTAACCCTTGCGGTGCAGGAAGATGCACATAAGCGCTCGTAATACAAGAAGCGCGGGCTTCGCAGGCGTCCATCAACTGGTCCGCTGGTGGGCGGAGGGAAGCGCCAGCGCCGCTATCGGAGTCAGTTCTTAGCCCACGTCACGGTAGGTGTCCACTGCACAGCTTGCGAATTCTTAACGCATCATAACTGTTGTCGCGTTATGCGTGTTTCAGTGTACTTGCGAATGTGTGGAAGTGTGTTTAGTTAAATGTGGCAGTAGTCGACAATCTCTTATTTAAACATGCAAATCATAATGCAGATAGAGATATCAAGTAGTAGCCTATTTAATTATTCTCAAAATGTCTGCGCAATTGTTCGGTATCAAGCGAAACCATCTTAGTAGATATAATCTATTATAGCTGCAGATATACAGAAATCCAATTCACAATCAATCAGAAACGAACAGACAAAAGGACACAATTGTATCCAACAAGCAATCAGCCAATCAATATCAATGAAAACGCCATCCGATTCCGATAGGAAACATCCGCCAAAAGATATCTCACAGATTATAAGCTCCACCGTTATAGGCAGATTACAATATATAGTCTTGCCAACCAGTATTGTAACTATTATTTTTAATGTGAAACAGAATCTGTCCATTTGTAACTTTATCTTTTCACGTCCTTACAGGTAAACAGATTTAAATAAAACTTGACACCCAAATGGACCATGACCTACAGTGGGATTTTATATACCTCTCACCGTGAGTGGAGAGGGCTCGAATGAAATACCAGCCCACTTCATGTTTTCCTTGTCTAAATTGTCACGATGATATTTATATAGTTTAATAGCTTTATCCCAGTTCCTTCGGGATAATAAATACTTATCACGCAGGTAAATCCACTGGTAAAAGCTATTCTCTACATAATATGGTCCTGGGAGTCGGACCGGCCCGGCCCCGCAATATCTCTGTCATGGCTGCCCGCATTCGAAAATTGAATTTAATTAGCCCGCAGTATAAAACCGAGCGCCTCCGGCACGCGTGTGTTAAACGGTTACCCTCTACGCCTGCACGGATCTAATCCTACCCTGTATATACCTATACATATATGTGTACGTACTTAATATAAAGCGTTATGTCTGTCTTTCTATTTGCGGCTGTATTTGTTTTGCCGCTGAGTTGTTTAAGTAAATTTCGCTTCATTTTCGGTACTATTTTCGCGTTTGAAATGGGTTTTTGTATTTCGGTAGACCGTTTAAATTTTCTTCCTATAATTATCATGGAACTATAAATTGGGATCCGTTATGAATGAAAACTATAGGGTTTGACCTTTGTCCTGAAATACCTAAGCTATGTATATATGCCTTATGAGGTAGGTATAGGAAATACAGAGTTGGGACTCCATTGTCCGCTCAACGAATGATTTCGGGAAAGATCACTGTCTTTCCTTTGATGCCACTGCATAGAAATCACATGCTGCCGTTTTCTGAGGATTAATGGGACTCTCCGTCCGTTCATATCACCGGAGATGTGCCCTAATACTAATTGGCGTGTTCAGGAATGGTCTTTAAAACCATCTTTCCGGGATCCTTCTATTTGCTACGGATGACCACCTGAGTGGTCATTAGATAGAAATCCCACACTCCCTGATCTTCACCCCAAAAGTCCAGGCTTGTAGAAAACAAAAGATAAAGGTGCCAATGTCTTCACAAATTGAGTCCAAGTTCCAACTGATGTGTTATGGGTAATCTGGACTCTAAAAGCTATCGATATAAATGGTAAAGGCTCAGCCGATACTAAAATAGTTTCGCCAGCCACAACCAAAGGTTATTTCGTGATAAAAATATTGTATACTATAACAAGTAGTTGGAGAAATAGCCGATGCCTTATATGACAGTGTCACCTTGTCCTAAGGGTCTATTTTTGATACATTTTACAATATACTCGTATCCAAGTGAATGCTATAAATAATTTTGATATTTTATTTGTCCACAAAATTGTCTTGACAAAATTGTGTATGCTTTATAAAATACGAAAATAACCGTATACTGGCTAAGTAACGTAATAAACTAACGTAATAGAACAAGATTGATCCCAGAGCTACCAGACGTTACTTATTTTCTAAGTAATACAATGAGTGCTACAGAGTCGTCTTAATATGCACTTGGAACGTGTTATTTGTACGGCTAATTAGACACCAAATTATTTTCTAAGATTTGATTGCGATCTCGAGTAACGGCCTGAAATTTTAGCATAGCTTAATAATTTTATAATAGCATAGATTTAATAATTTTGTAGATAGAAAACACAATTTTACCAGGTTTTGGAAGGATTCAAAACTACCTCCGTGACTGTTGAATTAGTCTCTTAACAACGCAAAAGTAATAATCATCTGTACTTAAATTAATAAGAAGAAAGATTTTTGTAACGAATAAACTAAAAAACTGCTAAATTGATTTCTAAAATTATTTCACCATTAAATCTTACGTTAATACTAAGTCACATAATTATACAAGATTTGCTGAAAAATAATTTTGTTACGCGAGCGAAACCGCGGGTAGAAGCTAGTTAGTCTTAAAACTAAGCATATGGTTTGGTTTGGTCTATTTCGTTAGCTGCATTACTGCAGTTTGTACTTTACTGGTTTACAGACAAAGTACCTCCTCCATAAGTCTCTTTGTTAGAACCAGTGTGGTGACGCGTTGACAGGACCCAACAGTGCCTAAAACGTAGCGGTATATGTCCAGATAGCATCACTCGTGAGGAGAACTTCCTCAAGGAAGAGTTTTAGCCAATAGGGTGCCTTGTATCTACAATTTCGTGGAACATTACGTGACAACTCGCAGAGTAACACGCAGCAGTAGTTGTATTTTGTTATTATAAAATTATTGTGTTTTAGTATAAGTATATGTAGAAACTTATTGTTAATATTTAGGTATGTTTTTCTAAGGTCTTCAGTTGCCTGAATTAAATAAATAGGTTCACAGTTAGATTGGCTGCTGCACTTGGTGTTGGAAGTTTGATTCGATGAATATTTGTGCCGGGTCTGGGGTCTGTATTTTATACCACCCAAAATACAGGAGAAATGAGGCAGGTTTTTTTAAGAAAAAAAAGGGAAGTGAGTTTCTTATCAAAAATGATACAATACTGACATTTTAATTAAACATATTCGTTTTATCTGTATTGCTAGTCTAGTTGAATATTAGATGATGTCAAATAGATATTGGTTATAAGCATTATTTAAGAAAAACATGAAAATGAACGAATCTACTGTATGAAACTCATTGTCACCAAGCTAAGACACTCAGCTTTCAAATATATGTCTAAGAGTTTTTATCGTGGAATAAAAAACACAGTTTCAGAAAAGTATACAGTAGTGTAGTATGTAGCTAAGCCGCGCAAAACGATATAGCATTTAATCGCCATTTTCCTGTTATTGCCTAAATAATATAAATTAAGTCACGTTTTCCGTCAACTATTAATATTTATCACACATTCTACTTATAGACTAAAATAAAAGCCAGAAATTTTACGGATACGGTAATTATGAAACCGACTGTATCCGGACTTTTAATTCGATAAAGTAAGCTGACATAAGCTAGTGTCACTTACTAAAATAATGATACCCTATTTAATCCAATAGTGATGGATTCAATCAATCGAATAATAAATGAGCGATTTTTAATCGTGAGAAATTAAAATAAATGATAAAATTTATGCTATTATCTTTTATTTTGATATAGTAACTAGATTTTACCATAAATAAATCAAATTTTATTAAAAATATTTAAATCAAACCAGACATGATAAAAGCCACTCTTTGGGAAATTGATTTATGTGATCAATATTCTAATAAATTGCGCTTAATTACTATTAAAATACTGCCCCCGCACCGATGTGACCTAAACCCCGTTAGAATACGTAAAAGTACAGGGTCATATTGCAAAAAATAAAAAAATTAAGGATGATCTATTCGTTTTATTTTTCACGCCCTTTTATAATTACATTTTACTTTCTGTTATTATCACACAATATTATTTTAAAAAGTTGTTTACATCGTTATTGGATTTTATTCTTGATTCGATTAATTTAGTTACATCACAATTTCGTAGTCGTCATTATCTGACAACTCTGAAACTGTCAGTTTACTGCATCGAAATAAAAGTCCAGGTATAAGTTTCGTTAACGTCCTTAGTCGTACGATTTTCTATAAGTCAAGTTGGTAGTAAACATCCGACACCTTATTAAGGTTAGGCAATCACAGTGAGCCGTATTTCCGCCTTTCGCTACACAATATAAAAATACTACACATCGGTAATATTTACAATAAACAGTTTAGGTAATAACAGGTTTATAGTATACCGCATTTTTGGAGAAATATTTTGATAATGATGCGTGTTTAACGCATAGCTTGCTTACTAATAAAATAAAACAAACTGTCCCGCTTCGTCTGTCTGTTTATGTTCGTGGTAAACTCAAAAACTACTGAACAGATTTTCATGCAGTTACAGTGCATCTATGGATAGAGTGATTCGTGAGAAAGGTTTTATTATATAATTTATTACGGTTTTGTATGAATTAGCAGAATTAGAGTGTACGAAGCTGGGCCTTGTCACTAGTTTTTTTTTTATATTTTTCAAATCATTGGAATAATAATCCTATAGTAATTTATTACAAGAAGTTTTAGTCTTTAGTAATAATGATAGAATATGATTCTCTCTTCACAATTGTAGGCTTTTTTTGTTAGTCTGTTCTGTCCCACTCCTGGGCAAAAGCATCTCTCCACTCCTTCCATTTCTCGCGAGCCCACGCAACCTCCCTTCAATGCTGACGGAACTTATCCAGTTCGTCCCGCCATCTCCTACGTGATCTGCCGCGACTCCGCCTCTCTGTCTCAAAGCTCCAGTTTTATGTTATTTTTGCCCACAGTTGTTCATGCGGTCTGCCGCATGAGTTGTGAAGCCTTTTGAGCTACATCAGCTATGTCTTGGAACGCAGTATTGTGTTTCGAACACGACCCGTCAATCTAACAATTAGCATACTGCGTTCCATTGCTCGTTGGCAAACCTTGAGTTTGGACTTCTGGATGTCAGTCAAAGACCAAGTTTGTGCGCCATATGTTAAAGGTAGGCTCAATATTATCATTTTAGAACATAGTAATTTATTTCTAGTGTAAAAAGGTCTTTTTTGAGGTACTGGAGTCTGTGCTGCTAAGAGTCCCTATGTTACGGATTGTCAAGTCTCCACCCTCAACCAAAAGAATAAAGAAGAGAATTTTTATTATTTTCAGTAAAAAAACCAAATCATAAAATAAATTTAAATATAGCTAAAACCTAGCCAAATTACCTACTTATAATACAAGCTCCAAAAGCACCAGCTATATAGAATTATCTTTTTAAATTATAGATTAAAATAAAAAGCAATAGAGCTTCTAGATTAGTTCCATTAATCTCCACGAACCGCTCTTAAACTCGGTGCGCGGCATAATTTTCCCATGCTCAGCGGCGCGTGGATATTAACTCTAAGCAAAGACTACCTTACCAGACACGTGGACATCCGTAGTTAATTCTACATGAAAAAAAAAACTTTTAATACTTTACGTAAGACTAAAGCAAATTGCCTTTTTATACATATTTTAGATGGTTCGCCGATTCGAAATAGACAGCGAGTGATCAATTTTATTTCGAAAGTAGCATTCTCTCTTATTTAACACGAGTAAAGCGGAACTAATATTTTCTTTATTAATACGAACTAGATGCCTATAGACAGAAGAATTCAACACTAATTGCTCAGATTCTGGAGGAAAAAGGAATTTTCTCAGCAGTGGAATAGAACAGGCTGAAAATAAATAATGAATTAAAAGTAATGCTTAAAAGTAGATGTTAACAGACTCATTTGAAAATAGAGTATTAAATTGAACAATTAAACGTCTAGTATCATGAGAGTAATATAATAAACTCGCAACACGAAAGCTATGACCGTTTTTCAGAGCCAAAAGTATCGTAACATCACTATCGCTCGCGAGATACAATTATCTCTGGTTGGTTATATTTCCCAGGTGTGTGAATGCATTCAGTGGAAAATTAAACAGTAAGCTTTTCCGAAACACTACAGTGTTTGCCCAGTCCCGTAAATCTAACAGTAAATTCTTTTATACTCATGTTTCGAGCAACTGTTCAGTGAGATCAGTTTTGCAAGTATCTTTGAGAGATGAAAACTAGCTAACAGACTGTCTATTAAATAAAATTTCATATTACCAGTTCAAGCATTAGAAGGAAAACAAGAACCTACTTGGTTGTTTCTAAGGCATAAGATTCAAGAAACACAGGCATAGCTAAGTAACAAAGCCTTTTTGAAAGCATTAGTTAAGCTTCATTGCCTTAAGTAACCACTGCTCTTTTCTTTTTTTTAACGTGGTAAAATCATCAGATGATTTCTCCCACCCCGGGCAGGGCCGGAGGGACTGTCAGACTTGTACTGACTAAAATCTACGGTATTCCTTCAATAGCCCTTTACGTACCGGGGTCACGGTAATGGGATAAGTCCCACGACCCCGGCAGGCTTCGGCCCTATACAGGGGGGGCCTCGTCATCTTGCTGACGCTCTTTGAGGCGCGCGTGGAACACAACGCGACGTCGACCCGGGCATGGTCCATGGTCGGACAGCGAGTTGCCCTGTACTCGCTGTCCGCATGCCCGCGCCTACGGTGGCCGGAGATCGTCGGCCGACGTCCGACGCCGTGGGCGTCTACCACTGCGGCTGGGCTGGAGGGAGGACGCTATCCTCTCCCTCACGCGTTGAGCTTCCTCCTTCGCTAGCATGACTGCTTCGCAGAAGGAGGCGACCGCTTCCCACTCCGTCTCGCCCCGCAGCATGGCCTCGACCAATGCTGGTCTCCGCCTATCGCCGCCGTGAGGACACGTCGGAAGTAACCACTACTCTTAGTTCTGAGTTACAGGAGTTGGAATGGTTGGGAACATTTAGTGTAATAACCACGTCATCATCATCAGCTTAGCCTTTTCCCATGTTGAGGTTGGCTTCCAGTCTAACCAGATGCGAGCTCCACAACCCAGTAGCTGGGTAACACCATACCCCATGGCAAGGGCTTCTGACTACCCGTAACTAGTGTCAAAGATGTGCAAATGACAGCTGGGAGCAACGGATATACGTGGTATCTGAGGCACGGAGAAATCTGGATATTATAAGATACCCATCCAAATATCGACCTCGGCAGACGTTGCTTAACCTTAAAGATGGATCTTTGCTGTTTGCGTGTTGCAAGCCTGTCAGTTTTCTATCGGTTACATTTCGGGGAGTGTGCGATGGAATTGCACAGTCTTATTCCGCCAAGCCCGTTCCATCATCGGACTACAAGACAAACTGCGCTGCGCCATCGTTACATGGTGGACATCCCACCCATACGCACGAAACGTTTTGGGAATACTTTCATTGTGCGTACGGCTAAGGAGTGGAATTCCCTGTCGGAGTCTGTGTTTCCTGATAGTTATAACCTGGGAGTCTTTAAGTCAAGAGTGAATAGGTTACTTCTAGGCAAGCGTGCTTCATCTTCGATCACATCATCGCTTAAGATCAGGTGAGATTATAGTCAAACGCAAGCCATAGATAAAAGCCAGTATATAGCTCGGGAATAAACAATTAATCTGTTATGTGGGACTGTTCTTCGTGTGACCGGGCTGTATATTCTCCAAATATACCAGAAACATACTTAGACTAGACATACCTACCCCACATTCCTCTTTAATTAGTTTGTACATAGATAAGCTAAGTTCAGACTACGCAATATATACAGGGATGAACACATAGGTCGCAATAACCATAGCCTCGCTAATTAATCAATTGCTAATCCTATTTGCATGCCATTACGCACTAAGTAAACGGAAAGTCAAGTAGAGGAGATGGCTAAATACATATTTTATAAGACAATTAAGGCTGCAAACATTTAAATGTAACATCGTGTGTTTCGGCTTTGATTTACTGTTCATTAGTAATCATACGTCATTAGCTGAATTGAAATGTCAACCATTATCAATAGAGAGATTTGTATTAATTATTTAAAGAGCTGTCGTAATTAATAGTTATTTTTAATTGGGATTAAGGATTTAAGCTCAGCTGTATAACCACACAACCAATACATGAAAATATTATCGTTCTAAATATTTAAGTATACATTTTATATTTATTGAAACAAAAAATGGAGACTTTACTTTTTTAAATATCATGAACTAAAATGTTGTATTAATCTTCGATTTTAGGGTCCTATTTGTATTATAAGTGTCCCGAAAACAGTATGCTGGTTACAATGGACTTTTTACTTTGTCGGGCATAACTTCTAAGTTAAGCTTCTAAGCTAAGTTCGTTTTTCCAGAATTTATTAATTCTGGAATTATGTACCCATTTCAACACACCTACATGATCAATAGTAATGTAGACTGGAAGTGATTAAATATTATATTTATTTCGCGCGATATTCACTCAAACAGCTATTAATTTTGCTAGTTATTTATCCCTATATATCACAGAACTAATTTTATAGCGGAGGTTTTGATACTAATTCTTGAGTCAACGTTCACTAGAAGGCTTATGCCCCAGAAATAAAAACGGGCTCACATTCTAACAACCCACTATTCCTTCGGGGACTAGGCGTGATGTGAATTGACTATTTTATTTCCCGTTTTACGCAGACGTTAACAGGTTCAAAGAAAGATTTTTACTTTAGCTTCTCCTTTGATTTGTAAAACTTTTGACCGTCTCAGTCTAACAAAAAATATTTCTCAAACCTTACATACCACACTATCTATAAAACAAATGCTAACAAACGATTTATCATGGCGCACTCTTGACCTCGATCTCGCCTAATGGTAAGCGATAGATGAGGTCTACGATGGAACGAGCCAGCCCAGAAGATGCCTGTTCACTCTTACTTTAAAGGTTGAAAGGTCCATAACTGGCAGGGAACACAGGAGCCGGCAGAGAATTCCACAGCTTGGAAGTGCGTACAATAAATGTGGAGGAGAAACGCTTGGTACGACAAGACGATATATCAACCAAATGTGCATGGTACCCAGCAGTGCGTCTGGTGACCGGTAGTGAAAGGGAGATGGAGGGATATCAGGTCATGGAAGGAGCTCCATGACCTGATTCCTCTATGAAGTACAATCTGTAGAAAACCGACAGGCAAGCAACGGTTCGCCAATGAGCCAGGCTATGAAGCTTGTCCGATAGCGCCTCGTCGCCTATAAGCCTTTTAGGTCTGCGCTCGATCGAGTCCAGTGCAGCAAGATTTTATTTTCGGAAAGCATACATATTTCTTCATTATTCAAAAACAACACATCAAATAAAATTGAGGTCTCTCAAACGGTATGGATCTCATTCCAAACACGGTACTAACTAAATGCAATCTATTTTGCGGTAGTAACGATAATGTGTATTTTATTATGTTTTGTCCATGGATTGATTTAATTATGTCTCGAAAGAGAATACACCTGTGTCCCGTGTGGGAGTGGGAGAATGTTATAGGCTGGTTATTTTATGTGTTTATCCACTCAAAATCTTACTTGCTTACACAGCATTAACCTGTTCTCACTAAAAAAAATTTTTTGCAAAAAATAGAACCGACTTTCATATCAAAACACTACAAAGCCAAAAATAACTTTAATTTCGGAAGTCGGTGTTATTGGTTTTGAATTTTCCTTTTTTTCACACCGCCTTCCGAAATTAAAGTTATTTTTGGCTTTGTAGTTTTTTGATATGGAAGTCAGTTCAATTTTTTGGAAAAAAAAAAAATTTCCCGCTTTTTAGTGGGTTGGTTTGTAATTTATCTAGTTACAAAAGCCATAATGTCAACAACTTATCACCTTTTACAAAATATTGCTTTTCCCTGTGCATAGCCGTTATTTTTGAGGAGTTCTCCTGGTATTTGACCATCAGCTCTACATCACCATATGTATTGTGACGAGCATAAAGTGAAACAAAACATCCGTACTCAAGTAATCGAATCGCAATCCACGAAATACTTATTATTGAGGAGTTTCAGTGGCCATCTGTGGTCTTCATCATCAGTTCAACTTTTAGACTAAGAGAACTCACAGTAATTATATTTATGGCGAAAACCAAACTAAGAATGACAGGCTTTTAAGTAGTGGTTTCTCATTTTACGCTTAAAAGAGAATTTAGACTCAGCCTTCTCGATGTCAAGGGGTAGCATATTCCAGAGTTTAATAGTAGAAATAGCATAGAAATTAACCATAAACCCGGTGCGGTGAGAAGGAATATGAAGATGTAAGATTTGGATGCGCGAAGGTTAAGACTATGAGAACTGCCCGAACTGCCCAATACTTTAAATTTTTTTTTTAAGTAATCAGGAGCACAAGGATCGTTCAAAATAGTGAAGAGCTTGCAGAGGGATCTGAGGGATCTCCTTTGACAGATAGGCAACTATTTAAGCTGAGAATGGAAAGAAGAAATGTGATCATATTTACAAAGGCCAAAAATGAAACGGATACAGATGTTAAGAAGTCGATCCAGTTTGTTAAGAAGTTCTTAAATCAGCAACGAATTCGTATAATAGTAGATTAGGCATTGAAATTTAACCAGAGCGGTCACTTATAATAACAGTCTGCCTAACCTATTTTACGGTATACATCGCAATTTATTCAAGGTTTTCAGTTTCATGAACCTAGGTTGAGCAGGCTCTTAAAAGCTTGTCCCACTCTAGGAATGTTTCTTGTTATGGGTATTTTAATAAAGATTTAAGGTAACATACACAAACAGCTAGTCCCGGAGTATAATTATAGGATATACATTCAAACCCACGACACACTCAGTAAATATGCCAGTCATAATTGTCATCATACTAGGTTCTTTTTGAATAATAACTGTATATTTACGCTATAAGTATTATGATCTTGATGACGAAAATAATACTCCCATAAAAAGCACAATTCATTTAAAAATGCATTTATTTGCACTATTCCTGTAACTCTAATATTGGAGGAACTAAAGAAATCTCTTTCAAGGTACAACCTACATACCTTTATAGTACAAATGGCGGGTTCTCTGAGATTGGCTTTGTAGAGGGTAAAACGCCGACTGGCCTACCGACTTTACCCACTTTCTAAAGATCTATAGAATATCATGTCTATTTATATGGTTCGGAGAATAAAAGTCAGTTGATATAGCGTGGGAGTTTGATAATAACTGATGAAAACTGACGTCAGGCGGGTAGATACCTAAATAATAACGACGCATTACACTTCACTGAAAACAGAGCTGTCACCCGATTTACTCCAATATAAGAGAAGTAAAAAAAACACTATATTATTTATATCGCGGCGCGCAACTGTTGTGTATAACTTGTCTATTACTAATTACGCTAGTGCGTCCAAAGTTTCCTCTCGAACATCGAACATTCAGATCACGACTTGGAAACAATCAAGATGTTCACGGGATACCAATTGGATTAGAACTGACTTTAGTTTCGAAGACACATCCTCGTACTGCCTTATTTCCGGTTGTGTGATTATTTATTCGACGTGTTTTTGGTTTATTAGTATCCGTGATATCTATACTTTTAGGTGTTAATAATAAGAACTACGTATATAAAAATGTCGTTTTGAAATCCTTAAGTATTGATAAAAGAGGCAATGGACCGTGATGTCGCGTCGGACGGATTAGCGAGGCAAGTCCTGATTTCAAAACCAACTCGTGGCCTCTTTTGTTCCACTCCTGTGGACCCGATCCTATTACGAGTACCTCCTAGCGTATAACCTCCTAACATATTTATAAGTGAACATGGTTTTGCATCCAAATACCTATATATTAAATAGCGACTGAGGGTTTATTGGGATAGGACAAAATCTGACCCAAGTGTCCTTTCCGGATTTCGTTAAATCTTTCCCATAATTTGAAAAGATAAATAGCTTATACGATTTATCTGTCTTTTATTACGGGATCAGCATGAGAATAACCCTCGGCTTTATTTCAAAATCAGTCTCTACGAGGTAATATCAATCACCCGACATTCATTAGCTGAAAAGAACCCTTCCAATCTCAAAACCCCTCGAAAACAATCTCCTAACTTTCCGATACTTGACCTTATAAGAAGAAAACCAAAACCCTTTCGCATGTTAAATGTATTTACATCTAAAAATAGTTTTCCTTACCTTATAGTACGGTTCCTCGTAGCGAGTGCCCTTAAGAAAGTCATAGAATATGCAAAGAGGCAGAACCATTATGGCCGGCTCTTTACACAGAGTGGCGGCCGCGGCGAACGTAAGTGTTCCCGCCAGCGTCAGCCACTGCAACAGCTCACCGGAGTCCTCACTGACACCACCACTGAACTGACACTTTAGTCTCACTGCGCCGTTAACTTCACAAGCGTCCAACATCTTCAGAGGCCCCGCTTTACTCGCCTTCAACAGTTTGCGAACATTCATCATGATGTGTTGCACCAAGCTGTGACAGCTCAACCTGAACGGTGGGTCGTTAGATGTTATTTGTCGTCGCATCAGATTGTCTTTCACTATATGCCGACATTGTTTCTTGTGTCTCTCCTCACGCAGTCGTATATGTTCGCTGTATAGTAGGAAACTCAATAGAAACAAGTTGCATGCGGCTAGATCAGCTCGGCCGACAACGCCCGCTACCGCCTCGGTGTGTATCGGATGTGCAGCGAAAGCGATGCCGGTGACTGCGGTGCCCACTCTCACACAATACGCTGGCAAGAGACGACGAGCAGTCACTACCACCAAAGCGGTCGCTGTACAGTGGAATATTACGTTGAGGAGGTGGTAACTCCACGGCTTAAATCCACTAAAAACGTAGTTCAATCGATATGTCGCGACGCACAGCGGTCGGTAGGAGCCGTGTGAACCGGGGTCTGTGAGCGGTGTTCCCCAGAAATCGTTTTTAAATAACGCGTTGATAGGTGTGTGGCCGATGACATCGGGGTTCGAGAGAATCGCCCGCCTGCAAAATAAAAAAAAACCGTTAACGTATATTATTCTATTAAAATTCCGCGAATTTATTAAAATGGTAATGAAAGGATTGATATTTAAAATATAGATGCCTAGTATGCTCAGTATGCAAGGAAAACAGAAAGGTAATGAGTTTTTTATTCAATAAATGATTATGATTATATTCTCTTCACACATTTGTGAGTAATTTACACTGGCAACCATAATGTCATATTTGAACTGGACTGCAGATTATTGTCAATGTTTGTGGTATCATAACGCACGTTTCACAGGATTCGTGTCATTAATAACATGTTTTTATAAAATGCTTACGCACTATCATTTTGAGTAATTTTGTTAACATATTTGAATGAGAAAGATAGACGCTACGTTTCATGAATAAACAAAGCGTTTTACAATTCCTGAGATTTATAAAAAGACTTTATAAAGTCAAATTCTTTAAGGGTAATTTGTAGATTGTCACGGAGGTACACGGCACCAAGTAATAAGTAGGTATCTTGACGACCGGCGCCTTCGTATCCTATATTTTTCATCAGCTTTGATTAAAAAACTTTGCTAACGTAACTTTTTCCTAGCAGGGCTACCTTTTAATGAAATATAAAAGATCAATACCTAACACATTTTTTAGTCTGTGTCAATCTGCGAACATTTTTTGTCCGATAGTTATTTATCAAGAGAAATTGCGAGCGTTTTTCGAAGTTACAATAGTTATAACAAGATTTTAGGCTAAGAAATCTGTTTCGTGAACACCATTTTTTTCGTGACAATTAAAGGATTCCTTTTTTAGACGTAATTATACTTTTGAAACATCGTATTCGTCATTTTACCTAAAAAAATATCTTTTACGATCTAAATGGAGGTGCAACACTATTGGGGTAATACCGTTATTGTGTCGTAGTAAAAAAGATTTTTTTAAACCTGATTGCAAATAATGATGTAGTCCACGATGAAACAAACTTATCTAGAAGTTACCTTAGCATTCTTAACTCAAATACTCCCAGCTTGAAGCTTTTTTTTTTAACGTGGTAAAATCATCAGATGAGTCCTCCCACCCCGGGCAAGGCCGGAGGGACTGTCAGACTTGTACTGACTGAAATCCACGGTATTCCTTCAATAGCCCTTTACGTTCCTGGGTCACAGTAATGAGATAAGTCCCACGACCCCGGCAGGCTTCGGCCCTCTACAGGGGGGCCTCGTCATCTTGCTGACGCTCTTTGAGGCGCGCGTGGAATACAACGCGCCGTCGACCCGGGCATGGTCCATGGTCGGACAGCGAGTTGCCCTTTACTCGCTGTCCGCATGCCCGCGCTATCGGTGGCCGGAGGTCGTCGGCCGACGTCCGACGCCGTGGGCGTCTACCACTGCGGCTGGGCTGGAGGGAGGACGCTATCCTCTCCCTCACGCGGCCCGCCTCCTCCTTCGATAGCATGACTGCTCCGCAGAAGGAGGCGACGGCTTCCCACTCCGTCTCGCCCCGCAGCATAGCCTCGACCAATGCCGGGCGCGAGAGGTCTCCGCCTATCGCCGCCGTGAGGACACGTCGGTGCTCTGCCCAAGCGGGGCAGTCTTGCACCGTATGCTCTACTGTGTCCTCAGGGCGATCCTCGCAGTGGTGACACCCAGGCGTTTCGTCCTTCCTCATCAGACACAGGTACCTCCCGAAACTTCCGTGTCCGGTGAGGACCTGCGTCATGCGGTAGGTCAGGACGCCGTGATGCCGATCTAGCCACTCCTCAAAGAGGGGTCTTACCGCCGCAATTGCGGCGTGCCCGCCCAGCTTGAAGCTAAAAGGAACCTCATACTCTGCCAGGGAATTGAACTCCTTAGTTGAACGCACAATGAAACTGTTCCCGAACCATTTTGCGTGTTTGGTGAGTTATCCATATAAAAATTGCAGCAAATATGTATGCTATGAGCATTATTGTAGAACTATCTACATTGTACAGGAATCATCTGCGTAGCCTTTTTCCAACTATGAAAACCGACCCCATCGGTTTCCAATCTAACTAGATGCAGCTGAGTACTATTAATATTTTGCATGAAGCGACTCCCTACCTGACCTCCATAACCCAGTACTTGGGTAACACGATAACCTTTAGGAAGACTGGTCTCGAACAAGTTCTGTCATCTTAAAACCTTTCATTTAATCACACAAGTCCACAATAACAATTCATGTGACGACAGATTTAGACACGTTAAGTTTTTCATAAGAGAATCATCACTGTTTGATGCAAAGTGAAACTCTGCTTGCCTAACGGGTTTCTATAGATTGTACTCCAGCGAGTGTGCGCAGGAGCTTCATCTTACCGGTCTAGAAGTACACGCTCCTCCTGCACTTTTACTGTGTGCACAGCCAAGGTCAAAACTTTCTGCCGGCTTCTGTGTTCCTACCACATATAACTTGTAAGCCGTTATAGCAAGATAGAACAGGTATCTTCTGGAATCTCACGCCCCATCGTAGACCTCATCTATTGCTTACCCGTCAGGTGCGATCGAAGTCAAGAGCGCGATTAAACGAAAAAAAGTAATATGAACATTGTTGTTTATTTGACTGATTTTTTTGTGTATATTTGATAGGTCTGAGAATAGGACGTAAGCAATTTTTTTTCGCTAGAAATAATTTGTATGGCATAACAACGTTCGCCGAGTCAGCTAGTAAAAAATATAAATTTCAAATGCATTTGGACTGCTGAAATATTTTTTTAAATCTTAAAATAAGTAATGTCTTATAAAGCTCTCAGCATCCGTCTTAGGAAAATAATTAAACGATTAATTAGAACCGTGCAGTTGCTTGTGTCAGATTATATTTATTTATTATACAGGGTTAAATGTAAAACAAAAAAAACCTCTCAGGACTATGTTACTAACATCATAATCAACAACTTTTGTTCTATGACTTTTAAGAATTCGTCATATTTTAGTTCACCAGATTATCATAAAAAAATAAAAATATTTAAATTGAACGCCCTAAATGTTACGAACTTTATGCGAAGCAAAAGAAAGCAATTTATACTATCTCTTTCTTTTGCTTTGCATAGACGCTACATGCGTTTAGGGCGTTCAATTTAAATATTTTTAGTTTTATATGAAAATCTGGTGAACTAAAATATGACGAATTTTTAAAAGTCATAGAATAAAAAGTTGTTGATTATGATGTTAGTAACATAGTCCTGAGAGGTTTTTGGTGTTTTACAATTAACCCTGTATACTTTATTGTACACCTCACAATATTTCTATGGATAAAAAAAATTAAAATAGTGTACAATGGACGGTCTTATCGCACAGGGCGATCTCTTAAAAACAACCTTTGGATGGACAAAAATTAAAGGAGACAGATTAAGGGCTGTCAGTGTACAAGCAGCATAAACAATATTAATTATACATAATAATATAAAATACATACATACAATACAAAAATCATATACTAATAAATATTACATGTATCTATAGTTGAGAAAGAAGGGGAAAAGTTATAGGGAGAGGTAATGCTCCTTCACCATTCTTTTGAACCCTGGTAGCGTTTGAGCACGCCTCACTTCTATGGGTAATGCATTCCACAAACGAGCTACTTGAATACTTAACTGATTTATTTACATACTTTAACTCATCATGGAATAAAATTCTAGTGTATAGTGGGCGATCTTATCACCATTTCTTACAGACAAACTTTGGGTCAAAGCAGATAGCTTTAGGTTTTGTAACTTTTAAATCATTGGCCATATGAAGAAAAACCTGCTTATCAATATCAACACCACTTTAAAAATATACCCGCATCTTTTTTACCAGTAGAGTAATATAAAAAGACTAGAAAGGAGTTCCGGTAACGTAACCTTGTAGCGTAACGATAGGGTATTACGTTACGCTACAAGGTTGCTAAAGATTTCAGACTCAAGACAACGTTACGACAAAATAATTTTAACATCTAAAAACTTGTTTACATAAAAGCCCGTACCTCAACATCCCCAATCTGTAAGTGCTCGCTATTAATTTATACAAAGTAAACGCAATAAGGGATTCCTTCTTTTATTTACGCTACACATCAAAATTTAATACCGAAGAACAAATTCAAACAGCCGTCCCTAACTGCTTAATTTAAATAAAATATTACCATCTTACCTGTGCGAGCAGTCGCTCATAGGCACCGAATCCGTTCGATGTTTTCCCGAGCGATTGGCCCCGTCCGCCTGTACCTCACCGTCCCTCCGTAGGGCGCCTCAATACCGACTTAATAATGGACATGTTTTAACGTACCGATCCCTCCGCTCAAATTGATTTTGCGAACCGTGTTGTGACGTTTTCCGGTTGATGTGAGAAGCAACCCGGTTGAATGCCTAACAGGTAACGGAAAAATCTTCCTGACCTATGCATTTTGAACTGAGGGGAATAATAATAATTTTACGTTTAGTTTCTTAATTTGCGCGTTTCTTGGCATGCGATTACAGAACAGCAAAAGAAATATTATTAACGAAGTTAACGTCGGAAACTCTATCGGATGCCATTGGCAAGCGGGGATGTTTACCGGGCACATTTTACGTGTGGAGGAAATTAAAATGTCTGCGATCGTCTTGCCACAAACTGACCATATAATCTTTTCGCTCCTAATGGTTAATGTTTTTTTTCTTACTTTTAACTTATTTTGCGCCATCTATAGGAGGCCGGTGTACGACAAAGTTATAGACTGATTATAGTGATTATAGAATATTAGGACTTAATATAGGGAGTCATTGTTTTGCGCAATACATACCTTACCATTAAAAGAGATTTTTACCTAGTAGCTATGACAATAGTCAGACCCACAATTACAAAGGGAAAGATTTATTGTATGAGGACACGGACCATACACCTACGCAAGGCACTCATCCTTTTATCTATTGATCCCTCATACATTTTTTTCTTCATTTTGGAGTTTGAAGGAAAAGTCGGTGAAATCACCGATTGAATAATATATTTTTATGAGACCATAACCGTGCTTACTATGCGAAGAAGGAAAAATCATCCCTAACAGTCGGCCATTGTATTGCAAATTGTGAGTAAGACGCCTTTTCCTTCACTTATTTACATAAAAAGTTCTTCGACTATTTTGTTCGTAAATGACTTTCGTTTTGCACTTCCTCCTTCCAGTTTTTGCCAAAATATATTAACTGAGGGAGACACGAGTCTAGGACGTTTGTTAAACACGTGTTTTGCGAAATTTTTTAACTTACTAACGTTATAAATATGGAGTCACCATGTTTTATTCAATAATTCAGTAACAGCTGATTTTTGATAAATCTGGAAGGTACGAAAATAGAACGTTGCTTGGTATATAGAAAATTCCAATACTCTCAGACATTTAAGGAGCCGTAGACACTAGTGTATTATAAATAACTGGAACTACTTACATGTACATTAATAGTGATTTTTAATACCATTTCCAATATTTTACTTACCAACTAATAAAAATAAACTGTAGATAATCTAGAGTACCTATATTATTTTACCATGTTCAAGATTATTTGAGAAAATTCAGGACTGGAAATATTTGCTCAGTTTTGTGCAAGTCATGCAAAGGACGGGTTCCATAGATATTCTTCTCGTGTTCGGATGCGGTGACCAGCCTACATTCCGACACTTCGCTTACAAGCTTACGTTCTTTCATTTTGGATGGAAAAACTGCTACCACGCCTCGTAATAAAAAATGAAAATAGAAATATGGTATAACTTAGTGAGCTCCAGTTATTGGCGTTTTCAGTTTATGACACCACCGATTCCGTGATCGGTACTGCCTCGTTTTCACATCAGCACGACAACGATACCTACCTACACATGAACAGGCCACATACGCATAGCCTTAACAGAACAGCTGTTCCTCAATTAGTTAAACACAAAAATTCGATCGGAAATCAAGTATTTAACTCTACCGTATTGAAAGTCTCATCTAACAACTATTAATCGTCGGAGTGAAGACAATTATGTCTATAATAACCACATTTAATAATGTCAGATGTTCGTTTCGTTTAATAAATCCATTTCCAATATCAAAGTGAAGCATTTTACGTCTTTACAATATATCTTTATAGAAGAATATCAATCTATGTACACGCATCAAATAAGGCTGAAATAGCAAAATACGTAATCCCTTTACTTTTTATATCAAAGCCGATCCTGTAAGAATATTGGCCTATATTGGTTTCATAACCATATCGATAAAAAGAAGTCGCGTCCCTAGTAGAATCGAAACTAAGATTGAGATAAAGTTGGGGTAGTGCGGAACTTTTTGTTGGGCAAGTTGTGGGCAGCTGCGCACAGTGGTCACGTAAGCCCTCAATTACGAAACACTGGAGCGGTTTTCGACGAGCTCTGATCCAGAACAAAGTTCACCGATTCTATCATGATTATCGGTTTGGAACGTTTCCGCTGAGAAAATTAGCGCTGTCCTCCAAATATACTTACTTCTGTAACTTTTGTTTTGTAGTGTTTGTCCGCGAGCACTCGCGCTGTCAGAATTAGCTTTTGGTAAATTTTAAATTCGTGTTATTTTTAACCGACTTCTAAAAAAGGAGGAGGTTCTCAATTCGGATGTTTGTATTTTTTTTATGTTTGTCCGCGCATATCTCCGTCGCTTGACAACCGATTTGAAAAATTCTTATCTTGTTAGAAAGGGTATACTTCCCAAATGGTCCCATGGAAATTTTTACGAAATCGGACAAGCCGTTTCTGAAAAATCAACAAAAGCTAAAAAAAATATTTACGTTGATGATCTTTTCGTTTCCTGCATTGCGTTTTTTGTTCGCGCATAACTCCGTCATTTACGAACCGATTTGGAAAATTCACTGAACCACTAAAAAGCACGAAAATAAAAACTTTTTTGCAAAAAATAAAACCGACTTCCATATCAAAATACTACAAAGCCAAAAATAATTTTAATTTCGGAAGGCGGTGTGAAAAAAAAAGAAAACCGACTACCGAAATCAAAATTATTTTTGGCTTTGTAGTGTTTTGATATGGAAGTCGGTTTTATTTTTTGCGAAAAAGTTTTTGCTTAAATCAATTTTATGGTGACGTAAAATGAATAGTTGAGTTTTATTTTTCCGCTTAATAGTACTTGGGCTAGTGAAGGACTGTCACTTACAGCAGAGGGTTTTTTTGGTAGGTTCCCATCGAGCTGTGATACATGCTCATCGCGTGGGTCAATAATATTTTATATAACACCAAACACATTGTATAATAATATACATAGGAGAGAAAGATTTATGATGACATTAATATAAATTAAATAGAGTGACAAGCAAGTGGATTTTTCTCACCTAAAAGCGCCCAATAAGATTGCCTAGATTAAAGACAAAAGTATTCAACGCATTTTAGGCTTAATGAATAAAAACATTAGGTATAAAGTTTTTAGTTTTTTATTATATGCATCTGCCTTCCAATTACATACAGCTTTTTATGAATAGAGATATTTTTTTAATTTTTAATGTTTGTGAGCATAATACTCTACACGCTACTGCTCTTGTAATTTTTAATAACGTAAGTTCTCGCGGGTTCATACCACAGTTGACACATGACATAAGTATAAGTGCTTTTCGACGGTTAGCTTTTTGTTATGTTGTAACTGTTATTACGAACTCAAACGTCAGGGGAAATCAGTCAGTTTAAAACGAATCCATTTAGATACATTATAACTTTTAACTGAAGAGTAAATATTTCGCCTAAAGCTTTATAAAAGAAAAAGTAAATTTCTGATCACACTAATATTGTTTCAATTCTCCTAACCGCTCGAAGAAGTCAAAAGAAGTATAAAGTATAAGTCAAACATAATAATGTGGCTGCCCTTATACCCTCAGGGACAATGGGATCAAAAAAATCTAAATTATTCAACATGCCCAAGTCTGGGCGTCCGCCAAATAGCGGGCTACCTTTTTACAGCACCTTCAATTCCCCGGGGAGCCGTATTTAGGTGTTAATTGGTGGCATTCCTCAAGAGGATCTGACCTTAGTTCTTTTCATTTAAGAACTTGAATGATATACGGTCAGAGTTATATTAAAACACTGACTTTTGATATTGCTTTTAATACTTTTATTTTGCTCGTGGCTAAATAATAACAACTGCACGGGTTGATCTTTTAGGTTAAGCAAAGCTTGCCGAGGTCGACCTTCGGATGGGTGAATATCTTAACATATTAAGAACTCGTAGAGAACTCGGAGAGAACGTTACGCCGTTGTTGGTCGTGGATTTGGATATCTTTGGTAGTCGTTACGGTTAGTCAGAAGCCAGAAAAAAAAAAAAAAAATGACAGGCCCGTTGGTATAGTGGTCAGTGGCCCTGACTGCTATGCGCAAGGTCGTGGGTTCGATTCCCACCTAGGACAAATGTTTGTGTGATGAGCACGGTCATTTGTTCTTTGTCTGGGTGTAATTTATCTATAATATGTATGTATTTAGAAATATATATGTATGTTTATCAATTGTCTAGTACCCATACCACAAGCTCTGCTTAGTTTGGGACTAGATGGCGTTGTGTGGAAAGTTGTGGAATATTATATTAGACTAGCTTCCGCCCGCGACTTCGTCCGCGTGGAAAAAAAATCCCCCGATTTTGAAACATTCTTCATTAGTGCTCCGCTCCTATTGGTCTTAGCGTGATGATATATAGCCTATAGCCTTCCTCGATAAATGGGCTATCTAACACTGAAAGAATTTTTCAAATCAGAACTGTAGTTCCTGAGATTAGCGCGTTCAAGCAAACAAACAAACAAACAAACAAACAAACAAACTCTTCAGCTTTATAATATTAGTATAGAAGTATAGATACTGGGTTGTGGAGGTGGGAGGTCGTAGTGGCTCCATGTAAAACACAATACTTAGCTGCATTTGCTGCACATGGCTTAGCAAATGATTATCATACTTTTAATTTGGTAAGAATAAGGGTTTTTTTTTTTGTTTATAGTTGACAGGCTTGCGTTTGATCATAATCTCACCTGATGTTAAGCGATGATGTGGTCGAAGATGAAGCATGCTTGCCTAGTAACCTATTCACTCTTGCCTTAAAGACTCCCAGGTTATAACTATCAGGAAACACAGACTCCGGCAGGGTATTTTAGAAATAAAACGTAATTTTAGATTACGTATAGTAATAGAGAGAATATGTTTTATTTAAAACTAGCAGCCGCGTTGGGCTTTGCTCGTATGGACTTTATTACGATAAAACTTTACCTTTTTCTTTTGCAGTCGTAAAAAATATAACCTTTATCAAGCTTCAAGCTAAAACCATACCAAATTTCATTCAAATCCACCCAGTACTCTCGAAGATTAGTGCCTTCAAACCAACATACAAACTTTTCCTCTTTTGTAGTATAAATTATCATATCTAGTGGACCAACAACGTCTACTTTGTCATAATGTTTCCGCGTTTGTGGAGCTTATTTTCTCTTATAAAAGGGGTTCCTATTTCTACGTATTTCAAACAGGTACCGGCACAAAGCAAAAATGTACTGAGCGTCCTTTTTATTGAAACCTGATAACATTATTTTGCGTGGAAAAATCGCTACTCAACCTTTTCCCCAAAAAATACTACAGAAACAAATAAAATCGATGGATTTCAGTAAATACACATTTTAAATATCCCGCTTTAAGTTCTAACAATCTACTATAGTTGAAATTTTAAGTGTCACTTATCAAAAATTGTTTGAAATACAATAACAGATATACGATTGTGCAAAGCTAATTTTTTATAAAATAAGTATGTTTCATAATGTTTCTTAAAATGAGAGAAAATTTAATGTGCTTCTTTCTCTTCAAACATCTCACATGATAAATAAGCAGCAGTTATTTTAAAAACTTTTATCAATCATATTTTTCCGAAGGTTATTCAAAGATTCGAGGTGAACGTTGACAGTTCTCATATGTTTCCGTTTTCCATTTATAAAGTGAGTTTTGTAGTAAGATCTATCAAATGAAAATGAAATAAATTAAATACAAATTTTTATACCATTAAAATTACCAGTTTTTTCTTATTTCTCCAAAGAAATCGACATTCCAATATTTGTAAACTAATATTATCGTAAAAATAAAGTGGTTCTGTGAATCTTGAAGACATTTATTCCGAATTTCGAATTGAGAACGAACAAGTGTTAAAACTTTTCGATTCTTTAATAATTACCATGGTACCAAAATTCTTCAACTGTCTCTAAAGTTGAGTAATTTTATTGAAAAATTATCGGTTAGAGAAACCGATAATTTTTCATTTACTTTATTGGTCAATATTTCAACTTTTATTGGTCAACAGAAGACACAACACACAAAAGCACATTAACATATACAGGCGCGGTCCGAAGGGGGGGGGGGGGGGGGCACAGGGGACATGACCCTCCACAAAGTCGTATACCCCAAACAGAAAATCTTCAAATATTATCACCCGATTTGCCAATAAAAATAGAAGACTTCCATTTGTTTTATAATGTGTGCAATACAATTTGTATTGTGCAATAAAGAAAACACATTTACTCGACATCTTATATTGTTAGTAACCCCCCCCCCCCCTCCCAATTACTGACTAAAAACCCACCCTGCTCCTTTTGTTGACCTTGCATTCGGGGCCGCGGTGTCTCGTTAGAATTATTCCCGCAACCCTGTAAGGCAATAGCCCTATCAGCCCCGTCAATGCTGCTGACTGCTCTTTGAGGCGCGCGCGGAACACTACGTGCTGCCGACTCGTGTCTGGTCCTTACCGGACGGTGAGCTACCTCTGCTCGCCGTCCGTAGACCCGCGTCTACGGTGGCCGGAGATCAGCTCGTGATCCCCGACGCCTGGGGCGTCTCCCGCGGTGGCTAGGGCGTGAGGAAGACAACTGTCTCTCCCTCACGCGTTCAGCCTCCTCCTTCGCTAGCATGACTGCTTCACAGAAGGAGGTGACTGCATCCCATTCCCTGTCGCTCCACACCATGGTCTGAATAAAGGCTGGGAGCGAAAGGTTGCCACTGCCGGGACACGTCGGTGCTCCGCCTAAGTAGGGCACATCTCGACTGTATGATCCACCGTGTCGGACACGGTGGATTATACAGTCGAGATGTGCCGGGTGGTCCTCACAATGACGACACCAAGGCGTGTCCACCCGCTTTATCTAAAATAGGTACGTCCTAAAACAGCCATGTCCAGTCAGTACCTACGTCAGGCGGAAGGTGAGAATGCCGTGGCATCTCTCAAGCCACTCCTCAAAGAGGGGACTTATCGCTGCGATTGCGGCGTGCCCAAGGCAAATATACCTGATGCTGGTATTCTGCTAGATCCCAGTAGCCGTACTTACGGACGTCGAGCAGGTGGCGTACAATTAAATAATAGAAAGAACATGAGAGTGAGAGTAGTGCTCTGCGAAATTGTTTGTGCTATATTTAGACAGAGGCAGCATTTCCGATACCGACATAAAGATGATGCTATGAGAAATATATTTGTCGTACTAAATCTCATACTCATCACACACACTACTCATTAAATTAACATTCTCTGAACACCAATACTCAATTTGATCTTCAAAGTTAAGCAACGCTTGCCACACTCGGTGGATGTGTAACTATCCCAACAATCAGTGAAAACAGTGTAAATATCCCAGTAATCCCAGTAGGACTACTCTATACTACAGAAATGGCATTAAGCGTCGGTCACGGTGCTCATTTGTTGATCTTTGACAGTCAGAAAAACGTTGTCAGATGCACGCAAAAAAGAATTCACCTGCCTTATTGTGGAGTATAGTATTCTCCTTGTCAAGACTGGTGTGTTTTTTAATGGTTCTAATTCTCGATAGTCGTACAGGACCATTATTCAATCCAGTTACTGGGTTGTGGAGGTAGAAAGTCGCTACAAGTAAAATACTAATACTCAGCTGTTTTTGATTAGACATGACATATTCACGAAATGGATTCCCTGATTTATTTATTCGTTTATGCTCACATTGGAACGCCCTGCAGTAATGACACCAACGGAGAACGTTACAATCTACTACTTCCAGCTCCATATGTACGGTGGAGTAGTGGACATCGAATGGATTGACGATGGGTCACGTACAGTCACTTACGCAGCATCAGGTCACCGCTTCTCCAGAGCTCCATAAAGGTGTGATTTGTGATTTGTGGTCGCATGTTTGAACCCCACCCATTTCACTACTTAGTTGGAGAGGTTATCATGATCACTATTAATCTGAATATTACGTACATTGCTACTTAACTTTTTTTTTTTAATGCTTTGAGAGGTTTTTCAAGATAAAATAATTAAATTTACAAAAATACGGAACATTTAGACGGTTTTTATTTTCTTAGAAATTACCTGTCATCATAAACAAATCCTGCATCCAGGGTGTTATAGTACAGCAGGAAGGCCAGCAGCGAGCTGGCTGCCGTCACCCAATGCTCCATCATCGGCGCTAAGATGTCTACATCAGGGTTGCTCCCCTCCCTTCTGAAACAAACCGTACGTTACTCTATATATTTTAGCTTCAAAGGAAAATGGCTCCGCCCCCTTTGGCAGTGCAACGAGTAATAGGTATTTAGGCTGGATGCAATGAAACAGCCTCCATAACTGTTGGTATATTTAGTACTTCGCGTTCTTGTACATATGCTAGCCGTACAGTAAAATAATAAACCATATATATCAATAACAAAGAATAAAACGATACTAATAACTTTTTCGTTTAAGAACCGGTAACTACGTGTTTCATGCGAAATATTTGGGAAATACTTATTAGACACAGAAAAATTATATATACCCAGAAACAGGTAAGCTTTTCTTTAGTTTGGAAATTCTACTATTACCTTGAAAATATTCATTGCTCAGTACAAAGCCTACCACAAGACCCTAACTGAAACATTTAGATAACATTGTTACAAGTTTACATAGGTATTAACTTCTTTGGGCTCTAAGATATTTGAGAAACTCACGACTAAGTAATAACATTGAAGACGGCAATAGCTTAATGGCTAAGTTGTGGGACTTGTGATCGAGAAGTCGCGCGTTTGAACCCCACACATTACACATTACCGTGAACCCATTCCAGACACAAGCATATTTAGCTTAGTTGGAGGGGTTAACAAGATTGCTAGTGATGTGAATTCTACCCACATCGCTAGTTATCTCTTAAAAAAAAACAACACACGGATCGCTCTTTAAAATTAAGCAGCGCTTTCCCAAGTCGGTCCATAGATCCTATGTGACCACTCATTGCGTAACTTCACTTTCCACTTGCCTGGAAATACATAATAAGCATGTTACGTTGACATTCTCCCTTAATTTTGGTCATTGGGTAGAAGGCCAATAAAAAAGTCTTTACCTTTTAGTCCAATGTATTAAGAGTACATCCACAATTACACTAATCACAAACAGAATAATTAAAGAAGGAAACGACAGTAAACTCATACACACAGAATTTTCATAGTTCACTCGAAACAATAAAAATACAGATTTAAAATTCGGCTAAGTAAAAACAACACTAACTAGCGCGGGTGTAGTTAGTTGTCACGCGTGGCACCGAACGACTGAAGGTTGCGGGAGGTTAACCGCGCTTGCGCATCGCGATACCATAGACAGCCTGGTGTCATAAGCAGTGCACGAGCACCCTGTGGTGTGTGAGGAATATGCTGACATCATCCGACAGTATAATATTAACACTATAAGGATGGTGTGTAGATGTTATGTAATAATAACATATATGTAAATAATACTATGTATTTATTAGGGTGTAACTGTAGCTGTCTGTGTGATAAACTTACATAAACTATGTGGTGGTAGGTATGTACCCTATAGGTCCGTTCATCCAGGCTAAGGCTCATCTGGCGGAAAAAAGTTGGGAATCCTAACAAAAGCGTGACAGTACTTCACGCCTGCTCAGGGAGGAACTGGTCGAGTCAAAGCTCCAGAGCCCTGAACATCGGCGACGTGTTGCAAGTCTATCGGTTTTCTACCGGTTATATTTCAGGGAGTGTGCACAATCTAATTCCACCAAGCCCGTTCCATCATCGGACTATAAGACGAACGGCGATGCGCCATCGTTACATGGTGGACATCCAACCCATACGCACAAAAAGTTTTGGGAATACTTTCATTATGCGTACAGCTAAGGAGTGGAATTCTCTGCCAGAGTCTGTGTATTTCCTGATAGGTGAGAATAGATACCTTGACTTACATGCCCCCTTTAAGTCAAGAGTGAATAGGTTACTTCTAGGAAAGCATGCTTCATCTTCGACCACATCATCGTTTACCATCAGGTGATAGTGATCAAAAGCGAGCCTATCATGAATATATAAAAAAAGGTCCGGGTTGTCATTTGTCTTTGACAGTTATCATAAATCTGATTCCAGTCTTGACAGATGGTATCGTGTTACGCAATTACTGTTTCAGTTCAAAGGCCACGGTAGTAGACGAACTTTGTTGCTATAACCTATCTCAAGGAACTATGAACTTTTTCAGAAATTGAAAGCATAAACCTAGTCAGAAACATTGTATTTTTTACCAGCGAAAAAAATCTTAAAACCTGATTAATACTTTTAGGGACCCCGTACAAACCAATAATTTTGACTAATTAAACTTTTAGTTGGAATTTAGATAACTATCTTAACGATTAAAGTAACTGTTTCTTTAAACCGGTTAGTTGATTCTTAACCTGAATTAAAACCTCAACACTTTAGGTAAGCGTGTTCTTTATTTAGCAGGTAACGTATTCATGTCACGTCATAGCTTTTACGTATTGTATATTCTAACCAGGTGGCTCACAGACTTTTTCATTTAAAATGGATATTTAAAACCTTTTAAATTTCGGTCGCATTCCTAGTAACAAAAAACTGGGTTACAATGGCGAACTTTGGTTTTCTTATGTACGTGATATTATATAAGAAATTATATACATTATACAAGGTGATAGCTAACAAATACAGTAAACTGATAAGTCTAGACTAGACTAGATAATAGAGTTCCAATATATTCTTTTTCCTTTATTTGTCATGTCACCTTACTATCGCCCGTTATCATTCAATCGGTATAGATTTTTTCGAACTGTGTGTGTATAGCCTCCCGTTTAAACGAAAGTGGGAACAAAACAGTAGGTATTTTAGTATAAAATGAATGATTTCCTGATATGCGCAACCCAGTTGCCGGGTAACATCATAAATTATGTATTTTTAGGACTGGTTTTAATTTGGTTTTATTTATTTATACAGAAGTGTTATTGAACGAGACAATGCTTCCATTATTTTTAGCGTCTGCGATTGACAGTGATGTGAATGAATATATTATTGTAAAAGTATTATTATTAATTACTCGTGTGTATACACTGCACTTTGTATTTTAGTTTATTTTGTTGTTTATAGTAGTAGTAGTTAATTAGATTGTACATCCTCGTCATCTTTTAGCTTAGCCTTTATTCAACAATGTGGTGGTCAGCTTTAATTTAACCGCAAGCAGCTGAGTACTTGTGGTTAACATAGAAAAACTGCCAATCTGACTGAATCTAATAGCCAGGTAGCACAATATCCCTTGGCAAGTCTGGTAACAACTCTTCTGGCTTCTTACTAGCCGTAACTATTGCCTAAAATGACAGCTAGAACGTTGATTCTTAACATTCACGCTTAACATGACCACCGAGGCACAGAGGAATCTTGGTACGTTATAATGGTCATTGATCCACGGAGCAACTTCAGTAATCATCGTAGTCACGTCCTATTGAAATTTATAAATTCTATTTAAAATTTAACTCCACCTGATCTTAAATGTCGTCCATTAAGGCTTGTATTCATGCCAATAACCTTGACCATTTGGGCGGAGCTAACGACCCCTCTCCGCGCGTCACTCCGCGCAGCTCTCCGCTACCCGCATGCAACAGAAAAGAGAGGCGCGCTCGGCCCGCGCCTGCGCCGCCGCCGGCATGCGTCGTCGCTTCGCCTAGTCTCGGCACAGAGTATCGAAATCACAGAAGGTCAAGTCATCGTGAAAGTTAAATTCATTTTTATTTGTACCTCATCAAAAGTGGTCAAATTTTGTTTTTATTTATTATCTATTGATATAGATGCACTTTGAGTATGTACTGTAGAAACTATACCTCTATTATAGATCAGCCTGGCTCGAAACATGAGGTAAACAACTTGATGTATTTTTTTAACTTAATTATATATAAATAAAAATTAATGGCTAAATGTGTTGCTAAGCGCAAAACTCAGGAATGGCTGGACCAATACGGATTTTTTTTCGAATATTCGTTATAGTCTGAGGAAGGTTTCTTTTAAGAGAAAAATGGTAGGTAGGTAGGTAAGGTAGGTATGTAGGTAGGAACTTAGAGTAAGGTAGATAGGTAGTATAATTATTACTAGTGTATGTCATATTATTTGTTTCATTTTTTATAAACAAATAGATTATAACTAAAATTCACTGAAATTTAACTTTCTTTCACCAAGTATTTTTATTCTTTTGGTTGGTTGTACTTCTTCGTCCTCATTTATTTCTCCGTGTTCACATATATTTATTTTTAGAAATATTGATAGCCATATAAAATCTTGTTCTATGTTTTCTTTTCGTCCTTCTTCGTTCTCGTTTTCTTCATTTTTCTCATCAATCTATTTTTCTTTCCTTAGTTCTATTTCCTTCTCTTTGTCGTTTTCTTCTTTCTCTTGTACATTATCTTAACTCTATCTCTCTACCTCAACTGGCGGCTTCGTCCGTACGAAGAGAAACCGGTGCATATCGGCTCAAGCCAGGCCTCGCTCAGACGAAGCGCACACACGCGCCTTGCTTGTAGTAGTGTACCTATCATAGCGCAGTTGTATGAAGCTTACCCTCTGTCCGTTTACTCTGTGCTATCTACTTTTATGCGAGGTAAGTAAAGCGATAGTTTATAATGAAATATGTAGATAAAACTTTAAACTTACCTTGATAATAAATGTATAACCTTTTGTTTGTAATATTTTTTTAGACCTCTCTTCATTCGTTTCTGCTTATTCCCATGTTTTACAAACTAAATTTAAACACTACTAAAACTGTAAAATACTATAAGTTTATAACACTAACACTACTTGTAGATACATAGAATACTTTTTAACTTATAAACAAGAATCAGAAATAAAACTTTTTGACGAATCGAAAGTCGGTTCTATTTTTTGATAATAAGTTTTATTTCACGCTTTTTAGTGGGTCGGTTTGTAACTTATCTAGTTACAAAAGCCAAAATGTCAACTACTTATCACCTTTTACAAAATATCGCTTTTCCCGGTGCAGAGCCGCTAATTTTTGAGGAGTTCTCCTGGTACATCACTATCAGCTCTACTTCACCATATGCATTGTGACGAGCATAAAGTGCTTAACATCTATATTCAAGTAATCTAATCGCAATCCACGAAATACTTATTATTGAGTAGTTTCGATGGCCATCTGGGGTCTTCGTCATCAGTTCCACTTCCTCAAATGGTGCTTTTCGAGAGAAACTAAACAAGGTACTATAAGAAATACCCAAAACGCTATAGTTATGCCTATAATATTTGAAGAGTTCCCTCGATTTCTCCATGATTTCATCATCAGATCCAAACGTGACGACAATAGAACTAACTAGAATGTATATTCTTTCAAACAAAAAAAGAATTTTCCAAATCGGTCCAGCCATCTGCGAGTAATGAGTAACATCATAAAAAAAAGTTCAAGACGAATTGAGAACCTCCTCCTTTTTCTAAAGTCGGTTAAAAAGCTATTCCACTATTTACAAAATTAATTTTTGCAGTAATATTTTACGATATTATTTCGTAGTGCTTGAGCTCTCGCAACGCGACGTACGTCCACCTAGCAACACAATGCGCCCCGCACTGAATTTGTGGACGAGTGCGGGGGTGATGTAAACGCAGTCTTTAATTGGACGCATTTTTAATTTATTGTAATAAAAATAATACATGTTTGTAAAAAGTAACTAAACCAAATTATTTTCATTTGTATTGCAAAGCAGTAGTATATTTTTTATACTCTTTTGATAAGAAATTAAGGAGTAAAATGGTTTCATCTCAATGATTTGGAGGTGATTTGGCATTTTTTTTTCTTATTATGTGATACCGATAGAAAAATTGTGGCTAAACCAAATTACGGTTCATACCATGTAGATTACTAACAATTTTTTTCAGATGTAATTTCTCTGTAATTGCCGACGAAAAGTTGCTTCATCTGAATGCTTTTTTCAAGCTTTTTTCGAGACAGCAGCCTTAAATGTAATCCACTACAATTTAGACCTTGTCCAGAAGAAGCGAATTCGTCGCGAAACGTTTTGCGTGAATTCATTCGCGCGCGCGCTAGTGAGATACTAGGCACCAATACATCGCGTCCACAAGCATCGCGCGAATTCAAAATACGCGCGTAAATCGCGTGCACAACGCCCGACCCTCGACTCGCGCGTGATACGCGCGTATTGCGCGCGAGTCCAGAATCTAGGGACCCTTGTTGCGTCCAGTTAAACGCGCGAACTCCGACCGAGTGGACGTATCGGGAAAAATAGAGCGCCAAAATTTTGATACGGAATTGTTTATAGACGAAATACATTCTATTTTCCCTCCGTATTTGTCTCTTCCAGCGACGGTAAGCTAACCAAAACGCGACCGCTTCGTTCAACTCCATGCTTCCTACTGACTGCTGATCACTGAATTCGTCCCCAAATGCTCGCGCGTTGGTACGCTCTTTCTGGACGCAACGATCGCGCGTGATTCGCACGAGAGAATCGCGACGAATTTGCCCTTTCTGGACAAGCCTTAGTTCGTAATGAGTGCGCGGTGCGAACGTTTTCATTGGACGTAGTTCACGTCAGGCGGCTGTCATCCGTCTCCGGACGTCGCCGCGCCGCGCCGGCAGGCAACAAAAGTTACCCAGTATTTAGTTTACCAGATATATATTTGGACGTTTTCAACTGTAAATTAGTTCTTAACATTGGGCTGTGATATAACTTTCGATAATTTATTAAAAAAAAGACAACTAGCAATGTGCGTAGAATTCACATTACTAAAAATTGTATTAACCCCTCCAACTAATCTAAATACGCTTGTGTTTAGAGTGGGTCCACGGCAATAGTGTAATGGGTGGGATTCAAACCCGTGACCTCTCAATCTTTATTACATACTAGTACTCACGCGGGGCTTCGCTCCCGTGGATTCTATCACGGTAAACATAACTCTCCTTTTTTGCAGTCGCGTAAAGTAGCCTATAACCTTCCTCAAGCTTCGAGCTACTTCTATACCAAATTGCATCCAAATCCACCCAGTACTTTCGAAGATTAGCGCGTTCAAGCAAGCAAACAAACAAACAAACTTTTCCGCTTTATAATATTAGTATAGATAGCGGACAACGATGAACAAAAATAGAAAGCACGTAAAGCTGTTGATCCCGGCTACCTCTTGTGCATCTTTGATAGTCGTTATGGGTAGCCAAAAAATCTGACACAGGTCTCGCCAACAGCTATCGTGTTACCCAGATACTGGGTTGTGAAGGTCAGGGTCAGGTCAGACAGTCGGTTCATGTAAATTTGTTTGTATTCAGCTGCATTTAGTTAGAGCGGAAGCCGACCCTAACATAATTGGGAAAAGATTTAACCCTACACTGCATTCAGTCCCTTATGTGGGACAACCAATAAAAGTGATATTTTTTCTGATTTGAACCAAGTAGTGACGTCTATGATTACGCAAATAAATTGACAACAATCATTGGCAACTATTTAGTGCATTTGTTTCAATTAGATGGCAGCACTATCTCTCTGACAGTCATTCAATTAATAAATTTTGAACGTTAGTCGCGCGCCGTACTTTTGCAATTTGCGAAAATAATAAATAATAGTTTCTTACTGAATGCAACAGTGGATAAATTGTTTTTATGTCGAAATATCTGTGAACTAAACAAATGTAAGTATATTTTTCTGATTTGATCGTGTTTTGATACAAAATTTTCACGATTTTTGTATGTTCCCGATGTGTCACTTCATGCAGTGATGGTCCAATTTTAGGTATGTTCACTAATGGTGTGATGTTGTTTTTTTTTTTAGATAATGGCTAAGAAAACCTTATTCAGCGCTCAAATCCAAGATTATTTGACAATACCATTAGGCAGTGAAGATGAACAAGACTCCTCAGGCGCTGAAAGTGACAATGACATTGCTGTAATTCGATCTACCGTCAACAAACTTTGTAAAACGTTTAGCGATACGGATGACGAAGAGGAATCTGTTTCACCGAATAGTTATGAATCCGCTTCACCATTATCAGGGTCCTGTAGCGGTAATATGCAGCAGCATATATCAAATCCTAGTGGTTCAATTCCTGATGTTCCAAGTACATCTAGATCAACTGCTTCGCGAACACGTCAATCAACAGTTATATCTTCCGCGTCTACTGTGCCAAAAGACGCTGCTCCTGCTCCTGCTGCATCCGTCGCCAGAAAAAAGGTGAAATATCATCTGAAAAAAAAACCTCTTTCCATCCAACAAACCGTGAGTTTTGTGGGCAAACCGATCTAGAGCCACCGATTACTGAACTTGAAGCTCCATTGCAATATTTTTTGTACTTCTTTGATGATGATTTTCTAAGCCATATCGTAGAAGAAATTCACAAGGTTAGTGTGCAGAAAAATCCATCAAAGCCTTTTTCTACAAGCATTACAAAGCTGAAAAAGTACATAGGTATCTGTCTACTAATGGGCATTGCCCCACTGCCGCATACTCGAATGTACTGGGAACCTGAATTAGGTTTGCCATTGATAAGAAATACCATGTCAGTAAACCAGTTTGAAAAACTCAATGACAATACCACTCAGTCACCAGTAGGTACTGCAACACACGATCGTCTCCATAAAATCAGACCTGTGTTAGAAACCCTAAAAAAAATGTCAAGCTATACCCAAACGAAAAGCATTGTCAGTGGATGAGCAGATGTGCGCTACTAAGGCCTCTAACATGCTGCGCCAATATCTACCTAATAAGCCACATAAATGGGGATATAAACTGTTGGCGCTGTGTGATGATCGAGGATTTGCGAACGACTTTGGAATAAACTCTGGGATGGAGAATAATGCAGATCTGAGGCTTCCTAATGAGCCTGATTTAGGAGCAAGTGCCAACATTGTTATCCGGCTTGCAAGGTAAGGTAAGGTACCAGGGATAAAAATTACAAATTATTCTTTGATAACCGTCTGTTTCACCTCTAGTTAGATTAGCAAATTTGGGTAGGTCATTGCATATTGTGCCACATATGGAACAAAATAAAAGGAACTTTTTTTTCTATTACTATTGTTTTTTTTTTTCAATTTACCTGTACTTCTCGTGTTCTAGACCACAAACATGAACTGGTAAGATTTTTTTTTACAAGAAAAAAAAAGTTATGCAGTGTAGGGTTAAGCCGATGACTACAGAGGACAACGTCACTTAATGTAATTGTGAGGTTGTCTGATTTACAATGTATTGAAAAAAATACAGACGAATCCGAGACCATTTTGATCCAGCCTGATCCCCCAGATCAGACGGGTCTGAACCAGATTATATTTGATTTTATACTTACACTAGTACTCTCGCGGGGCTTCGCTCCCGTGGATTCTATCACGGTAAAAAAATAACTCTCCTTTTTTGCAGTCGGGTAAAAAGTAGCCTATAACCTTCCTCAAGCTTCAAGCTACTTCCATACCAAATTTCATCCAAATCCACCCAGTACTTTCGAAGATTAGCGCGTTCAAGCAAACAAACAAACAAACAAACAAACTAACAAACTTTTCCGCTTTATAATATTAGTATAGATATTCAATTCAATATATTCCATAATTTATTCCTAATAAGTTCTACTTTGCGATATTTTTTTTATAAAGACACGTTCTTAAGGATCCGCAATTAGAACGGTCTCTTAACCTACTTAAGTATCAAAATTAATAATGTTGTTATAACGCCTACATGATAGTTATCAAAGACTTCAGACAAAGAAATTTCTACTTAATAAAACACCCACATTTCAAAACCAATTTTTTGGTACACATAGTTTCAATCCACTTAAGACCAATTCAACTTCACAAGGATTTTCAAATTCAGAAGCGTTGCCGCAAAATTCTTACACATTTGCGCGATAACGTAACAACAAAAATACATATACAAATACATTTTCCCTATCTTTATTCGTTACAAGTGTAAAGGGATCCATCTGTAGTAGAATAACAGCGCAATGCTAATATTCCATCCGTATCTGCCCTTTATGTATCCCGAACGCGCTGTCGCATGCAAACGCAGGGGCTTAAAGGCTGATTTACACGAAGCCAGCGCTGACCGCTGTTAGACTGGCAGCCAGTGCTGGCTTGGTAAAAGGCCTTATGTAAAATTCTTGACAGTCTGCTCTGCCAATCAGCAGTTAGATCAATGGAACACATGTAAATTTTTTCATATCCTGCTTCAATGAACACGAGTAAACGAATACGGCGAACCCGTTACGTATCTGTCATTACGTCATTACGTGCATATAAGACAAGAATTAGCTTGGCTAGTCTAATCATATACTGGCCTTTTTCTCGGGGAGAAAATCATAAAATGACTCCTCCCGCTCTATTAAAAACGACTAAAAACCCACGCTGTTCCTTCAGTTGCCCTAAAGTTCCATGGTCTCCGATGGTTTCGTATCTCGTGAAATATTCCTGCTACCTCCGGCAGGCTTTGCCACCATCGTGCCCCGTCAACAGTGCTGACTGCTAATTTAGGAGCGCGTGAAACACGATGCAACATTGAGCCGGGTTATATACTGGCATTTTAATTCAACATGGGCAAGGGCACCGCTGGCAAGTCTATGGGAGTAGCGCCAGTACACTGGCTTCGTGTAATCTTGCCTTTACGCGTAGAAGACGTCTCGTAGGCCTATCCGCCACCGACGACCGTCGACCGTTCGTAAACAATGCGTCACTGAGTTGCTTTATTACAGTTGTCAAGCACTACAGCGTTGTTCATTTTATCTCTCGGACATGTGGACGAGCTGTTTAGCTGTTCGCAGTGTTTGTACTTCTGCTAATTGAGCTACAGCGCCTTACCTGTTTATTCATTTGGTGTTGAGAGGTGTAAAATATTAAGAAGTCTGTATTGTTGTTTTCGTTTTCATAAGTAGCTTTAATTTGGTTAAAGTGAGGAATAATTTGCAAGTCATGTCACCAAATTACCTAAGAAAACGTATTTCATCCTGTAAAGAAAATAATGATATTGTATATCTACTTCATACGTGCATATAACGGTTTTTTTCAATATCCCATCCATTCAAATAAGGTTTTCCACAAAGACGCATTTTGTGTAAAGGTAGCGTGAAATTAAATCGTAAAAGAGAGGGGAATTTTTCCTCACCGCAGGATGTCCTTGAATAGCTCTTTAAAGTGGAACAAACATATCATGGACTTTTCTTTATATTGATGCTTTGATTGCGAATAATAGGCACCCAAAGTCGTTTGCATTGTACATTTCCCGCCCCGACATTTTCCAACCAATGGACATTATCATAATAGCACTTTATGCGTACTTTCTATGAAAATTAATACAAACGACTTAGGACGATATTTCGGCATATAACGACGACTTTTTTGCTATAACTTCGGTACTACCTTTTGAAGAACAGACATTAACGGTTCTAGCTTATATTTCTTTATTATGTGTCAAGTTACTTTTTCTAAGGTACTAATATTACTACCTACAAATAAAGTAAAAGTGAATTAAAACGTCTTGATTTATCTAACACAAAAGATTTGTTTTGTGAAGAAAGTAATCCGGAAAACTAGTAATAACTTTGTTTCATTTGTTATGTCGGAATGAAGCCAATCGTGCAGAGCAAATATAGCGAACTTTGTGGAGCGAAAATAGACAAAGGATCAGATACAGGTAAATAACTACGCATGACTTGGGCAGAGAAAGCAGTACGAGCTCCGCTCAGGGCTGCCACCAACCAAATTAACCCTCACCGTGTTCGCAATAATTTACTTATTGCCAAATAAATATGCAAATTGCCAAA
This sequence comes from Tholera decimalis, assembly GCA_943138885.2. Classification (NCBI taxonomy): domain Eukaryota; kingdom Metazoa; phylum Arthropoda; class Insecta; order Lepidoptera; family Noctuidae; genus Tholera; species Tholera decimalis. The sequence goes on from OW964557.2 coordinate 20,365,279, forward strand.
GCGGCTCCCTTTTTAAATATATCCATCAGAAAGTGATAAATTACTTTCGTAAACAAATTTTCCGCCTCGCTTTCCCGACGCGATACGTCGACACTTGCGGTACGCTAGAAAAAATGCGGCATCGATTAAAAACCAGAACTCAAGGTTCAAGCTTTATGGTCCATTATAAAAGGTTTTACTTGGTTAAACAATGAGTGGTTAACATGAACATCGCAAGTAGTCGCATCTCGCCGTTACGTCGCGTCTTTCACACAAGATTAACGCTCAATTCAAAGGTGAACGCCGTTTCAAAAGCTATAAATTTCTCCCCGTGGCTCGTTTCACCCGCGAGAACGCACAAATTTATCGGAAATTAGTATCTACTAGAAACTCCACCGGGATGAATAGACATAACGTTTACGAAAACTCAGCTCAATTTATTGTTACCTAATAGCTCGGGGTTGAGAGTAAACGAAAAACAAATTCGGAGCCCAACTCACTGACACAGCACTCCAAAATACAAAATACATTATTAAAGTACATATCATATTTCAGTACTTTTGCGGTTTACCGCTCCCTGGTACCGCCGCCGTACGGTTTCGTTTGGTTTACTCGGGACGAATTCGTTCGGATACTAATGAAAACTTGCCTACATTTCAGCGAAACTGAGTTCATTAAAACGTGCCATATGACATGCGTGGGATGCGGGCTCATTGAAATGTAGATGCTTGGTAAGTTTCCAGTGCCGATACCGCAACAAAACGGCTCGGCAATGACTAGTGAAGAATTGAAATTCAAAACTACTGCAACGAAAATGGCAATACGGGCGGGTTCTCTTTAGAGAATAACTTATAGGCAAGAAATCCATACTAATATGTATTACAAATGCGAAATATAAATGTTTGTCCTTCTTTTACGTTAAAACGGAGCAACTAATCGATGTGATTTTAGGTGTACAGATAGTCAAGCTTTGGCTAGAAAGTAGTTTTAATTTTCAATGAAAAACGGAGTTACCATTTTCACTGAAAATTAAAACTTTCCACGTAAGCGAAGTCGCGTGTTGAAGCTAGTAGGGCATCAAATGAGTAATAACGGTGCTAATTCCTTTCGCGAATAGCCTATACCATACCTCAGTAATATCTTTACCTATTTAGTATGATTACAAATCTAAAGCTCATGTAATTAGCCCAGAAACCAACTTACTCCCGGCTTGTCAGATTATTGCTTCTTCTCAATCATACACTCTTGACAGAGTGCTCTTGGTTGACATACGGTCGGTATAGGTCGGGGGTACGATTACATGGTCAAGCATCAGTGGGCATTTCAGTTCCAACAGCTTTCCTGGCAATGATTCTTAATTTTTTAGATAATTATAACAACCTTTTTATTTGGATAGGAAAATCATCTAATGACTCTTCCCGCTCTAGGTGGAGCGGAAGAGAGTGTCAGACTTCTACTTCCTTCCTTCTCTTTCTTTCTTCTTCCTTCAGTTGCCCTATAATTCTGGGGCCGACCGCGGCTGGGGCATGAGGAAGAGAGTTGTCTCTCCCTCACGCTTTAAGCCTACTCCTTCGCTAGCGTGACTGCTTTGCAGAAGGAGGCAACTGCATCCTGTTTCCCCTCTACCCGCACCATGGTCTGAATGAGGGCTCAGGACACGGCGGATTATTTAGCAACCTTTCTATATCATTTCATAAAACATACTTTTAATTTATGTATCTCGTCTCTATTGTGTGTGTGTGTGTGTGTGTATTTTTAGTACCTAATTACTACTTGGCACTTTATAAATTCGAGTTTTGAAGTCATGACGCTTGCGCGGATATTGTTTTAACACATGATAAAGCGTATTCAGTTAGCCGGCGAACTAAACTATTAAATACATTAAAATTATACTGGAAAGACCATTTATGAGTTCATTTTTGGAACGGCACAATAAAGGCAAAGAAATGTCTTTGATATTTGGATATAAGATTATTCCCTGTGTAAACCGCTGACACAAATATTTAATACACCCTACATAAATATATGAACTGCTTTTCACTCCCCATCGTCTCCTGGTGACCCTATCAGAATTTCTTGCTGTCCACAAGAAATAACATTTTTATGATTCTGTAAAGTAAACCGTTCCGGTTATGTCTTATAAATTTTACCACGCTGCGGCGCTGAACCTTCCCTAGAAATGGTTATCCGAGCATATTCCCGGATAATCAAAACATAGGACTATCGTAAAGACACAACAAAGGAATATTATTGTATTCATCAACTTTTAATAACAGTAATAAATGAGCTTTGTATAGAATCTGATGCTCGTCGTTTTTGCAAGCTAAGACAACAAAATCTTAATATAAACCTACACAATGAAACAATTTTCCACTTCCCGTACTATAGTCTCATATCCGTTTACATATCCACCGGCGCGGTGACGTTAATATATATTTTCATTCATGTAAGATAAAAAGCTAACGTCACAGCATAAGGAAAATGAAACAAAGAGATATTCTTTGATCTGATACGGAACAAAAATACATATAATATGGACTAAAAGTAGCAATATTGCAAGTAGTAACGTGCCGACTGTTTTCAGTTATATAATCTCGTTAAACCAAGAATGTAATGAATGTGCGAGGCCGTTGACAGCTGAAAGTCGACGGAATTTAATCGATATGACGAGCGGAGGTAGGTTTTAAATTTTATTTCCGTATATAAAAAAATAAAACGAACCTAACCACTCCGTTCAAAGTGGTGCGAGCATATTAATAAGATTAGCCAACAGAGCTGTACCATTTAAATGAAATATAACAGAAGAGTAGTTTCATTCACCACATTTTTCCGTAGGGACAAAAATGTTTTGTCAAACGAAAACTCAATAAGAGCCGGGGCACACGATGCGTTGCGGCGGCGGTGCGGCGCCGGAGCGGAGTCGCTGCGTCGTCTTACATAGAAATATCTGTGGCATGCACACGATGCGCTCCGGCGCCGCACCGGACTTGCAACCACCAAGACGAGGCGGGGAGGGGTGAATGCGTTGCGACGTCGGAGCGGCACCGCTCAGTTGTTTTGCGTCACAAGGAAGGACACACGCTCGCTCGTTTCGATTGTCTGTCAACAGACTGTCCAATGCTGCTACGGCGCCACTGCGACATAAGAACGTTACGGCGCCGCACCGCTCGTGTGCCCACTGACACGGTGAAATATTTGCGGTGCGGCGCCGCAACGCATCGTGTGCCCCCGCCCTAAGCGTGATGCGTGCAAGGGCAAGTACAAAGTTTAACATATTTTTTTCTTATTTTCACTTTTGTTTCGGTATGTACCACAATTATACACACAGTCTAATAAAATAAATATTATGTTATAGAGCATTTAATTATGCTCTATTATTCTTATATTGCCTCAGTGTCCTAGTGCTAGTAAGGGCTAGTTCTAGCATGAAGTTTTGAGTATGATTCTTGTGTAGGAAAAAAATTATTACGTCTTTCTATCTGAATATGTGTGGAGTGCAAGGCTGTTGGAATAGGCTTCCCTTATTACGTGGAAGTCAACAAATAGGCATGCGGCCAAAGATACGCATGCTCACTTAAGAAAATATTTCTGTGAAAGCGCAGCTAGTGACAAACCACATCCCTTCCTGGTTTCGCCCAATTAGAGACAATATACATTTTGTGAGTATAGGGCGTGTAACATTATATTAATACTTACTATTACGAACACTACTAAAATACGCTTCGTGCATCCTATTAGTCAAAATACATGCATTAGGCGATCGAGTTGTGAGCCGTGCTATTAGTAGAATAGATTTAATTCTAGTTTTGCGGACGATGAGCCACCGTCCGGTAAGGTAAGGACCAGGCCCGGGTAGACGGCGCGTCGTATTCCACGCGCGCCTCAAAGAGCAATCTGCAGCATTGACGGGGACCGACAGGGTTATTGCCTACCGGGGTTCGGGAATGTTCTAACGAGATGCCGTGGCCCCGGAACTAAGGTATTTTAAGGAACAGGCTGGATTTTTAGTCAGTAGAAGTCTGACACTCTCGTCCACTCCACCCTGAGCCGGACTGAGTAGTTAGATTTTCCCAACAAAAAATATTAATCCTAGTTTATGTTTATAATTGTGTATGCCTGTCAGGTTTATATCTTAAATTCGAGGTGAATAAGAAGGATTTCTTCAAAACTAAATACTTTATTTTTAGGCAAGCGTGTTCCATCTTCGACCACATCATCACTTACCATCAGGTGAGATGATCAAACGCGAGCCTATTAACAATAAAAAATTAAAAAATACATAATTATAATAATAACCAAGTTTTTGTGTTATTGAGCTAGTAAATAAAGGTTATTTGTTTTTGAGTACTAATAGCATAGAACATTGGGCTTAAAACTCAAATCTGTAACCCGTCATTTTGTTCATCATGTTTCCTCATAGGATTTGTGTTCCACGAAAAATACAGAGTAAAATATGATAGGAAAAATGGTTTCGCCAATACTAATACAATCCGTAGTATAGCCGTTTCCATCCCCTTCATGATGAAAGCAGGGTGGCGCAATATAAGCCCAGGATCACTCTTAGTAATAATTGGTATTAAGTCTTATTTTCCTTCCTCGTGATTTCCTGGCCTTTTTGATACTTTACGTAGAATAATTTACTTATTTAAAAACTGTGTTTCATATAGGTACAGTGTACACTTTTTATGAAATGGAACCGTTGAAACCTCACATTTAAATTAATTATTGTTGTTTATGTGTAATCAACTATTTCTATGAATGCTGACAGACCTAAAATTATGTTCGACTATTACTTTATTTCTATGGCTATTATTTACTTGCCCTAAATAAACAAATAGAACACAAAACAGCTTGTATATTCTATTCCAGTAAATATATTCTGCTCAAAACAGTTTATAAAATCGAAAAACAATTTTATGATGATGCTTATGTAACGGCACAGTCCTAAAAACTACTAAGAGATAATAAAAAGCCGGGAATCTGTGAACGTATCTCTTACGCAAACCATGTATGATTTCCCTCGGTTGACTCTTAGAATTTCCGCGGGAAGCAAAACGACAAACGTGGCACATCTCTCTGTCATACATTTACCGTGAAAGTACAACAAGAAAAAAGTACTTTTTTCTTTTTTTTTCTTTTTAAACATAACTAGCAATGTCGTTAGAATTCATGTTACTAGCAATCTTATTAACCCCTCCAACTAAAATAAATATGCTTGTGTCTGGAGTGGGTCCACGACAATAGCGTAATAGTACGTACCTTAGCCAATTATTACTGTTCACTTCGACGCTTCTACTATTTTGTACCGATATAAAAAAGAAACACGCATAGAAAAGATCCTTCATATGTATTGGTCCAATAAAGTACCTTAGTTTTCTGTCTAATTTAGCTTCGCAGGCCAGATAATACAAGAAGCAATAGCTGGCATAAAGACGAGAGGGATGGAATACCAGCCGCCGGGAAGGAATGCAGGTGCCTATTGTAATTTCTCTTCGGCCGCGCTCGACCCTCGCGTCGGAATGCCTGTTGTTTATACAACCTACATAACCTACCATTGATAAAAACCTGATGAATTATGGAACGAACTATGCTTTATTTATTATTTATTAAATTCGTGCTGTTCTTTAGGTTTATTTGTATCTTAGAGGAAGTTTTCGGGTAATAGGGAATTACTTGGGACTAATAAAAGTTAAACAGGTCTCGATTTAGTTCATAGTGTTTAAACTAAGAATAGATTTCTAGGAAAGCCTAAAATTGGGCACGCCGCAATCGCGGCGATAAGTCCCCTCTTTGAGGAGTGGCTGGAGAGAGGCCACGGCGTCCTCACCTTCCGCCTGACGCAGGTGCTGACCGGACATGGTTGTTTCGGTAGGTACCTGTTTCGGATTCAGCGGGAGGACACGCCCGGGTGTCGTCATTGTGAGGATCACCTGGAGGACACGGTGGAGCATACGGCCGAGGTATGCCCTGCTTGGGCGGAGCACCGCCGTGTCCTCGTAGAGGCAGTCGGCGGCGGCGACCTCTCGCGCCCTGCTCTGGTTCAGACCATGGTGCGGAGCGAGAGGGAATGGGATGCGGTCGCCTCCTTCTGCGAAGCAGTCATGCTAGCGAAGGAGGAGGCCGAACGCGCGAGGGAGAGGCAACTCTCTTCCTCGCGCCCCAGCCGTCGTGGTAGACGCCCCGGGCGTCGGGGATCGCGAGCCGATTTCCGGCCACCGTAGGCGCGGGCTTGCGGACGGCGAGCAGGGGTAGCTCACCGTCCGGCAAAGACCAGGCCCGGGTCGGCGGCGCGTCGTGTTCCACGTGCGCCTCAAGGAGCCGTCAGCATTGGTGACGGGGCCTCATAAAGCCATAACCTGCCGGGGTCGCGGAAATATAGTAAAAAGACACCGCGGCTCCGGAACTTACGGGCAGCTGAAGGGACAGGGTGGGTTTTTAGTCAGTAGAAATCTGACACTCCCTCCCGCTTAACCCAGAGCGGGAGAAGTTATTCGATGATTTTCCCACCCAGGAAAAAAAAAAAAAAAAAAAAGGAAAGCCTAAAATAAATATCAAAATTTTGCTATTTATTTCCATATTTCGTCTAACAGCCCGTGGAAGAGATTGGCTCGTGTAGGAGCTCATGGGTAAATAATAACAGTCACTCAAGTTAATTTTCAAGGTTAAGCAACACTAGCCGAGGTTAGTCCGTGGATGGGTAACCGTCTTAACATATAGAGATTCTTCTGTACCTAGGAAAGCACGTTTGACCGGTTGACCTAGCTGTCATTTGTACTTCTTTGGCAGGCGTTACGGGTAGATAGAAGACAAGAAATCTGTCACCTGTCTTGTAAAACACTGGTACACGGCTGCACCCGGTTACGGTTTAAGCTGACCCTGAAGTCGGGAAAAGGTACATGTTGGTGACTTCGTCTAACAATGATTTTCGCGAAATTTATCGTATCAAGAATATTTTTTTAAATTCGGAATAGGTTCGCGTTTGACCACCATCTCACCTGATGGTAAGTACCTAAGACCAAAAATACTGATGACGACGAATATTGATCTTGTATGTTTGGTCCGATCTGACCTGGGAGCTCATTTGTTAATAATAATATACAATAAAGAGGAATGAGCAAACATAACCTTAAAAAAACTGAATAGATTTTGAGTGATTTTTAAGTTAAAAATTTAGTAGATTCATTCAAAAAATTTCTAGATAAATTGAATTTATTGTCTGTTTGTCAGTATTTAAACTAATATTTTGGTATTTATTTTTATAAATCACGAAATAGTAACTGAACTCATTTTATACTTACATGCGGATTTTTCACTTTTCAGTTTTAGTTAACATTTTAGTTCTCAGTATTCATCATCGAAAAGTTTACAAAATTTTCATCTACAGCGAAATTATATTTTCAATTGATAAATAAAACAGGGATTATTTTCGGATCCCTATTTCGTTATCAAGAAATCGATAACGAAATAGGAGAATTCGAAGAAAGTATCCACGTTCCACGTATTATAAACACGAGGCGATAAAACCATAACATTCGGAAACATTTCTTTCACAGTTAAATATAACCCAAATGGAACGTCTGCTTATCTCTCTATAACATTACATCATCAAAAAGCAATCTAGTCTAACTAGAAATATAGGAGAGAAAAAATAAACGCAAATACCAAAACATAAACAACAGGATTCCATTCCGTGCACATGACAACAAACATTTAAATCGATTCTCGATAGCCCAGTCGTTCAGTGGCGCTCTAATCTCGGTCCACGTGGCACGTTAAAATAAAGTTCCATATCATTCGGGCACTAAAGAGGTTATGAGATACCAGATGGGGTGACAACCCTCCCCCAAACCCATCCACAAGGTGCCAATACGACAGGTATGCCAAATCTATATCTTAAACGTTTATGTTATCATCCGCTACGCCCGTCTACGAAAGTGCTACGAATTGGCTACGATTGCTACGAATGTGTTCGTAATTTCACACTCTTGTGATGTTCGCTTTCCAACTTTACAGAATGAATTCCTGAGTGATTAAAAGTGTAAACATGCGTGTTTTCATTTGAATATGTCGAGTAAACGTGATTAGATACGTAAAAAGGAAATGATTTATTGCTAGATAAACAAACTGAACGACCCGTTCAGTTTATGTCCGTATCGTTTTATTTTTATCTTTATAAAAATACCATTTCCATAACATGTTACATTACGGATATATAAAATATGAAAAATTAATATGCTGTTATTTTTGACCTTATCAATCAAGAAATAACCAGGAAGGCGTGCCGTTTTGCTTATCAGAAATGAGATCAGCCCAAAAAGCCAGCAGTTAACTGAAAGAGTTTTCATCTTTTGCCAAATAAATGAATGAAGCAAATAATTCATAACAGACTTCATAAAACTACTAATCGTTCGAAGCTCAGACCGTGTTTGTTTCTATTATCAACGGCACAGCTATTCATTCATGCGACAACTCGTAAAAGAATTTTTAAATGAGAAATACATTTTGATAATTACCTTTCCGGTTACAATCCTTTCTTTGTTCACTTCATAATTAAATTGAGCACTAATCGAGTGTCCGCTCCTCTATTAAACTTAACGTTTTAGGCAGTTTTCGCAAGTTGGAACTTATTTTATAAAGTTTATCTAATATGTACGTCCGACAATAATTAGCGTTACATCTCACTGGCGTAGAGAATGTGTGATCATATTCGACCGCGAACGTTTATACCGGCCGAACGTTACAGTCACTACAAAGGACAGCGTACGTGTGGACCCGGATCACAGGCGCCATGTCCGACCGCCCCGGCCGCCTGCCGCTTGCCGACTGACGTTGGTATACACGACACATCTGCATTTAAGAAGCCGCTATCGTTATGCGACTAATCGATTGGTCGAAGCGAGTGCCTCTGTCATCCGTCCTTCTCGCACAATTCTCTCTCTCAAATTTCGCGCAGGCGCACTGAATAATCATTCTCTTTTAAAAGTAGCGAAAAGTAAATAAACTCATACGAAATGTTTACTAAGAGAACTGAAGACGCGGTTGAAATCAAACATTTGAATTGAGACTGTGGCCGAATAGACAGTGGGAGTTATTATTTTGGAGTTGATCTATTGTTGGGGCTTAGGTAGATTTATTGGCTCATACTTTATTATAAGGAAAAGCTATTCCGCCTTAGGTGGTGGCTAGGGACGAAACGTCACTTGTTGCACGGGCGACTTTGTTCCGGCACTGAAAGCCACGCACGCCATTGCACGCCATTCCTTTCCCTCTTGTTGTTCTAGTGGTAATTAATCGGAGCGTAATATACTTTACAAACAGGCCACTCATCGTTCTGTAATGATTAGTGTTGGTGACAATAAATAGTGTTTGAGCACAATTCTGATAGAATGTTTACGACATGAATCTGTTTTATAGTCATTTCCAGACTATTGCCTGTTTCAATTTCTAGAATAAACAAATTGTAAGTAAGCACTATATGTATATGCTGGATAAGTCATGATGATGAACCTAACCTAACCTAACAGTTACATGTGATAGATACTGTCTTCAAACCAGTGTTTTGGTAGACTCTAGACAGATAGCCGAAAGTTTATAAGAAATTAAAAAGTCATACTGATAGTTGATGCCTGGTATAACTTACATATATCAGTTTTTTCGCTTGTGTACCACCAGACAAACGGTGTCGTGCCATCGTTACATGATTGGCATACCGCCCATACCTCAAAACGTTTTGGGAATACATACTTTCAACGTGCGTACAGCTAAAGAGTGAAATTGCTGCCGGTGACTGTGTTTCCTGTGTGTGTTAGCTATAACCTAGGGGTCTTTAAGATAAAATATAAGAGTGAATAATTTACTTCTAGGTAAGTGTTCTTCATTTTCGACCACATTATTGCTCACCATCAGGTGGAACAAAACAATTAAAACAAATTCCATTAAAGCATCAAAATATTTTCAAGACATCAGACCGTGGTCCAGTTTCTAAAAAGAAAATGATGCTAAAATGTATGTGATGAACTGCCTGTAAAACTCAATATCTGATTAGCTAGTAAAGAAGCAATTACAATAATAAATAATTTTTTAAAGAACGTTGTACAATTGTTTTGAATTTTAATATTAATAGTACGTTTTAACATGACGAAGCATATAGTAAAAATATACAAAAACTAAATTATAATAAAACATTAAAAGAAAAAAAATAGCTAACTTGGCAGAAGAGTAGATACTTTTATCTTAGATTCGATGTCGCAGCTGGCCCGCTATAAACCTAGGTATTGTACAACTCACTATCCAAGCAGTACTTATAATATTTTTGCGATTGTGTCTTTACTTTATATCTGATACTGAACATATCCTTCAAAATGACCACGCATTTCTGGAATAGCCCATATAAAACTCAATCGTCGTGCGTTATTATAACATTATTTTTGTTTTGTTTACTTGAATGCTAGGTTGATACGGAAAAATATCTTAAGTGTGAAGAAGTTAACCCGTTCATTTACCTTGCTCTTGACCCTGATCACACCTGATGGTAAGCAGTATTAGATAAGGTCTTCAATAGAATGAGCGAACCCATAAGACTTCACTCTTGGTTTAAAGGTGGACGAGTCATATGTGGCAGAAAATACAGAAGCCGGCAGAGAGTTCCACACATTGGCTGTGCGCACAATAAATGTAGAAGAGAAGCGCTCAATACAACAAAACGGTGTATCGACCAAGTGTGGATGGTACCCTGCAGTACGTCTGATAAACCGGTAGTAAAAGGGGGATGAAGAGATTAGGTCGAGGAGCTCCTGCGCACACTCTCCGAAGCCTGCGTGCCAGAACCTCGTTACCTATGAGCCTTTTAGCTCTGCGTTCGATTAAGTCAAGTGCTATCTGGTATTTAGCTCAGCCATCCCACAAATGACTACAACCCATACTAATATTATAAATGCGAAAGTAACTCTGTCTGTGTGTTACCTTTTCACGCTTAAGCCGCTGAACCGATTTAGATGAAATTTGGCATGAGAATAGTTTAGGACCCTGGAAAGGACATAGGATAGTTTTTATCTCGAAATTCCCACGGGCTCGGGATTTATGCGAGAAAAACCTCCGCGCGAATGAAATAGCGGGCAAAAGCTAGTACTCAATATAGGAACAGACCTGTGCTTTATCCAAATTCAAAAGCTGCCCAGGTGTGAAGTATCGTTTTACCTGTAGGATTCCCAGCTTTTTGGCTGCAGGCTGAGCTTTTGACTCCATGTTTGTAACCGAAATTAAGGTCAGACGTCAACTCCATGCCCAAGAGCTCGAGGCGCTTGGTAACTGGTACAGTTGCACCTCGGAAATTAGGGGACAAATCAAATTGAGTCCTTTTAGCGGTGAAAAGACAAGTATGTGTTTTCGAAGCATTGAACTTGACCAGATTGTCATCGCCCTTTTGGGAAACGAGATTTAAGGTCTTTATTCGCTCTACCATGGTATTTCTAAGAGTGACTGTTTCATCCCTGCCAGCACTGGATAAATATTTCTCTGAGACTGTGCTGTTATCCACGTTGGGTACAGCTCCCATCTGAAGCAGGTCATTGATATGAAGCAGAAATAGATTCGTGTAAATAATTTATCTGGTATTAACACTCACGCTGAGTAATAACAGCAAAGGCGCTCGTGGCTAAGTAGTAATAGCCAGACGAGTCAATATTAAAGGCTAAGACGTTATCGTAAGAAGTTTTGACGTCGGACAGTGGACAGGTGACCATCTCAACACAACTTATCATAAATAAATAAATACAATTAAGAAGACCAACTGAAAAGTAACTTGGACACAAACAAATTTTAGTTTCTATCAAAAATGTTGTGTTTCTATTGTTTTCAAAGAATAGACAGGCTACCGTGAAATATGCCAACATTGCCTCCAAGGGAAACTTTGCCCGAAGAACCAGTTATAAGCATATCTTTGATTTGCACAATTATCTGGTTTAGGCGCATTAGGGCTAATTCTCATTTTGGCAACCGACTCCCTAATGGACTACTTCTAGCCCAAGTGAGGAGTAGCCCTAATCAGAAGTAGCCAAAATGAGAAGTGGCCATAATGAGAAGTCCATTAGGGAGTCGGTTGCCAAAATGAGAATTAGCCCTAATGCGCCTAAACCAACGATTCCTGTATGTCTCGAGATGCACTTTACGCCATTAATCCGGGCTGTCATTTCTATATCTTTGACAGTTCTTCCGAGTAGTCAGAAGCCAGAGGATCTAATATCAGTATTGACAAGAGAGATCGTGTTACCCAGCTATCGGGTGGTAATCGGGTACCAATACTGCTGTATCCGGTTAAATTGGACGACTACTCTAACATAGTTGGGATCGACTATTGATACTCGTCTTTTTTTAGGGGTCCGTATCTCAAAAGAAAAAAATCGGTTGTCTGTAAAGTCGGTTTACTGACGATAGTTGAACGTGACAACGTCATAAGAAAATAATGATGGAATGGTTGCATTTTTCAAAAGAAAATTTTAATTTTACATCACTATTACTGCACTTCTCATGACAATGGAAGAATCCCTACACAGTGTCGTCATCTCTTAGCGTTTTATGATAGCCTAGTACTTGACTCGTTGAATCATACATAAATGTCACAAAATCCCTACACAGTGACGTCATCTCTTACCGTTTTATGACAGCCTAGTACTTGACTCGCTGAGTCATACATAAATTTCAACTTGTAGATCCAATTTGATTTGCTTTGGAACGCCTCGGAGCGATGGAACGCCTCACAGCGAGGTAACGCCGCATGAGTCATGTATTTTCGTGCGTGCAGCCAGCTTCATCGAATTATGACGTTGTCACGTCAAAAAAAACGGAACCCTTATAGGATCACATTGTTGTCTGTCTGTCTGTTTGTCTGTTAAGAGCAATATTTCGGGAACGCGTAGAGATATCTATAAGTTACAATATTAACATATCGAAATTCCTCCATACCTCGGAAAACACGTGAAGCTATTGGTTCCGGCTGTCATTGAGACATTTTTTTCACAGTCGTTATTGGGTAGTCAGAAGCCAGAATATCTGACATTGGACTGACCAAAGAGTATCATGTTACCCGGCTACTTGGTTATGGAGTTCAGATATGAAGTCGTTACATTACTGTAATACACTATAATACTTATCTGCATCTGGTTAGACCCAGCAATATTGAGAAAATTCATGCAAAAAAAGCGTGAAATTTTTTTTTTGCCAAAAATAGAACCGACTTCCATATCAAAACACTACAAAGCCAAAAATAACTTTAATTTCGGTAGTCGGTGTTATTGGTTTTGTATTTTCACACCGCCTTCTTAAATTAAAGTTATTTTTGGCTTTGTAGTGTTTTGATATGGAAGTCGGTTCTATTTTTAGCAACAAAATTTTTTTTTTTACGCTTTTTAGTGGGTCGGTTTATAATTTACCTAGTTACAAAAGCCATAATGTCAACAACTTATCACCTTTTACAAAATATTGCTTTTCCCAATGCATAGCCGTTAATTTTTGAGGAGTTCTCCTGGTACGTGACCATCAGCTCTACATCACCATATGCATTGTGACGAGCATAAAGTGCTTAACATCCGTACTCAAGTTATCGAATCGCAATCCACGAAATACTTATTATTGAGTAGTTTTAGTGGCCATTTGTGGTCTTCATCATCAGTTCAAGTTCCCCAAATGGTACTTTTCAAAAGCAACTGCTCAAGGTACTATAAGAAATACCCAAAACGCTATAGGTGTACCTATAATATTTGAAAATTTCCCTCGATTTCTCCAGGATCCCATCATCAGATCCTGATCTCGTGACAATGGGACCAATTAAAAAGTATACCCTTTTAAACGCAAAAAGAATTTTTCAAATCGGTCCAGCCGTCTCCGAGTTATGAGGTAACATAAATAAATAAAAAAAAAAGTTCAAGGCAATTGAGAACCTTCTTTTTTTGAAGTCGGTTAAAAAGAGAGACAATCTTTTACGTTTATAATAGAGAAAAGTAGTTACTAAGATTACGAGTTTTTTTTTTAGGTTTTGTAACTGAATATCAGGAAAAGCTCAAGACTCGATATCAGAACTAATTTTAACTATGGAACCCTCGGAAGGCGAGTTTGACTCGCACTTATCCGGTTTTGTATAATTTCTAAACCGGGATGTTTTTATATTTTTTCACCAAGAAGTTGCACACCATCACGTTGGAAAATAATCCGATTATAATGTAGTCTTTTTTATAAGATATTTATAGTACGCATATTTATAAGCTGTGCTTGCAACTTTATCGTATTCCGTAAGACATACTTACTAAACGATATTTATTTTAAGACTTTTATTATGACGTGTAACGTCATTATTGTTTATGGAATAATGGGACATAAATAAAGAAAGAAAATGACTTTGTTTGTCTAGTGGTCGCAAGTGCCACTGGCGCGCATAAGATCTTGGGTTCGAAAGCCGGGTTGGGTAAAAAATGCTATTGGGATTTTTTGTAAGGAATTTCACAGAAGTAGCATGGACTTTGGAAGTTGGCGGTGTTATACCCCCGTGCCTCAGAAAGCACGTTTCGCCGTTGGTCGTTTAGTCAGAAGTCAGAATGTCTGACCCTGCTCGGGCCAAAAGGTATCGTCTTACCCAGCTTCTGGGATTTGGAAGTCGGATAGGCAGTCGCAATGTAAAACACTTATACTGAGCTGCATCCAGTTATATTGGAAACTGACCCCAACATCATTAGTCAAAAGTCTAAGCAGAAGATGAATAAAATAAAGACAGAAGGGAAAAAAATTGTTGAAACTCTAAAAGTATTCTCTCTCAATCCGAGGTCTATACGTGTTCTAAATTGAGTTGTGATATACATAGGTCCTAATTCAGAAACATACAAATTTTCACTTTCATAATATGACTAGCTGTTGCCCGCGACTTCGTTTGCGTGGGAGGTTTTTCCCGTGTACATTTCAATCCCGTGAGAATATCAAGATAAAAGCTTATGTATTATTTTAAGGTATCAGCTGTCTACATACAAAGGGGAATGCCTATAAAATGCTTGAAATGGACAGAAACTGCGAATTCTGAACTGAGAAAGTCCTTAATTCTTTTTAAAATAAAATGTTTAATGAAATAATTTTCAAGTTTGTTTAAATAGGATAAGTATAAAAATATAGGGATCATTAAAATATTTAACCTGATATCCGTTTATTTCATTCTTATTTTTATTGGAAGTCAGTATTTGTTTGACACAAGTAAGTGACATACAGCCAAACAGGAATCGTCAATTAATCCTTAACGAAGTATTTTACAGAATTTGTGCACATTTATAATTAATTTAATATAATTTGACCTATGTGCACAATAAGTCTAATGAAAATAATATATGCATGACAATATTAATAAAAATAAAAATAAATATTTACTAGAAAACGTAACGGCGTAGGCTGCATGAATCACATGTCCTTTGCCTTACTGACAGCAGTCTGTCAGTAAGGCATAGTTTGACTTTACTGCATTTTCGATTGTTTGTTTACTTCACTGACTTAAGTATATTTCCCATTTTAATGGTTTACTTGACTTTAGCGCGGCGTAGCGAGATAGAACGACAATTACTGTGGCTATTTTTTAAGGAATTTGGGTTTACTTCTACTCACGAAACCTATTTTTGAACACGGAATTAAATTGGATGCGCCTAAACGACGACTTCTTAACCTAAACTTAACCTAAATTTCATTAATAGTTTTGTAATTGACTTCTACCTAGTTTTATGATAATTATTGAATTTGATATGGGTTGCTACGATTTGTAATAACATTTGGCGTATATTTCATTGTTGTTCATTTCAGGCATTTTTTATATGGCTGATGGGCATTCGCCTTTGATTCAGATTCCTTCAGCTATTTTTGCGTGAAAGAGTAACAAACATCCATTCATTCGTTTTCCATCGCATCCACGCATTCAAAAGTTTCACATCAAATTTGACTCCCTTTTTAGGGTTCCGTAGCAGAATGGCAAAAAATGGAACCCTTATACTTTCGTCATGTCTGTCTGTCTGTCCATCCGTCCGTCCATAAGTCACAGCCAATTTGATACATGTGAAACGTAGTAAGTACTTAGATGTATTCTGTTAACTGCTTTACGATTTTAGAAAAAAAAAATAAGAGGTGAGCCCCTTAATTTTTTCTCCATACATGGAACTGAAACTATTTTTTTTTCTTTTCTTGAAACCTATGCGTGTTTGGTGTCTATAGACAGGTGGTCTCTAAAAATGACATTGAGTTTTCTAAAACCACTTTTTCATAAAGTCAATCGTTTAAATGATATGCGCTTCCAAAGTATTAAAATGTGTCCCCCCCTCTTACTTCTATAATAATGGAGTGAAAAATCTAAAAAAAATATATGTTGTAGATCTTAATGTAAACTTTCAATGAAAATTAGTATGAATGATATCGGGTCAGTAGTTTTTGAGATATAGCATATTTTCTAAAACCACAAATATAACTTTGTAATTCATACAAACACTATGAAAAACAAAGTTATTTGGCGTAGTTACTACGAAACCCTTCATGGGTGAGTCTGACTTGCACTTGGCCAGTTTTTATCCTCTTAGGGGGGAATTTCCAAAAGTCCTATCTCAATGCACACTTACGTCATTTGAGAAACCTATATACAAGGTTTCAAGTGAATCCATCAAAGAAATAAAAAGTTCCATATAAATTCTGACCCCTTTTTTAACCCAGTTACAGGGGGAATTTCCAAAAATCCTCTCTTAATACTCCCCTACACTCCCCAGGGAACATACATGCCAAATTTCAGCTTCTTGCGCCCAGTAGTTTCGACTGTGTGTTGTCTGTCAGTCAGTCAGTAACGGAAGCCTTTTAGACATATATATTGATTGATTGATTGATGATGATTGATCGATGATTGATTACGCTACGATAAATACTCAGTTACATGTGTTCTTGCAAAAACTGAACCTTGATAAATTCTATTTTAATTTTTGAACGCCGCCTAATTATCGTTAAACAAAATAAAACATGAATAGGAGTTAATTCTGAAACCGGGCACAAAGGAACATGAAAACTCCAAACCGCTGATTGGAATATTTGCCATATTTTAATAATCTCCTTTAGTATGAAAGTAAACAATCCGTTATCAAACGTTGAACCTTTTTAAAACTCCAATAATGACCTTCTAAGAAAAAGGGAAATGTGAATGAACATAATTAAATTTTCCCTGAATTTTCTTCAGTGACCTAAATAAAAGTTTTCCTGAAATATCGATGAATTGAAGGGGACAACATAAATAATAAGAATGAAATAATTTGATTTCTAAAATGTACTTACATATATTACTTTGCTAGCACTTTGCGAATGATTGAAAATAAAATGTTTCCTTACGTATTATGTAAGAGATCTCAATTTTTCTATCGTAAATTATTCTTTTTGCTTTCCATCTATCGATCCACTGTCTAGGTTTTTAAGCTTAATAGTCATCACGTTTTAACGAAAGATGTTTTTTTAATCTCTATTTATGTAAGTATTCCGTAAACCATTTGTATGTTATCTCAGATCATTCTAAAAATAAAAACGGTAAATGAATACAAATTTAACCCTATTCAGATACCTTCCTTTACAAATGGATTTCTGCGGAAAACAGTTATCTAATGTTCAGAAATAAAGTAGAAGAATTTAATTAATAGAAACAGTGCACTCGTCTAGTGTTACACACGCACATTTGAAAAAGGAAAATATTAACAAAGAATTTTTCCTCCGATACGTTAGTAAAGTTTTTAATAAAACATGATTGTGCGTCATGTGTAAACATTATACCTTCAGGGTTCAACTCTCACAACAAACATAAATAACTGTGTAACCGAAGTTTCGTAGAAAGTCAGCATTATGCGTGGTTCAAATAGCGTTAAATTGTAATTGAATTAGTTGGATGCTTAGGCCGTCGTTAGCGGTTCTTTTTTGTAAATGAGCCGTGTTCACGAGTGGCGGGTATCGACGCTCGCCAGGCGCGTGGTCAGTAGGTCCCACAGCTCGGTCGCGGCGGTACCTAGTACCTACCTACGTACGTATCTCCGTAGGCAGCAAACTCTTAACATTTAGCCGGGAGCCGTATGAAACGACGCGGAAATTCCCACTTACTCTCTGATTGCCACACTAGGGGGGTTAATGTCATTGTTGATTTGGTATCCCGAATGCGCTTACTGGGATAACGGCTTTAACGTTTTTGCGCTTTGCGATCAATTGAAGCTGAACTTTAGATGATATTAAGCGCTTTTATGAACCGGAACTGCTATTCAGTTCGATTGCGTTTTATGGTTTGTATGATGGCTATTTAAACTGGAATTAGGGTTTGTTTTGTTATGAATCAGAAAATACCCTTAATCATAATACCATGCTTTAATACCTTTCAATGTTTGTTAAGTTTTTTTTATTCATTCCAATTCCAAATATACCTACGATAATAACTTTATATAGCTGACTCAGTCTTAGATCGTTAATTTTACAGTAAGAAACTACAGTAAAGTGCAGTAAGTACAGTAGGTATACCCTTAAAGAAAGTAAGTTATTGTGAATATTTGCATTTGATCAAATCCGTTTTCATCTACTCTGCGACATATAAACCAGACGCATATTAACGTTGATTCTCATAAGAGAGAGTTACTTCCAAAACTAATCAAAATCAAATTATTTAGGCATTAATCAACACGCGCAATTACAATCCATTCCGAATTCCTGATGTAACGCAGCAAACTTTATGATTACAATCATGTAAACATTAAACAATGAAGGCAGCGAGCTGAGACAAGTTACCGCAAGCGAATGTTTACAGTACGTCGTAAACTAAACACTACTTAAGCTGACAGTTCGTTGTCATCCAGATGCTTAAACTTGATTAATAGACGATTTGGAAGCGGTCTGATTAATACACGCGCGACGATCTATTCAAAAGCCGTAACAACTTAATCATGATCAAACAAAGCGACACATAACTGCATGATGGATCTTATGGCGCTCATTGTATCCATGTAATGTCAATACATACCCATGAAGGGCTATGCTAGGCCATAGCTTTGACTGCTGTGTCATACAAAACCCAGCGCATATAACGACCAAACTTAAGTAGCAGTAGGCGGGGTATATTAATTTGCAGATCAGATAGTCTACAATTCGAAAGGTTCTGACCCGTTCAAAGCTTTGGAAGGCCACCTCGTTGATATGATGACCTGGTGAAGGTCGTAAGAATCCGCTTGATGACTTACGGATGTACAAGTTCTAACAGGCGCTAACAGTCGTGAATTCGTTATAATTATCTCCACCTTACAAACTTACAGTCTATCTGTATCGAAAAGTTCACTACCATGGTTAAAAAATCCTGATATTTTCTTTAATTGTCCTGCCAATTGCAGCTGTTTATAAATTATCTCTAACCGCCATATCAATGAGAACTAATATCAAAATCGTTATTATATTATAGGTTTATTGTAAGAGACAGTCCAATCAATTCAGTAATACTGATGACAGTTTTCTACTAAAGTAATTGTATTAAAGCTTATATAGAAGATAAAACAATAAATGTTACTGACGTTAAACTTATGTTACAATAATAATGCTACAAATTACAATAAGTTACTGCTAGCTACCAAGCAAAATTGTAAGACAAAAAATATGGCCAGCACTTTTTTTCTTGAAGATGAATGTTGGAGTGAGACTGGTATTTACTGAGACGTAACCCCTTTATCGATGGCAGTGATGTAAATTACTTACCTATGGACTTCTTTATCTTGTTTTCTTACCTTTATATATTTTTGGATGACTTGGGAGAAGATGGGATCACATAAAGAGACGCTATCTGAATGTTTGTTCAGACTAGGTGTTATAGGGCAAGGCAAATCATAATTTCATATCGACGAGCTTATAAACCCACACATGAGCTAAGCCCTACTTAGTTACAGTTGTATTTGTTTTGGGAAATTTAATGAAAGAATACATGTCTTTTTTTATTGACAATAGGACAATATGGTAAGTGATGGATGTGGTCGAAGATGGAGCATGTCTTTACAGTAAATAGGCCACCAATTTCTATGGTAAGTCGTTTGCAGCTCAAGCAGTACGGCTGTGGAATCCTCTACCCGTGTCAGTAAGACAAGCACAAACACTATCTTCTTTCAAAAACTTAGTAAAAGATCTTTATCTCTCTTCTTAAATTGTTGTTATTATTTTTAAATATTTGTATGTAATTTATTGTTTTGTATTTTATATAGATAAATAGTACACCGTGGACTACCCGCGTATTTATTTTCTCCTTCTGTGTAAAATTCATGAAAAGTTTGTCTGTAAAAGGTCGCTTTTAGCGATAAGACTGCCTATTGTATCACCCTTTTTAATTGTTAAGTCCATAATATTGTTTTTACTGTTATGGTATATCTATCTATCTATCTATCTAATCCTCTATCACACTAATGTTTAGCTTGACTAACACTGTGAGACACTCAGAATTCATCATCTGCTTAGGCAACTATGTATGTTGGGTCAGCTTCCAGTCTAACCTGAAGCCTGAGTATTAGTGTCTTACATGGAGTGACTGCCTAACTGACTTCCACACCCAGTAGCTGGTTAACACGAAACCTTTTGGCCAGACCTGTGTCACAACCGTAATGGCAGTCAAAAATGTTCCAATGACAGCCAGGACGAACAAAATAAATACACAATCAAAAGAGAGACTCAACAGTAATATGATACGTGTATGATACATTATATAAGACTTTTTTAAATATTTATTTTGACAATTAGACTTTTTTTAGTAATGTTTATATAATATATATGTGTGTAAAAATTTCTACTGGTGAAACATGGTGAAAATATTATATATAATAAACAATAACACTACTTTGCTATTCTGTGTTCATGGGGCAAGAATTCCTTGTCTCGTTGACATACTCCAAAAATTTAATGGACTTTGTAACAAAGTTATTTGAGATAGATTTGTTAGATTAAAGGCTTTGAAGTGATTTAACAATCTGTATGCTCTAGAGTGTTTTTATTACCGCAGTACGCGAGTTTGAGATTACTAGCTACGCCTCCCATAAGCCGGCCTATTGACTCTCATTTTATATGGGCCAAGAGTTTGTAATGGCTATTAACTTACTAAGCTCACACTTGATTTATGTATATTGGATCTATGCCTTTATGTCTCGTTTCTGAGAGCTGTCAGTGAAAGCCTTTATTCTGTAGGCCTTACGATTCATATTTATTGGATATAAAACTAAAGTTAACAAAACTGCTTGTAAATATTATTAACTTACTAACTAATAATTCAAATGATAAGTAAGTAGTAAGTAATATAAAGTTAAATCTTTTAAAAAACTTTTTCATGCCCAAGATACCCCGTCTGTTAAGCTAATATTACGTCCATAAAAATCTTTCTAGAACAAAATTTAATGTCGACATAGTAGAAACGCTATGAATACTAAGTGAGAACTAATACAATAAATAGTTGCTACACACAGTTATCCCTTTATTCTTCGTAATAAAAATCAGTAACGCAAATTAATTAATCTATACGTACACGCAATAAACAGAAGCAGAACAATATCGAAGAGGGAGGAGGCACTAATGAAATGTAGCGAGCGAGCGTCGCCGGCAAATGTAGCGAAACAAACGCACCAACTTCTATCCCGCCCCGCCGAATATCAATGGTGGAAACACAAAGATGTTTGTCTCTGTATCGAACGAAAATCTTTTTCATTATACCCATATCTTTCTTTATACATTTAATCCCCTGGAGGTATAGACTGTTCTTTCTTTCTTAACAACAAAGTACATTACTCGCACAAGTTTTGCAATAGCCTCGTTTGCATATAAACAGGCTACATTGTTCACACATATTAGTTGACAGGTGCTGCTGCGCTTACACCAATATTTACCAGTAGACACGAAGCCTCGTCGTAATGAGACGTTACCTAGGAACCAAATACACCTCCACATATACACGTACACACGCCTACATAAAGCACTCGTAAATCAACTTAATATAATCCAAGGATGCTCGCGCCGCTGCCGATAAGAAATTTTAATTAGCTTTCACATCCATACAAAACCGTCAAAGAAGCCTTATTCAAATCTTATAACCCAATTAACAGACTAAAATATTCAACGAACAAAAACAGAGAGGGTTGAAAGAGCTATAATAAGCCAACAATTTAAACGTGAGACAGAACAAAGATTGAGGAAACAGTGGTGTACAAAGGGATCGACTGAGACTGAGGAACTGGGAGTCTCCACTCAACAAAAATCAAACAGGAAACGAAAACTTTCCTCTTCCTTTCTTACAAAAGGTTTATTTGGCATAGTTTGTAACTGAAGTCTAGGGTTTTCAAAGAAATTTATATAATTAACGTTCGTCACCTTTAATAGGCTTATAAAGCTTAGACATAAGTAGTTTGCGCCTTTATCTTTGTTAGGGGAGTTTGTTTAGGAGCGCAACTAAAATACACTGTGGAACAGTGGAGCGTCACAAAAGCCCGTAACAGACGAACTCAAGTACTGTATTCACCCACTAGAGTTGAACTACACGTTGAACACTGCGCATCGTTATTTGCTATTGAAATTTTTTTTTATCATAAATGTGCTACCTTAACATATCTGGAAATTTATTTATTGTTAGTTTTCACTGAGAATAATCTTTGTTTCTCGAGTCCATGTTGAACCGCACATTACCTATGTATATAATTTAAAGTTACATCCAATACTTCAGAAAAATATCTAGTGTTAATTCCGCCAAAAACTAGATAATAAAACTGATGATCTGTATAAAGGTACATCTTTCATCCAAATCTAATAACAACAAAAAAACAAAGCATTTTCAAAGAATTATTGAATAAACTTGTATCAGTCGTTGTATACGAATTTTTTGATACTTTATTTATGAATATTTTGCATAAAATTTATCATGAAATAAAGAAAACAAATAATAATACAATGTATGATATGGTTAGCCTCGTGGCTAAAGGATTGACTACTGCGCTGCGTGTCACGAGTTTGATTCCCGCACTGGTACAAATGTTTGTATGGCCTACAAATATTTGTTCCGGGTCTGGGTGTTTGTGAAAATGCATCCACGATACAGGTGAAATAAAAAAAAAATATCTTGATCACCAAGTCTAAGTATACACGCTGTTCAAAGGTAGTCGCAGTAACAACTTTGTGCTCTACCCTTAATGTGATAATTTCTAAATGCTTCCTATAAATGATATACTCCTAGATAAAACTAAGAATCCACACAAATTTTCAGCTCCCTGCGTTACCTAGAAGTTATGTAAACTTTTGATGAATAATTGTGCCTGTGATAAAAATAATGATTTTTGGGTGTAAATCATTGCATACAACCTGTCAGTGGAGCGATGTTTCATAGAAATATGGGATTTCGTAATTTGACTACGTAATGCGTAAAAAATAATCCCATAAAAAACAATACTTGTCAAAAAAACCAAGTCTCGCAACTCAGTTCTTCTACCGTAAAAAGTTGTGAGATCCATGTAATACCAAGTCGGTTATTAATTTATTCAGTCCCTACTTAAGGGACCTTCTGTCTTAAGTTATTACGTAATTATCTAACCTTTTTTTTTGGGGTAGGAAAATCATCGAATGACTTCTTCCGCTCTGGGTCAAGCGGAAGGGTGTGTCAGACTTCTACTGACTAAAAATCCACCCTGTTCCTTCGGCTGCCCTAAATTTCAGGGGCCGCGGTAACTTGGTAGAACTTTCCCGCAAAACGTAATTATCTAACCTAACAACATCTTATGGTGACCATATCAATATTAAAAATGTTTAACGTTATAAATAAATACATTGACTCGGTCGTTGCATGAAAACATAATATATCTCCCAAGTAATACATATATAAATTAGATTGTTTAGTGCGATTGAATGTAAATATTATTATGTAAGCCCTGGCTGGGGACGTCGCGATGGGCTTCGTCGACGAGGCCGGAATACGGAACGTTCAGACCATGGTGTGAAGCGAGAGGGAATGGGATGCAGTCGCCTCCTTCTGCGAAGCAGTCATGCTAGCGAAGGAGGAGGCTGAATGCGCGAGGGAGAAGCAACTCTCTTCCTCACGCCCCAACCGCCGCGGGAGACACCCCGGGCGTCGGGGATCGCGAGCCAATTTCCGGTCACCGTAGGCGCGGGCCTTTGGACGGCGAGCAGGGGTCGCTTGTCGTCCGGTAAGGACCAGGCCCGGGTAGGCGGTAGGCCTCAAAGAGCTGTCAATACCAGTGACGGGGCCTCATAGGGCCATTGCCTGCCGGGGTTTGCGGGAAAGTTCCATCGAGATACCGCGGCTCCGGAACTTTAGGGCAGCCGAAGGAACAGGGTGGGTTTTTAGTCAGTAGAAGTCTGACTCACCCTTCAGCTTAACTCAGAGTGGAAGAAATCATTCGATGATTTTCCCACGCAGAAAAAAAGGTACCTATCTACACCTATTATTTCATTATATTATACAGGTACACTTATTAAATAACTGCAAATGTAACTTTGTAATCCTATATATTTATATGGGATTACAAAGTTATTTATGCAGTTGATTTATCTAGAAAACTGGACCGAATTTGAAAAATATTTTAGTTATTCCTTGATTCATACACTAAATACTAATTGGATTCTAAATTTGAAGCTTCTATGTCTGGTAGAAGTGCCTTAGACTTTTGATGATCGGTCAGTCAGTCAGTAAGTGACAAAATTAAGAAATTTTGACTCGTTATAATTCTTAAGCTACTGCTTCAAATTGAATGAAATTTGAAATATACCGTGTTTATACAATATCTGTTTAGTTACTGAAAATTCAGGCTTCTAGTTTTATCCGCAACGAAGTTATAGGGAATCGAAAATGGCCTGAATTGCTTCGAGAAAAGGATGGTACGGCCGTGCCGCTTTTTTGCTCGACTTGGCGGTGGCACTACCGTGTCCCTAGATGATGTTTATTTTGCAAATAGGTTATAAAAACACTTTCACACGTCTTTTTTTCGTAAATGTAAACTAGATAAGGCCAGTATTTCCTAACTGACTACTCTGAGAAGAAACACTGAAACAAACTCAGAGTCTTACTAGGTCCGATAAAACCCGATATACCAATCGATCTTTAGCGGTCCTATTGCTTTACAAACTTGACCGACCCTCTGCCAATATAATATAACTAAAATGAAGTCTCAGAATAATTTAAATTGCATACTTACACAATTATTATTATTTTTTATTATTATTCAGAATAGGCTCGCCTTTGACCACCATCTCACCTGATGGTAAGCGATGATGTGGTCGAAGATAGAGCACGCTTACCTAGAAGTAACCTATTCACTCTCGATTTAAAGATAACCTAGGTTGCAGCTATCGTTCGCGGTTCGCGTTCGCTATCGCTAGCGGTCCTAGCTATCTGGAAGCACAGACTGGCTCAAAGCAAATAAATTTAAATGAAAGCATGTTTGTTACACGATTCTTTGTATATTTTTCAGTTCCAATCAATCAATAAATCAATCACTTTCAACGCTATTCCTGTAAAGTATTTTTAATAACCTACTGTTCGCAGCAGTTCAATTACTTTACGAAATGATTTTGAAGAGTGCATGTTGTGTAAATTTGTTGTAAAATACGAATAGATTCATATTTTCGATGTTGACTTTTCGTGTGGAGAATTACTTAATAAATTCATGTTAATTAAACAATGTTTTATTTCCATTTTCCGGTTCACGTGATGATTAAATATTTTATCGTGACATGAGAATCGCACTCATTTAATTTTTGGATTTTATGATTAGG
The DNA here is from genome assembly GCA_943138885.2 of Tholera decimalis. Classification (NCBI taxonomy): domain Eukaryota; kingdom Metazoa; phylum Arthropoda; class Insecta; order Lepidoptera; family Noctuidae; genus Tholera; species Tholera decimalis. Next base: position 20,391,061 of record OW964557.2, read on the forward strand.
TTTGAGCCCCTAAAGTCTCTTATTCCGGTACTTATTATATACATGCGCTAATATTATAAAACATACAGCATCTTTATACTTTCACCGTATACTTAATTTTAAATTAGTTAACATCTATCGAAAAATGTGAAAAATATCGGCCGAATCGTAATCAGCAACTTTTAAAAATAAATCTTCTTTTTTAAAATCATTATCCTATATCTAAATATGAAAATATACTGTTAAAATAAACTTTTGGAGATGCTTGCGTAGGTGCCTCCTAGATATTTAAACCAATTCATTATGTTCCATCTAAAATACGAGTAGGTACCTCATGAAGCAATAACATAGAATTTAATATTACATATCTCCGCCGTCAATACTAAAACTCAAATGTAAGACGCAATTACTACAAATGAAGTACCAAAAACAATTGAACTTGCATAATATTATTTTAACGGTACGCTGGTATAAGAACGTCGTATAAACGTTACGTAAGTCGCTCTGATGAGTAGGGACGTATTTTGCCAAAGAGGAATTGAGCACACTTGTGCTCTGCTCAAAGTTTCCATTGTAACATCTTAACTTATGCAATATAGCTTCTGCTTCTTTAATACTTTCCACGACGCTCGATTACGTTTAACGACGCAGTTCGAATGAATTTTCTTATTTACAGTAAGCTGGCAGAAAATCGGATGGTATTCTTAGACGGCAGGATTCACACGAGACGTGCTTCATACGAGAAGTTTTGCGTGCTGTTTCATTTTGCATTCAAATAGACACAGTGAATCTCGATTCATATGGCTGGCTTGTTGATTCGCTTTCTGTATATCTACACAGCAATGTTGTAACAAACATAATTATTACTCTATGAGGCGATATTTTTGCATTCTCTGATAACTTATATTTCTTGGAATTTCAACGTTTGTTTTAATTGTTGTTTGCGGTTTGATTGGAGTTTTTGGGATTATGCGAATACAGTTACTGATTTAAACGAAACATACTGAAGTTAATACTTTTGGAGTAGCTAATTTTATTTCGAAAAATGGATTCGATTACGATACTTTATTTCATTACTATCATTTATGGAGTAAGGTCACATGCAAAGATTCTCCTAGAATTCAATATCCATCATGTATTGTAATAGCTAAAAGCTTTGTCCGCGCGGTCATATACGCATGCTTGTAGGCCGTTATTAATGATGCCGCCATTGACGCGCCCATATCGATCTAATATCAATAACCTATCGACAAAAAGGCTCTTCGACACGATACAGGTAATTTTAATTTAAGTATAAGCGGTACCAGGGTGTGGTCAAAGTGGTTGCTCTATTCTGAAACTCGCTTGTATCGGTAAACGCTGTAAAAAGTAATGAAAAGAACTCGGCTGCGTTAAAAAAATACAATATAAAAAGACACATTTAGGTAATAATGATTCATTTATGTATGTTAATAAATGGTAACAGAGTTACAGCTATGTTATTTCCGTACATAAATTTGAATACATAGATCAAATTCTAAGACGGACTATTAATTAATAGAACACATACAAGGAGAAGGAACAAATAATGCAAGCAACTACTCCTTTAATCATGCAAACAGTTCCCCGGCGAACAACTTCGATTCAAACAAGCACACGAAAACGCTCATATGTACCGCATACGCTTACAAAACTAACTTATAAATACCACACTATACGCCAATTTACTTATATCAAATACATTACCAATATGAGACTAATCTATACATAGAAATAAAATTGAATTTCAAAACAACTAACAAGCGCTTATAGCTTTTTACACGAACAACTTTCTTTAAATTTTGACCTAGAATGGCTGAAGCGATTTTAATGTGACTTTCACTGGTCGATAGTGGAAGTTATAGGGCAACATATAGGCTACTTTTATCCCTAAAATCTTTCTGCGCTAACGAAGTCGCGGGCACGCATGTCAAACATATGTACATGATCAAAATCATAAACAAATGACGTTTTATATACCAAACATATATACGATAAATATATAATTATTTAGAAATCCTATCATCACACCACGAACTATGAGCTTACGATATGGAATAGAGGCCTAAAATCTGTAAATAGGCCAAACCACTCAGCTTACATTGTTCCGCGAACTCTAATAATTATTATTAATGATAGCGCACGCTTATGAAAATTCCGACGTGAAGAAAGGTTCTTCGTATTAAAACGACGTATATACAGTATTAATCAGCAAGGTGACGACATGGATTGTGATTAGTCACCTTTAGGGCTGAGGCACAGTGTAGACAAACATAAGTATGTACTTGCTTTACCCCTCCCCTCTTAGTTATTTCCTCAAATATAAACAATCAAAGTAACACTTTAGCTTGTTAGTTATTTTTTATTTATTGAAGGTAATTTTTCTTTTAGGGTTGAGGGTATGGCAGGTGGAGTAAAGCTCTGACTGAGTGGCGTCCAAGGACTGGAAAGAGGAGCATTGGTCGTCCGACAGCGAGATGGGCAGACGAGATTATTGCCATCATGGGTATCCTGAATGAGACTAGCACATGAACGTGGAGCTTGACACACGCAAAGGAAAGCCTATACCCAGCAGTGGGGGAAGTCAGACTGTAGATGATAACGATGATTTTTCCGATATCAAAGCCAGATTGAATTAATTCGCGGCAACGCTTGTAAGTCAAATGGCACTTGTGCTTATATATTTAACTCTCTTGTGAACCTGGACCCACTACCCGGAATTACCGACAATATCTTACAACTACCAAAATAATCAAAAGGGTTTCAGGAAACAATTCTGTTTTAGCTTTTTGCCAAATAGCTCGAATTTCTTTAAAATTGGACCATTCGAAATAGCCGGACAGTCAGTTAGGCGGCTATTACCTAGTAATAACCAACTGCTTATACGTTGCGGTCAAATATTATATACAGTTAGTTGAAACTATATATTATGTATGGGTAGAAATAAAAAAAGTAAGAATATCTAAATCTTCTAAATATGTATATGTTTTTCCAACCATGTTTTCTATTTTCTGCCATGTTATTACTGTGAATTAATTAATTAATGTTATGATTCGTTTTTATTTAGGATTTATTACTGTCATTACATTCGAAGACACCAAAGTTCACGATCAAGATAACCGTAATTTTAAATTAAAATACAAAAAGTTGCGTTTCATTTTACGACAGCAATGTTTCACTCCAAAAGATTTCATTTTAGTGTGCTTAAACAGAAGATTGTCGAATTGAAGAAAAATCTTTTTTGTAAGCGACTATAAATTCTAGATTAAAGTTGTAAAGATTACCTACCAGGAAAATGTAAATAATATAATAAGTTCTATGTACGTATTTTGTTTAAATATAAATAATTCTCAGCATTTTTACGAGTAAATAAACCAAGTTTATCTCAACTATTAAGATTGGATTATATACACAGAATATCAATATTTTACGCGAATAAATCTGACCATGCCAGTCCTATTACTACAGGTGCAAACCGACTTCCAAAGGCTAAGCCGGTTGTCGGATTTTCGGGCTTCCAACTGCGGTAAGTACATCTTTCGTAGCCATGACAACCGGGACCACTTGGAAACGTTTCGATATTGAAAGCAAAACGAAGGTTTACCCCGCATATCGTGCCATTTTCGGCAGGAGCCCTTGAGCTTTAATCACCCCTTGCAAATGATAATATGAGAGACGTCAACTGTGGAGGCATAAAAACCCCATCTCACCCCACTCTATCAATCCGGAAGAATACCTGGACACAAACTGCAATGGCCAATCGAGAAATCACTTAACTGACTGCGGGCCCAGGTAGGCCGCTGTAAATAGATATATAATATACTTTATTGTACACCGAAATTTAAACACACCTATTTAACATAATTTCTTAATTCTATGGTTACAATAGCGGTCTTATCGCTAAATACAATCTAGCCAAAAGGGGTTTCCTGAACCCCTCGCAGACAAATTCCAGTTTGGAGTCCCTTTACATGATATGGCCCACCTCTTGTCATGTCCACAGCCACCTGCATCTTGCAGGATCTTAATTAGGCCAATGAAAGAGCTGTGCAGGGAGCAGCATATTGGGCCAAAGATGTTTGAGCATCAACTCGAAAAGAAGAAGATGCTACAATAATTATTACTTAAATAAATTGAGGTTAGACCTTATAATGCCAATTCACATCAGTTGAGACCAATTAATACTGAGTAATCGCTTTATTGCTAACAAGTAAACTAATCCGTTCCACCATCAAACTCTAATTGGCATCTTATTACCCATTGCAGATTAAAACAAAGTACAGTTAACAGCAAAAGCCGATCGATATTTCAAAACATTGAAAGCCCTTTACAATGAAATTCCTCATGAAAATAGAGCAGCCACTCCTTGAAATTCCCAAAAGAAATACAATTTTACAAACTCAAGCTCATACTTAAAACATTTTATCTTAATAATAATAACATAGTATAAAGCAAAGTCACTTCGCTGTGTCTGTCCCTATGTATGCTTAAATCTTTAAAACTACGCAACGGATTTTGATGCAATTTCTTTCAATAGAAAGAATGATTCAATAGGAAGGTTTTTAAGTATATATCATGCATAATATAGTAGAGGAGCACTGATAATTTTTGAGGTTTCTAATTTAATGTCGCAAATAAACACATTTTTTTGCGCTTGCTTTGCAAACGCTGGCTGAATCCTACGAGATAGATCAGAATAATGTACTACAGTATTGTACACCTTAAAAAGGTCAACAAAAAAGTCCTCAATGGCATCTGTCTCACAACAACCATTTTTTATCCTTTACTTTTTACGAGAAATATGAGCATATTTTACGAAGCCATTTTAAGCAATACAGCATTAATCCTTATCCAATTAAGTACCATAAATACATTGTGCATTTAATATAAATCAATATTGCCCTTTATAGAATATAATTTAATTAAATAGTTTAGATATTACAGATTTAAAATGCAAGGACATAGCGGTTGCGGCGCGGTGCCGGCGGAGGCACGGCGCGCGTACCTATGTTGCTTAGATTTGAGCGTTGAATGTTTTTCCCATGGTAAATTATGTGTCGCACTTTCAAGAGTAATTACTAAAGAGAACATGGATGTCGAATGACAAAAAGGCTGTCAACGATGTATATAAAGACATTCTATAGTATATTTGATATAAACATTGCACCCGTGCGAAGCCGGGGCGGGTCACTAGTTACATATAAACTCAAACTCAAAATGTTTTATTTCACATAGGCCTACAGCCGTCAAAACGTCAGCAGTTAGGACGCATAGCGCATAGGCCTACTAAGGGACTTATAAAATGTCAGAAGCTCTAGTGCACAATTCGAATTTGGTCATTTACTATGGAGAAGAACAGGAAAGTAGCTCCATGGTTACTGTTTTAAAAACATAATTGATTTTCACAATGCATTCAAAATACTTTTTTTTCCGATGTGGAAATCCTCATGGATGTCCTCCACCCTGGGGCGGGCGAAGGGGTCTATCAGACTCTTATTGACTAAAAACACCCCGTGTTTCCTCGTACACATACGCCGGGGGCTGCGGGAACACATAAGTATTCTTCAACACGGCCCTAGTGTCGGACCGCCATTGCGTGCCCCATCTTTTTGAGTGGGGGGAGTGAGGTGTTTGACTCCCCCTGTAACTTCTGAGAAGGGCGTGCATGGAACAGAACGCGCCGCCACCTCTGGTATCTTGTTATAGGTGATGGCGGGCATCCTCAAGTCCACCGTCCCTGGATCCATTTAAGGGGCCTACAGAGGTCTTTGTATGCCCTCTGTCGACGCCCGGTGCACCTTCTGCGGGCTGGGAGACCTACGCTAGCTATGCTATCCTTCTGCGATATGAAGAATTTGCAGAAGGATATCACCCCGTGGCACGACGCAGCACCGCTGGCCATGGAACGAATCACAGCTGGCAGCGACAGGTCGTTTCTCACTTATGAAATGAGTGCACACCGCGGCTCCTCCCAAGCTGCACACTCTGCAAGCGTATGCCACGCCATGTCCTCTCGACAATGGACGTAGTGATGACACCGAGCGTCTGGCTCTCTGCCTATGCGACGTAGGAAGTTTCCGAAGCAACCATGCCCCGAGAGCACCTGTGTGCCCTAAAAGATAGGGAGCCGTGCCTCCTCCCGAGCCAACTATCAAGAACTGGCCGGACCGCCTCGATAGTAATGAGACCGGTGGTAGGGCGCATAAGCCTGTCCCGCCATTCCACCAACAGGACCTGATGGAGCTATAGCCGGTGCAGCGTGAGCTGCTGCTGCACCAGTGCTATGCCCCGAGTCCGCGCCTCCTCATGCCACCGTTGAAGTGACGCGAGGGCTATCGGTTCCAGGTCCCACGGTGGGGATCCGGCCAGTGCGCAAGCCACCTCGTAGGAAATCGTGCGATACCCTCTGATGACCCTGATGGCCATCACCCTCTGTGGTTTTCTCAGTACTGCAACACTGCAGGCCGTCAGATCCCCTGCTCACACCGGGGCCGCATACAGAGTCATGGACCGCACGATCCCCACGTACAACCGCCTGCAGGTGGTGCTCGCCCCCCACATTGGGAAGTAGCGTTGATAGCGCCCATCAGTTTGGTCGCCAGCCGCCGAAAGTGGGGGCCAAAGTCCCAGCGGCCGTCGAGCCCAATCCTAGGTACTTCATGGTTGACCCGACAAAAATCACGAAAATTTGGCATAAACCTATTACTATTAAATATTTTGAATATTTGTGTAATTTTAGCAAAATAAATGCGTAGTCTTTAGCAAACCTTAATTTTATTATGAAATCATATCGGGCCAATGTCAATTCACGAGTCCTTAAATTTCCCAGAACCATAAAAGTGGCTCCCATCCCATTCTAAGAAATGTCCATCACTGGCGTCTGCTGAAAATTTGACTTCGAGGCCATGTTTGTCATTGCAATCTGAAACCAAAATGGCAATCATGTCGAATAAATTGCCAATACTCTACTGTGTATTTTGATCCTTATTCTATTTCAAACAGTTATATTACTATTGAATTCTGAAGACAAAAGTATACTTATACCCCAATATTAAGCCAATACACGTGTTCAATTAGGAGTCGAGCCTTTTATCATATATCGGTAACAAAGTCTAATAACGAGCATCGAACAAATACCCCCAATAACATTGGCTAATTCCTCTTTGAATATTCCTTGTTGCGATTAAAATGTAATTTTAGAACAATATTTTGAAACTGAGTACTTGTTTGTCTACTGACTGTAACATAATAACTGAACTTAGGCTGCCAATTCGTTTCCTAAGACTAGAATAAGTACAGAAAAAATATCCAACATAGCACAACAGAAACAAACTCAAACTAAATAAAACAATTGTAAGGCATCATACGATTGCACTCAACGTCTCTATATTAGAAGGCTTACCATTTCAGCTGCAGAGACCACACATTTTTTTTTTTTTTGGGGTGGGAAAGTCATCGAATGACTTCTTCCGCTCTGGGTCAAGCGGAAGGGTGTGTCAGATTTGTACTGACTAAAAACCCACCCTGTTCCTTCGGCTGACCTAAATTTCCGGGGCCGCGGTAACTCGGCAGAACTTTCCCGCAAACCCCGGCAAGCAATGGCCCTATGAGGCCCCGTCGCTGGTGTTGACAGCTCTTTGAGGCGCGCGTGGAACACGACGCGCCGCCGACCCGGGCCTGGTCCTTACCGGACGGTGAGCGACCCCTGCTCGCTGAACCAGAGCAGGGCGCGAGAGGTCGCCGCCGCCGACCGCCTCTACGAGGACACAACGGTGCTCCGCCCAAGCAGGGCACACCTCCACCGTATGCTCCACCGTGTCCTCCAGGTGGTCCTCACAATGACGAGACCCGGGCGTGTCCTCCCGCTGAGTCCGAAACAGGTACCTCCCGAAACAGACATGTCCGGTCAGCACCTGCGTCAGGCAGAAGGTGAGGATGCCGTGGCCTCTCTCCACCCACTCCTCAAAGAGGGGACATATCGCCGCGATTGCGGCGTGCCCAGAGACCACACCTAGTACTGATTTCCAGCTTTCCTGTTGGCAGCCACCCTGGGGCACGGTCACATGTGAATATCTAAACTATAATTAATATTATAATAAAGAGGAAACATTTATATTTTTGTATGTTACATACATACAAAAACACAAAAATTTCCTTTTTGTAGCTGCATCTTCAGTGAGTGACATAGGCTATATTACACTTTCAAAAAATACGGATCCCTAATAAAAATGAAATAATGTAACCCAAGGTGTGAAAAAAATTAGTCATAAAAAATCTTTCATAGCGTGTGCTGCGGAAACTTTTGATGAAAGAATTAAAAAAAAATCTACGTAAGTATTAGATCGTATCAATATCTACAAAAAAGTCCGCGATAGCATATGTCTAACTACTGTAGTTATGCCACTATAACTACTTTTTATATTTTAGAAGTTGATAAAAGTGCCGACAATAATAGTCAAACCATTTATTCATACCTCTGTATTAATCCTTATCCCATTAAATGATATTTTATTAAAGACCGTTTCAATACCTGTAAAATACTTGTTGGGGATGATATTGAGTGAAACGGACGATTTCTTTACATTTGTTTAATTTCAGGATAACCGAGTGGTATACAGAATTGTTAATAAATAAAATACGCGCGCGCACTCGGTCCTTGATCTCGTCGAATGGCGGCGGGCCCGCGCCGCGCTCCTGCGCCGCCCGTTGCTCCCCGCACCTCTGTCGCGGCCCCCGGTTCGTCGTGCGCGTGTACATCTTCCCAGCCTTGAAAGAGCTAACTTTCAACAGGTTCCTCAGATTCTTCTTCATCCGGCAGCCGGACGATGTAATGGATGGCTCTCCGGATTGTTCCCTTGGATGTATAGATATCTACCACACGGCAAGTGTTGTCTGCGCCCATGTGTAGTCGTGTACTGCGGCCAAGCCGCCAGCGTTACGTAGGCAGATTCTGGTCCTTTATTAATACCATGTCCCCAATTCTAGGACCGATAGACTCAGTTTTCCATTTGGACCGCTGCTGGAGTTCCGCTATAAACTCTTGAGACCATCACTTCCAGAACTCGAGGCGTAGTTTGCAGATGAGGTGGTACTTCGGTCTGGAGTCTTCCGCTGCAAAAGAGGACACCAACGTCAGTGGCCGTCCGATAAGGAAGTGCCCGGGGGTCCAAGGGTTTAAGTCTAAGGGATCAGAAGACAAAGGGGAGAGAGGGCGAGAATTCAGGATTGCCTCTATCTGTGTAAAAATAGTTGACAACTCCTCAAAAGTAAGGGAAACATTGGCTGCTGTTCTTTTTAAGTGATATTTGGCTGCCTGTACGCCTGCCTCCCAGAGCCCACCAAAATGCGGTGAATAGGCCGGACTAAATTTAAATGAAATGCCTTCGTTAGTAGTGTAATCAATGACTGAGTCACGACTGGAGCGTAGCACCTTACTTAGTTCATTGTTTGCCCCAACGAAGTTAGTGCCATTGTCACACCAAATTTCATAGGGCTTACCTCTGCGCGACACGAATCGACGTAAACATAAAATAAATGCTGCTGTAGTAAGATCACTCACCAGCTCGACGTGAACCGCTCTGGTACTTAAGCAAACAAATAGACAGAGGTAACATTTATTTATTCTAATACCTCTTCCCTTTTTACTAGAGATTTGAAACGGTCCGGCGAAGTCAGTACCAGTCGAGTGGAAAGGGAAAGTAGGCCTCATCCTATCCGATGGTAAGTTGCCCATTATAGGCTGTATAGTCTTACCACGAAATCTAGTGCATACAATGCATTGTTTATTTACCTTGCGCGCTAAGGCCCTCCCACCTACAGGCCAGTACCTTTCTCTCACAGAAGATAATAATAATTCCGGACCTGCGTGGAATAAACGTTGGTGTTCATTTCGCATTAATAAAAGGGTAAGTCTATGTTTACAATCTAATATTATAATTGGATGTTTCTTGTTATAATCGAAACTTGAATTGTCAAGACGGCCTCCTACTCTTAATAAACCCTCAGAGTCAAGAAACGGATTTAAATTAGATATTTTGGATTTCTTAGGTATTCCTAAACCTATACTTAGAAGTTTCAACTCTATATCGAACGATTCGTTTTGACATATTTTAAAGAGAATGATATGTGATTTATTTATTTCGCTAGTTTGTAGTGAATTTTATAATTTAGTTTTGTTCCTACAGTTATGCAAAAACCGCAATACATATGCAAACACGCGACTTAAGTGATTAAACTTGGAATAATTATTAAAATTAATGATAGAATTATAACTGTCATCGGGAGCCACCTTAGTTTGTACATGAACCTTTAGCTCAGGTAATTCGACTGCGACTGCGACTACGTCATTACAAAAAATGCGTTTAGCTATCATTTAATTTAATATATATTTATAAAAAAGTTTCATCTTGAATCAGACTTGTGCCAGCCGTTTCGCTGTAATGAATTTCTTGGCTGCGTCATTTTAAATCTGTGATAACTTCTAAACATTTAAATGAAAAAGTAAAGGGCAAATTTTGATCTACATTAAATGGCCAATAAATAAAAATGGTTAATTTCATCAAAGGGCATTTGTATATGATGTTAGCAAAATTTATGTATCCTTATCCAAATAAGTATAAATAATATACTTATTTGGATAAGGATTAGTATTTATTAGGAGAAATTACCTTTTGCAAATAGAGTAATATTTTAAATTAATTAATTAGAGATAAAAATGATTAGGTACTGTGAGTCAACCATATGAGATAGGTATATGCTACCGCGGACTTTTGTGTAGGCCTTTTTATGATACATACATTTCCGTAGTACATTATTTTAACGTAGGTTATTTGGACGTAGTACTTGCAATGTAAGTGCTTGAACATCGTTTTTTTTTTGGCGGCATCATCACAAAATATGGACATTTCTCTATAATACAAATACTTAATTAGAATGTTTAAATTAACATTGTTTATAAAAAAAATGAGTGTGGCACTCGGGGACTGCCGCGGTAAAGCTATTGCATAGCATTTTTATCAACTTATGCAGTTCTAATTATTTATTTATTTTATTTATGCAGAATTTTTTTCTACACTTTCTTCATTAATAAATGCACTTTGTTTATTGATATTTAAAACACTTTATACACTACCTATACACCTATATACTTTCTCACAAACAGCTGCTTACGTATTCGTCCGATTTCGGAGCAGCTCGTCTCGATCCGTGCGAGCTTCGTACAGTCGTACCATATATATAATATATACGTTAAGGTTCAACTAGTCGCGGGCTTGAACTCACTCGTGGACTCAGTTATGAGCAGTTAGCAGCTAGTCTATACGCATACGTCTAGTCGCACGCACACAAACACCGTGCCGAAGTCTGCCGAACTGAAACGACGTTAGACGATGCACGGCTTTCAACGCCGCACCGCTGTGCCAGTCGGAGTATTAAGCTCTGTTTTCCTAGGAAAGCGGTGCCGTCATATAGCGGCCGTAATATTACGGACGCAAAAAGGCGGCCGTCTTTACGGTGACGACATGTGGAAAGTTCCACGGCCGTTTTAACACACTGTCTGCTTCATCGCTATCTAGTGTATTACATTCTCTTTGGAAACGTTCACGAAACCATCTGACACCGACAAGACGGCCGTCATGCAAATGGCGGCACCGCTTTTCGACGTTACGGTGTCAGTTACCGCTCTCTAGGAAACCGCGCCATTTTGTTTACATAGACAACGTTCTAGTGACGTCATTCACCGCTGTATTACGGCCGCTATATGACGGCACCGCTTTCCTAGGAAACCAAAGCTTAACACCCCCCGTGTTAGGTTTATTTTCGTTACGAAATTTCTTGATTCGGTCGCCGCGCTCAAAGCCATAAAGAATAGAAACGTGCCGTGGTGTGTGTGTAACGTAATAAATGTGGTATCTATGTAATTTATTTTGCTAAGTTTTTTATTTGTAACAGTTAATTTGATCAATACAGTGTGAAATTTATATAAAATCTGTATCGAGTGCTAATCTGTATCATACATCGAAAATATGTATAAATACAAAGAAATCTGTATGTATCGCAACATTATCAGACAAAACGTGCGTATTTTTTTACCGTAGTGCGCGGTACTACATACATTCCTATGCGATACAAAAATATTTGCGGTAGATTCACTGCAATTTTGCAGCGAGGCACAGTGGGACGAAAATCGAGTTTCATAGACATAGACCACTTACAATTTTTTTGTCGTTTCATTGCTGGAAACCAATGCAACCAGTTAAGGAAGCCCCAACAGTATCATATTTTTGAATATCAGATGATTCTGACGCGAAAATATTTTTTTTAATAAAAAATGTATGGACGAATACAGTAAAATCCATTTTTATCGAGACTCGTGAGAGTGCCCGTTATATCCTCGGGTATGATTTTTGTCCTTATTTTTCACTATTTTTTGACATATAGCTCTCGACGGACTTTAGGTGAAAAAAAATTAAACGTATTTTTTATTATTATTTGATCTTATTCCGAGTATTTACGGTATGTAACGACCTATATTGACCTGTATTTGACAACTGGCCTATTGTCTTTTTTTTTTAACGTGGTAAAATTATCAAATAAGTCCTCCCACCCCGGGCAGGGTGGGAGGGACTGTCAGACTTTTACTGACTAAAATCCACGGTGTTCCTTCAATAACCCTTTACGTACCGGGGTCACGGTAATGGGATAAGTCCCACGACCCCGGCAGGCTTCGGCCCTCTGCAGAGGGGGCCTCTTCATGTTGGTGACGCTCTTTGAGGCGCGCGTGGAACACAACGCGCCGTCGACCCGGGCATGGTCCATGGTCGGACAGCGAGTTGCCCTTTACTCGCTGTCCGCATGCCCGCGCCTACGGTGGCCGGAGATCGTCGGCCGACGTCCGACGCCGTGGGCGTCTACCACTGCGGCTGGGCTGGAGGGAGGACGCCATCCTCTCCCACACGCGGCCCGCCTCCTCCTTCGGAAGCATGACTGCTTCGCAGAAGGAGGCGACCGCTTCCCACTCCCTCTCGCCCCGCAGCATGGCCTCGACCAATGCCGGGCGCGAGAGGTCTCCGCCTATCGCCACCGTGAGGACACGTCGGTGCTCTGCCCAGGCGGGGCAGTCTTGCACCGTGTGTTCTACGGTGTCCTCAGGGCGACCCTCGCAGTGGTGACACCCAGGCGTTTCCTCCTTTCCCATCAGACACAGGTACCTCCCGAAACTTCCGTGTCCGGTGAGGACCTGCGTCATGCGGTAGGTCAGGATGCCGTGACGCCGATCTAGCCACTCCTCAAAGAGGGGTCTTACCGCCGCAATTGCGGCGTGCCCGGCCTATTGTCTAGAGAGAAATTTAAAGAATATACTCGGAGAACAGCGGAAATGTATATCCAGAGCCGGATTAACCCTGTCAGAGGCCCTAAGGCAATGGCATTCTGGGGCCCCTTTTCTTACTTTGACTGACCAAATCGTGTGTGAACTGAGGAAACGCACATTAAGGGCTATGGTTTTTAATATATTTGTTTACTTATTCCCAGATTTATTCTAAAATTGTTTTAATTCTACTACTAAATCTAACGATTTGTATTTTGTAAGATAACAGTGAAGTCCCTAAGTTCATACGCACATCAAATTCTCGTTCGAAGAAACATGTTTTCTTGGTGCGTGCACTGGGCCTGGGCCTCTAATTGATGCGGGGCCTCTAGTTGAAGCGGGGCCCCTAGGCAGTTGCCTACTCCGCCTAATGGTTAATCTGGCCCTGGGTATATCGGATTGTACAATTGGTACTATATGCCAGCAACGGTACATAAAATCCTCATGCATGGTACTGATATAGCTAATGTAGCAATTGTGCCCATCGGAAAACTTTCTGAGGAAGCTTCAGAGGCTAGAAATAAAGATTTCCGCAGGTACAGAGAGTTTCATGCTCGGAAGACAAGCAGAGTTAATACCAATCAAGATATTTTAAACATGAAGCTTCTCTCGTCCGATCCTGTCATTTCTTCTACAAGAACTGTACTCGATGCAGCTCGAAAAAAGAAGTTAAGTGCAGGAGCCCTAGAGCTTTTATAAATTACTGCCGCCGATTATCCAGATTTAGAGTTTATAAATGTAGACAACATTGATCCTCAAACAGATACAGAATTCGAAACTGATGAACAGTAGTAAGAATATTATCTACCATAGTAGTAAGAATGTGTTTTTGTTATATGTTTGTATTGTATATATATATTTTTTTGTATGTATTGTATGTTTTTTTTAATGTTGAATGTATGAATAAATGAAATGATGCTGAGTCATTTTTTTTCTAATACTAAGTAAATTAGCAACAATGATACGCCGAGTAAGGGTGTTACCACACTAATCGATCGATCGTCGATCAATGGTAGAATGGATTATTCACCAATCGATCAACGTCAACCATGTCGATCGATGCCATCGATCGATGATCGATCGATTGTTGTGATAACACCCTAAAGACAACATCTGCCGAGCCCATTGTCTAGATTAATCACGTACGGTCATTGACAAAATGGCGTATTAGCAGATAAACTGTCATTAAAGAGGCAGTAATACACTTTAGACAATAGGCCGATTGTCAAATAGAGGTCAATATAGGTCGTTACCTACCGTAAATACTCGGAATAAGATCAAATAATAATAAAAAATACGTTTCATTTTTTTTCACCTAAAGTCCGTCGAGTGCGAGGAGCGTGCTATATGTCAAAAAATAGTAAACAATAAGGACAAAACTCATACCCGGAATATAACGGGTACTCTCACGAGTCTCGATAAAAATGGAGTTTTCTGTATTCGTCCATACATTTTTTATTTAAAAAAAATATTTTTGCGTCAGAATCACCTGACGTGCAGAAATATGATACTGTTGGGGCTTCCTTAACTGGTCTGCATTGGTTACCAGCAACGAAACGACAAAAAAAATTATAAGTGGTCTATGTCTATGAAACTCGATTTTCGTCCCACTGTGCGAGGGGCCACCGGTGACTCTACTGCACGCGTTTATTCCACCGCAGTGCGCGCACTTCTATGACAATCCATACTTCACAGATTTTGCGTTTTCAAAACGCAACGCAGTGAGCGCACAGCCTTAAACATATATTCACTCATCTCTTCTTTTGCGAGAAAAAAGTTCAAACAAAACACACTTCCGCATTTATAACATAAAGCACGTTTATATATTCGATGTTACTTACTTTGGTAATGAAGATTATACTTTAAAATATTATAATGTAATTCTTCGAAGGCTTTGAAGCCGTGATGTCCATAATCATAATCTTTATTCTCACGCCACAATACATAAACATTTTTACAATTATTGCGGACACATTTACAATTATTGGGTCCAAAAAAGTGACTGCATCATCTATGTAGTATAAGCAACTGAATTCTAAGTGGTATTGGTGCACAAAGCCAATGAATAAGAGTAGGTAACATATAATTGTTTCTAACTCACTAACGTTTTGATGTTACCTTTGCATGTATATATTCTGTAAAAGAAATATGGAGATTCTCTGAAATAAATAAACAAAATAGTTATCTCCCACCACCAACCCACACTTGGCCCACGTGGTAGATTACGCCTCATTCCCTCTCATAGAGAGAAAGCGTTTGTCCCAATACTCATAACGTATAGGCTAATTATTTTGTAATTTTGTATTGTTGTAAATAGTAAATAGTTGTACCTAGAATTCTAGAAATCCAGTATCAAGTATGATAAATCGTTTTTAATTTTCGATATGAGATCTAACGGTAAAAAAAAGTTTTTGAAATGAGTGTGCTATGGAATTACACAATCTAATTCCGCCAAGTCAGTTCCATCATCGGACTACAAGACAAACGTCGATGCGCCATCGTTACATGATGGACATCCCACCCATACGCACAAAACATTTTGGGAATACTTTCACTGTGCGTACGGCTAAGGAGTGGAATTCCCTACAGGAGTCTGTGTTTCCTGATCGCTATAACCTGGGAGTCTTTAAGTGAAGAGTGAATAGGTTACTTCTAGGCAAGCGTGCTCCATTTTCGACCACATCATCACTTACCATCAGGTGAGATGGTGGTCAAACGCGAGCCTACTATCAATAAAAAAGCTTTTAGAATTATCGTTTTTTCTTTCAAAATAGGTATAAGGTCTGAAATCGACTTATAAAACATCCAGACTTTGCTGACATTCGTACCGAAGTGTTTTCCAAAACTTTTCTCTATGTACAGATTTACGTACCCAACATGTAGGTACTACACAATATGTATTAAAATAACTATGAATAAAAATTCTGTTATGAAATAGGAGCAGTTTGTGAATTTACACTGAATTTTTTCAAAACTTTTAGGCATATTTTCACCGCAGGTCAATACAGCGATCTTTGCTATACCAAATATTTTAACGAATATAGAACGGCCACTATATTTTTAATGATAGTTTTTCACTAGAATTTTTGAAATAAAATACATGTAGGTTTTTGCAATACATATGTAGGTACTGACCACATTCATTAACGCACGAGTATACTGACGTATTTACACACAACATCGGTGAGTACGAAACCTTTGGCATAAAGGAAGCTAAGTCCAAACCAAAAACTAAGTAATTATGATACTACAGTAAAGGCTGTGGAATCCAAATATCAACGGCTCTATTAATATTTTATTGAAGAGAACACCCGCAATCCAAAAAAATGAAAGCAGTGTAAATCCTGTTTCCGGGCCTGCTGCCAACTCACTTCGCATTGCAGAAAGATGAGCTATAAGATAGTAATAGAACAAGATATAGAAAATGAACTGGAAAGTGAACATGCCTCGTTCTCTGGTCTGCCACATGTCATGAACAGTGATATAGTGTTTTGCTGGCTTTCGACGTATTATTTCGATTTTATAGATTTTGCTTTAGAATATAGTGTAATAGGGTATTGGGTGCGTGTGAAAAATTATTAAACAAAGACGGTATTTTCCCGAGTCTAAGGCGCGTCGTGATCCTCGCGCGCCTCAATGACCAGTTAGCACCAATGATCCCTATCATTCATATCTCGATGGGACTAATGCCCTTTTTAACGGTGTGAAAATCATCAAATGACTCTTCCCACTCCAAGTAAAGCGTAAAGGAGTGTCACACTTTTACTGACACTCTGGGGCCACGGTGTCATTAGAACCTTCCCACAACGCCAGCAGGCAGCAGCAGTAGGCAGCAGTTGCAGGAAGGGCAACTAAAGGAACAAGGTAAGTTTTTAGTCAGTATGAGTCTGACACTCCCCTTCGCTCCCTTCCACTCCACCCAGAGCGGCAGGAGTAATTTCATGACTTTCCTTCGGAAAAAAATCGACAACTCGTAAACAACCCAAAGCCATGCTTTTGGATTCAAAATATATATTTGCAAATTAAACTAGTCAACCTGTATATTTACAATGCATTTCCTTATATTATTTTAGTTGTAACTTTGTCTCAGTAGCTCTAGCCTAACATGCTCAAGAATATTAGATATTTCCACATCCATGCTATATAGGTATGTAGTAAAAAATAGTACTGCTAGGCACACACTAAAACCATTAAAAATAGAGAAACCAGTTGTTTTCAAGGCAAGTTTGAACTCGTTGTTGGGCAAAAC
This sequence comes from Tholera decimalis, assembly GCA_943138885.2. Taxonomy (NCBI): domain Eukaryota; kingdom Metazoa; phylum Arthropoda; class Insecta; order Lepidoptera; family Noctuidae; genus Tholera; species Tholera decimalis. The sequence continues at coordinate 20,408,673 of OW964557.2, forward strand.
TTAAACTAATTTTTGTTTTCTCCAAAATCAAACTTAATTCCTTTGAATAGTTTTCTCTATTTTTAGAGTTTAAGCTTTTGCCTCAGAAAAGTATTAGTTATGAAAATACCATTATGAATATTGAAACAAACTGAATCTAAAACCACATAACAATCGTACTAATTAGTGGATACAGTCATTTAGGTACATTAATATTTTATATGTCCTCATTATAACATGTAGAAAGAACAAGTGCCCGCCTTTGACCTTTGCTAACAATTTGTCACCTTACACATAAGCACATCATTATTTTACTTACATTCTAACTGCCACAATATTCTGAACATAGAAACTTTAGAAACGAACTTAGAAGCGTTCATGAAAGTTGACAAAATACTACATATGTACTACAAGTGTCTAATTAGTTATTTCATCAAAATCATTATTTACTTCAAAAAGCGACCGTGATCTTCGAGACTGTTTTGAAGTTGCTTCTCAAAAGCAGTCATTTGAAATAAATTGAGCACCTACATAATTGTTCTCATTCTAGATTTTATACATGACAATATTGGCATCGCGCGAATTTTTCTTTATAAAATCCCAATAGGAGACAGTAACCATCAAAGAAATCTAGAAAAAAATACTAAACTACAACTTTTATTCAGCATTAAAACGTAGTGTGTCGAACGACAAAAAACACTCGTCAAAACTCGAACAGAATTCGTAGACGCTTCTCAAGCACGAACACTTAACTCCAAAGACAATTTCATATTCGATAAAACAACTCTGAGGAATTGAACCAATTAGTATTATAACAATTTCCACGTAACATTGTTTGACAGAGGAATTATAATTACAGCCGCGAAATGTCCTTAAGAAATTTGAAATTACATCATACAACTTTACTTTAACCTCGGCAGACTAAATCAATAAGTTTAATTTCTGTTTCAGAGTTATATTCTTCAATTTGTGAATAATTACAGTGCGGCCCCGCTCCTATCTCCCTTTATCGAGTTCTCAAACGTGACCAGTTTACAAGGTTTACATAACCTTAATCTGACAAAAGTAGAAGTTACGATATGGTTTCCTCAATATCACACAAATGGCTGAATACAAAATTTCCACACGAAGATTGCTTGTAATTAATGTTTTCAAGGTATCAATTAGACACAGATATTGCATAATCTGATATGAGATCGACTTCGAACTTTTCAAAAACAGCTGCTGGAACTAATGTTATTTAAATTAGAATTAAAGATCATTTGATGCATTCAACTATTATTTACATGCTCATCTCGTTGTACTCAATATCTAATGAATTTCAGTTTTAAAATTACTTTTAAATCACTCATTAATTTAAACCACTTATATTACAAACCGAGTAGAATACAGTTGGTCGACTATTACTCGTAGATTTGTAAAGCCAACATAGGTCTTATAGTTTCCTTTCAACTTCGTTATATGAAGGTACTACTACCGTGACGTTTGAATTCCTACCTAGAACCACTTAGTTTGTAGGGAGGACACTTGACTCTAACGAAAAATAACACTTTAAAGCTTAATATTTCGCAAACGGATCACTAAATCGAACACTCCCATTATTTCCGAACGACCTATCCAACGATACCAAATTATGGCGTAGACGAGATAAAAAAAATCATCCCCTCTTTACGTGTAGGGGGAGTAACCTTAACCATTTTTTTATAATTTTATTCTACCACTTTGTCTACGTGATTAATATGTATATCTGTGCCAAATTTCAGCGTTCTAGCACCAAAATTTTCTGAGCTAAGTCGCGGACAAACGGACAAGGCGAAACTATAAGGTTTCCTTGTCGACTACAGAACCCTAAAATTGAATCGCCGAAAGGTATATATTACGCATAACTTCCGAACGACTGCACCAAATTAGATAATTCTTATTTTTTTATCCAAAATTCGGCAAAAGTCAGCTTGTTTAAAATATTAAAAAGATGAATTCATTGTTCGATTTTTTCATAGATACAGAAAACTCCCTCAAATATATTCATCCACAATTAAACCTTTTACAGAGCCATTAAATATACGCTAATAAAAATAACGTGAATGTGAATTATTGTTACCTAGTTCATCTAGAGTTAACGACTAAAACGTGTATCTCATTTTATTCATTCATTAATTTCATTCATTTATTCTCAAGGCAATTACAACAGGTTACAATCCACTTATTATAACAATACACATAATATGTTTTGGGCTGATTGTGACCCAGAGCGTAATCGCACAACATGACAACAACAACAAAAAAGAAATATAAATTTAACTACAAGCAATAGGTTATAGAAAAAGTGTTTAAAAGCTAAATTAGTGTAAAACAGTGTTAAGTATATATATTAAAACATTAACAGAGAGTAAGAGCACTTACAAGTCTTTTAAAAGCTGTGGTACGAGCATCGAAGATGTCAATACTAATTCTGGTATCTTTCGATATTTCATTATAAAGGCGACACATTCTAACGATAGGGTTGTAATAAGAGGTGTTTTGCATTTTGGCATCGAAGGTAATAAATAGGTATCAGATATACTTTAATATAATATGAGGAACTCATGGTTTAATGACGTAAACATGAGGCCGGTACCGATGACTTCTACGGAATAATCCGGAAAAGAAGTGCCTCGCTGCTGCGTCGCTGTCGGGGCAGCTCGAACGGGATCCTGAGCGTGTTGTCCGAGCGGTGGGATTCTCCTTTCTTGCGGAGATGGCTGCAGCTGCATGTCAGTGCTTGCACGTATTATTACCTTTGACATGCGTAAATACTTAATAATCTGACAACGTTTATAATCTGACATTGTTTTTATTTTATAAATTTTTTGACATTTCTCATTTTAATTTATTTAAATTTTTGTATTATTCCAAATTTAATTTAAATTACACAACTATGATAATTTATTTTTTATTTTTTTGCATGTATTTCTGTTTGTATAATAGTGTAAGCCGACCAATGGCACATGTGTAACTTTTGTATTTTGTATGGGTCACAGACCTGAATTAAATGTTTTTTTTTTAAATCTTCAGTGTTAAGCAATGCTTGCAGAGGTCGGTCCGTGGATGGGTGACCATCCTAACGTATCGAGATTCCTCCATACTTCGGGAAGTAGAAAGAAATCTTTGCCATTCATTACGGGTAGTTAAAAGTCAGAAAAGCTGATACCCGTCTTGCCATAATGAGTGTTACCCAGCAGTAGCTATACTCGTATTGGGTATCGTATTAAAAAAAACTTACTAATTTGTGAACAAAAAAGTCCGTGAAACTATATTTATGTAATTACAGAAGTCGGTAAATATTATAAATCACTATTTCGCAAAAGTTGGAAAAAATTAGCTGAAAATATAAGCAAAACTGCTCTCCCTAGTGAACCAATCACCTTAAATTCGTGTTGTCGTTCCTTCGTTCTTTTACCAACAGACGAAGATGAGGTTGGTTCACTTATAGCTGGTTTAAAAAGCAATTGCTCGGTTGGCTAAGATCTAATATCTGCAGAAATTTTAAAGAGAAATAAGGATGTCTTACGTTTGCCGATATCGCATATATTGCTTTCAACTGGAGAATTCCCAAAGATCTACAAGAAGTCTAGAATTCATCCAATCTACAAAAACGGGGACAGAGACTGTGTCAATAATGATAGGCCGATTTCCATTCTCCCTACACTCCCAAAAATTTTAGAACGTATAATTAATAAAAGACTTGTAAAATATCTGGAAAACAAATATCTTTTATCACATATCACAAGCACAATTTGGATTTAGGGCAAATAGGTCTACAGCAGATGCAGTATCCGAGCTTACAAATCATATAGTTAATAAGCTAGACAGTAAAAAGAAAACAATAGCCATATTTCTGGATCTAGCAAAGGCATTTGACACAGTCTCTGTTCCAATTCTATTGAGGAAGTTAGAATGTCTTGGGATCCAGGGTCTCCAGTTGAAACTTTTACAAGACTACTTAACTGATAGGACGCAATGTGTGCAAATAGGTAATGTTATAAGTGAGGAGATCCCTGTGACTTTCGGAGTTCCCCAAGGTAGTATCCTGGGCCCTACCCTCTTTATAGTATACATAAACGATCTGTGTCAGATGGATATCCCAAATGCTAAAGTCGTAACCTACGCAGATGACACAGCCTTGCTCTTTTCTGGTAGTTCGTGGGATGAGACTTTTTCAAAGGCACAGACGGGGATGAATATTGTCACAAATTGGCTACGCAAGAACGTTTTGACGCTGAATGTTGCAAAAACCCATTATATTAATTTCTCTATTTTAACGAACGACAAACCGGACTCTTCTCACCATATTGTCTCGCACTCATGTACTAAATCTGACAGTGTGAACTGTTTATGCCCTAATATTAATAACGTGGCTGTAACAAAGTACTTAGGAGTAATGATTGACAAAAATTTGAATTTTCATCAGCACATTGATCTACTCGCAGCAAGAATTCGCAAATTAATAGTCATATTTAAGGCTTTACGACATGTAGCTCAAAAAAATATTATTAAATCAGTTTATTTTGCTTTATGCCAATCACAACTCAGTTACTGCATAACCTCTTGGGGAGGCACTTCCAAAACTCACTTTTTGAAACTGGAGAGATCTCAAAGAGCAGTTTTAAAAGTTACTTTGTTCCTACCATTTGATCATTCAACCATAGACCTGTATCGGAGATGGGAGGTTCTAACAGTCCGACAACTGTTTATTCTGCATACAGTTATAAAACAACACTCTCTTTTAAAATATGAACCAAATAAATTCAGAGGCAAACGCCGAAAGTATGCAGTTTGTAAAACTAACCCCTTTAATACAAAGTATGCTCAACATTTTTTTTGTTACCAAAGTTTTAATTTGTACAATAATTTAAATCGGGATTTGTCTATTTATGCAGTAACTAAAGCTAAATGCAAATCATTGGTCATTAAGTGGTTGCGTGGCTTAGATTATAATCTTACAGAAGACCTTATAACTGAACTGTTATGTGGGTAGGAATAACGAAAGGTGTCAAAAATTTTTGCTCTGATTTAAAACTCATTTAAAAATTGAAATTGTATTATATTGAATATTTAATGTGTACATATACATGGTAATTTAGTGTACCCACCAGTAAAGTGTTATCTCCAAAAACCTTACTCAAAAACTAAAACAACAGTACAAAACTACAACATGGATGCACTGAAGGTATCACTCACTGAAATGATGACCTTATTTGAAAATAGGATGTCAAACTTTGAGGCAGAACTTCACAAAAATCCTTCAGGCACCTCAAGCAGCACTGACAGTTTATCAGAGGACTTCAGTACTTTTAAAAAATTTATATTGGAAGCACTTGGCTGCCTCCAGCAGCAGGTGGATATGCTGGCAAAAGGACTCGACAATCTGGAGATGCGTGGACGGCGGAAAATGTTATTGTTTCATGGCATCTCCGAGCAGGCCAAAGAAGATACAGCTCAAGTGGTTGCTGAAGTTGTGCGGGGTCAACTAAAGTTCGATGAATTCACTGTTGCGGATATAAATCGATGCCATCGCATGGGGAGACAAGCCAGTGACAGCAAGCCGAGGCCCATCCTCTGCAAGCTCCGGGACATCAATGTTAGGGATAGTGTCTGGTTCGCTAAGACGAAGTTGAAGGGCTCTGGCATTACGGTATCTGAATTTCTGACAAGATCCCGGCATCAGTTATTCATGTCTGGACGTGAGAAGTTCGGCATAAACAATTGTTGGACAAAACAAGGCCTTGTTTATGTTCTTGGCTCCGACGGTTCCCGGCATCGAATTGGTTCGCTTGATGACCTCAAAAACATTGAGCGGGTTGGTGAAAAGGTTATGTCACCCTCTGCATTAGTACCATTATCGTCATCATCCCCATCGCAAGAAACGAAGAAGAAGGCCCGTCGTGTTGCTGCAAAGAGGAGGTGATTGCGTTCATTTTTGAAGTAGTACCACTGTCCGGGCAGTACCTTAATTATTTTAATGTGTAGCTAGCATTACCCTCTCATCTCTATATTGTATCTTTTGACTTCTATAACCTTCATTCTATTCACTATTGCCAAGTACGTCGGTAATATTTATTTTTTTACAATCACTTCTGTCAATAATGTCACATTGACATGTATTGTCATTTATGTACTCGTTCAGAAACTAGTGAACAGCGTTCCAGCACCTTGATGTTTTTTTGTTATTTTCTTTTGTTTTCGGATTTAGTTTGCAGTTTACTTTTTAATTATTTATTTTGATATAGGTAACTTTTTCGTTTTGCTCGGACAGTGAATAAACATTTTGTTTTAGTTGTTTAAATCCCGTTATGCATTGTAACACTCAACTGGTGGGTGGATTTGAATAATAGCTATTTTTATATATTTTATAGTAAACACATTTAAATTAGTAATTAGTTATATACATATTTATATATATTTTGTCAATGTCATCACATGATGACAGCGATTCTGATAGTTTTTTGTCAGCTCTCAGTAATGACAGCTTTGTTAGTTTCCCATCCCTTGCCGACACGCTTGAATCTCAGTTTTCTGATGTACCTAAAAATTTTAATGTAGTCCATATAAATGCTCAAAGTATCCCGGCCCATTACTCTGACATGTTAGCTAACCTTGACTGTAAGAACATCCATGCAATCCTTGTTTCAGAGTCTTGGCTCAAACCTTGTCTCCCTTCAACATCCTATTCCTTACCAGGTTTCCAGTTAATTAGAAATGATCGCGCGCGTGGTGGAGGAGGTGGTGTTGCCATATATCTTCGTCCGCAGATTCCTTTTTCAATTGTCGATATGTCAACGCAACCTCCGCCACAGAATGCGGGTGAGCATCTCTTTTTAGAAATTAACCTAAATCATGTGAAAATTCTTCTTGGTGTTTATTACAGTCCTTCTTCACGTGTAAATTTCTTTTCCTCCTTTGAAAAGATCCTTGAAGATTTAACTCCTTCTTACAGTCATACAATAATTATGGGGGATTTCAATACTTGCTTATTGAAAAACGATTCTCGTTCTTTATCATTTCAGTCAATACTTCAGTCGTCAAACATGGCTGTCCTTCCTTCAAGTGCCACACACCACTTCCCAAACTGTAATCCCTCTCTTTTGGATCTTGTAATTGTCTCCTCTACACATCATGTCAGTATGCATGGCCAATGCACGGCTGACATGTTTTCCTATCACGATTTAATATACCTTTCCTACAAGATTCGCCCTCCCAAGGCCAAGCCTAAAACTCTTCTGTTACGCAGTTTTAGTGGTATGAATGTTGATAATCTCCAGGCGGATGCAAACAACATTGATTGGACCTCTCTTGTCGCTGTTGAATCGGTCGATGACAAAGTTAACCTGCTTACGGATAATCTTGTAAAACTTTACGACACTCATGCTCCTATTCGTGCAGTCAAACTAAAGCATCTTCCAGCACCATGGTTGACAGATGAAGTGAGGGCCGTCATGCACAAGAAAGTAGTATGTAAGTCAAAATTCAGAAGCCGACCCTCACCATTAAACCGAGAGATGTTTGTGAATGCACGCAATCGCAGCAATAGGGTGTGTAGGGATGCAATGCGCCGACATATTCATGATTCTGTTGAAAACGGTGATCCAGCTAAAGTCTGGAAATTTCTTAAATCAATGGGAGTTGGAAAATCACGCCAAGAATCGATTCCTAAAGACCTAGACATTGATCTATTGAATCAACACTTTTCATCCTCGTCCTACTGCAATGGGACATTGAAGGCAGCTACTATAAATTATCTTTCTAACCTTCCAACTCCAGATCACTCTGCATTTAATTTTAGTCAATTTTCTGATTGTGATGTTAAGAAGAGCATACTTTCAATTACATCTAACGCGGTTGGCAGCGACTGTGTCAGTCGGAAGATGATACTTCCTGTCCTCAATGAAATCCTTCCTATCCTGACCTATATCCTTAACTATTCTATTTCCAATGGTGTCTTTCCATCTGTATGGAAAGAGGCCAAAATTACTCCTTTACCCAAAAAATCAAATCCTACCTCTTTTTCAGAATATCGACCTATTTCCATCCTACCTTTTCTCTCTAAAGTCCTTGAACGCCTTGTCCACAATCAGCTAAGTGCTTTTCTTTGCAAGAATAGTCTGCTGAATCCTTTCCAATCCGGATTTCGTCCTGGACACAGTACTACTACCGCGTTAGTTAATGTAACTGACGACATACGGATGGGCATGGATAAAGGAAATATGACGGTTCTCTGCTTGCTTGATTTTAGTAACGCTTTTAATACCGTCGATTTCGATATTCTGCTCAGCATACTTCACTCTATTAACATATCTCCAACAGCGATTGACTGGTTTCGTAGTTACCTGTATGGCCGCCGGCAACGTATTTGCATAGATGAGTCCTGCTCTTCTTGGTGTAGTACTGTAGCCGGTGTTCCTCAGGGTGGCGTGTTATCTCCTTTACTTTTCGCAATTTTCATAAATTCTATTTCCAAAAAACTTCAATCCTCCTACCACCTTTATGCTGATGACTTGCAAATTTACAGACAAGCGCCTTATACTGATTTAGATGCTACAATAAATATGATAAACCAGGACTTGGCTTCAGTTTGCGAATGGAGTGAGGCACATGGTTTGCAGGTTAACCCGTTAAAGACCCAGGTCATTGTAGTCGGCAGCTCTAGGTTAGCATCTAAGGTAAACTGGTCTCAGCTTCCTCGGGTTATTTTCAATGGCACAGCTATTCCACTAAGCGAGAAAGTTAAGAACCTTGGGGTCTGGTTGGACAAATATCTTTCGTGGGGTCCCCAATTACAAGAGGTGAGTCGCAAATTATTTGCTTCTGCCAGTTCTCTAAGGCGGTTGCGTAACTTTCTGCCAACTGCCACTAAAATTGCGCTAGCACAGTCTCTTTTACATCCCATCCTAGACTACGCTGATGTCAGTTATCTTGATCTCACAGAGGCACAACTTGATAAACTTGAGCGACTTCAAAATTTTTGCATAAGATTTATATTTGGTTTGCGCAAATATGATCATGTATCTGAATTTCGTATGAAACTCAAGTGGCTTCCTATACGTCTTCGCCGGAACTTACACATATTGTCTCTGCTTTACAGTATTCTGTTCAATCCTAAGACCCCCTTTTATCTTAAAGAACGTTTTAAGTTCCTCCATGACACACATGCCAAATTTCTGAGGTCATCGGAAAACTTGAGGCTAGAGGTACCGAGTCACTCCACCAATTTCTTTGGTAAGTCGTTCGCAGCTCAAGCAGTACGACTGTGGAATACTCTTCCCGTGTCAGTAAGACAAGCACAAACCCTTCCTTCTTTCAAAAACATGGTAAAAGATCTCTATCTCTCTCTTTAATATGTTACTATTTTTTATATATCTCAGCTTTGTTATTTTATGTATGTATATGTATATGTGCATTGAGTATGTAGGTTATTACTTATTTATTGTATATAAGTAAATAGTACACCATGGACTACCCGCGAATTTATTTTCTCCTGCTGTGTCAAATCCATCTAAAGGTTGTCTGTAAAAGATCGCTTTTAGCGATAAGACCGCCCATTGTAACACCCTTTGTAGTTTATAAGTCCTTATTTAATTCTGTTATGGTGTACAATAAAGAGTATATCTATCTATCTATCTATCTATCTATCTTATAAAATATACATATAAATAATCATAGCATGCATACACTCATAAACATTCACTCGCGCACACAGACGCAAACACAACTCACACACACGCACACACACACACACACATACATACACACACACTTAACATAAATGCACAAAGTTATGGCGTAATTTTTACCCGACTGCAAAGGAAGTTATGTTTTATAAATCATGTTTAACTAGGATAATTTTACTTTTTATTTTACAATCTCAAGTGTTGTGTTACATTTCTACTATAATTTATATTTAATAAGTATACTATAAGAAAAAGCTGCTGATTTCTTTCCTTGGGTGGAGACCTGGTGATTTGTGTTACAGGTTTTTTTTTGCCTAATTCAAACACCAGCTCCTCATAAATTAAGGGATGTATAGCTTTTAATTATAATTGTAATTAGTTTTATGTTTTATTTTTGTTATTTTGTGAGGAGAAATAAAGAGATTAATAATAATAATAATAATTACAATAATTTAATTTATTGTTACAGAGCAATGTATCGATGTGATTTTTTGTGTAAAGCTAGTTGAAAGGATGGAGAGTGGCATAGGGTACTCTAGTTTCGCTGAAAAAAATTACCTTTTCACGCGAGCGGAGCCGCGCGCAGAACCTACGAGTATTATTTTTATATATTAAACAAATAACATTTTCCACTAGGTAGATGAAGAAACTGACGAATTAGCCGAATACGGCATGGAAATATTATATTTGTATTATTATTTAAGCGACGCATTTTAATTTTGAATTTTCGTTAATAGCCTCAAGGCTAAGGTGTCAGACTTGTGTTTGATAGGTCACGGGTTCGAACCCCACCAATTACACCATTGCCGTGAACCCACTTCGGATACAAGCATATTATCTTAAGTAAGGGGTTAACAAGATTGCTAGTAATGTAATTTCTACCGACAAAGCTAGCTTTCTTTAAAAAAAATACGCGTACAAAGTCGCAGGCACAGCTAGTAATACAGAAAAATAACATTTTTAAACCATGAAAGTCAGTTCAAAGTTATCCCACTTATCTTTTCTTCATAGTAGGTAAAGTTTGATGCTTTCATAGCTTATTAACTTCTTCTGAAGCTCTTAAACTACAAACATTACTTCCACGGAAAAAATCGAGACTCGATTCCCGTAATAGACGAACTATCTATATAGAAATTTGTGTGGTACCCTTGAAACAAGAATCGGCTGTCAGTAGAGTTACAATTAAAAATGTTTATTAATAAATGTAGGTCAATGATCGCTATTGCCATGCTAAAACGCAACATACTAAAGTCTATAAATTGTAGATGTTTTGGAGGCACTGAGCCTTTTTACCCATCTGTGCGACGCAAAGGAGGGCTTTGTTTTTTACTGACTTTTGCCTTTCGGAAGACTGAGTCTTAGTCAATAACATGTCTTTGGAAAGTTCAATGAATCAGTAATTACCAATAAATATATATGTAATTAGACTTTTTTTGAGTCGGTTAAAAACAATGTATGTGCATACACCATCAATTTCGAAGGGATCCCATCATCAGATTTTGACTTGGTGAAAATGGAACCACTTCAAGAGTAAGTATATTAGGCTATCGAAAGAAAAATATGTTTTAAAATCAGTCTACAATTTGCGGAGAAATTGATGAACGTACCTACATAAAATAAGAACATACAAAGATGATTAACGTAATATAATATACGCATTATTAAGGATAACTCAAAAACTACTCATCAAATGTTGATTAAATTTATATCGGACCACAAGACCAGTACCAGCTTTCGAATATCAAATAATCACCAAAATAGGTACACCCAGTAACAAGTTTTTTACACATAAAAAATACAGTCGAATTGAGAACCTCCTCTTTTTTTGAAGTCGGTTAAAATAAACAAATAAATCTTTCCTCTTTATGATATTAACTAAAAGTCGCGCGGGGCTTCGCTCCCGTGGAATTTAACTCGTAAAAAAAATTCCTATTGCCTTTTAGGAAAAAGTTGCCTATAACCTTCCTCTAGGTTCAAGCTACTTCTACAGCAAGTGTACTGTTTACGTTTGTCACCTGATAGTGAGATATCGGCTCTCTGCTTTACACACCACACGCGTGTCCGTACACCTCCGTAGTTGTACGCGAACTGCCTAAGGGAGGGGTAGTGTGCTTCACTCTACTACCCTCGACTCTCTAAGCGCCGCATAAGCATTGAGACGACAGATCTTCTATATATTCACATACACTTCATCTCTTCCTTATTTTAATTAATTAAATGCAACTATATGTGGCTGGTTCGTCATTAGCTAATCACTTCGATATTTTAATATTTTGATAACCTTTATTACTAAACTTCAACAAAGCATTAGTGAACATTATTATTTGGATAACAAACCCAAATTATGTATTCTTTAATAATCGTCTAACAATAATTTTAAACATCATCTAATAATTCGAATATTTTAAATCTTCCTCCACTTCCCAAATTATTAAACTACTTCTAATACTAATTTCCTGCTTCATGTATATCTATCTACGCTTCATACAATTTACTTCCTACTTTTATCCCAAACTATTATTACTTCGAAAGTTCGTCTCATCCAGCTTCTCTTTATCCGTCCTTCCTCTTTTCATTATTAAGTTTGCTTCTTTTATTTAACAGAAGACTTAAAGAAGGATTCCTTTAATTCTTCTTTTGGTCTAGTTGTTACATCCTTCTCTTCTTCATCTACATCTTTTCGTTATCCCGCTACCGCTTTAAACAGTCCCTTGAATTTAGGAACCAATTTCGTCTAATTTCTCTTCATTCTTCTTCGCATCCATCAGAAGGACGTCTGTAGAGTGCTGCGTAATCTTGACGTGAACAAAGCTAGTGGCCCCGACGGGATACCAGCAATTGTTCTTAGAACTTGTGCGCCTGAATTGTCTCCAATCTTGACACGCCTGTTTCGCCTTTCGCTAGAGACTGGAAAGGTGCCGAAAGCATGGAAGCTGGCTAACGTACAGCCTGTACCCAAAAAGGGCAGTCGTGCTGACCCTGCCAACTACAGGCCTATTTCAGTCACGTCCATACTCTGTAAGAGTATGGAGCGTGTACTTAATAGTAAGCTCCTGGCATACCTAGAAGCCAACGACATCCTCAGTGACCGGCAATACGGCTTTCGCAAAAACCGGTCAACTGGGGATCTTCTAGCGTATGCCATTCATATCTGGAGTGAGGCCATTGAGAGGCAAGGGGAAGCACTTGCTGTTTCCCTTGACATCTCCAAGGCTTTTGACAGGGTCTGGCACGATAGCCTTATTGCTAAGCTTCCTTCTTTCGGGTTACCCACTCAACTTTGCGTTTGGATTGAAGACTTCCTGAGGGATCGGTCCATTCGAGTGGTCATTGATGGCTGCTCGTCTGGCCAATTGGCAATTAATGCCGGGGTCCCTCAGGGGTCTGTTCTCTCAGCAACTTTATTCTTGCTGCACATTAACGATCTGCTAATGCCCGGTAATTTTGGGTATGCAGACGACAGCACAGTTTCTGAGAAATATGTGTCCAGCGCGCGAGCTGGTGGGTCACAGATCCGGTCTCTCCGTGAGGACATGGTCGGGCGCTTGAACTTGACCTTTAAGGCTGTCTCCGAATGGGGCGATGCCAACCTGGTCAAGTTTAATGCAGCTAAGACCCAGGCGTGTCTCTTCTCCGCAAAAAGGAGCCAATTTGGACCGGCTCCTACTTTCCGATGTGTAACTGTGCCGATAACCGACCGTATCGAGCTTCTGGGGGTTACATTAACTTCTACCCTCAAGTTTGGCCCGTTTATCGAGGCTAAGGCTCAACTAGCATCAAAAAAGTTGGGAATCCTAGCAAAGGTGAGACGGTACTTCACACCCGAACAGTTGCTCAATCTCTATCAAGCCCAGGTTTGGTCGTGTATGGAGTACTGCTCTCATCTTTGGGATGGATCTGCTAAATACCAACTGGACGCGCTTGAGTCTATCGAGAAGCGGGCCAAAAGACTCATTGGCAACGATGCACTGGTCGAATCAAAGCTCCAGAGCCTTGAACATCGACGACGAGTTGCAAGTCTATCGGTTTTCTATCGGTTACATTTCGGGGAGTGTGCGATGGAATTACACAATCTAATTCCACCAAGCCCGTTCCATCATCGGACTACGAGACAAACGGCGAAGCGCCATCGTTACATGGTGGACATCCCACCCATACGCACCAAACGTTTTGGGAATACCTTCATTGTGCGTACGGCTAAGGAGTGGTATTCCCTGCCGGAGTCTGTGTTTCCCGATAGCTATACCTAACCTAGGAGTCTTTAAGTCAAGAGTGAATAGGTTACTTTTAGGTAAGCGTGCTCCATCTTCGACCACATCATCACTTACCATCAGGTGAGATGGTGGTCAAACGCGAACCTATTCTAAATAAAAAAAATAAAAAAAAATCATTCTGAATTAAAACTTCATACAATAATCAAATTTCATTATTCACGATGCTCTGTCGCTAGGGTTTTCTTCAAATTGCTTTCTGCACAACAATCTTCCTTAATAAGAGAGGGTCCGATCAACAAGGTCAACAAGACAAAGTTCCTGGGAAATTTGCTAAAATTAATTCTGCTCACTTAACTCCTGAAATTCATCGTAATCTGTGAACCACCACAGGCTAGAATCCACACACACCAACAATTCTTGATGGATATGCCACCAGATATGTCAATCACATAAGACATCTTCGCACAACTACTCCAGAATCATTCCATCGATTCCTTAAAAACAGACCCATGGCCACATGCTTCTCATGAGATGGGATCAAGAGTTTCGAGTATGAGTGCACACGCCATTACCACTGTCATCACCTCTAATTCACAATCTAATTCAGAACTTGTTGATCGTACCCGTTCTCTCACACACGCCCAGGTGGGTATTTGGTAACTCGTTTAGAGTCAAGCACTTTTAGTCAATGTCTATCATATCTATTAATTATATGTTTGAGCTTTCTTATGCATTTATACATTTATATATGTATTGAGTATGTAGTCCATCACTTATGCATTGTATATAAGCAGATATCACACTATGGACCACGCGCGCATCCACTCTCCCCTGTTGCGTCAAATCCATCCTTTCAGCGATAAGACCGCCCCTCGCCATCGCCCACTCCTTGTAGTTGTTAAGCTTCCATCCAATTCCACCACGGTGCACAACAAAGAGTACATTCATCTATCTCTCAAATACACCTCAAAGCTCCCTTTCAGAATTTCTTTTGATCTGCCCATTGTTGTTTGAAGAGAAGAAATAAGGAAATTTTGCTCGCAAAACAACGACCATTGGGCGCACCAAATAAGGCTATGCAAAACTACTATTACTATTGTACTATTACTGTTGATATTCATTGTGAGAGGGACTTAGCAAAACCAATTTGTCATTCTTACCAGATAATGTACTAGAGGCGACAAGAAACGGTGAGCATGAATTGTATGCCACGGAATTGAATTGTGACGTTGCCTGGCCCAATTGAAGCTAGGTTGCTTCTCAAGTGATATATTTACTAACACTTTCTTCCTGTATTCAGACATACCCTCAAATATGAAATATTCACGATAATGATCACAGCGGTAAATTTTATGAAACAGAATAGTTATATTGCGAATTTCATAAGTCTTAAGAGTATCTCTATAAAAAACTTCAGTACGAAGATCAGACAATGTTACTTATCTCCCCAGCTTTTAATTATTCAGCCTACATCTATTTACTAGAAATCTACACGACTGATAGATGAAATCTACAAGACTTTAGATGTAGGGAGAGGATTTCCAGGATTTCGGAGGAAATCTATGTTATCCATCCTACTACTGTTGTAAATACGCGATAAATAATATAACACTTAAATATATTTCTATCGGAAGCAAAATCTTGTGAGGTCGAGGAGTGTAGAAAGTATCTTACCGGCTATCAAAACTCACTAACTGTACTAACAAAAAATATTCACAGTATTTTCAAGAACATAGACAGCTTTAATGTTTTCCTGAGCAGGCTAGACTTTGCATGCGATATAATAGTGTTTACTGAGTGCTGGATATCAAATCTACAAAGTAACATACCGGAATTAACGGGGTACAATTTATATTACAGTACAGACGCCAGACATCAAGCTACAACAATCTGTCAAATTTCTTTAATAGATTTTCAACTTTACTGTTAAAGATATTAGGTTCAAGGTTGATTGGGAAAATTTGACAGTTTCGGGTAGCTTCATGTGCTGGCGTCTGTACAATAAACCATAATCAAAATGATGGAATCATTGTCTATGCTAAGTCATCGCTAAAATTCACAATCGAACAACCAACCCTACAGAATTGTAATTGCTTATTTATCAAAATTGACTCTAATACAGCAATTATTTCTATCCCCAGCCCATAAAAACTTACACTTATTTCATCATTCCCTTAATAGTACACTTCAGGCGACATGCTCTTTTCAAAACATCATACTAACAGGTGATATGAATGTAAAAATACGATCTGAATTTTATGATGCAGGAACCCCAAGACTATCTTAATATCTGTGCATACCATGGGCTTCTTCCCGCTCACAGATTGCCGACTCACAAGAGTGGTTCTTGCCTTGATCACATGTTAATAAAATCAAATCATCAATATATAACGCTTGTCACTAACTCAACGGTCACTGACCGTCATGCTGTCCTACTTACCGTAAATTTAATGCTGCCTAAGCTAAATCGCCGTCCGACTAAGTCTAAACTAAACATAAACAGACTCGAATATGATTTATGCAAGATTGACTTCAGTGACGTCTATAATACTGCTGACCCAAATGTGTCATTATCGTATTTTATAAAATCTGTCCAGCAAGCCATATTACATAATACAATAGAAATACCAATAAATAAGAAATTGTATAACATTAAACCATGGATCACTCCCGGGCTTATTCGATGCATAAGGCACAGAGACAGACTACATCAAAAGACTAAGAAATACCCTAATAATTTAATTCTTCAAATATCATACAAGAGATAAAACTCGATAAAACCAAATTGTATAGCGCAGGTGAAAACACTAAGCAAATCTGGAAACACATCAAAGACGTCACTCATATCTCAAAACAGCACGAATCACATTCGAGATCACTATTAACGAATTCCTCACCGCTTTCGTCTGCCAATGACGTAAATAACTATTTCGGTAACGTGGGTAAAAACTTGGCTGAAATGAAAACTAACCTAACTGGCTATCAGACAACTCCACCTTCGCACAGTTCGAGCACTAGAGCTTCATCTTTCGTTATGCTGGACACAAATGAACTCGAAATAGCGCGAATTATCACAGGGTTAAAGGACGACTGTGCTGTTGGTTAGGATAGTATAAGCAATAAGATCCTGAAAAGATTCATGCATATTTTTGTTCCTCCTTTAACATAATATGTTAGATTTGAAATATATATTATATATTTCAAAAGGCAGATTTGAAATATATATTATATATTTCAAATCTGCCTCTCTGAAGGTATCTTTCCTAAATTCCTTAAAAAGGCTGTAGTCATCCCTATTTATAAATCCGGTAGCAAAAATAGTTTATAATTACAGACCAATATCATTACTTCCGTCGGTATCTAAAATACTTGAAAAGATTATAAATAGTCGACTAATTAACTTTCTCGAAAAGACACATTATCTTTCACCCTTCCAATTCGGTTGCAGAGCCAAATTATGAACAGCTGACGCGGTGCATAGCCTAACTAATTATTTGACACAGGAACTTGGAAGAGGGAACCACACCTTAGGGATCTTTATTTGATCTAGCCAAGGCATTTAACACTGTTTGTACGACTTCGCTCTTACACAAATTAGAGGCTCTTGGTGTAAGAGGAACGCAGCTAAAACTTTTTGCGGACTACTTAATGATCGGCATCAATGTGTTAAGATAGATAATATTACGAGCAATTATCAAAAGAACACTGGATTTGGTTTGCCTGAAGGAAGTATTTTGGCCCCCACATTGTTCTTAATATATATTAACGATCTGTGCAACATTCATTTAGATCAAGGCAAAATAATATCATACACCGACGATAACGCACTTGCATTTACCGCCACAACTACTGACGAACTATATGAGAAAGCGCAGTCAGGATTTAATGCACAGGGTGGGCCATGAATTAGTTAACATTTGAAAAAATCGTATAAAAAAAACCATTTAACATATTTTAGAAATCGTTTATTTACGAGAAAGCTAATTAGTGGTAATTTATTTTTTAAAAATTATTTCGTCTATATGACCACCGTTTCGGTTTTTGGACTCATCTAAGCGAGTCCTAAAGTTTTCGAATACTCTTCTGCAAAGAGACCGCGAGATCGCCGACATCTCTTCGATGATTTTTTCTTTAAGTTGACGCAGTGTATTCGGTTTATCAATGTAGACACGACTCTTTAAATAACCCCATAAAAAGAAGTCTGCTGGTGATAGATCTGGACTTCTGGGTGGCCATGGGATGTCACCCCGTCTGGATATCAGCTTTTCCGGAAACATGTCTTTGACCACCGGCAAGGACTCGTTCGATGTGTGACACGTGGCTCCATCTTGTTGAAACCATGTGTTACGATTATAGCCAGCAAATTCCAGTAGCATCGGTGCTAAGAACTCCCGTAACATTTTCACATACTCGGCAGAATTAACAGTAACTGAACGGCCTCGAGAATCTTCAAAAAAGTAAGGTCCGATGATTCATTTTGCTGAAATTGCAGCCCATACAGTTACCTTAGGAGATTGAAGTGGCCTCTCATGTTTAGCTTTAGGATTTTCGCTGCTCCAATACCTGCAATTCTGTTTGTTTACATGTCCATTTAGGTGGAAATGGGCTTCGTCAGAGAATAAGATGTTGTGAAAATTACTGAATCGAGTTAACATTGTTTCGGCATATGACTTACGCAAATTTAAATCATTAGGGTTTAGTTCTTGCACTAGCTGGATCTTATATGGATGTAATTTCAAATCTAATTTCAAAATACGGCGTAATGATGTGCGGGATAATCCCAATTCAGCCGAACGTTTGCGTGTCGATAAATCTGGATCACGTCGAACAGAAGCGGAAACTTGCTGCACGTTCTCTTCGCTCCGAGAAGTCCGCGGGCCGCCGGTTTGTTTCACATTTAGTGTAGATCCCGTCTCTTCGAACTTCTTCACCCATTTCTTTATTAAAGGAGCACTTGGACACTGACTTAAGTCGTGTAAACCATATTCAACGCGAAATAAGCATCTCACAGTAATGAGCGAAAAGTTGTTTAAATAAAACTGTTTCACGCAGTAAGCGCGTTGCGGCCCCGTGAAGCGATCCATTGCGACTAAATTTCCAAGAAGCGAGCTAGTGCCCCCGCCCGCGACCGCGCCCCGCGCGGCAATAGTTTGCGCGGTAAGTTACATTTAAATGTTAACTAATTCATGGCCCACCCTGTAGTAAACAACTAGTTGAGACATAATTTACTCACATTAAATGCTGACAAAATAAAAATTCATTCATTTTGTCATGCGCAGGCCTCAATACGCTACTTCTAACCCTCAACTATCAAGATGTTATGTTTTTCACTAGACTTTTCAATTGTCTGCTTATAACTTCAAATGTATTTGCTTTTTCTATTATATCTTCAAATATCATCTTACTGCCTGCTCTTAATATATGTTTCCTTTATTATTCTGAATTCCATTTTTCTATAATTTGGTCGAGGAGTGATCTTATTCAACCGAATACATATCTTGCAAATATTTTTCTTTAGCTAATTTGAATACGTCTGTTAGCGCGGAATCTGTTGCGTCCATATCGCAAAGATTGTAGAATACTTCTTCAGGTTGTTCTGACCCACCCCAATGTAAAAGACTTGCATTTGGCTAGGTGTAGTAACATCGGCTTCTAAGTAAATAATTATAGAAACTTCTTTTGCATCTTCCTTCTTTTTCATCTTCATTGCCATACAACGAGGCAATGCCGCCAGTATCTTGGGTATGTTGCCAGCCGACAGCGTTGAGGATCAATTTTTTGATGCTTTATTCTAGTTTGTATTTTAAGTATTTTAGTACATAATTATGTGTATTTGCCAAATAGTATTTGCTGATATGTCATCTTCCTATCTCACACAAACCGATGTCACATCTCCCTCGCATTAAAATGTTTCAAAAGTATGATTTACCATTGTTACCTATAAGCGTAAAAGTACCTCTGATCAAGAAACGGTTGTCATGTCCGTTTTATGACATGCTTTCATCTTCAATCATTCACACTACGGGCTTCATCCGTTTTATGACTGTCTTCCATCCTAAGTCATCTAGTCACAATACGGCATCATCCATCTTATGACTTGTACAGTTATTTTATATTGAAAATATTAAAGGGCGTCATCCGTTTTATCACTGGCTTCCATCTTAACTCATCTAGTCACAATACGGCATCATCCGTCTCGTGACTTATACAGTTATTTTATATTGATTATATTAACGGGCGTCATCCGTTTTATCACTGGCTTCCATCTTATATCATCTAGTCACAATACGGCATCATCCGTCTTATGACTTGTACAGTTATTTTATATTGAAAATATTAACGGGGCGTCATCCGTTTTATCACTGGCTTCCATCTTAAGTCATCTAGTCACAATACGGCATCATCCGTCTTATGACTTGTACAGTTATTTTATATTGAAAATATTAACGGGCGTCATCCGTTTTATCACTGGCTTCCATCTTAAGTCATCTAGTCACAATACGGCATCATCCGTCTTATGACTTGTACAGTTATTTTATATTGAAAATATTAACGGGCGTCATCCATTTTATCACTGGCTTCCATCTTATATTATCTAGTCACAATACGGCATCATCCGTCTTATGACTCTCCATCATCTGCTTAACCTTCTCCCAACCATGTTGGGTTCGGCTTCCAGTCTAACCGGATGCAGCTGAGTACCAGTGCTTACCATGAGCGACTGCCTATCTGACCTCCACAACCTAGTAGTAGGATAGATAGACGATAATCCTTGACTAGACCAGTGTCAGATTCACCCGTAATGACTGTCAAAATGTACAGTTTACGTTTGTCGTTTAGCGAGATATGGGCTCCCACCGCACGCGCGTCCGTACCGCTCCGTAAATGTACGCGAACTGCCTAAGGGAGGGGTAGAGTGCTTCACTCTACTACCCCCGAGTCTCTAAGTGCAGGGCGCATAAGTATTGAGACGACAGATCTTCTATATTATTACATTCACATACACTACACCAAGTTTCATCTAAATCCATCTAGTTTTTTAACACGTTCAAATAAAGAAACAAAGTTTTCTGCTTTATTATATTAGTACAGATAATATTGAATATAAATAACATCAAGCATATAACCTATTAGCAAAATAAACATCATAATTTCATCAGCTTTCTATTATCATAAGAGGCCGGTGCTCTACTTTAGAAGGGATATTTGATATTAACTAGGTTTAGTTACGCCAATTCTGTACATTCACCCACACCAAAGACAGACTTCATATATTTAAATGTTACGTGGTATTGTGAGAAAATCTAAGTTACAACCAGCGAATAAACTGCACAGTAACGTATGCAGTTATCTAAAGTTGTTTGCTGAGAACGTAACTGTAGTGTGAAGTTGTACAGAATGCACAGACCATACGTGCCATAGACTATACGAGGCATAGAGTACAGCAGATGTGAGTACGACCAAGTTGATGTGGCGACGCTCAACCTCAGCAGGGTTGCGCTTGCTAATTAAATACGGGGTATAACACTGTGTTTGTTATGTAGGGCTGGTCCTACGCTATACTCGTATATTCTAAATTACATTAAAATTATTTCATAGACTTGAGTATGACATAAGACAACGCTGACACGTGACGTCATTGAATTCTAAGTAGGTTGCGGACGGCTGTCAATGAGCTTTAAAAATTAATTTAAATTATGTTATAATATAGATGTATTTTAAATACAAAAAACCAAGTCATAGTAAAATTAATGAATGTAAACAGCATTTTAAATAATTTAATTGACCGTTTCAAAAATCATTCAACAGACAAAAGGAAAATTACCAACTTAACACGAACAAAGAGGATGAATATTTAACAAAGTCTGGATATACCCCAAACAATAAGCGAGATTGAGTATCTGGATGAGTGGACGCGTGGCTTCAACTTATTAACACAGTTGATTGCCGTGGCAAATTGGACGGGGACTTGCATACGCACCGCCGATGTTTCGGCCTATAGCTAATAATAGTCTCATGAAAGTCATGTGTGCTCTGCATAATATGGAACTTTGTACATGGTGAAACAATAATTACATTGTTTGTTATGTCCAATAGGTCAGTTTTGAATAAATTATGGGATTTGATTTCATTTAAAGCGCAATGAGCTGTTAAATATTAATAGCGAATTGTTTACGGTGTTTTGTTTGTCTTTTCATGCAGAGCACTGCGTGGCGAAAATCACGTGGAAATTATTTCGGGTTCATCATGATACGTGTTTTTTTTTAAGTAACACTACGTCCGAAACTTCGTCCGCGTGAATTTCTAAATAATTTATAGCCAATACCAATGAAAAATATATCAAAAATTGATCGACAATTCCTAAGATGACCCCCATATATACAAAAAATATTTACCTCGTTATAATATTATTTAATACTTAGGTACAGATCACTAAACATTTGTACGAAAAATATTTTAAATATATTATTATTTTTACATTTGTTTTTTACAACTATTTCCACCAATAAAAATGCGACGAGTTTTGAGTAAAATATAATTTTGAACTGAAATTTGAATAACAATCAAAATAACACAGTTTCAAACGTGTAAGTCCAAACCAATACAATTTAATTCGTCGTCTTATGGTGAACGCAGACCTAGCCGCACCGCACGCGCCGCAGTCTTTGCATTCGAATTCTTTATATGAAGTTCTATGCAACCTCGCACACCTACCCGCGCCGCAGTCGCCGCAGTCCCTGAAACGACCGAACTCCCCTAGCCGCAGCGAATGACGTCATCCGCGCTGCGTGCGGATGACGTCATTCGCATCCACGGCGCGCAGTGTTGCCAGAGTTATAAAGTAGACAGAGAATCTCTGTCAACGGTTTATAATAAAATTACTTATTCTCGTATAAATAATTACTTGCGTATTCCCTATTATAGCACCTACAGATATAATTACACAAAAGAGCAAAATAGCAATACCAAATACAGATTTTATACAGATTTTTTAAATCTTCGGATAGATAATGCTTTCAAAAATCTGGCAACACTGACGGGAACGACTGCAGCGACTGCGGCGCGGATAGGTGTGCGAGGCCATTAACAAAAAGCGATGACTGCGGGGACTGTAGAGACTGCGGTGCGGCTAGGTCTGCGTTCACCTTTATTCGACATCATTACGATGGTAGCCCGCCGGATCCGTGTAATCTCCCATGTATGTGCAAGTACTACGTTAGCAAACGTACGCAATTTCAATCAAGACAACCGCAAATCGATGATTTGGCGGGACTGCGGCAACCATACACAATTTAGCCTGAAGCCAAACCTTGGTTTCCAACTTCAATAATAAACACTGTATATAATCTACAACGAAACATGGAACAACAGTTTAAGCATTCATATAGATTTTCTCTCGAGTCTAATAAAAAAAATCTACAAAAGATTGCATCTCCATTAATTCCACTTAACTTCGAATCAGAACGTAAGAAGAAAATATCATTTGTCAAATCCCTTCACAACTTACCTTCAGTTACTTCTTATAAATCTGAAATATGTTTTCCATATAACATAAATTATCTCCTTAAGCGTAAAATGAAAGAAGCTAGAGCATAAAATATGTCGTAAAACATGATTCACATGTATTATGTTGGTACTTATTACCGGAGCAGATATTATGTTGTATTTTACGAGGCGTAAAATGAACTGTTACAAAAGTATTAAGTTTTCGTACGTTAACGTGGGTCGCCTTATTATAATGCGAACTTTTATCAAGCCGGAATAACAAAATGTTAAGACATTTAATTATCAACTAGACTTCACCCACTGCTAAACACGGGCCTTGAACTCGCACAGAGTATGAACTACCTATGTTATTTTATATTGAAAGAAATTTTCGTAATGAGAAATGACTAGACTTAACTCACAGTGACAGGTGACGAACAAGTAGGAACCGCAGCCGGTATTCACAGTTGTAAATAGGAGACGCTGTTGCCAATCCACTCGGAATAATTTCTTAGTCGCCTTTTACGACATACTGGGCTAAATGCGCTTAGTCCTTAGTGAATGCTTTCCGTCCAATCTTTCTAATTCCGACGTTCGACCCTGACACCTGACATATTACCTACCTCGCAAAATATGAAACTAACAAAGCAAGGGCATTTTTGACAAAGCAATAATTAGCAGCGATCCATCGCTACATGTTCGCGTGTAGCATGTAATGGGTTAACTGGCTATTACAAACGTCATCACTAACAAAGGGCTAACGGAGTCAATTAGCCATCGAAAACACCGCCCGTGACATTTAGAGGGGCTGGGTGGGTGACTCTATTTGTCATTAATTTACGAAATGAGGTGACAGAAACAGGGGCGCGGTTTGCGAACAAATTAATATTAAGTTCTGTTATGGCAACCGTCTCGCAATAATCTTGAGTTTAATGAATGCTACCGCTTCCTTCACTTAATACACATTATAAGCAGCCTTTGGTAGTTTTTAATTCAAATAGATAGAATATACCTTCTCATTATTGTACTCCATAGAAATGACAATAACTGGTAATCATAAAGTTTAATCATAAAATAAGATTTAAATTGGAAATTACAGACAGAAAGTGTATCCAAAAGGTTAAATATTTTTTTTTACGCACTAAGACAAGTTATGTACGTTACTAATTTAAAAACAGCTATTATGACGTATCATGCCCATGTACAATCAATACTACACAAAAAAAATCCATAAGAGCAATGTACGGGATCGTGCCAACAAATTTTAAGAGGTTTGGTTTGTTACCTCTACCGTCACTTTATATATATGAAACATGTATATTCGTATCAAATAACAGAGATTTATTTAAAACTGCTAATGATGTGAATCAAAGAAATCGCAGAGATCCATTTAGACTTGTACTACATGAAATTCCTAGGTCTACAAAATACAATAAGAACTGTTTGGCAATGTGTGTACGTATATATAATAATATGCCCAGCAATTTTTAAACATTGACCTCTAAAGCATTTAAGTATAAATTGTATTAATGGCTAAAGACACACAACTTTTGTTATATTAAAGACTTTTTAGAAACTAAACATGCTCCAATAATAATGTATAATACATATGATGTGATGTAACGCATACCTATAAGTTTGCATGCTATGTATCCTTAGCAAAACATGTACGCACTTATTTTGATGTAACAACTTTAATACCATGTTAGATGCAAATAAAAAGAATTGGAATTTGAATAAAATAATAGGGAGAAACAATGACTGACAATAGCGATCTTTTACTTATTTTTTAATGGATCAGGGATCTAGGGTTCAAATTCACAATAATAAATGTCGTTATATTTTTTAAAGTTCCTAACGTATCCGAATTTCTAAAATAATCCGTTTTAGTGATATTCTACACAGGGGTTATCCGTCTATCAAACAAAACTGTAGCAGCTATATTAAAAATTCTATGCGTTCCAAGCGCCCAAACATGACGGAAACAAACCACAATAGGTAACAGATATTCAGGAAAATGGCCGCCCAATATTTCATGGTTTGTCAAACTGGGTTATCTATGTACCAAAATTGCATTCTGAATGTATATAATTCTTTTTTTATTTATTTTTAACGCTGCGAACTTTCTATAAAAAGTTATCAAACGTACATAACGAATTTAGGTAAATTTCCTTCCAGGCCTATACAATATTGCGGTTCATTCGTATATTAAAGTAAATATCTAATACGTGAACAGTAAACATTTCTGGGATATTACGCATGTAGGTATTGAGGAAATCACTCACAAACATTAATTAGCAAATTGAACCGAAATCAGTTGACAATTTATCATGCGGAATTTCAGACCACAATTGCAATTGCATCCGGGCGGCAAGTAAATAAAAGCCCACGGCTTCCGCCGCGAAAACTGCACACAGAGGGATGCGTTTTGGCACAAATTTTGCATAATAACCTTTGTGATGTTGGCTGCAGGGCGTGAAACTGCGAAATACTGACGAATGTTGAAACATACGTATGTATATTATTTAATGTTATTTTATACCTTAGCAGCTATTTCTCTTTTTGTTCTTTTTTGTGATCCAAAAAGCGGTTTGTAGTAACTTAAAACACCATAACATCTGTATAAGTACCGTTTGTTGAAATATGCACACTGAATGCAACCTTGGCTTATGAAATTATCTTTTTGGTGAGTAAATTCCTGATAGTTGACTCCATACATTAAAATATTCACAGAGTAATAAATTGGTGTTGTGCATGTTTAACATGTGATACCTATTCGATGCCGAATTCTTTTCTAACTTTTACCAATAGACCGTTAACATTATAGTTATAACATCTACTACTATATTGTTTTGTTGTTTTTGTATTCCAAACACTGATGATTTTAAATAAGACACTTCAATATTTTTTATAGTACTATTTAACGAAATAAGACTTTAATTTTTACATTTGTCGTAAATTAACGTTTGCAGTTACATTTTTGGGCTTATTCTTTAACATATTTTTTGCAATATTTCACATTAATTTAGTGGAAATGTTTGTACCACAACATCTGCAGAAATGAACATAAAACAAATGGAGCGAACGGAAACTTTTGCACTAAATCTGGCTACCTATCCGCGGATCCCACTCCAAAACAATTTTAAAGATTTAATCTCGCCATAGGCACTCAAAAATGAGAAATTAGATTCACCTAAGCCATAATCCTAGCTAACCCTGGGCAATTTATTAAAACTTCTTTATTTAATCTCGCAAGTTATAATTTTTGTGGAAAACTTCACAGAAACTTGAAGATAAAAGAAACAAAACAGCGGAAAGCTTTTTCAGGCTGTTATCAAAGGCCATTATCTCTTGACCTGAAAAGTGGAATTATATTTTGTTTCTTATAAGGAGTAAATAAGTTAGCGGGAGCGGAGACGTAATTTAAAAGTTACCTTCAAGTGGTCTTCCTTCCCAAGGCTCACTTATTAAGTGGCTGCCTAAACAAGATTTAACAACGGGGAAAAATGCAAGATCTTGTTTGATGACAGAAAGTCGTTTACGGGAAAATGTTGATTAGTGGCCGCGGGGCCATTTTTATCACCTTCCGTGGCATTATTTATTATGTCATAACTTCATTTATTTGTACTTTGCGAAGTCTTCCCGGATGGAAGTAGGTCACCACATCCCTTTCCATTAGTGAGGAAGTCGCCTAAGATATTAGATCAGGAGGATGAGCATTGAGCTGCGACATCTGCCTCGCTAATACAATGAATCCCTAGTTTCTTCCATAATGGTTGCGGAGAACAGTGAACAGATAGCTTCAACGTTCCGTACACTATTTACCACCGAGTTTGTAATACTATTTGCAGTAAAAATATTGGAACTTGGCAATAGGCCGGGACAACGCTGGTATTTAAAAGAGGAACTACATTTTCATGCTAATTGAGAAATAAAAACAAAATACATTCTTTGCTTTTGCAGTTATGGGAGACCCTAAAAAGCGCTTGCTCGAGGTTCAAGCTCTTCGAGAGTGTTTCATATATAAATATTTAATTTTATGTTGATGACACACAGAAATGAAAGCAAATTTTCAGAAATGAAACCTGTATGAAAAGAATCTGAAAAATGCGGAATATTGCTGAAGTCGGACGGCATTGACGACTATTTTTTCGCAGCGGTAGGACAAAGATTTAAAGCATTCTATATAAATAAGTACATATATCAAAACACTCATTAGTTACTTCTAAGAGTCACCAGCAAAATTATATTTATTTTTACAGGTGTCAACATACATTATGACTAATACTTAAACGTTTTTAATATCCCGAAAGGTTTAATTAACAAAGAGTAACTGAAAAAGAGACATTATTAATATCACGTATGTATTTACATGACAACGAAATTAAAAACCAGCTCTCATTTCCTTTCCATCCATTTGCTTAATGGACTTATGTGGCACGGGGGACTTTCACAACAACTTTCATCACACTAAAAGCAACGTACGGAAAATGCCCTCAGATTAATATAGCTCATAACATTTTCTCGTGACTGTAAAAATACGTGAAATTCACATATTAACTAGCAAATGTATACGACCTCAAGGTTTTCAAGAAATTAAAAAATTAACAGCACCATGTCGGTTATTGAATCTGCCTCAATGTGTAATGTACTTATATAGTAATCATCACTGAGTGCAGTAGATATTATGAGTACTGTCATACATGCAGCTTTCGTGAAATGTGCCAGATAAAGTAGTATTTTTTTTTTGAAGACTTAATACTTGTATCAGCTCACGTTGATGTCGAATTAGAAAACCGAATTAGCAATTTATGAGTAAGTAATCTAAAAGTTACAGCAGAATTTCTCTATTGTGAAGCAAGCGATTTCATCGGCCTAAAATTAAACGACTGAACGAAATGATAATTATCTGGTATGGAGTCTCTATGCACAGTTTCAGCACAAAATAACTGACTAAAAGAATTGACACCAAATGATTGATTTCATATATTTCTTGAATACCAATCTTAACAAACGTGTCACAGCACTACGAGGGTCAATAACTTTCCAAGTCACTTGCCAATAACACGATAATTCTTTTCGTTCTTCTTAATTTGAAAAATTCGGTCTCTGGTATCAGTGTATCGGAATTTGTAATAAGTTCTACACACGTAGACTTAGGATTACAAAACCCTTGCCATATCGTTTGTTATCATCCAAAGAAGCCATGCACTTGGTATGTATATACCCTTTAAATTACACGTTGTATATATCCTTAATTCATTGACGACCGTAACTCCTATAATTTCATAATGTTAGCATACATATTTAGCTAATCAAGTGTAACGATTTCCAGTGGCTGCGTAATTCATTTTGTAAAACAATCGCTATCGCGCTCACTTAATTATGCATAACAAACTTACCCATATTAATCTTTTTAGGGAAAATTGTACATCCCTTTAGGAATTATTTACTTAAGCATATTGGGCGGGAATTAAAACTTTCATAATAAATTCACAATGTAAGCTAGACTTTAATAACTGTATGGTAGGCGCATAAATATCGTGTACGTACTTATTTATGACTGAGCTTATAATATGGTTACGAGGGAAAATTGACTGCAGGAGACTAAGCCTTAGTGTAGTGCTGTAGTAATAAGAAGCTTTTTTAAAAGTATAGAGCGTTAACGGTGTATGAAAACATCATTAGGTGTGGATATAGGGTCATTTATTTACTCGTTCATCCTGTAAAATTGCTCCATCTGATCGACTTATAAACTGTTCCGAACTATTTCTTTTGCATGAAATACTCTAATTATGCGAAATCAGATCAGTACTTAGACCTCTTTATTAAGGTACTAACCTCTTTTAATATAATATATATCAGTCTTAATTTGAACTCACTAGTGTTTTATTGAAATCAATCTTAGTTCATCTGTAAACAGATGAACTAAGATTGATTTTTTTGATTGATTAATTTTTAATTTCTGTAAACAGAAATTAAAAATTCACGCGAATTCAAAGAAAGATAATTATTTAATCAAATAATGTGACAAGTTTCAGAGAACTTATAGCTACTTACATGATATTACTTATAAGATTTATTTTGGGAACTCACAGATTAAATATCTATACATTTAATCCAAAAGTTTTTAAGAGAAAAATAATAACAGTATTTAATTACACAAATAACAGACATTATTATGCTAGGAAAAAGCATGCTATAATTCCCTGATTGTTTTGTCATTTATTTCAGGAATTTTCGAGACAAGAAATGAACAATTAAAACGCATATTTCAAAGTTCTTTCCTTAGCCGGAATGCCAGTCTTATCTACGAGCACAGTTTAGTCTGCCATATTGCAACAATACTTGGGAGAAAATTCTCAAAAAAATAGGTAACAAAACAGAAAAATATCATGGTTGCCACATACAAAGTACATACATAATGGTAGACGTCGTCGGCTCTAACCATATTGCAGGAAATGTTGTTGTTGGGTCTCTTGAATCGTAAATAACAAATGGGAGAAAATAAAACTTTTGCGCCACATCATCCTGTTTATATCGAGATTGTAAGGTGAGGTAGGTACTCTGAACTTACGTACAGTATAAATTCACTACATAAGCAACCTCCAAGGTTTTTACAGTAATTGCGCGTGGTTTTATTCCGTCGAGGACTTCATATTTGTATGCAGACACAAATATTTAAACTAAATTGGATTAGGTCTGGCCTCCAACCGGCTTTGAAGATTTATTTTTGCCTGTACGCGCACTTCTTTTACTGACTGTACGCCCTAAATTATAGAGGCTACAGGTAATCTCCAGAGGCTACTGATTTCAAACTTAACTGGCATTGCGAGTAGTTAAAATTGAAATGTTCCAAAAGAGATTACATTAAGTTATAGTTCGTTTGCATCCACGTGCCATTCTACCTTGAAGGATGTCTCATCAAAAGCGGAATGAATGATGAACTTTCTAATTAAGTTACACTACTTTGTTTTATGAGTTGAAGTGGGAAGGAGTTGCTATATGAAAGTAGTGGCAGGAACAGGTGCGGAGCAGCTACTTGGCTCACAGAAAGGTGTGAACGGTGTTATTAAGAAAAGTAATCGTTTTTTATATTAAAACTTCTTATGACTACTTAACTGAAAAAAAAACAGTTACCACTATCAAGATTTTATTTCGATTGATCATGTAACTTGTTTGCATCTGAGCCTATCAAGCACAATGATCACCGCTACCAATTTTATTCAATTGAGGGATCTTGATTGGAGTTATCAAAAAACCTATTTGCAGCAAGTCAAAACATAGTTGCTCCAACCAAGATTATTATGTATTTGATAAAGACAATCAAGGAACTTATTTAGCGCAAGATTTGATCAAGTTGTATGATTAATACAATTAATTGCAATGATAGATGCTATCAACTCAAGTCAACTTAATAAAGTATCAATGATCTTTATTGAAGTAAACAAAATGCTTGATTAACACAACTAACTTACTTTGTTACAGTTATATTTTTTTTTAATTTGTCTCTTTCTACAATGATGTCTTGTTAAGGGTAATCGAGAAACTTGTTTAAGTGTTCAATCATTTGAACTAGTATTGTTCAATCATGTCGTGATGATCAACTTAACTAAGATTTTGATTAATCTAAACAAGATATCGTCAATCAAGCTAAAAAGTCACTTGATTGGCTTGCATTTTTTTCAGTGTTCTTTAGTCTTTAAGATACTTAGGCGGTATGTTATAATTTACAACATATATTAGATATAGCTTTCTGGCAGCAAAAAGCTCGAAAGGAAATTAACTTTGTACCTATTCTTCTAAAATATCAGAATTGTTCCCACATACTTACTAATAGTTAATATGTGACGATTTGCTGAATGAATAGTTGGTTGATATTCATTGACGCAAAATATAATGAACAGATATTATTAAAAGGTAAAAAGAACTAGATTATTATAGTAGGTATGCTAATTACTTACCATGATTATGTAGTTCTCTGTAGGAGTGTGTTTTCTTTTCGTTGATTTCCTAGTATCTAATATTTTAATCATGTGACTGCTACACACTATTGTAGTAAAAAATACTTTACATTTAAAGGCTACTAAGCCAAAAACTTGATTGTTTAAACATCGTTAGCCAAAACTTTATTAAACTAATTACTGAGGCCGTCAATTTGTCAGAGTTACGATGGCGTTTATGGATAATATGCTTACCATGTTTGTTATCTTTCGAGGCTGTGGCACCAGGCACAAAGGCATATATTTATTATATCTGGTATATTCATAATATATGTATGTACCAATCGATAAACAATTATTAAATGCTGGCTTCTGCCCGCGGGCTCACTCGCGTAAAAAGATTTTTACAGCGTAATAAAAATAGTAACCTGTTCCCCTCTCTAAGGTCTAATCTATTACTTTACGTCAAAGTGTAACAGATAGACAGACAGAAGTAGTAAATTAATACACAAAGAAAATTTAAAAATTTGAAAATTTTTGGGCAATAACTTTTGATTTTTATTTATTTTTATATAAATTAAGTGACCAAAATCAGGCTTTTTTTTCCGGGTGGGAAAATCATCTAATGACTTCTCCCGCTCTGGATTAAGCGAAAAGGAGTGCCAGACTTTTACTGACTAAAAACCCATCCTGTTCCTTCAGCTGCCCTTAAGTTCCGGGGCCGCGGTATCTCGTTAGAACATTCCCGCAACCCCG
The DNA here is from genome assembly GCA_943138885.2 of Tholera decimalis. NCBI lineage: Eukaryota > Metazoa > Arthropoda > Insecta > Lepidoptera > Noctuidae > Tholera > Tholera decimalis. The sequence goes on from OW964557.2 coordinate 20,440,758, forward strand.
GCAGGCAATGGCCCTTGGGGCCCCGTCACTGGTGCTCTTTGAGGCGCGCGTGGAATACGACACGCCACCGACTGCGACAATCCCCGATGCCCGGGGCGTCTCCCGCGGCGGCTGGGGCGTGAGGAAGAGAGTTGTCCCTCACTCGCCCATTCGGCCTCCTTCTTTGCTAGCATGACTGCTTCGCAGAAGGCGTTGACTGCATCCCATTCACTCTCGCTCCGCACCATGGTCTGAACCAGGGCCGGGCGCGAGAGATCGCCGCCGCTGATCGCCTCCACGAGGACACGGCGGTGCTCTGCCCTAGTAGGGCACACCTCGACCTTATGCTCTACCGTGTCCTCTGGGTAATCAACACAATGACGACACCCGGGCGTGTCCTCCCGCTGAATCTGGAAGAGGTACTTCCCGAAACAGCCATGTCCGGTAAGCACCTGCGTCAGGTGGAAGGTGAGGACGCCATGGCGTCTCTCCAGCCACTCCTCAAAGAGGGGACTTATTGCCGCGATTGCGGCGTGCCCAGACCAAAATCAGGCTGTAAAAATAAATTTGATTCTTTTCCTTGGAAAAATACTTCACAAAGGTTGCTTATCCAATCTTGCCACATACCTGAAAACAACGCAAAAGCTTCCAGAAAGCAATAAAAAATTCAGAACGTTTGTCATGTAAAGTTAATTTTTAAACAGACTCCCAGCATCTCTTGACTTCACTTCAGGTTGCTTTTATATTATTTCGCTATGCCACTTGAATATCATACCTTGAACGCCGAGGAGTTCAATTTGGCTCGATATCCAGTCTTCCTCACTCCTACAAACTTTATGTTAGTGGTTACATTACAAATATATGAGTTTTTACTGCAAACGAACTAACTTGACAGCGGAATGTAACTTAAATATCTTTGCCATTAATAAGCTTTGTCTAAATGTCTTATGACACCTTCCTCAGTTAACAAATTTAATAAAGTTGTACTTATTATAAGAATAATTAATTTAGCCCGATCTAGATAGACAAGAAAACTAGGCGTAGCTTTAATTTCTTTTCCTAGTCAAGAGTTATGAGATGGCTATAGTACGTTAGTTGGATGCTCCTAATACCCAACAAAAATCAGAAAATAAAAAGCAATTTTTCTATGAACTGTTTTTAGATTCTCATCCATCCATCTCTTTGAGAGTTTTAACTAAGTAATTAGCTTTATAATACATGTGCAGGTAAACATTCTGCTAACAAAGAAAATATGAACGCAATTTTGTAAGATTATCACGCGATTCATTAAATTTAATCATGACAAGGATACTTCCTCCTCCGTCGTCATTGTGACGTAATATTAATCTACAATCTTCAAGCAGCCCCGGCAAGCCTGTAATAGCCTCGTGACCACATCTAACAGTAATCCTTTCAAGTATTAAACTCCCACTTTAATATAAGTTGAACAATGCGGCGACCCATGGCTCAGCAGTAACAATAGCAAAGTTTTCATTCTAAGATTCCGTTTTATATCTGCACGGACCCTTTTGTTGTTCCTCACGACGGGGTGTGGCGGGTAAACGCGGAAACCCTTGTTATTATGACAACGCTACTAATTCTAGTGAAACACAATCGTTTTCTGGTGAACACAGTACACCTCAAATTATAACGATGTTTCTACGCTAATTAAAAGGTGAAATTCTACTCCTTCTATTCGAACTAATTTGCTCCCAGACCCTCGGTTCATGTACTAGCGTACTTGGAAAGTATTAATTTATGTAACAAAATTGAGTTTTCAAGCTATCTATTGAAATGTGAAATCTAAAATCAATTAAAAACAATATACGCCATGAACACTACGGCTTTGTGGATTGTTGGAAAACGTGCATTCGAATACATAGGACCTGACCTAAATGCCGTGGGCCATAAGTCCTCTTTTGTACGTTTGGCTGGACTGCATCAAAAATTTATTAATAATTACAACTGTAAAAATAAAACTTACTGTTATAAATAAGATTCTTACATGTAATGTGTGAATAATTTAGAATCTGCAAGCATACAATATTTACGATAGTTAATTCAGTTAGGGTATCATTAAAATTTACCCCGTAAGATTGAAACCACGTTCGCACCCGAGTTTCATCGTCGAATAGTTTCAAAGCCGAACTTAATCATACCCGTACTAACATAGTGGAATGCATGAAAAACGATCACCTACCCACCTGTGTTTTAGTCTCATTGGCAAATCTGTATTTAAATGTAGTTACTAATTGACGCTGAATGCGTCAAGGCTTTATTCGAACACATTGACCTATTAAGGACACTTACACACGGGTTACACGCGACTGACAATAATTTTTAAGGACAGCGACTGTTGGAGGGTTTTCATACATTTAATGCGTCACTGTTTTGCATAACGTGTGAAACGGGCGCGTTGGGGAGTCGTTATGTGGTTATACTGCGTGCAAACTAAGAAATCTCGATTTTAAAACGTTGTCAATCTTGTCAGATATAGTAGGAATGACCAATTAATTATAATTTTAAACTAGGATTTCCACAACATTTATTCCGCTACACGAATTTTGTTTCCACTTAACATTTACTTTCCAACCTCGTAGGTTGACATTTAAAATCACTATTAATAGAACACAAAGTAAAATCAACAATCCTTTCAAACAATCTTTTGTCAAACTGTTATAGCAGAATACTTATTATTGCACGTTCGCGTTTACAGACACACACAGATCTCAAATTATCGTTGAAGTCGTAATATAATATTAAAAAAAATAAAGTTTTTTCCATCGACTTATTAAGAAGAAGACCTTTACTAAACAACGTAACTATACCCGATTGTAGCACAAATTCTAAGCATTAGCACTTCACAGCAGAAATCAAATTACTGTAGCAAGTGCATAAAAGGCAGTAAGTAGACAAGCGTCTTAGACTTAAGCGGAGATTACGTGGATCGAGCCTCATTGTCGATGGCACGCCCGAGATACCGCCGAGCTGCCGAGCCGCTGTACCGAGCTAGTTTGATGCTGCCTTTGTGAGTCGTACGTTCGCGTTGTCTGCTTGTCGGGACATACCTGGAGTCAGTGGTTGCGGTGCAACTTGTGTGCTGGCAAGTGGAATTAGCTTGGTTGAGGGGATAATTATATGAGGCAATTAACCGACCGCCGTGAAGCCCAAAATGAGGCCTTTATAAGTTCGTAAATTCGTTTCTATATTGCCTCTACTCTCCAGATTTTTACTTAAGATTTACGGTTAGAATTCATTTATTTCTAAAAATTACAAATACAGTAACAAATAAATAAAGAAATACATACATACTTAATATTACTTAATTTGTAAAAAAAATTGCGTAGTACGAGCTTATAATACTAGCTGCTGTCCGCAACTTCGTTCACGTGGGAGGATTTCCCGCGTAAATCCCGATCCTGTGGGAATTTCGGGATAAAAAGTAGCCTGTATGTTATTCCGGGAGGTCAACTATCTACTTACCCAATAAATTTCATTGAAATCCACCCGGTAGGTCCGGAGATTAGCGTGTACAAACAAACAGACTATTTTAATTTTTTTTGCCGTGTTACCGTTTCTTAACCCGCCTCAATTATTATTTTTGTTTAAAATTTAAATGTACAGACACACTATTTTTACTGTTTCATTATATGTATAGATACATAATATGAAGGTACTTATTTAAAGTTTCACAAGTTAAAGGTATAAATTGTATTGCCTACCGCCGTGCATCGCGTTGATGCAGCCGCCGTGCGGTGACACATTCTTTCTTTGCGAAGGACTAAGGACTGGTTTTATTATTTTATTTAAAAAAAAATAAGCAGTCACTGTGTACATATTTTTATTTATAAGCCTATATTCTCCCACTGCAGGGTAAAGTATATTAACCCTGATATCCAACTTACTTTTGATCTAATTTTCATTCTAATATTCATATTTATAAAACCAGTACAGATTGTATGGACTTCAAAAGAGACTTTGACATCTGAATTTGTTTCGGTGTTTCTTCTCAGGGTATTCAGATAGGAAACGTCTGTCCCATCTAGTTTAAATTTGCGGTAATAAAAATGATGTGTGATTTAATAACCGACTTACAAAATACAGTTCATTTATCACTTCAAAACAAATAGTAGTTAAGTTTTTAAGTGTTAAATGATCTTTATTTTTAAGCTTATATTAAACACGTGTAAGTATTTATGTATATATTTATTTTTGTCGCATTACAGTCAGAACGGATTAATATTATAGTTTTTCAACATAGATTTAAAGATTTTTATTTGCCTAGATCATAAAAAAATTAACAACAACCAAATTACCTATATTACAACCTGTTAAATGAACAGAACGATTATACTTGCAAAGTTCGAAGTGAATCAAAAGTTCAACATACATACAGCACACCATGGGAGATATTATAAATAAAACCGTGTACATACAGCGACCGGCTCGGAATTAATTAGTTTTATTCGATGTATTGGAAATATGAAAGGCTGCGTATTCACTTCCAACACGCTTAGTTTTATAAAACGGGCACGACCGGCTGTTAATTTAATTTTATATGCATATTTTACTGCATTCCGTTTTTTTATTTTAATCACGGCAAGAGTCATATTGTTGTCGTAGTAGCGGCTAACCAAGTGTAAAAGTAGGGGTCAGTAAATCAACCAAAGCTTTTATTATTAAACAGCTTATTTTTTTAGGTAAGCTGTAAGATCCAAGCGAGTTTGAGAGAAGGCCGATCCATCTCGGAGAAAAATGTGATGCAGGCAACAGATTCGAAGCCTAACATGCTGAAAACCCCATCTGCTTACTTTCAGGCAGTTGGGGCTCCGGAGACACAGGCGCCCGTGTGCGATCGCACTCGCTGTGAACCCAGGGAAGACGGTGGCACAGTGGTCACATGCACAGCGAGGCTCAGCGGACACCACTTTACAGTCTCCCCACTGACTAAAAACACCACTTTACAGTCTCCCCACTGACTAAAAACCCATCCTATTCCTTCAGCTGCCCTTAAGTTCCGAGGCCGCGGTATCTCGTTAGAACATTCCCGCAACCCCGGGTTTACAGTCTCCCAACGATGTGCCCTAATAGACGTTGCACAAAAGGTACCAGAGTGGTTTTAATAGGTAACGGGACCCCTTCTATATGCTGATGTTGATCACCGAAGTGGTTATCGTGTAGCAGAAGTCCTACTCTCCCTGGTCTTTTCTTTTCCCCAAGGCGCCTTTTGAAAGTTTCCCCCGATAGCAAATAAAAAAGTACATTGTAAGATAGGTTATGTAGCTAAAGTACCTATCAAGTTCGTTTTACAAAGATGAGCCCGTTTTTTGTACAAAACTAATATAGTCACGAGCATAAACCAATATAAGAGGCTACCGATGGGTAGCTGGATTTAGAAAGTGGTACTTCTAGACACTGTTTGAATTATTCGTCTTCTCTCTAAAGCTCTAATATACAACGTGTAATGGAAACCCCATATCTATCCAAAAGGACTGAAGACAACATCTGGTATGGAGTCTCTATGCAAAGTTTCAGCTCAAAATAAGTGACTCACAGAATTGACCCAAAATTATCAGTTTCATATGTTTCTTGAATACCAATAATAACAAACGTGTCACATCACTATGAGGGTCATAACTTTCCACGTCACATGCCAATAAAATGATAGGTAATTGTCTTCGTTCTTCTTAATTTGAAAAATTCGGTCTCTGGTATCAATGTATTAAAATTTCTAATAAGCTCCACACATGTAGACATAGGATTACAAAACCCTTGCTATATCGTTTGTTATCATCCAAAGAAGCCGTGCACTTGGTATGTATATACCCTTTAAATTACATGTTGTATATATATATATATTTATAATATGAAATAAGAAATGAATAAACAAGATAATTCTATGTAACTTGTAATAGCTCTGTTATTGAACTCCACACGCGCCGAAAAAGGCAATAACAATACAACTCATAATGATATACGAAACTTATGAAAAATAATAAAATCACGGTCATAATGTCTTGGTAAAAAAGATGAATGTACCTACCCAAAGAAATTCACAAGTAAAGAACAAAGAATACAATAATAACTCCCACTAACTCGCGCTAAAAGAAAGTTTCAAGAATTTTCGTCTTCGAAACTTAGTTCAATCTAATTTCAGTAAGGCTTCAGATTATAATTCTCGTTATTCCAAATTAAAAACTGTTAGCTGACTACTAACTAGACTACATTTTGTTAAAAATTAATTTAACTGAGTTTAAAAGGTTCATTTTATCATTAAATATAAATTTTGACCGAATAATTCAATTGAAATCAAACACTTCAATAAACTCAACTCCCAAGATAGCAGATTTCCTATGCTTTTAAACATTTAGGATTTCTCACCATTTTTTACATACATTTACATATTATACACATGCTGGTGATCTGAATAAATTACCAGATTACGAAACAAAAACTGTTTAAAATAATAATATCATTTTTATTCCATGATCGCACCGCAACTGGAAATACATTATGAGTATTATTTCGTTAATTATAACCAATTTTAATGACCGCAATCCTACCAACACTTGTTTAATTAAAATTTAATTAGCTGTTCTCCCACCGATCCTTTTCATGTAGTTTTACAATATATCGGTTGTTGATTATGATTACGCTTAAACATCGCTGACATCTCTCAGAGTTAGAGTGTAATACTTACTACCTACATGGTTTGTGGGTTGATGGATCTTGATCTTTTAGTTTTAAGTCAAAACAAGGATATCTCAAATTTTTTCTTCACGATTGTAAGTATTTTACGATCAAAAATAGGGTTATTAAGGTAACGTATAGGTTAAACGATTTACTAGAATTTGGTTAAATCAATTCATGAAGATAAATAGTATTTTTAAAAACACGCAGATATAAATCCAATGATGTTACAAATAAATCAGAGTGGGGCAAAATACTGGTTCACAGAATTACAGAATTTTCTAGAATCTCATGCAACCGGCATTGAACAAACATCGTTCTTGTCTTTTTCCAATTCCACTGAAATTGTAATCAGATACTCCAATAAAATGTTGTTAAATATAAACAAACGATTCCCTCATTTCCTGGAACTGAATAAATATTTGCAGATTCAGCCTCTAAATGCCTGTGAGACCAATCTGTCACACGTCCATTTAACACAATAAAATCGCACCTGCAACTGAGTCTGTCGCATTCCAAATTCCCGAACTATCGGAAAAGCGTACAGTACTGCGTCATACTGATATTGAAAAGTTTATTTACGGACAGATACAATTCTAAGCCGATAATATTTGCAACCATTGTATAACGTCGTACATGTTACACCTACTTCAAATAAATGGTGAAAGGGGCATGCGAAAGATGTTGTATATCAAATCGATATAGTTATTTATGTACAATAGTGTTACATGGGCGGACTTAATGCAGCAAGGCATTCTCTACCTGTCAACCTTTGGGTTAAAAAAAACACATTGTGGTAGGTGTACGAGAAAATGGAATGAAATAATATATTTAATACTAATAAAATACATAAATATATATGCTAAAATGACAAACTAATAAATACGGTTCTTTATAATACTCTTTCTGATTAAGAGAGCTCATCAAGACCAAACTAAGAATAACAGCCCCTATATATAGTTTTATGATTTTAAAAGGTGCATTTATCGTCAGACATCGGAAATCATCAAATATCTCGAGATTACTGTGATTTGATTTAAAAGTCAGATTAATAAAATTACAGAATGATTCATTCTCGTTTGGTTTACGAAACTCTCGTAAATATAGGGTTTGGTTATTTTTTAATATTTGAATAATCAATTTCTACTCTTGTTAACTGGCTTATGTGAAGGAACAATGATAGACCATTGAACGCGGTATAAAAAACATTAAATAACAAAATATTAGTTAGTATAAGTACCCATTTCGAACCATACTCTAGCTTCTGAAGTTCTATAAGTGACCATGTAGGTTTATGTGTTTTTTTTTATACGTACTAAGTATTTATTTATGTGTCTATTTTGTCACGCTCAATAAAACAACATAGACAATCTGTAGTCTTTGTCACAAAATGCAGATAATAAAATGCAGAAATAGATAACTACCAAACTACATATATCTATAAACAACTTTTTGTCTCGATGAGAAAGATGGGAACCTTAGCTCCGGCACGCCTGAATAAACCGACAATCACCAAACTTGGCGAACTCTGACTAATTAGTCACTAAACAAACAGAACGCCGACATCGGAAGACTAGAAGAGTCTGACACGTATAGAAACCTATGGATTTTATTACAGAAAACTTACATAATAACCTATACCGCAGACAAATAGACCAAGCTATAAAAAGTGACCAAAAAATGTGAAGAAAAATTAGAGAAAGTTTCAATGGAAACTTCCATTTTTGTTGTACAGTCGGCCAAGAAAGTGGTGTACCACCCTAAGGTTGAATATCGCTTGCAGATTCATAGGTGATAAAGATTAGTTTCGCTTGCAGATCGATCTGACAACTTCTATTGCTGTCTTTATCTGATTATTGATAACGACTATTACTGTTTGTAACGTGACAGCTGTTCTTAGTTTGAACTTGATGGAACCAATGACGTCGTAAAATCAACGGCGGGGGGCTGTAGATTTTGATGACAAAATTGTATCTACAAATTCAGAATTGTAATCAACAAGTTACATAAAATTGTAAAGGCACAAGGCGAGTCCACAAACCTACAATTTCTGTAAACTTGTAATTACAATATCAATAAAAAACAAGCTAAAAATAGATTTATCCTTTTATTAAATTTCTACAATCAATTTTAAAATACTTATAACAAACAAAAACATAGCATATATAGTAATATTTAGAAGATATTGAAAATTTTTAAAAATTAGAAACGGGTGTAACCGCCGTTGGCCTCTATAACCTCTAAAAGACGAGACCTCATTGAACCAACAAGCCGTGAGCAAATATCGGTTCCCCGCATTTCCTCCCAGATATAATTACAGTGACTAATAAGAGCTTGTTTGGTTCTTTCATTTTGATGCGACCATCGTTGGACCATAAGGCCCCAAAGATTTTCTATCGGGTTGAGGTCCGGCGATCTTGAGGGCCACTGAATTACCCTTACGTCAGTGTGTGAACGAAACCAGGCTCTTACGATCCTCGCATTATGAATTGAACAATTATCTTGAACAAAATCAAATTGTGGCACTTCGTTCTCCGGGTAAACATTACGGACTGTCGGTAGCATTGCATTCTGAAGCACGTCGATATAATTTACAACCGTCGCTCGAGGAAGTAGAGAACACAATTCTCCTACACCATCCGTACTCATCCAGCCCCAAATATTTACGGAAATTCGACCTGATTCTCTATTTGGGATTACATGATCATCTTTATACCGTGTTGAATTATATCGCCAAAGGTGAAGACGTCCATGCTGACTGGATTTAAACGTTTTTTCATCACAAAACACTGTATTAGACCAATCAAACTCTAAGTGCTCTCTGGCGAAGTTCAGACGAGCAAGTCTGTGAGCATCCGTCAAATATATTTTCTTGGCGTAATGCCTGTGGTGCAACCCCATGTAATGTAGATGATTCCTTATTGTTTGGGCACTCACATCGAACATCTCCGCAAAATGTTTTGTGGGCTTAAAACCATTGATTTCATATTCCCGTCTCATGAATTCTCTATCGTTATTGGAGAGTGCAGGCCGGCGACCACTTCTTCTGTGATCCAACAAACTTCCCTCCTCTCCTTCACGACGAATCCAAAAGCGGACAGAACGCCTCGATATATTCAAATTCCGGGATATCGCACTGATACTGCTTCCCTCATTAAATTGGGCAATTATTTGTGCTCTTTCGGCAATGGTCAAGTTGGCAGGCATTGAGATGATTTTATATGCAGTTGATTGAAAAATAACACGGAAAATATATCGATTTTTTGCATATATTTGACAAAATGTCAATTGTCAGTTTTCTTTTTCAAATGGAATTCGGTTGTCTAAATAGTTTTTATTACTTTTGTTTGGAAACATTTCAATTGCTTTGTAGAAACTAATGTCCTTTTCATTTATACTAAAGGTTAAAATGTCATGTACTTATATGTGACATATGACGTATGAATACTAAATACATAGGTTTACGTCATGATAATGTTGTCTCTTTCAGTAATATCTTTTTATAACGAACCTTGTTGTAATTTTCGATGACCGGGAAACTAAATCAAAACTGGTACACCACTTTCTTGGCCGACCGTACCATGTGTAATGTGTATTTTGGTTGTACCTACTTTATGAGTCATAATTACTGGAAATAATAATATACTTATTCATTTAAGCAACGAGGCCCACCTCGTCACTGAAAGTGATTAGATAAGAGATTTAATTCAACATCTAATATCTTGGATCGCTTTCAATAAGTAATTTCATAATATTTTTACGCATAATTTTGCAGCGCTTTTATGACAGTCAGTTTAGAACGTAAATACAATATGTAACACTACTAAATAAAGCCATATCTTCAGCAACCAAACAATTTCATAATCCTGCTTATCTGGAAAGGAAAATATTTCGCAATGCCATCACACATTTCTGGAATATTACAATGTTCTAATATCCACATATTTTGATCGACAGAGGCCTACATTTCGGAGAATCCTTTTATAGGGCAGAGTGCCTATGTGAGACAGTGTGCGGCTCATATGGCATCATTGTTTTCATATCACTGAACCAGGTTAGATAAAAGTCTTGTATAAACAAATAATTATTGTTTACATTCATGTAAATTTCACGTCTAACATAAAACTTTGTGTATTTTAATAGAATAGAACTCGAGTATAGTAGGCCTATATTTATACCTAAACGCAATGGATTAATCAGATGGTATTTCGACAGCAATTGTAAATAGCTTTTTTGAGGCTGATGTACCTTTGTTAGGTAAAAGCCTCTAAATAAATATAGATAAAAGAAAAAAAAAAATTGTAAATATAACTTTTTGCAAATCGTAGTTAACACACTTTCAATGATGGATAGTAAATAATTAGCTTTTAGTCTCCTCCTGTTCTGAGTGGAGCGGAAGGTAGTGTCAGAATTCAACTGACTGACCCACCCTGTTTCTTCAATTGTCCTTACGTTCCGAGGCCATGGTATCTCATCAGTACATTCCTGCAACCCTTGCAGTCACCAATTAACCTAGCATATTAATAAAATGAAGTACGAAATCTGATTAGAACAAACAAACAACTTTACCTTACTGTTTATCAAAATTTCATAATTATATAAATTGGGTACACAGGCCTAATAATATTACACTACACTTATTTACTTCAACTTGTGAATCATGTTGATAACACTATATGAATGAAATACACTAAATATCTGTAATACTTAAATAAGACGAACTTACTTAAGACATGTCATAATAAATATACTTTTACGAAAATACTGATATGAAAGGTCTATTTCTACGTGTAGTTCAATCTAATTCTGGGAACTATCTGAATGAAAGCCAATACTGCGGAATTGAGAAAGTTCCATATGCACACTGTTTAATTATAGTGTAATCTATTATTAAAGATTTAATTTTATGTGTCAAGTTTGTTTTAATCTTACTTCTTACTAATATTATAAATGCGAAAGTTTGTGAGCATGGATGGATGGATGTTTGTTACTCTTACACGGAAAAAATACTGAACAGATCTAAATGAAATTTGGTAAGTAGATAGTTGACATCTTCGAATAACACAAAAGTTATTTCATATTCCGGAATTCCTATATTTTCCGTATAGGCCTATGTGAAATAAAACGTTTTGAGTTCACTATTTGTGCCACAAATGTCGTTTATCAGCAGCATCTGTCGGTATCGATCAATCGGAATCTATTAATAAAAGAAAACATTAATTCATTTCCTTGCACATAAACTGAAGGGCTTACCCACTTTTCAGTATGTTCAAAAACAAATCTAAAACAAAGGTTAACAAGGGTAACAGTTAGTTCTCCACAATTACACCTTATATTAAAAGTTGATATTGCTTTTTGTTAAGTTTTACGAGTATAGACAAGCACAAGTTGATGAATTTTGTCCCTAAATTTTATTAAAATCTTAAAGCATTGGTTGGCGTAGCAAACTGCTACGACGTAGAAGTTGCTACGCCGTAGTAAGTAGTACGTTAGCGGTAACTCAGAACCTTTTATCCTATCAGCCTTGCCTAGTGTTTAAATTTCTCACGCACGTATTAAGTCCAAAAATCTTCGAGTAAGAAAATAAATCAGCGAACAAAATTTTAAAATAGCCTAAAATAAAATATTTTGATTCAATTAAATAGATATACAGTATACAGAAAAACGAAACCTAATTGTCTACGAAGTTATAATAATATTGAGAAACACCTTCGTTTTCCTTCTTTAGAACTCGTCCAATTATAGATAAAAGTTACTGACACGTTTTATAAATATATATCAGTATGTTTCATATAAAAACATAAAAAATATACCTATACATTATTTTAACTTAATATAATGAGTTTTTTATAAAGAGCATGCAATTTTGATTAAACAATTATTTTTAGCTACTGCACCAACGAGTCACCATGTTGTGTTACATGTGACAGAACGAGAACAATTTATCATGTTTAAATATTTATTAATAACAAGTAGGTAAAAGATGAAAATGCTGATGCTACTGTTTGTTAACCAATCGGGGCAGTTGATGCTAGGTCGTTATGTCACGAATAATAAGTAATTGATATCGATAAATGCATAAGTTTAGTACCTATTAAAACTTCATTATGGATTGGCGAAGTAACCAAAATAAAATTAAACTACACCCCAGTATTGCCGTCTTGTGGTGTCGTTGACAATACATGTAATAGTTCACCACTTTTGACAGTACTCAAAACACAAACAACTTTATTTTTGTCCGTCGGTCTGTCTGCCATTACACTTGACTACGTTGAAAATTAAAACGTTTGTTTGCACTTTAGAAAGCGGCAACGTCTGTTGATCTGTGATAATAAACATATTTTATTTTCTTTGGCTGTTCATTCACATTTTACCAATTATGCTTTATTTTCACGTAATATTGGACAATGAGCGGGCTCACTAATTCAGGATATGAAATAACAGTTCCGAACAGTACAATCAAACAAAACCTAGTACAAGCCTCCGCTGTCCTAAATACGTCCCTCTGTCATCGGAATTCATCTCATAAACCGTAATAGTTATACAGAAAATAACACAAATTATAGGAGGACCTTCATCAAACTTTTGTTTTTCTTGGGGAAAGCAAAACTTGGGCAAGGCATTTGATTTAAAAAAAAAAAACAAGCTGTGCATGAACATAATGGTAATATGTATAAAGTATGTAAAAAAATAATAGAAACTGTTCAAATGCGTGTCAGACTCACACACTGATACCTACTTCCAAAACCTGTAGAACAACTGCTGTCATCACGAAATTATGCAAGAAACAAAATCACTCAAAAATACGGAACCTTCAAATGCACAATTTAATATCAGTATCCCAATTCGTAGTTAGTTGACCGTTTGTATTCTATAGTTCTCTTTTTTATAAACCAAATTATTCACGGCATCGAAATGATTATATTCGTCTCTCTTCCAGTAAGCTATGCAAAATTTCATATTTATGCAAAATTGTTCCCCTGACACCCGATTGTGTAACTCCTTTATAACATTAATTAAAAAGTAAAATTAAGCCGTTTTCCCTGGAGAGGTCAGTAGCGATGTCTTGTTAAGTATCTACCTACGCTTTGATTACTTTCTTCTTGATTATTATTTCTTGCATCTCAAAGTTGTTTAGCAAAATCACATTGCAACATAGGTCCTTATTTCACTTGATGAAATGCTAAGGTTTATTAGTAAAAATGACACTTCAAATTCCCAGTATACCTAAATATACAAACAAATTTGTCTGATTTTTAGTATACAAATACTTGTATATGAACCTTTTTTGAATATTACAGTTGATTGATGGCATCAAAATACATGTGCGATTATAGTAATAATTCAGCCAGTTACGTTTCTACTGCTGGGACCCTCCAGTCACATTTTTTATCCGGGTGGGAAAATCATCGAGTGACTTCTCCCGCTCTGGGTGGGGTGGAAGGAGTGTCAGACTTCTACTGACTAAAAACTCACCCTTTTCCTTCAGCTTAAAGGGTTCAGCCTTTAAGGGCATATGTAATCTATGAGATTATATGATGTATTGATACGTATGTGATTGAACTAAAATTAATGGCACTGGTGCAGCGGTCAAGTTCATTGTTATATTTTGTATCTTATTCTATTTCTAATGAACTTCTCTCATCCTACCACCTTTATGCTGACGATTTGCAAATATATTCGCAAGCTCCCGTAGATGAACTGTCTGAGGCAGTGATCATTGTGAATAATGACTTAGCACGTATTTCTCAATGGAGCTTGGATCATGGTTTGGAGGTTAATCCTGCGAAGACCCAAGTCATTGTGGTTGGCAGCTCTAGAATGCGATCCAAAATTGACTGGATGAACCTTCCCCAAATTGTTTTTGATGGTGCAGTAATACCTTATAGTGATGTAGTGAAAGACTTGGGTATTTACATAGATAAGGACTTGTCTTGGGGTCCCCAGTTACAAGAAATGAGTCGCAAACTGTTTGCATCTGCGGGGTCTTTGCGTAGACTGCGCAATTTCCTGCCAACTGCCACTAAAACTGCGCTCGTCCAATCTCTCCTTCTTCCTATTCTTGACTATGCTGATGCAAGTTTTCCAGACCTCACTGAAGTGCAGCTAGATAAGCTTGAGCGACTCCAAAATTTCTGTATCAGATTCATATTTGGTTTGCGCAAATACGATCATGTTTCTGAGTTTCGTATTAAGCTCAAGTGGCTGCCTATCCGTCTTCGCCGGAATGCGCATATTTTATCATTACTTTACAATATTCTGTTCAATCCAAGAATTCCCTTTTACCTCAAAGAACGTTTTAAGTTCCTTCATGACACACATACTAGAGATTTGAGATCATCGGTAAATTTGACACTTTCAATACCTGCGCATTCCACAAAATTTTATGATTCATCGTATACGGTGCAGGCTACTCGTCTGTGGAACGCATTGCCGTTGTCAGTTAGACAAGCGCAGTCACTTGCTGCTTTTAAAAGCTCTGTTTTCAATCATTTTTATACACTCCTATGATTTTACCTTGTATTTCTTTCCTTATGACATATTTATATATATGAAACACATATATTTATTTATACTTATTTATGTATTGTATTGTATTATATATACCTATATATATAATTATATTAACTACTTTAGTTACTTTTTGTGTATGTTATATATTTGAAGTAAGTACACTGACTTTCTCCTCCCCTCTTTGTTTTATGTTCTTAAAGTCCATCCAAAGGTTGTCTGGAAGATATCGCTATCAGCGATAAGACCGCCATTGTAACCATTTTTTTGCATTATTGTAAATCAAGTGTTTGTTTAAATTATTGGTGTACAATAAAGAGTATTCTATCTATCTATCTTTAAATATTGAATTCATATTTACAAAATAAACTTTTTTATATTTTATTTATACTTTTATACAAACTATTCAATCAAAACAAGTAAAAAGTGGTAAGTATAACCACGCATTTCTAAAACAAAGTGTGTTATGGTAAATATTGTATAGTTTCAAATGTCGTAAATGTTATCATGAGAATCGAAGCTCCCTATAAGTACCGTCTGTGGCACCATCTCGTCTTCGGTGTCATCGCCTACTACGCTACCTCTGCACCACCATTGGTTGACTGGTAGAGAAAGCCTACGGCATTAAGTCCGCCTTTATACCTATGTGCATGAACTGTAAATAAATAAATTAGCACTTCAACCTTACTTTTTCCATATCTCTTCTAATAAAATATAATTTAAAAATCTTATTATGTAGTGCAGCCTCATAAACTTTGCCAAGATAAACACATTACACCAACTTTTTCCGCTTACAACGCTCGTGAACACTGCCATCGTGTGTACGACCTCTTCTATGCAAAGTTCTTAGTTAGTTTTGATCTTAATTTGTTTGCCAAACAAGACGCCTGTATGTCCACGACGTTATCTCTGATAATGTTAAGAACTCTGCTATTTTAGGTGATACTTTATCTCACTTTGCAAAAGTTTGGTCTGCCAACAAGATTAAATGCAAAGTTTAAATTAATTCTAGGTGCCCGGAATATTTTTTTTGATCTAAAGCTTTGATGAGTAGCTGTTTCATTTAGTTAAATATCATAATGATATGAATACGTAGTAACTAATGTTTATTTAACGCTACCCCCGATCTATTTCAACATTGAATTACTGATGGAATTTGCCAAGCTATGAAATGTAGCTGTGTACACTACATGCATAAAATCAAAAGTAAACATCATTTGCCGTACTAACCATGGTAGTAAAACACATAGCGCGCAAATTGTTTATTTTACCGAGTGATTTAAGATTGTATGTTGCCATTACGATATCTATCGCTAATAATATGGCTGGATTGTGGCGCCAACCGATTGAAAAACAGCCCTAAATCCGTTATCAGTGGCGCGCACGCCTGCTCCACCACCCAGCTGCTGAATTTCCATATATTTATCGATACGCCACACTTTATTGGAAGCTCGATTGCAAGAACATAAATATTTATGAATTCATTCTAAAATAATAGTTGTGAGCGATTGATAAACAGGGAAGGTTTCATTGATAATGTATATATGCTGAAACTATATAGTATTAACTTTAATAGTCAGTTAAGAAAGTCGGCCATTATTTATTTATTTAACATTCTATGACCCGAAATATGTCATAAGGATTTTTAACACTCAAGATTATACAAAATATTGGGTTGAACGGTGACAGAAGACGTTCAGTACTTTCATAAAGTCCATAAACGAATTTATCTATACTAATATTATAAAGCGGAAAAGTTTGTTAGTTTGTTTGTTTGTTTGTTTGCTTGAACGCGCTAATCTTCGAAAGTACTGGGTGGATTTGGATGAAATTTGGTATGGAAGTAGCTTGAAGCTTGAGGAAGGTTATAGGCTACTTTTTACCCGACTGCAAAAAAGGAGAGTTATGTTTTTACCGTGATAGAATCCACGGGAGCGAAGCCCCGCGAGAGTACTAGTATGTATATAATTATAATGTATTTAGTAGGACTGACTATAGAATCACCACTGCAATTTCTGTAAAGTCAAATTTACGATATTTTATTCATTATTAAAATAGTAAAAAACAAATTCGTTTGCAGCGGAACAAAACAGCCGTAACGAAGACATAATAAAAACAAGTCCTGAAATTGTTTCAGTGTAGTTACTGTGCGCTAATTGAGCACAGTAATGGCTGAATAAATTTGTTTGGACAATAAAGACGCTTAAACTGAACTATGTCCTATTGTTGGGGGTCCAAATTGCTAATTTGACCGCGTAGATTTAATTATGCATGCCGTCCGCCGAGAGGGGGTCATAAAGGAGGGGTGTCACAGGCAGACTTGTTTATAATGTAGCAAGTAATGCGCAATCCTACCCGCCCCGCCTGCGCCAAGTATTAACTTTTTATTACACTGAACGAACTTTCGCGGTTTACGGCCACGTTGGGGAGGGCACGAACGTGTCAAAATTTAAGCGCCTGTTATTTTAAATGCAGCATACATTCATTTACGGGCCTGTCAACAATATAGGCCACTGCATTTTTTGAATAAAGGATAATACGCTTTTGGTACATACTGTAACCTACTTTTATAGGGATACATATTCTCGAAACGGCAACTGCAATTACTTCATAAATTGCCAAATAATTTAAATTGTTACTCAGAGGTGGTCAAACAGTTGTAAATTACAAAGTCAGTTTGTTGGAGAACATTGGTAACTAAGTTGCTGAAATAACGATTTAATTATAGGATAGAGTGACGCTGTTCACTTCGGTTCCCCACGGTATGTATCGGCTGTTCAATAAAACGATGACAATTAACGTAATTTATCGAGAGATTGACACCGGCTGCAGTCCACTGAGATGAGATAGTGTTTGGCAAATTTTAGCCTCTAATTGGCCATCTGAGCGCTCGGTATCGGGATTAGCACGATGATGTTTGTATCAATTTCCAGTGGATATGCAGTATTATGCTCTTTTCAGTACTGTGAAGGAATGTGTGCAAAAAATACTGTTCGAATTTTGTGGAAGTCGTAATTAGTTTCCATCAATCCAGAAAAAAATTGATATATAATACGAGAAGCTACGTTATTAATTATATTTTTATTATTTCTCCAATACGAAATACCTAAAGGACATGTAACTAGTAATTTCCTATTGGTCGAAATTCGACGATCATTTTAATTATTTTGAATATTATAAAATAACTAGTATTTGCGTGTTGCGCGAGGTGCAAGCACCTCGCGCAACACGCAAATACGCAGCAGCAACGCAGTGCTTGTAGTGTGCATCTGAAAAAAAAATGGGGGGTGGGGAGAGATGGGGGGGAGGTTGCACAATTATTTTGACTAAATCATTGCCCCTCTTAATGAATCTGAAAAAAAAATGTTCCAAGTCTCTTAATTTCCGAGATCCGCCTAAAGGGGGTGAGAAGGGGGTGGGGGGGGGCGACTTTGATAAATGGTTTTTACTTTACCGAGCCTTCTCTATAGGAATCCGTAAAAAAAAAATACGGGTCTCGTAGTTTCCGAGATACGATAGGGAGGGGGAGAAGGGGAGTGAAAAGGGGAGGTTTGGCACTTTTCCCGTAGGTTTGAGAGTTACTTGTTTACGAATCTGTCAAAATATACCCACCTCCCCATCCACCATCTGGGAGAACAATTATGTCAGTGAGTGAGTCAGTCAGTCAGTGGTAATCGAGCTTTATATAGTATAATAACTAGTATTTGCGTGTTGCGCGAGGTGCAAGCACCTCGCGTGCTTGTGAAAAAAAAAATGGGGGGGTGATGGGGGGGGGTTTGCACAATTATTTCGACTAAAGCATTGCCCCTCTAAATGAATCTGAAAAAAAATGTTCCAAGTCTCTTAATTTCCGAGATCCGCCTAAAGGGGGTGAGAAGGGGGGCAAGGGGGGCGACTTTGAAAAATGGTTTTTACTTTACCGAGCCTCCTCTATGCGAATCCGTAAAAAAAATACGGCTCTCGTAGTTTTCGAGATACGATAGGGAGGGGGGAGAAGGGGGTGAAAAGGGGAGGTTTGGCACTTTTCCCGTAGGTTTGAGAGTTACTTGTTTACGAATCTGTCAAAATATACCCACCTCCCCATCCACCATCTGGGAGAACAATTATATCAGTGAGTCAGTGGTAATTTAGCTTTATGTAATACAATATAGTATAATAATAATAATATTATTAAATAAAAATTGTGCCAGACTTGCTCCTACGTCAGCATAATTTTCGTGAAAAGTGGTACGAGGCATGCTTTTTAAGTTTTGTCATTTGAAGAAAAAAACACAACTAGAACCTTATAGTACTTTTTATTGTTTTTCAAAGTATTCACCACGTAGCTTAATATACTTTTTACTTCAGTAGCTCAAACATGTAGCTTTTGCTGCCTGAAATCAGTGAGCAAAATGCGATTTTGCTCACCGAGTGAGACAGAGTAACTTTTTAATTTTTAATTTCAGAAACCCGCGAATATCTTATTCAGCCTTGGGTTAATCATACAATTCGAAACATTCACTCTCTATCTCTTTCCCGCCATTAAAAAGAGAGAGAGGTAAAGACCAGCCCTTTCGAAGTTCCGATTTTGAATTCGACCTCAAAGACAAACACGTTCGGAATTTCGTACTAACTAAAGAAATTTTGCAAAAAGATAATTATATCTTTTAATGTAATTTATTGAATTTTTAACTTTATGTTTTATTTAAACGAAAATAAGTATTTACTGCAAGTAAACCTGATATTTAATATGTAAATATTTATTTCTAGTTTCAATTATGTTACGTAATATATATTGAATAATAAAATATCATAGGTGCTATTTTCGAACACGCCTTAATTTAAATAAAAGAGCGGGAATAAAATTTCGTGGCTGGTGTAAAGAGTTAAATAAGTTTAAAAATATTAAAATAATCGTAAAATATGAGTGAAACTAGCGACGAGAACAGTATTTTAACACCGGAAGAGTTAAAACAACAAGTTATTAATGCAGAATTAAGTTTCCGATCTGAGAAGTCTCGCGAGAAATATCTGAAAGCATACCATATCTTCAATCAATGGAGACTAAAGGCTCATTTACACGATGCCATTTTCTTGTACATACAAGAGCAATCATTGAATACAATTTGTGATGCGCAATAATTGACCTGCAAGAATTGTAAGCAAATGTTTACACGCGGATATAATAAAAAAATGGAACGCAATTATTGAATGCAAGTCTTGACAGGAAATAATTGCAAATGTGTTTTGTTTACACCAATACAATTATGTTTAGGAGATTATTGCTTTCAAGTTTTGACTTGTCTAAACACAAGCTTAAAAAGGGTGCAAGCAGTTTTTCAGAGACGGTGTTGCTATCTTATTTTTTAGATTTATCACAGACGAGGCGATCATGTGGAGTATTTACTCAATGTTGAAAGCTACTTTAAAAACAAAACATAACGTGCATATTGAAACATACGCAAAACTCGTATCTTTTCTAAAAAAATTGTCAGTTGGGCATAAGGTCCAAAATTTTCACGGCCCTTGACATAGAAAAAATTGTTAATGTAGCTCCGGATTGCAATTTTCCTGCCGCTAAAGTAAGTGGTACCTATAAATCTATGTTGTTAGTTATTAAAATTTGTGTGTAGACTGTTATGTATAAAGGTACTTACTGCCAACTACTAATTTTTGGAGGCGCAATGAATCCTAGTCTGGCTTAGCAATACTGTTAAAATATTTATTACGATATGTAAAAGATGCTGTAAATGTTAAATTATGCATATTAATTATGTAATATTTTCGTTACAGGTTGTACTGATCATAGGAATTAGTGGAGCGTGTCGCAAAAACGAGCTATTACAGCCAACAGTAAATAATATCGAAAAGCATTCAGATAAATTACAGAAAGCCGATCAGAGTCACCAACGATCACCGTTGTTTCTTCTCAATCTGCCAGCGAAACAGAAACCTTAATAATCAAACTCAACTCAATGCAACTATAACGTTGCCAAATAAATCTGTTACTTTTAATTTGCAGGATTGCAGTAATTGATACCTCTACCTACAATGTTAATTATTTTGATTCACAATAAGTACTTATTTCAATCAATTCTTGTTTATTATTTTATCTCCTAAAGTGTTCTTGCTGCTGAAGTGAAAAGTTATGTGTGTTACACGAGAGCAAAGTTTTTTGCAACTCGTGCCTTTGAATCCCTTGCCACACTCAGGATTCAACTTTAGAATCACTCGCTACGCTCGTGATTCAATCGTTGAATCCTTCGCTTGCTCAAGATTCAAAATCAGCACTCGCAGCAAAAAACGACTTTGCTCTCTTGTTGCACAAATAACTATTTTCATTCGCTCAAACCAGTTATTATAACATTTATTCCACTCTAAAGTGGGGGTGCCACTTTAGAGTGGAATAAATGTTATAATAACTGGTTTGAGCGAATGAAATAAGTTATTTGTGCAACAAGAGAGCAAAGTCGTTCAAAATGGCTGACTTGAAAGCGTCGACTGCTTCATCACCAGGCTGGAACCTTGACCACGAAGACATTTCTTAATTTTAAGAAATGTAAAGAAATCGTTAGGGTTTAGGTCAGGACTGTATCGAGGATGGTCAAGAATTTCTACCTTTTCCTGCTTCAAATACTCAATCGCTTGACGAGCGCTGTGTGAGCTTGCGTTGTCGTGGTGCAGGATGATGCGTCGCTTTGAGTTAGGCTTTCGAAGTTCAGCGTTGACTTGTGGTAAACAAACTGTGGTATACCACTCTGCGTTAACGGTTCTACGATCTTCAAGTGCAATAGTCGCAACATGGCCGGTTTTTCCAACGAACGTGGCCACCATCTTCTTTGAAGTGCTTCGAGAACGAACAACTTTAGTCGGCTTTGGCTCGTCTTGAAAGATCCAGATTGTAGATTATTTGGAATCAGGATGGTAGGCATAGATCCAAGATTCGTCACCACTGATGATCTCATAGACGTGATTTGACTCTCCTCGGTTGAACCTATGCAGAGTTTTCTTACACCATCTGACGCGGGCCGCCTTGTGATCGTTGGAAAGCAGTTGCGGTATCCAACGGCAAACTAGCTTAATAGAGCCTCTATCTCTCGATACAGCTTTCTCACACCAAGCGCTTCATGCAAGATCTTCTGAATGGTTGTCCCTGAGATGCTTAATAGAGTCTCTATCTCTCGATACGTCACATGACGATCTTCGAGAATTAGTTGTCTCACAGCAATGATGTTATCTTCAGTGAAGGCAGATTTTAGGTGTTCTTCGCGAGACTTGTCACTAACACTAGTATGTCCACGCTGGAATTCTAAATACCAGCGTTCGACAGTCCGCAGACATGGGGCTTCATCACTGAACAGAGATGTTAGCTCTTCAAAACACTGAAGCCGTGTCAGGCCTCTTCTAAAGTTGTAGAAAATTATTGCACGAACATTTTCCTTAGAAAGATTCATTTTCGTACGTAACCTGACTGATTCCAATCGACGCTGTGACTAAACAATAGCATTAATCCTATTCTTAGAATAACAACGCATAGAAGAGGCGTCTAGAACAAAACACGAGCGATTTCGTGTGTCCACTTTATTTTCGTTGTGTGCGTGAGCCGAATGTGTCTACGTTCTTCAAACGCACACAAATATAGCTTTCAGTGATACCATTACCAGTACCATTACCACAAAAATGGGAAAACGCACTATTATGTTGCTGGTTCAAATCAAGTATTTTATGTTATGAAACTAAATAAGATGATGTTTTTTCATGTAATATGACTTATATGACATATATTTACGGAAGGTAAACGAAATGAGATATCGTTTATTGCGTTTAGAATGTTTGATGTGTAATGTGTTATAATGATATTATAGAAATGTATTAATTGCTTGAAATATCTCGTTTAATATCAATTAAAAGTATGTGTTGTATTTATGAAATAGAAAAATATTATTGAGAACATTACTTAAATGAAAAAAATCTTAATCAATAAAATTGTCATCTTTATGATGCCACTCTTCGAACTAACAGTAACTTTTAGTTATAAAAAACTGTAGGTAGTAGCTGTAAATAAATATAGTTTAGTGTGACGCATACATAATTGCCGCCAAAACTATATTTGGCTAAACTTTCCTTTATGGCCCGTTGAGTTGGAAGTTCATAGTTTTACTGTAAATAGTACTCATAAATAGAAAGCTTTTTACGAATTGTTAAGTTGCGCAAATTCACTGTTTACGAGATATAAGTTTTTAAAGTTTCGTTTAATACTGAAAAAAACTTTTTACCAAAAAATTAAACCGACTCCCAAAAAACACTGCAAAGTGAAAAATAACTTTAATTTCGGTAGTCGGTGTCTTTAGTTTTGTATTTTCGTTTTTGGCACCGACTTCCGAAATTAAAGTTATTTTTCACTTTGCAGTGTTTTTTGGGAGTCCGTTTAATTTTTTGGTAAAAAGTTTTTATTTCACTCTTTTTAGTTGGTCGATTTTTAATTTACCTAGTTACCAGAGCCTAAATGTCAACTACTTATAAAATTTTACAAAATATTACTTTTCCCAATGCTGGGCCGTTAATTTTTGAGGAGTTCTCCTGGTACTTCACCATCAGCTATACATCACCATATGCATTGTAACGAGCATAAAGTGCTTAATATCCATATTCAAGTAATCGAATCGCAATCCACGAAATACTTATTATTGAGTAGTTTCGGCGACCATCTGTGGTCTTCATCATCAGTTCCACTTCCCGAAATGGTACTTTTTGAGAGCAACTGCACAAGTTATTATAAGAAATACCCAAAACGCCATAGGTGTGCCTATAATATTTGAAGAATTCCCTCGATTTCTCCAGGATTATCCATCCCCCATCATCAGATCCTGACTTGGTGACAAATGGTACCAATTTCGAAGTATACCCTATCAAACAAAAAAGAATTTTGCAAATCGGTTCAGCCGTCTTCGAGTACTCGGTGATCATACATAAAAAAAAAATAAAAAAAAATATACGCGTCGAATTGTAAACCTCCTATTTTGGTCGTCGGTTGAAAATAGCACGCCATTTGCAATTTTTAGGTTGTTTATTGTCATGGTAGACGTCAAAGTTGACATTTCACGTTCCATTGACAGAAGAAGTGTATTTTGTTCAATTTTATGTCATATTTTTACGTAAAAATAATTTTATTTTCACATATTCACGTATTAAATTTGGTGTGTTATTAGTAGGCATTATAGCTGTGCTGTATTATGTAATTGCGTTGACGTTTTTACACAAAAATATTACGAATTTTTGTTTACACTGTGGAACGGAAAGTGACGTGTGATAATAATATGAAAGTGAGATATAATATTTAAAGTTTCCATACAAATTGGGAAATAGTACGCAATATATGATAAATAATATTCATGGTAGTTCCAACCGTTACTAGGAGAAGTTAGGATGCAATAGCGAGCAAAGCGAGCTCGGGACTTGGGGCAACCCGACTCGGACAGATTAGGTTAGAAGGGGATGGCCGGGTCTAGTGAGCGAGCGTAGCGAGCGAACAGACCCGGTCATCACCTTCGTGGTTATTTTTTTTAAAACCATTTAGCCCCGCGAAGCGTGGTTCCGACTACACCTTTTAGCCAACTTTTGAGTTTTTTGAAAACCTTTTTGTTGGAGTAATGCCGGGGAGGAGAGGAGCACCCCCTGCCCCGTCACTCCATTCCCGCTGCCTTCCTCCTGCCAAACAATACTAAATTTTTCCGAAATTTTTATTCTAACCTAAAAACTTTAACCATGGATATCACTATAACCATGGGTTTGCGCGAGGAGGGATGGTACAGGGGAGTAGCACTACTCCCCCGCCACCCCTCCCCTCCCACCCCGACCCAAAAATCGACGGGCCATAAAGGAAAGTTTTACCCTATATTTTTTTAAACAAAAATAAGCACAAATTAAAGAAATCAATATGGGTATTTTTTTCCTCACGGATAGCAACATTGAATTGTGATAATTTAGGTTATTAGAATTTTTGTTTGATGGTCGATTTACTTAAATATAATGTATAAAATGTAAGTATTTACTTGTGAAATGTAATTTAATTACACGTTTTTTGTTTTCCTGAAGGACTATGACATCCCTTTACGCTACAAACGGTCGTTTTAAATTATTTACTCGCGAGCTCTGTTCGGCAGAATGTGACCTTGAATACTGACGGCTCGTCGAGCAAAGTTAGCCAAAAATGGCTAAGTTTTAGTTGCCTCACTTTTTGCACTCGTACTATCCTTCTATGCGTTGTTATTCTAAGATCCTATTATATTATACTAATACTTTCAACTGTTTTGAGATTCAAAATTTAAACACATTCGAATATAGAACAGATCCAAATTCAAAATTGCCGGGAAAAATGGAATCGACAGAACTTAAAAGGCATGCCTCATAGGTACAAAATCTTTGCTTCACGTATTAATTTATCTTTCTTTCTTAAACAATATTAACTCAACAACAAAAAACAAATCGAGCGATCATGAAAACGTTACAGGTACTTTTCGACTGCGAACACAAATTGTTTATGAATATCGGGTCCAGTATCTGGGTCATAGAGCAAGATAAAATCGTCGATACTTCGAGATGCAGTACTGCGTTAAATCATCGCGATAACGTTTTAAGTGTAGAAAGTGGGTTTAATGGCTGCTTTCATGAAGTGGTACCACACGCAGTTTTGGCCTCATAGTACATACTACCTACCCATTTTATCTTTCATTTAAACCAGGGTACACTGTATATCCAGTACTTTTGCACCGTACAAACGGTACTTCACTTCTACATATAGGTAAGTACTTAAATATTAATATGTATGTACGTTAGCACATCTTATAAATTACCTAAGGTTGTTTTGGCACTTTTGTCTACCCGCCTTTGCGGGAATTACGAGTACAAAATGATCCTATCAAAAACTTTACACGATTTCATACGTCTTGTAATTATGTATGATGAAAGCTTTTTGTGGTAGGACTTATATCCGTGGGTCCATTACCATGAATAACTCCGGACACTATGTCTTTTGCAGTGATCATTATATCACATATGTAGGTATAATATATGTGAAATTGTAATTAAACACGTTACAAAAAATAGTAATGTTCCCGAATTTTCACTTATGGGAACGAATCTACACTAATATTATAAAGCGGAAAAGTTTGTTTGTTTGAACGCGCTAATCTTCGAAAGTACTGGGTGGATTTGGATGAAATTTGGTATGGAAGTAGCTTGAAGCTTGAGGAAGATTATAGGCTACTTTTTACACGACTGCAAAAAAGGAGAGTTATGTTTTTACCCTGATAGAATCCACGGGAGCGAAGCCCCGCGTGAGTACTAGTTATGGTATAATTAGGAAGGTACTTAAAATAACATTAGTGAACATTTCCTCCTCATAGTCATCCTTATTGCCATCATATTGGCTGAAGTAGGCAACGGGTACAATGCTTTCTCGTGAAGTTCCAATCGTATCAAAATATGAAAGATGAAAACAATAAATAAGAAAAAAAAAATTATAGAAATAATTATAGAAAAAAATAAATTTATAGAAAAATTATGAGCAGTGATATTTGTTTTACAGAGAACAATTTTAAGATCGTTCCTAGTTGACTTTTGAGTTTTTTTCGGGATAGTTCCCAAAAAAACTCATAAGTTAAAATCTCTTTTGAACTCTATACAACCCGTGCTGGTAAAATCATATGAAAGCGATATAGGTGATTTTGAGGACTGATTTGAAAGAAAAACTACACGGAGAAGTAGACCTGTCCAGTTAGGAGTGCAGTTATCGTGAAATTCAACTCAGAACTTTAAGAAGCTCAACAATTTAACTAACCATCTATACTGTCCTATCAAGACGTGCAGTTGATTTGAAAATTTCCTGCCCACAAGACGAATGATAAACCTACAAAAGAAACATTTCCTCAGAGAGTCTGACTGTTTTCTCATGACCGATGAGTAAACCTTACCTAACCGTACCCATTTACATACACTGAGGTGTAAGTAAAATGCAACACAAACGTATCCAAAGAAGCTTACCATCACCTGGCAAGTTCCACACTCACCGCACCCACAGACAAACAGTTTAAGCTGATTATAACGGATACGTCGCCGCCGCTAGCTCACAGATAGGTATAATTATGCAACATTTCAACGCAATTCAAGTCTCCACCTTCCTTCAGTATCCAGTTTTCTGGTAGGTGCAACCTCAAAAACGTAAAAAGAATTGCTGGTATCCTTAGTTTTTTAGCATGGGTGGAAAATTGTCCAAATCACGACAAAAATGGTAGTCCATTCGAGCAAGGTCTGGCGAGTATGGAGTATAACGTATGATTTCTAATTGCAGCTCCTGTAGAGTTACTATGTTTCTCGTGCAATGTGAAGCCTTACGTTATCATGAAGAACATCGCTTGACGAGTCGGGGCACTGATTCTCTGCTAGTTTCACCATCATTGTTCCAAGTTCAGCACAGTAAACAGCTGCTGTTGAATAACACCATGAATAGACAACCAAACAGTTACATCATTACCTTTTTGTTGGTAAGCTTTGCCTTAGGGCACTGTTGCGGGAGGTGGAGGCTGAACTCGCAAGGGAGAGGCAACTCTCTTCCTCGCGCCCCAGCCACCGCGGGAGACGCCCCGGGCGTCGGGGAACGCGAGCCGATCTCTGGCTACCGAAGGCGCGGGCTTATGGACGGCGAGCAGGGGTAGCTCACCGTCCGGTAAGGACCAGGCCCGGGTTGGTGGCAAGTCCGGTTTCACGCGTGCCTCAAAGAGTTGGCAGCAATGGGACCCCTTAGGGCCATTGCCTGCCGGAGTTGCGGTAATGTTCTAACGAGATACCCCGGCCCCGGAACTTAAGGGCAGCTGAAGGAATAGGGTGGGTTTTTAGTCAGTAGAAGTCTGATACTCCTTTCCGTTCCACCCAGAGTGGGAGAAGTCATTCGATGATATTCACACCCAGAAAAATAAAGTGAACTGTTGCAGGACTTGAACTGGGGCCAGCCATTGCATTTTTTGATTTCGGCTATCGTAAAGAATCCATTTTTTGTTACATGTCACAATTAAATCCAATATTCTTACATTTCTGCACCAATTCAGGAAGGCAACGCAAATTTCAACACTCATTTCTTTCTGCAATGAGTCAACTCATGATGCACCCACTTTCTCTTATTTTTTTTATCTCGATAGATTTGATATAAATAAGTCAATATTGTAGGCAAGGTAACGCTAGATCATGCCGCTAATTCCCGGATGATTAGACTAGGATGGGCTTCCACCATCTGCTTCGTTTTTTGTTATTCAAGTCAAAGTTTCCATTACGAAAGCATTTAAACCAAAACGCATGGTTCGTTAATTAGCAGTCTTCTCTCCAAACGCAGCATTAACATTGCGAGCCGTTTTTGCCGCGTTACTTCCACTTCTCATATTCAAAGATTATTCGGATTTTCGAAGTAGGTATCCATATTTCCCGTCTAACTTAATAAAAAAACAAAAGTCTAAAATCAAATGTTGCACATTTTTTAAAACAAGAACCACATACCTAGTTAGGTAAGCTGTGAAAATTCGAGTGAAACCATGCAGGTTTTATGTATAATTCATAGTATCTACTACTATAAAACGGCAATTTCGTACTTAACTCGCGACTTCGTTCACGTGAGAAGTTTTTTCCGTGTAAATCCCGATTCCGTAGAAATTTCGCTAAATCCCGTCTTAGCGAACATCTACGTACTAAAAGGAACCCCCATGCAAAATTTGAGTCCTATTGCTTGTAGTTTCTGAGATTTCGTAATTAATCAGTGAGTGGTATTTCACTTTTATATAATACTAGCTTGTGCCAGCGGCTTTGCCCGTGATGGATTATTCAAATAATTTCAGTTGGTTTATTACATTAACTCAAGTTCGTTTCTTTAATTGAACACAAATTAAAATATCACTATAATAATTATAACCTTTTTAACATGTGATACACAAAATTTAACTATTTATTATCAAAACATTGTAAACACTATTACGAAACCTATTTATAAGATAGTTTAAACTGTTCATTCATTGTTGTCTTGTATAAGAACATACTTGAACGTTATTTAAAAAATAACGTTGTTTGTTTACAAATTCTGTCATCGTAAGACTAATATGTAATTGAACTAATTAATTTCAACATATTTACTCTATTTTTATATCATTTAATCATAGTTTAATGTTAAAATACAAAGGTTAACGGCGATGAACTTACTCACACTATTTTTTGGACCGTACATAATTATGTAAACAAGTCTTAGGCATATTGGGTTTCTTGCATCAAATAATTTTAGGTGAAGAACATAATTCACTTTTCTTCTGTCTAAACTACTTACCTATGCCTATCCCTGTAGCCCATACAAACTTCTGTTAATAAATTCTGTTACTAATATTATAGCTATTGCCACATTCAGCTCACATATTGTAATTTTAGGGTTGCCAATTTGTATGCAATAGCAGCAAGGGGCCCGTCTAGTCTTGTTTACAAACTGTATTGCCCTACCAGCTACCGAGTCGTAGCGTCCGTCCCTAACAAGTTAATTTAAACTTCTAACGCTTAGCCGACTTAGGTTGATGGCGCTTAATTATAGTTATATTGTAAACAAAATTTAATTCTGTTAGACCAAAATCTTTGATTAAGGATAGATAGTAATCTGAGGATTCTTTGGATTTATACTAACAGCGTGACATTATATTTTATGCATCCGTGCACTGACTATTATTACAACAAAATTTTATCGCAATACATTTGACAGGCCCGTTGGTATAGTGGTCAGTGGCCCTGACTGCTATGCGCAAGGTCGTGGGTACGATTCCCACCTAGGACAAATGTTTGTGTGATGAGCACGATCATTTGTTCTTTGTCTGGGTGTAATTTATCTA
Source organism: Tholera decimalis (assembly GCA_943138885.2). Taxonomy (NCBI): domain Eukaryota; kingdom Metazoa; phylum Arthropoda; class Insecta; order Lepidoptera; family Noctuidae; genus Tholera; species Tholera decimalis. Next base: position 20,470,823 of record OW964557.2, read on the forward strand.
TAATATGTATGTATTTAGAAATATATATGTATGTTTATCAGTTGTCTAGTACCCATACCACAAGCTCTGCTTAGTTTGGGACTAGATGGCGTTGTGTGAAAAAGTTAAAAAAAAAAAAAAAAAAAAAAAACTAAAAATCAGAAAGGAGTGTAACATTTAGCAGAGTACAAAAACCTCACCAATTCATTTTAACAAGGAACTTTTTGTACGTAAAATAGATTTAGTAAACTATGACCTATTTAAGTATAAGTAAAAATTATTTATAAATAGATTTTCACTACCCAGAAACTTAACTTCTTAAAAGCTTATCCTTAAGACAGAGTTAGATGGCCGTTCACGCCTCACGCTTCTTGGAAAATGTTCAATGTATGTTGACGTACCTATGTTTAATTTAGTGTTTTTAATATTCCAATTCTATGAAATGTTTGCGCTTTAACCTTCCACTTATCTAGTGTAGACACGAGAATAACATAATTTTTAAAAATATGAATGTACCTACTGAAGTCGAGCCTCAATTCAAGTATTATCCACACATCACCTAATGGTATAATTGCATTATTATGTGCATGCAGTATTTCACCTTATCTCATAAAAAAAAAACGTTTAGTAGCGGTTTGTAGATACAATTAAGTTCCAGGGAACACAACAAATGTTGTGGCGCTATCCTACCCGTTTATAGTGCGCTGACGCAGTAAATATCGGAATTAATTTTTGATATGATTATACCTATGCCGAAAAATAATGGTTTTATTACCTATTATTATGTTGATTTTTTTAACAATATCAAACCCTATTATTCTGTTTTTTAAAGAAACTGTATTATACAATAAAGGTTTTACTGTCCGTGCACAAAATCTGTGTACAAAAAATCTGTGTCTAGCTTTTCTTTTCGTAAATGTAACTGTGAAATTATATGAATGCGTATACATAACATGTAGGTATGCTAAAATTTAAAGTGATTTTATTTTTCTCCAAAAATTATAGGAAATGCAGTCCTAGCATGTCTTTTGCCACTGCTCAGTATCATCAAATGATCACGGCAATACAATTTGACCAAGCTTACAGTGGAGCTATCTTGTTCTATTGAGCAGCAATCCGGCTCCATCATCAAACCAGCTTCATAGTATTATAGTACATACCTATTTAATGTACAATTCTAAAGTTACCGAAGTATGCCAAGTTAGTTTAATCATGTTACAGCATGTGCTTGACAAATTAATTATTTTTAAATTTCATTAGCACACACACTAACTACGAGTACAAAATCTAAAAAAAACTCATTAATAATGGCTTTATTATAATGAGAGCAAAACCACACCTCAACCTAACTAGCAAAGCTAAACGAATTTATTCATAAATTCTCCTTTGAAAGAAAGGTGTTGGGGTTTGGGGTTGTCCTTCCCATAATATCGTATGCCTGTGATGCGGGGACTTAATAATAAATACCTTTGTGCAAAAGGAACAAAAAATTAAAATTCTTTTCGTGTCCCAGGGCCTTCTCCAGCGCAGTTTTGTCATTTTGTTTGGAGGGATCTTGCGTGACATACGCAAATCCCTCTACTGAATATATGTATAAAATATATACTTCAACGAATACCTAAGTAAGCAATATTAGACACGTTTTCTCATAAATCTTACTATATTCATGGTAAGAATGCTCGAGATATAGTATTTTTCATATTCAGTGATGGACAATACGGCTGTCAGATCGTAGAATATCATAGTTTATAGTTTAATATCACGTACCTGCACACACACGTTTAATAAAAATATTGCTCTTGCGAAACTAATTCTATTTCTCTTTTAAAAAATATGTCAAAATGGTAAATTTGACATTTTTATGTGAAAATATTTTAACATTAATATTTAACAAGTAAAATATGTATTGTTCATTTGTAGTGTTATACCTACAAGAGAATATTATGAACTCTGACAAGACATCAACCATAACCCAACCCTAATGCATGTTCTGTACCTCGACTCAAATAAATTTATTTGCGCACGCAGTAGTTGTTTTCTCACAAGCTTCATAAGTCATGAAGAATGAATGATGCATAGCTTAGCGAAGGAATAGGTCTCAAAAAAATTGATATGATCCGTATTATCTATTGTAGCCATATTTTAATTAAAGTAAGTGCACCCGCACTTGCTTAGCATATGCTTTAATAATTAATTTTATGCAATCCCGTGATCCATGCTAAGAAAATAATAGATAAGCAGCAATTACGAAGAAAAGAAAATAGAAAGCTTTTTCCAACCTTTAATTTTATCAAAACGGTATTCTACCTACTTCAATTAATAATTTCACTATTAAAGAGCACAATTTTATGCTGACCAATGTAAGCGAAACATATTATTTTAATAATGAGTACTTGCTTAAATTTCAGCCCGTGGAGGGTAACGAAAAATATTCAGCATTCGGTTTCATAATTACCTTATTGGCTCTCTTTAGCTGCCTTTGTACACATAATAAAAAGATCCCACATACAGATATATTTTTAAATACTATAAAACTGTATGTTCAAACTACGTATTAAAAAAGAAAAGCTGAAAATCTAGAAACTTAGATAAATTATAATTAATTACTCTAAAAATGTTTTTCGTAGAAAATAGCCCAACTTTAAATGTATAGTAAAATAAACAAATGAATGCTACAATGCGAACATAGTCAACAAAATTACTTGGTGCCACGGCACGTCTGTCATTGCTTTGAATTGCGATGGTGGTAGGCAAACGCCGCCTAAGGGGAATCTGCAGAAGTTGGGTTAAGGCTTGCTGTCTTTCATTTGAACCGTCTACTCTTCCTTGTTTTATTACTTCATTCCTCAAAGAAGTAATACCGGACGTGTTTGGAGGTGGGATCGAAGAACTCATCATGCGGGAGGTCGAGGGCTGAGAGCACTGTGCCGAAGTAATGCCTGGTGAAGTGAAGGGTGTCTTGCGGACGGAGCAGGAGGATGGCTTGGAGGTAGTCCCGCACAGTGCCCGTGAGGGTTCCACTTTCCGTGACGTAGCGCCCTCCTTCTGATACTCGGGTGCTCTGTAGACAGTCGGTATATATTTATTTATAGATCATATTTAAGTTTCTTAATACGAATTTGGCTGGTTTATAGCATAGATATTATAGCTAGAATCAATCAATTTGACCGGTGATCTCATTGAAAAAGCTAACAGTTGGAGTGGATCCTTAATCAATACCTGCAGGTTGATTGGAAATACGATACAATCCTGGCAAGGGGTTAAAGAAGAAGACATTTGGAACAAATTCAGTCCCGGGATAATACGTCCGATACCTGGTTATTTCTGAGTAGTACCTTCTGAGTAATAACTCCTTAGTTTTGTAGTCACAAACTCATGGTTAGGTTTATGAGACCATGGTAAAAAAATTAAGTTTTCTTTTTAATTAACTCCATGAGTAGCTTGAAAATGTGTATGTAACTTCGTCAGTTTAGATGTCGGGATCGATTTAAGGGAATACAATCTCTTTCGCAACCCAACGGGCAATTCTCTCACACCTCTTTATTTTCACGCGAACGAGGTTGCGGGCAACAGCTAGTATATATCTACATAATTATATCCATAATCGTACCTTGAAATCCAGAAAGTCGGACATTAATTGAAGATCATTACGCCATGTTTCACGCAAGGGTTCGTGTTGTTCTATTTCATCTCTTTCGGGAATGACGCGTAGGAGTGGGTTCACATGGAAAATATAGCAGTTGTCTGCCCACTCGTGACTTATAATGTAACCTTGTAAAGATTACAGAAAAACAATGATAAAACCAAGGATAGGAGCGTAATATAGTTAACATAGAATCAGGTATCAACAAAATTATGTGTAGTAAAAGTGATGTATTTGCAAAATAAAATTTAATCATAAGAAAGGAACACAATTTTTAATTATGTTAACAGCATCATCATCCTCTGCTTAGCCTAATTGACTTATTTGCTTAGCCATTTGGGTCAATTTCCAGTCTAAATGGATGTAGCTGAGTACCTATTCAGACGCCCACGGCGTCGGACGTCGGCCGACGATCTCCGGCCACCGTAGGCGCGGGCATGCGGACAGCGAGTAAAGGGCAACTCGCTGTCCGACCATGGACCATGCCCGGGTCGACGGCGCGTTGTGTCCACGCGCGCCTCAAAGAGCGTCAGCAACATAACAAGGCCCCCCCTGTAGAGGGCCGAAGCCTGCCGGGGTCGTGGGACCTATCCCATTACCGTGACCCCGGTACGTAAAGGGTTATTGAAGGAACACCGTGGATTTTAGTCAGTAAAAGTCTGACAGTCCCTCCCGCCCTGCCCGGGGTGGGAGGACTTATTTGATAATTTTACCACGTTAAAAAAAAAAGCTGAGTACCTATTAGTGTATTACATGAAGCGACTGTTTATCTGACCACAACCCAGAAGCTGGGTCACGTGATACCCCTTGGCTAGACCAGTGTCAAATTTTCCGGCTTCTGACTACCCGTAAAGACTGTCAAAGAAATAAACGACAGCTGGGATCAAAGGCTTAACGTGCTTCCCAAGCCACGGAGAAATCTGTTACCGAACTTGGCAAGCGTTGGTTAACCTTGAAGATCAACCCCAGTGGCTGTTATTATTTAAACACGAGCTCCTCTCCTCTATGCGTCTCGCATCCAGTAGGTCCCAGACTTCAAACAGGTCATCGGTTCACCTTGTAGAACGCCTATCCACACAGTATTTTAGTGACCTACTCAAATGTACCGTCTTTGGCATTGTTCGTCTGGTCGTTGAGCTCCTTAGTAGTCCAAAGTTGAGCTTACAGACTAACTGACAAAAGCTTGCACTGACGGGACGGGTCTACTCAAATCTGTGTGGTCTTTCCTCAAAAGGCCATTTCAGACTAATCTACATAATCCTCATAAACGATTGTGAATATGTGCACTATGTAGGTTATTTTATTCGAGTTAAACATAATAAATTGTCTGGCAGTTTGAGTGCTTTTTGCGGCCTACCCAAAGGTTCTTTGCTCTTTGTTCTAAGTTGAGCTATTCGTCATTTGACAAATGCTTGCACTGTATGGACAGGCCCACTCAAATCTGTAAGCATCTTTCTTCAAAAGACCGCCTCAGACTGAAACCTACAAGGTTCCCATATAATTAAACCAGTGTAGATTGTATGGACTTTAAAAGAGACGGACCCCTGAGTTTGTTTCGGTGTTTCTTCTCAGGGTAGTCAGTTAGGAAACACCGGCCTCATCTAGTTAATATTTACGAAAAAATGACCTGTAAAAGTGTTATTTAATAACCAATTTGCAAAATAAAGATCATTTATCATTTTGATGAATTGATGATTTTGAAAATGTATGGACCCAATATGTCTGAAATAAAAAGATTTTTTTATTTATTGCTGCACTGCGACTTCCAATACACGGTCACCGCTGCTGAACCTTTTCACTCAGTTACGCAAAAGAAGTCCAGCTATTACCTTTGAGGCTGAGCACTGTCAACGTCTGATGAACATATCCTGAAGGTTCGACAATGTGCCGCTCCACTTTGACGACAAAAAACGGAGTGCCATTAACGATTCCTTGACTCACACCTTTACAAACCTGTGAGACAATGGACAATTTTTCTAATTAGTCATTCAATTATTTCGAAGATTTTTGAAGTAAAAAAGGCGTAACAACAGAAAGTTTATGACAGCCCTTGAGCCCTGTCGAAACTAGGCACAGTGATAAAGTGCAGGTTTGACGAATTGAGTCAGTGCTATGCATTTCTGGCCATTTCCGATCCTTATATCAAGATCTAATGAATCTTGCAAATTCGAAACTTAAGCTTTTAAGGTCTTGCCTTTAAGGAGGTATAAAATGAATCGACACGCATTAGAAGTTAGTACTATTCTTGCCACGCGTAATAGTACTGCATGTAATGTGTCTGTGGCGAGATAATTTAAATCCAACGCCACCACACTCTCGTATATCGGCTTAAGCTCGTGTTTCAAGTGAACATTTGAATGAAACAGACTCGAAAAGTCTCCCTGCCTATGCAGATATAGCCAACATAATGATTTCCAATAAAAGACCCGCAGTATGTTTTAGTAAATCTAACACGGGGCTTCGCTCCCGTGGATTCTATCACGGTAAAAACATAACTCTCCTTTTTTGCAGTCGCGTAAAAAGTAGCCTATAACCTTCCTCAAGCTTCAAGCTACTTCCATACCAAATTTCATCCAAATCCACCCAGTACTTTCGAAGATTAGCGCGTTCAAGCAAACAAACAAACAAACTTTTCCGCTTTATAATATTAGTATAGATAATATCTACTTAGTTCATAAATAAACCCTCGTCCAAAAGCAATCGCCAATTAACTTCCCAGTTTACCTTACTCAATAGTCATAATTCAACAATTTAGTAAAATCGATTAATAATGCAGGTAGATTACCGGTCCAACAAGAAATATTCATTAGTCAACGCAAACTGCTAAAACTAACATACCACACTAGATAGTTTGTGAATTAGTTATAGTTTCCTAGTCCCTACCTATCTGATAGCATCTATGTCATAATTGGCCCTGTCGATTCATTAATGTACATACGTAGTTACCAATAAGTTTATTCTGTATCTGTAGAAATGTTCAATGTTCGTGGCTTTATTGGAAGTAAGCAATTTAAATCAGTTTTATAACTGCAAAATGTGTAAAATTTCGTACAATAGTGGTATAAAGGGTTACAAGTAACTTTTTTTGCTAAACATATTACTTGTCGAGATCATAATTTAAACTCACATAAATACTCCGACAGATAGTCCCATCCATCATAACTGTGTCAGTCTGGACGGTACCTTTGAAGCGTCGAAGAGCGAGATAGCGCATAAACACAATATTTGATCCTTCAAGTATAAAGTTGTGGGCTTTCTCGAAAGAGTGGTAGAATCGCTTCACAACATGCTTGTCACCGCAAATACGAGTTACTTTGTTATAGTAACCGCTCTCGCATATAGCTAAATAACTTCGTCGCTCTTTGGTTAAGTCTTTCTTCGTTATATGTCTGTGATAATGAAACAAAAATAACAGAATTATTCTAAACAAGTTACAATCAAGCAGTTCCTTTGCATCGTCGTTATAATGTCTTAGCTTATTTTTTTCCGCCATTCCACAGGTTGGCAAAGGCATCTCCTTCACTTCCTCCATTTCTTGCTATCTCACACTTCCGAATTTCAGTTTTTTACTAAACATATCCAGCTTATCCCGTCATCCTCTTCGTGGCCTGGTACGTGCAACTCTCTCTAACCGTCTCGTGATACCGGCTCTGTGCTATATGGCTTTCCAATTTTCTGGGTATGCAGCATACATCTGTTTTACCAAGTTCCGGTTTGGTAATATTTCGAGTCACTTCAGCTATTTTTTATTTTAGAGCGCAGTGACTATTGTTTAAGATTCGAGTACATTGAGACCATTTATAACATTACCTAACCTACCTCATAAGAAATATCAGTAACAATATCTTACTCGACTCTATTCTCCTCCATCGTGTGTAGATTACAATCCAAAATGCTAACAAGCTTTGAGCCAGTTTTTGCACCTTCCTTCGACGAATATGAAACCACTTGCACGAGAAGTTTATCTTTGTCCTCGCCTAGACTTTCAACACAAATGCTGATGCCTGTACATATATAAAAATCTTTAATTAACAAACGTGTTAGCTATCACAATCGCTTACTTCTAAAACTGGTTTAAACTTTCGCACTAGATAAGTATTTTGATTACAAAAGAAAACCTTACATAGTAATCCAATATAGTGCTGCTACTTTATGTATGTTCTACATTTACTGTTTTTTACAAATAAGCCTAATTCACAAAACTTTCTACCCATAACAAATATATTATGATTAATTTAATCACTGACTACCAGGACTTAATTCAACTGTTCTATGGAGAATTTCAATTTATAACCTGCTAACCAGTATTCAAACTAATATCGTTAAAAAGTTTAAGCATATTTCACTGTGGAAAATTACACGTGCGTGAGAATTGGCTGATCTTTAAAAAAAATTCGTTTAATCTCTTCAAGAGTGTCAGTAAATAATTATTAAAACATTTTGGTGAAATTTTAGTTTACTACCTCATACACATTGTGCATTGGCTGTGTGCATACTATCCAGAACGAAGCTAAAAGCCACAACTACGTGTGTTCTGCTCATTTTGGTGACCATAAACCAAAGAATGTGAAGAGGGTTGATTTTTCTTTCAGACTGGTTAATATAAAACTAGTGTTAGTAGGTACTTAAAACTTTCAGAGAAACAGAAACGTATAACGTAGCTAGTAAGCGTATTCAATGTCCACAAATAAAAATTAAGCCAAGAGCTGTATTTTAGGATACCAGTGCTCCGTACTGTAGGAACTAGGCAACATTTTACTAAGTATGGGGCTGTCCCAGCTGTCTGCTATAGTGTCCAGGTTCAGGATCAGGATGTTGTTGGGGCTGACAAGTACTCTGCACTTGACTGAAGCGCGTCACTTGCGCATGATGGTATGATTGCCAGCTATGAGGCACTGCATTAGCCTGGCAATTACACCAACACCCTAAAAGGGTTATAGTTTTGGACGCGCAGAGCGCTGTATTTTAAGGCGAGCAGATTGAGTGATCTAGTTAAATAATTTACCGCAACTTGATAAGCTTAAATTTTACCATATCTATTATACTACTCCATCGTGTTTTATTACTTAAACTCTTTCGGTTTTTGTGGGGATTCAAAACTAACTTCTTAATAAAATCGGTCAATCCATACACATACAAAAATTTCAAAATCATGTGGAAAGAGCTGTTCGTCTACTTGCGTAGGTAATCTAGGCATATAAATATACCGACAATTATTAAATTATACGATGATTGAAATGTATTTTTTTTGCCTAAATAGACCTTTTACAGTGGCCAAGCAATTAATAACATGAATCCAAATACATATTATGTAAAGTACTAATTACATAAAATACTTAGTGATTTTAAAGGAAATGAAAATATACCGCCAACAGCACTGCAACAATCTAAAGATGGTTTCCTTGCTTTTTTTTTGAATTGAGTAGTCCTTATGCCATGAATGGGGCAGGCAATAAGTTCACCAGATTTTTTGTCATGAAGGCCTTGAATCTTAAACTTTTCATCCTTTGTCTCTTCATTATTATCAAATATTTTGTCATGTTTTCCATAAATATAATCAAAATATGTATGATGTGATGAAACTTCATGACACCATCTATATCCGTGTTTTCCAGCACGAACTTTTTTCTGTTTCTTAGTTGATTCCTGAATACATAGACAGGTGGTAGCAAAATCTGGTGATCCCGATGGTTTCAAACATATACATTCTTGTGGTTTAACCGGTTGTGTGTCACAAATGCATGGATTTATGCAATCACAAGTAGTGAAGCACTTGCAATTATTTGGATCCCCACACGTACAATTTTTTACCGGAAAACACTTACAAACGGCACCGGCATTTTTGTAATCACAAGTGCAGGGTTTAAGAGCATCACAACTACAACTCGATTTGTTTTCGTCATTAATTTTACAAGGAATATCTTCACATTTTTCTCCCTCTGAATCTTCAGGCTGACAAAGACAAGGGCGTTGCACACCACAAATACATTCAGTCAAGCATGTACAATGTTTGCCCTTAAGACAGTAGCATAACTTTTTAGGATCTGGCGTTTGGCAAATACATGGTTGTTCTTCAATTAATTTTATACTTCGTTCTTCTATTTTCCCCTCTACCTCTTCATCTTCGCGGAAGACAGTTTGTAATTCATCTTCATAGCCTTCTTGAGTAACTTCTTCATTTTTGGTTTTTATAATACCAGTAACAAATTTGGGCTTGTGTTTACACTTGCATACAGGGCTAGGAAATTTGCCTGGGTGACAAATACATGGTTTTTCTATGTTGCCACAAGTACATTCGGGGAATATTTTACCATCAGGGTCACAAACGCACACATCAACATTTTTACATTTGCACTCAGTTGTAGGATATCCTGTACAAACGCAAATATTTTTTAGTTCAGCGCAAGTACAATCAGCCATTGTTTTGGCTCCACATTTGCAAGGCACTTTTGTGTAACATGGACATTCTCCCGTTTTATCTTTTTTGCAGGTACAAGTTTTTTTATTCTTTGCAGCTGGATTTAGTTTGGGAAAACCATCAACCACTGTTAAGCTCGTTTTGCTATTATGCGGTGGCGGAGGTTTCTGGCAGTCGGGAAAAAAATAAAAACTAAACTCATCAGCTTCTTCTTCTTCCTCTTCTTGTACACTTTCCTCCGCAGCGTAATCTTTTATTTCAAATACTTCGTCGCATTTTTCTTCTTCTTCCACTGTTGGTTCAGTAGATTCTTCACATGACCATTCGGATTCTGAACTTTCATCATACATAATGTCACCCTCATAATGCCCACAACTAATGATTAAAGTTTCTCCAAAACAAATTTCTTCTTTTATACTTTGGTCTGCAAGTCGATCAAGAATCATTATTGTATAGAAATATGAAACAGGCATTTTAACAAATTCGGTTACAATACACATATCCCTACACATTCGTATTTCATTAGCAAAACTAGCGACCCGGCCCGGCTTCGCTCGGGTAATAGATTTTATATTTGCTTATATTATTTTGCTTAATTAATTTCTCGTCCGGTTTTTTAATTTGTAATAGCAAATTTTGATCTTCATTAAATGCTCAACGTAACTAACGTATTTAATTGGAGAAGGAATAATACTGTACTATTAAAATAGCTTCGTCGTAAATAACCCATCATTTTATTGTAATTCGTAAAAGAAAAAAATTGTTATTGCGGGTTATCCTTGGGAGATAGACATATGCTATCGCGGACTTTTTTAGAGTTCTATAAAAGAGAAACAATTCCACCATACATTGTTTTGTAATAACTCAAAAGGTTTTGGTAGCGTTTTCAATTAAAGCTCCCGATCGGCTTATTTTTTTCCGACCTGTTGAACTACTATCATCATATTTCATCACAAAACTGTGACTTATATACAAGTGATTATACACTAAAACCTTCCTCACTCTATCTGTTGTTGAAAACTGTAAGAAAATTCGTCCGACACTTTTCGAATTCATCGCACACACACACAGACAGACAGACAGACAGACAGACGTGGCGAGGGACTTTGTTTTATAATATTTAGAGATAAAGTTTATAATATTAAAAACTGCTTTCCCAGAACCGTTTCCCAGAACAAGTAGAGGGGGTAATATCGAAGAAGAAGCTGAGACCAAATTGAACCAAAATTGACCAAAGCAGTTGAACTAGGCAATGCACACCGAGCATATCACTATGAAACCTATATTTATATCATCATTTATAACGATGCATCTCTTCCAATAAAACAACAAAATACAGCTCACGCTGGAGTTAGAGACTAACTCAGAGCCTAAAGAGCTGAGAATTTAAACTGACGGGTTAAAGACAAACACAGTGGAAATTTTCCACAAAGATCTTAACATAAAAATATCTAAATCTCTAGAATCACTCAACACCGTCTATCGGATGGAATACATATATGGACATCATCCAACTAGTCCACATCATTATAGATGCCAGAAGAGTTACGGACAGTCACATTTGTATACTCTGCGATAATGCCCCAGTCCTTCAATCTTTAGGGAAAGACTATATCAACTCGAAGCTCATATTGGAATGTCCCAACGCGTTATATGGTACCACGGTTAATAACTGCAAAACTGTGAAACTGCAATGGATGAACTGGCACAACGAATCACTAGGCAATGATGCGGCTGACGAACTAGCCTGGAAGGGGTCTGGCAAGGCCATGGCTAGAAGAACACACACCCAAGCCCAAATATGGGGGACCTCGGCACCAGGAAGCGGGCAGTCCAAGTAGGCTATGCCATCCTTAAACAAAAAATTAACCAGGCACCTTCTTGCAACTGGACAGAGAAGGAGCCTGCGAATGGTGACGGTGAACGGTGATGGTCAGCAAATTAACACACCACATGATAGGTATACCTAATGGATAGTCCCTTGTGCAAGGCATGCATGGAGACGAAGGAAACGTGCTCCTTAATTACACAAAAATCACCGACATACGGAGATAAACCTTCCGGGACACTAAATTCCTTTAGAAATATCCTGAATAGACTGAGAGACCTGATCTGCTTCTGAGTTCGTTGGATGAAGTGATGGCCGCCATGGTCCACGCACAATGCACCCGTTGAGTGACGTTTTCATAGAATAAGTAGATAGATACAGCTAACACAATTTGTCAAACTTGTTCAAAGGGACCCTCCGGAGTCATTCGAACTAACTGCGTAAACATAAAAAATAACACAAACAAACTAAGGTTTAGCGTACCTACCTACCCAATTAATTTAAATAGGAGTTTTGAAATAAGTTTTTTTGCATGAGTCGACAAAGTGGTTTAATAATGTAATTTCAGTTAGAATGAACAAAAAAACTTAAAACTATCTGTAAGAGTATTAATATGTTCTCGCTCGTTCCGTCTCTCCTTCCGTCTTACCTTTTCTAATCCTTGAACATTTCTGCATAAGTCACCCAAGCAATTCTTGTTTCCGTATGAATTGCCTGACGCTCATGGTGACACACCCGAAATCGAGGACCATCAACTAACAGTGTCGCAATTCGGCATCAGATGAAATAATTTATGCATATTTTAAAGCTTTTTAGGGTTCCGTAGTCAACAAGGAACCCTTATAGTTTCGCCATGTCCGTCTGTCTGTCCGTCTGTCCGCGGTTTAGCTCATAAACTATTGGTACTAGAAAGTTGTACTTTGGCATGAGTATACACGTTAATGACGCCGAAAAAGTGGTAAAATAAAATTTTGAAAAAAACAATTATTTAGGGTACCTCCCATACATGTAAAGTGGGATGATAATTTTTTTTTTTCGTCGTTCCCATAGTTTGGGATATCGTTGGATAGGTCTTTCAAAAATATTAGGGGTTTCCTATTACCGTTTTTTGATTAAGTGAACCGTTCGTGACTTATCAAGCTTTAAAGTACCAATTTTCGTTAGAGTCAAGTGTCCCCCCCCTCTATTCTATTAACTAAACGGTTATAGTTAGAAATTCAAATGTCACGGCAGTAGTACCTATATATAACGAAATTTAAAGGAAAACTATCACACATAAGTGGGCTTTACAAGTTTACGAGTAATAATCGACCAAAATATGTATTTGACTCGAAAATTTCGAACAACTCTATAGAAATGTCGATAGATGGCGCTAAGCGCCAGTTGTATCGTGCTAGCTTCTTGTGATGATTGAGTAGTGTAGCTCTGTGTCCGTATTTAAAATCAAAACACCGACTATGACAAGTTTTATACAAATCTCTAAATAAATTAAAACTTTCCGTGCAAAATTGTCGGATCAGGTGAGGATTTGTATAGGAAGTCAAATTAGTAGGTAGTCATGTTTGGCTTTTAGTTAGAGCATGGTACGAAACGATCAGTCAGCGAATACGGCACGCACTTGGCTGTTATAAAAACTACGGAACCCTACACTGCGCGTGGCCCGACACGCACTTGACCGGTTTTTTTACTGATGAGAAAGATTGCACCAAATTAGATCATTCTTATTTTTTAAAATGATTACGCTCTTTACTTACCTATCTCAAATGGTAGTTGTTTCGATAAATCTATAAGTGACACATGTTCTTCAAGATCCATTATGAAATCTATTTGCAAAATTAAATTGATTTGGAAATGAATGTTTGACACTAAGCCATTTTTTTTAATTCTTTTTAAATTTATCCTTTCTAATGGCATTCAAAATGGCATTCAATGTTTCGGCAGTAGGTACATAATAGACAGTACCAAACAGTTGATCTCACTGACTCCAAAGAGGTTTCTTACTTTTATCTACACTAATATTATAAAGAGGAAAGATTTGTATTTTTGTATTTGTGTGTGTGTATGTTTGTAATGAATAAACTCAAAAACTACTGCGTCGATTTCAAAAATTCCTTCGCCATTAGAAAGCTACATTTATCCTGAGTAACATAGGCTATATTTATTGCAAGAAAAGATTAGGGATCCTTATTAAAACTTTAGTAACGTAACCCAAGGTGTAAAAAAATGCCATAAAACGTCTTTCGTCGCATGCTCTGCGGAAACTATTGATGATAGAACAATATATGTTCTACAATATTAAAGAACATATCAATATCTATAAAAAAACTTTGCAATACCATATGTCCAACTAATATCGTTATGTCACAATAACCAATTTTTAAATTTTAACAGTTGATAGAAACACCGACCAAAATTAGACCATGTTCTTCATACTTCTGTTTAAATCCTTATCCAAATAAATCATATTGTTTTCAAGACTGTTTCAATTCATGAAGATTACTTTTTGAATTGTTCAAGTCGGCTATTCCATTCAATAGATATTACGAATTTAATAAGTCATAAGAATCTCCTGAAAATCATTTTTTTTTTGTTATCACCTACAAATACCATTGCCAACATAGTGTACAGTAAAGCTTTAAGGTAAAAGTTTTGTAAAATAAAAGTAACAACCAATAGAATTAAATAAAGCTTTAAAATTAAAATGTAAATGCCGAAATGTACAAATTAAAATGACTTTTTGAAAATAATGAAAAACTTAAAAGTAAAAATAAAAAAAACAACAAAAAATATAAATAGAAAATGTAAATATATTTAAAAAAAAACTTAGGAAATTTAATTAGGTAGGATCAGATAAAAATGTAAAATGTTGTAAAAGTTCGCTAAGGTACTTAGCGTTCGCAAGATTTATTTATTTGAATCCCTGCGCAGGTACCATCGCTATTCCGTTCCATGTCTACCAATCTCTTCCAAGCGCATTCAAAGTTGCCCAGTTGAAAGAGCTAAGAGTGTGTTCACTCGAAAACACTACCACTTCGTTGCCCCACGGCTCTACAACAGAATTGGTCATGAGAAGGGGATAAAACATCTCAAGGGACTGACCAACTTTCAGTTCAAAAAACAATAATGCAGTGGTTGGACACCTATGACTATGAAGGAACGGAAAACTTATTTGGATCAGTAACATGAATCATACGATATACTATACAAATACTCACCCACTCACCCCTCACATCCACACCGTACACACAACGCTTAGGGGAGTGTGTATACGGTGTGTGTGAGTACACTCTAGTTTAACGTTTTTTTTTTATTTCCTACCATTTTTTTTTAATTATGTTTAGATTTTAATTTCAACTCTTGGCATGCAGAAATTTATTTATTTATTGATGTATTTAATGGTTTACTGCTCATTGTTTTGTTTGTCATTCACCTTTACTATGTATCTTGAGAGGTCTGGCTCTTGTGATACAGGTTGTCCTAGTACAAGAGCCAAGGCAACACTGATGTTTGTACCTAAGTGTGTGAAATAAATTGAACTTCACAAGGGAACTTCACAAGGGAAGTTTGTAAAAATGTAAATAAAAAAATACTAAGTAATATGTCTCTAAGATTAAATAAGTTACTTAAATAAAAAAACGATGAACAAAATCGGATAGATAATGTGATACTGCGTTTAAAAAATATAAAAATAAACAAAAAAAAAATATAAATAAAAGATAAAAATATTAAAAAAAAACTTTTATCCATCCGTGCGAAGGAAAAGTGCGAGGGAAGTTACTTGCATGTAGAATTTTCTATTAAAATACACTTCTCATCAAAAAAATCGAACACTTCCGTTTTTATGGTTTCTGTCCAAATTTAACACAAAAGAGTTTTCATTGCATGAAAAAAATTACATGATTATTTAGCTGTCAGTTTGGCCATTACAGTGATAAGCGAAAATTCTAAATTCAAAATTATAATTTCATTTGTTTATCCTATAAATGAAATGATTCACTGTTTTGAGACAAATGTGTGTTTAAAGTTGGAGTACAATTCACCTTTGAAAACTAAAAATTTGCGCTTAACTTAAAACTTTTTGTTCTTTATTTGTTTACTGTGACTTAGAGACGTCTGAAAAAGTTTTTTTTTTCTAAAATAAATGGATACTTTGCACGCAGAAGCCGCCCAAGTCGTGGCATTGCTGGATTCTGGACTTAGTCAGTCGTGTTGTGGCTGAAAGATTGCATCTCAGCCTGTCGTCTGTTCATAGAGTCTACAAATGCTATCGGGAAACTGGTTTATTTACGCGCCGTTCAGGATCTGGCTGGAATTGGGTCACTTCTGAGCGAGATGATCGGTTTATTATAACAACTTTGTTCCGAAATCGACGCTTTAATGCTTTTTAACTGCAGCAGCAGCTTCATGTTGTACGTAGGGTGGCTACAAGTGACTCTACAATTAGAAGAAGGTTGAAGGAACGTGGACTGGTACCGCAAAAGCCAGCAAATGGGCCGAAATTAACTGCAGACCATCGAAGAGCGTGCCTTAACTTTGCACGTGAGCACCTAAATTGGTCACACCTCCAGTAAAATAAAGTCCTCTTTTCTGATGAGAGTAAAATTATGCTGTATGGTAACGACGGAAGGAACAAGGTCTACAGTAGAGATGGAGAACACTTTGCACAATGCTGCATTGAAGAAAAGGTCAGCTATAGTGGCAGTTCGTGGACGGTTTGGGGAGGAATCAGCGGTGACGGTAAGACAGAGCTTGTCTTGTCTCACGTGATGCCCTATGCACATTTTATTGGCAACGGTTTCATATTCTTACACTGCAATGTTAGGGCTCACACCGCGAGTGTCGTACGAGATTATGTTACTGAAGTCGGTATCTCCATTATGGAATGGCCAGCAAGAAGCCTGAACATGAATCCGATTGAACATGTATGGGATGAATTAAAGACACGAATTCATGCAAGAGATCCTGCCCCAGAAACACTTAGCCAGCTGCAAAATGCAATCCAAGAGGAATGGAATGGAATGCCACAACATTTGATCGTGACTCTCAACCGATCTATGAAGAACCGTATGGAAGCAGTAATAAGACCTTGGAGAGGGAATACAAGTTATTAAATAAACGTTTCTTAGTTTTGTTTTTTCATTTACGTGTGTCGTATTATCAATTTCCTTCATACTCCATACAGGGTAAAAATGACTTGTTAAACAAAATAAGGAAACTATGAAAATTTAATTTGAATTTAGAACATTAACATTAGGATTTGTAAACCTCATATTATTCACTATTAAACGTCATTTGACATACCTCGGTCATTCTCCAATTCGGCGTTCTTTGCCTAATTACCGTAACCTTTTCACTGATTTGACTTAAACACATTAAAATATGAAACACATCAAAGATACGAATTCAATCATTAATGAGGCAAGTAACAATTAATAGTGGTTTTCGAGTTAATGAGACTTAAAAAAATTAAGAGTATGGTAATTACAAAAATGTAATATTTCATGCAACGGTAATTAGAAAATATCATCAAGTCTGTGTAAAATATGATTTAATGAAATGATAATAACACACATTAATAATTTGTACACATATAATTATAATTAAAGCGATAAAATTAACTATGTCACTCACAACCATAACCAATAGTAAAAAAAAAACACTTTATCATTGCTATAATTTATTAAAAATTAGACACTTTTAATGAAAATCAGGTAAGAACAAACTAAATAAAACAAATATTGTCTTAATTGGTATTTTTTTAGTTTGTTAAAACGATATTTATTAAAAAAGTAAGTAGGATGGAACTTAAAAGAATATTATTTTAAATCTTCTTGGATATAAGGATAGATCTATTTTAAAGCTACTCAAAGCTCTTTTAATTTAAAGATTTGTTTATATTAATATCACTGAGTACTTATACTCTATAAAGAATCATAATGTCATACATTTGAATCAGTCTTGTTTTATAGTAATTTTCTATTTAAAATAACAAGCAATCAAAAAAACAATATAAGCAGGATATAAAAATCAATATTTAAAAAAATGATTTATCAGAATTAGATAAATCGAAAAATAAACCTGTAGTCTTCTTATCCTTAATACTATTATTCGGAACATTTTTCGTTGTTTTGAAGGAAGGCATTGTAAGACTATAATCAACAGGAGATACAGGAGCCCAAAAACTGTCTGTGTCTGATAAATTTAAGCTACTTTCCGCTTCTTTGAACTTCTTAAACGTCTTAACCATATCATGTTTGGAAATAAGAGACTTCGAAGACCCAGGAAATACATAAGCGGGCTTCACTAGCCGATAAGATAAAATTTTAGGTTTGTCTGAAGATTTCTTAGCACTAATAGACCGTGATGTATCGCAATTATATTTGTTTTCGGAAGGTGCAGATAAAATGAATCTGGAAGGCGGGGAAAGTTCAGCCTCTTCTGCCTTTTCTAGATTCAAGGAGTAAAATCCATGATGTCTACCATGTTCACATTTAATAGCTTGATACATACACTGTTGCGTATTACAACTTTTGCATTGCAGGTAGGTTCGGTTTTAATGAACTCCAAATGACATGATTGACTTTCATTGTTCCCTTATACTCCCGTATCTCTTTAGGGATCAGCAGATCTTTTTGAAGAATATCTACTTCTTGTACTATATCTGTAATGACTCCCTTGACATTGGCATTGGCGAGCCTTCTCTTTTCTTTAACTTCCTCTTTGGTCTTTTTAGGTTTCCCATCCTATAAATTAAATAACTTGATGAATGGTCAGCATATAATATAGACATATTTACGGACAATGATAATAATAATCTACGAAAACCGCAGGAAAACTTTCCATTGGTATGACAGCGCAGCTACAGTTAATAAACAAGTATTAATAATTTTCATACAACAGTAATTATAAACATATGGTAATTAGTGTACGGTAATTAGAAAACTATAGATTTTCTTAAAAATTACAAAAACCGATACAGTATGCAAATACTAGCTTATTACAACGTACGGAGGCCAAAGTACTGTCTCCATTTACATGATCAATTTGGGTCTAACTTAAAAAATCAAGTATTTAAATAAGTACAACGGTAATTAGATTTTTTTTAACCAAGGCTACGGTAATTATATACTCACGTGCTTCATTGGTGGTACACTAACGTTAGATACGTGCAACTGCTGATGGGCCGCGGCACACACTGAGTAGACGTGACGGGTACTGTACTGATGTGCCAAATACTGTTATTTAGGGATGTGCACCCAAGAACAGAAAATGTCACGGCAATTATAACTTTCGATTGGACATGTGGTTACTTAATGATAATTATTTATAGACTGATTCTATTGAGTCGATATTTTGGTATGCGATACACGTTACTTAATACCGTTTAAAACGTTGAATGGATCAAAGTAAATCTGTACGTTATAAAAATTACAAGCAAGTTTTAACATTAAGTTGGTGTGCGGACACGCCACGGTAATTAGAGAACAGAGGTTATTTGAACATAGGTTAAATTAATTTAGTCTTAACTACTTAAAACAGAAGCCTATGTTTTTGTTTACAGCTAGATACGGATGCTATCTAACATTTTAAAAAATTTGGATGATTGAATATGATAATATTACGGATTATGCAATCCCGGACACGTAAAACTTGCTAATCGGAGAATGGCCGACCTATATTCCTAAATATACACATTTATCTGATAATCCTTACAAAACATAAACTTGCAAGGTGTTTCGATTTTTCTGATGAGAATTGTAAAACCAAGATATTATTCTATTACGTCTTTATCTATGAAATTGGAGATTTGTAGAAAATTTTAAAATATAAAATTTTTGCTATTTCTTTTTTTATTTCAGCTAATCAAAATACTGACCCATATTATCGATAAAATTTTGCCATTTTGATGGCAGTTCGTTTATTCCTTTACTGACGAAGTCTGCCAAACGGAAGGCGATGAAGTCAGCGAGAGCATTTTGTACTGCCTCTCAGGTGTTGAATCGTTTCCCACTTTTTTTATGGTCGAAATCTGTTAGGCAAGGTCCGGTGAGTACGGTGGGTGACGGAAAAATTCCAGCTGTAACCAGGGCCGAGCCGTCCCTATGTGCGAAGTGTGCGGCGCACACAGGCGCCAAAGCAGAAAGGGCGCCGAATGTAATGCCAGTAGGTAGGTATTAATTATTGAAATTATTTTTGTAAAACTACAACATATTATTTTTTATAATTGAGTAGGTACAAACAGTGTAAAGTTAAACCACAGGTGTGAGTATTGTCTTTGGAGACTGTTAGCGACGCGCTCACTAGTTTGTTATATATATAGTATGTAGCTATAAGCATTGTGTTTACTTAAGTAGCTATAGGCTAATTAGATAGTTTTTAAGAAGTGCGGAGCCGTGACTTGCGTGTCACATAGGCCCCCCGCCAGTCTGCCACCAAACAATAATTTTCATATTTTTAGTCTTTAAGTAATATTGCTTCATTCTTGTATTCAATTCTCTATCCATTATTTAAGTTACAGCGGATCTCAGGCCGCGGGAGGGAACTGGTGACCTGTAATACAGGTTCTCGTTGAAACCCACTTCAGGCACCAGTCTCTCACAAAGTCAAACCCCTACTTTAGTTTACTGTAATTTTTAGCTTTAAGTTACTTTGTGTTGAGAAAATTAAACGTCTTATATTATATTATATTATTATAAACGCGAGCTCACGCGCACGGCCGAATTTTGTTAATTGCGCAGAGCCATCTTGTAATTTTTTCGCTTACAATAAATTGAGTTGATAAGTTCCGCGATTTTATTTAAACACCGCCAGCACCACCTCTGCAGTATTCCAAGATCTACAGAGTGGTACTTCGAGCCAGATCTGATGTTCCACACACCCGGAGTTAGGACGCGACGAGCAAAAATGCTGCAGGAACAAAGGGATTTGCTGGCACAAAGTAAAATGGCGGATAGTGTACAAGTGAATCAAGATACTACCAGAGTACCACATCGATTATTTTCTGAGGCGCCAGGTACCAGCATAAAGTCTGAACCACTACCCCACGTTCTAAAACCAGTAAAATCTATTAAATCGTGCACCAGTAAATGTTCTCAAAAATCTTCGAGTACGTCTCAAAAATCTAAGGAAGCGAAGAAAAAGCAGTTGCTGCTAGAAGCTGCTCAACAAAAGGCTAAAATTCAAATGGAGCTCATCGATAGGACCCTGGATGCCCAATTGGCAGCACTCAGCGACGAGGAAGAACCACATGTATACAGTTCACAAGTCGATGGAAACGAGCTTCCTCGAAGCGAACTAGAGGATTGGGTAGCCCACCAGAGTAGCCACAAAGAACCCCTAATGGAACAGCAAGCCCCCGAGAAAGGAATGCAAACGGGTGAGCTGAATAAGCAAGTACCACCATGTCCGCCATTACGCGTGGCCGGCCCGCTGCCCGGCGCAGTGCCGCCGCCACCCGACGACGCCATGACTGTGCTAAACACAACGGTTCAAATGTTGGCTAGTACTCTGAAAAATATTTCGATTAACTGTGCAAATAAAAACGTGACCCAAGATAGTTTGCTCAGCCGTATGAGCACACCTAAGGATTTACCTGAGTTTTCAGGTGATCAATTGGATTGGCTTCAATTTAAACAAGCATACGACGAGTCAACGGCTTTATGTAAATTTACGCCTAAAGAGAATCTGTGGAGGCTTCGTAAATGTTTAAGAGGACAAGCGAAGGATGCAGTAAGCGCATTGTTTATTAGCGCCACGTCGCCCGACAAAGTCATGAAGACATTGGAGCTACGATTTGGTAACCGTGACTGCATAATTTCTAGATTATTTCAAGAAATTAAGAAGCTCCAGTCCCTCCCAGCAGTATATCATAAGGACATCGTTCCGTTTACCGTGAAAGTACAAAATGTCGTGGAAGCAGTACGTGCAGTCGGACGTGAGGAGTACCTTCAAGGTGTAAATATTACATCAATCATTCTATCTAAACTACCTGCAGTGCTCATATCTAAGTGGTCTGATTATAGCTACAAAATAATCACCGAAGGAAAATTACCCAGGTTAGTGATACTCTCAGATTTTTTAAACGAGGAGGCTGTGAAGATTTCGACTACTGCTAGCATCTTTACTACCGTGCGGAACGATTACGGTTCTAAAAGTTAATCTAGCATGTCTCCACGCACACACACCGTGTTAGTACAAGATGAACGTAACGCTAATTGTTTGTTTTGCCGCACAGTAGCTGTACATAAACTCACCGATTGCAAACAATTTAAGAAAGCACTACGTAAAGTACGATGGCAATATGTGAAGAAACACGGATTATGCTACAAATGTTTAATATCAAAACACGATCGTACAACTTGTGAAGCACCTGTGTGTGGGAAAGACGGCTGCAATGAAGCACATCATCAGCTCCTGCATTATACTACGAGTACGCAACGCGACCGCGCCAGCTGTGATAACGACAATAGTTCAACGGCTACAACTCCTGCGAGCGTGCCCGCGGTTACTTCAGAGACAATAACGCATATTAACGCGAGTCAGCATAAAGTGTTGTTAAAAGTGTTACCTATACGTGTGTATGGACCTAACGGTATTGTAAACGCCACCGCGCTGCTCGATGACGGATCGAGTGTGTCGCTGATCAGTGCAGGCCTCGCTAAGCGCGTCGGGTTAAGCGGCCGTAGTGAGACGTTAACAGTGCGCGGCGCATGGACTGATAACGAACTGGTTTGTGACTCATTAGTAATGAATGTAAACATTGCGGGCACTAATGATGATAGGTTATTTAAAATAAGAATGCGTCGTGTTAAAGAGTTAAGTTTGCCGACCCAATGTTTATCGTATGTAGATTGTAATAATTACTCTCACCTAATGTCTATTAAGAATAAATTATGTACCACTGATTCAAAGCCTGAGCTATTAATAGGTCAAGATAATTACCAGCTATTAGTACCTTTGCAAATTAGATTAGGAAAAGTAAATGAGCCGTCCGCTACGCTTACCTCCCTCGGTTGGTGCGCACACGGCAAGGTGCGTGTGCCGCAGAGCGCCGCTCGCGCCTGCGCCGCTGACCTGCACACCTGCAGCGCTGAAACTACGCTGACCATCACGGAGAATGAGGAGGTAAGTGTCACTTCGCAGGATGATACCTTGTTGCAAGAGATCCATGTTGAGGTCCGGCGGTCGTTTGCCTTAGACGCCCTGGGTGTGTCTGGAAAGCCTCGCCAGAATGTTGACGATGAGCGCGCCATCGCCCAGCTGGAGCGATCCGCGGTGCTTGTTAATGGACGCTGGCATATTGGCTTACCTTGGAAGGATTCAGATCGCAGGATGCCGGACTCCTACCCTAATGCACTGAAACGGATGAAAGGTATTGAAAGGAAAATGGAAAAGGATACAGGTTTTGCTAACAGGTACAAGGAACGAGTTAATTATTTGCTGGAAAATGATTATGCTCGTGAACTGATGGTAACTGACGTCGCATCAAATACGTGGTACTTACCACACTTTGGGGTTGACAACCCCAACAAGAGCAAGCTTCGGCTGGTCTTCGACGCTGCAGGTAAGGTAAATGGTTCCTGTCTTAACGACTATTTACTCACTGGACCCGATCTGCTGTCATCACTGCTTGGTATTATGCTGCGCTTCAGGGAAAATAAAATCGCAGTAACAGGTGACATAAAGGACATGTTTTTAAGGGTCAAGGTTCACGCCGAAGATCAGCACGCTTTAAGGTTTCTGTGGAGGAACAGCTCTACGGAGAGAATCAAAACGTATGTTATGACTTCTTTGATTTTCGGGGCTAACTGTTCACCGTTCGTTGCGCAATTCATAAAAAATAAGAATGCACAACAATATGAGTCATCGTCGCCGGCCGCGGTCAATGCGATCTGCCACTCACATTATATGGACGACTATATAGATAGTATGCCCGACGAAAACACTGCGATTGAGATGGTAAGGCAAATAAGTCTTATTCACAAGAGTGGAGGTTTTGAAATTAGAAACTGGACTAGTAACAGTGTGGCGGTTCTGGACAGCGTACCTAGGGAGACATTGGGACCGGGGGCAGTAAAATTTAAAGTTGGTCAACAGTATCAGGGTGAACGAACGTTAGGTATGATTTGGTTTCCTGAAGAAGACAAGCTTGGCTTTGATGTGTCACTGAAGCGCATCCCGAGAAATATTCTTCAGGGCATTGACCGACCCACGAAGCGACTAATGTTAAGGGTAATTATGTCAATCTTTGACGTCTTAGGTTTTCTTGCCCCTTTCACTATTCAGGGGAAAATCATGTTGCAAGATACCTGGCGTCTAAATATTGGATGGGACGATTATGTACCTGACAGTATTTACGATAGGTGGAAGACATGGATTGACCTACTTAATGACATAAACAACATTCGCATTCCTAGGTACCACGCGATGGCCGCATGCAATCAAAGCGAGCTAGCATGCGCAAGCGAGATAGCAGTCCCCTCTCCTGCGTCAACGCCGACGCCGCCGTCCCCCGCCGCGGCCACCCCGCTGGCATCTGGCAGGGCTACGCAGCCTTCTACTACGGGCTACGATCTCGTAGCGGTAGCTAGCAGTGCTACGAGCACAGGTGCAAGCGAGCGCTCATTCAAGTCGCACAAAGTTAATATTAATAATATTAGCGTGCCGTCAGATTCGGCTACGCGACTTGCTACAAGCGGCTACGAAAACGTAGCGGCCACTAGCAGAGCTACGGACGCGAGTAAGCCAGGTTATCGACGATGAAGTGACAAGTACCTTTATCTACCAGAACATGATTTTACAGGAAACGAAAAAAACGTTTTATTTATTTTAAACGCAAGGTTGAAAATGAAAAATACTGTTATTGAATATATATTAAATAAGAAGCGGGTATAGGGGGCTATGTGTGACTAGTGTATATACAATCAACTTTTTGATTTAGACGTAGGTAAGTGATATTGCAAACTAGGCTTTGAAAATATACATCATAATAGCAAAGAAAGAAGATATTTCTAGTAAGGAAATACTATAATATTTTAAAGAAAAGGCGTGAAGATCATAGAATAATTTTTAATTAACTTCAAAAATGTTACAGATTGTCAGAAAATAATATTATCATATTAATTATTACACTCAAATATCTGATAGAACATAAAAATGGCTACATTGTTCTTGAGACTTAATTAAAAGAAAAGATAATAATCAGTTTATAATTAATATTATTGGAACAAATACAATGGAAGAAAAAAATATGTTATGCCGACCGCAAGTAAAATCGGACAAGGGCAGCAAGATGATGTTGGGACAACTATGTTGTCTCAAAAATTATGTTTTATTAAATTAACCAAATGGTTCAAACAAATGGCAAAGTGTCATAAAAATTATGACAATCTTTAGGTGATACTGCTTTTAGTTATTGCAGGTGGTTGTACTTCGTTAATGTAATTGGAATTTTGTTAGGATGTAGTGGAGGATAGATTGCTTCCGAAGCTAGTAACCTACGTCTGTTCGGTAAAGGAATCCACTGTTCGTTAAAACCCAGTTTAACTTCGATTGTCATAGTATTGTACTTTATTACTCTGATATCTACAACATGTGGATCGCCAGCTTTGCGGCCTGGTCGAATACTTTTATAAAGCATATTTTCAGGTCGGGCATAATCTTTAACAAATTCATGATCTAAATTAATTGCTTCATAAGGGTTAGTGCTTCGTGCCTCTTTAGTTATCGTGACATAATCACTGGGCAAATGTATTTCCCGATTTTTGAGTTTTCGCTCAATAGCACTGTGAACCGAGTCACACTCCATCTGAGTGTGACCTGGTTCTAAAAATTTTTGCGTTTAGATTACGTTATGTTTCTTGCTCAAAAGGAGCAGTGCATTTGCCAGCACTCAATTACGATTCTGGTATGTGCACCCGTCGGAGTAAATAACAATTGGTAACTGATGTGGAATACAATGTCTTTCTTAATAATCAATTAAAAACGTTGCAAAAGTGCTAGACGTTAAATCAGCAGAAGTTTCGTCGAACCAATAACAACTGCAGTGCTTGGTTACTAAATTAAAAACAGTGAAATTATGGCACGTTAACTTTAACTTGAAATACAAAGCACTAGCAGTAAGGTAAGGACAAACCTTCACAGCCTCTAAATCCATAGTCAAAAATATAAATTCTCCAGCAGCTGCTTTTTTCTTGTCCTCTTCTTTTCTCTGATTCATTTAAATTACCCGAATTGTAACTTGAACAGGTGTCACACGTGTCCTTTTTAAGCGTAAATAGTGACAAATATTTGTCATGAAAATTCTTTTTAAATGTAAATCTACTAACATTGACTAGTTTCAGTGCAATATTTCTGATACGCTTTGTATAAGTCGGAAAGAGAACGATAGATTGGTTCTATGAAGAGTTTAGCTGTATCTTTTCTTGCGTAATGCGACGGCAATTTTGGCAACCTTGTAAAAAAATTGTTTAAAATCGAAAGTTTCGTTTTTAGTTGTCCTAGTTGGTTCACTAGCCGATTTAGTCTTCCGAGATGTACTAGATCGTGTGACCAATCCCGTAAAGTAAACTCTTCGTTGTTCCCAGGTCATTTTCTTCTAAAAATTACTATGTACTAATAATTACTAATTACCTTTCGACAATCCTCAGTGAACCTATCACAGCCTCTTACCTTACTCTTCTAACAAAAATTAGAGACGCAAGTTGGTCTTAGACGTTTTGCTTGTCTTACAGTATCTTTTGGTTTAGAACATCCTAGATACTCTTCACCTCGCATTCGCTTCAAAAAAGCCTTATTCCTTTTCCAAGATTTAGGATCAGCATTGTAACGACGTTTTCGACCTTATTCCATATCTCCATAATCTTGTTGGTCCAATACTCAGGTCTTCAATACTTCAGCAGAACTTCTTTCTTCAGGAATTTGGTAAACATCATCCGATATAGATTCGATCTGATCCGGTCTGTCAAACGCAATCAATAAATCAAGATCACTGGTAATGTCCAACAACGCCGGAACCAATGGCGACTTTATTAGGGAACTAATCATATTGTTTGTATCATGTGTTAAATCAGATAATGATCACGACCTTACTACGAGACGACGACAAGTGCTTGAATATAAAGAAGTAGATTCATAATCATTATTGTCAAGGATTTCTGTGGGTTCAAAGCTACAGACTTCTGGTGGACTTAAACATTGATGTTGGCGTTGATAGCTTCCTTTGGGTTGGCATTAGGGTTGAGATCGCTTTGTTCAAGACTACAGCAATTGCCAGAAAAAGGCGTGTTGATAGATAGATAGATGTCTCACTCACGCATTTCTATGAATTAACCTTCCTAGACGCAAGCAGGCCCATGCAGTCGGCCGGTAGCTGCGTGAAAGTAAGGACGTATCTAGCAGGAGTGAAGATAGGAGGTCTTGATAGAAATAATTACGTTACGGCTATTTAGAAGCTATTATTATTAGTTTCTTAGATGATATTGTCAGCAAATTTGATGCACATTTGCTTAATAGTTATTGTCAGTTATTAATAACTCGTTAAAAAATAAGATATGAAGTTAGCTGCCATTGCCTGCTCACGCAAACAATTATTTAAAGTCTATCTACGTAAAAAAAGTAAAATCGCAAAAATGTCAGTTAGGAGTTCTTGTCACTTCATCGTCGTTATGCAAACCTATTATACAATTGCACATATTTAGCGACGCATCTACCAAAGCGTTATGTTCAGTAGCGTATTTTCGTTGGGAGACAAGTGGTAAAGTATATTTATCTTTTATCGCAAGCAAATGCAGGGTGGTACCTGTGAAACCGATGACGGTACCTAGGTACGAACTTCAAGCTGCGTTGTTGGCTGCAAGGTTAGCCGACACTATTGGGAAGGAACACAGAATATTTCCTGTGCGTCGGTACTTTTGGTGTGACTCCACTACGGTTCTGCATTGGATTCGGAATAATACCCGAACTTATAAAACGTACGAAGCAAACCGTCTCGGGGAGATCGATGAATTGACGCGCATTGACGAATGGAGATATGTTCCTACAAAGCTTAACGTGGCCGATTTGGCTACAAGGGAAACCTTTGAGCCCACTTTGTATTCCGAGTGGCTCACTGGTCCAAGTTTCCTGTATCATCATGATACAGCTTGGCCAAAAGATTTATCCAGCCGGACCAGGACGAACTGTGCGTGGAACTTACAGCCATTGTACAAGTAGTCCCTGAAAACTCACCGGTACCAGATCCGTTACGATTTGCTTCTTGGCTTCGCCTTCTAAGAGCTACAGCCACCGTTTTAAAAGTCGTTGACAAGTTTAAAGGTTTACCTGTCAGTGATTACACTGTCGATATGATGGAGCGTGCAGAGCGGCTGCTGTTGAAAAATGCACAGGCAGAGTCGTTTGCTGAGGATTTGGCATCTGTAAAAAAGGTAAGGCCTTAGGGAAAAATAGTCGGTTACTCACCCTCTCACCGTTTTTAGATGAACATGGCTTGCTTCGCGTGGGCGGTCGAATCGATGCTGCTGCAAATATCTCCATGGAGGTAAAGAGACCTATTATATTGGATGGGAAGCACCATGTAGCTAGGCTTATTGTTCGACACTACCACATTAAGGCGGCTCATGGCAATCAAGAAACAGTAGTGAATCAACTGAGGGAAAAATACTGGTTAGTAAGACTTAGACCTACCGTGAGGACTGTGGTGTCGCAATGTATGGTGTGCCGAATCAATAAGTGTAAGCCGCAGGTTCCCCGCATGGGTGACTTACCCCCGGCGCGAGTGGCTCATCATCAGCGACCCTTCTCGTACTGCGGTTTGGACCTGTTCGGACCGATGGAGGTCACAGTTGGTAGACGCAGGGAAAAGAGGTACGGTGTCCTTTTCACGTGCTTAACATTGCGTGCAATCCACATTGAGAACGTTGCCACCCTTACGACAAATTCGCTAGTCATGGCACTCCGTAGAATGGCAGCGAGACGTGGCTGGCCGCGTCACTTGTACTCAGACAACGGCACTAATTTAAGAGGCGCTGACAAGGAACTTCAACGTTCCATGCAGGACCTTGACCAGGAACAACTTAAAAATATAGGTGTCAACAATGGGATGGACTGGACTTTCATCCCTCCCGCTAGTCCCCATTGGGGTGGGGCATGGGAGCAGATGATACGCAGTGTCAAGACATCACTCAAGGTAATCTTAGCCGAACGTGCACCGAAGGACGAAGTTTTAAACACATTACTAGCTGAAGTAGAAAACATAGTGAATAGTCGTCCCTTGATGCACGTATCGGTCGAACCCGACGGAGTGGAATCCCTCACTCCTAAACATTTTCTTCTAGGTACGTCGTCCAGCTTACCTGTGATCGGATCGTTTGACGACTCTGACTTGTATGTCCGCAAGCATTGGCGTACAAGTCAAAGGTTAGCGGACATGTTTTGGCACAGGTGGGTAAAGGAGGTTTTACCTGACCTTTTGCCTAGGAGAAAGTGGCAAGTGGAACACAAGCCGCTGCAGGTTGGTGACCTCGTCCTAGTTGTGGACCCGAATTTCCCCCGCAACTAGTGGCCAAAGGGACTGATAACGGAGGTGTTTCCTGGTAAGGATGGTCGTATCAGGTTGGTGGAGGTGAAGGTCGGGTCGAAAAAATGGCGTCGATCAGCGGCACGCGTCGCTCCTATATCACTTAGTGAAGAGTGCTGTGCCAGCACTGGGGTGGGGAGTGTTAGCGACGCGCTCACTAGTTAGTTATATATATAGTATGTAGCTATAAGCATTGTGTTTACTTAAGTAGCTATAGGCTAATTAGATAGTTTTTAAGAAGTGCGGAGCCGTGACTTGCGTGTCACATAGGCCCCCCGCCAGTCTGCCACCAAACGCGAGCTCACGCGCACGGCCGAATTTTGTTAATTGCGCAGAGCCATCTTGTAATTATTTCGCTAACAATAAATTGAGTTCATAAGTTCCGCGATTTTATTTAAACACCGCCAGCACCACCTCTGCAGTATCCCAAGACCTACAGAGACCTCAAGACAATACTCACGCTTATGGAAAAATCTTGGGCGCTTCATAGATTTTGCACACAGACGCTGTCTTAGGTCAGCGCGGCCCTGGCTGTAACTCATGTAGCTTTGCGATGGTCTGTCGTGAAATGTGAGCTTGCACGTCGTGGAGAAGCAATGGGAAAGAACGATTGACCAGTCTTGATTGTCGAATTGCAGCAATAATCCATCACTGTTTGCAATTCATGGCAATAGATATTTGCTGTTGTACCAATCGGTAAGACGCTGTGAAGTACAAGTCCGGCACTGGTCCACCAGGCAGTCACCATCATCTTCCTATGAGTAATCTCGTTTTTAGCGCATGCACTGATTACAACAATTTGATTAAGAATTGCCTCGTTTCTATGTCGATTCAGTAATGCTATGCATGCTTCGACGCATAAGTCTCGCTGTTAGTCGCTTAGTTCCGTGTGGCACCCACTTATCTAGCTTTTTAATCTTTCCGATTTGAGTATTTGACGTAAGTGCTTCAATGGTGTTTCGACACTCCAAGGCCCGCAGCAAGCCCAGCCGTAGATTGAGTTGGATCCGCTTCGACTATCGCTTTAAATTCGTCGTTATCTATAATGGTTACAGGCCAACCGCTAGGCTCGTTATTCAACTCAGAATTTCCAAATTTAAAACGATTGAATCAATAACTTTGCAATAATGAACCATGTTTATGCAAGCATGGTTAGGCCCGCTCATATTCGAATATTGTACCAAAAATTGTACGAATTTTTAGTTTATTCAGGGGGCTAAAAGCATTGATATACTAAAATCAATGGCTAAAAGCCACAATTACGAAAAACAAAATACCTACTATTTAAAAACAAATGACTGACGGCTTTCAAATATTTATTTGAATTTCGGATTGCGCGTCAATACACAGATAATCAAATCTGAAAATGCTGGTTAAAGACATAGGTAAAGACCAAAGTATGTACAGAGTGCCCAGTATACGAAATAGCGTCTAAATCTAATGAAATTCAATAAAACCAAAATTATTATAGAGCACAGACTATTCTTTTGAGAACGAGTATTAGAGATGAGTCGTATTTACTAGAACAGATCCGAAGAATAGGTAAATTTTGATACTAGGCGGTACCTATTCTCACTTTGACAACACCTAGTATCATGAAGTATTGCGAAATCCAACTGCTCTTAGGCTTCATAGCACTAACGCGTAATTGCATTCCATTCACTCAACACGTTATAAACCTGCTTTATCGCACATTCATGTTTGTCAAAATCATTCGTTTGTCAGTCACTTGAATTTAAACCCTAATTCAAAGTACATAAAAGTAACGCAACGCGCACGCGTGTTGTGCAAGAATATATATTCTGTCCTTTTTTAACTACGCTATTCCGTGGTCTTCCCATCTTTATCTTTCAATACTCGAGACTAGTCAGTAATCATTCGATCCGAGAATACTCGATCCGAATGAGTACCAACTAGTCTCGAAAAGACTAAGTAAATAGATACTTCGTAATACTTAGTCTTGTCGAGACTAGGTGGTACTCATTCGGATCGAGTATTCTCGGATCGAATGATTACTGACTAGTCTCGAGTATAAAGTCCAATTACTAGGTACCAACCTAGTCTTATCACTGATTGCTGGTGCTAACACCCTAAGTTCAATAGAAATATCAAGTACAGGAGAAGTGGCAACGAGGTGAGTCCGTGAAGCTTAAAGACCGTCATCGTAAAATTTATTCAAAATACCGTGTTCATTTGTTGTTTAGCAGTTTCCTGCAAAATTAGTAGCCACAATAAAAAAAAATTACTTGGACTAAGTACGTGTACCATGACCACATTCGCTAGGTGGACTAGGGACCATTGGCGTATCTAGAGATATTTCCCAGGGGGGGCTGGCCCCCAGTAGTAGAAGCGAACGGCCAGATTTTTAAATTTTTGTTTGTTAGTAAAAATTCTCGGGTGGGCACCAGACCATTCTGGGGTGGGCACGGCCCACCCGGCTCCCCCCCTTCCTACGCCTATGCTAGGGACTAGGTGAACTAGGTGGACTAGGTGGAATAGGTATCTGGATCACGTATTTTGAAATACTAAGAATAGGTGCATCTAGTCCCAAATTTACCTAGTACAACCCATCTCTAACGAGTATAGTTAGGTACTTTACTCTTTGGAATGAGGATATTGGTGTAACGAATATATTCATAATAGGTATACATATTATAATACTAGCCCTCATATTCATATTAGGATATATATTAGGCTCCCTGGATATTAGGCAAAGTAGCAATATTAGTATATTACTTAATATAGCGAGTATTAGCAATCACTCACTAATACTCGATATTAGGTAATATATCCATATTATTAGTATAATACACTAATATCGAGCCTGATAAGGAAGAACATCGTAAGCGACAAAAAGTAAAATTTACAGGAGACGTATTTTATTGATTATTTTTTATAGTTTACTTATAGAACTCCAATTGTTGTATATATTGCAAAACATGTTAGCCTTTAATTATAATCAATTAAATAATAGCAAAAAGAGTTGAATAATTAGTACTATTGTCGCTTACGATAAAAGAGAAGTTCATGAATTCATATTGTTTTTCAAAAATCGTCACTTACGCTCTTGTTTTTCTGTATAAATTAGTCAATTTATTTGTGTTTTACTTTATTATATTCTTTATCAGGTATCAAAATCACCTCTTCAAAATAAAACGCCAACACGTCATGCATAATCAATTTTCATTTATATTTAAACAATTTAAATTATATCACTCTTCATCACTTTCTTCCGGTAGTAAGTCTGCTGTATTGCCATCATAAGGTAAGGTGAGATATTCCTGTGCATATTGTGCTGGAATTATACCCTTGTCACACATTCTTTTCAGGTCCATATACTTGGGTTTGGCAATAGGTACTTTTGCCGTATAAGCTGCCGTGGGTGTCTGGAGACGCTGTCGACTTTGTCGAGATCTTATTAAAAAGCCTAGGTCCACACATTGAATTTCTGAATCCGTATAAAATCCGTAATTAAGTTGATTTTTTTTTTGGATAATTTTTTTTAAAGTAGGCTGATCTTAATTTAGTAATAGGGATCTTAATAGATTTTGGTAAATAGTTATCTGCAAAACTTTTCCAGTCTAAGATGTCGGCATTTTCTAGCATTATAGTTTCATAATTCTTCGGATTGATCCTGCATTTGAAATTAACGTGGGCCACTGGGATGGAGCCCAAACTGTTCTTCCTTTTATAAAAGATTCTATTGTGGCATGTACAGAATCGACCGGCATCATTGTATGCCCCGGAACCAAAAACTTTATAGTCATATCCTCAATGAACATTGCAACATTACTTATGAAATACGACAACATCGAAAGCATCGCCCTATTTTTATTTTGCCCGCAACAACTATCAAAATACAAAGCTATAGATTAATGTTCGCCCTTCTCATCAATCATTTTTAAATACTTAAACACAACCGTACAAACTTCATTACAGCCCCTTTTGGCTTCAGACTCATGCCATAAGTAACAGTATCCATTCCTGCTTCCACTTTCGTAGATAGTTTCATTATAATAGGCCAGTTTTCTTGAATAATATAAATTTATACTTTCTCCGTGCGGAGTAGTTAAAACCTTTTCAAGATCAAAACTGGCACACAAAAATCATTGGAGCTCTTACTACGAGCTTGGTCATTTAAAAATTTATGTTTTGCTGTATTTTTTTCCTGTATGTGATTTTTATATTCAGATGTTTTCATAGCTTCATTCTGTTTTTCAGTATCTAAATTTTTTATACGCTCACACATTTCACATTTGTCCTTTTTCGGTAAAAGAAACCCTAAATTGAATTCCTTTTTAAAAATGTTCTTAAAAGTTTGTTTTTGCACTGAACCTACTTCTTTGATAATCTCATCTTGAAGATAAACCTTATTATAGAGGAACGAAAGATTACTAAACTCAGATGGCAAATACAACTTATTTCCTTTATTACGACAATAGTGAGGCTTGACAGCTGGGAGTTTTTGAATAAATTGCTTAACTCCTTGAATGACTAACTAGCTATATTTGTTAGAAGGTGTTGATTTTCCTCTTTCATCTGACCTAGAGACATTCAAAGCAGTTATATTCTTTATAGCAGGTATATCTTAACATCATCTGTGATATACCTAGCGTTTTTAATAGAAACTGCTGACACACTTTCTTTCTGCTACCATCTCCCCAAGGAAAATAATAACGATATGAGACTGATCGCCTACTACCACTTTCTGCTCTTCGTCGACGAACGTTTGTTTCCTCGACTAATGCCAGTTTACAAATTTATCTTCGTTATTCATGGCGATATTCGTAACGCTGAAAAGAAAATTATTATATCATGCTAATGCGCAAAAGCAAAGATGGGTGAGTAATAACCAAATGAAAGACTTTGCAAGCTGCAAAAACCATGTTAGATTTAGATTAGAGAAGGATTCAAATAGAGCCGTTGAATAATAAGGATTGCAGAATGCACCTAACAGATTTATTTTTATCCCATTTTGAAGCAATAAGTAGGTACATAATTCGGTTAATGAATATGGTATAAAAAATATACAAATACGTAGTTAAATATTACTTTATTCAAAAATATATGCAAACAAACTAAAAAAAATAAGTATTTTCCACAAATTGATAATTAACAATAAGTGTAACTCCGATTATAATTAAACGCATCACAGGTTTTGAACAGATCTTAAAACTATGTTTTATCGTAAGTGACAAACGTTACTTACGATAAGTCTGATACGATAATTCTGATTGTTCATTTATATAAAAGTTTTACTTTTGTCGTTTGCGATAAAATTTATTTTTAGTTATTATTTTGAAGTTTATGCAATTAGGAATATAAGGATTTTTTTATTAGAACCTAAATTACTTTAGCAGTACATTACAATGAAAAAGTGAAATACCTACATTTTGTCGCTTACGATGTTCTTCCATATCAGGGTCGATATGTCGATATTAGATAATATAGCCATATACATATATACTAATATGGCTAATACGATGACAATATCAGAATTGTAAGATGCATGGACGCGGCTTGGTAATACGGTGCCGATAGGCGATACAATCGTAAGAGCGAGATGGCGCAATTATGGCGAGATTCTTGGCAGATTATAATATTGCGACTCGTTGCAATATTATGTGTGAACATACGCAGAAAAAGTGAAATAGTGAATGTTTCTTAATGTGAATTATAAGAGCCATTCCGTGAAAAATTGTACCGTTACTTAGGGGACAAAATGGACAATTTTAAAATTTTCTTTATTAGTTTTCTTCATGATTCGATGCGGAATTTACCAAAGTTTAAGAAAAATATATAGTTTATAACTAAATAGTATACAGTTTAAAAAAAAACGGACTTTCAAACATGATCTATGACAAGCACTGTCCATTTAGTAACGATCACTAACGTAATATTTTATCAGCAATGTGAACTATCTTTTACAAATTCTTAACAATGTTTAGTTAAAATACATAATTATACTCTTTTTGAAATCAATTTCGTTTACCCTATTTGAAATATTTCTCTAGCTTTAAATCACATATTAAAATATTTTCGTCACGTTTTAGGTCAGTGCGACTTATATTTTTAACTTTGTAGTTAATTTGGCTCCTTGAAAATGATTCAAACTATTTTAAATGAAAATTAGCATCATATTCTATTATATTTCATTCCAAAATAAACCATTACTAGTAACAAATTCCAGTTTACAGCCTAAAACTTGGAAGATAAAATTGTGACAGTGACTTCGTAGGAAATGTCATCGTTACTAAATTGAAACATAAGCTGTGTTCATAATAAGTTTAATAATCAAAAATATTAATTAAAAAATCAAACATTAACAAACAAATAAAAGCAAATAATTTTTCATTAACAATCAACTTAAAGAATTCTTCATATTATATTATACTTCTTATCATAAGCTTTCTTTAATACTTTCTGTTGTGTTCACACATTTTGTGGTATTTTTTTAACAGTTAAATTAAATTAATAGGAACTTTGTATCTACATAGGATATAAACATTTAAAGAAGTATAATAAATATAAGAAGGTGTACCTGCTTGTCTTAAAATTACTTATGCCTGCTTGTCTTCACACTTTTTTGGTATTAATCAAGTAGGAACGTTTACGTGGATGCTTAGATTCTATAATTAATGACTTAGTGACATGAGTTTAACTTAAAACTATAAATATTGCCGTACGATATTCCTTATTCTCAATTATATTTTGTAATATTTGGTAAAAAAAAAAATTACATTTGAATAAAAATAGGACTGAATTTCCACGTGAATACTTAGGTACTCCTAGCAAACTTGGCACAAACAAATCAGGTTTTATAGAATTATTCAAACTTAGGGACTACTACTACATGACATGAAAGTTAAACATAACATTGCAATACG
This sequence comes from Tholera decimalis, assembly GCA_943138885.2. NCBI lineage: Eukaryota > Metazoa > Arthropoda > Insecta > Lepidoptera > Noctuidae > Tholera > Tholera decimalis. Next base: position 20,507,153 of record OW964557.2, read on the forward strand.
ATATCTCTTATTCTAATTATAATATTTGGTAACTTACTTCTTTTATACACGAAAACCGGGTTTGAATGAAAATAGATAAAACTTTGTCAATATCAACCAATATTTCCATTATTAAAAAGTTCGCGGAGTAACTCTGAAAGGGAAATATACAAATAAAAAGATCCTAATTTACTATTATTTATTATATTAAATGCTTATGGTTTTTAGAGTTATACCTACAATAATGTAAGCCAATCTGTTCCGTAAATAAAACAATAGTAAACGTTAACTAAGGTAGTCAAAAGATAGACCATCTAATATGATTAATACAATTTAACAGAAACACATAACTCCATCTTAGTTGTTGTCGGTAAAACATGCACCACGTAAACCTTATGTGTCCATTTCGTCACAATTATTGTTCCACTAATATGTCACGACACTAAATGGACGTGACGAACTCCGCTTACTAATAATAATGACGACAACACTCAATATTCTTTGTTCTTTTGGAGGAAATCATTATTTCACGACATACACACATACATTAGGCATAATTCGAAAATAAAAGAATGTTTTAAGAACTTACCGGTATCACGTTATTGCTGTGACTATAGTGGACTTCTTAATCGACTACGTGTTAAAAACACGGCTTCGTCACCGATCACTGCGTTACAACTGCACGATGGGTAAAAATAAATGGCTGATCTACTACAATAATGTTACTATGATAATAAAATAACTTTCTTTGGTAATTTTCTAAAACTGAAAGCAAATAAAATAGTAGTGACTAAAGTGGAATGTCCACCTTGGTGCTAATTTGATTATCATTTAATTTCATGAATTTTGTTGTAATACAATAAGATTTACGAGTAAAATTAATGTTATACTTGAGAAAAAACAATATTCAATTAAAGCTCCCAAAAAACGCTGAAGTATGTATAAAAAAAACATGAACTTCGGTTAGTTAAAGTTTGCGACAGGAGGTGTGACACGCTAAAATGTTATTTTTTGCCTCTTATTTTTAATTTTTAATCGGTTAAATTAACAACAACTGACTCCATTATATATATATTTTAAAGTTAATGATCTACACTGTACCTACATTAAAAAAAAATGCATTCAATAGAGTATAAGATAGTCTTGTAAACTGTTTGTAAAATTGTGTGACAGTACTTTTTTCTTACATTCAATTTTTCACGGAATGGCTCATAAATATAATTTTGATTTAAAAAAAATTGTTGTAATTAAGTGATGTTTTTTTTAAATACACCAACGTATTCATCGTTGTGGGTCTGCGGACGATGAGCAGGGGTAGCTCATCATCCGGTAAGGACCAGGACAAGGTCGGCGGCGCGCCATGTTCCGCGCGCGCCTCAAGGAGCAGTCAGTAGCATTGACGGGGTCCGATAGGGGTTGCGGTAATGTTCTAATGAGATATCGCGGCCCCAGAACGCAAGGGCAGCTGAAGTAGCAGGGTGGGTTTTTAGTCAGTAGAAGTCTGACACACCCTTCCGCTCCACCCACAGTGGGAGGAGTCTTTTGATTATTTTCCCACCCAGAAAAAAATAAAAGTATTCATCGTTGACAGACCTCAGCCTAATAAGTATAAAGAAAAAAATCACTTTTTCACTATGTCATTTATATTCACGAGAACACGCTTAATATGAATGAATGCTAATATTGGCTAAACTAATACTTGACTAATATCCGGTAATAGGTATGGTGCCGATACATATGTACGAGCGAACGTTTAATATGTATGAATATCTCAGACTAAGGAAAAAAGACCTATTGTGAGTCTGGCACAAAAATGGCGGCTTGCCGTAGAGCTGCGCGCATTATAACATCGATAGTTGAATTGCACGTTGCTTACAGAATTAAAAATTGTCGAAAATGAGTTTAACGTTTATGAAATTCATGGCCCTTTGCTGTAAGTTTTTACTATTTTTAACTAATTTCCCTATAAGTCTTATTTCGTTTCGCAAGGATTAAAAAAATAGGCCCCCAATCCAGATGCACTCGTTTTTTTAGCTTTCTTCAGTTTTATCTACGTGGTAATGTGAGCTATAAAAACGCACACGCTCGAAGAGTGTCACTTTACATGGCAGGCAGAGCAAGTGGATACTGAATAGATGCTACTGCAATTAAATTAACTATCTGTATTCTGTACTTGTACAGGTATGTTCATAATAAAACAAATTTTACTATGGTGTGGTATGTCTATCCCATTTATTCCCAGTTGCCACCGCGGCGATCACGAATAAAAAACTGTAGCCTTATGATCGCTGTGTTCATTGCTCGCTTTTTCCTGTGAGCGTAGTATGCGACCGAAATTGCGGCCAGAACAACTGTGGCGACCACGCTCAACATAGTGGGTGCGAGTAAAAAACCTCCTACACACAGTGCCGCCGGCTGGGGAGGATGCCGCGCGCGGCTCAGGGTTACTTAGCGCTTGGAATTAAGATTGAGTTTCGTGCGGACTTCTAGTTTCTGCGACTTGTGCCGGGGCATATGTGTAGGAGCCTTATTAGAGTATCACTATTACTGATTAGCATACCACGACTGCAGTACCTGTACCTAAGGTCTATAATTACCAATGAAAAGAATAAATAAATACAAAATACGGTTTGTTTTCATCGTTTGTCAGACTATACTTATTTTTATTAACTAATAATATAACTTAACATTATTTTTTTTTATTTAAGTACTACTACATGGCTCGATCATTCATAATAAAACAAAAATTATCATTTTACACAGATTTATTGAAAACTATAAAAGCCGTTTATCCCAGTCATACTTAAGTTCTAAAATACAAATATGTATACACAATAATCAAATAAGAGCACGTTGCGCAAATTTTATACAAATATACACATTAATAAAACATGAGCATGTTGAACAAACAAAGAACAAAAAAAAATACAAACCACACAATCCTTACTTATTAATATTATTATAAGTGCGAAAGTTTGTTTGTATGGATGGATATTTGTTACTCAATCACGGCTGAACGGATTTTTATGAAATTTGGCACAGATGTAGATTATAGTCTGGATTTTCTTACTCTGTCTTCTCACTTTTTCATTTAATGCTTTAATTTTTTTCTTCCGATATTCACATTTTGATTTTAATTTTTGAATAATTTCAAGCGCTTTATCCTGAAACAAAAAAAAACGCATTAACTTCTAGTTTTCTGCAACTTCGTTCAAGTTTTTGCCGTAAATTAATTTGAAATTACCAGTTACGCTGCCCACAGTACATACAGTAACATATTATAGAATAGAACACTTACATCTGCATAGCTAGAAGTGCTGCAGACAGGCTCCTCTTCCAGTGTTTTGTGAGTAAAAAATGTTGTGCCTCACATTCATTAAATTGGGCTGGTAACTGTAAAGAAATAACAACAATTTTTTATATTGAGTGAGTTTGTATTTAAAAGTCAAGATAGCATGGTAATTACCATAAGGAACATAATTATTATGAAATATTACACTTACATCTGCATTGTTAGAAGTGCTGCAAACAGGTTTCTCTTCCAACACCCTGCGAGGAACAGATCGTTGTTCCTCACACTCGTCAAATTGTGCTGGTAACTATACAAAGAATAACCATAAATGTTTAATAATATTTACATTGCGAATTTAATCACTAACTCACGCTCACATTTGTTTAGCTTGCATTTTAACATAGACACAACATTTTATAACCTGATATATGTATGTATCATTTTCAAAAATTAATCATTATCTATCTCCTTTTGCTATGACTATATCAGGAGTAAAAATAGTGCAGGTATATGTGTCTTAATCTGTGTGAGGAGGTGGATAATTAAAATCATATAACTTATATTAGGTTTTGATTCAGTCTGTACGAGAATTTTAAGGATGTTTTATAATTTTCAGAAAAAAAAAGTTATCTATTTATTCTGACTGATGTGTATTTAAACCTGAAACTTTATACCAGTATTTCAGCAATATAGCACTGCTGTTGCTAACATGCTTCTCGTCCCTCCTCTCTCTCCATCAACTGGGTTGGATTGGTTACTTGTCAGTAAGTAGGTAAACACAATAAACTTGTCTATTTTCAAAACTTACCAATAATTCACTTGAAGGCAAAGCATCATCGCGCAGTCTTGTTATATTTAAAGTTCGGTTAAAACATTTATCTTCAAAATGCAGGGAACAAATAAAAATATGCTTGGTTGTAGTATTCAAATTTTCAATCCCAAGTATATACAGCCACTGTTCTTTTCTTTCTTTACATGTCGGCAATCTAAAATCATAAAAAGAAATCGAGTTAAATAATATTCACCTGTCGATATGTTTTATCGATAAATTGAAGATTCCGAACCGTAACTCTAACTCTCTGTTTACTAACAAATGATTTGCTTAAAAATCACATAATATCAACAGTAAAACAGTAAATAATTACAGAAAAGCAAGTGTATCTTTATAAACTTTCCCAAAAATAGCAAAATCTTTCAAAATAATAGAAAAAAACAAGATAATTTGAATGAATTCGGTTACTTACCTGTGCAACGTTTTATTGGGATGTTTTTGTTGCTTTTCATGCGGCAGCCTAACACACTGCACCTACCCATGATAAATGCAGTATTATGCAAGTTCTTACACTATAAACAAGCACAATTTTCGCCTATTATCACCAAATTTTCTTAAAAACACTGAAACAAGCAAGTCGCGATGACAAGTGATGTACTTGTCGTTGGCTGTGACAAAACATGGCGGCCGGCCGCAGTTAGGTATTTTGCGACATCACCAAAGTTATGTTGCCATTTTTGGCAATGATAAAACTAATGTTGTCCTTTTTTACATATGATTACTCTCACAAGTTAAAAAGAGATGCCGATATATCAGTAACTATGCCGTCGAAATGCATCATATTCCTATAACTACTGTTCGTATAGAATGTTTATGACATGTCCTCTTTTTTTCCTTAGTCAGAGATGAATATTGATAAGAATATGAATTGGCTAATGGGCTAAACTAATATTTGACTAATATCCAGCAATACGTATGGTATCCTAATATGAGATTACTAATTTATTCAATATTATGAATATCAAGATTTGACCCTAATATAACATCTCTAGATATTATTAGGAGGACAAGGAACTTGTAACTTGTTAGTAGGTAGAAGATCCTTGTAGGAGGATAGTATTTTAACGTTTCATTCTACGTATGTAACTTTTAATGACAGGAATATTATATATTATTTCATTTCTGTATTTAAATACTCTTTTGTGGAAGTAGTTGTGATAGTTAAAATAATATGTTTTCTATCAGATACATATTTACTAACACGTGATATAGTAATTTTTATAACGTAAAAATGTGTTATTAATAAGGTTATTAAGAGACATTGGCTGAAATGAATTCATATTACTGCGCTGAGAAAGCTGCGTTACACAGAACGACCGAACGATCGACTTGACAGATGATGTGGCCTAACGTCTAGCGAATTTTTTAAGAAATTAAATTATAATTATTACAATGCGAAAATGATTGTGTTCAAACTTATTTTATTTACGTTATTTATCTCAGTGTCACAATGCAGGATTCCTGACAAAGTATATTGTGCTAACAAAGAATGTAATGGTAAGATGCCTTACTGCAATACAGTGACAGTTTTCATGTGTAAACTTTCTAACAGCATATATTTGTTACCTTTCCAGAACCTATTTCCAAAGCGAAGACTTTGCTGAGTTATACTAGTATTGATCCAGACCTAATATCTTTTCGAGGAAATAGTGATGCTGTCGTTTATATGAAGTCAGCTGGTACCAACTCAGATTTATGGTTCGCGAACATTGGGGGAAAGACTGGCTTTGTTATTAATAGGTTTTTAAGGGAAAATAAAATACTAAAAAAAAATTTAGAGATTGTTCCTTTTGACGCTCACAAGGAAGTAAATGTTAAACCTGATAAGGTGCAGCACCCCCATGAAGTGTTTGAAGGTACAACAATATACACTACCGAAGCAGCTGTCAATAATGCTCAGCAAGATTCTTCCACTGAATCCCCCATGACCGCTTCCAATGAAGACCTCACGCCTTCACTGAATAGTGCAGAGGAGACAGCAAATCAAAACATAGATGTTCCCATTCATGCTGAAGATAAAGTAAATGTGGTCCCTGAAAACCTCTTGGCACAAAAGGATGAAGAGCCTTCTACACCAAAACCCGAGCTTACTACACAAACCGAAGCTACTGCTAGTGATGAAAACGAAAGTGTGGAACAATCTTCTGATAAAACACCTGATTCAACTGAACAAGTACTCAACAACAACTCAGAAAAGAATGAGCCATTAGAAGCACAGCAAGAAAACCCAGACCTTCCTAAAGAAACTCCTTCAGAGACAATACCTCCAAAGTCAATATCAACTACTTTTACTGATGGATCATTAAATAGTGAATCTGCAATAGAAGTGCCTGAGAAGCAAGATTATTTACAAAACACTTTAAGTGAAAAAGAACAGAGTGACAGCAATGAGCAAAACACGTCTTCCCTCAATAATAACCTTGAGAATGTACAAGCACCAGATGAAACTTCTACTGAAACAAATATTATGCCTAATGGTAACTCTTTAAATTTAAATGATGTCATAAACCCTCCTGAAGAATCTGTAGAAGATCCCATTAAAGAACCTGAAGTAATCCCTACTACTGAAACAGCCATCACCACCAATACAGAAACTTCTACTGAAACAAATATTATGCCTAATGGTAACTCTTTAAATTTAAATGATGTCATAAACCCTCCTGAAGAATCTGTAGAAGATCCCATTAAAGAACCTGAAGTAAACCCTACTACTGAAACTGTAGTGAATCCTACTAATGAACCTATTGTGAATCCTACTACCACAGAACCTATAGTACCTCCATTAAGTAACCCAATAGCTAGCCAAATAAACCAAGTTATACCACCAATTTATACTAAATTGAATGCAGAAAACCAATATAACAGTTTGCCTCTTGTCGCAAGCATAGAAACTAATGAAAATGTCGCTCCAACAGAGGAGCATATGGCCTCAGCGTCTATGGAAATACCTCAAACTGTTGAGTCAGTGCCAGCAACTACTGAAACAATACTCCCCGTGTCAAATGAAGTGGAATTGCCGACAACTACAGAAACTTTACCCCCCATATATTCTGAAGCAGCAACAATTTTGCCAACTCCAGAAACAATTCCTCCTCTAGTGAGCATGAAGGCACCACCTACTACTGAAATTCCACCGCAAGAGTTACCACCATATAATTATATCACCACTCCGGCTCCACACATTCCTGAGGAGTCTTACACAAACAGTGAAGTTCAAGAACCAACTCCTACTCCAGATACTCCTTCATATCCACAAGCGCCAGTAGAACAAATTATTGCTGCCTTGCCTGACACTCCAGAAGTTATTGATAGTGTACCAACAGAAGCCCCAGTAAAAGATGAGAACACAGAAGGTTTCTTCACAAATATGTATTCAACAGTCGCCGATATCTGGCCATCTTCAACTGAAGCACCAGAAGCACTATACAGTACTGAGTATCCCACATATGAGAGTGAAAAGGCTGATGGAAATGAAGGATTTTCATTTTTGAAATATTTTAAGTCTACTTATTATTCAATTATGGGGACTAGTGAAGAGTCTAAAGCTTTGTTTGCTGCTGTTGGTGAGTTATGCATTATTTGTAACATCATACCTTGAAATATTACTATCAACAGCTAGACCATCTAGCCCAAAATACATATTTGCAATTTATTACTTACTAGCAGTGGTGCAGTGGTGTAGCTTCACTCTAAGAATGTATGTGTGAACTTTATCACAATAAAAATATATCCTTCCTCAAGCTTTAAGCTAATTCCATATCAAATTTCTAAATAGATGTGGAAACAAGTGTTGAAAGTTAATTATTGGCCCATTATTTGAGGATTAAGAAGCCCATTTGTATTTATTTATTATTGATAGCAAGCATCAATCATATTTGAGACTGTAGTTCCTTTAAAGCAATTCCCTCTATATACTGAACAGATACATGTAGAACAGGCATATGTTTATGCTTTGTCTCATTTTTACCCAGTGACAATGATAATCATGCTTTCTTATGTCCATAAGGTTTCATATATATGACTTTTAATGAGGAAATTGTTCTATAATATAGATTCATCAGATTTTATACCACCACAAAAGAGTGTTGTTTATGGTTCTCTGTTCATAAGGTCATAACCTTATGAACAGGTATAACCTTATGAACAGAGAATATTGTACATAGTAGCACATTTCTTCTTAACACACATTTTTTTATTTAATTGAGATACAAAATAATGTATTAAAGAGGAACATATTAAATTATTATTATTCATACATGAATTAATGAGGCAGTAAAACTACATAAGTTAGTTAAAATGTATAATATTTTTATGAAGTGGACATTTAAACAAAGAACCATGGAAATCTATTTAGTTCATTTTCTGTAGGTACTGTGCACTATTTCAAAACCCAAGAAATTTTCTTATCTTGTCTTTTCCCCACATAGTATGCCAGTTATAATACATTGTTTCATAACTGTGAGTAATCACAAAAAAATCATTACTACACCATATTGCAATATGATTTCATTTTAAAACACTTCATTTGTTAACATAACATTAGCTTTAAGTTTAGTAAACTTCTGCTTAGCTACTTTAAACAAGTAGACTGCTATTATCTGTGTTTATAATCAACACCTGATAAGAATTTTATCTTATACAAATGATTATTTTGATAGAATAGTTGGATCTTACAATATCTATCTCTCTTCTAAACCATTTACAGCAACTATTCTAATACTGCTTTACTCTATAATACAATTTGATAACAAATGTTTTTTTTTTTTATAATTATGTTATACTTTATTCCTTTTACGATTTTTTTATATTTGATCATCAGTTATCTAGCAGGTAATAAAAAGGTGTTAATGATGGTTTATTGATTTTTAATTAATTGACTCTGATATGGCAAGTATACTAATATTATAAAGTGGAAAAGTTTGTTTGTTTACATGCGATAATCTTGAAGGTACTGGGTAGATTTGGATGAAATTTGGTTTGAAGCTTGAGGAAGGTTATAGGCTACTTTTAATCCGACTGCAAAAAAGAGGGTTATGTTTTTATCGTGATAAAGTCAACGGGGCTAAGCCCCGCGCGGCTTCTAGTAGTATTTTAAAATATGTAAATACTATAATAAATAAATAAAATCTATCATTGCAGGAGAAACATGCTTCACAGATGATTATTGTGATGGCACATCAAATGATGGCACAAACCGCCTGCTGACGTTCCTCTTGACCACAGCCAGTTCCGTCCTTCTTTTTACCTTAGGATATTATTACATAGACAACAGGCGACAAGATGGAAGACTTATTGGCACAATCAATTCACTGCAACGGGATTTACTTTTCACAACTAAGGTAAGATACTTATCGAAAATATCATCAGTTCAGTATTAACAATATTTATTTTCATTTTTATAATAATATATAAATAAATAAAACTTAATATTTCCAACCCCAGAATCCATTAACTTTATTACTCATCACCCTCCACACAAAGTGCTTCATAATCGGAAAGCACACTCACCTACCTAAATTATCTATCTATTTTATTCTATTACATATTTATTATAGCTAAAATGGTTTCAACAAACAATTATTGACTTAGTTTTTTGCATAATAATTTAAGGTCTAAGTGTACTCCTGGCCCATTTCTGCGTTTAATAAAAAAATTGTTTTCAATTCTACTACCACAAAAAACTGCATGAGACTTAAATTTAAAACTTAAAATTACACATTTATAATATTTAACTAAGTTTTAATACAAAATATGTTTAAAAATAATTACATTAATTTGTTTGGGTGTTCCCATTTCTGTATACTTTCATTTAGTAGACATTACTTTACAGGAGTGTGAGATCCTCAAAGAGGAACTTGCAACTACTAAGAATAAGTTGGCTGGCATTGAGGACAGCTCATTTGGTATGGATGACATGGTGCTGTCCCTCAAAGAAGAAATCAATGAATTAAAGGCCACAAACGATAGGCTACGGAATTCCTTAGATGATAATGAAAAGTTGCTCAGGGTATCCGAGAATACTGCTGGGGAGTTACAGAATACCCTGGGTGAAGTGGAAAATACTCTTAGTGAGCTCTTAGCGGAAAGAGCTAATTCTGAAGAGCAAATAGTTGAACTGAACGGTGAGTTGAAATTGGCTGGCAAAAAGGTTTAAAATCTCATGAAACGCAACTTTTAGTACAATACAGCGATAGAGTAAATAGGTCATGGTTCATAAAATATTAATAAAGAGGCAGAGGATATGTGAGCGAGCCCAGATGATGCCTGTTCACTCTTGGTATATCTTATTATTATTTTTGGTAGGTGATGTATGTGTAGGCTGATGGGTCTTGATTATGTGGCAGAGAACACAGAAGCCAAAATTTTCTAAATGTTGTTTTAAAGAAAAGATGGATGGATTGTGTGAGGTGAAGTGAAGTGTGTGCGGTTGTGACATCTGAAAGGGAAAATGAAAGAAGAAAACGTATTGCACCGACTCCTAGTAAATGGGCTAAGGACACAACATTTATATAATTCTGGCTCTTGCGTTCCCTGCCACATATATATGACCCGTCAGCCTTTAAAGCAAGAGTAAACAGACATCTTCTGAGCTTGCTCGCTCCACCGTAGGCCTCATCTATCGCTTACCATCAGGTGGATCGAGGTCAAGAGTGGACTCATCCATAATTTAATAAAAAAAAACTGTGTATTGTTTATTCTAAAATTGAATATTTCAGGCAAAATTCAGGCATTTGAGGAGGAATTTATATCAGTTAGCCGAGAACGAGATAACTTCCAATTAAAATATGTATCGGCTGAAAGTGCATTAGAAGAATTTAAAAAGCAAAAGAAACAATTTGATGAGATTAACCAACTATTAGCAACGGCTAACAACACAATAGAACTACAAAAACACGAGATTGAAGCCTTAAAAGTGAGTATGTTTAATACTATTAGACTGGGTTTATTGCAGATCAGTCCTGGTGATTGATTATGCAAATTGAATTTACCTCTCAGGGGCCGTTCAAGTATAAAGTAAGCACATTTTTTGCAATTTTTATCCCACCCCTCCCCCTCGTCAGCAAAAGTAAGCTAAGCTCTTACCCCTCCCCCCCATGCTTACGTAAACATTGGTACAATTGATTGATTCATGAGCAGCAGTTATAAATCTAGAAATAAGGAATAGGTTTGGAATAGAAGTCATAATATTCATTTAAATAAACATTACTGACACGGAATTCAACAATTTATTATTTCTAGGAATCCCCGAAAATGCATTTCATTTTGAAGCATAGACAATGTGTGTTGCTACATGTGTAAAAATTAAATAATTATTGCTGACGTAATCACCATCTAGATCCCCCACCCCCCATGTCATCAAAAATAAGCAAAGCAAAGACCCCCACACCCCCCTATAGTGCTTACGTAATACTTGAACGGTCCCTCAGAAAAAGATTTGCCTCATTCATTCAGCAAAGCTATGAATGTACACAAAGCTTTTTTTATATAAAGAGATGTTTTTCTGGGTGGAAAAATCATCAAATGACTCCCTCCTGCTGTAGTTTGAGCGGAAGTGAGCGTCAGACTTCTACTGACTAAAAACCTACCCTGTTCCTTCAGTTGCTCAAATTCATCTGAGCTGCTTTGAGAACTAGCAATGGGGGTATAATTCACATTACTAGAAATATTGTTAACCCCTCCAAATAAGCTAAATAATTATGCTTGTGGCCACCCATTACCGTGAACCCACTCCGGGTTCACGGTAATGGGTGGAGTGCGAACCCGCGACTTCTCGATCACAAGTCCGACACCTTAGCCACTAGGCTATTGATTCTTCAAAGCTTAGATTGTGATTGCTTGAAATTGGTAATTGGTCCATCTGGTTTCCTCAAGAAGTTAGTCAAACCATAGTGTATCCATAGTTTACCTTACAAAAGTCGCTGGCTGTTCGATGTGGGATGTTGGCTCACAGGTTTGCACTTTGTACAGCACAAGTCAAGGTGACGCTTTTCAAAGCGTACTTTCAATCCTTTTACACGTGCAGCCTGTGGGTGAACTTCACGCAGAGGGCATATAGTGACCTGGGCGTCCAATATAACAACACGTTCCGAGCGATGTTGGGGCTGCCGCGGTTTTGTAGTGCGTCCGGCATGTTTGCTGACGCGAATGTGGACGGTTTTGCGGTCATCATGCGCAAGAGATGTACCTCTTTACAACGCCGCGTACGCGCCAGCCCCAACACCATTCTGAGAACGCTAGCTGATAGGTGGGACTCTCCGATCTTGGGGCGATGGATACGACTGCATGCAGTCAAGTAAACAGACCCCAGGGTCGGAGTGTCCCACACAGCTTAGATTTATAATTTAATTTAGTTAAAAGTTGTTATTAGGCTAATACTAACACTAGGTTACAAGTTAACATGTTACTAACAAACAAATATGGAATCATCTGAAATAAATATATTGAATTGAATTGAACATTGGAGATAGTCTTTTTCATTTTTGGGAGAAAATCATAAAATTACTGTACCCGCTCTGGGTTAGAGCGGATGTACTGTTAGGTACGATTCAGACCAACCGGCTCGCATCGCGCCGCATCGGAACGGAACCGTACGCGTGCCGCGGCAGCCGACAGCGTCCGCTGGAATCCGTACGCACTCCAACAAGCGCCCAGAAGTTCTGCTCACATTGCGCCGCGTAGACGTAAAGTGAAATTTTTAAAACCAACTAAAAAAATTTACCTTATAAAGACAATCATATGTCTGAACTAAAGAAACTAGTTTTTCTTTCGTATCCATTTTTGACTTAATATGTTAACTGTCGCTTGAAGAACACAACTTGAATGATTCGCTAATTGCTGCACCGTAATCTCCGTTCGTATTCCACGACGCACGGCCGACCGGCTCCGAACGGACCCGACGGCAGCCGATTGGATGCCGACGGCGCCGTTCGGAGCCAGTCGGCCGTCGCGACAGCCGAACGCATTCTGCGACACATCGCCACGCGTCACGGGATGCCGACGGAGATAACTATGCGTAAGTTGCATGCAAATATGAACTGTAATTACTGTTGATACATTTCAATGTTCTTTACCGCATTGTAAAATGCCGCCCGGCCCGGCCCGATGCGTGCCGGTTGGTCTGAATCGTACCTTAGACTTCTACTAACGCAGTATCTCGTTTGAACATTCCTACAACTTGAGATAGACACATCATCTGGTTAGCCTGGTTGGCCTCCAGTCTTACCGGATGTAGCTGAATGTTAGTGTTTTATATGCAAAGGCTGCCTATTTGACCTCCACAACCCAGTGCTGGGTAATGCAATAACCCTTGGTTCTAACCAAGGGTTATTGCATTGAGAAAATCTTACAATGGTCTACCATTGTCAGATTTTCGGGCTTCTGACTACCCATAATGGCTGTCAAAGATGGACATTTTTGACAGCAGGGACCAACTTGGGATAGTCTGTCTTCTAAATAAATGTTCTTATCTTAATCATATTCAATAGCTATAACTCACCATCTCATTATTACAGGAAGCTATTAAAGAATTAAAAAGTGGTATGTCAGCAGACATAGATGTAACATCTTTTATAGACCACACTGAAATCAAGGCTAAACTATCTAAAGCACTACAAGAGAAATCTACATTTGAAGGCAAGTTTGAGGTAAGAAGAATCCTTCATTTTATTTTTTTAATTAGCCTACGTTGTCCCACTACTTAGCAAAGTCCTTCCCCAAATCATTCCAGACAAATTTATCTGCAGTCTTCTCTGGTGTGCAGGATCAGGTTTTCTCGTCCAAAAATGAAGCGACTTATGTACTTTTAACAGGTATATATTGTATAAAAAAAGTTACAATGATTCGCCATGGCGGGCGGCGGTTCGCGGTTCGCGAGTGTCAAGAATGACATTACATTTTTAATGGAGTCGCGAGTTAATGAAAGACCGAATGTAAGCGTCCGATGGAATGAGCGAAATCGATGATTGTCTTACCTACATCGTCGATAGATGGCGCCTCTGCTCCGTCTAATATGGTTGTGCATCAAAGTCTAGTGTAGATAGCGTGGACATCCGGTCAATCCGTAATATCCGTAATCTATAGTGAGTCCAGAACGTCTCGCCATCGCTTCTTAGCCCTGCCTGGGCTATGACGTCCGTCTTGAGGCACCCACCGCCTGACAATACTAGCCCATCTGTCCTCATGCATTCTGTAGATGTGTCTCGCCCAACCTCACTTCGGCCTTGCAGACATAACACCAACGTCGGCGATAGCTGTCCTGAAGCGTATAAGTACGTTACGGATCCGGCCGGTCCGCTTGACATTTAGGATGCTACGCTCCATCGCTCGTTGGCAAACCTTGAGTTTGAGCATAATTTAGTATTGAAAAAGAAAAACGGTAATTTGCGAAATGGAATAAAAGTTCTATTCAACATCTCAAAAGGAATGGAAACCCAATAATCAATATTACATTATGTTTATTCGTCTTATCACAACTGACATTATTTTACAGACAGAATACAAAGAAAGAATGCGTCTTGCCGAAGAGTTAAAGACGACTCAAGAAACGTTAACTACTACTAATCAGACTGCCACTGAAGCGCTCACCAGGCTAGAGGTCTTAGGAAAGTACTTCCAGGAAAGAGAAGGCGAGCTTCTAAAGTAAGTTAATTCTATCTATTGGCGTTTCTATTTTACGAACAAATTCTCTATTTAAATAAAACTATTCTAATATCTTCTCATATGGAATGGTAATGTAATTATTATTGTATTGTACATTTAATCAAGATTTTAAAAATTATTGTTCTATTTAGTTATAATTTGTTTTTATTATTATAACTGCGTGTACTCATTTTAAAATGTATTGTATTATTAATATTTAATTGCATGTATCGAACACAATGTAAGTTGTTCCCGATAAATAAATTATACTAATAAAAATGTAATAAATTTATACTGCACCTTCGAAAATTAAGTACGTAATAATTTTGAAAACAACTAAATTTACACAGGATTATATTTTATGTTTGATATTACAGGATTGTAATCATTGCCCAGGAGTGAAACAAACTAATAGACTAAAAACATGTTGAAATTATATTATCAAAATGTATATGTTACCATATACATTTTGATAATATAAGACAAATCCTATTCATCAATTACAAAATTATTCATGATGTCTTTACACTTGTTTACAGAGAACTTAGTACCAAAGAATCCTTGTGGTTAAGCAAGCAAGGCGAATCAGCTAGCACTGTGGAAAAAATTGAAATTCTACAACAAGAAGTGCAGAGATACAAGTGAGCATTGCAAAACCATAAGAAGGCCAAAAGCACAACTGCACATAAGGACCAAAACTTTACTTCGGCACAACAACCAAAACATTCACGATAGGGAATATGCATGTAAAGTCTAGGGAGAGATTACAATTTCTTTTTTAAATAATCACTGACAAAAATATAAAGCGTTTATAATTAGAAGAGAAGTCCGACATAAACTTTGACGTCAAAGTCTACAACAGTCATAAAACTGCTGTAGAAAAAAGCGTTTCCTCGTGAGTGATATTGATAACGATCTTTATTATTAGCCAACAGATTAATCAAATTACAATGGAGCTCTGTTCCCTGATCTAGGCATAGCCTGTATCCCAGGAAAACAGTGCCTTCCCTAATTCTCATCTACTAGTAAAATAAATCAGTATCAGCATGTTGGTGATATCTTAAAAAGAAAAGATAGTTAAAAAAAGGAATCTATTCTAATTTTAAATGGGATGTATGTTAGTGAGCGACAGAGATATTCGTTAATATTATTTTACTGGTTAGTTTTTCGATCCATTTTCATTCTGTTTACTGCCAGTATTAAGTATATATCGCCCTTAGTAATATAAGGGCACAACTCAAAAAAGTAGATTTTTGAGAAATCGCGTTTCAAGATTCTGGATTCCTCTACATTACAGACATTTTTTCATATAGCATGCTTATTATTTAAGTTAGCCAACCAGTATAGTTAGTTAACCGGTAGCGAATTTCATTTTGTGCCCTTAGCATTTAAAACCTCAGTTTGCAAAAATTTTGACTTGATTCCTTATATTACTGAGGGTGCGATATAATTTATTGTAAACTAGTTGCATAATAAATATTGTTGTCATGCATATTCCCTATTGGGCACAGCTGTGCTACCTTACGTGCTAAAAAGTATTCCTTATTACTCTTGTTGTTTCCTAAACGCCGTAATATTGCATAACAATAAACTGCATTACCCAATATTACAGGGAGAAATGCGACGCGTTAACCCTAGAGCTTGCCGAGCAAGAGTCATCACGGCGTAGCGCACTCAGTGAAGTGGAGTCTCGCGCTCACGCCGCATGGTTAGAGGCTCGCTCGGCTAAGCGTGATGCTGACGCCGCTAGGGATGAAGCCGCTGCCTTGCGACGCAAACTGGCGGCGCTCAGTGTGGCCGACGGTGCCATTTCACCCCATCACAGTAAGTATAGATATACCCTTTACCGCGCACACGCTGCGTGGTTAGAGGCTCGCTCGGCCAAGCGTGATGCCGACGCTGCAGGGGATGAAGCGGCTGCCTTGCGACGCAAACTGGTGGCGCTCAGTGTGGCCGACGGTGCCATTTCACCCCATCACAGTAAGTATAGATATATAGATATACTCTTTACCGCGCACACGCCGCGTGGTTAGAGGCTCGCTCGGCCAAGCGTGATGCCGACGCTGCTGGGGATGAAGCGGCTGCCTTGCGACGCAAACTGGTGGCGCTCAGTGTGGCTGACGGTGCCATTTCACCCCATCACAGTAAGTATAGATACATAAATATACCTTTTACCACGCACACGCCGCGTGGTTAGAGGCTCGCTCGGCCAAGCGTGATGCCGACGCTGCAGGGGATGAAGCGGCTGCCTTGCGACGCAAACTGGTGGCGCTCAGTGTGGCTGACGGTGCCATTTCACCTCATCACAGTAAGTATAGATACATTAATATATCTTTTACCGCGCACACGCCGCGTGGTTAGAGGCTCGCTCGGCCAAGCGTGATGCCGACGCTGCAGGGGATGAAGCGGCTGCCTTGCGACGCAAACTGGCGGCGCTCAGTGTGGCCGACGGTGCCATTTCACCCCATCACAGTAAGTATAGATACATAAATATACCTTTTACCGCGCACACGCCGCGTGGTTAGAGGCTCGCTCGGCCAAGCGTGATGCCGACGCTGCAGGGGATGAAGCGGCTGCCTTGCGACGCAAACTGGTGGCGCTCAGTGTGGCTGACGGTGCCATTTCACCTCATCACAGTAAGTATAGATACATTAATATATCTTTTACCGCGCACACGCCGCGTGGTTAGAGGCTCGCTCGGCCAAGCGTGATGCCGACGCTGCAGGGGATGAAGCGGCTGCCTTGCGACGCAAACTGGTGGCGCTCAGTGTGGCTGACGGTGCCATTTCACCTCATCACAGTAAGTATACCTTTTTTCGGGTGGGGAAATCAATGCCTCCTTCCGCTCTGCGTGAAGCGGAAGGGAGTGTTAGATTTCTACTGACTAAAACTCACCCTGTTCCTTCAGCTGCCTTTGCGATCCGGGGCAAATAAAAGGTGGTCAGAGTTTATACGACACTTTTTATTTCTTCGGTAGATTCACTTGAAACTTTGTGTATAGGTTCTTCAAGTGACGTAATTGAGCACTAAGAAAGGTTTTGAACATTCTTCCCATAAGGGGGCAAAAGCTTAAGCTTAAGGGCTCAAGTTACGTAAGTGAACACTTAAAAAGGATTTTTGGATTCATTTGAAACTTTACACAAAACTTACTCAAGTAACTTAAATAAGCACTAAGAATGGATGTTTGTAAATCCCTCTCTCACTCAGAGGGAATAAAAACGGGATCCGACTGTATATGAAGTTGCTCTCAAGGGCAACTTATAGACTTGCTCCCGAGTCAACTCTCCCTCTGACCTGTTTATATTGGCAACTAATAATTGAACCAATGAGGTATTTTGAATAGTATAAACCGCTTTCAAAATGGAATTAGGAACATGTAAGCATGAAGGTCAAAAATTTCATTTTTACAAGATTATTCAACTGATTTTGATTAAAAAAAAAACACGGGATCACCTGCGAAGTACCCTTTGTAAACAAAAGATTTTTTGGCTTCTTAAAGTAACTACATACTTCACACGCGGTCGGGATTTACACGGGAAAACTCCCACGCGAACGAAGCCGCGGGCAACCGCTAGTTTCAAATAATTGGATAACACGGTACTCGTTGGTAAGACTGGTGTGTAACGACTGTGAATGATGGCTCTAAATAAAATTTAAATAATGAAATATAAAATAGGTAACTATTCTAAATCTTAACCACACACATAAAACCAATACCTACTGTAAGGCAGTTTGTGTTAAAATTTTGGTGTATATTCTATCCTTTTAAAAAAATAGTAAATATAAAAAAAATCATTTTGTTTACAACATCACATCCACTCGTTCACTCACGTTTATCACAAACTAACTTTTGCCCGCGACTTCGTTCGCGTGGGAGGTTTATCCCGCGAAATTCCCGATCCCGTGGGAATTCCGGGATAAAAACTATCCTATGTCCTTCTCAGGGTCCTAAACTATTAACATGCCAAATTTCATCTAAATCGGTTTAGCGGTTTAGGTGTGAAAAGGTTGTAAATTAGGACTTAAAGAATATGAACGTTGTAAGATTGGATTATTAATTGACGATGGGATAGTACAATTTGAACATCAAGCCTCCATTAGATCATAGATGGAAAGTGTCACAGACAAGCATAGACTAAAATACAGACCTTGTATAATAACTTATTGTCTATTCCTACTAGACCACCCCTCATAACACCTCCCCTCAATGATTATTAACAAAAAAAGAAAACAACACAAAACCTATACCTACTGTCTCATTTTTTTCACCTTTTCTCAAAGGTTAATTAAACAATTTTCTCCTCAAATATTTGAATGAAACCCCACCTAGAGCTTTAGTTAAAATATCCGCCACTTGTTTATTTGTTTATCAGAACTTACATACTCAACTACTATTATTTTCTTATCTATCTTTTCTTTTATAATAATCTCAACTTAATGTCTAAGGTCCGTATTACAGAACGTTACTCAAGTCCAGTTTGAGCTTAATTCACTTGATCTTAGTTTATATACAGAATCTGCACTCGAGCATTGGTCAAACTATACTCAGATTCAAATCGAGCCTCAAGCCGAAAATATCTATTGTCTATGCATCAGTCTGTTTTCGTTTACGTTTTATTTTTTTCGTTTCCGCTGTTCCGATCTACGAATGATCGTAAATAATTCAATTTACTGTAATACCAATTTTTTAAGAATAAAAAATTTGTATTGCACGTTTTCACTATAGAAATTATTTTTTAAGAATTTTTAAACGCAAATTCTTAAAGGTGTAAAGGCAATATTTTCTAACATATAAAAATATAGCAAGAGTAACTTGTTCGTGGAACGGAGTGGATCCTAAATAGGTAATGTCTATGACAGTGTTGTTATAAATTGCTCACTGATTAAATAATAAATAATATTCAAATAAATAATGGTTTGGGAAAAACTATCAATAAAAATATTAAAAGAAAACAAAGTTATAGTTAAAACAAAACAGAAATGTATATTATTACCAAATATTGGTCAATAGATGGCAGTATTACAAATTGTAAAAATCTTCATCTTGTAAAAATCGATACCATTTCTTAAAATTATTACCAAAATTGTATGGACCCTTCACATGGAACGCTGATGTTCTGTTTTTCTGTTCAAATCATCGTCAAATCATAGTTGAATAAATTATTGTTATAATCTATTCAAGTTAGAAAACACGGGATTCATCTAGTAACTTGAAATGGCGAAAAATTACGTGTAAAAGTGTTATTTGTAACCAATTTGCAAATTAAAATGTAATTTTATCATCTTTCGCAAAAAATACCATTTTTATATCAAATAATAAACTGAAAAGCGAATAGTTAACTGACAAGGAAATCCCTGCTCAAGCGTAGTGTTGACCATACTTGGGTGATGAATCTACAACTGAGTAACGATCTAGAATAAAGCCGTACCCGGCTGAACTATGATCGATGAATCTATACTTGAGGAACATTCTAAAATTAAATATCGACTCAAAACTAGTTTTAAACAGAGATCAGTGCTCGAGTTTCGTTCTGTAATACGGGCCTAAGTGTTTGACCCTAGTAATGCCCGTAGCCATATTAGCCATTTTAATTGTTGACTGATTGTCTTCATATAAGACAATTGTCCCCACACTAATACCAAAATCACATAATATTGACCTAAGCCAACAAGCTTCACTAGTAGCATGACTGAGAGCTACATATTCGGCCTCAGTAGATGATAAAGCCATAGATTGTTGCTTTTTAGTCACCCAAATGACTGAACCCCCAAAAACTTTATAGCAAATACCTGTTGTTGATCTCTTATCATCACTGCCCCAACATAACCAACAATATCATTTCTACCATCTCTTTAGAAAGATAAATAGTTTATACAACTTTGATACCACTTTGATGTCAATCTTGAAACGATTAACCCTTGAGCCTTCGCATATTGGTTTACCCACCCGCAATCTGCAGATTTTACCTCAGTGCCATTCACCACCGATAGAACGTCTTGCGCTCTCAGCAACACTATCATCTGGAACTTCCATAAATTCCAATTTGTCGGACCCTCCAACTTGACTCCCCCTCCCATTGTCATCGCCACGAGCTGACCCATTGATCC
Source organism: Tholera decimalis (assembly GCA_943138885.2). Taxonomy (NCBI): domain Eukaryota; kingdom Metazoa; phylum Arthropoda; class Insecta; order Lepidoptera; family Noctuidae; genus Tholera; species Tholera decimalis. Next base: position 20,528,002 of record OW964557.2, read on the forward strand.
CCGATCTGCTCCGCCGTCGAATTGTTGACGTCTATCACGTGTGCTCCCTTGCACCGCTAAACACCAGACGCCGCTGCCCTCAGCACAATATTGTCTTCGACCTTTTTTTCGGAAACACAAAGAAGCGAAAGCACGCCTCCAAGTGATCGCGGTTTGTTACACATACAACGTCGGTTCTTGTTCTTCACTAAATTATAACTCACTTCCCACTAAAATCCGCGAAGATAAATCCATTACTATTTTCAAAAAGCAGGTCAAAGATCATTACCTATCTAACATCCCGTAATTTTATATATTTGTTATAGGTATATATTTTTATAGCATGTATTTTAATTCTATGTATGTATATATTTATTAAATATATCATTTTAGTTTAATTTTATAGCTAAGTATGTTTTATATCGTAATTAGTATTTACACACACTGTGTCTATCATCTCCTCTTCAACTCTCCTGTCGCAGGTCTGCTGGAAGAAATTTCTTAGGAAATAAGCAGCACCTTTGTGCTCTTTTGTCTGTATTTATTTTTTTCCTTTATAAGTGTCATGTGTGTACATAAATAAATAAATAAATAAATTAGGACTTAAAGAATATGAACGTTGTAGGATTGAATTATTTATTGACGATCGGATAATACAATTTGAACATCAAGCCTCCATTAGATCATAGATGGAAAGTGTCACAGACAATCATAGACTAAAATAAAGACCTTGTATAATAACTTATTGTCTATTCCTACTAGACCACCCCACATAAAAAAGGTAACATACAGACAGAGTTACTTTCGCATTTATAATATTAGTATGGATTACCAAGGGGTCGTAAGGGGCTTACAGTACGCCGTAAAATAATTTCTTTGAAAAGGAAGCATTCCGGCGAAGATAGATAAGTAGACAGACGGATAAGCCATACACATATTTGCGCACAACAAACATGAATCGAATACAAAAGAAATTGGAGTCGCTCAAGCTTTGAATTTTCTCTATCATTGTCTCTGACCGCTAATATTTGTTACAGAAGTGTCGTCCCCGCTGGAGAGCGGCGAGCCCCCCCTGCTGCCGCCGCCCTTGCCCCCCATGTTCCTGCCGCCGCCGCTCCTGCCCCCCCTGCCGCGCCCCCCGCCGCTCGGCCGCCTGCCCTCCCCGCACCCACCGAGGTCTGTATAAACAAGATCATTGGTACAGTATTACCACAGGTAGTACCCAACTGATATGGCTCACCGATGTACCTGCGCAGAAAATGAATTTTCGCACCGTGCTTCTTTTTCCTTTACCGCTATTGGTCGGCAGCTACCGCCATGTTAGCGCGCGTCGCGTGATGCGTAAGTGAGACGGAACTAACGGCTGCAGTGTATTATGAACCTTATAGTAGTGATCTAAGGTTGAGTTTTAAGCATTCTTTCGTTAATCTTCGGGGCCATACTTTCTTTTCTGTGTGGACGAAGATTCACGACGCGCCTTATCAGTTGGGAACCACTGTAAAACACTAACGACCACGCCCGACTGTATTACTAACATAATAAACAACAACTATTGTTCTAAGATTTTTTAGGAAACATGATACATTTACCAAAAACAAACCTTCAAAATCTGGAGATTTTGAAGGTTTACGTAACGTAGGTAAGCTGATAGTACAAAAGGCAGTGGTCCACCACTGCCTTTTGTACTATCAGCTTACCTACGTTAGTAGCGCTCCGCTGCCTTTTGTACTATCAGTTTACATACATTACTAGCGCTTTTTTTGCGTCACGCTGCGCAACATTTAGAGTGTTCAATTGAAAATTTGAAATATTTTTATTTTTGTATGAAAATCTGATGAATTATTAAAAGTCATAGAACTAAATTTGTTGTTTATGATGTTACTAACATAGTCCTGAGAGGTTAGTGTTTTAGTTGTTAGTGTTTTACCAATAAACCAGTATACATGTTAGCTGTGCCCCGCAGTTTCCCTGCATTAATTTGGAATTAATGCAGGGAAACTGCGGGGAAAGGAAAGACCCAAAAGCTGTTTAGATTTCTCATACAAACTATCATCCAATATTTCAAACCTTAATGGGTTTTGACCCTGGGTCTTCATCTATTTTCATTCCGAACTTCATCATAATCGGTGCTGTGGCTTAGCCGTGAAAGCTTAAAATACAGACAGACTTTTGCATTTATAATATTAGTATGGATTATAAGAAAATAGCAGTTATTTTTATTAAAAAATCGAGTGACCTACTTATAGTTATTTTAAGTACAGGTGATTTAATTTAAAAGTAAATAAATAATAGATGTAAATCAATTATATATACCTAAGCATTAGTTTTAACATTTATGTAATCTTTTGATTTATTGACCAATGTATATTAATTGTAAATTTTGGATGCAATAAATATTATTATTATTCCCTTTATTACATTTTATACACATATTATTTACATTTTTAAATATTCCTATAAAAACAAAAAAACATTTAAAAATATAAAAAACAGTAGCCCACCGGTATCGGGAACAGGGTCCAAGCTACCGGTGGTCAGGGCTCTTGAGAGAGGAACCTCCTAACAATTCGCGCCGTGTCCAGAAGTACTGCTTTCTGGATCAAGCCCTTGATCCAGCTGCCCAACGAGAGCCTCCTAAGATGTTTGTCGAGGCTCTTGGCTATTATGCCATTGGCTGAGACGACTATCGGCACAATGATTGCTGTATCCACATCCCACATGTCAACAACCTCGTGAGCCAAGTCAAGATACTTAATTTGCTTATCTTTCTCGGCTTTCACGAGGTTCTCGTCATGAGGGACCGCTATATCAACAATCACTGTGCGACGCTCTAATCGGTCTATTACCACTATATCAGGCTTATTGGCAACAATAGTCCTGTCAGTGATGATAGACCGATCCCAGTACAGTGTAATATTGCCATTTTCGAGAACTGGGTCGGGCACATACCTATAGTACGGTACTTCTGATTCCACGAGATTGTATTTAAGAGCAAGTTGCTGGTGAACAATCCTAGCTACAAGGTTGTGTCTATGCAAATAGTCTCCGTTAGCCAGACGAGAACAACCGGAGATAATGTGACGAATGGATTCTCCCGGTTTGTGACATGCCCGACATATGTCTACCGTACCATCCTTCACAATATATTTCCGATAGTTATTCGTCATCATAACTTCATCCATAATTGCACAGACAAAACCTTCGGTTTCCCCGAAGAGGTCACCAAAACGTAGCCAGGCTACGGACGCTAATGTATCTACGTCAGACCCATGAAGGGCCCGGTAATAGCGTCCGTGAAGCTCCTTGCTCTGCCATACTTCTCTGCGGTCATTAGTATCTAATACTACAGGTTTGCGCCAATTCTCGGTACCTAAGGAGAGCGGAGTGAGGCCTTTGTCCACCGCTACCACATCTCGATGCATACCCACGTCGGCTTCTAGGAAATATTCCCTAAGGCTGCATACCTCGTGGTTGTGCAGGGTCTTTGCATTTAAAAAGCCACGACCCCCGCACTTCCGCGGGATATACAGCCTCATCACCGATGAACGTGGGTGATGCATTCGATTTGCAGTCAGCGTTATGCGGACCCGCCTGTCCAAGGCGTCAAGTTCAGTCTGAGTCCATTTGAGTATGCCAAAAGAGTACATCAATACTGGCATGACCCAACCATTGAAGGCACGCACCTTGTTTCCACCTGATAGAAGACTATTCAGTACTTTATTCAGGCGGCCAAAGAAGCGTTCCTTCAATGACTGTTTAACATAAGCAACATTGATGCCTAGTGCCTCTGACATACCCAAATACTTGTAGGTTTCAGTTGAGCCGAGGGATCTTAGGTGTATGGAATCCGAGAGTTGAGTTCCCACGGATTCCATAATCTCCCCTCGCTTTACATGCATGACCGCACATTTGTCCACCCCAAATTCCATCCTGATGGCGCTACTGAAGGTTTCCGTTACCTTCAGTAGCTCCATGAGTTGCAAGTTGCTGGGGGCAAAAAGTTTCAAATCATCCATGTAAAGCAAGTGTGATATGACCTGACCACCTCTTCTCAACTGGTAGCCTTGCCCCGAACCCTCCAGCAGTGTACTGAGAGGGTTGAGAGCCAGACAAAACCACAGTGGGCTCAGACTGTCGCCCTGAAAAATACCACGCTCAATCCTAATCGGTTCGCTGTTTTCCTGGATCTGTCGACATCCTGGATAGCAGAGGACCGTCTTCCATTGCCCCATACATGACTCAAGGAAAGTGCGGAGTATTGGATTTATTTTGTACAACTCCAACACCTTCATGAGCCATGTATGTGGAACCGAGTCATAGGCCTTCTTATAATCTATCCAACATGTCGACAGATTCCTTCGGAGACGACGAACCTGTTGGTTTATGGCAATATCGATGAGGAGAAGCTCCTTAGTACCGCGGGACCCGTTCCTACATCCATTCTGAGAAGCAGACATGATTGAATTTGTATCTATGTGATTATTAATTTTGGCTCTCAGAATGGATGTAAGAACTTTATAGACCGTCGGTAAGCACGTGATCGGTCTATAATTTTTAGGTTCCGAAGTACTGCCTGATTTATGGAGCAGGTGGGTTATTCCTGTAGTTAGGAATTGAGGTAGCGATCCTAGCTCTAAGGCAGACTGGAACTGAGCGGCCAAGCGAGCGTGCGAGCTTAGAAACCATTTAATCCAGAAATTGTGTAGCCCGTCCGGCCCTGGAGATTTCCAGTTGGTTACCTGGAGATTTCCAGTTGGTTTATTATTTTATTATTCCAATTATTATTATTATTATTATAGTATCGTTACATCAATGTACGGATGAACTATATTTAATATTCATACAGAAACTTTTTTTAAAGTAATGGGGACAGCCATTATGCTCAATATCGCCTCAGACATTAAGCTACAATGTTCTCATACCGACTGATCAGTTGGTACAGATTGTATGGACTTCAAAAGAGACTGACTTCGGAGTTTTTTCCGGTGTTTCTTCTCAGGATAGTCAGCAAGGAAACACCGGCTCATCTAGTTTAAATTTACGAAAAAAAAAAATTTAAAAGTGTTATTTAATAACCAACTTGCAAAATGAAGATCATTTATCCAGAAAGTAAAAGCATACCCTTATAATATTGCAAATATCCGGTGAAAAAAGCAACTTCCAAAAAATATTAAAAATAATGATGCAGTTATAGTATTCATGTCCCAAGCGTATTTATTTTGTTATGTATATCTTAAAACCACGTTTTAACTAGCCATAAACAAATTCACAGATACGGCGAAAGGCGCTATACGCCAGACAGCCGGTATTCCCCCGAAAGTCGGTACTCGCCAGACAGCCGATATTCGCCTGAGACAGTGCGGTATTCGCCCGACAGTCGGTACTCGCCGCGTTCGAGGCGATCGCCTTACTCGCCGAGGTCGAGGCGACGATCGAGGTCGAGGGAAAGGTAAGGTTATAATAATTTTTCTAGTACTGGTTATATTATCATTCCACTCAGGGGTCCAAGCCTATGTAAAACGCGTATAGGTAACGCCAAATAACTTGGCAAGAGTCGTTCAATGCGCAGAAGTCGATTTTTAGGTGTCAGCGGTTGTCAGCGGGACGCGGGGTATGACGTAGCGCTGCTCCGAGCGCGCGATTGGTGCGTCAGTAGTTCTCGTTCAATTTGCTCCCGAATAAACTTGCGTACACGAAAGTTGTACCCTTTGTTTTTGTTACGAGTTGTTGTTTTAAATTTATTTTTTGTTACCTTGATTACAATGCCAGGAACCAAATACCGTTTTACGCAGACTATTAAAACGTCAGAAAGAACAGTTAGACACTATAGTTACGGAAGGTTGAAATTCCGAATTCGTCACTGTCTTTAGGACACCGGGAAAAAAGAAGAATAAAAGGGGTAGCAGTTTTATTAACTAATTGTGCTGAAGAGAACATATTATTTTTAATGTTTTTTTTAAATACATTTTTTTTTTTCACTTTTAAATGTATTTATGTCTTATATCTATTTTATTTATAATACCGAATTAACGAATGAATTCCTCTTGTTTCTTTAACATTCTTCTGAACAGATATGATTAAAAATAAATGATGGCAATAACCATAGAATAATGGCAAGCAGTAAAAGTGACCACTTTTTCTTCCACTAAGTGCACGATGCGCGAACTTACCCCCACTACGCCAAAACATTGCCAAGTTATTTGGCGTCAGGTATACTGGTCCATCGAAACTAAAACTAAAAGAATGGAATCTTGCTCGAATCCAGCTTTTATACATTGATCTGAGGCAGTCGTAATGGTCGATAATATTTTTTTTTTTCGGAAGTTTTACTGACTAATAACATTATAACAATAATATATAAAAACTAAGTTGCTAATTACAAGCCCTCACAGATACCATTTAATATCGAGTTAACATCTGCGGAAATGTTCTAACGAGATACCGTGGCCCCGGAACGTAAGGTTAGTTGAAGGAATGGAGTGGGGTTTTAGTCAGTAGAAGTCTGACACTCCCTTCCACTCCACCCTGAGCGGGAGGTGTCATTTGATGATTTTCCCACCGAAAAAAGAGTTTGTTAGGCAATAAGTAAGATAAAATCATGATAAGATAGTTTTATTTGTTCAATCCCTGATAAACTAAGTAACCTAGCCCTACATCCAAATAAATTAAGGGCCAACTACAACATAGTTGGAAAACGCGAAGCTGGCGATGGCTACTTATTTAGTCAGCATCAGAAGAGGTTTATTTCTAAAACTAGTATTTGCGTGTTGCGTGAGGTGCAAGCACCTCGCGTGCTTGTGGTGTGAATCTGAAAAAAAAAATGGGAGGAGGAGATGGGGGGGGTTTGCACAATTATTTTGACTAAAGCATTGCCCCTCTAAATTAATCTTAAAAAAAATATGTTCCAAGTCTCTTAATTTCCGAGATCCGCCTAAAGGGGGTGAGAAGGGGGTAAGGGGGGCGACTTTGAAAAATGGTTTTTACTTTACCGAGCCTCCTCTACGAATCCGTAAAAAAAAAATACGATAGAGATACGATAGGGAGGGGTGAAAAGGGGAGGTTTGGCACTTTTCCCGTAGGATTGAGAGTTACTTGTTTACGAATCTGTCAAAATATACCCACCTCCCCATCCACCATCTGGGAGAACAATATTATTTCAATGAGTGAGTGAGTGAGTGAGTCAGTGAGTGGTAATTTAGTTTTATATATAATAGTATAATAATAGTCGGCTATTCGACATGAAACTGTTAATAGTTTTAATCGATATGAAGATCATTAAAAACTATTTGTGTCGCGTAACGAACCGATTAAAATGTCAAAGGTCTGGATACCACACAATTAATATGAATGGCAATGAACTAACTGCATAGAGCTATAATTGAGATACATTTTTTTTATTGCTACGCTGTCGCATTGGGTTAATACCTTTAAGGGTAGTTGTGTGTGTATATGTAAATAAATAAATAAAATGAAAATATTTTAACGTGCCGTATTTATTCAAATTCAAATATTTTAATTCAGATAAAAAATCCATATTATGTTAGTAGTAATAAAACTTAGCCTAATGTTTCGAAATGTTTCAATTTGAAAGGTAAACTTTGGTCTATCAAGTCAAACTAATTTGCAACTTTCGCCCAATTTGTTTGAAGCGATTATAACATTGTGTACCACACAAATTTTGATGCAGTTAAAACAATGTTTATTTCATAAAGAACTATGCATAAACTCTAAATTGTAGTTTAGAGTCTAGAGTTTGAGTATCTGTTGTCAAAGTCGCCGAATTCCACACTTTGCATATTTCATGACTTACTTATTATTCTCTTCATTGCACTTTAAATCATGTATATGGTATTCCATTATTGAAATATAGAAGTTTGAAATTTTAACACCTTTTTTCCATAGATATTCTAAAGAAAATAAATCTTTTGTATGGAAAAACTAATTTCATTGATCAGAAATCGCAAGGAGTTGATTTAAATTGCAATAGAGACATACAATTTACAACATATTTGTTATTGCTTTTTCAATAAAATTGTTCATTTAGGTGAGGATTAATGGCCTGTAAAATTATTATTTAATAACCAATTTGCAAAATAAAGATCAATTATATCATTTTATCAGGACATATTTTTTCACTTAATACATTACACATACTGCGTATATTAGTTTGATCTTAAAGTGGAGGCTAATTAGCAGGCGCGTGCATAGGATTATGACAGGGCATGCGGCGGAGTAAAACACACAAAAACTTCTTCTTTTATAGATTTTTAGCATAGCCACAGCCACGCATCGGCACCATGCTACGATGCGTGGCTGTGGCTATGCTAAAAATCTATAAAAGAAGTTTTTGTGTGTTTTTACTCCGCCGCATGCCCTGTCATAATCCTATGCACGCGCCTGCTAATTAGGGAGAATGCCAAGCATTTGATACATATGCAAAAATTAAGAAATCTAGGACTTAGTGTTACAATTTCTTTTAATCAGGCCATATGTTAGTTTTATTATACCCTAAATTGTACCTACTACTAGTACAAGTAGTACTGCTGGTCAAAACTTCCCCTTTCTCCCTCCAAACCTGCGCGATCTATAGCCAAGCTTAACCCGCAACAAGATCGTGTCGTATTTGACTTAAAATCAGATAGGCAAATTGGTTTCCTACATAAATACCATATGTAACGGTAGCTAAATTATGTTAATAAACTAGAACTAAGTATATCTTACTATTCTTGTTCTATTCTAAGTAACACCTTAACGCTAAAAAATAATTTTAATTTTTCAGGTACGAAGACCCCCGAGTGACGCGTTCACGGAATGGGCCTGCTCCACAGCCTATAGACACGGAAACGGAATACAACTCAGACAGCCCGTCGAGGCAGCCGCGCAGGCGTGGTAGATACTCAAGACATTCAGGTAAACCTGCTTTTATAATCGTTAGAGGAGCTCGTGGCTAAATAATAACAGCTATAATCTGTTTGTTTTAACAAACGAGCACTGAGTATCTATGTCTCGCACATTTCCGATATTGACAAAGTGAGATGGGTCATTGGATGGGGTGAGGCCAATGCCTGTTCTTGTTTTGAAATTGTTAGGGCCCGGTGATATTGAATACTTCTAAAATTTACTGTAGAGAACATTATTATTTTATGGTTTAAATTAGCTTACTTAGTACATTCGTAACAAAATTTTCTGTTCGCGTTATATTTTCAGAAATAAATAACAATAAATCAATTTTGTAATAGTATATGACGGAGAGACAGCGTTGTATGTGTTTTTCCAAAAGTGTGACGTCAGCTCAGCCGACGTCACGAATGTTGTCTTGGTGATCACTCAGTTTGATTTTCAAATAAAAGCACTTTTTAATGTTTACCAGAGACTCGTTTATTCAACTGACAGCGTAACGACTTTACAGAGAGGTCCGCACTGTCCAGCGGCTCGAACAAGAATGAATCTGAATCTGAATCTAGCGCCCACAGTGCGGCCTTATATGTATAGAGGGATTGTCACACATGTACCCACATTTTCTAGTTAAATATTAAACTACTTAAATTACAATGCTTTAAGTTGGAACATGTTAAACGTTAATTTTACATCTTAAAAATCAATTAAGAGGGTGTCGAGTCTACGAGACGCGCGGTAAATAGGTATTTACTGCAGCGGGCTAGTCGTGTGCGTTGTCACACACACAATGACAAGTTCGCTCGAGGCCCGCTTGCCGTTGCACGACGAAGTTTCCTAACTTTGCATTTTTTAATTTTTTGTCGTTATGTTGAATAAACTTGAAGAACGAATATTAATTATTTAGATGGTATTATTTATCACACTAATATTATAAAGGTGAAAGTTTGTGAATGAATGTGTCTGTTTGCATGTTTGTTACTTATTCACGCTCAAACGGCTGGATGGATCTAAATGAAGCAAGTAGGTACGTAAATAAATCACAAAAATAAATTTAATAAATTATACCTATTATATAAAAATTAACGTTTGTTTTTACTGTAGTAATACATTATCCGTTCCCTCACTATTCATCCTATTGCAATAAAACTTTGATTTTATATATTAAACTCCTCAGATTTTTTTTAAAGATTACTAGCAATGTGGGTACATTTCACATTACTAGCAATCTTGTTAACCCCTCCAACTAAGCTAAATATGCTTGTGTCTGGAGTGGGTTCACGTCAATAGTGTAATGGGTGGGGTTCGAACCTGCGACCTCTCGATCACAAGTCCGACACCTTATCCATTAGGCTATTGATGCGTCGAAACTGGGTAAGTAGCAAGTTAGGGTAGATGGGTATGCAGTACTTATTTGAATAATAAAACCAGTATGAAATAAAAAAAATATAATTATGTAATGTCATAATAAAAGCAGACTGAAATAAGTTTTGTTTATTAAAATTTCATTTAGTGCTCGTTTAAATTCTGATGTACTGTCATGTTTTTAATAACATTTAGCACTTTATTATATATACGTGGGGCCATACCAAAAAAACATTTTTTCATTAATGCTGTCTAGCGAACTTACTTCGCAGAAAATATAAGCGTAATTTATTTCATAACAATATATGTATCAAGTATAACTTAATTTAAAAGAAAAAAATAAATAAAAGAAATCTATAAATCTAATGTTATATTGCTTATTATAACATTTTACAAAAATTGGCCAAGTGCGAGTCAGACTCGCCCATGAAGGGTTCCGTAGTAACTATAATAATATAATATAATATGTATATTTACTTGACAAAAAACTAAAACTTACAAATTTCTTAAAACTAGCTTATTTACATTTTTTGCAACTACGCCAAATAACTTTGTTTTTCATAGTATTTGTATGAATTACAAAGTTATATTTGCGGTTTTAGAAAATATGCTGTATCTCAAATACTGCTGACTCGATCTCTTTAAAACCAATTTTGATTGAAAGTTTACATTAAGATCTATAGATATATATATATATACAACGTGTAATTTAAAGGGTATATACATACCAAGTGCATGGCTTCTTTGGATGATAACAAACGATATGGCAAGGGTTTTGTAATCCTAAGTCTACATGTGTAGAACTTATTACAAATTCCAGTACACTGATACCAGAGACCGAATTTGTCAAATTAAGAAGAACGAAAAGAATTATCGTGTTATTGGCAAGTGACGTGGAAAGTTATTGACCCTCGTAGTGCTGTGACACGTTTGTTATGATTGGTATTCAAAAAATATGTGAAACCAATAATTTGGTACCAATTCTTTAAGTCAGTTATTTTGTGCTGAAACTGTGCATAGAGACTCCATACCAAATGTTGTCTTCAGCCCTTTTGGTTAGATATGAGGTTTCCGTTACACGTTGTATATATATATTTATATTTTTCACTCCATTATTATAGAAATTAGAGGGGGGCACACATTTTACCACTTTGGAAGCGTATATATTTTAAACGATTAATTTTATGAAAAAGTGGTTTTAGAAACCTCAATCTCATTTTAAAGACCTGTATATAGATACCACACATGCATAGGTTTCATGAAAAAAAAAAATATTTTCAGTTTTAGTTCCCCCCATACATGGAACTAAAACTGAAAATATTTTTTAATTTAATTTAAATATATTTTAATTTTTTCTTAAAATCGGAAAGTGGTTCACAGAATACATCAATCTACCAAGTTTTATATGTATAGTCCTAATAGTTTCGGAATAAAATGGCTGTAACATACGGACGGACGGATGGACAGACAGACAGACTAGTAGTTGTAGTAGTTATACATATTATATTATTATAGTTACTACGGAACCCTTCATGGGCAAGTCTGACTCGCACTTGGCCAATTTTTCTTTGGCAAATTCCCGTAGTAGACAGACCTTGTTATGGCACTTGGCGTATAATTTGTCGGACATAGAGGGAATGTCAAAGGAAGCTGAAACTTGTTCTAAACCAGAAAACCCGGCTCCTATCGACATAAAACTGCTTACAGAATTATCGTTCAGATTGAGGTCTGTAGGGCTATCTATCTGGTTCTTAACAATTTATTAATTCTATTTTTTTCGACACATTTGGCAACTAAAATAGAATTTCGATAGAAATCCTTTCTTAGTTGCAACTAGAGAATACAATCCCGAGCATGTTTTTCAATCCCGGGATTACGTGATTCTTGATGCTGAATCCTGGGACCCTGGGGCTATGCCCGGATTAGACTATGTGGTTTCTAATTGGTCTCAAATGTAAAAAATTGGCCAAGTGCGAGTCAGACTCGCGCATGAAGGGTTCCGTGTGTAACTATAATAATATAATATAATATGTATATTTATTTGACGAAAAAAACCTTACAAATTTCTTAAAACAAGCTCTTTTACATTTTTTACAACTACGCTAGATAACTTTGTTTTTCATAGTGTTTGTATGAATTACGAAGTTATATTTGCGGTTTTAGAAAATATGCCGTATCTCAAAAACTGTTAATTCGATATCATTCAAACCAATTTTGGTTGAAAGTTTACATTAAGATCTACAGATACATATTTTTTTAGATTTTTCACTCCACTATTATAGAAGTTAGAGGGAGGGATACACATTTGACCACTTTGGAAGCTTATATCTTTTAAACGATTGACTTTATGAAAAAGTGGTTTCAGAAACCCCCATGTCATTTTTAAAGACCTGTCTATAAATACCACACACGCATATGTTTCATGAAAAAAAAAATAGTTTCGTTTCATAGAATACATCTACTTACCAAGTTTCACATGTATAGTCTTAATAGTTTTGGAATAAAATAGCTGTGACATACGGACGGACGGACAGACAGACAGACAGACAGACAGACGGACAGACATGACGAAACTATAAGGGTTCCGTTTTTTGCCATTCGGCAACTGAACTCTAAAAAACGAGTAATTTCTTAAAATATATATTTTTAATTTTGGTACACTACACATATCACAGTATAGTAAGAAAAGAAAAAATGACAAAAAGATACTATACTTTGTAAGAAATAAAAAGACAATAAAACTTATTACGAATTTTGAAAATACAATCGTAGAAATATCAATGCATCCAAGGTTTGACTTCCAAGCCTGCTTCGTTTATTACCAACATAAGCAGCAGCTGAAAACGCTCGTTTAGGTTTTACACTGGTTGGAGGAATAGACAATAGATACTTATATGCTGTTTCTAAGTGATATCCACTAATTCCTCCATTTTCAAACAGGCTTATTTCACGTCTAATACTATATTTTGCCAACCTCGATTAATTTTGTATTTGTACTTCACGATCTGGGGATTTCATACTCTTATCAATTTCCAGATATAACTTTTCCTTTAGTGTCAATTGGGGTTGGGATTGGGAGGTTTGTGGCCTTAACTCATCATCTGTTTGTGATCCTGATCTTCCTTCTTCTTCTTCCGTGTCATCTCGACTTTTAAGTTTTTTTTTCAATACACTTTATTTGCTTCCAAACTAAAGCCTGTGTAGAAACTGGAAATAAGTCATGCCATTCCAAATCCGATAATAACTGATTTTCATCATCTTTTCATGGATTTTGTAATTAATTCAACACACCAGTCAAATCATCACTTCGTCGTTGCTTCATACGTCCCACTAAGGATGTTTTCATTTTTTGGCAAGTGTCAGCACTTGCCAAAAAATGATTATGCTAGATAGCTGTTTTATAAGAAATTTCAAAGCGGAATCAGCTGTGCATAAATTAGCATCTCGCCGACAGATTGCTTCTACTGTCAATTTAATTGGGGTCAGCACATCAACAATTTTATTCACCAATTCAAAATCAACTTCTTCCAAACGAATTGGATGATTGAGATCTATAAGAGCTTTTTGAATGAAGGTTTTTAAAAGATAAAATCGCTCCAGCATTGTTAAAAGACTAGTCCACCTGGTTTTACAGTCCAAAAGAAGTGACAGCTCTTTTCCATGTTCAATTTTCATTTATTTTTGAAGTACTGTTTCTGTTTTCAATGGTGATCTTTTGAAATACACACTACAACTTTGCGGATTTTCTTTATCAGCTCATTAATGTTTTCATCTTGTGTTAACTCTGGTATGTGTTATAGCGCAAGGTCATTTTGTGACATTAAGATTAAGTCTGATTCTGGAATGTCTAAGTCTTCTAAATGTTCATCATCATGGATGTCGTCCATATGATCAACAGCCACAGGTGGTTCATTTATAGTATCATCTGAGGTAGAGCTGTCTTGCAAATAATTATGTTTTTCATAAAGCCAGTATCCAGGGAAATATCAAATATACTTAGACGCTCTTTCAATATACGAAGACAATTTTCAGCCATACTTTCATACTTCCATAAATAGGAACAAGTCCTAAATTCCATTTTTTTTTTATATAAATGAACGTTGACAGCCATGTATGGTTTATTGGATGTTGAAGTCCACTTGTCGAAAGAAAGACTAAATCTTTCACCTGCACTTTTAAAATGTTTCAATTCTGCAGTTACTTGCTTTCTGATTTTTTCACTGTAATTCATGACACGTTTTTGAATGGTGACGGCTGACTTTGGTAAATCCGTGTATTTTGCAAAGACAAATTTTCTCGAATCATCTGAAGTTATGAATATACTGAATGGAAATCCATCTAATGCAATCATTCTTGCCAAAACATCATCGAGGCTATCGTCGGCACTTTTAGTAAAATAATCATTTAACTTTCGCTTGGCTGGCGGCGGTGGTGTGTTCAGATTATCAGAATCTAGACTTGTTGAAGCTGATATAAGCTTGATGTTATGTTTTGATGACAAATGTGTATGTAATCCCTTAGTCGATTCATCCAAAGTCTTGAGAATGGCTGAGCATCGGTTACATTTGGCACTATTCCTATCCTTCGCAACTAAAAAATAGCTCCACATTGACGTCGTATCACTGTGTTTTTTATGTTTAACAAAGTCTCCCGCCATTTGAAATACTTAATTTCAGATAATTGACTTTTAAATTTAAATGACGTAGGTCGTGGGTTTAAATTTAGAAAATATCTTGTAATGACCAAAGTTTTCAATATAATTAAGCATATTTTAAAACTGGAAACATATCTTACAACTATACAATAATATAGGTTATCCATCAGAATTCAAACAGGCTTTAATGTCCTCTCATACCTAATTAACATGTATTATAGATACATTGTAAGAATGATATTTTAAAAGAGTAAGTGTGGTGTGGAGTAACTTTCCGGATCTTCTCCATAGAAAACGACCAATTTCGAACCGTGCCCTGCGCCAAACTGCTGACGTTTTATAAGTGCCCATGTAGGCCTATGTGAAATAAAACATTTTGAGTTTGAATTAATATTTTTCTTAAAATTCAAACGCGAGCCAAAAATAAAAAAAAATCACAAGAAACAGTAGTAGGTATCTACTACTATTTTTAAAAAGATAACATAGTGCAATCATGCCAGTACCGTGCAACCAGCGCACCACGCACCATGAGACCATAAGTCTAGTTTAAGCATATACTAACGGGAACCCGTGTGAAATTAGTACTTCCCACAATATGATTATAAATTAAAGCCTGTCTGAATTCTGATGGATAACCTATATTATTATATAGTTGTAAGATATGTTTCCAGTTCTAAGATATGCTTAATTATATTTAAAACTTTGGTCTATACTGCCGTATACACCAATTAATACAGCACAATGGAATTACAAATAAAAAATATCCGATAAGTTGGTCATCATGTATGTCATTGATATACACTATAAAAAGGAAAGGGCCAAGAATTGAACCTTGCGGAGCACTCATCTTGGCTAGGGATCCTGCAGATGTCGCTCCATTAACAATAACTTTTTGTTGCCTGTTTGATAAATATGAAAGAACAAGGTCAGCAGAACACGAATCCACGAACTCCGTAATGGTGTAATTTACAGATCAGTGATTTGAACGCAATCAAAAGCTTTGGAGAGGTCACAAAATATGCCAATTGCATCCTGAGATTTCTCCCAAGATTCCAGAATGTGACGGATGAGCGCTACTCCTGCATTTGTTGTTGACCTACCTTTCGTGAAACCAAACTGCCGACTATGCAGAATTCCATTTGAGTTAAAATATGATAGCATCTCGTCCAGCATGATTTTTTCGTATATTTTGCTTAATGCTGGAAGCACATATATCGGTCTATAGTTAGAGGGATCATTCTTACAACCCGACTTAAAAATTAGTAATACTTTACTATGTTTCATTAAATCGGGAAAATTACCGCTGTCTATACATTAATTAAATGTGCCTGTTAGGATAGCAGCAATTGAGTCAATAATATTACCAAGAACCCTAACAGATGCACTCCATAAGTCATCAGTGTTTGTTATGTTAAGACTTTGGAATGCTTTTTAATTACATCAATAGAAATGGGCTTAAATGAAAATGTTGGTATATCCTTATTGAAGTTTTCCTTTAAAAAAGATTCTGCTAATAATGGCGAAGAATGTAGAGATTTAGTAACCTCTACTGGAATATTGGTAAAGTAATTTTACAACTTCTCAGCCACTTTTGACTTATCTGAGATGACCTGATCATCGATGTTCAAAGTCAAATCATTCTAACCCTGTTGGTTTGTATTTCCAGTTTCTTTGTTTATCACACAGTTTTTATTTTATTGTTAGAAATGCTAATTTTATTACTTTCTGATTTAGATTTAGCTTAGGGCGCATACTTTTTTAAATATCTTTGAGTAGTTTCTTACATAATTATGGAAGGCTTCATCGGAAGTCAATGATTTTTCATGGTATAAGTTGTATAAATTGTCTCAGCTTATTCTTATTCCAGCAGTGGCCCATTCATTAAATTTAGATTTATTACTCATTTGAAATTTTTTAACTGGACATGCCTTACTAAATTCGTGGCATAGTGAAGAAAATAATATCCTGTAATTTTCATTGGGGTCATGGGAGTCAAAATTGGCCATTGAAAGATTACTTAACATGTTATCATTAAAAACATTAATTTCTTTTTAGTTAGTGGCCTAAACTTAATAGTCTTATTTAATTGCCGCTTTTTAACCAACTCAAAGGATACTAGTTGACCTGTATGGTCAGACCTAACTCCACTAATTTGAGACGAGTATTTTATGGCACAATTAGTATAAATATTATCTATGCATTGAGCTGATGTTGCTGTTATTCTTGTTGCTTCCTTGTATGTGCATTTTAAGTTAAATGAACCAAACAATGAAGTAAGCTTGCAGTGTTCAGGTGAATTTACTAACAAATCAATATTTAGGTGACCACAAACCACAACTAATTTATTATCTCTTATAAGCTTAGGTACTTAAAATTTCTCCCATTATCATTAAGAATGATGACAAGTTTGATGCTGGTGGTCTATAAACACTTAAGAAAGTTTGGCCTTCAACTTCTGTACATGCTACCTCACACAAGCAATCAACAGAGCAAGCGGTGATATATTTTTGTTCCTTATATCGAAGAGAATTACTACGTAATATTAAAGTACCACCTCCTACTGAGGACATGTTGTATGCACTAGTAATAAAAAAATATTAATTTTAAACAACATTCTATCTGGTTTTAGCCAGGTTTCACAAAAACATAAGATATCTATATCATATTTATCTATTAACATTTCCTCATCTAAAATTTTGCCGGAGAAACGATTTATATTCTGATGATATATTAAAATTGTGTTATTATAACTCTCCTTTGTCACATCTAAGGGTTTAAACAATTAATTTCAGTATTATTAGATACCCTAGATAATACTGAATAGTCACTTAACCTAGGATCAGTTAAATTGTCAATAACCCAGTGTAAATTGTAAGCTAACAAAGTAGCCAATGAACTTTCGTCGTAAATTCTAAAATGAATGTCAGGATTGCAATCGGTATTCCCAAAAACCTATTACACGATGTTTGATGCAATATTTTGCAATCGACCACGTTTGCTGAGCAAGCGATATAATGCGGTCGCACTAAGTTCGCCGCGAGCTTAGTGTATTTCGAACAGCAACCGGGTGCACTCATTTTCATCATTTAGCGATAATTTTAGCCCTTACGTTACTTTGTTAATTATACTTAGCAATAAACCCTTGAAGGTTATCAGTGTATTTAACTTAGTAGACACACACGATATCCATATTGAATGTTGGAGAAAAAGTTGCATCCACCAAGGATGCAACTTTTTCTCCAACATTCAATATGGATATCGTATGTGTTTTAAATTGGATTTCAAAATGAAAGCCAGATTTGCAATCACCACCCCCAAAAACCCATTACACGATACCCATATCGAATGTGTGAGAAAAAGTTGCATCCGCCATCTTGGATTTTAAAATGAATGCCAGATTTGCAATCACCACCCCAAAAACCCTTTACACGGTACCCATATCAAATGTTTGAGAAAAAGTTGCATCCGCCATCTTGGATATTAAAATGAATGCCAGATTTGCAATCACCACCCCCAAAAACCCATTACACGATACCCATATCGAATGTTTGAGAAAAAGTTGCATCCGCCATCTTGGATTTTAAAATGAATGCCAGATTTGCAATCACCACCCCCAAAATCCCATTACACGATACCTATATCGAATGTTTGAGAAAAAGTTGCATCCGCCATCTTGGATTTTAAAATGAATGCCAGATTTGCAATCACCACCCCCAAAAACCCATTAAACGATACCCATATCAAATGTTTGAGAAAAAGTTGCATCCGCCATCTTGGATTTTAAAATGAATGTCAGATTTGCAATCACCACCCCCAAAAACCCATTACACGGTACACATATCGAATTTGTGAGAAAAAGTTGCATCCGCCATCTTGGATTTTAAAATGAATGTCAGATTTGCAATCACCACCCCCAAAAACCCATTACACGGTACCCATATCGAATTTGTGAGAAAAAGTTGCATACGCCATCTTGAATTTAAAAATAAATTCCAGATTTGCAATCACCACCCCCAAAAACCCATTACACGATACCCATATCGAATGTTTGAGAAAAAGTTGCATCCGCCATCTTGGATTTTAAAATGAATGCCAGATTTGCAATCACCACCCCCAAAAACCCATTACACGATACCTATATCGAATGTTTGAGAAAAAGTTGCATCCGCCATCTTGGATTTTAAAATGAATGCCAGATTTGCAATCACCACCCCCAAAAACCCATTAAACGATACCCATATCAAATGTTTGAGAAAAAGTTGCATCCGCCATCTTGGATTTTAAAATGAATGTCAGATTTGCAATCACCACCCCCAAAAACCCATTACACGGTACCCATATCGAATTTGTGAGAAAAAGTTGCATCCGCCATCTTGGATTTTAAAATGAATGTCAGATTTGCAATCACCACCCCCAAAAACCCATTACACGGTACCCATATCGAATTTGTGAGAAAAAGTTGCATACGCCATCTTGAATTTAAAAATAAATTCCAGATTTGCAATCACCACCCCCAAAAACCCATTACACGATACCCATATCGAATGTTTGAGAAAAAGTTGCATCCGCCATCTTGGATTTTAAAATGAACGCCAGATTTGCAATCACCACCCCCAAAAACCCATTACACCATACCTATATCGAATGTTTGAGAAAAAGTTGCATCCGCCATCTTGGATTTTAAAATGAATGCCAGATTTGCAATCACCACCCCCAAAAACCCATTACATGATACCCATATCGAATGTTTGAGAAAAAGTTGCATCCGCCATCTTGGATTTTAAAATGAATGTCAGATTTGCAATCACCACCCCCAAAAACCCATTACACGGTACCCATATCGAATTTGTGAGAAAAAGTTGCATCCGCCATCTTGGATTTTAAAATGAATGTCAGATTTGCAATCACCACCCCCAAAAACCCATTACACGGTACCCATATCGAATTTGTGAGAAAAAGTTGCATACGCCATCTTGAATTTAAAAATAAAATCCAGATTTGCAATCACCACCCCCAAAAACCCATTACACGATACCCATATCGAATGTTTGAAAAAAGTCTTCATCATCACTTTCACTTCCTCAAATGGTGCTTTTCGGGAGCAACTGCACAAGGTACTATTAGAAATACCCAAAACGCTATAGGTGTGCCTACAATATTTAAAGAGTTCCCTCGCTTTCTCCAGGATCCCATCATCAGATCCTGATTTCATAACAATGGAACCAACTAGAAAGTATACCCTTTCAAACGAAAAAAAAATTCCAAATCGGTCCAGCCGTCTTCGAGTTTGAGGTTACATACATAAAAAAAAGTTTAAGACGAACTGAGAACCTTCTCCTTTTTTTTGAAGTCGGTTAAAAAGCAATAATAACATCACAAAATATAAATACGTACTTTTTATGAGAATGGCTTTTATTTCGAAAATTTGTGCCAACTTTCTTCTAATAATATTTTTTTTTACATTTTCCCATAATAAAACAAATATTGAAAAACAAATGTTAAAGAAATGTATATTGAACAATAAAAAGTAATTGTTGGGTATGCATAATAAATCGTACTCAAAAAAACAAAAAATATGACTTATGTTATTCAACGGATTGCTGCAATACATACGTACACAATAGATCGCGAATTATCGTTACCGGCGAAACGCTCCATAATGAGACGTGACCCCTCTCTGAGCTCCCGTGGACGACTGAATTTTCGACCGGTGTACGTTGCGTATGGTTCAAAATAGCGCGCAAATTAGAAGAAAAAATTAAAATTAAAACAACCAAGCGACATTTTTGAAATGTTAAAGCTGTAAATGATAGTATGATAATTAGAGAATAATATGAATTGAAGTTTATGAAAAAATTCAATAGTTTACTATCAAAATTCAGCGACGCACGAGCATGTTTTGTAAGGATTTTTGTCCAACTTTATGTATTTTTGTTTAATAAACTATAAAATATTTTTAAATTTTGCCAACTATGTTTGCTAACACATTTATTCAAGTGTTCATTACATATTTTTGTATGGTAATTAAAGTACTATTATAGGTTATATTCCTTTAGTTGTGAAGACCGTTTTGAGTTATTTTACTCGGCGCAGGCTTAATAGTTTGTAAAACAATCAAATTATTAATCTTTAAACATTTCAATTATTTTAATAGACAAATTATTGTATTTGCGCCGATATATATTATACATACATCAAATAATTATTATACAATTCTTGTAATCTTAAAAACTATCGTCATCACTTTGTTTTCATGAACTTACTGCAGATACGTCAATAATAAACTGCTCTAATGTTTTCTACTTGATTGTCGACTCCGTACATTTTTTCGTACCTTTTCGTTGTGTTGTGTGGAACAGACTTAATGTTCATTACGTGGACCAATAGAAACGCAGTCAAAATTTCGGTCCTAGTTTTTAAAAAAAAAAAAACAGATAGTCTGTTTTTTTTTTTCACTGGTCTTTCCAAGGAGTATCGTGTTTCCTAGCTAGTGGCTTGTGGAGGTAGCCGCTCCATGTGAAACACTAACTCAGCTACATCTGGATAAATTTATAGCGCTGCCTAACATTGTTGGTAAAAGGCTATACAGAAGCAAATGATGCTATTTATGAATTTTTTGAAACTCTTTCATTTACGATCAGCCAGTTGCTTCAAGCTGCCAGTTCACTGTAAAAGTTTTGCATGTTATCACTCCCTTATGTGTTTAACAGCATTGTGTCTTTCAAACAACCCTGAGCCAAACACATCCATTGTAATACTTTTGAAAACAAAAACGGTTTTCCTCAATCGGCTACACAAGACTAATGCTTTATTACTTTTAATAACAGCTCCACAGCATCGCAGGTAACAATTTTAGATACTAAGAACACAGTTTGATTGTATATAAATACTAGTATTTGCGTGTTGCGCGAGGTGCAAGCACCTCGCGTGCTTGTGAAAAAAGAAATTGGTATTTGCGTGTTGCGCGAGGTGCAAGCACCTAGCGAGATAGTGAAAAAAAAAAAAAAAAAAGAGGGGGGGGGGTGATGGGGGGGGGTTGCACAAGTATTTCGACTAAAGCATTGCCCCTCTAAATGAATCTGAAAAAAAAAATGTTCCAAGTCTCTTAGATTCCGAGATCCGCCTAAAGGGGGGGAGAAGGGGGGCGGGGAGGGGACTTTGAAAAATGGTTTTTACTTTACCGAGCCTCCTCTATACGAATCCGTAAAAAACAAAAAATACGGGTCTCGTAGTTTCCGAGATACGATAGGGAGGGGGGAGAAGGGGGGTGAAAAGGGGAGGTTTGGCACTTTTCCCGTAGGTTTGAGAGTTACTTGTTTACGAATCTGTCAAAATATACCCACCTCCCCATCCACCATCTGGGAGAACAATTATGTCAATGAGTCAGTCAGTCAGTGAGTGAGTGAGTGAGTGGTAATTTAGCTTTATATAATATAACTAGTATTTGCGTGTTGCGCGAGGTGCAAGCACCTCGCGTGCTTGTGAAAAAAACTAAAGCATTGCCCCTCTAAATCAAGTATTTGCGTGTTGCGCGAGGTGCAAGCACCTCGCGTGCTTGTGAAAAAAACTAAAGCATTGCCCCTCTAAATCAAGTATTTGCGTGTTGCGCGAGGTGCAAGCACCTCGCGTGCTTGTGAAAAAAAAAAAAAAAAGAGTGGGGGGGTGATTGGGGGGGGTTGCACAAGTATTTCGACTAAAGCATTGCCCCTCTAAATGAATCTGAAAAAAAAAATGTTCCAAGTCTCTTAGATTCCGAGATCCGCCTAAAGGGGGGGAGAAGGGGGGCGGGGGGGGGGGACTTTGAAAAATGGTTTTTACTTTACCGAGCCTCCTCTATACGAATCCGTAAAAAACAAAAAATACGGGTCTCGTAGTTTCCGAGATACGATAGGGAGGGGGGAGAAGGGGGGTGAAAAGGGGAGGTTTGGCACTTTTCCCGTAGGTTTGAGAGTTACTTGTTTACGAATCTGTCAAAATATACCCACCTCCCCATCCACCATCTGGGAGAACAATTATGTCAATGAGTCAGTCAGTCAGTGAGTGAGTGAGTGAGTGGTAATTTAGCTTTATATAATATAACTAGTATTTGCGTGTTGCGCGAGGTGCAAGCACCTCGCGTGCTTGTGAAAAAAACTAAAGCATTGCCCCTCTGAATCAAGTATTTGCGTGTTGCGCGAGGTGCAAGCACCTCGCGTGCTTGTGAAAAAAACTAAAGCATTGCCCCTCTAAATCAAGTATTTGCGTGTTGCGCGAGGTGCAAGCACCTCGCGAGCTAGTGAAAAAAAAAAAAAAAAAAAGAGGGGGGGGGTGATGGGGGGGGGGTTGCACAAGTATTTCGACTAAAGCATTGCCCCTCTAAATGAATCTGAAAAAAAAAATGTTCCAAGTCTCTTAGATTCCGAGATCCGCCTAAAGGGGGGCGGGGGGGGGACTTTGAAAAATGGTTTTTACTTTACCGAGCCTCCTCTATACGAATCCGTAAAAAACAAAAAATACGGGTCTCGTAGTTTCCGAGATACGATAGGGAGGGGGGAGAAGGGGGGTGAAAAGGGGAGGTTTGGCACTTTTCCCGTAGGTTTGAGAGTTACTTGTTTACGAATCTGTCAAAATATACCCACCTCCCCATCCACCATCTGGGAGAACAATTATGTCAATGAGTCAGTCAGTCAGTGAGTGAGTGAGTGAGTGGTAATTTAGCTTTATATAATATAACTAGTATTTGCGTGTTGCGCGAGGTGCAAGCACCTCGCGTGCTTGTGAAAAAAACTAAAGCATTGCCCCTCTAAATCAAGTATTTGCGTGTTGCGCGAGGTGCAAGCACCTCGCGTGCTTGTGAAAAAAACTAAAGCATTGCCCCTCTAAATCAAGTATTTGCGTGTTGCGCGAGGTGCAAGCACCTCGCGTGCTTGTGAAAAAAAAAAAAAAAAGAGTGGGGGGGTGATTGGGGGGGGTTGCACAAGTATTTCGACTAAAGCATTGCCCCTCTAAATGAATCTGAAAAAAAAAATGTTCCAAGTCTCTTAGATTCCGAGATCCGCCTAAAGGGGGGGAGAAGGGGGGCGGGGGGGGGACTTTGAAAAATGGTTTTTACTTTACCGAGCCTCCTCTATACGAATCCGTAAAAAACAAAAAATACGGGTCTCGTAGTTTCCGAGATACGATAGGGAGGGGGGAGAAGGGGGGTGAAAAGGGGAGGTTTGGCACTTTTCCCGTAGGTTTGAGAGTTACTTGTTTACGAATCTGTCAAAATATACCCACCTCCCCATCCACCATCTGGGAGAACAATTATGTCAATGAGTGAGTGAGTCAGTCAGTCAGTCAGTGGTAATTTAGCTTTATATAGTATAATTAATACGTGAAGTAACATCTTTGTACCCATTTTTACGAAAATTATGCAGACGGAAGCGTACGAAATATGTCACGATTACAATTTATATGGAGGAGTGCAAAAAGCAGATATCTCTCTCTATATATTATACAGGATGGGCAAAAAATCGTGGATCAAACAAAACAGGGCGATAGTTGAGGTTATTTGCAGCAAAAAATATATCTGTGGCAGAGTACTCACCTGATCTCCTTAGAAGTTATGAACATTTGAGTGATTTTTTTTTAAATACCAAAATTTGTGATAAATAGGCAATTAAAGTAAAATGGGTACCTATTTTAAAACAATAAATGGTGTTTAGTAGCTTCTATGAAATGTATTATCACTACAAAAGTGCTTTTATGATAGTAGGTACCATGATTTGTGAATATTGGCAGTTTTTCAATATCTTTTAAATATCACGTAAAATCACTAGTAACTTTAAAACCCTACTTTGAAAAAATAAAGTACTACCACAAAATGACCCTGTATTAAAAAAACTTGCCTATTTAATGACGATTAAAACGCGGTGTAACACATAGCTGTTTGTAGCTTCGTTATTTTTTATGTTAACTTTTTCATAGCAAGGTCTAAATTAAAATAAGTACTGTTTTAAACTTTCACGGTTTTTCACTACACTCAAAGTACTTACGGGATAATATCCGTGATTTTCTTTTCTATTTATGAGCTCCCAAAAAAGCCAGCTCATAAACACAAAAGAAAATTACGGATATTCTCCCGTAAGTACTTGAGTGTAAATTAAAGTAAATCAGAGGATAGTCAAAAACAGCTATTAGAATTAATACTTTTTTATTTAATAATAACATAATAGATCTAGTTACAGTGATTGTTCGAAATGCCTTCCTCTAGCGACAATACACATACGACATCGTCTAATAAAATTACGTCGCAACCTATGAAATGCGTTTCTGTTGCGTTTAACGCTTTCTTTCGCTACCTCGATTTTATTTCTTAATTCTTACACTGTCTGGTTTTCTGTTTTGTACACCATCTCTTTAAAGTATCCCCACAAAAAAAAATCTATCGGATTTAGATCCGGAGATCTCGCTAGCCATTGGACTGTTCCACCTCGACCAATCCAACGGTTTGAGTACTGGGCGTTTAAATGTTCTCGGACCACCCGAGCGTAGTGTACTGGAGCGCCATCGTGCTGCAGCCACATGTTTTCAACAACTATATCTGGAATTTCAGCCTGGCGCAAGATTTCATGTAAATTATTTTGTAAAAAGTGTAAATACTGAGCGCCGTTCAATCTTGGTGGCATTTCAAAAGTTACCAGCTGTCCTTCAATAATCCCAGCCCACACGTTGACGCTGTACTGATGTTGGAAGCGATCATTTCTAACTATGTGTGGATTTATAACGGCGTAGTAGTGTAAATTATGAATGTTGAATATTCCTGTTCTTCTAAAACTTGATTCATCAGACCACAAAATTCAATTGAAAAATTTGGAGGTCAGCTCTGTGACGTCATAGCATTTCTCTGCAAAACTGCACTCTGTTTTCATAGTCAGCCGGCAGTAAAGCTTGTACTCGTTGTATGTGGTACAGATGCAATTAATTTCTCTTTACATATCGTCTTACTACCAACCTTGGAATGCCCAAATTGCGGGATATGCGACGCTGACTCGTAGTGAGGTCATTTTCTAGTTGACGTAATATTTGTTCTTCTAAATTATCATCATCATGAATTGCTGGCCGACCACGACCATCTCCTGCATTATGTTGACCAGGCAAGTGACCTTCCGTGTACGAATTGTGTACACGGATAAAAACTCGATAGTCGGGAAAGCGGTCACAGTTCGGGTAACGTTGACGATATTCTCTGGCAGCAGCCCGAGCATTTCCGTCGCAAAAGCCATAGAGGTAATGCATCTCTGCATACTTTCGCCACAGATTACTAATAAGTTACTAACGTAACAGATACATCACTTCCCTGCTAAACGACAAATACCTACGCTATAATTAACTAAACTTTCTAGCTGTCAAGCGACACGAGGAAATATGAGCTTAACTGCTTTGACTCAACGGCGCGTTTCAAGTGCACAGCGGGCGATGACGTCGGACGGTATGAAAATACCTTAGGGTTAACTCAATGAAATAAAATACAAAAATGTTTTATAAATGATTTAATTTTATAAAATTTTAATGGTCAATTTGCTTTTTACCCGACTGCGCCAGAAGGAGGATTATGTTTTTCGAGAGTATGTATGTATAATTGTTTGGCACGCTCTGTGGCCTGAACGGCTCGACGGATTTTAGCTTGAGAGGTATCGTTAGATTCGTATTGACTGTGAGTGACACTGGGTATATCAAAATTAAAAAAAAAACAAAATGGCAGATTTTTTGCGCCATATTATGCCTTCAAAAAAGTTTTTTTTTTCTCAAAACCTATCGAGTGGGATATCTAAATAAAACTAACAGAAAAGCTAATAAAAACAAGCCCATTTTAAATTAAATAAAAGTTGGAAGCAGGCGGGACCCATTTGAGTTTGAAACTATAATAATGGTATGGGCCCCACCTGCTTCCAACTTTTATTTGATTTAAAATGGGCTTGTTTTTATTAGCTTTTCAGTTAGTCTTAGTATAAGGTTGCAGTCAGGTTTTTTAATTTTTTTTTAATTACTTTTTTTTACCTTCTCTAAACGTTGCATTTGTAAAGGGGAATGCCAGGCCGCCATAGTGATTTAGGCCTTGAGTGCCTACATGTAAGACCGAATGCTTATATTAGTATACACCACAAATAATTTATTGGCAAAAGAAACTTATTGAAAAAAGTCAGAGTTTCCAAATTATAAGGTTTTTTAATGTGCCGTACACACGTGTTAAAAAGTTATTGCAAACTCTTCCTACATAACATAATTATTATAGCATATTATAGTATTTAAGATTTTAGATGGTTGAAAATAAAACACCATATTACTAGTCAACATTTTATTCTTCCAATGTATTATCAATCATCATCATCATTAATACATCGTCCAAAAACTGAGCAGGAGGAAAAATATTAGATTGATGCCGTACCCATCCCAAATACCATATGACTGTCATGACATGGGCACAGCATCCAACACTACGACGGCCAACAATACAATTACAGCAATACTGCTTTATCGCCTCACGACCTGTTTCGGTATTACTAATTAAAATATACACGAAGTATGTTTTGCGACTGATATGGCGACTTGCAATTTTTGCTCTAATTAAATAACAATTGGACCCGAATATGAGTTCTTCCATAGTTCTATTCCTAGAGTCTCTGGATATTTCTATAAAGTACGATCCATTAAATCGGATGTGCTCTCCATAGTAAGAGCGGGCTTGTTTCAGCTGATATATCCCGCAGGCAATCAATATTAGCTCGCTGTAGGTCAATCTTGGGAAGTCCCTTATATTTTCCCTGTCTACATTTATATTGTGAAAATCTGCCCTAGCTCTATTGAGATTATGATCCCTAACATAATCTGAGAGATCATTGTTGATATTCATATTTCTTTGAACAATTTGGATTATTTCAGAGGCATCATCCCTGTCCCTTAATTTAATGTGGTATTTATTTATAAGAGCAGCAGCTACAGAGAAATCTATCATAAGATGCTTAGATGCCCTATTAAAAAAGTTTTGTCTAAATATTTTAAACTTGCTTTTAAAAATACCGTTCACCACCTCCACAACCCAACGACATAATGTAACGGCTCTGGATTTATTGGCTTGGCTTGTTGTCAATTGTGACTCATTATCTTCTGGAGATAATGGTATATGTACATTATAGCCACAACTTCGTAATAATGGTAATGAGTCCCTGAAAC
This sequence comes from Tholera decimalis, assembly GCA_943138885.2. Lineage (NCBI taxonomy): Eukaryota > Metazoa > Arthropoda > Insecta > Lepidoptera > Noctuidae > Tholera > Tholera decimalis. Next base: position 20,556,089 of record OW964557.2, read on the forward strand.
CTTTATCCAAAATAAATACATCTCCTGATTGGAAAAATTGACGGCATGGACTGTTTTCATTTGCAAACTCTTGTCTCATAATATCTGCATCTGTGGTTGTAGCAGGATAGGGACCCAGCACATCTATGATGTAACCATCACTGCATACAAATAAGAATGGTTTAACCAGATTGCGGTATTTATGCAATGAATATGTTTTTTTCTGGTACAAGTAATTAGAACTCTTTTCTATATATATGTGTGTACCATCAGCAATTATAATTGGTGTTCTCTCAGGCCCTCCATATAACGGCAATAATTCGGAATCTAATAAAAAGTTTTATCGAATAATCATGTGGGAAGCATGGACAGAAAGACTTAAATGATATTGATTTTAATACATCATACAATTTGCTCCCAGGCCGTCCTATCAAGTTCGATGAAAAGTTTTGTATAAATGCAATTTCTAATCTTCTAACATAGTCATTGAACGTCTCCGGTGGTACTTTCAAACCACCATAACAGGAAGAGCTCTTGTTATATGCTTTGAAATGTGTGAACATTCCAGAGTTATTCACATTTAGTATTTTTTTTAATTCGTCTGCGAGAGTTGGACAATTATGTTTTTTGTTGCATTTAAATAGTAAATACCCAGAAATATACGTGAGAGCATTTTGCATGGGTAAATGGTCTACGCGCGTAACTACACCGGCGGGCGTGCGGCGCCCCTCTGCCACTTGTGCGTTCGAACACACGGCTAACCGGTAGGTACTTATTGCGCGACCTTGAGCGAGTGACGGAGGCCTGCTTTCGCTGGGTGTACTCCACTCTTCTTACATTAGCCATTTCTAAGTAGGTAGGCAGGCAACTCAAAAGTCCGTATGGCAGGCACAGGACACAGGTAGGCAATAAATCACAAGAGTCCGTAAAGCAAGCGCGGGTCACAAGTAGGCAATTGATCACAACGTCCAAAAAAAGCGTAATATTCGCAAAAGAGTAACAGCCAAGAACACGTATGCAGCAACAGGCAGGTAGCAAGTCACTAACGCCCCGCCGCTCGCTGGCCGCACGCAAACAAAAGACGTCCACGCAGCAAGCGCGTGAGCTATGATCCTAAGTGTGAAAAGGACACAAATAGTCACTCTCTCTCTTTCTTTTCGAAGTCCGAACAATGTTTTACAAAGAGCAGTACCTGTATCATGAATATGCATAAAACAGGATTGTTGCCACTGTGGAAGCGAGACGGCGCAATACACTGTGCGTAGCGGCGTCTCGCTTACACGACGGCAACTCATGGTAAGTGCGTTGATGTGAAATAATAAATAATTGGCATGTGATACTATATTATTTGAACTTATCGATTTAAGCTACTCGGTCACATTTATTGGAATGTTTTCATTAAGAAAGTATTGTTTATGATTTGTTAGAAACCTAGTAATGCCGCTGGGATCTTTCTGTAACCTCTGCCAAACGTAGTCAAGGGTCCGAACTAACTTTTTAATGAAATAAAGGACTCATGAAATAAAACACTACAGTCAGATAACTGGTGTTTGACTATCCTCTGATTTACTTTAATTTAGACCTTGCTATGAAAAAGTAAAAATAAAAAAATAATGAAGCTACAAACAGTTATGCGTTACACCTCGTTTTAATCGTTATTAAATAGGCAAGTTTTTTTAAATACAGGGTCATTTTGTAGTAGTACTTTTTTTTTGTTCAAAGTAGGGTTTTAAAGTTACTAGTAATTTCACGTGAGATTTAAAAGATATTGAAAAAAGTGCCAATACTCATAAATCATGGTACCTATTATCGTAAAAGCACTTTTGTAGTGATGATACATTTCCTAGAAGCTACTAAACACCATTTATGGTTATAGGCAATTTTGGTATTTTTTTTCAAAAAACACTCAAATATTCATAACTTCTAAGGAGATGAAGTGAGTACTCTGCCACAGGGATATTTTTTACTGCAAATAACCCCAACTAACGCCCTGTTTCGTTTGATCCACGATTTTTTGCCCACCCTGTATATAAAGCCACAGTGTTAGTTGCCATACTCCTCAGAAACGACTTGACCAATTTTAATGAAATGTTAAATGTATATTCGGTAGGTCTGAGAATCGGTCGTAATCTATTTTTCATAACCCGGAGTGAAATGGCCACCCCAAACATTTTATTTTAATTGTTTTTATGATTGGCATTAAAAATACATACGACCCTTAATTTTCACCCTTCCCTATTTTTTTATGTATATGGCAAAACGTTTGCTGTGTCAGCTGGTTTTGATATAAGAATGCTGTTTGAATTTTGACCACTGGGCGACATAGTAATTTATATTTATTTTATTGGAATGCCTGTATGTAAGTCAAACATTCATCAATATATTTCTTATTTCAGGTCCTAGCTCAGGGTCAGGTTGTTCATCGGAATCTGATAAATGAGACGGTCGCAGCAGGTTACCTGAACCAAGATCTACTTTGTATATAATTATGTTGAAATGATGCCAAAATTGGTTATGGTGGTTCGCGAATGTATCAGTTGTGAAAAATATACATTTTATAGGTTATGACGAAAATTTACTGCTTAATGGTGTCTCATTTGGCTTTTATTTAGTTTTACAATATCCCGTATTATGGTAAAAGAAATTGAAACGGTAAACAATGAAACAGAAAAGATTGCGATGTATTCCAATATTATCTGTGATGGAACTGTAGATTTGCTTATGAAACATTTAGAAGAATATTACAAAACATAAATCATCTAAAGGTCCAGGATAACGGAATTGCAGTCCCACTTTAGTCATTAATTTTATTTTTAATAACTTTTAGCGAGTATTTAAATACTAAACGCGACAATTTCCCGGTATCAGTATACGCATAGTGTTTTATTACGGTACCGAGACTTTGGTGCACTTAGATCATATCAGATCTTCCCGAATGCGCCACTTAGTAGACTCTTCTACTAATATTTATTAAACCTTTGAGCCATAGTATAGCAGGAAAGACTGCTATTGTTTGATTAGGCAAATATTTTAAAGAATAGTTAATCAATCATTACATTGCGTCAGCGTTGTTGAATCACAGTGAACCTTCCAAATGCGTGGCACTCAGAAATTATAAAAACCTTCGTTGGTATTACATACAAGTAAAACTCGGATCCGGGGATACTACTGTAGTTCGTGATATAATAATGTAAATAGAATATTCGAAACGTGCAGAAAAGGGACAATGAACATCTGCTTTTTTTATTTATTTTCTACAATTTCTACTTTTTTGGTGCTGCTCGATTTTGTATCCTATATTCAGTTATGATACTATTTTTATCGAATTTGTTCATATAAGTAACAATTTAAATATGCATTTAAAAATTTCTGAACCAAAGCGTGTAACTTTTATTTCTGTTCTTGTACCTGATTTTCATGAACATTCTCAATCATATTTATTGTTTCATTATATATCTGTGTTCCTAAAGAGTAAAATTAACTGCACATGATTTTTTTTTTCAAATGTACTTACAGTTCACATTGTATGCCTTTCACTGTTAACTAATATGATAGTTGCCACCTAATAAATTAGCAATAAACTAGTGTTGTATTATCAATAAACCGTCATAAGAATTGCAATGTTTAATTTATTCAACACTTGTTGTTTATTTAGTCAGTTAATTGTATTATAATTATTAGAAACGATTTTAAAATAAATAATTTTATCATGACACAGTCTTTGTTGTTACATAATACGAAAACTCACATTTAAATGAGACTAACAAGTTGTTGGCGTTAAAAAGTTTTAAAGAAATAAAGGAACAGGAAAAATAGTCAAAATAGAAAATAAAAACTTATAATTTATTTGCACAATGTGTTCAACAAAAACAGCAAGAAGTTAAAACAAAATAAATATGAAAAATAAAGAAAAAACATAAATTTAAATAACATTGGAGAAAATAATGAATAAAGAAACATTGGCTTTTACATGACTTTCTGTACTTAACGCAATATTAAGTATTTACACACTAAAAGTATATTAAAGTATCAGTTTAATGAGATGCTACACAACTATTTCACAACCTCTGATTTGGCTTGTGTTAAAGATAGACTAAGGAGATGGTCTAAGGGACCACATTCCAAGGAACGAAGGTGCCTGGTTTTGGTTCTTCAAGCTGAAAAATAAGAGTGTAAGTGTTATTCGTATATACTTATTTCTGTTTTTATTATATCCTTGTAGTATCTTTACCAAATTGTATAAAAGACCACGTCATGATTAATTTCTTAGTATAACACACTATTTATTTAGTAGTACAATAATTTAGCCCTCCCACTTTAGTTAAAGTGTTTAAAGTCCTTCCAAAGGTTGCCTGAAAGATATCGCTCTCAGCGATAAGACCGCCATTGTAACCATAGAATAAGCAAATTTGGTAAATGGATGTGGTTTTGGTGTACTATAATGTATATTCTATCTATCTGTCTATAACACGCTAGCCTTAAAAAGACAAAATTGAGCCCTAACAATAAAAATAAAGCGGTTATTGCAACGTCTTAATAATACATTTACCTTCTTAGTAATGTGATCGTCACACGCCATACGAATGCGAGCAGAAGTCGCGGGCGCGTCTAGACTGAATTCCAAAGATGCTCCAGCAACAGCGCGCGCTGACTTGATAGCTTCTTTGATTGCAAAGAATGCTGAAGCTGCCAAAAACAGGGGAGGCTCACCCACAGCCTAGAAAACAAAGATAAATGTGTCGACAAACTGTACCTAAGAAATAATAAAGTACGATAAGTGTGCAGTAAAACTTATTCTTACCTTCGAAGAGTACACTGCTCTGGGATTGGGAGCTCCTTTTAGCAAAGAAACATTAAACTCCTGAGGGATATCTCCGAATCCAGGAATTTTATAAGCACCAGGACCTCTTGAATACAATGTACCATTTGGAGAGTAAATAAGCTCTTCAATTGTGAACAGCCCGTAACCTTGCATAAAACCTCCTTCGATTTGACCAATGTCTATTGCTGGATTCAAACTTTCACCGAGATCCATCACAATGTCACTTCTAATAACTTGGTGATCACCACTGAGGCAATCGATCTCTACCTCTGTGCATGCAGCTCCGAACGTGAAGTAATTGAAAGCTCTTCCTGTATTATCCTTGATGTTATAACCAATGTCGGGTGTAGCATGGAACCCTGTAGCGGACAAGCTGACCCTTTCGATCCATGCTTGTAACACCCAGTCTTCCCATTTTCCGTTAGGGTTCTTCTCTTTGAAGGGTTGTATCCTCTTTGCAAGAGTTTCGCAAGCTTGAAGCACAGCCATGCCGTTCAAATCAGACCCTGCACTGGCTGCTGTAGCTGAGGTATTCGGCACTTTATCCGTTGAAGTTTCACTGACGTGAATCTTAGACACATCTATTCCGAGGACACGTGATGCAACCTGAATCATTTTGGTGTGAAGACCTTGGCCCATTTCAGTACCACCATGAGATAGGAGGACTGATCCATCCATGTAAATAAGTACTAAAGCACCAGCTTGATTTAGCAATTTTTCCGTGAAAGCAATTCCAAACTTCGTTGGTATAATTGCAATTCCGCGCTTCCTCCATCTATGCTCCCTGAAAATTAGATTTAGCTCCATTATTTTAATTCATTGTACTGTTTTAAATAATTATTAATACATAGCTGTTACCGCTGCTTCGCTTTGAAAAAGGAAAAAGGTTTTTTTCAGCGAAATTGAAGTAGGTAGCCTACATCATTAGAGCTTAAAACGGGAAATTTATTTGTTCCATAGTTCACACATATTTTACTTACATTTAAGGTGGTGCCAACATAAACTCATTAGATTTTTACCGTACATCAAAATCAAATGTAAACAGCTTTAGAAGGTACCTGGTTATCAAATAAAATTACAATGAGGGTGTAAGTCAAAAAGTAACAATTATCTTGTACTACTAACGAGCACGCAGTGACCTTTCTGACCGTTCGTCTTTATAACAAAAGTGTTGGAGAAATGTTAAACGATACAGGTTGTACCTAAAATTAAGATGTTTATTAATAGTAGTTAATTCTTCCTAATACATTTTTTGTTTTTATATTAGGTTAGGTGCTATTCTTCCAAAAAATTGTTTTAATTTGTTTTTTATTTACCATGTATATTTATTTTGTAGTTTCCGATATTAATATCCCGTTTTAAGTTCTAATGACACTGAGATTTTATGAAAAAAATTCCAGCTATCGTACGACATGCATTGTTCTCATTTACTCCGAATGTATTGGCATACACTTGTAAAAATGAGCAAGACAGACACTTTTTAAGCAAATAACAATACATGAGTTTTTACTGTGTAATTATTAATGGCGCGAAAAGCTCGTAGCTAAACAATAACAGTCTAATTGAGCAAACTTCAAGGTCAAGCAACGCTTGCCACCCTTAGTCACCCATCCTTGGGCCAACCTCAAATCAATCAAGTTATTCAAACTAAAATGTAGCCTATGTTACTTGCTTATAATGATGAAAGTGAAATCGGTCCAGTGTTTTTTAGTTTATCCATTTGAAACAGACAAAATTAAACTTTCCTCTTTATAATATTACGGATAGATAAGCGATGTAGTATAAAAGAACTCACTTGTTAAACTTTTCGACTAATAATCTCCTTTCGGCTAAATTACTTTTCTGCACACATTCGTCCCAACATCTCTGTAACGTGCAGTTCTCCAAAGTTTGGTTGTAGTGAGTGATTGCGTTTTCTCTGTACAAGTTGAGCCTGCGGATCTCATCAGAGCTCTTTCCTACTCTAAACGCAATATCTTCGATTATACTCTCTGCACCAAACATACCCTGTGGTCCACCGAATCCTCGGAATGCAGTGTTTGATGGTAAATTGGTTTTACAAACGTGTCCTGTTACTTCTGCGTTAGGAATATGATAAGCATTCTCATAGTGAAACATAGCTCTTTCAACCACCTGGAAACGAAAGTTTTTTTTATAAATGGTTGTTGTCATATTATTTATTTATTATATACTTTATCGTACACCTCATAATATTTCTATGGATATAAAAATTGAAGGAGACAGATTAAGGGCTGTCAGTGTACAAACAACATAAATAATATTAATAGAACATAATAATATAAAATACATACATACAATACAAAAATCATATACTAATAAATATTAGGTACATGTATAATTGAGAAAGAAAGGGGGAAAAGTTATAGGAAGAGGTAATGCTCCTTCACCATTCTTTTGAACGCTGGTAGCGTTTGAACACGCCTCACTTCTATGGGTAATGCATTCCACAAACGGCTGCTTGAATAGTGAAAGATAGAGAGATACGAATACTTAACTCTAAATTTTCCGAAGATCTCAAGGATCTAGAATGTGTGTCACAGAGGAACTGAAAGCGTTCCTTAAGATAAAAAGGAGTAAAAGAATTAAAGAGCACATTATAAAGTAGAGAGAGTAAGTGAAGATTCCGGCGAAACCTAATAGGGAGCCATTTGAGCTGAGCGCTGAAATCAGAAACGTAGTCATACTTGCACAAGCCAAATATAAACCTGATACAGAGATTTTGAAATCGCTCTAGCTTGCCTAATTGGCCTTGGGTCAAGTCGAGATAACTGGCATCAGCATAGTCCAGAATAGGGAGGAGAGTTTGTGCAATTGCAATTTAAGTGGAGATGAGAAGAAAATTGCGACGGCGTCTCAAGGAGCCTGCAGAAGCAAATATTTTACGACTAACTTCCTGTAAATGTGTAGTCCAAGAAAGGGTGTCGTCAATGTGTATTCCCAGGTTCTTCACAGTGTGACTAAAAGATATGAAGGTGTTATTGAAAGAAACCTGGGGAAGTGCCGTCCAATCAATCCTGGAGATAGTACGAGAACTACTAACAACAATAACCTGAGTCTTAGTATCTAATAATAATAATAATTGAGGTCAAGAGTGGGCTAATTCTGAATAAAAAAAAGATTTTCAGCCCAAACTCAGCGCTCTAGTCACCAATTCGAGCGAGGTCCAAATTAATAGTTTCAATGGCATCAGCTAACTCTACGAGTGGAGCTTGGGTGTAAATTTGAAGATCATCAGTATATAAGTGCTAGAAAGAAGATAGTCGTTGAGTGATAGCATTTATAAAAAGTACGAATAGTAAAGGAGATAAAACACCACTCTGCGGCACACCGGCAGAGGTATCACACCAAGAAGAAAAGGAGTCCTCAATGGAATTACGATGCCGGTGACCAAACAGGTACCTACGAAACCAGTCAACTACCGACGGAGATATGTTAAAAGAGCATAGAATGCCGAGCAAGATGTCGAAGTCAACTGTATTAAACGCATTACTAAAGTCGTACAAGTACTGTTAACTTCCCCATCTCCATGCCAGACCTTATATCATCCGTAGTATGAACTAGCGCAGAGGTAGTGCTGTGACCAGGACGGAAACCAGATTGGGAGGGATTCATAAGACTTAGAAAGGAACGAGCTGAGTTGTTGGTGGACAAGCTTTTCAAGGACTTTGGATAGGAATGGGAGAATAGAAATAGGTCGGTAGTCAGAAAAAGATGCAGGCCCATAGAAATCATTACAAACAATGTTAGCAGGTACAAAGGATATTAATATAATATAATAAAGGGATAATTTGGGCGTCTTTCCAGGCTTGTGGAAAGACACTACTAGAAATTGAGAAATTAAGGATATAGAATGACCGGAAGAATGTTATCAAGGATGGGAATGGTCATCTTACGGCTGACACAGTCACTACCCACAGCGTTTTGTTAGAGAAGTATTTTACTTACAGGGCCGGATAAGTCAATAGAGTAGCCTCCGTTGTTGTAAATATTAACTTGGGCTCCCATTAATTTTCCTTCTTTAGTTACAGCAACCTTGTATTTGATCAAGAACGGGTGTCGCGTGCCAGTCATCATCATGTCCTCGTCTCGATCAAGCATACAACGTACTGGCTTCTGAAGCTTATGAGCTGCAAACGCCACAGGTAATGCTACTAGCATACCACGGGATTCTTTGCCACCAAATCCACCTCCCATACGTTTCACACGTGCCACAATCCTATTCATTGGCACGTGCAATATATGGCTGACTAATTTCTGAAACATATTAGAATGATGTTAGACAAAAATACAGTTTTGTTTGTATTTAATTGAAAAGGAAGCTAAACAAATTATTTTATTTACCGCAATTTCTGAAGGGTGTTGGCTGGAACAAAATATTTCTATTTCGTCATCTTCTTTCTTTGGAATCGCAAACGCAGCATGAGTTTCTAAATAAAAGTGTTCCTGTCCGCCTATTCGACATTGGCCTTCTATTATAAGATTGTTCTTATCGGCGAATGTGCTTTGAACATCTCCTCTAGCTATAGTTTTAGGAAATTGTGGGTAAAATGAATTATTTTCAATAGCGTCTTCAATCGTAATGATAATCGGGTGTATATCTTCGTATTGGATTTCCACCATTCTAGCTGCTTCTTGAGCTGTTGCTTGATCTTGTGCTACAATAACACCAATAGTCTGCCCCTGACTTGTTACTTTTTCACTAATAAACAATTCTTCGTCATGGAAGATTGGTCCAATAGCATTTTGTTCAGGAGTTAAATCCTTTGCAGAAAAGAATGCAACCACACCTGGTTTAGCTAGAGCTTTTCGGGCATCTACTGAAACTAATCTTGCATGCGCTCTTGTACTTAGAACAAAAGCTAAATATAGCTCCCCTTCTGCAGCAGGCATATCATCACAATATATCGCTTCGCCAGTGGTCTGTTTGTATGCTGATACATGCGTTAGTGGCCTTCCAACAGCATCACTTTTGATCTGTTCATCTCCAACTAAATCAAAATATTGAGCGCTTTTTGGTACATCACCATGAAATTGTTCAGCACCGCTGCTATGATATGGCAAAATAAGATCTTCATGGATGTAATCTTTTGTAATTTGCTTAGCTATAGCCAAGTAAGCTTTAAGGAACAAACTCATTGTTAACGTTCTTCGGAATTGTATATTTCCACCTGGTGCTGAAGGATTTAGGGGTAACTCCTCGATTAAGGACGAAAAAGCTTTGTCTAGCATACTTTCGTTCCATTTTTCACCTTTGAGGGTTTCGCTTGTTTTGGTAGCTAGTTTGGTAACAGGAGCCATACCACCAAAACCAACGTTAATGTACTTTATTACGTTAGTATTATCTTCGAACTCGACGTTAATTGCAGCAGTGACGATTGAGATATCATCTTCTCTTCGTTTAGCTTGCTTATAGGCCATCACATATTGATATTTGTTACAATAAGGAATCTCTATGGAAAGCAAAATTTCATTTGGTTTCACTACATTTTTTCTGTATCCAGTGAAGAACGTTTCATCCATCAGAACACAACGATTACCTCCGTCTTCGCTCACCAGATTAAGCTTGACTTTCAAAGCCATTAAAATTGGATTTAAGTCAGATATAGGACTGCCTGTCATTATATTTCCGCCTATAGCTGCAACGTTTCTTATCTGTTTGCCTGCAAACCAATTCAACATCTCTACAATTGTTACAAACGATCGAGTTTTATGTTTCGGCAGGTCTTTTATGTATCTATTAAAAGTGTTTTCTATCTCCATAAGAGTAACAGCTGCTCCTATTGTTAGCCCTGTATCATTCTCGGTAATAACGTTCAATTCTGGTATGCAGGTGGGCATTATTATAGTTGGGTAAACGCAGTGTTTGAATTTAACTTCAACTCCGACCTCAGTATTTCCAACGACGATTTTCGCATCAGGATATTTGTTTTTAAGTTTCAGGATCGAATTTAAATCCTTTGGTCTAAACCATGATGTGTTTCGCCCTTTGAATACTAAATATTGCTCATCATACACTGAACATAACTTGAGCTCTGGTGGGAATATGGGCTCTTGAGTACTATCATATGGCAAAAAAGATGACCTATCAAAAATATATTTTGATTCACTTTTATCTTCGTTTTTATCAGTCTTGTTTTTACAACAGTCTTTCCCCATAGCGCAGACACGGTTTTGTCCGTTTTCTGCTCCATTGGTTCCATTAGCTGTGCTATTAGCAATACGTTGTGTCTCCCAATCTTCTATGAAGGTTTTGTAGCCTTCTATGATAGCTCTGTATCCTGTACACCTGCAGAGATTTCCTTGAAAAGCGACTTCCATATCATTGTATGTGATAGTGCTATTGGTCCTTAGTAAAGTGTACATTGACATGACAATGCCAGGCGTGCAGAATCCGCACTGTGAGCCGTGTGCCTTAGCTATACGTTCTTGTACTGGATGCAATCTGGTTTTGGTTGACCCAATGCCTTCTACTGTAGTGACAGCCAAGCCGTGCATAGCGCACACCGGCGCTAGACAAGCATTCACTGCGAGGTGGCTGAATATTAAGGTTAAGGAACATTATCATATTGTTCTAAAATAAAACCGAATGTTTATATTGCAATACGTATTATATCCATGAGTAATGCTACTCGTAATGGTAACATTAGATATGATGGGTATCAGATGTTATTGTGTATTGCTTCCAATAAACAACTCAAACTGTACATGCAACAATATCGCAATGTTGTTGATAACGTTATCCGAAGAAGTCACTGCTAAATTATTGAACATAAATCTACTTATAATATGCGCAAATGGCCAACATCATCTATGATGAGTCTTTTAACAGATTTAGATATCGATCAACCTAGGTGCTTAGGGTTGGCGACGAGCAAAGGTAGCTCACTGTCCGGTAAGGACTAGACCCGGGTTGATGGCACTTCATGTTCCACGAGCGCCAAAGAGCAGTCAGCAGTATTGACGGGGCTGGGGGGCCCCATAGGACCATTGTCTGCCGGGGTTGTGGGAATGTTCTAACGAGATACCGCGGTCCAGGAACGCAAGGCAGTGAAGGAACAGGGTGGGTTCTTAGTTTGTAGAAGTCTGACATTCCCTTCCACTCCACTCAGTGCGAGAGGCATAATGTAATTAGATGATTTTCCAACCGAAAAAAGTGGCATAGGGGTAAATGGGAGGAAGATAGGCGTACCTTCTCGATTCCACTTTAAAAAGGATACTTGACTTTCTTCTCTTTCCGATTATATTTAGATATCATGACCGTGCAAGCGCCGCAGCCTCCCTCGGCGCAACCCAGCTTCGTACCGGTCAGGCGAAGTTTCTTGCGAAGGTACCACAGCAGAGTCCATTCTGGATCAGGATCGAGTTCTACCACCTGAAAATGTATAAGATATAAAATATGAAAACAGAAGTTAAAATTAACAAGAAGGTAAGTTTATGAATTAATATTTTTCGATGGGGCGGATACATTAAAATAATTTACTAATAGACAGTATATGCATTGCACGTTATTTTAAAATATAGCCCAAATATTGTCTTGACTTTGCAACTGCAAAGGTGATGTAATACCTAATCATAGGTACTAAGTACCTACCTGTATCTTAATGTAACAGTTGAACCAATTATCATAAACAGAACAATATACTTGTTAACGTATATATTAAAACAGGAGAACACTTGGGGAGTAATTGAATTCAATGAGAAATTGACAATATAAATACCTAGACTAAGAACAAACTGAGATGACTTAAAGCGCCGCGCCGGTCATTAATCTAACGACACATGCAATTCATTGTAACTTACATATTGTTTCCTTATTCTATTTTCCTTATTTCTTAAAATAAAAACAATACAAAAACATAGGTAGCAAATAAAACTGTGAGATGAATTAACTGTCGGTCATTAATCTGACGACACGACACATACCGCCATTGTCCTTATTTTATAAATCAATATAAAATATAAGTGGTATCTGAACACATGTAGGTAGGCATTCGCGTCATTTATTTCCTGACTAAGAACTGTAACTAGATACTCCTAGAAAATACACACGCAATGAACATAAATGAAGAAGCATGCAAAAAATGTATTTTGCATTCCTCTTTAGGTACTTGACTATATTACAAGACAAAATATAGGTACCCAATAAAAAAGTGCCTACTTAATAAACTGAATAATATTTAATAATACACAAGTTGTTCACAACACAACTTAAAAAAAAACCGACTTCCCAAGAAAACACTGCAAAGTGAAAAATAACTTTAAAAAGTTTTTTTTTTTCTCGCTTTTTAGTGGGTCGGTTTGTTATTTGCTCTCAAGGAAAAAAGACGCGGCAAATTGCGAGCTGGAGTGTTGTTTCAGCAAGACAACGCACCCTCTCACAAAGCCGCAGTTGCGATGGCTGCCATCCAAGAAACGGGTTTCGAATTGCTCGAACACCCCCCTATTCGCCAGATCTAGCCCCCAGTGACTTCTACCTCTTTCTTCGGCTCAAGGAATACCTCCGAGGTCGAAAATTTGAAGACAATAGTGAAGTGATGGTTACTGTTGAGGCGTTTTGGGAGAGTCAAGATAAAGATATTAAAGATTTATTTTCTAAGGGAATGCTAGGTTTAGAAAAAAGATGGAGTAAGTGTATTGATTTGTTAGGAGACTACGTAGAAAAATAGATTATTGTTTAAATCATAATCACCGTGTTTTATTATGATTATCATTAGGTACTTTTGGATCACCCCTCGTACTGATAACATTATAGAGCTCTATATTTTATTTTATATAGTCTCTTTCTTTTATTAAATCAACACTATAAAAACAATGAGAATAAATACCATAAGAAATTAATACAGAATATTATACAGATAGTGCTTTTTAGCAACCATAAGAGCAATAAGTGCCCGGATTTTTAGCCCGGACATTTTTTTTTTTTTAACGTGGTAAAATTATCAAATAAGTCCTCCCACTCCGGGCAGGGTGGGAGGGACTGTCAGACTTTTACTGACTAAAATCCACGGTGTTCCTTCAATAACCCTTTACATACCAGGGCCACGGTAACGGGATGAGTCCCACGACCCCGGCGGGCTTCGGCCCTCTGCAGAGGGGGCCTCGTCATGTTGCTGACGCTCTTTGAGGCGCGCGTAGCCCGGACATTTGCAGGGAAAATCCCCCTGGATGCCCCCGGACGCTCTGCAAACTAGAACAAATCCTGGGATACCCAGACGGATGGCCGGGTTTCCCCGGATAAGCCGGTAAGGACTAGGCCCGGGTCGACGGCACGTCGTGTTGAGCCATTGCCTGCTGGGGTTACAGGAATGTTCTACTAACGAGACACCGCGGCCCTGGACCACAAAGGCAACTGAAGGTACAGGGTGGGTTTTTAGTCAGTAGTAGCCTGACACTACCTTCCGCTAAAAATGGTATAAAATTGTGCATTGTGCAATAAAGTCAAAACTCGACTTATTGTATTATTAATTTATTAGTGACCCCCTCCAAAAATTGCAGGCTGCTACCGCGTCTGGATCTTTGTCCCAGCAATGGGAACGTTATAGTCTAATTATAGTAGTGAATGTTATAAATTGATAATAATGTTCTAAATGTAATGATTGTTCCGTAATGTTCCGATAAAGTGAATAAGATAAAAACAAAGTTTATCATCGTACGTTATGTGCAACTAATGTTGTAAGTTGCTGTCTTAAGTTAAAACAAATTCACGTTTTATTTTCTTTGATTCATGTTTTCCTTTCCTGGCTTGATTTTATTTTGTTATTTTTGTTAAAAGGAATAACAAACAGTTAGGTACATTATAAGAACTTAAAACTAGTTTAACAAAAACAAAGTTTTGTTTACAATGTAACCCACTACGTTTAGGGAAAAATGGAAAATAAGAGTATCTAAGTAATTTCTAATTAATTATGATTATAATAATGATTATTAACCGCTCCTCGTTTCAAAACAGATTTGATAAACCTCGCACGAGTTCACGAAATTAATGGACGCCCCCATACTTACAGAACATGGTCTAACAACTTTACACAACTATCACACTGTTCTCGAATACCAATTATCAAGGCCGACAATTTATTCCATGACACATGGTCAAAATCTGTTCTAGTTTAATGCGGTGATTTTGCAGTCTAATTGCCTATTACGTAGAGGCCAAAATACGTTTCAAACTTTCCTTGTTGGATGAAAATCAAACCACTAATGATATTGATCCATCGTACATTCTCTACATCTTGATTTATTTATATTTACGAGAGTCGATTTTGGTATTTTTTTGTTAAAGAACATCTCATATTCTCAGTATTTCGTCGTGCATATTTAAGTTCTACTACTACATATTAACTTCCCAGATACTCGTATGACATAAAATTGATACGATCGCCGTTATAAATTTGTAAACAATTTAATAATATAAATTACTGAATACGGGTCGTCGTGTCATTATTATGATTATTTCCAAGAGGGCGTTATAGGTCAGTACTATCAGGGCCGTTCTGCAGACGAACCCTCCTCTGCAAAGCAAATAAAACAGTATCACATGACGCAATAATACTTAAACATCATCATCATCTGTATCATTAGTATCAGCTTCCAGTCTAATAAGATGCAGCAGAGTATTAGTGTTGAGAGTGCATGTAGCGACTGCCTATCTCGGACCTCCACAACTCAGTAGCTGGGTAACACCCTACGCATACATAAATAAATTGCGACGTTGCCGTCCTTCAAGTACGCGTGTACGGAGTGTTTCTTTTGCGTATAAATTTAACATTTTTAGTGAATATTTTAATATTAAAAAAAATAAAAACATTTTGTTTTCGACTGGTAATTTTTTTTTTACCATGTATGGATGCTATACTATTGCGGGTTAACGGGAACGCCCTCAGTTGGTTAACATACTGTATACCTTGTTTATATTTACAATAATTAAGTTCATTATAACTTTTATGTAGGTACTCCATTTGAAATAAATGAGAAGACTGTTTAAACCATTCAAACAATTTAGGTAACTCCTATAGAAAATCTTGTAAACCCCATCTGACCTGATATGATATCAGAAAACATGTGTCTACTATCCCATTCTTCATTCACATAGGGCTGCCATCACCAAAATTGCCGGCACCAGTTAAAGACTTTTTAATCCCCGGACATTTGGATAAAATCACAATTTTTCCCCGGACACCGTAGAAAAATATATTTTTGTACTTAAAAAAAAACAATGATGTTTAATTATGGTTTTTATTTACTGGTAACATTGGTGACAGTTAGAAATTTATTAATAATAGGCTTTCTTTTTAATTAATCAACGTAACAAAAACAATAATAATTTTTGGTGCCCGTAAGGCCAATGTGTCCGGGTTTTACCCGGACGCTTATAGGGAAAATCCCCCGGACGCCCCCGGACGCTGTCCAAACTAGGACAAATCCGGGGAAATCCGGACGGATGGCAACCCTACATTCACAGTACTTAAATGAAAAAAAAAAAACAAGAATAACACGTGGAATGACGCATGAATTATAAACTCTTATTTGGCATACTTAATACAGAAATGTTACACAATTCTTATAGATAGATTGGAATTGAATTATGTAGCAATATTATTTTAAATATTTGCATTTTTTATGCCATACGGCATTAATTCTTAACTACAGCTTTTGCTAGTGGGTAGTCAAGAGCTGTGTTTTTTACTATAGATAGTCAGGTCCATTACTTTCTTATTGACAACTCTAAAAACATTAGCCATGTGAATTACACAAGATTATGGTCTATAGTGCTACTTTATTACACGCACGTAAAACTTGAAAGCTTAAATTATAATTAGGTACTACCCACCTACCGCTGGTTATCTAACTAAATATTGTCGCAACCGTTATCGATATCTCAGCTGGAAGATTACTTTCGATCATAATTCAAGCGCTTACATACCTAAATTACCATTACTATATTAATATTTTGAAGATAGATAAGTATTTACTCTAAATGTGTTATCTATAAGAATAGAAGTCAATGTGAAATTACGTAGTCTTCTGATACGTTTTATTGGTTCTGCGAGGTATGCCTTGCAAACTGCACGCTTGTTTGTTACAAATTACAAAGTGATACTTTATCAACCGGCTCATCTAAAATCTAATTGATCATTTGTTCCGCAAACATAACAACTAATTTAGATATTATCTCGTCACGTGCTAAAGCACACTACTCACCTTCTTTCCATTCACAAAGAATACCAACTCCGAACAAACATCACCGGTTTCCTCTTCTACATTTAGCAATCCCATACTGTTATAGGAACTTTATTATTTTGTCTAACAAAGTAGTTTAGAGATGGACGCGTCTCGCTAAGTGACGGTATGAAACACAACTGACGAATGACGATGTGTGTGTGATCGTCGGTTGCCTAGTCGTTTTGTCTCTTGTTATCCGGTGCGCGGGCGCTGGCTCGCAGTACATCCACATGGACGAACAACCAATAAACAACTTCGTTATCTGCCTCATACTTACGTATTATTGAAGTTATAAAAGATCAACTTGTGAAATCTTCGGCTGTTACTACTCATTTAAAATGAACTTGATACAGCGAGGTCATTAAGAACTCGTTAACATCTCAAACGAAATTAAAACCTGTAGGAGTAAGGTGTAATAAAATAATGTGAAATTAACATAACATAAGAATATAAAAAATTGGCAAAGATTTTGATTCGATTTTTTCCTACTCAAACAATTACATAAATAATCACTACTCTATTTACTTAGGTGGGTATCTACGGCAAGTTAAAATCTTCAAGTATTTTCTGTTTAATCTTTATTGTGCCAATGCTGCGCACTTTCGTTAATTACCCTATAGGTTTCTAACGTTCTTTGTATTTTACCTTCTTCGGCCAATCTAGGAACGAAACCATATTTGGTTAGGTTCCTGACAGATTGATCTAGATGAAGAATAAGAAATGAAGCTGGACTGGACCTGGACCTGAATGAAGCTGGACATTAGCGCTGACGTTAAGCGCTGTCAGGCCACTGTAATATGGTGGGCCGCATATTTACGCGATGTAGCACAAATGTGAAACTGGCACTTGTCAGAGCCTTCTTAGGCCGTGCGCGCACTGCCTTGCGGTGGCCGCAATTCCGGTAGTTCTACCGCACCGGTAGACTCACCGCAGTGCGCGCACTTCTATGACACTCCATACTTCACAAATTTTGCGGTACCGCAATTCCGGTAGTTCTACCGCACCGCAAAATTTGTGTAGTATGGAGTGTCATAGAAGTGCGCGCACTGCGGTGAGTCTACCGGTGCGGTAGAACTACCGGAATTGCGGCCACCGCAAGGCAGTGCGCGCAAGGCCTTATAAATGCAGTCCGTGGATCAATTATACGCGGCGGGATTATAAAGTCCTTCCTGTTCAATATAATGACGCTCTGAGGATACTGCTGAAAAACCTCGGTATTGCAGTGCTTCTGCCATGTTTGCAGAGACACGCATCGATGATTTCTTCGTCATCATACAAAAAAGAACGGCCTCCATGAGAAGCAGGGTTCGTGGTAGTTCCAACAGTATCGTCAGTTCATTTATATTGGGCAGATGTACACCTGCATGCGAATAGAAAATATTTTGGTTCTGTTTACTAACAAATTACTAACTTATCTATAGTGTTTTGCAACTACCAACATACTATCTATAATTATGATTTTATGGAGCTCTGTGTCTGAAATAAAGATCATTTTTAGGTATTAGAGTTTTTAAATACATATTATATTTATTGAATAATGGAATTTGTGACAATCACTAACTATAAATAGACCATTAAAATACATAAATATGTACTTCTCATATTCATGATAAATGTATTGATAACAGTAGCCTTTTTTTTTTCTTGGTGGGAAAATCATGAAATGACTCCTCCCGCTGTGGGTGGAACGTAAGAGAGTGTCAGACTTCTACTGGCTAAAAACCCACCCTGCTCCTTCAGTATCTCGTTAGAACATTTCCGCAACCCCGTAAGGCAATGGCCCTGTCGGGCCCCGTCAATACTGCTGACTGCTCTTTGAGGTGCGCGCGGAACACGACGCGCCGCCGACTCGGGTCTGGTCCTTATCGGCCGGTGAGCTACCCCTGCTCGCTGACCGCAGACCCGCGCCTATGGTGACCGGAGATTGGCTCACGATCCCCGACACCCGGGGCGTCTCCCGCGGCGGCTAGGGTGCGAGGAAGAGAGTTGCCTCTCCCTCGCGCTTTCGGCCTCCTCCTTCGCTAGCATGACTGCTTCGCAGAAGAAGGCGACTGCAAATCATTCCCTCTCGCCCCACACCACGGTCTGAACCAAAACAGGGCGCTGGAGGTCGCCGCCGCCGATCGCCTCTACGAGGACACGACGGTGCTCCGCCTAAGCAGGGCACACCTCCACTGTATGCTCCACCGTATCACCCGGGCGTATCCTCCCGCTGTAACCGAAACAGGTACCTCCCGAAACAGCCATGTCCGGTCAGCACCTGCGTCAGGCGGAAAGTGAGGACACAGTGGCGTCTTTCTAGCCACTCCTCAAAGAGGGGACTTATCGCCGCGATTGCGGCGTGCCCAACGGTATTTGGTCCTGGCATTGTAATCAACGTAATACAAACTAAATTTAAAACAATAACAATAACTCATAAAAAAATCTAAATTTAACACAATAAAAATAACTCGTAACAAAAACAACAATACAAAGAGTAAAAATTTTGTGCACGCAGTGTATTCAGGAGCGAACGGGGCGTAGACACAGTGCGAAAGGCTGCCTGAAGAATAAAATCTTAAGACCACAAGCAACTGATAAATAGCTGGCACTGGAAGTCCTCTAGCAGTTCATTTTTCTAGGTCTTCATTTATCAGTGGCAAGATTATTAAAAGTACCACATCTTTGGAAAACCTGTAGCGTCGTCTAAATTCATCCGAACTGCAATAATCAAAAGGATTTTGGAAATCCCGAAGCACTTTTCTGGTGTTTATTTTGCTTCTCTCATTGATATAATTATCAAATTCTTCTTCACTACTATAATCCATTGTATGGACGCTATTAAAATATTTCTCGTAACACATAATAGACCACAGAGAATCGAGAGACACTAGCTATGCATTGCTTAAAATAGCTAGCAGGCTACCTTAGCTGTGCGTTCATTCTAAGGGACGCATAGTGCTAGCCGCCACTCAAGTATTGTCTATGAATAAGTTTTAGGGGCCCTGTGCGCTCGCGCGCACTGTGAGACAACATAGTAGTGAATAGGTACGGGTGTCTACTGATTGCTCTAATCGACTTCTGCGTAGGGTTGCCATCACCAAATTTGCCGGCCCCAGACAAAGACTTATAAACCCCGGACATTTGGGTAAAAGTTTTTCCCGGACACCGTAGAAAAATACATTTTTGAACTTGAAAACTAAAAACATCGATATTTAATTATGATTTTTATTTACTGATAAAGTGATAACATTGTAGAGCTTTAGAACTTTTTTAATAATAGTCTTCTTCCTTTTTATTTAAGCAACATAACATAAACAATGAGATAAAATACCATAGGAAAATAATAATAGAGATCGTTTTTTGTACCCGTAAGATCAATGTGTTCGGGTTCTACCTGGACACTTATTGGGAAAATCCCCCGAACGTCCCCGGACGCTCTCCAAACTAGAACAAATCCGGGAAAACCCGGACGGATGGCAACCCTACTTCTGCGCATCTAACGACTCTTGCCAAGTTACGTGCCGGGCACTATACAAGCTAGCGTTTTGACATATAAAAACGCGTGATGTGATGTGTTATAGTGCTAATTGCCCACTACACAATCAATATCTAGTAGGCAAGTAATTTTCCATTGTCATGAAAAAAAAAAATGCAATGTAAAATCATCCATTCCTGAAAACCTAAACTGCTTTAATAAAAAAAAAAATCAAAACGGTCCAGGCGTCTTCGAGTAATCGGTGTACATACTCGTACATAGAATAAAAAACATACCACCCGAATTGAGAACCTCCTCCTTTTAGAAGTCGGTTAAAAACGAAATGGCTTTTATTTAATTGAACACAATCGCAGCCATAGTAGGTAGATACTGGTCTTGCCTTAAAACTATACGGACATGCTACTAGCCCGTTGATTAACTTACAAGTACTACCTGCTTCCGTCAATGACAATTAGTGACAACTGGACAATTTCTCGTACTTGACCTTTATTGCGAAGTCCAAAGTCAGATCATATATACCTACAATCAACCTGATTGGGCATGAACCCAAGTACTATACTTCTATACGTATAGTACTTGGGTTCATGCGAACATGCTCAGAACCGGATTAACCCTGTCAGAGGCCCTAAGGCAATGGCATTCTCGGGGCCCCTTTTCTTACTTTTGACTGACCAAATCGTGTGTGAACTGAGGAAACGCACATTAAGGGCTGTGGTTTTTAATATATTTGTTTACTTATTCCCAGATTTGTTCTAAAATTGTTTTAATTCTACTACTAAATCTAACGATTTGTATTTTGTGAGATAACAGTGAGGTCCCTAAGTTCACACGCACATCAAATTCTCGTTCGAAGAAACATGTTTTCTTGGTGTGTGCACTGGGCCTGGGCCCCTAGTTGATGCCGGGCCCCTAGGCAATTGCCTACTCCGCCTAATGGTTAATCCGGCCCTGAACATGCTCAAAGATGATAGATACTTAGTGTCTATACACTAAGTATCTATCATCTTTATGCAGTCCTAGCAGTCCCGCGGGGCTTCTTACGAAAAAACATAACCTCCTTCTTTTGTAGTCGGGTAAGCCCAGTACTTTCAAAAACTAGCGCGTTTAAACAAACAAACTTTTCCATTTTATAATATTAGTATAGATTAACTGTACCCGCGACTTCACTTGCTGCTTCGCTCGTAATATCCGATATCGGAATTCAGGAATAAAAAGTAGCATAGTTAGCTAGCAGGCTACCTAAGCTGTGCGTTCATTCTAAGGGACGCATAGTGCTAGCCGCCACTCAAGTATTGTCTATGAATAAGTTTTAGTCACCTTCCAACCAGTGTAAGGATGTCAACCTCAATGATCTAAATAAGCATTTCTCTTTCCTTCCCTTTTCTCTTGATCCGTCTGTTAAAGCTGCGACACTAGAGAGTCTTTCTAGGTTGCCGTTACCACTTTGTCCTCTCTTTAAGCTTAGTGATGTTACTGAGGTTGACGTTAAGAAGTCTATTCTTGCGATTACTTCTTCAGCAGTCGGTAACGATAAGTTGTGTTCAAGAATGATAACTCTTATCCTTTCCTCGTTACCTTCTGTTCTCACTCACATCTTCAACCACTCATTTTCCTCTTGCTCCTTTCCGTTTGTTTGGAAACAGGCTCACATAATACCTTTACCTAAAACTAACAATCCTACTTTATTAACCCACTTTAGACCCATTTCTATCCTCCCTTTTCTCTCTAAAGTTTTTGAGCACATAGTTCATAGACAATTATCATTTTTCTTGGCGTCAAACTCGATAATATCCCCTTTTCAAACCGGTTTTCGCTCGGGTCACAGTACTGTAACCGCGCTTTTAAAAGTGACTGATGACATCCGCTGGGCAATGGAGAATAAGTCCCTTACAGTTCTTGTATTACTGGACTTCAGTAGCGCATTCAACTCAGTGGATTTCGACATTCAATTTCAATTTATTTTTATTTGCGATAAGTGTTGGTACAATGTCGGTCTTAATATATATTATAAAAACATTATTACTATGGATCCTTAACACTTAGTCAAATGACTGTGACATGCAAACATTTTGTTTATACTTAATTAATAATATTACTTAATTAATAGTTGTTAACAAAATAATTTATGATTCCATTAAATTAATTATTAAAATTACAATTGAATAGCAATATTATTATTCTTATTATTAGAATTATGTTATATATTTAAATTATTACAATTGTTAATTATTGTTCAATGTCTTATTAAATATTTCGCTTACCGAGTAGAAAGTCTTTTCGTTAAGCCATGCTTTAAGACACCTTATAAATTTAGTAGTTGGTAAGATTTTAATGCTGTCAGGTATAGCATTAAATATACGACCGCACATTGCATAGCTATTCTTGTTATATAGTGCTGTTTTAGGAATTATGGGCAAAACAATTCTATTTTTGTGTCTAGAACTTTTTGGATACAGTTCATGAGCCTTTTTAAATAGTTCCGGGTACTTTCTAACAAATTTCGCGCATTCAAAGATGTACAGTCGGCCAAGAAAGTGGTGTACCACCCTAAGGTTGAATATCGCTTGCAGATTCATAGGTGATAAAGATTAGTTTCGCTTGCAGATCGATCTGACAACTTCTATTGCTGTCTTTATCTGATTATTGATAACGACTATTACTGTTTGTAACGTGACAGCTGTTCTTAGTTTGAACTTGATGGAACCAATGACGTCGTAAAATCAAAATTGTATCTACAAATTCAGAATTGTAATCAACAAGTTACATAAAATTGTAAAGGCACAAGGCGAGTCCACAAACCTACAATTTCTGTAAACTTGTAATTACAATATCAATAAAAAACAAGCTAAAAATAGATTTATCCTTTTATTAAATTTCTACAATCAATTTTAAAATACTTATAACAAACAAAAACATAGCATATATAGTAATATTTAGAAGATATTGAAAATTTTTAAAAATTAGAAACGGGTGTAACCGCCGTTGGCCTCTATAACCTCTAAAAGACGAGACCTCATTGAACCAACAAGCCGTGAGCAAATATCGGTTCCCCGCATTTCCTCCCAGATATAATTACAGTGACTAATAAGAGCTTGTTTGGTTCTTTCATTTTGATGCGACCATCGTTGGACCATAAGGCCCCAAAGATTTTCTATCGGGTTGAGGTCCGGCGATCTTGAGGGCCACTGAATTACCCTTACGTCAGTGTGTGAACGAAACCAGGCTCTTACGATCCTCGCATTATGAATTGAACAATTATCTTGAACAAAATCAAATTGTGGCACTTCGTTCTCCGGGTAAACATTACGGACTGTCGGTAGCATTGCATTCTGAAGCACGTCGATATAATTTACAGCCGTCGCTCGAGGAGGTAGAGAACACAATTCTCCTACACCATCCGTACTCATCCAGCCCCAAATATTTACGGAAATTCGACCTGATTCTCTATTTGGGATTACATGATCATCTTTATACCGTGTTGAATTATATCGCCAAAGGTGAAGACGTCCATGCTGACTGGATTTAAACGTTTTTTCATCACAAAACACTGTATTAGACCAATCAAACTCTAAGTGCTCTCTGGCGAAGTTCAGACGAGCAAGTCTGTGAGCATCCGTCAAATATATTTTCTTGGCGTAATGCCTGTGGTGCAACCCCATGTAATGTAGATGATTCCTTATTGTTTGGGCACTCACATCGAACATCTCCGCAAAATGTTTTGTGGGCTTAAAACCATTGATTTCATATTCCCGTCTCATGAATTCTCTATCGTTATTGGAGAGTGCAGGCCGGCGACCACTTCTTCTGTGATCCAACAAACTTCCCTCCTCTCCTTCACGACGAATCCAAAAGCGGACAGAACGCCTCGATATATTCAAATTCCGGGATATCGCACTGATACTGCTTCCCTCATTAAATTGGGCAATTATTTGTGCTCTTTCGGCAATGGTCAAGTTGGCAGGCATTGAGATGATTTTATATGCAGTTGATTGAAAAATAACACGGAAAATATATCGATTTTTTGCATATATTTGACAAAATGTCAATTGTCAGTTTTCTTTTTCAAATGGAATTCGGTTGTCTAAATAGTTTTTATTACTTTTGTTTGGAAACATTTCAATTGCTTTGTAGAAACTAATGTCCTTTTCATTTATACTAAAGGTTAAAATGTCATGTACTTATATGTGACATATGACGTATGAATACTAAATACATAGGTTTACGTCATGATAATGTTGTCTCTTTCAGTAATATCTTTTTATAACGAACCTTGTTGTAATTTTCGATGACCGGGAAACTAAATCAAAACTGGTACACCACTTTCTTGGCCGACCGTACAGACAGGGTAAGGTTAGTACCTTAAGCTTTTTAAAAAAGGGTTTGCACGATTCCCATGGGCGGATTCCTGCTATGGCGCGTATGCATTTTTTCTGTGCGATGAAGGCTCTATGACTTTCCGTTGAGTAGCCCCAGGTAATCAGACCATATCTCAATACAGAGTCAACGTAACCATAGTATGCGGATAATACTGTTTTTAACGCTGATGTTTTTGAGAGTTCGTATAGAACGTACACGAATTTATTAATTTTGCTGCATACTTTATTGACGTGGGCCTTCCAGTTGCAGTGTTTGTCAATTGTGATGCCGAGAAACGTCGTTTCGTTGACTTCGTTTAGTTTAAGTCCTCTATAATTAATGTTTAATGTCTTATGTTGTTGTCCGTACGTACTAAATTGCATAAAATTAGTTTTTGTAAGGTTCACGCGTAGATTATTTTTGTCAAGCCATGTTATTATTGATTCAATTGTGTTATTTATGTCAGTTGTATATTTATTAATGTCAGGATTATTTGATGTCATTATTAATGATATGTCATCAGCGAACAGGAAACATGGGTGATTAGTAACTTCCGGAAGGTCATTTATGTAGAGTAAAAACAGTAGGGAGCTTAGGATACCGCCTTGTGGCACACCGCACTTATTATGTTTATACTTTGACCTATATGTTTTTAGTTCTAGATTGCTGTCAATTTTTTCGATCTCTACACATTGCATTCTGTTATTTAAATAACTTTCAATCCATTGGAGTGCTGGGCCACGTATCCCATACTTGTCAAGTTTGTTTATTAGTAATTTATGTGACACAAAATCGAAGGCTTTCGTCATGTCAAAAAATATGCCCGTTGTTTGGATACGCTTATCTAACTTACTAATAATTGTGTGGATTAGGTTAAAACATGCTAATGTTGTGGATTTTCCTTTTTGAAAACCGTATTGTTCTTCCCTTATGATAGTATGCTTGTTAATGAAGTGAGTAAGGCGCTTGTGCATTGCAGTTTCAAATATCTTTGAGATTATGGGTATGAGAGTAATTGGTCTGTAGTTGTCTAGATCTTCTTTGTTACCTTTTTTGTGAAGAGGCTTCACCACTGATTGTTTAAGTAGATCAGGAAAACATCCCGATTCAAACGAGAGATTTACTAAAAATGATATGACTGGTGTTAATTCAACTGCGCAATATTTTAGAATTTTTGTTGCTAACTCATCATTACCTACTGAGTTTGTGTTGTTCAAGGCTAGTATAATTCTGTGTATCTCTTCATATCCACATGGATTCAGGAAAATAGTATCACTAACAGACTGTTTGAGGTTAACACGAGTATTTTTTTGGTTATTGTTTGTCAGATTAATCCAGTAGTCGTTGAATATTTCAGCAATTTTGTTTGGGCTCTTAACTACAGTACCTTTGTTTCTTATGTTTTGTATGAATTGTTTGCTCTTAGTACAGCTGGATTCTTTTTTTATCAGTTGCCATGCTGCCTTGCATTTGTTTTTCGCACTACTGATAAATTTATCATTGGTTCTTTTGATTGACCCATGTATGCAGCGTCGTAGGAGTTTAGAGTAATTTTTAAACTTTGTCTTATTTTCAATAGTTTTGTTAGCGTAGTATGTAATTCGTAGTTCTCTTTTGGTTTTGCAACTTGCTCTAATACCTTTAGATATCCATTTTAGTGTTCGTTTCCTGTTTGAAATCTTTATTCTTCTGATAGGAAAACATAATTTATAAAACAGACATATTATCTCGTAGAACTTTTCGTAGGCTCTGTTAATATTGGTTTCTTTGAATACTTCTGAGAATGATAGTTCAGACATACATTCTTTAAATTTGGCTATGTGATGCTCATTATAGTCCCTCCTAAATATTGTATAACTTTTTAAATCTGTTTCCTTCTTTTTCACGGGTATACTTAATAATTGTGCAGTATTATGATCAGAAAGACCCAGATGTAAAAGTTCACCTTTAGCCAATTTGATGTTGCTGATTAGGTGATCTATGCAAGAATTTTGTCGTGTTGGTTCATGTATGTGGAGCACTAGATCATAATTTTGAACAATTTCGATTAACGTTTTAGATTTACTATTTAATTGCAACGTGTTTATGTTCAAGTCACCTGCTATGACAATCTTTTTCTTAAATTTACGAGTCAAAAATTGCAGCACTGTTTCAAGTATTTCGAAAAACTTAGTGATATTAGAAGTGGGAGTTCTGTATACGCACAAAACAAAAATATTTTGGTTCATAACCTCAATTCCACAACATTCAAAGATATTATCAATACAATGGTGACTTAAGAATGCTATTTCCTTATATAACATACCCCTTTTTACGAGTATAGAGACTCCACCACGCTTTTGCCTTCTTGTCCTGCAGTAAGAGGTTGCCAAGCTATAGTCAGAGAACTTTATAAGGTTTTCATTACCTCTATCTATGAACGTTTCCGACAAGCAAATAATATCCGGGCTGATTTTAAGCTCTGAAAGTTCTGATAAATGTATTTCTATTAAATGAATTTTACTTAATAAGCCGGCGATGTTTTGGTGAACTATTCTTAAGAATTTAGTCTCGAAAAAAGGTCTGTGTGCCTGCAACACAGAGGTCATCATTTTGGGACATGCTTACGTGATTGCCGTTAGAAGTACCGGGTACGACTTCCTCGATGGAGTTTATATCATTTGTTTGCGTACTAGAGTCTTTTAATATAGGTTTTGTTTCCGTAATGCGTCTTCTTAGTACCAGTAGGTCGTGGGTTGGAGCGGGAGGATATCTTTTAAGATTTAATAATCGCTTCGTATGGTCAGGGTTTTTATAAAAATGTAAGAATTTTGAATCGTAATCAATTTGATCTAGAATTGAATTAATCTTGCCGCATAATCCATAAGCATTAAATTCATTAAATTTAGCATTGTAGTCCACAAATGTGCAGTCGCTCGATTGTTTACAAATTAATCTTAGAGTATCATTAACTCTTTTTTCATTTAGGTGATCGGTTTTAAAGACTTTTAATACTAGGCTAGGACATTTTATACATTTCAGAAACACGCACAATTCTGTAATAATTTGAAACGGGTTAGTGTCATGTTCGCCAATACATAGTATAACACGGTCTTCAGAAGATATCTCGAACATTTTTGCGCTTTTCAGTATTTCTTCTGTATTAGCGTGAGGTTTTATTATTGAAATGAATTGATATCTATTGTAGCGGCTGTATTTTCTTGATTTTATAATGTGTTGTGCCAGTCCCGTGCACTGCCTACTGCCAAATATAAACGCTCTTTTGATAGGCATTGGTTTTAGTCTAACAGGCACTGGATCAGGCTGTGATTCAAAAGCTGTTTCTGTTTGCGTTCGCGGTGATAATTGATAGTCGGTATTAGACTGTGGGTTTGATATAGGTTTGGCCGAGTTTTTTGTATTAGAGCCATATTGGATGGTACGTCCTGTTTTCTCTTCTAGCGTAGGGTTCGGTTGTGGTTTAAAATTACATATCTTGGTCAGGGAATCCTCATTTTTTTTTTGTGTGGAAGTCATGGGACTATTAGAACTATTAGAGAAACTATCAGTGAGTCGCCGCCTGGCACGTTTTGAAGAACTCGAAGCCATGTTTTTCCGCAGTGATGAAAGTGGACTAGTGCATAACTGTTTTAGTATGGCCATTTCTTGTGTCAGATTATTTATTTGTTTTTTTAGGTCGGAGTTTTCCAGAATAATATTATCCAATTCATTTTGGGTGCTTGCTAAATTTGACTTCAACTGTTTTAACTCATTTTTCATTTCTTCTGTGCAGTAGTTTTGTACGTTGGATGACAGGTCTAAACTTCTGCCCAGCAGGTCTTCCGATAAAGTAGAATCAATAGAATTATCATTTTACTAGGTATCCTCAAATCTATCAATTTCTCTTCTTCCACTTTAGCCTGGTTCGGTTCTTATCTTCGGGGACGCTCTCAGTGTGTTCGCCTGGAGGAGTCCTTCTCTGATTGGTGTAGCCTCACTGAGGGTGTTCCTCAGGGTAGCGTTCTCTCTCCTCTTCTTTTTTCAATTTTCATAAACTTTGTTACAAGAGTAATCTCCTTTAGTTTTCATCTCTACGCAGATGACTTGCAGTTTTACCGACATTTTACTGTAGCTGACGCGGGTTCTGCAATTGCTTCAATGAATCATGACCTGGCTTGCATCAGCGTTTAGGCTAAGTCATTTGGTTTGCAAATTAACCCATCTAAATCCCCGGCCACAATCATTGGCAGCAGATTCGTTCGCAGTGCGGCTGTTGTTGCATCTCTAATGCCTTTATATCTCGATGGTGTTCGCATTGACTATACCGAAACCGCTAAAGATCTGGGTGTAGTTATTGACTCCAATCTCTCGTGGCGTGCTCAGGTCTATGAGGTCAGCCGAAAGGTAAATTTTTCCTTTCATTCGCTGAAATGCCTTCAAAGTCTTCTGCACTTGAAGACTAAAATTTCTTTGGCACAAACACTTATTCAGCCAATTATAGATTATGCCGATGCCTGCTATTTGGATGCTACCGAGGACCTATTAAACAAGCTTGAGCGCTTGCAAAATCTGTGCATTCGCTTTGTTTTCGGTCTTCGAAAGTATGACCATGTTCCTCACCTTCGCAAGCAATTCAAGGGGCTCCCAATCCGTCTTCGCAAGAACACTAGGATTTTGTGTCTCCTCTTCAACATTTTACACAACCCGTCTTACCCTTCCTACCTGCGTGAGCGTTTTTCTTACGCTCGTTCTAGCGACGTACCGTGTAGATCACACCTTAGATCCCGCCTTAAATCTCATCCTCATAAAACTAGCTACTACTCTTATTCCTTCTCTGTCCATGCTGTAAGATTGTGGAACTCACTTCCGCCTAGCATTCGTGATTTAAAAACTATATCTCTATTCAAATGTCGATTAAAAGAGCATTACCTTTCCTCTTAACTGTGTTAATTATTTATGTATATATTTATATTATATGTTTATATATTCTAACATTATGTATTTATTTAAGTATATGTTATTTTTATTGCATTATAAGTATGTGTTAGTATATTTAATATTTTAGTTTTAGTTTTAGACTTCACATATTCATATTTATTTCTCTTCTTGTTCTCACACACTATTGTCTACATTTCTTTTTTACTTCTCCTTTCGCAGGTCTACTGGAAGAAATTTCTTAAGAAATAAGCAGAACTTTTGTGTTCAAATATTATAATTATGCTTATCTTAATGTATTTTACTGTGTGTACATAAATAATAAAATAAATAAATAAATATCATTCAAATGCGTTTGGGTTCATTGAGTAACAAACATCCGTTTAAACTTTCGCATTTATAACATTAGTACTTAAGATTCATTATTTTATTTGAAAAAAGCACAAAAAGTATGAATAAGTAGGCTAAAATAAAACGAAAATCTCGCTAATATAACTATTGCTAATCATGCGGTTTTTTATTGATTGTCGAGTTAAATTATTGTGTAATACCTACGTAACTTATCTGTTACAAAAAAGAACTATACTATCGACCAACAACGTGTTGGCCATCTCATATCAGCTGTTCTTTTTAGGGTTCCGTACCCAAAGGGTAAAACGGACCCCTATTTCTAAGACCCCACGGTCCGTCTCGTCTGTCCGTCTGTCACCAGGCTGTATATCATGAACCGCGATAGTTAGACAGTTGAAATTTGCACAGCTGATGTATTTTTGTTGCCGCTATAACAACAAATACTAAAAATAGAATAAAATAAATATTTAAAGGGGCTCCCATACAACAAACGTAATTTTTGTGCTCGTTGTTGCTCGATATTGATAACGGCAACAGGTAGACGCTTGAAATATTCACAGAATATTTAGTTATATATTAAATTTAGAACTAAATAATTAAATTAAAATAAAAATAATATTTAAGGGGGGCTCCCATACCGCAGACATGATTTTTTTGCCGTTTTTATAGATAATGGTACGGAACCCTTCGTGCGCGAGACCAACTCGCACTTGGCCAGTTTTTTGTTTTACAGATAATACATTATAATAACGTTTCAATGCGAATTATAATAAATACATATATTGATAGGTACCTCTGGTGAAACAGGTGGCGCTCGGAGAGGAGCTCCATCTTTAAGTTATAATTAAGAGAAGGGAATTCATATTATACTAGCTTTCGCCCGTGACTTTATTCGCGTGGGAGGTTTTTCCCGCGTAAATCCAGTGTGTTATTCCAGCATGTCAACTATCTACATATCGTCGCTTTTTTTTTTTTTTAATCGTGGCAAAATTATCAAATATGTCCTCCCACCCCGGGCAGGGTGGGAGGGACTGTCAGACTTTTACTGACTAAAATCCACGGTGCTCCTTCAATAACCTTTTACGTACCAGGGTCACGGTAATGGGATGAGTCCCACGACCCCGGCAGGCTTCGGCCCTCTACGGGGGGGCCTCGTCATATTGCTGACGCTCTTTGAGGCGCGCGTGGAACACAACGCGCCGTCGACCCGGGCATGGTCCATGGTCGGACAGCGAGTTGCCCTTTACTCGCTGTCCGCATGCCCGCGCCTACGGTGGCCGGAGATCGTCGGCCGACGTCCGACGCCGTGGGCGTCTACCACTGCGGCTGGGCTGGAGGGAGGACGCCATTCTCTCCCTCACGCGGCCCGCCTCCTTCTTCGGAAGCATGACTGCTTCGCAGAAGGAGGCGACCGCTTCCCACTCCCTCTCGCCCCGCAGCATGGCCTCGACCAATGCCGGGCGCGAGAGGTCTCCGCCTATTGCCGCCGTGAGGACACGTCGGTGCTCTGCCCAAGCGGGGCAGTCCTGCACCGTGTGCTCGACTGTGTCCTCAGGGCGACCCTCGCAGTGGTGACACCCAGGCGTTTGTTCCTTTCCCATCAGACACAGGTACCTCCCGAAACTTCCGTGTCCGGTGAGGACCTGCGTCATGCGGTAGGTCAGGACGCCGTGACGCCGATCTAGCCACTCCTCAAAGACATATCGTCGCCTTAGAGTGAAAACCTCGGGAGTACATTTTTGTCCAAATTTTTTTTATTGCGTTTCCAGAAAGCAATCCTAGCAACGCACATCCATGGATTATGCATTTCTGAACTGTTCGTTATTATGCATAATATTTTTCATATTATACATAATATCGAACAGTTCTGGATATAAAAATGGGTTAACTTTGCATATAAATTAATAAAAAAAAACATAAAAGAAACCGTACAAAAATTTTATAGCACGCAGTTTTTTCTTCCTCCTGAAAAGTTACTCCTTTTTCACTTACGAGGTTTTCACTCTAAGGCGTCGATATGTACATATATTTCATTGAGATCCGTTCAGTAGCTTTTGCGTGAAAGGGCAACAAACATACATATTCAAATTTTTTGTTCTTAATCTCCACTTTCCAATTGATGAGCAAAGGGCCTACCTAACTGTCCATTCTTCTCTGTTCGTTGCCTATTTCGGCCAATATCCTATGGTCCCACTTAATTCCTTAATTCCTACGTATCCAGTACCTACAACAATATATTTAGAATGATGTTAGGACTGCCCCGCTACTTTAGTGCGTCTGAAATGTTTGCGCAGTACCAAACTATAATAATAATAATATTCCACAACTTTTCACACAACGCCATCTAGTCCCAAACTAAGCAGAGCTTGTGGTATGGATACTAGACAACTGATAAACATACATATATATTTCGAAATACATACATATTATAGATAAATTACACCCAGACAAAGAACAAATGACCGTGCTCATCACACAAACATTTGTCCTAGGTGGGAATCGAACCCACGACCTTGCGCATAGCAGTCAGGGTCACTGACCACTTTACCAACGGGCCTGTCTAAAACTGACGGCTTTCAGGCCGTCTTACGCAAAAAACGGCCTCTCTTGGCAAGTAAAAACTAATAATTAAGTCGTTGAGTACATCTTGTATAGGTATGAGAGATGAAGAGGCAAGTATTTACCTGTTCATCACATTTTCACATTTTTCAAAATGCTGTTATTACTGACCCGCAACCTGACCAGGTTCAAGACCAGGTAAAAGCATTCTGAAAATGTTGCGAAGAATTTTTACTCCCCTATTTTGGGACTTTTGTATGGGTGATGAACAGGTAAATACTTGCCTGTTCATCTCTCATACAAGATGTACTCAATTACTTAATTATTAGTTTTACTTGTATTTGTTTTTCTAACTTTTAAGCGTGTATACTTACTAATATCATGGATTGATGTTGTCCGAATTAAATTAATCACTTCTATATTAAAATATTGGTATCTATGTTGCTGCATTAAAACTATCTGGCTATGGGTCTAACTTCATCCCAAAAATAATTTGTTTGTCGTAGTTCATTATGTATATAGTAGATACGAGCAACTCGAAACACCATAAACAACCTTGATAAAAGTGAGAGGCATTCAATGAAAACATATTTACTTTGTATCATTTTCAGGCCATAAATTAAATTAATAGAAGCAATAGTTTAGTCACAGGATTTTTTTAAGTTTTGTCTTAGTTAAAATACAATGCCTACTAATATAATGGCGTCTTTATGACTTTCCAATGGTCAACGACTGACACTTCATTGAACGAAATGGCCTATATTGGTAATCTCGTACATAATGACAAGAGAATGTCTGACTTACCTAAGCGGTAATCTGCTAAAAGGAGATGTTCCAGAAATGTATGGAGCCTGGGCTAGCAATATGTACACCACATGTAAA
This sequence comes from Tholera decimalis, assembly GCA_943138885.2. Lineage (NCBI taxonomy): Eukaryota > Metazoa > Arthropoda > Insecta > Lepidoptera > Noctuidae > Tholera > Tholera decimalis. Next base: position 20,589,670 of record OW964557.2, read on the forward strand.
TATAGCTGTATAATGTAGTAACCGTCTTTTATAATGTTAATTTTCTATAATTGGGTGCTCCAAATGGAGAAATGGCTAAGTCCACTTTTTCAGTTTTTGGTAATAAATAAAATAAGCATATTTAGTTTTTTTGAAAACAAACCACAGGACATGTTGAAATTAAAATACCATTCAGTTATGGTACACAATATACTCTTTATTTTAGTATATAAAACAAAACATAAAAAAGCATTTATAATAACTTTAATTAATAAAATAATAATTTGGACTTATCATAAATCAACAGGACTTATATTTCCCTCTTTTTAAGGACTAAGGAATTTGACAAATCAAAATTAGCTTCTTTAACAGTATTCTATTAATCAAAAATGAGTAACACCTATTAGCCTTTAAAAATAACTAGGCTAGTTACTCTATTTCGTCATCCAATTCCTTAACAATTTCACTTTCATTTAATTTAGCCTGTTCCATAATCAAATTTTCATAGAATTTTCTTTTTTCTTGTAGTACAAATCGAATAAGTTTTTTAATGTCATTAATTTTAGCTTCTTTAATTTTAATAGCATCTTGATAACAATCAGCAGGAACATCTCGATGTTATCTAGATATACCTACTCTATATAAATAAAATCTTTAAAGTTATCGCCAGTCATTGAATCAGAAAAGGCTGGCTTTGCACGACGACAACCTGAAATTCCCGGTATTGTTTGTTTAATATTATCATTATAGTAAGTTTTATAATCTTTAACTTTTAATACTCTTTCGTTACCTCGTTGTTCTTCTCGCTCTCCTCCTCTCCTATCTATTTGTCCTCGTTCAATCAGGTTCTTTTCTAAAAATACAACTTCAAATTTCTTGGCATTTCTACTGTTTACTACAAAATTGACATACCTTTCAGGTTCGTATGTTTTTTCATGTTTTAATTTTTTGTCTTTCTATGAGAGCAAAATCTCTATCAATGGGCATCATTAAATGCCCAGGAATTATATAATGTACAGAAATTGTTTGAAACAAGCCTTTCGCACACAAATGACCGAAATACGTAAAAATAAATCTGTTTTTATTTTGACTGAAACGATTACTTATCACAAAATATTTCTAAATGGGATTGGTATGGGATTTTATGGTGTAAAAAATATTTATCCAAAGCAGTTATTACTTCGTTCGGCCCTTTATGGGCATAATTTTCCGTAAACAAGTACATAGTCGCTGAGTTTTCTTTTAAGTTATGTATACCTATATAGGTATATAGATTTTGAAATATTAATTTTGATTTTAATTTAGTCCTTTTTCAGTAATAATTTACGGACTAAGGGATTTATAGTACTTGGGGATTTTCGGTACTGAAAGTATCGTCAATTATAATTTTAATAGTTTTCAAAAACCCACTTAGGAATATCATAACAAAAAAATTGTTGGACGTAGGTATCGATAGAGAAAAACGGCCGATCAACCTGTGCTACTAGTGTAAAAAATCCCTAACTAGGACTTGGGGATTTTTCGAATTGGGACACCCAATTTCACTTTATTTTAGTGTGATATTCAAATTAACTCGGGAGAGCAACACAAAAAATATGGTTGATCGGCCATGTTGCTGTTGAACAGTGATGCGAATGTCATTTTAACATGTCGCCTTGACGAATCGATATATCAAAATATAGATATTTTTCATAAAATAATTGATAAATATCGGCGTTATTTTAAATCTCAATAAATCGATATTTATTTATTCGTTTTAGAATAATTGGTTTAACGAATACTAATCTTGTCATATCCGGGGAGTAGTTCAAATGCTAATCATCAGATCGTCAGCACGTTTGCGCCATAAGAATATGCATATACCTTCAGGTTAGTTTCGTTTTTTTGTGGCCACGAGATTGCGTAGTGCCAAAAACCACGTAATGTAATACACTTATTGTTACCTACGTGCGTTACCTTTACAAAAAATATCGATACATCGATTTTCTTTATTTTTATATATATACCTAGATAATAATAGGTATAGCTTAAAAATATCGATTCTATATTTGTCAATATGTTTTTTCCACTTGCCCATCCCTACGACTCACATAAAGACGTCACGAAACTCAAATCTGTCAAACTTCATGTCAAACACGACTGTCATGGCTGCTCTAAAACAAGGGTTATCATGATAAAAATCTTCCCAAATAATAATTTATCACAGCTACCTCTACCCGTCTCCAAATCATTTTTTGGGTAATTTTATGATAATCCCTATTGTTTTTTCGATTCATTTATGTGGTGTACATAGAGGTAGCCCAAAATGAAACATCTCCTTTTGGCCAGTTCCTTTGATCAGTGACCTATCATTCGCACGTCATTGTGCAGTCATAGCTTTTTGCTGTTTGTGGATACTGGATAATAAAATAATGATGTTTATTTTGCAAATATGTAGGTTCTAGGTAATAAAAAACTATTACAAGTAATTTTTCATAAACGTAACCTACTTGAGGCCGGTGTTTCCTAAATGTCCATTCTACCTTGACAAGAAACACCGAAACAAACTCGGAGGTCAACATCTCGTTTGAAGTCCGGAATAATGAATAGCCGGATATCCGGCTGAACGTTACCCTTTAGTGCATCGCAAAAAGTGACCTAAGTTTAATAGTTTTCCAAAATATCTTTCAGCATGTTACAGCATTGTATAGGTATCGAAAGACTTATTTAGCAAAAGAGTTCAGGTGATTTTATACTTTTTATTGATTTTTTGTCGTTATTTAAGCGCTACGGTATCGGACTTGTGATCGAGAGGTTGCGGGTTCGAACCCCACCCATTACTATTGCCGTGAACCCACTGCAGACACAAGCATTTTAAGCTTAGTTGGAAAGGTTAACAAGACGTTAGTAATGTTAATTCTAAACATATTGATAGTTTACCTTTAAAAAAATTGCGATGTTTTCATAAATACTGCATGTGGTGTTGCCTCTAATTAAATGGAAACAATTGCTGGTTTCTCAAATTAAATAAATATAATTTAAGTACTAACTAGTTTTATCTTTTCCTCTAAACTCTTTCGAAAAAGTACTTGACTAACTATTTATACCTAGCTATGTTGCGTATGTCTACCATCATTCTCATTAAAAATCGGTTCATTCATTTCTAAGAATTATCTAGTTTGTATGAAACAGCGCAAAAGTTAAACTGGAAATGGAAATGAAAATATATAGGTACCATTTCGCATTTCAGAGCATAATCGGCATAATCTCAACGAATCACTTACTTCAAAGATCTACCTATATAGCTTTCCGCATAAGGCGGTGCTTCATAACATTCTACAGATGTGTCTATGTATGTAGATACTCCAGTTCCATGCAATGACCAGTCTTGTATAGCCCATCTTCATAAATTAACATTATAGCAATGTGAGAAAAATATAAAAAAAAAATTGCGCACAGTGTAATTTATCTTTTACAACATTTACTTAAACATGATATTATTAACGGATAAGGCGATAACAAATGCTAATTTACAGTGCAACTCTAAAAATACAACGTTAACAAAATATATAACATACTAGTAACTAGTAAGCATACTTGGTAATATGCCATTTATTTACTGCTTATGGTACCTATAAAACAATAGGTACCTATTTTATTTGCTTTTGATTCGAATATTAAGTTAAGTCTAAGTATAAAAAGTAATTAATATACCAGCATTAACTATGCTATAACATTCCATGGTTTCCCGCTGCCCTTAATCGTGGGTTTTACCTGGAACAAATAATACAATATATTATATGATAAAAATAAAAACTAATACATACGACGAACACTAGATAGAAGGTGCAACGGTTTTCGTTTTGAATGTTGTGTTCTAAATAAAAACCAAAATTATTTCTAAAGACTGATTATAATTAGGCAAGTGGGATATAGTTTTTGTGTGTAAATTTTGGTTACTCACGGTAAAAAAAAACTATGTTAAAATTGAAGTACCTATACAAAAGGCTAGGCTGTTGTTCAGTGCTGCGAATATTATTCGTAATTTGATCTGCATGTTACGCAAACACGTTATTTACAAAAATAAATATTTACTACCTTTCGCTTGCTTGCATTTTTTTGGAAAAGTAGGCAAAAGAGCAATATAATTTGTTTACCTTTTTGGTAATTAAATCTTCGCAAGCCATCCGGATACGAGCGCAAGTCGCTGGTGTATCCAATACAAATTCTGGAGACACTCCACTGTCCAACCTGGCTGCCTTTATAGCTTCTTGTATTGCGAAAAACACTGATGCGGCTAGAAACAGCGGCGGCTCTCCCACAGCCTAAAATTTAGATTATTATTCTCTAAAATTAAAATTAAATCTTACATAGCTATTTCGATTATGAAAATATACCTTAGATGAATAAACTGCACGTGGATTCGGAGCTCCCTTTAGTAACGATACATTAAAGACTTTCGGAATATCAGAAAATCCCGGTATTTTATAAGCTCCAGGTCCTCGTGATAATACTTCTCCATCAGCGGAGAATACCATTTCCTCCAAAGTGTAAAAACCATAGCCTTGCATAAAGGCACCTTCTATTTGTCCTATATCTATTGCGGGGTTCAAACTTTCTCCGACATCCATTACAATATCCGTTTGGAGAATTTGATGGTCACCAGTTAAACAATCAATGATAACTTCAGAACATGCTACACCATAAGTGAAATATTCAAATAGATTTCCAGAATTTGTCTCAGGATTATATTCTATCTTTGGTGCAGCGTAAAATCCTGTAGCAGATAACTGTACCCTGTTCACATAAGCATCTATGATCCAATCTTCCCATTTTCCAATTGGATTTTTAGCTTTGAAAGGCTCCAGTCGTGATTTCAATACTTTGCATGCTTCTACTACAGCCATCCCATATAAATCAGAACTTATGCTTGCAGCTGTTGGTGAGCTGTTAGGAACTTTATCAGTTGACATTTCGCTAATGTGAATTTTAGTGTAATCTATTTCTAGAGCCCTTGAGGCCACTTGTATCATTTTAGTGAAGAGTCCTTGGCCCATTTCTATTCCTCCGATTGAAAGTAGGACCGATCCATCTTTATAAATCATCAGAAGTGCACCTGCCTGCATCAGGACATCGATTTGGAAAGATATTCCATATTTTGTGGGTACTAGGGTGATGCCTTTCTTCTTCCATCGGTTTTGCCTAAAAAGTTAAATTTTATTAATACCATACCATTAATTTACTTTTACCTACAAAAAAAAACAAAGTGTTGGTCTTTTAAACTTAGATAAGTTTATATATTTATACATACCTATGTGTTACACTGCACTTCTAATCGACTGGAAAGATTTCATCATTTTTTATGTCTTTGAGTATAGTGGAAAGGTTTAGATATAATATACCTAATACATTTGAAACAGTAGATAGATAGATATAACATTAATTTGGTACAACAGGAGACACAAAATACAATTTACATAAAACACGTAAAACCAGAAAATAAAACGTACAATAGGAACAAACATAATGAAAGAAAGTGAAAATTCATACTTAAAAAAACTTTTAAACGAGACGAGTGCGCTGTGTCTCAAGTTTGCACCAAATGGGCGCCCAGCTCAGCATGTGCCAGGTAGGAAATACCTAGCGCTAATATTCTGCTGGGTCCCTGCATATTACTTTACTCTGTAGTCCCTGCAGTGACATACAGATGCCCCAGTAGCGATAACGCGGATATTATGATGTGTACTGTGTTTATTCTGTAGTGTTCTGTGTGTTTAATTGAGTGGAATATAAAATAAATGTAAAAAAAAAAATTGCAAAAAATAGAAACGACTTCCATATCAAAACACTCCAAAGCCAAAAATAACTTTAATTTCGGAAGTCGGTGTTATTGGTTTTGGATTTTCTTTTTTTTTCACACCGCCTTCCGAAATTAAAGTTATTTTTGGCTTTGGAGTGTTTTGATATGGAAGTCGGTTCTATTTTTTGCAAAAAAAAAATATTTTCACGCTTTTTAGTGGGTCGGTTTGTAATTTATCTAATTACAATAACTTATCACCTTTTACAAAATACTGCTTTTCCCGATGCATAGCCGTAAATTTTTGAGGAGTTCTCCTGGTACTTGACCCTCAGCTCTACATCACCTTATGTATTGTGACGAGTATAAAGTGTTCAACATCCGTACTCAAGTAATCGAAACGCAATCCACGAAATACTTATTATTGAGGAGTTTCAGTGGCCATCTGTGGTCTTCATCATCAGTTCAACTTCCCCAAATGGTACTTTTCGGAAGCAACTGCTCAAGGTACTATAAGAAATACCCAAAACGCTATAGGTGTGCCTATAATATTTGAAGAGTTCCCTCGATTTCTCCAGGATCCCACATCAGATCCTGATTTTGTAACAATGGGACTAACTAGAAAGTATACCCATTCAAACGCAAAAAGAATTTTTCAAATCGGTCCAGCCGTCTCCGAGTTATGAGGTAACATACATAAAAAAAAAGTTCAAGACGAATTGTAAACCTCCTTTTTTTGAAGTCGGTTAAAAATACAAATAAAATATGAACATAATGGGAGTGTGTGTGTTACATATAATTAAATATTATACTTAATGTAATAAATAAAACAAGTAAGCCATTTTTAACCGACTTCAAAAAAAAGGAGGAGTTTCTCAATTCGTCTTGAACTTTTTTTTTATGTATGTTACCTCATAACTCGGAGATGGCTGGACCGATTTGTAAAATTCTTTTTTTGTTTGAAAGGGTATACTTTCTAGTTGGTCCCATTTTCATCACGTTTGAATTTGATGATGGAATCATGAAGAAATCGAGGGAACTCTTCAAGTATTATACACGGTATTCTACGGGGTATTCTTCAAGTATGGCACACCTATAGCGTTTTGGGTATTTTTTATAACTAACTGTAACTTGTGCAGTTGCTCTCGAAAAGCACCATTTGGTGAAATGGAACTGATGATGAAGACCACAGAAGGCCACCGGAACTACTCAATAATAAGTATTTCGTGGGTTGCGATTAGATTACTTGTATATGGTTTTTAAGCACTTTATGCTCGTCACAATGCATATGGTGAAGTAGAACGAACTGATGGTGATGTACCAGGAGAACTCCTCAAAAATTAACGGCTCAGCACCGGGAAAAGCAATATTTTGTAAAAGGTGATAAGTAGTTGACATTTTGGCTTTGGTAACTAGACAAATTACAAACCGACCCACTAAAAAGCGTGAAAAAAGATTTTTGCAAAAAGTTTTGTTTGATATGGAAGTCGGTTCTCGACTTCCATATCAAAACACTACAAAGCCAAAAATAACTTTAATTTCGGAAGGCGGTGTCAAAAAATAAAAGAAAATACAAAACAAATGACACCGACTACCGAAATTAAAGTTATTTTTGGCTTTGTAGTGTTTTGATATGGAAGTTGGTTCTACTTTTTGCAAATTTTTTTTTATAACTGAGGAACCACTACGATCGCATTCTTTTGTTACGAAAGACAAAAGTTCCATCAGAATAGTCTATCGGGACCGCTAAATAAAGTCAATATTAGAATAACGTTATGATTACCTGTTAAATTCCTCAACGTCTTCCTTTCTTTTCCAATAGTTAGAAGATTCTATACATTCGTTCCAACATCTTGACAAAGTACAATACGTAAGTTTCTGGTTATAATGAGTCAATGAGCCCTCCTGGTAAAGGTTTATTTCAACAATCTGTTCGTAGCTCTTTCCTAATGTCACGGCTATATGGCGCATCATAGTTTCGGCAGCTAACATTGATTTTGGTGCACCGAAACCTCTGAATGCTGTGTTCGAAGGCATATTCGTTTTGCAAAGATATCCATGTACTTCAATATTTGGTATGAAGTAGCAGTTGTCTATGGACATCAAAGCTCTCTCCATCATCTGTTTAAAAAAGGAACTTTATTCAAGTACAAACGAATACAATTTTTACATTTACGTAGGCGACGGCATAAAAGAAGCTCTTAATAAACACCAAATAATTAGGATCTAAATCACCCAGATCGAACATTTGCTTTGTCGGGAAATAAATGATTAAGTATAATTGTTATTTTATTGTGAAAATTATTTAGTTATTTATTTTATTAATTAAAATTGTATATACAATTGTGGTACATCGGTGGACTTAATGCAACAAGGCATTCTTTACCAGTCAACCTTTGGGTCATTTTAGTAACGTCTCCGAAAGTTCATAATTACATTCGGTAACATTCGCTACCTAAAAACACTAAAAATAAACTTCCCTGATCACTACTAATAAATTATAAATTATAATCTATACTAATATTATAAAGCGGAGAGGTTTGTTTGTTTAAACTCGCTAATTTTCGAAAGTACTAGATGGATTCAGATGATATAGTAGCTTGAACCTTGAGGAAGGCTACTTTTTAACAGACTACAAAAGAAGGATGGCTTTGTTATTACCACGGAAGCGATGCCCCGCGCGACTGCTAATAATCCATACTTCCATTCCATACTAATATTATAAATGCGAAAGTACGCCTAAACTGCTGAACCAATTTAGATGAAATTTGGCATGGGTATAGTTTAGGACCCTGGGAAGGACATAGGATTATGATATCCCGTTTTTATCCCGATATAAGGTTCCCGTGGGATAGTTTTCGAATTGCACGCAGACGCAGCCGCTGGCAAATGCTAAATTAAATTAATTAAATTTGATTTTTAAATTTCAATCAGAATAGATTAGAACCTTGGGAAAGACATATTATTGCTTTTATCACGATATAAGGTTACCGTGGGATAGTTTTCTAATTGCACGCGGACGCAGCCGCTGGCAAAAGCTAAATTAAATTAATTAAATTCGATTTTTAAATTTGGTATGGGAATAATTTAGGACCCTGGAAAAGACATAGGATAGTTTTTATCCTGGAAATCATCCCTAAAGGATGAAAAAAGTGTGTTGGAGTTTCGTATAGGGAATCAATAATGTCCCTGCCCTCCCCACACACATAATACACTTAGACCGCTGAACCGATTTAGATGAAATTTGGTATGGAGATAGTTTTAGACACTGGAAAAGACAGAATAGTTTTTATCTCAGAAATCATCCCTTAAGGATGTAAAAGAGGTGTTGGAACTTTGATTTCCCCCTCTCAATTCATTCAAATTGCGTATTCAAGAACCACTAGAAACATTTTTTTTAATTACACAACTATATGTAGGCCATGCAAATCTTTGTTTAGGACTGGGGTCGACCCGACGTCATGCACCAGTCAACCGTTACGCCAACCGTGTCGTTTAAATTTTAACCAATCAAGTTAATATACGAATCATTTCTATTTTAAAATCGGGGATTCGGGACAATATGCGGCTGCCCTTTTGAAAATAGGAGAAGATCGTGTGGCAACAGATATCAACGGGATGATTTATATGAGCTCTGAATTCTGTAACATAGTCCAAGATACAGATAATTTAATAAACCACGTTTATTCAGATTTGAAAACAAATATGAGGGATAGAGTATGGCTGCGTGAAAGAGCAATTTTGACACCGACTAACGAAATTGTAGGGCAGATCAACGAAAAGATTATGTCTCATGTGGATTGTGATGTCGAGTATCTGTCCGTCGACAATGTCATGGATATTGAGCAAGTGACATCGTACCCTGTAGATTTTATCAACTCTCTGGAATTGTCAGGGTACCCAATCACATTATTTGAGGCTTAAACTTGGTGTCCCAGTCCTGTTGATGCGTAATCTGGATTCACCAAGGCTCTGTAATGACACGCGACTACAAATTACACACCTATGACGCAATGTTGTTCAAGCAATTATGACAGGAACAGCAAGCGCTGAAAACGTATTTATTCCTCGCATTCCAATAATCCCGACCGATTTGCAATTCCAGTTCAAAAACCTCAAATTTCCCCTAAAAGCAGCATTCTCAATGACCATAAACAAAGCTCAAGGACAGACACTGAAAGTCGCAGGTGTACATTTAAAAAAATACTGCTTTTCCCATGGGCAACTGTATGTGGCGTGCTCACGAGTATCAAGCTCACAAAATCGACACGTTTTAGCCAAGGACGGGAAAACCAGAAACGTAGTTTACAAAAATGTATTGCAAACTACGTTTATGGTTTTAAAAAGATAAATTTTAAATACTGTTTGTCTCTTTGGGGATGGATGGACCCTAGTGATGGCTTTTTTAAATATTATATGCGTTTTTTAACCACCCAAAAAGGTGTGGTACACCTTTTAGGCAACAAGAATTATTGAAAAAGTATAAATAAACGCGGGCGAAGCCGCGGGCAAAAGTTAGTAGTATAATATTTTACAAAGTAATAAATATTGTGTACCGCTTTATGGAACAAAGCATTATGCACAATTAACATCCTGGACCAATACTTTTTTCCGAGGCGTCTAGATAGGATAGGTATCTCGATATGAGGATGAAGTTGGTCATCCCCGCATGCACCGTTCTTTGCATATGTTGTTCTACTTTAAAGATCTACCCATACGGTTGATATTAACATATTAAGTGTGAGGATAGAGACAGGCAATTAAAATTGGCCAAGTGCGAGTCAGACTCGCCCATGAAGGGTTCCGTAGTAACTATAATAATATAATATATATATTTATTTGATGAATAAAAAAAAAGCCTTAAAAATTTCTTAAAACTAGCTTATTTACATTTGCACAACTACGCTTAATACCTTTGTTTTTCATAGTGTTTGTATGAATTACAAAGTTATATTTGCGGTTTTAGAAAATATGCTGTATCTCAAAAACTGCTGATCCGATTTCGTTCAAACTAATTTTGGTTGAAAGTTTACGTTAAGATATATAGACATATATTATTTTTAGATTTTTCACTCCATTATTATAGAAGTTAGAGGGGGGGACACACATTTTACCACTTTGGAAGCTTATATCTTTTAAACGATTGACTTTATGAAAAAGTGGTTTTAGAAACCCTTATATCATTTTTAAAGATACTACACACGCATAGGTTTCATGAAAAAAAAATATTTTCAGTTCTAGTTCCATGTATGGGGACCCCCTTTATTTTAAATATTTTTTTTTTCTGAATATCGGAAAGCGGTTCACAGAATACATCTACCTACTGAGTTTCACGTGTATAGTCTTAATAGTTTCGTAATAAAATGGCTGTGACATACGGACGGACGGACAGACAGACAGACAGACAGACGGACAGACATATCGAAACTATAAGGGTTCCGTTTTTTGCCATTCGGCTACGGAACCCTAAAAACTATACACTCGAACGCCAAATAGTCGTGTATTGTTAGACGACTTCAAGAAAAGGAGGAGGTTCTCAATTCGACTGTTTTTTATGTGTGTTACCTCATAACTTCTTACTGGGTGTACTGATTTTGGTAATTCTTTTTATATTCGAAAACTGGTACTTGTCATGATGTCTAAATTACAACAATGTACAATACTTAATGTTACGAGGTACGATTGTTGATATTTGTTCATAAAATTTTTAATGAGAATGTTTATTTTCATTGGGAAAATCATCAAATGACTCCTCTCTCTGGTTGGAGCTGAAGGGAGTGTCAGACTTATTTAATATTATATACTTTGTTGTACACTTTACAATATTTCTATAGAAATATAAGTAAAACTAGTGTACAATGGGCGGTCTTGTCGCACAGGGCGATCTCTTACAGACAATGAACCACCTTTTGGATGGGCAGAACTTAAAGGAGACAGATGTTTTGGCTTGGTTCGGCTAGGTTTTTAGTCTGACTTCTACAGATTAAAAACTCAGCTTGGCCTTACATTCCGGGGTCGCTGTATCTCGTTACTCGTCACCCCCAGCGAAACGTCAAAATGCTTAGCTTATTATTAAAAGCAAATCTATACTAATATTATAAATGCGCAAGTGATCGTGTTTATTCTCATTTCACGTCGAAACACAGCAATGGATTCATATTGTGATTTTTGGTACAAAGACAGTGGAATGGCTGGAGAGTGACATAGGGTACTTTATTTTCGCTGGTAAATATCTATCCATGCGAGCGAAGCCGCCATTTTATTTTGCTTAATACAATTTGAAAACCTTTCCCGATATTTATTTATTTTAAAGGCGGCTTCACAGCTGACCGATAGTAAATATGAAAATAATAACTTTCAGTTTCAGCCATAGTTCTGTTTAAAAGCAAATTACCAAAAAAATATAATGAATTCTTTGTTTGTTCCATTCACATATAAACTGAACGACTACACGAAGACACGAACAACTTTATTAACCGACTTCAAAAAAAGGAGGATGTTCTCAGTTCGTCGGAATCTTGTTCCCCGGTTACCTACTCGAAGGCGGCTGGACCGATTCCAAAAATATTTTTTTTTTGTTTCTAGTTGGTCCCATTGTCATTACGTCAGGATTTGATGATGGAATAATGGAGAAATCGAGGGAACTCTTCAAATATTATAGACACACTTATAGCGAGTCGGATATTTTTTATAGTAACTTGTGCAGTTGCTCTCGAAAAACACCATTTGGTGAAATGGAACTGATGATGAAGACCACAGAAGGCCACCGGATCTACTCAATAATAAGTATTTCGTGGGTTGCGATTAGATTACTTGTATATGGTTTTTAAGCACTTTATGCTCATCACAATGCATATGGTGATGTAGAGCTGATGGTCAAGTACCAGGAGAACTCCTCAAAAAGGCTCTGCATCGGGAAAAGCAATATTTTGTAAAAGGTGATAAGTAGTTTACATTTTAGGCTTTTGTAACTAGATAAATTACAAACCAACCCACTAAACATCGCGAAAAAAAACTTTAACGAAAAATTAAACCGACTCCCATATCAATACACTGCAAATTAAAAAATAACTTTAATTTCGGAGTCGTTTTTGGTAAAGTCGGTGTCAAAAAAAAAGAAAATACAAAACCAAAAACACCGACTACCGAAATTAAAGTTATTTTTGACTAGCTTCAGCCCGCGACTTCGTCCGCGTAGAAGTCGAAAATATTTCACGGGATACCGTCCCCGGGATAAATAGTATCCTATGTTTTATTCAATATATCCCGTTGGCTAGATAGATTTAATAGAGTGTTTTTATACCGTAACTATACGGATAATAATAATATAAACGTAGGTAATATTTAATAACATAAAATTTAAGAAAGGGCCCTGTTTAATATAAAGCTTCTCTGTATACAATATTTGAGGTTGTTTTATTTTCCGGTAACAAAATAATCTGCTTTTCAGATGATCCAACTCGTGATAGACCAACATATAATTGCCCATGTGAAAAACATTATTTTCGTAAGTCAATGCCAACTAAAGAGAAAGTTTGTCCTTGGGACTTGTTTATAGTCAGGGCAAAAGATGTTTTTATGGGAAACTGGAGTCGCTTAAACGATAAGTATAGGCAGGTTCGTAGGAATCATCGGAATTCTCGGGATGTGCGCCAACTGGCCAGCTCCTGGTCCGATGAGAATAGTCGCCACAATTAAGTTATCTTTTAAATCTTTAATTAGTAGCCTTGTGCCATTACACAGGTTGGGCGGGCTTAAATTCCTTAAAAGCATAATAGGCGTTCCAGTTTTCAAGAGCAGTTCGTGAGGTGGCAGGCCAGATGGATTCAAGGAATTTAAAAATTCTTGCGGATAATGGACTACATCCTCGACATTGCACACTGTATCAATGGACTTGTAAATTTTTAATTAACCGGGGACTTTTGTAAAATTAGGTTATTGATTTCATTGTCTGTATCGTTTCTTGGTGAGACGATAGCCCTTGAACAAAGCCAATAAAAGTCTCTATCTAATAAAATTCAAGGTCTGGATAAACTGCATCTATGAGTTGCTGCAAATTGTGAACTATTCGGCCTACAGTCTCATTTATAATGATTTCCGCAACGTTAGTGCCTAAGGTTTGAGAAAAAAAAGACCCTTCTCCAACTTTAAGTAGCTGTTGTGGAAAATCGTTATCTGTATTTCCGATTAGGTGGGCTCTCATATTAGTTCGTAAGTTTAAAGTTTGGACCATACTCCATAGAGGTGACGATTTAAGACACGCCTTTATGATGTCCGCACGGGTCCCTTTTGTGACGACGGGAAGTGTTTGCCGAAAGTCACCAGCAAACACAAAGGTCACACCACGCATGATAGCAACTGAATTTCTCAAATCCGCTTCAACATGAGCTCTGTGGCTCATTGTGCATTCACCCCACATTATCAGCGACGTATTCTGTAATAACTGTCCAAGAGGCCCATTTTTACGAATTGAACATACCGACTGCTGCTCCAATGAAACTGAAACGTAAGTATGTTGAAAAAGCTTTTTTTACATAAATCCTCCTATATCTGCTAAAATATAAAATATAATTATTTAAGACGGACCAGATTGCCTTACATTGTTTTCAGTTTTATGCAACTGTTAAGGCAGCGCATGCAAATAATTCTGTTTTAAGAGGTACAATTTTCCGACTTGCTTGACAAAGATTATAATAGCTCGGCTAATATGCATGATATAAAGATAATTTATAGCCTATAGCACTCAGGGATAATGCAGCTACATGTAAGCGAAAGAATTTTCAAAATCGGTTCGGTAGTTTCAGAGATTACCCCCTACATACAAATTTACAAATTTTACCTCTTTATAATATTAGTATAGATATGGAAGTCGGTTTTATATTTTGTCAAAAAGTTTTTTTTTTACAATAACTTATTATGAAAATAACATCTTGTTTTTTACCAAAGTATTTTGATATTAAAGTCAAGTTATTTAAGTTAAGAGTGAATAGGTTACTTCTAGGTAAACGTGCTCCATCTTCGACTACATTATCACTTACCTTACCATCAGGTGAGATGGTAAAAAAATTTCGTCCTCAGTGATTTTGATCTACTACTGTTTCAGTTAATTTACTAACAGCTGTATACTTACTGCGCAAGATATATCCAAAGAGTTTCCTGCGTTGCCGTAAATCTCAAATTTAGCACCAGTTATTTTTCCTTCTTCAGTAAATCCCACTTTATATTTGATCAAACAAGGGTGTCTGTAACCGGAGACCTGCATATCTTCATCTCTGTCAAAAACAGCTCTAACAGCTGTCTTTAATTTATATGCAGCTACTGCAACAGGTATTGCTAAAATAGAAGCTCTTGTTTCTTTGCCGCCAAAAGCGCCTCCAACTCTTTTAACTTTAGCCACAACTTTGTGGTTTGGTATTTGAAGTGCTGCAGCGGCTATGTGCTAAAACATGAGAATAAAAATTGTATTCAAGATATTACAAGTTAATCATATAAGACTATAAAAATCATTATCATACAACTTACTGCTATTTCTTCTGGACTTTGTGTAGTTGCTATAATTTCAAGTTCATCCTCCTTTCTAATGGCGAAAGCAGATATGGTCTCTAGATAAAAATGTTCCTGGGCACCGTTTCTTACGTGTCCTTCTACTACGTATTTTGAATTTATCAATGCCTCATTTGCGTCGCCTTTGCGAAGAGTGCGAGGATAACCAGAAAAAAATGATTTATGTGTTATTGCCTCTTCCAATGTTATAATTACGGGTTCCATACGCTCGTAAGTAACAACCACCAAGTCTTTTCCTTTCCGTGCTGCACTCTCGGACGTAGCAACAATAGCTCCTATTACACAAGCCCGACTAGTTACAATTTCACTAGAAAATATTTCTTCATCTTTTATTATAGGTCCCATCTTATTACATTCCTTATCTAAATCAGCAGCTGATAGGAATATTTTTACTCCCGGTAGCAATAAAGCTTTACTGGCATCTATAGATTTTATTTTTGCATGTGCTTCTGTGCTAAAAACTAGTTTCAAATACAGCTCTCCTGCTATTGGAGGAATATCATCACAATATAGAGCTTCACCGGTGGCTTGTTTAAAAGCTGACGTGTGAGTAATTGGCTGCCCAACAGCATCTGAAAAGACTTGTTTGTCGTTCCTAATTTCGAAGCACTGTGAACTGTTTGGTTGAGATATTGGTATTTCCAATACGCCACTCAATTCTTTATCATCGATTTTAGTGACATTATCTGGTCTACGTAGTTGTAATACATATAAATAAAACCTAAAAAACAAACTCAAACAGAGAGACTTGCGGTAATCGGCCATTCCTCCGGGAGAAGAGACATCCAGCTGTAACTCATTAGTTAAAGATTCAAAAGCTAAATTTAACATTTCTTGATCCCATCGATGGCCAATAATTATCTTTGAAGTTTCTTTTGCATAGATCGTGGTTGATCCCATACCTCCGTAACATAATCTTGCATCAAATACCGTGTTGGTAACGGGATCAAAAATAACATTAAACGCAGATGTCACTATAGAAATGTCGTCTTCCTTTCGTCGTGCTTGTTTATAAGCTTTAAAATACTGCATACGTTCAGAAAATGGAATTTCAACAGAAACTACAATTTCATCATCTTCAATTACGGTCTTTCTGTATCCACTGAAAAATGTTTCATCAATAACCACTTTTCTTTGTCCCTTGTTCTTGCTGTGAATATTCAATACAGCTGAACACGCCATCAAAATAGGATTTAAATCTGATATTGGACTAGCTGTTATTATGTTACCAACGAGTGATGCTACATTCCGGATTTGATCACCAGCAAACCAATGCAGCATTTCATTTATTGTTTGATACACTTTAGATTTTTCAGGATCTGCGTCAATTTGCTCTTGAAGGAAATGAGATAACTCACTTAGATTGATAGTAGCGCCCACAATTATGCCTTCAGCTGAAACTTTACAAAAGTTCATTTCTGTTATTATTGATGGATACAGCAGAATTGGATATACTTTATTTTTAAATTTAACTTCTACCCCTATTTCACTGTTGCCAACAACTATTTTAGAAGAGGGACATTTGGATTTGAGAAGCAGCAAATCGTTAAATGTGTATGGTCGTATCCAAGTAATATATTCCCCGGTAAAATATAAATACTCCTCTGAATAACGACTGTTTAACTTCAACTCAGGTGGAAAAATTGGTTCTTGTGTTGGATCATAAGGTTTGAATGACGACTTATTGATCAATTCATCACTATCATAATTTGTTTTCTTATTTCGACAACAATCTTCACCCATTGAACAGGATTGGTTTTCACCCTCTCGGCTATAATTCTTTTCCCATCCTTCTATAAAGGTTTTGAACCCTTCAATGATGGGTCTGTAGCCAGTACATCTGCAAAGGTTTCCCTGTAATGCTGTTTCTAAATCAGTGTACTTAAGTTTGACTTTATTTCTTAGTAATGCATACATGGACATTACTATACCAGGTGTGCAGAAGCCACACTGTGACCCATGAGCCTTCGCTAACCTTTCTTGCACCGGGTGTAAGCGTTCTTGCGTTGAACCAATTCCTTCCACGGTTGTGACTGCTAAGCCGTGCACAGCACAAACGGGCGTCAAACAGGCATTCACTGCAAAGTGCCTTTTATAATACACGTGTTTAGGAAAATATCAACCGTATGTTGTTCCACTACGAAAGTAGTGGGACATGTATGTTTTAAGCATGTAGCGTTTCTAATAAGTAACACTGGTTGTAACTAATGAAAACAATAGTTTTGTCTTATGAAAATACTGCAACAGCCAAAATTACACAAAGTCGGAACAAACAATATAATATTCGCACATCAAATATTCGTCCAACGTGGGGATCGAACCCACGACCCTGATATCAAGAGTCTCATGCTCTACCGACTGAGATAGCCGGCCTGTGGTAATATTTCTAAAATACACATATGTATTATTATAATCGTAAGAAAAGGATACTTGATACGATCTTTAATCTTTAAATATTGGGAGATCATGACTGTGCAAGCACCACAGCCACCTTCTCCACATCCATATTTGGTGCCAGTCAGTAACAATTTCTTGCGAAGATAATAAAGTAATGTCCATTCTGGATCTGGCTTTTCCTCGACGACCTGAAACATTAGATGGATAATTTCATCTTAGAATGTACTTAGTATGATTTAAAATAGATTTTCTTATTAAACAAGGTCAAATTTAATCAATTTATAAAATTAAACGAACCAGCACATTAATTGTGTAACTAAAAGAGTCGCAATGCCATTCTCAATTGAACGTTATTGGATAACTACCCCGTACCATACAGATCCATTGCTTCATATATTTAAGAAAATCGTCTGCTCTACAACGTAAAACCGGCCATGAATACGGTTGCAATGTCAGAATGAAAACATATGTGGCCGATTACATTCAATTTTGCCTTCAACCTTCGCTTTACGGTGGATTTCCAAAAAAGTCCTTAAGCATTAAATCCACTTGTATACCTTTATGCATGAAGTTTTAATAAATAATTCAACCTTGTCAATGTCACGATGTCAAGATCTTCTTGAATATAAAAAAAAATGCAAAAAATAGAACCGACTTCCATATCAAAATACTACAAACCCAAATAACTTTAATTTCGGAAGGCGGTGTGAAAAAAAAAAGAAAATACAAAACCAATAACACCGACTACCGAAATTAAAGTTATTTGGGTTTGTAGTGTTTTGATAAGGAAGTCGGCTCAATTATTTGCAAAAAAAAATTTTTCACGCTTTTTAGTGGGTCGGTTTGTAATTTATCTAGTTACAAATGCCATAATGTCAACAACTTGCGAAATCCCTGTATGTACGATATCTGGGTATACTCATTGATCAGCATCTCAACTGGCACCCCATATAGTGAAAGTGACCTCCCGGATACGTAAACTGATATATATTTTCAAGAAATTAAGGAACTCCGCCGATCATGACACTCTTATGTTAGTTTATTTTGCCCTATTACTATGTCTGTATATATATATGTCTACCTGTTTGGGGTGCTGCTACCCAGAATATGTTTATACGTGTAGAAAGGGCCCAGAGAGCTATCCTGAAGGTGATTCATGGCCGACCACGAAGGTATCCCACTGTGCAGCTCTATGCCGACAGCAAAGTGCTCACAGTCAGACAACTTTACGTGCTCCTGTGTGCCTTACACAAACACTCTGCACGCCCCTCTACGCAACCCAGCGGCAGACGTAAACACAAAGTTTTTGCCCAGGAACGTCACAGAACTGCCTTTGCTAGACGCCAGTTCTTTGTCAATAGCAATACCATCTACAACTCTTTAAATAAAAAATTAAATATATATTCGACCACAAGATTTCAATGTAAAAAAGTTATCAGAAATTATCTCCAATCACTCACCTTTGAAGGTACTGAGGATCTTCTGCGTGGTAATTTGCAGTAAACTGTTACTCATACGCTTTAAATACTTGCAATATCACACATGCCTTACACGCACAATTACACGCGCGCATACATACACACGCACACACACTCGCTTAAATACCCACACTCTCTCACACATGCACACACTCTCTCACACATACATACTCACGTACACACACACTACACTAACACTCTTCACCGCTAAGTTTATAAGTAGTGTGTAAAGTTTTTGTTTTTCTTTTTATTTAGTTTTTTGTATTACATTTCTCTTTTTTGTACAAGTTATTGGTATCTCTCACCATTTGCTTTGTATTTAACGTCCTAACTGAAAGAAGCATAATTATTTTGCTGTTATAGTTTTTGAGGAATCACTGACTCCTAAGTCACAGGAACTTACACCTAGTTTAGGAGTCAGGGTATTTCCATCTCTTTGGACCTCATAGAATAAGCCTTTTGTTCAAACAAAAAAAAAAAACTTATCACCTTTTACAAAATATTACTTTTCCCGATGCATAGCCATTAATTTTTGAGGAGTTCTCCTGGTACTTGACCATCAGCTCTACATCACCATATGCATTGTGACGAGCATAAAGTGCTTAATCGTGGATTGCGATTCGATTACTTGAGTCGTATCCGTTCTCAAGTAATCGAATCGCAATCCACGAAATAGTTATTATTGAGTAGTTTCAGTGGCCATCTGTGGTCTTCATGATCAGTTCAACTTCCCCAAATGGTACTTTTCGAAAGCAACTGCTCAAGGTACTATAAGAAATACCCAAAATGCTATAGATGTGCCTATAATATTTGAAGAGTTCCCTCGATTTCTCCAGGATCCCATCATCAGATCCTGATTTCGTAACAATGGGACCAACTAGAAAGTATACCCTTTCAAACGCAAAAAGGATTTTCCAAATTGGTCCAGCCGTCTCCAAGTTATGAGGAAAAATACATTAAAAACAAAATTCAAGACGAACTGAGAACCTCCTCGTTTTTTTGAAGTCGGTTAAAAATAAATGGCTCGGTGTTAGTCTCACTAAAATTACAGAACTAGATAACGGATGATTTCATTTTTATTTTTGTATAAACTATAAAGTTCCCTCTGATATAGGGAAGGTCAGCGAGTTTGAGATAAAGTAAATAGATAGAATATACTTTATTGTACACCAATAATTGAATCACACTTAATAACAATATTGTAAATAACATTGGTTACAATGGCGGTCTTATCGCTGAGAGCGATATCTTCCAGACAACCTTTGGAAGGACTTTACGGTAATTAATAAGTATCTGAATTTTGGGTCTACAATTACTGGCCGGTTTTAGAAATTGGGTACCTACCTATGTATATGACTTAGGTTGTGCACGTAATGTGCCGAGTTATGAAAAACAAAATGTATTGAATAACCGTTTTTTAGGGTTCTGTAGTCGACAAAGAACCCTTGTAATTTCGCCATGTCCGTTTGTCTGTCCGTCTGTCCGTAGCTTATCTCAGAAACTATTGCTACTAGAGCACTGCTAAGTATACATATTAATCACGCCGACAAAATGTTAAAATAAAATTATGAAAAAGCATGTTTTTCAGATTAGTCCCCCTACATGTTGCAAAGAGACAGAGACATATTCCGTTCTTAATTAACGATACAATATAAGTACCTACATACCTACAAAATAGTATGTAGGGCGTAGGCACATTGGCGTATCTAGAGATATTTCCCAGGGGGGGCCTGGCCCCCAGTAGTAGAAGCGATTGGCCAGATTTTTAAATTTTTTAGTCATAATTGTTTGTTAGTAAAAATTCTCGGGTGGGCACCAGACCATTCTGGGGTGGGCACGGCCCACCCGGCTCCCCCCCTTCCTACGCCTATGCGTAGGCCATCAATGTATGTAAGAATAAATAGAAACATCTTTTTACATACATACCTATCTACACCCATGAGTGAAAGGAGACGTAGAAAGGCACACTGCTATTCGATCTAGACTGAAACTTGATATGATTCTGTTATTTGTTTAGGTAAATACCTATGTTGCTCAGTAGATAAGATGGTCGAGTCGAGACATATCAATACAATTACATAAAAAACAAATTTGACATTTTTTATTTTTTTATTTAAAATAGGTTCGCGTTTGACCACCATCTCACCTGATGGTAAGTGATGATGTGGTCGAAGATGGAGCACGCTTACCTAAAAGTAACCTATTCACTCTTGACTTAAAGACTCCTAGGTTATAGCTATCGGGAAACACAGACGCCGGCAGGGAATTCCACTCTTTAGCCGTACGCACAATGAAGGTATTCCCAAAACGTTTGGTGCGTATGGGTGGGATGTCCACCATGTAACGATGGCGCATTGCCGTTTGTCTTGTTGAGAAGGAAAAAAGGAGAGTTATGTTTTTACCGTGATAGAATCCACGGGAGCGAAGCCCCGCGTGAGTACTAGTCGAAAATATGTATAAATACAAAGAAATCTGTATGTATGGCAACATTATCAGACAAAACTTGCGTTTTTTCACCGCAGTGCGCGGTACTACATACATTCCTATGCGATACAAAAATATTTGCGGTAGATTCACCGCAATTTTGCAGCGAGGGGCCACCGGTGACTCTACCGCACGCGTTTATTCCACCGCAGTGCGCGCACTTCTATGACACTCCATACTTCACAGATTTTCCGTTTCCAAAACGCAACGCAGTGCGCGCACGGCCTTACGCGGGAAATCCCTCCCACACGAACGAAGTCGCGGGCGGAAGCTAGTTGTACATAAATAAGACGTAGCTACGTCTTATGAAAGGGTTATCAAAAACTGATTCCATCGCATCAAGGTTATATAGGTTACTTACCCCAAGTATTTTGTAACATATTGCTGGGTTATCAACACGTGGCGTAAGTACGTAGCCCGTAGGTACCTACCTATATTATGTACCAATGCGCTCCTATAAATAAATCGCTTAGAATAAGATACTTCAAGAGTTTTTCTAAGAAAGATGTAAAGCCCGATTTACACTTCAACAAGTACAGTAGCGAGTTAACTTGCGTCATTGGCGAGTTAAGTTGTTATTGTAGTTTGAACGGCAAAAGCGAGTTAAGTAGTAAGTTGTTGATTAAGTTGAGTTAAATAGATCGCGATCCTATTTTTCGGCGAGTCCAGTGCGAAGTAGCCCCCTCTCTCGCGTCTCCCGCACCCCTCCAACTTAACTGGCTGGCATGTAGACGGGCGAGTTTAGTACAGTCTAGGGATGTGACATTGTACATAAAAAATCGATTTTTAATTAATGGATTATATATTTCGCATGAAAAATCGATTAATAAATAATCGATTTTTTTAAAGAAAATAATCGATTTTGTTATATTAATCGATTTTTGTTTTGATAAAGATCGATTTTTAATCGATTATTTCCATAATCGATTATTATTTCACATCCCTACTAGGGATGTAACATTGTACATAAAAAATCGAGTTTTAATTAATCGATTATATATTTAGTATGAAAAATAGATTAATAAATAATCGATTTTTCTTTTGATAAAAATCGATTATTATTTCACATCCCTACTAGGGATGTAACATTGTACATAAAAATCGAGTTTTAATTAATCGATTATATATTTAGCATGAAAAATTGATTAATAAATAACCGATTTTTCTTAAGAAAATAATCGATTTTGTTATATTAATCGATTTTTCTTTTCATAAAAATCAATTTTTAATCGATTATTTCCATAATCGATTATTTCCATAATCGTTTATTATTTCACATCCCTAGTACAGTCCATAAATTTGTAGGTTGCGGCCGCGTACACGTGTTATTTTCTTTTCTTCTTCTCGGGCAACTTATGACTACTCACTCGCCTACTTTTGGACGCTACTTACAACTTACTACTTATTACTTAACTGTCTGAGTTCTTAACTCGCTACTGTACTTGTTGAAGTGTAAATCGGGCTTAAGTGACTTTTTTAGCTCCATACAGGAATTGAAAATAATATAAGGTAATTCCGATCACAGAACAGATAAAAGAGGTTAGAAAGGAAATAGTTCCTGATTAGTATGAGAACGCGTGTCGCCGCTTGTCTCCCCACTCTTTAGTTCTACTACAAGCAAGAGGCCCGTTACGTATGCGAATTACGCACACAAATAAATTACACACACTTAAATCGAGAGCTTGCTACTAATTGTAACTCACTTTGCGCCATGCATCACGGCCAATCAGGGCAAAGGACAAAACGTCAATGGTTGAAGTGTGGCGCATGTGACATTGTGAGCGGACTTGGTCATTGCGTTGATTAAGCGAGTACACAACGGGCAATGTATACTTTTTGTAACTTGTTGCAATAATGTTCGTTAATGTTCGGAATTTCATAGTGATCAGAATATTTTTATGTTTTTTACAAATAAAATTGTAATTAAATGTTATTTTCGACTTACCGATGGAAAGATATACCTCTTCGCTCTATACTTGCGGTCTGACTTTGTGTTTTACAGGTTATAATTGCACAACACGGCATTTTAAAGCAGAGCTCTGTGTTCCTAAGTATTCCGAAGCGCACTTAACGCGGTGAATGAATTAATCGGTCGCGCTATGATTGTCGTATCATAAATGTGGCGCGCTCACCACGCCCACATTACCATTCCAACCTTATTCATCTATTCCGTGATTCCGATCAGCAAAATGTATTACTAGATTCATGTAACTACCTACATATTTCTCAGCGGGTAGTGAAAGTCTATTTGGCCTTATTGATTATTATGACTGGGTCAATCTAGGTATCGTGTTACGCAGTTCCTAGGTTGTAAGGGTCAGATGGGCATTTGCTCCATGCAAAATACTGGATTCAATAGGCTGAACATCGTATCATAGGTCTCCTATCTAGAGATTATACTGATTTGGGGCTACGAAAATAAAGGAAATCCCGGCCAAAATAAATACCTTTTTTTTGGGTGGTAAAATTATCAAAGGACTTCTCCCGCTCTGGGTGGAGCGAAATGGAGTGCCAGCAGTCTTCTACAAACTAAAAACCCACCCTGTTCTTTCAGCTGCCCTTAAGTTCCGGGGCCGCCAATAGCCCTATGGGGACCCATCACTAGTGCTGATGACTCTGCTACCCCTACTCGCAGCCCGCAAGCCCGCGCCTACGGTTCCCGGAGATTGGCTCACGATCCCCGACGCCCGGGGCGTCTCGTGAAGAGAGTTGCCTCTCCCTCGCACGTTCAGTCTCCTCCTTCGCTAGCATGACTGCTTCGCCGAAGGAGGTGACTGCATCCCATTCCCAAAATAAATACCTAGGGCGTAAACAAAGCTTCAGCAACAAAATTCAGCTGAAACAAAAATCAATTAGGGTAAATACGCTAAACGTGTCCCCGTCCCCTCCCCCCCCCCGCCCCAATCTTCGGCCGTCTATACGTTTTCAGCTTGCGTTCATTCAAAAGGTAATTAAGTGACAATTTTGCTACCTGAATTACAACCTTAGTTCATACTCTATATTGTACAAACCGTTACTATTCGATTACGTCACTCGCTCTTCGCACACTGAACGTAAAGCCCGATTTACACTTCAACAAGTACAGTAGCCAGTTAAGAACTCAGACAGTTAAGTAATAAGTAGTAAGTTGTAAGTAGCGTCCAAACGTAGGCGAGTGAGTAGTCATAAGTTGCCCGAGAAGAAGAAAAGAAAATAACACGTGTATGCGGCCGCAATCTACAAATTTATGGACTGTACTAGGGATGTGAAATAATAATCGATTATGGAAATAATCGATTAAAAACGATTTTTATCAAAAGAAAAATCGATTAATATCACAAAATCGATTATTTTCTTAAGAAAATCGATTATTTATTAATCGATTTTTCATGCTAAATATATAATCGATTAATTAAAAATCGTTTTTTTATGTACAATGTTACATCCCTAGTAGGGATGTGAAATAATAATCGATTAAAAATAGACTTTTATCAAAAGAAAAATCGTTTAATATAACAAAATCGATTATTTTCTTAAGAAAAATCGAATATTTATTAATCGATTGTTCATGCTAAATATATAATCGATTAATTAAAAATCGATTTTTTATGTACAATGTTACATCCCTAGTAGGGATGTGAAATAATGATAGATTATGGAAATAATCGATTAAAATCGATTTTTATCAAAAGAAAAATCGATTAATATAACAAAATCAATTATATTGTTAAGAAAAATCGATTATTTATTAATCGATTTTTCATGCGAAATATATAATCGATTAATTAAAAATCGATTTTTTATGTACAATGTCACATCCCTAGACTGTACTAAACTCGCCCGTCTACATGCCAGCCAGTTAAGTTGGAGGGGTGCGGGAGACGCGAGAGAGGGGGCTACTTCGCACTGGACTCGCCGAAAAATAGGATCGCGATCTATTTAGCTCAACTTAATCAACAACTTACTACTTAACTCGCTTTTGCCGTTCAAACTACAATAACAACTTAACTCGCCGATGACGCAAGTTAACTCGCTACTGTACTTATTGAAGTGTAAATCGGGCTTTATTGAAGTGTAAATCGGGCTTTAGTCGCGACTGCGCCGTTGAAGCGTCAAGTTTGCGTTAAAAGTAGTTTACCTGATGTGAATACCCATACTTCGGGAATTGATATTACTATGATAAGACATTTCTTTATTTTGTTTTGAGCTTTATTATCACTAAACCGTTATTTTTACTATATTTTGAGATAGTTTTTTCAACGTTTTGCGTATTGTTTTAAGGTCAAAATAGAAGGCCGTCAATAGAGCGCCAGTTTTGACTTAAAACCCGATTCTCGGCCGTGGCCGACTTAAAGTAAATGCAGTCTGTTTTATAAATTCCAATTCTACCAATTCCATTGGTTTAACAAGAGAATTTGCAAAGCTTACAGGCAAATAAATCTATTTTACGTTTAATTGCTAAATACCGGCCGGGATGATATTAGTTGAATCTCGAGAAATAAGGTACACGAAATAGGGGCCGACATTAGAAATATTAAAGATCGTAATGTCGACCAGCCTCAAATTCGGACGCCACTATACAGGCTGATTACTTTTGTATTTTTTCATTGATTGGGTGGTAGGTAGTCATTTTTAATTTATTTATCAAACTTATTTTCTCAAAATTAAATATGTATTATGACAAGTATATTTTATTAATATTATTAAGAAGTTAAGTTTTAATGTAGGTATTGACAATATTGAAAACATATTTATGGTAGCTAATTATGGTTTGGGAATTTGGGATATATATCTATAGATATAAATTGTTCTTTGGAACTTGCTTTCTAGGAAACCCTTGTTTATTAGCTTAAAAAATATAAATGGTTGGTCGTGAATCTTTGAAGTTTACTTACTTTCATTGATTCATTAACCTGCATGTGACAAAAAGCTCGTTCGTTTTCACTTAATGCTTTTAATTTAAGGTACTACAATGACTGAGCAGGCAAGGCCTTCTCGAAAGCAAAGAAAATTATGCGGATACGATCGCAATAAAATAAAAGAAGCTCTTGGGGCAATAGGTAATGGGATGTCCATTCGTGCATTAAACTATTTGGCGTCCCACGAACAACGTTACAAGTATTTTATTTTATTGTGATGTTTTATTTTGTTATAATTTTAGTAGGTACCTAACATTGTTGAGGGGAAAAATATATTTTAGATTTTTAGTAATAAACAAATACAATTACAAATGTATACTTAGTGTGATATTAGACTCCTGCCAAAATAAATCATATTAATAATATTTGTCACTGTCTTAATTTAAAACATCCTATACCCGGCCGACATTTGGGAAAAACGCGACCGACCATGGGCCGTGAATGGCCGACTTTAGGGTTATTTCGTTCTCGACTCATCTAAACCTTAATACTTTTTTCTTTTAATAGAAATGTCAACCTTATGCCTATAAACATGAAATAGATATATGAAACTATCCAAAACCGCATCAAAAGCTATCCTTCGTTGCAAACGGATGGCGCCAGAGCGATCCCCAGTCAGAAAATCCGTTAGGGGGCCGACATTTGGCGTATTTACCCTACTCTCCCGAAAAATAAACCTAAAACTTGTATTAGAATCCCGAAGAACCTTAAATTAAGAAGTGGTAACCTGGTACCTAACTAGGTGTCAATTTCAACTGGTACCTATTGGATAAGACTGGAAACCAACTTTAACATCCCTTATTAGGAACAACTGGACAAGGCATGCAGACTAAATGATGTTTTTATTGAAAATAACTAGGTACAATAATTGTGAACTCTCAATTCATATCGTATCAACTCACCTTTATGTAAGACTAGCTTTTGCCCGCGACTTCGTCCGCGTGGAATAGTTACTTTGGGCTAACGTTAAATTTAACCCCGATTTTGAAGCATTCTTCATTGGCGCTCCGCTCCTATTGGCCTTAGCGTAATGATATATAGCCTATAGCCTTTCTCTATAAATTGACTATTTAATTAAAAATTAAATATTTTTTCAATTCGAACCAGTAGTTCCTGAGATTATCGCGTTCAACCAAACAAACAAACTGTTCAGCCTTATATTATTAGTATAGATAGCTGTTGCCCGCGACTTCGTCCGCGTTTCCGTCATTTTTCGTAAAAAGTAGCCTATGTCCTTCCTCACGGTTCAGTGATTTTGATGTAACAGACAGATTAACTTTCGTAATTTAGTAGGGAAATATAATATGTCAGTCTATAATACTGTTGAAAAATATCGCAATGCGGAACCGCACAATATTATTGTTAATAGCTGTGCCCGCGACTCCGTCAGCGTGTAACTCCTTATGTGTTATTAAGTTAATGTATTGGTAATATTGTTTAAATCACGTTCACATGAGGCTTAAGTACCTATAGAACGAAAATACTTCAGCGCAAAGCTTCCGGGTAAACTATGTTGAAAGTTGACCCGTTCGGCACGTGAACATAAAGATTTCTAGAACTGCTAACCCGGGAAAGAGCGACGTACAACTGACCATGCGAGAAACAACTGACACCGAGATCTACTCCAGCAACACGAAAAGTCTGCCCTTGAACCTTATTAATTGTCATTGCATAACACACCGATACTGGGAATTGCGTTCTTTTAAATTCGAATGGAAAATTATTTGGTATTATGGGAATTCTGGGAATAAAGACGGTTTCTCCTGCACCGCAACCTGTTAAAATTTGAGCCTCGATTATATTTTGTTGCAACTGGGTGAAAATAAAACTAATATAAAAAAAGTGAACGTAAATTAGCCAAAACTTACCTATAGTTATACTAAAATAACTAATACCTATTTTATAAAATAACAACAAAAGGAATCTAAAAATAAATTATCAACGACTAAAAGTCGCGCTGATAAGCACGGTTTGTTAATATCTGTCTTATAAGTATTGTCCAATATATGAAAGTACTCTGTGGTATTGTCTGTCAATAAGGTCGAACGCTCTGAATGTCTATTCGGATCAACCATACTTTTCCTATCTCAATGGGATCAACAGGCAAAAATTGTATGTCTTTTTTTTGGGATTTTATGACCTGGTAACTGAACCTTTAGGTCAAATCTTATTTAAAAAAATTGTATGAAGCCCGCACTTTTTTTTTAGATAGGGCCTCTCGTAGTTCAGCACACTAAGGCTGGTCACTACTCAACCGCGAACCTCGCGCTCGGACACCCCGCCTTTTTAGGGTTCCGTAGCCGAATGGCAAAACACGGAACCCTTATAGTTTCGATATGTCTGTCCGTCTGTCTGTCTGTCTGTCTGTCTGTCTGTCTGTCTGTCTGTCCGTCCGTCCGTCCGTCCGTATGTCCGTATGTCACAGCCATTTTATTCCGAAACTACTAAGACTATACATGTGAAACTTAGTAGGTAGATGTATTCTATGAACAGCTTTCCGATTTTAAGACAAAAATTAAAAAATATTTAAAATAAAGGGGGATCCCCATACATGGAACTAAAACTGAAAATATTTTTTTTCATGAAACCTATGCGTGTGTGGTACTTATAGACAGGTCTTTAAAAATGATATAAGGGTTTCTAAAGCCACTTTTTCATAAAGTCAATCGTTTAAAAGATATAAGCTTCCAAAGTGGTAAAATGTCCCCCCCTCCCTCTAACTTCTATAATAATGGAGTGAAAAATCTAAAAAAAAGTATATATGTCTGTAGATCCTAATGTAAACTTTCAACCAAAATTGGTTTGAACGAAATCGGGTAAGCAGTTTTGAGATACAGCATATTTTCTAAAACCGCAAATATAACTTTGTAATTCAAACAAACACTGAACAACAAAGTTATCTAGCGTAGTTGTAAAAATGCAAATAAGCTGGTGTCTAGAAATTTTAAAGTTTTTTAGGAACCCTTCATGGGCGAGTCTGGCTCGCACTTGGCCAATCGAGACGCGTCGAGCGCGGCGACCGATTCTCAAAAATAATCCTTATAGCATGATTCAGTATTCACGCGCGATGGCTTATTATTAGCGTATTTCATGTATAACTTTTGTGTTTCTATACCGATTTATATGATTCTGTTTTATGGAATACTTAATAATGTTAACTTTTTCAATTAGGGGTGACTGAGAGTGTTATAAACGTAAGAGTAGACAAATATTATAATCAGAAAGCTTCGAACTGCTAAGCTATCGGGAGTTACACGTGTTATTGTGAGTCAACCATAAAAGATAGACATATGCTGTCGTGGGATATTTTTTATATAATTTTAAGGACAACATTTCCGTCATAAATGATTTCTGTGTAGCTTTAACCATTAAGGTTGCACACGCGACGGAAGCTTAAAAAATGGAGTAACTTCTCCCGTTTTTCCAACATTTCCCTTCACTGCTCTGCTCCTATTGATTGTAGCGTGATGAAAAGTATACTATAACCTGCTCAGGAGTATGAATATTAATTGTACCAAGTTTCGTTAAAATCCGTCGAGTATTTTTTGTTTCTATAACGGTTATACAGACAGACAGACAGACAGACAAAAATTTTACTGATTGCATTTTTGGTATCAGTATCGATCCCTAATCACCCCCTGATAGTTATTTTGTAAATATATTTAATGTACAGAATTGACCTCTCTACAGATTTATTATAAGTAGGTATAGATTGTTTAGTTACCTTTATTTGCTTAGTGGTAATAATAGATAAGGAATGAAATAAGACATGGTAGACGGTAAACCGCAAAGCTAACTACTAGGTAGGTACCTACATAAATATCTAGCTACCTACCACCACATTCTACTAAAATAAACAGGATATGGGACAGTTTTCTGAATTAAAAATTTGGGATTAAGAATGTGTGAAATCGTAAACCTTATTATTATACACTCGAGAGCAATGAATCCGGGTCAATGTAATACTCCTTAAATGAAGGCATTAAAACTTCTTAGTTATTGTAAAGTTATATCATAAAAAAATCAAATTTGAAAAAGGGCCACTTTCGAAGATGGAACTACGAAATTCCAGCATTTGGTTTTGCTTTTGTTTGTAATCTTTCATTTATGTGGGTACATAAACCGTGTTGATAGTGCTCTATATTCATTATTCAAGCTGAAATTATGTCGCTTACGCCTGAAGAATGCACCAGAATACTTACAATGCTGGAAACCGGCCGGAGTCAGCGCGATACAGCCAGGACTGTCGGTGTGTCGCTGTCAACAGTACAAAGAGTTCTCCGACGTTACGAAGAAACTGGTTCTAACCTACGCAGACCAGGAACGGGCAGAACCAGGTGTACCACAGCACGAGAAGACCGATACTTGGTGAACACCATGCTTCGAAATCGCTTTCTCACAGGAACTGAACTCACCAATCAGTTTCGACGCCTCGGAGGAAGTAACCCAAGTGCATGGATAGTAAGACGTCGGCTTGCTGAATCTAACTTAAAACCCCTTAGACCTGCAAACGGCCCTAAACTGGAGCGTGGGCATCGTATTTCAAGACTAAGATATGCCCAGAGCCACGTAAATTGGAGTATTGAAGATTGGTCAAAAGTTATGTTCTCCGACGAATCAAAATTTATGCTCTACAAGCACGATGGAAGACACAGAGTGTATCGAAGACCAGGGGAAAGATTCAAGCAAGCATGCATCGAAGAAAAAGTAGCCTACGGTGGTGGGTCTGTACTTGTGTGGGCCGGAATTTCTTCTGAAAGTCGCACAGAGCTGGTGATCATAGAAAACGGCTCTTTAACTAGCGTAAGATATGTGGAAGAAATCCTCAATGATCACGTTGGTCCATTTATGGTCAATTTAGGTGAGGATGCTATATTTATGCATGACAATGCCCGACCTCATACAGGTAGGATTGTGAATGACTACCTTCAAGAGATGAACATTACTCGTATGGAGTGGCCAGCGCGCAGCCCGGATATCAACCCGATCGAGCATGCTTGGGACGAGCTAGGCAGATGCGTAAAACAACGAAACCCTCCCCCAATCACGCTTCGTGAGCTCAAAATTGCTCTCACAGAGGAATGGGAGAATATTCCCCAAAATCGTATAAGGAACTTGGTGTACAGCATGCCAAACCGCGTAAACGCAGTAATGAAAGCACGAGGAGGCAATACGAAGTATTAAAATTCAAGAAAATCGTAATAAAGTTCAAAAATTTCATGTTTCCTATTTTTGTTTTAAGGAGAGATCAGCAGTTTTTTTCTTTATGTAATTTTGTGTTAATAAAATGTATGGTGACTCATATTTTTTTTTTACTTTCATTTAAGGAGTATTACATTGTCTATTAAATACAATTTATTGCATTAACCTAGCATTTTTAGTTTCCGAGATTTTTAGGATTCTTTAAGTGACCCGGATTCATTGCTCTCGAGTGTATATACCTAATTAGAGATTGATAATAAATATTTTACCTACCTACTACGAATTCTTAATTCAGAAATTAGGTAACAATTAATAAGTACTTAAATGAGCATTGGCATAAATATTTAGTGGGTAAGTACTAGTAGGATAAACCTTCGTAGCCATACGAGCTACGAAAATGTTTTTATCGGTAGGTAGCTTTATAAACAGTATTTCATGGCCAACATGAGACTGGCCCTAGACGTGTTCACTTTGAACACCTAGGCAATATCTACGCATAAAATTAAATTATTCACACCAGCAATCAATTTAGTAAATCGACAAAAAAATAACTCACCTTTTTGCCATTGACAAAGAATATCAAAGTTTTTTGGGCATTTGCTGGTATTGAACTGTTCATCGTATCCATTATTATGATAATAATTGATTTGAAAAATAAACCGGTCCTTGTCTGCTGACGTAAGACGACTTGCGTCCGTTGAGACGCACCACTCTCGTGTCACTGCCGGCCACTCATTCATTCAATGACTAAAGAAACTCTATACTGTAACGTCGGTACCTACTAATAACCTACAAAATACATTACCACGTACTCATGCGCGGTCCGAAGGGGGGGGGGGGGGGGTCACATGGGGACATGACCCCCCAAAATCGTAGACGTCAAATTGAAATTTTTTCTACAAAATAAAAAAGCTATTTTCTGCCCCAAGCGCGATGCATTCCGCGCACTTTAGCGACTCCTGCCCAATCTAGGAGGGCCAAACGCTCTACGTGGAGACTGTGCAGTCTATGGGGCCCATATGTCTCTCTCGCTAGCGCCTCCTTCGCTAGCATGGCTGAACGCGTGAGGGACAGACAACTGTCTTCCTCACGCCCTAGCCACCGCAGGAGTCGCCCCGAGCGTCGGGAATTGCAAGCCGATCTCCGGCCACTGTAGGCGCGGGCTTGTGGGTGGCGAGCAGAGGTAGCCCACCGTCCGGTTAGGATAGGTCTGCCATCACCTGTTTTTTATTATATATTTATATTTCTATATAAGTATATTTATATTTCTATGGCTATCACCTAAATGGCCGACCCCAGAGGCCCAGACAAAGACTGAAATCGTAATTTTTCCCCGGTCACCCTAGATTAAAATAAAATCAACGATGTTTACTTGTTGTTTTTATTTAATGATAACATTACAGAGTTCTATATTTTTTTTTAACATGGTTAGTCTCTTTCTTTATATTAAATGTAATGTATTTTATATTTTAATTCTATTATTAAAATTAAATTGGCCAAGTGCGAGTCAAACTCGCCCATGAAGGGTTCCGGACTAACTACGCTAACTAACTTTGTCTTTCATAGTGTTTGTATGAAATACAAAGTTATATTTGCCATATCTCAAAAACTGCTCACCCGTTCAAACTATTATTATATTTTTTATTATTGCTCCGTTTTTTGCCATTCGGCTACGGAACCCTAATATTAATAACAAAGGGATGGCGCAGCCAAATACCAGCTAGCTGCACTTGACTCGATCGAACGCAGAGCTAAAAGGCTCATAGGTGACGAGTTTCTGGCAGGCAAGCTTCACTGCCTGGCTCACCGGCGAAACGTTGCTTGCCTGTCTATCTTCTACAGATTATACTTCGGAGTGTGCGCAGGAGTTCCACGAACTAAACCCTTTATCCCTCTTTTACTACCGGTCTACCAGACGTACCGCAGGATACCATCCACACTTGGTCGAAATACCGTCTTGTCGTAGGTACTAAGCGCTTGTCTTCAACATTTATTGTGCGCACTGCCAATGTGTGGAATTCTCTGCCGGCTTCCATGTTCCCTGCCACGTAAATGACCCGTCAGCCTTTAAAACAAGAGTGAATAGGCATTTTCTGGGCTCGCTCGTTCGATCCTAGACCTCATCTTACACTTACCATCAGGTGTGATCGAGGTCAAGAGCGGGCTCATTCGTAATAAAAAAAAGAAACAATGGGATGAAAATGATGAAATATCATAAGAAATGAATGCATGAAGATCGTGCTTTTTAGCGCAAGAGTAATCAGTGTCCGGGTTTTAACCCGGACGTTTATAGAGAAAATGCCCCCGAACGCCCCCGGACGCTCTCCAAACTAGGACAAATCTGGGGAAACCCAGACGGATGGTCGTGTTTCCCCAGATAAGCCGGTAAGGACCAGGCCCGGGTCGAAGGCACGGCTTGTTGAGCCATTGCCTGCTGGGGTTTCGGGAATGTTCTAACGAGGCACCGCGGCCCCGGACCATAAGGGCAACTGAAGGAACAAGGTGAGTATAGACAGTAGTATCCTGACACGCGCTTCCGCTAAAAAATAAATAAAATTGTGTAATAAAGTCAAGAATTGAACCATTGCGTATCTATACCTAATAAATTATTCAAAAATTGTCCTCCAATTTACAAGCTACGAAGACCACATCCATGATATTGGTAGGATAATTATTTGTGACTCTGCTAAACAAAAAATTTGCATGGGAAAAGCACATCATGCTCTATTCAATGATTTCGAAAGAAAAACTGTGGACATTCTTATTTACTCTTAGGCTGATTTTACATCAATGGCTCTACTGAATTTTATTATCCCTATGTATGTTTATTAGCCACATTTTCACATGTTCGCTAAAAGTACACAGTTTGTGAATAAGTAGGTACTTTTTAGGTATTTCAAAGTCGTCCCTGAATAAATTGTTGTATTAATCCATTATCCATCTAGTAGTTTAGAATGTGCGGTCCTGGCGCGACATTTCTCTGTTAGAATTAAATTAAAAAAAAAGAAAAGAATGAAAGGTATAGGTAGGTAAAAAAAATAATATGTAATTTCAACATTTTATTCTATACACTAAAATCTAAAATATACATTTCAATACTTGTACCTAATTTACACATAAGTTAGCACTTCATTAGTTCATCATGAAGACAACTGATTAGCTTGACTACAGTCCAATTTGAAACGTAGTTCAAACTTATCTTTAAAACAATTACTGTACAGAGCTTTTAGTAGGATAAATTATTCTTACTTGGAACTATTTGAAATAATAACAGATTTTATCTAACATTAAATAAATAAATGGATGGTTAGTAATAAGTAAACAAAACTTTAACATTTATTTTTGCTAAAGAGGATTTGATGCCTACATATTATACAGACTAATTGATAATAAATTAAATTGTTTGCTCACAGCAAAATCTTAAGAGTACTCATAGACTCTTAAATTGTTTGCTCACAGCAAAATCTTCGTAGACTCTTTTAAGTTTTTTCTTTTAAAAGTAACAAAATATAATGTATTAGGTTCATATTAAGCAATTGGGATAACATGAAAAATGTTGTTGGAATATGTGAATATTTTTAGAATGAGAATATTGGTATGTGATCTGAGTCATTAGGAAAACTGTGGACATTCTTATTTACTCTTAGGCTGATTTTAACACACCTTTCTGTTCAAGTTCTTTTTCTACAGCTGTACCTTCATAAAGAATTTTGTCTTTTAATGCATCCTGTAAAAGTTGAGCATCAAATCGTTGTCTTGACCAAGCATACCTACAGTAACACCAATAGACCATGGTAGTCATCGAAAAGGTTCCCACACCTATGTGCTGTGATAACATGGGCCGGGATGTTTTGATGAATGCTGCTAAACCAACACCCACTCCAGTTGCAATTCCATATAAAAAACTTTCTCTGAAGCATGGTATTTTTGAGACATCCCTACCAAATATTACTAATCCCTGAAAGAAGAGGACAAGAATTAATGATTTGAGGAAATTGACATAAAATTTGAGTGACTTTTTATAGAAATTCACAGTCTACTGTGTATTTTGTGAGCCTTTATTTCGTCCCAAGCTCTCAAGGTCTCCCTCATTTACCGCATCACACTTGATGCAGTGCTCAATATTGCACTGTAATAAATCAATGTACATGAAGAGCTTACATTACTGTTGATATTACTACAAAAATGAAAATAACCTTTTTTTCTTCCTCCGCTTCTTCATCAAGTAAGCTTTTCACAACGGTGTCCATTGCGTAATTCAATCGAAATTTAATCTGTTTTCAATTTTCATTCGAGAGAATAATAATAAATTAATAATTATTAATTAATAACCTCAAAAAGTCGAAATACTGACAGCTGACAATAAACACGATAACCACAGACTTGACGATAACATTCTATTCTATATTTTTTCGAATAATGTCAACTGGTGAATGTTTGAAGCAAAGACTTTTTAGCTCTGTCATGTCATGTTTGCGTGCAAAATAATTTTGGTTTTTTTACTTTAATACTTTGCTCTATCCAAAACACTTAACCGAACAACCTCCTGCTTTTGATGGTCTATCATTCTACACGTGATATTGGCAAAATTGTGGTGGCTCCTCCACAAACGCCACTTAACAAGAGTTGAAGTTGACTTTTTAGCTTTACATTTTGTTTCTTATAAAATTATTAATGTTGTGTCATATTTGTTGATATGGCGTAATTATATTCCTGTGCCCTTTTTTCAGTGGAAAAATTATTTAACTCTTCCCGCTCTGTGTAAAGTGGAAGGGAGTGTCAGTCTTCTACTGACTAAAAACCCGCTCTGTTCCTTCACTAGCCTTACGTTCCGCGATATCTCCTCAGTTCCTGTGCCCAGCTATAGACGGCCGTCATTTTTTAAAATTGACATTTAACTACTTATAATGTCGATTTAAAAAATATATATATGAATACCCTCAAGTCGAACAGCGGTTGCAGTTTACATTATACTTTGGGCATGAATTTATACGTTTCAAAAAATAAAAATTGTATAAATACCAATACCAGTGATGACTACACGTTATTTATCTTTAGATGTTATAATAATACATAGTTTCAAAAGACTGGCGGCATTGCACATTGTGTGGCAATGCTTAACTTATGTCTAAAGTAAAAATATCAGCCCTTGGGTAACCCGAAATATCAAGTCAATTAAACATCTGGAAAGACTTAAAAATAATTGTTCGCTCGATCCCACTATCCGAGGGTTTTAACACTAAACGGCTCAAAAATATAACTACGAATGAGGAGAACTTGAGCTTGAGTTTTTCTGCAGCTACAGGGGCAACGCCAGAACAGTAAGAGGAGCTAAAAAGATAGGATGGTGCAAGAATATCGACACAACACAAGTAATATCTCTCACACTACAGGGCTACTCATCATAGGCGTAGGAAGGGGGGGAGCCGGGTGGGCCGTGCCCACCCCAGAATGGTCTGGTGCCCACCCGAGAATGTTGACTAACAAACAATTATGGCTGAAAAATTAATAAAATCTGGACAAGTGCGAGTCGAACTGCAATGCAAGCATCAAGCGTCATGCAAGGTTCCGTTATGCGATACATGTTAAATTAAGTTATGTGAACATTTTCATTTCGTGTGTTAAGAGTTGATGCAACTTTGATAAGCGATCATCGCTTCTACTACTGGGGGCCAAGCCCCCCCTGGGAAATATCTCTAGATACGCCAATGCTACTCATCTTCCACCGTAGACGTGGGCCTGCGGATTGCGAGCAAGGCTAGCTCACTGTCCTGTAAGGACTAGGCCCGATTCAGCGGTGCGCCGCACGGTGGGCTGAAAAACGGCTTTCATAGACTTAGGCATTTTATTTTGCAAGTGCCAGTTTTTGTGCCGGATATCACTTCTATTTGTTATAACAATATACAAAAATGACACCAGAATTGATTCTGCACAAAAACGAAGGAATTATAATTTTTTTACGAAAATTTTGTATGGAGCTAGTATGAAAAATCGAAATATCTCTGAAACGGCAGCGATAACCGTAATATCCTTATAGGAGGTTTTAGTACTAATTATTTATGATTTTTTGACATACGTTACATAATGGTTGTAGATGCCTTTTTTTTTTTAAATCGTCAAAATATTTTTATTTATTTTTACATATTAAACGTTCCTTTTAGTGTTTAAGTTGAAGAATTCAGAGCTTTAACAACTCTTAACATAAAATAGCATCACCCCTATAGACCTGAAGGACTAGACAGAGGTGTGTAGTATCTTGTTGATCTTGTAAGATTTCCAACAATACCAAATAGTTGAATATCAGTGTCAAAGTGCCCATGCTGTCGCTTCTTTTAGAAAGATAGGGGAATCAAATTGTTAATTGATCATACCCTAAAAGTATGATTACAACATAACCGGACACATAATAATATCGACACAAAAGGAATTTTAAAACCTTGCATACGTTCAAAATACAAAATAACATATTGTGTAGTCATCTAATGAGTCTGATGACAAGTAATTAAGTAATTAGAATGATGGTTGTAGTCTTCTGATTCTAATGAGCCTATTAAGTGATTAAATGATTTGAAATATCTCGCAA
This sequence comes from Tholera decimalis, assembly GCA_943138885.2. Lineage (NCBI taxonomy): Eukaryota > Metazoa > Arthropoda > Insecta > Lepidoptera > Noctuidae > Tholera > Tholera decimalis. Next base: position 20,628,031 of record OW964557.2, read on the forward strand.
CGATACCAACTAAGAACTGCATTCACCTTTTTATAATTAGTGAGCTAATGTGATTTGCTAATGTTGATTAGTTCTACTATGAGTTCTACGAAATGTTTTTGACGATTATAAATTTTTATTATCATATCTTTTATAACTTTAATGAGGGTAGTTAACTAATTATTGACTTTATACAATAAAAGGGCTATAATTTTGTTCCATAATTTAGATTGTTCACAACCGTGTAACTGCTAACACTAAAACTATTTGCTTTGCGACTACAAAATCTTAGAATGGAAAGTTTAATCACCAACTTAGATTTGTTTGTTCTTCTAAAAAGTGAGTGTCCTTCATTTAATCATGAAGTATTGTTTAGTGCAATTGTGTCCCGCATAGGCGATTGCCTTTCTGCCGAAGATCAAGTAACTCTCAAAGAATTTTGCCGGAGATTCACGCGAGCTGCTTTAAACAGGTGGCAGAAATCTAAACGATTCTTTGATAAGTTTAGAAATACGTACGGAGAGTGGTTGCAAGCAAATATTGATTGGCCGAGTTGCGTGCAAACTTTAATAAATCAAGAACCAACTGTTGATGAGATACCAAGAGCACGCTCAGTCTCTCCAGAACCTTCGACATCATCGACTGTTGGAACAATGACAAAAAGGTCCCGAAAACCATTCAAAGATCTGGGAAGCAAACAGAAAAAGAGAAGATCTAGTGAGCACATAGGCGAGGATTCCTGTGAATTGGCATATGCAGCTGCAGCACGTTTAAAAGAAGAAGGTTATGAAGATATCGCATCTGTAATCAATTATATGATCAAAAATCCAGAAGCTGCCGTTAAAATCAAGGAAAGCATTAAGAAAACAGTAATATTTACACCAGAGAAAGCACTTGGATTGCTTCTTTCACTTAAGCTTTTAAAGTGGCAATATATTACGTTGCGAGAGACTGCCATTCGGGAAGGTGCTAAGGATATTTACCCATCCTACTATAAACTGCAACAAACTAAGCTTGCATGCTACCCTCCTAATCAATCAGTATCAGTTACGGATTCATCAGCTAGAATTACACTTCAAGCTTTACTTGACATCACGGTGAAGCGGATTCTTCAAAGTCTTTCTGATAATGTGGAAAATAAGCAGTTAAAGCTGATATCGAAGTGGGGATTTGATGGTGCTTCCAATCAAAGCCGATACAAGCAGAAAATGGACGGCGAGCATGATGATTCAAGCATTTTCATGACCTCCTTGGTGCCACTGAAACTGACAGATGGAGATAATACTATATGGACAAACCCGAAACCATGCTCAACTTTTTATTGTCGTCCGGTTCAGTTCACTTTTGTAAAAGAAAGCCATGCAGTTGTCATTGATAACAAAAGAAAAATGGATGAGGAAATTGAGGCCCTTAACCCCACAGAGTGCATTAATAGTAACAGGGTGACTCATAAACTAATGATGACAATGATCGACGCAAAAGTCTGCACGTACCTTTCTGAAGCTTAATCAAATGCATCATGCTACCTGTGCTTAGCAAAACCAACAGAAATGAACCACTTAGATGCTGTAACATCAAAAACTGTGTGTTCTGACATATATGAATTTGGTCTATCATCCCTACATGCCCGTATAAATTGCATGGAATGTCTGTTACACATTGCGTACAGACTTGACTTCAAACAGTGGGCAGCAAGAAGTAATGAGCATAAAGATATGTTACAAAACAGAAAAAAAAACATTCAAAATAAATTTAAAGAGGAGCTCAATCTGTTAATTGATATAGTAAAACAAGGCTCGGGAACTACCAATGACGGGAATACCGCAAGGAAGTTTTTCTAGTTTCCCAATAAAACTGCAGCTATTACTGGGTTGGATCAAAACCTGATAAAAAGATTTGCTGTTATTTTGCAAGCAATAACATCTGGTGAGAAGATCGATGTCATCAAATTTAAAGATTTTGCTCGCAAAACAGCAGAAAAGTACGTGGAATTATACGACTGGTACTACATGTCATCAACCGTACATAAACTATTAATACACGGAGCTGACATAATCGAAAAAAATGATATTGTCCCGATTGGGACTCTCTCGGAAGAAGCCTCAGAGTCTCGAAACAAAGATTTTAGGAGGTTCCGGGAACATCATTCGCGGAAAAGAAGCAGGCAAGATTCTAATCAAGATATCCTAAATATGCTTGTTGTTTCTTCGGATCCTTTTCTAAGTGCACAAAGGCCGAAGTTAGATGCCAAAAGGAAGACAACCTTTTTTGCTGAAACTCTCGACCTAATACAGTTTCCGGAAACTGAGTTCGAGTTTGTAGGTATATCCGATCTGGATTCTGACTCGGAATTGGAGTCCGACAACGAAAGTTGTAAAGAAAATTTGTAAAATTTAATTATTTTTCTTTATGTTCTTTTGTTATTTATGTTAGTTTATTGTACCAATATGTTTAGTTAATAATTTCATAAATTATAGTTTCAAATATGTATTTTGTATAATTGAATTTATTAGATATTATTTTTGTTACTTCTGTTTTATTTAAATTACCTATCAATAAAAAGTTTATATACAGTCTTTTTTTTTCACATATTCTTAATATTTGGGGAAAAAGCATGCTTCCTAACGATGTTCTTAACTTTGACACAGTTCATGGATCGTTTTGAACAGTTTCATATGTTAAAATAAATAATGTTAGTACTATAATCCCCTATAAGGATATTATTATTATTATGTGTCCGGTTATGTTGTAATCATACTTTTAGGGTATGATCAATTAACAATTTCATTCCCCTATCTTTCAAAAAGAAGCGACAGCATGGGCACTTTGACACTGATATTCAACTATTTGGTATTGTTGGAAATCTTACAAGATCAACAAGACACTACACACCTCTGTCTAGTCCTTCAGGTCTATAGGGGTGATGCTATTTTATGATAAGAGTTGTTAAAGCTCTGAATTCTTCAACTTAAACACTAAAAGGAACGTTTAAATATGTAAAAATAAATAAAAATATTTTGACGATTTAAAAAAAAAAAAGGCATCTACAACCATTATGTAACGTATGTCAAAAAATCATAAATAATTAGTACTATAACCCCCTATAAAGATATTACGGTTATCGCTGCCGTTTTAGAGATATTTCGATTTTTCATACTAGCTCCATACAAAATTTTCGTAAAAAAATTATAATTCCTTCGTTTCTGTGCAGAATCAATTCTGGTGTCATTTTTGTATATTGTTATAACTAATAGAAGTGATATCCGGCAAAAAAACTCGCACTTGCAAAATAAAATGCCTAAGTCTATGAAAGCCGATTTTCAGCCCACCGTGCGCCGTTTCGCCGCGCCACTCAAAGAGCAGTTAGTAGCATTGACTGGGCTCGATAGGGCCATTGCCTGCCGGGGTAGGCGGGGTTACGGGAATGTTCTACTAAGGAAATACTGCGACCCCGGAATGCAAGGGCAACTGAAGGAGCAGGGTGGGTTTTGAGTCAGTAGAAGTCTGACACTCCCTTCCGCTCCACCCATAGCGGGAGACTCATTTGTTGATTTTTCAACCTAGAAAAAGAACTCATCTTCCAAGGAAATAAAAAAAGACATGCCATCCGGTCTCTTTCATAAGTCATTAATTGTTACTCTTAAAATTATACTCAACAAACATTCTGTGCCGATTAAACATTGATTGATGATTATAATAATGCGATACTCGTGCTTGACTAGTATCAATAGAGAAAAAATTGACAATTTGACTGAAAGATTGACGTCATTAGTATTCGTTTCATATCGATCGTCACTAGATTTTTAACATGTACTATTTCTATTTCATTTACTCTTATGCCTTTTGTATTATTCTATCCTGTTGTCATTTAAGATAAAATATTTCAGAAAGTGCTGTTGGTTGGATCGGCTGACATCTCTTTTATTTCAGTCAAGCCTTTTTAAATCCGAAAAATTGAATTTTTTAAATTCCTGTGTCACTCATTATCTGAATTCGTCTCGTTTAGTTCCAGAAAAGTATATATGTTCTGTTCGGCCCGTTTAACTACTTATCTCTAAGCGTGCGTGATAAGTTTTAGATATTTTAGAAAGCTTATCACTAGCCTAGTGTTTATAAAAGAAAGACGGTTTTTTTTAACAAGAATTAGTAGCTTATATTATAGAACAATTTATACATATTATATAATGCGCCAGCTGTGAAGGATACACCACATCGTCTACATTTTATGCTAGGTGAGTAAATAGTACTTATATCTATCAATAGCAAGCAAGTTATCATATCTATCAAGATATCCGCCTGTGGAGCGCGGTTTTAATTACAGGTCATGCTTTAGTGCTGTTTATTGCAATCATGATTTATCGCATCCTTTAATTTGATTACAAGAGTAGTTACAGATAACACAGGTGCAGTGGGCGTCCAATTGGATTCTTGTTGGTGTTATTTTTTTCCAATAAAAAAAAAATCACTTTCAGATCTGAGATTGAGAGAATTGTAAGCTCTTCATGATTTTATATAAGTCAGTTTATTAAGGCATTCAACCAAGCTATGAAAATGATTATATTAATTATGTTAGACTAAGTATATGAAAATCTATGAAATTACAAATAATTTATCTGTTACATAGCAACAGTAAACAGTGATAGCTTTATCTGCAATATCTGATATTGTGGCCTTTTTGGTATCATGGTTCATGTAATTACTTTTTATTATTGTACTTAGTTTGTATTATTTACATAATTATGTATGTAGATACTTATAATATGAAAAATTTTGATTAACTTTGTCTTTGACACTGTCCACATCCTACTTGCAAAGGCATATTATATTTTTCATAATAGATGGAAAAAATAATTACCTACATGATTAACTGGAAAATTTCAGTCAGTGATATCAGAGTTGTTTTTTCAATGCCTTTCCTCTGATCTATTTTTGAAATTAATTACACCATATCAAATAAATATGCATAAAATATATGTGATAATAAACACAGGCAAATTGTAACTATTTTAGTACCAATGATAGGTAAAATACCCCCATAACTTATTTTATTTGCATTAGCAATTGTACATTGATTAATGATTCCTATATTACTAACTAGAACTTCTCCTGCATAGATATCTCCCACAAATAATACACCTTCCTACCAATGAACACCAATTTTTTGCAGATTACCCTCTACATAACAATTATGACCTCTTTATATTATTAGAATAGATGTGGGATGTAACACCACACATAAAATTATTAAAATATATTTCTGATGAGTATTGAAGATAATTATTGGAGGTAAGAACCACACAGATTTGAGTGGGCTTATCCAGTGAGCACATGCTTATCAAATACAATATTTTAAACCTTGTTGGACTGCTGACCCACTGTAACATAGTCTTGTAGTCAATAACATATTAATGATAGTAAAAATGGATGGTAGCCAACACATAAGTCTATGTACAATACAATGAGCCAGCCTGGCAATATGCCTGAATATCCTATGTTATGTAAAAAAAATTATGTAATGTAATAGGTACTATGTAGGTTTCTATAATATTTTTCTCAACTTGATGGAATCTCATCAATTGATCACATTTTCCAACACTGTTACATAAAAGCCTTGAATTTTAAGGTAAATCTATAATAATATTATAAAGCGGAAAAGTTTGTTTGTTTGTTTGCTTGAACGCGCTAATCTTCGAAAGTTTTGGGTGGATTTGGATGCAATTTGGTATGGAAGTAGCTTGAGGAAGGTTATAGGCTACTTTTTACGCGACTGCAAAAAAGGAGAGTTTTGTTTTTACCATGATAGAATCCACGAGAGCGAAGCCCCGCGTGAGTACTAGTAATAATAATAAACAGAGAACAATAGGTAAAATACATTAATTACCCACTACTGTGCATAATATGCAATATTTTGTATGCTGAATAAAATAATGAGAACCATTGCAGTATTCCAATTGAATAATTTAAAGATTTACCCATTTGCAAATTCTTAACAGATGGCTAATAATCATTTATTATTCCATAATATTGATTGTGCGCTTCACCGGCTCTGATTTTAATTTTAAAACTGACTGTAACATCAACACTATTTTGTTTATAAATGCGACTGTAAATTAAATAGGAAGCTATTAATTAAGAAGTTCTTTTATATCCCCACTTTGTTTTCATACTAAGGTAAGTAGGTACATGCTGTGTAGGTACTGGCGCCTTTTTTTTAAGGATAGTAAATCATCCAATGACTGCCTCCCGTCCATCTGGGTGAAGCGGGAGGGTGTGTCAGACTTTTACTGACTAAAACCCATCCGTGTTCCATCATATGCCCTTCGTGTTCCGAGGCCGCGGTAACTCTTTCGAACTATTCCGCAACCCCGGCAGGAAACGGCCCCTTTGTGGGCCCCGGCAATTTTGCTGACACTCTTTGAGGCGCGCGTGGAACACGACGCGCCGTCTACACGGGCCTAGTTTCAGTCGGGCGGCGAGCTACCCATTGCTCGCAGCCCGCAGGGCCGCGCCTACGATGGCTGGGAGTCACCCTGTGATTCTCGACGCCCGGAAGGTACTGGCGCCTAACATATTCACTCATTATGTTTAGCCTTTCGATTCAAGTGACATATGTAGACTAGTCGCCCTTCCGCGTGAAATGAAACGTCATTCGCACGTATTGAGCGGACCTCGTAAATTCTCATCATATCCAGAACATCACCATATCGTTAACGACGGTTATGTAAATAGGGTTACTGGTGCGTAGGCGTTCAATATTGTCTTTTGCTCTTTATATTTTCCAAAATATTTCTATTTATAGCTCAACCTACTGATTGTAAAGCTTTTGGCACGATTTTAAAACGTATCACGCTAGCAGCCAATATTTTAACGCCTCTGTCAAAGTCAAGGATTTCAATAGTTCCAATGCTCAGAACATAACTCTTTGTCGTAAATGTAAACTGGGCCATCTATTCCTATATAGTACGTATAATTAATCGGGCTACTATACCATGAAACTGTAAGATGGTAACTGGTTAGTTCGCTCCATGTACTAATTAGATCAGTTTATTATTACCACGCAAAGTGGTTCCGCCGTAAGTAACAGGAAATATGAGGTCTGAAGGGCAAGAGTCAGCATTGTAAAAGTCGGTATGTCACCTTCAACTAAAACGCCACCAAAAAATATCAGATACTACGAGTAACAAATGCATTTCCACAAGAATTAATATGAATATTTATTTTTTCGCCACAATATTTCATACAGTTACATTACAACACATGGTGACATAAATACAATTTGAGGGTAAATATTGTGGGAGACTGGTGCCAAAACTAAGCTTGTGGCTTGTATTTCAGGACACCAGGTCTCCGCTCTTTACATTTTAGTTAATTCTTATTTGAAAACAACTGGGTCTTACCTAGTAGTAACGACTCGACCATGTAGAAATAATGAGTAATACTAAAATATTTACGATGAATGGAGGAGTGACTGGATACGAAGAATGGTCGATATCGGTTTCTTTTAGAGTTCATACTGAACTAATTGTAGATACTTTCTAGTTTCTATATTTTCTCAGAAATGTAAGATAATAATTATTCATCAGGAGCACCACTCTCAAAGTCTGCGCAAATCGACCTATCTCTAAATGGCAAATAGGTACGGTCGGCCAAGAAAGTGGTGTACCAGTTTTGATTTAGTTTCCCGGTCATCGAAAATTACAACAAGGTTCGTTATAAAAAGATATTACTGAAAGAGACAACATTATCATGACGTAAACCTATGTATTTAGTATTCATACGTCATATGTCACATATAAGTACATGACATTTTAACCTTTAGTATAAATGAAAAGGACGGGACGGAGTTTCTACAAAGCAATTGAAATGTTTCCAAACAAAAGTAATAAAAACTATTTAGACAACCGAATTCCATTTGAAAAAGAAAACTGACAATTGACATTTTGTCAAATATATGCAAAAAATCGATATATTTTCCGTGTTATTTTTCAATCAACTGCATATAAAATCATCTCAATGCCTGCCAACTTGACCATTGCCGAAAGAGCACAAATAATTGCCCAATTTAATGAGGGAAGCAGTATCAGTGCGATATCCCGGAATTTGAATATATCGAGGCGTTCTGTCCGCTTTTGGATTCGTCGTGAAGGAGAGGAGGGAAGTTTGTTGGATCACAGAAGAAGTGGTCGCCGGCCTGCACTCTCCAATAACGATAGAGAATTCATGAGACGGGAATATGAAATCAATGGTTTTAAGCCCACAAAACATTTTGCGGAGATGTTCGATGTGAGTGCCCAAACAATAAGGAATCATCTACATTACATGGGGTTGCACCACAGGCATTACGCCAAGAAAATATATTTGACGGATACTCACAGACTTGCTCGTCTGAACTTCGCCAGAGAGCACTTAGAGTTTGATTGGTCTAATACAGTGTTTTGTGATGAAAAAACGTTTAAATCCAGTCAGCATGGACGTCTTCACCTTTGGCGATATAATTCAACACGGTATAAAGATGATCATGTAATCCCAAATAGAGAATCAGGTCGAATTTCCGTAAATATTTGGGGCTGGATGAGTACGGATGGTGTAGGAGAATTGTGTTCTCTACCTCCTCGAGCGACGGCTGTAAATTATATCGACGTGCTTCAGAATGCAATGCTACCGACAGTCCGTAATGTTTACCCGGAGAACGAAGTGCCACAATTTGATTTTGTTCAAGATAATTGTTCAATTCATAATGCGAGGATCGTAAGAGCCTGGTTTCGTTCACACACTGACGTAAGGGTAATTCAGTGGCCCTCAAGATCGCCGGACCTCAACCCGATAGAAAATCTTTGGGGCCTTATGGTCCAACGATGGTCGCATCAAAATGAAAGAACCAAACAAGCTCTTATTAGTCACTGTAATTATATCTGGGAGGAAATGCGGGGAACCGATATTTGCTCACGGCTTGTTGGTTCAATGAGGTCTCGTCTTTTAGAGGTTATAGAGGCCAACGGCGGTTACAACCGTTTCTAATTTTTAAAAATTTTCAATATCTTCTAAATATTACTATATATGCTATGTTTTTGTTTGTTATAAGTATTTTAAAATTGATTGTAGAAATTTAATAAAAGGATAAATCTATTTTTAGCTTGTTTTTTATTGATATTGTAATTACAAGTTTACAGAAATTGTAGGTTTGTGGACTCGCCTTGTGCCTTTACAATTTTATGTAACTTGTTGATTACAATTCTGAATTTGTAGATACAATTTTGTCATCAAAATCTACAGCCCCCCGCCGTTGATTTTACGACGTCATTGGTTCCATCAAGTTCAAACTAAGAACAGCTATCACGTTACAAACAGTAATAGTCGTTATCAATAATCAGATAAAGACAGCAATAGAAGTTGTCAGATCGATCTGCAAGCGAAACTAATCTTTATCACCTATGAATCTGCAAGCGATATTCAACCTTAGGGTGGTACACCACTTTCTTGGCCGACTGTACATAATGCCGCATTTATACATTCTTGGAGCAAAAAATATTCTGCTATAGCTCGCAGAATATGCAAAGCCGTCTATCAATAGTCAAGACACCCATCTAAGGCATTCTTAAATATATTCCTATGCAATGCGTAATAGTATTCTAAAGACCTTTTAATACCACTGTCTGATTCCACTCGATTAGTTGCGGAAGTAAAATGGTATTTGCTATTTTCATCCTAATACTCGATCCCAAATATTCAAATACTACAAGCCACATAGGTAGATATGACGTAATAACCTGAAAATTTCATCTCCACCAAACCAGAGCCGAAACAGCAAAGTACGAATGAAACTACGTAACATAGGTCCAATAGTACCTATAAACGCAACAATAACACAGCATGTTGTATTTCACAATCATATACAAACGTAACGTGAAAAATAATCGTGCAATGGGTACACAAGCCATCAAAAGAAAAATGTATGTGTAAAAAACATAAAACAGTTGAATATCACCTTGAGTAACGATCGGCGGCGCCTCGGAACGATCGCCCGCCCACTGGAAATAGATTTTACAATCAACCTATTGACACAAATAAGTGTCCTCTCCTGTTCAGGCGAACTGTAATATTTACCTATATTCCATCAATTAAAAGTTATAATAATTGTTAAGTCAAGTAATAGAACAAAAACATTCTTTTAAAGACCCTGTAGGTACAAATCCAACAACCAAAAACAATCTTCAACGGCTTTGAAATAGACATTGTTATAATTTAACAAACAACTGGAAATAATTTAAGAGTTGTTGGCGCGTCAGCGTTTGTTATTCAGCCCTTAGAGATTTTAAATATCAAGGACGGGCTCTAAAGTAAAATCTGAGTTAGCGGTCTGGCATCAGACAGATGGTAATTTAAAGAGTTTTTATTCATCAAAACGATCAAATTGGTAGATGTTGTGCAAGTCTACTTGAATACACATGGGTGAATACGCGGTTAGTCATAGTCTGCCTACATAAAAGTGAAGGGATTCAGCATAGGTAATTTTGCACATGTGTAGGTGAACGATATTTTTGCTAATCAAAGGAAGCGTTCACTAACATTTTCAGAAATTAACATATTTGCTGTTTCTGATATCAGTGTGTTTGTTGAGAAGATAACTTTGATATCATTACATATGTATGTATGTACATATTCTTTATGATTCGCGGAATTCACTGAAGTTGATACGAACGCCATGGTTTCAAAATTCTATTTAATGTTTTTTACCATATTATTATGTTATTGTCATCTTTCAGATGTCTTTACTTTCATTTACACATTATCACATAGTAAATTCCGCGTACGGAAAGATTATGTAAATTAGTACAATGATCCAGCGTACCTACACAAAAATTAGGGTTATATATAATCTGAATGAACGAACTTATGAGTTCGTTCATTCAGATTATATTTTAAGGTCGAGGTCAATTTACATTATTAAGCTTGTACTATGTTCGGATACGCTCGGCCCTTTCAAAATGAGTGTTGATTGTCTGGCTATTTGTTGCAAAGACGTGAAGGCTAGAACTTCAAAAATCTACGTCCATATTCACACATTGAGAAAAGTCTAACTGGGTAAACATGAACTAAATATAGTAACTAACCGCCAACAGCTGTGCCACCACCACCCACGCTTACATTATTACATACAAATTAAACCAACAATAGTTTGTCTTGGGTTTTAACAGTTTAAACTATTTGTGCCCCTGAATACATTATCCTGAACCAGCACAGTCCGTACAATTTGTTTTATGTTTGTAATTTATTCAAGAGTCAGTAATGAATGGTTTTCTCAGCCGACTGACACCCGTGTTTAGCGGCTAGATTCGCGACCTTCGGCGGTTTTTGTAGTGTTGAAAGTTTCAGCCACAGTTAGTCAGTAGCATCGATATGAATCAGTCTACTAGTGTGGTTCATGTGCTCGCTCGCCTGAAATAGTGTAGTATAGTAAGTAGTGCACTGCTTGTGTTACGTATCGGAACTTGGCACCTCAACGATATTAATTTTAGTGTAGTCTTCATCTCGAAGTGTGAACCGCCAATGTTGTTGGAAGGCGGAAAATACATAATGCGCTAGACTTTTTGTGTACATCATAACAACTTTTTGCTCTAACTTTTTAGTGATTCTCTCTGTGACAAAGTTCGACATTTCAGTTCCGTTTTGTTCTCCTAAGTGTTTGGATGTGTGGTGTATTCTGTTAAAAATAAATAATTCTCATTCTTAAGATCTTCCATTTGGATCGTAAGTGCCCAATTCTGAGTCATATTATATTTAGCATTTATGGGTTTGTTTATCAGAATAACACTAGGTGACTGTTCATATTTATCTGTAGTAAGTATGTACTTAATAATAGTGTTAAGTATTTGTTTAAACTCAACTAATATTCGAATTTCTTAACTTTACCTTGCGTATACATATTTATTTTAGACGAGTATATTGTTGTAAATTTGTTCACACAATATTACTTATCGTTACACTCTGATAAATCTTAGCGAAATCATATAATTATTTGGTTTACGTTCTCTTTTTAAGGTCAAATATATCTTATGCCCTAAATTGGTTAAAAATTAAATTAAATCACCACCAACTATAATTTAATATAATTTAATTTTTAATGTAAAACTAATTTGACATTTTACGAACACGATTAACTTCAAGACCAAACAGATTGCACAGGAAATATTTCCGTTGTATTATGCTGTATTTTATTATATTCAGGATCGTCAATCAATTGGATCAATCTTGACCCGAGCATACCACTAGTGACAACTAAGTAGATACTACCCGAACTTTTGCCGTGGGCTAGGTTGCTCTTATTTATTTACAAATAATAAACAGTTTCCATTCTATTACAATATTTCATCAAGAAACCATTCATTAATACAAAATACCCATTATAATGCAACAACTTATTTAAATATTTTTAAATAGCTTTGTTATTCGATCCATATGAGGACGATTACAAGAAACAACCATGTTTTTAGTATACGATAATTACACAGATACTTTATGATTTTTAAACTGCATTTTTGTCATATGCATTTAAAATGCAATCGTTACTGTTCAATCTGTCTGTGTATTCTGCAAACAATCACGAGATTCATAGTCACAAATGTCAACTATAAATCATGAATTTCTTTTTATCAACTTTCTATACAGCCATCTAAGGCCGTGCGCGCACTGCCTTGCGGTGGCCGCAATTGCGGTAGTTCTACCGCACCGGTAGAATGACCGCAATCTCAGGTGCGCGCACTGCGGCGAGAAAAACGCACCTTTTGTCTGACAATGTTGCCATACATACAGATTTCTTCGTATTTATACATATTTTCGATTTTCAGATTAGCACTCGATACAGATTTTTATACAAATTTCACACTGTATTGATAAAATTAACTGGTACAACTAAAGACAGAACTTGGCAAAATAAATTACTTAGATACCGCATTTATTACGTTACACACACCATTGTATGATTCTATTCTTTATAGTTATTTTTTTTTTTTTTTATAAATAACATTAATTTAAACATTCTAATTAAGTATTTGTATTATAGAGAAAATTCCATATATTTTGTGATGATGCTGCCAAAAAAACGATTTCAAGCTCTTACATTGCAAGTACTACGTCAATAGACAACAGCCTGTGTTAAAATAATGTACTACTGAAATTAATTAAAATAATAAATCAAAATAATTAGAATATTTAAATTAACGTTGTTTATAAAAAAAAATAACCATAGGAATAGATTCGTTCAACGGTGTGTGTAACGTAATAAATGCGGTATCTAGGTAATTTATTTTGCTAAGTTCTGTTTTAGTTGCAACAGTTATCTGCATATATATTTTAATCATATTTTTTTCTCTGTTTTTATGAGTAGTAAGTACACTAATTTTGCCCTCCCCACTTTAATTAAAGTTTTTAAAGTCCTTCCAAAGGTTGTCTATCTATCAATACAGTGTGAAATTTAGATAAAAATCTGTATCGTGTTCTAATCTGTATCACACATCAAAAATATGCATAAATACAAAGAAATTTGTATGTATGGCAACATTATCAGACAAAACGTGCGTTTGTTTCACCGCAGTGCGCGGTACTACATACATTCCTATGCGATACAAAATATTTGCGGTAGACTCACCGCAATTTTGCAGCGAGGGGCCACCGGTGACTCTACCGCACGCGTTTATTCCACCGCAGTGCGCGCACTTTTATGACACTCCATACTTCACAGATTTTGCGTTTCCAAAACGCAACGCAGTGCGCGCACGGCCTAAGAGTAATATACAATGTTAGTAGAATGTATAAGTTCAGCTAAATAAAACTGTTGGTAAATGATACCCAGTGAAACAACAGACACAAAATTCACATGTAAAAGTATGTTAATAACTTGCAACACGTAAGTCAGTTTCTTATTAAACAGCAAGTCGTCTGTAATGCACTGTTGCGGAAGATCCATATCATTGTTATCTATCTCGAAACGTTATCGATGCCACATTTTAGCACTATACTCAAATCCCATGAAACCTGTATAGAATGATAGCTTCATTTCCTGTATTTATCTCTTACGATTTCCGCAACGATGTCCCTGGGTATCATAGTAGCACTTGCTGTCTTCGTTAGCGCCGCTTTGGCACTCCTCCCAGGTCGTCTGCTGAAGTAAACGTATACGTTGTAGACCAGCTGCCTGGTGTCTGCTGGCAGTTCGATATTACTCTCCTCCCCACAGTCCGCCACTTTGCCGTTGTATAATCTTCGCCAACTAAACATTGTCCATGCGGTCATTGCCTCGTCTCCGTATTGCGCCGTTTTTACAGATAATTTCTTATGCGTCCACAAATACACTGTCAATGTTGATTGCACTCTGGATCTCACTGACAAGAATAGTAAACATATAGATAAAGCTTTAGTTTTGTATCCCTAGAAAAACTACTTGTTGTCTAGCAACTCGTTTGATTCCGGGAAATTAAACAATGATACGCTGCTTGAACTGCATTAGTAGCGGGTTATCACGAAAATATCCGTTCAATTGCAAAGACGCTCACACACTGGCCAGCACAAAGCGACCGTAGACCACATTTGCAAACAAGTCACATGGTCGTGACATCCGCTGTGTTACAAACGTGATCACAATGCTATAGGAATTGAAGATACAGAGCGCAAGTAGACCAAGATGAGCCGACTTTGTATGCGCACTAGCGTTCCTATTCACAACCTTGGCCAGAGATAGCATTATGTCCGTTATATTAAAAAATATATTGCTTCATACAAATATGTACATCGCCATTTTTAAATACACCGTTGTTTAATTTTTGGGTTTGAATAGAAACATTCCTTTTTTTTATTTGAAAGCTTTCATGATAGTTTTTGACGACTGGTTGAAGAGGGAAAAACATGCTTGTAAATTTTAGCCTTATAGATAATATCAGGCCATGTGTTAGTTATTTTTAGTTGAAATTGTGTTGTTTGGAGCCGTTAAGGACGGCTCCAAACCCGCTCGTCAAACTCGATCCAATATGGCTCACCTTGAAATTATAAACGTCCAAGTCTGTTTTTGCTTTTTAAACAAAAAATATGACGTCTCTAGTCGCTATGTTGATAGGTGCGTTACCACTTACCAGCAAGATATGTCTGTACATATGCAATTGAACTAAGAATATGATCTATTTAGCGACATAAAGTGACGTCATAGCTGTCAAATCGAAACAGTTGGGTAAAGTGAGCTAAAGAAGAATTCATTATAATATATATTTGCGAATATTCAATATCAATAAAAAATAAAAATAAATTTTCAATCATTTTGACATAGCTTCTGAGCCTTAGCGCCATGCGTCCTCTTTATGAAAGTTCATTGTAGGCCCTATATCTAAATATTTAAAATAAGAGATAAAAGTGTTGTTTAAAAAAATCTAATTATAACTTTGATGTTGAGTCTCACATCTAATTTAAATTGAATAATATATTTCAATTTGATGTGAGACTCGATTAAACAAAGTAAAATAAACCATTATTAATTTTCGCAAATAAGCTTTCTTTGTAAACCGTACTTTTCGAGTGACATTTTGCAGAAAGAGGTCATTGACGTTCCTCATTGATATACTAAAAACCCAAGATGCACACTCAACGTCTCAAAACCGTCCGCATAAAATGAGTGCTTAATTCTAAATTATGCGCTCATTTCAAATAGTATCGCGTCACTCGCGTGTAGGTTCACACGTCAAAAATGCCAAAATTTTCTTTGTAAAAACAACCTTAAACAAATGTCATAAGATAGAATTTGCAAAAACATATTTTGTACTTATAGCATATCTATTACTACGTAGGTGGTGAGTGTTTGGCGACAGTTTCGATCGTCACTTTTCTTCGAGACTGTGCATCTTGGGTTTTTAGTATATCAATGACGTTCCTATTCTTATTTGAATCGCATAATACCTTTCAGAATTGCTGATTTTCCTCTCGCTTTCTAACGAGTGCATATCTAATGTTAAAGGGTGAAGAAAAATTCATAATGTAATTTGGGGACACTTGGATCAGTTAGTGGCTACTAAGTGTTTTTTGTTTAGTGGTTTCAGCGAGATAATGACCACCTAAAGAGGTTCATTATCTTGCTGAAACTACTAAAAAAAATGATTTGAGGAATATCCTTAAAGCTAACTCACCGATCTCGGTTCTCATCGATCTTATTCTTATGAGACTAAACAATTTATTTATTGCTAAGCCTTATTGCTACGCTTCCTTCTTTCGGTTTACCGACTAAACTTTGCATTTGAATCGAAGACGTTCTGAGAGATCGGTCCACTCGAGTGGTTATTGATGGCTGCTCGTCTGGCCAATTGGCTATTAATGCCGGGGTCCCTCAAGGGTCGGTTCTCTCAGCAACTTTATTCTTGCTGCACATTAACGATCTGCTAATGCCCGGTACCTTTGGGTTTACAAACGACTGCACAGTTGCTGAGAGATGTGTCTAGCGCGCGTGCTGGTGGGGCGCACATCCAGTCACTCCGTGAGGACATGGTTGGGCGCTTGATCTTATCTTTGAAAGCTGTCTCCGAATGGGGCGATAACTTGGTCAGGTTTAATGCAGTTACAACCCAGGCGTGTCTCTTTTCCGCAAAAAGGAGCCAATTCCAACCGGCTCCTTTCCGTGGTTTAACCGTGCCGATAACCGATCGTATTGAGATGCTTGGGGTTACATTTTTTTCTTTTCAAATCAATCAAATTTATTTATTTGTTAACATAAAAAAAAACATTAACTTCCACCCTCAATTTTGGCCCGTTCATTGACGCTAAGGCTCAATTAGCAACAAAAAAGTTGAGAATCCTAGCTAAGGTAAGACGTTACTTTACACCGGAACAGCTGCTTAATCTATATCAAGCTCAAATTCGATCGTGTACTCGTGTACTGCTCTCATATTTGGGACGGATCTGCCAAATACCAACTGGACGCGCTTGAGTCAATCGAGAAACGGGCCAAGAGACTCATTGGCAACGATGCACTGGCAGAACCAAAGCTCCAGAGCCTTGAACATCGGCTACGAGTGGCAAGTCTATCATCGGTATTCTATCGGATACATTTCGGGGAGAGTGCGATGGAATTGCACAATCTAATTTCAACAAGCCCGTTCCATCATCGGACTTCAAGACAAACGGCGATGCGCCATCGTTACATGTTGGACATCTCACACAAAGCGTTTTGGGAATACTTTCATTGTGCGTGCAGCTAAGGAATGGAATTCCCTGCCGGAGTCTGTGTCTCCCGATAGCTATAAACTAGGAGTCTTTAAGTCAAGAGTGAATAGGTTACTTGAAGGTAACCGCGCTTCATCTTCGACTACATCATCACTTACCATCCGGTGAGATGGTGGTCAAACGCGAGTCTATTATCAATTAAAAAAGAATATCGATTGATTACAGAAGACCGCTTACTTTTTTATATAGTCACTAGCTGTTGCCCGCGACTTCGTTCGCGTGGGAAGTTTTTCCCGTGTAAATACCGATCCCATGAGCATTTCGCAAAAACCTGTCTTAGCGAGCACCAACGTCCCTAAAGGAACCCCTATGTAAAATCGAGACCCCTAGCACATATAGTTTCTGAGATTTCGTGATGAGTGAATCATGAACTTTCGCTTTTTATATATATAACTAGTATTTGCGTGTTGCGCGAGGTGCAAGCACCTCGCGTGCTTGTGAAAAAAACTAAAGCATTGCCCCTCTAAATCAAGTATTTGCGTGTTGCGCGAGGTGCAAGCACCTCGCGTGCTTGTGAAAAAAAAAAGTATTTGCGTGTTGCGCGAGGTGCAAGCACCTCGCGAGCTTGTGAAAAAAAAAAAAAGAGGGGGGGGGGATGGGGGGGGGGTTGCACAAGTATTTCGACTAAAGCATTGCCCCTCTAAATGAATCTGAAAAAAAAAATGTTCCAAGTCTCTTAGATTCCGAGATCCGCCTAAAGGGGGGGAGAAGGGGGGCGGGGGGGGGACTTTGAAAAATGGTTTTTACTTTACCGAGCCTCCTCTATACGAATCCGTAAAAAAAAAATACGGGTCTCGTAGTTTCCGAGATACGATAGGGAGGGGGGAGAAGGGGGGGGAAAAGGGGAGGTTTGGCACTTTTCCCGTAGGTTTCAGAGTTACTTGTTTACGAATCTGTCAAAATATACCCACCTCCCCATCCACCATCTGGGAGAACAATTATGTCAGTGAGTCAGTGAGTGGTAATTTAGCTTTATATAGTATAATAACTAGTATTTGCGTGTTGCGCGAGGTGCAAGCACCTCGCGTGCTTGTGAAAAAAGAAATTGGTATTTGCATGTTGCGCGAGGTGCAAGCACCTCGCGAGCTTGTGAAAAAAAAAAAAAAAAAAAAAAGAGGGGGGGGGGGGGTGATGGGGGGGGGGGGGGTTGCACAAGTATTTCGACTAAAGCATTGCCCCTCTAAATGAATCTGAAAAAAAAAATGTTCCAAGTCTCTTAGATTCCGAGATCCGCCTAAAGGGGGGGAGAAGGGGGGCGGGGGGGGGGGGACTTTGAAAAATGGTTTTTACTTTACCGAGCCTCCTCTATACGAATCCGTAAAAAACAAAAAATACGGTTCTCGTAGTTTCCGAGATACGAAAGAGGGGGGGGAGAAGGGGGGGGAAAAGGGGAGGTTTGGCACTTTTCCCGTAGGTTTGAGAGTTACTTGTTTACGAATCTGTCAAAATATACCCACCTCCCCATCCACCATCTGGGAGAACAATTATGTCAATGAGTGAGTCAGTGAGTGGTAATCTAGCTTTATATAATATAACTAGTATTTTCGTGTTGCGCGAGGTGCAAGCACCTCGCGTGCTGGTGAAAAAAACTAAAGCATTGCCCCTCTAAATCAAGTATTTGTGTGTTGCGCGAGGTGCAAGCACCTCGCGAGCTTGTGAAAAAAAAAAAAAAAAAAAGAGGTGGGGGTTGATGGGGGGCGGGGTTACACAAGTATTTCGACTAAAGCATTGCCCCTCTAAATGAATCTGAAAAAAAAAATGTTCCAAGTCTCTTAGATTCCGAGATCCGCCTAAAGGGGGGCGGGGGGGGACTTTGAAAAATGGTTTTTACTTTACCGAGCCTCCTCTATACGAATCCGTAAAAAGAAAAAAATACAGGTCTCGTAGTTTCCGAGATACGATAGGGGGGGGGGGAAGGGGGGGGAAAAGGGGAGGTTTGGCACTTTTCCCGTAGGTTTGAGAGTTACTTGTTTACGAATCTGTCAAAATATACCCACCTCCCCATCCACCATCTGGGAGAACAATTATGTCAGTGAGTCAGTGAGTGGTAATTTAGCTTTATATAGTATAACTAGTATTTGCGTGTTGCGCGAGGTGCAAGCACCTCGCGTGCTTGTGAAAAAAACTAAAGCATTGCCCCTCTAAATCAAGTATTTGCGTGTTGCGCGAGGTGCAAGCACCTCGCGAGCTTGTGAAAAAAAAAAAAAAAAGATGGGGGGGGTGATGGGGGGGGGTTGCACAAGTATTTCGACTAAAGCATTGCCCCTCTAAATGAATCTGAAAAAAAAAATGTTCCAAGTCTCTTAGATTCCGAGATCCGCCTAAAGGGGGGGAGAAGGGGGGCGGGGGGGGGACTTTGAAAAATGGTTTTTACTTTACCGAGCCTCCTCTATACGAATCCGTAAAAAAAAAAATACGGGTCTCGTAGTTTCCGAGATACGATAGGGAGGGGGGAGAAGGGGGGGGAAAAGGGGAGGTTTGGCACTTTTCCCGTAGGTTTCAGAGTTACTTGTTTACGAATCTGTCACAATATACCCACCTCCCCATCCACCATCTGGGAGAACAATTATGTCAGTGAGTCAGTGAGTGGTAATTTAGCTTTATATAGTATAACTAGTATTTGCGTGTTGCGCGAGGTGCAAGCACCTCGCGTGCTTGTGAAAAAAGAAATTGGTATTTGCGTGTTGCGCGAGGTGCAAGCACCTCGCGAGCTTGTGAAAAAAAAAAAAAAAAAGAGGGGGGGGTGATGGGGGGGGGGGTTGCACAAGTATTTCGACTAAAGCATTGCCCCTCTAAATGAATCTGAAAAAAAAAATGTTCCAAGTCTCTTAGATTCCGAGATCCGCCTAAAGGGAGGGGAGAAGGGGGGCGGGGGGGGGACTTTGAAAAATGGTTTTTACTTTACCGAGCCTCCTCTATACGAATCCGTAAAAAAAAAAATACGGGTCTCGTAGTTTCCGAGATACGATAGGGAGGGGGGAGAAGGGGGGGGAAAAGGGGAGGTTTGGCACTTTTCCCGTAGGTTTCAGAGTTACTTGTTTACGAATCTGTCAAAATATACCCACCTCCCCATCCACCATCTGGGAGAACAATTATGTCAGTGAGTCAGTGAGTGGTAATTTAGCTTTATATAGTATAATATATAGATTCAAAAACTAAAATACCATTTCAATATTTGTACCTGTTACCACTATATTATCGATACTCCAGGGATGTATTTTAGGTAGGGCTTCCAATCCCGCAGCCTGATCTCAATCTCGGTATTTGCGGGACTACGAATTTTCAATCCCGCGGGATCTCGGTATTTGCGGGATCCCGCATATTGAAAATATTCACATTTATGTAAGGCAAATGAAACAATGAATTAATCAACAAACTCCACATTTATTTAAGTATTTACTACTAGTATGAGATCAATTAAATTACACCGGTTTTTCTTCACAAAGAACAGTAACACATACTGAATAAAAAACTTTACTGATATTTTAGGCTACATTCTTACGCTACCACTGATTGAAATTCAGCTACCTACTTAAGCTGTGAAAAACGGGCGACATCGGCCCCCGCGTCGTATAACACTTATAACATTTATTTCACCATAAATGTATGTATGTGTAGGGGAAGGTTGCTATGAATGGACCCCTTAACTTTACGACAGCATATCTTAAAAAATATAAGTGATAAAATGAAAGTAGTTTATTATTTTTATTTCGTAGGACCTTTATTTATAATAATCAAACGCACAAACAATTTGGGGTTACACTTTTTGGTATAAACGAAGAAAACTAAATCTTGGGCTGTTACCTTCTTTGGACCATGGGCACCTTCATTGAACCACCAGGTTGCCATCAATGGACTTCGAGAAATTTGTTCTAGAGGTCCAATCAAGGTAACTTATTATAATGATCAATATGATTAAATTATGGCATACGAGGAGAGACAAACAATACTTATACACTTACGACAAGTACACAGACTATAGTTATAGGCTACTTAGTTACTAATTAAATTTTACATTGGGCACATTTATTGAGATCTAAACCATGTTTATGTTTTGTTACTGATTCTACAGCAAGGTTCATGCTAGTTTCATTCCAAGTAAAGTATTTTCTTTTATTCAGCAACATTCTCAAACTGTAAATTTATAATGATTTTTCAAAATTTTTTTCAATAATTAGTGAAATACTCGGAGCCTACTCCCATAATTATGACAAAAAAATACAATTAAAAGATGCTATGATTGGACCGGTCCAACGGTGGAACTCTCTTGAGGTCCATTGATGGCAACAAGGTACTCGTTAAGAAAAGAAAATCTAAAATATACATGGACATGATTAGACAAAATTTAATAACACTCATGGAGTGACAATTAAATTAACTTATATTTCATACCAGTACACACAAACAAATATGAATAGAATGATACTTACATCAAATTGTTCCGAGTCAAATAATAAGATTTTGACCGCCGGAAACATAACCACGCGCTTCAATCCTCGCCACGTGCCGCATCGTCACTGAGGTAAGAGGGGGATGCAACTGAGCCAGCACGGACTCGTTTCGACTAGTTACGGCGTTGCTAGCTTGGACAGTTTTGGAAATACCATGGTGGTCCAATGAAAGAGCTAGTCCAATGATCGCAACTCTCCCCTATGCATGTATGCAACACTGCCGGCCGCCAGTCACCGAGCGATCGCGCTCGCGAGGTCGCTTTTTTCAGTCCCGCAAATCCCGCGGATCCCGCACCCGTAATCCCGCATCACGCGGGATTGGAAAATGACGCGGGATCCCGCAATACCGAGATCTCGGTATTCCGGGATTGGAAGCCCTAATTTTAGGGCTAATATTGTAATAAGTATACGTATTTCGCTGACCTTCAACATCGCTGGCTGGCACTATTAGACTTTCACAGGAGCAACAGGTGGATACCTATAACTAGTGGATAAGCCGATACTAAAAATGTGTAAACAGATTGCAAAAAAGTTTATAAAAAATCTGAACCAAAACAGATGAAAAAACATTGCTTTAATTTGTATTACTGTAGCATATACAAATCAATCCGTGAACTGTACTACGAGTATATTGCGCACTATAGCAACAACCCCATGAAGTTACAAAAGTAGTTTGAACGGAAACTTATCTCAAAACTATTCCTACCAATTGAACAGATTTTGATTAAGCAATGTCTGAGTTCTAAGGCTTCTTCTGCGTAATGTGATGTGAATTTGGCGTATCTAGATATATTTTCCAGGGGGGGCCTGGCCCCCAGTGGTAGAAGCGATGATCACTTATCGAAGTTGCGTTAAATCTTAATGCACGAAATTAAATTTTTCACCGGAATTATTTTAACAAGAAGAATTTGAAAAGCCAGTCGTAATTATTTCCAAAAAAAGTGGCCAAGTGCGAGTTGTACTAGCCCATGAAGGGTTCTGTAGAGCAAGTATAGATTAACGAAAAATAACTGTATTTTATTGGGTTTCTGCGTTTGTAAAAAAATAAAGTTATTGAATAACTGAATGACAAAGTTATACTATAGTTCGAAATTGCTCATTTGAACCAAAAACTTAAATTTCCTTTTTTTTTAGATATAAACTGTTTGAACGAATTTTGTACTACCTCTGGGGAAGAAATTACGTCCAGTGGAGCCGACGTAGATATGGTTTCTAGCCGCAGCTTCTGCAGAGTTACAACGGTTTCTCGTGCAGTGTGATGCTAGCTAGCTATAGTGAATAACACCACGAATAGACTACCAAACAGTTACCATTACCTTATTATTGGTAAGCTTTGCCTTAAGGCATTATTGCGGTACTGGGGGTCAGCCATTGCACTTTTTGCTTTCGGTTTACGTAAAGAATCGATTTTTCGTGACATTTCTATACCGATTCAACAAGCCAGTTTCCACACGCGTTTCTTTCTTCAGATCTTTTCGCCATATTGATTTCATGTAAATGAGTCAATATTGTAGTTAAGGTAACGTTAAACCATGCCGCCAATTCCTGGGTAGTTTGACTCGGATCGGCTTATTCATCTTTGGGATGGATCTGCGAAATACGAACTGGACGCGTTTGAGTATATCTAGAAGTTGGCCAAGAGTTTAGGAATTGGCAACGATGCACTGGTCGAGTCAAAGCTTCAGAGCCTTGAACATCGACGACGAGTTGCAAGTCTATCGGTTTTCTGTCGGTTACATTTCGGGGAGTGTGCGATGGAATTACACAATCTAATTCCGACAAGCCAGTTCCATCATCGGACTACGAGACAAACGGCGAAGCGCCATCGTTACATGGTGGACATCCACCCATACGCACAAAATGTTTTGGGAATACCTTCATTGTGCGTACGGCTAAGGAGTGGAATTCCCTGCCGGAGTCTGTGTTTCCCGATAGCTATAACCTAGAAGTGTTTAAGTCAAGAGTGAATAGGTTACTTTCTTCGACCACATCATCACTTATCATCAGGTGAGATGGTGGTAAAAAACGAACCTATATTCAATAAAAAAAATCTCTTTTCAAACTTTAACCCCTATTATTTGCGGATGTGTTTTATCTTAAAAACTGCAGACTGTTTTACGTAAATTTTTTTTTGTTGAACGTTTTCATTAAGGTCATTTTATTTTTTTCTGTCTTATTTAGAAAGTTAAACGGGGTGGGGACACACATTTTATCACTTTCTCTAGTCTATCTTTAGAACGATTGACTTGGAAGAAGAAGCGAGTAAAATCTGACACTCGTCTAGGCAAGGGGTATCGTGTTACCCAGCTATTGGGTTATAGAGGTAATAATAGACTGAAAGCCGACCCCAACATAGTTGGGAAAAGGCTACGCAAGTGATGACTTCCATGATGCGGAGGACCCCATTAATATATATGTATATATTTTTTTGTAAATATATTGTAAATTTGTTTACAGAATACATCTACTTAACAAAATTTCAACTCTATAGTCTCGATAGTTTCAAATAAAGTAGCTGTGACATACGGACGCACAGACAGATATCCATGACGAATCTTTAGGGGTTCTGATCTTTCACCTTCCGCCTGACGCAGGTACTTACTGGACACGGCTGTTTCGGGAGGTACCTGTTTTGGATTCAGCAGGAGGACACGCCCGGGTGTCGTCATTGTGTGGACCACCCAGAGGACACGGTGGAGGTGTGCCCCGCTTGGGCAGAGATTCGCCGTGTCTTCGTTAAGGCTATCGGCGGCGGCAACCTCTCGCGCCCGGCCCTGATTCAGACCATGGTGCGGAGCGAGAGGGAATGTGATGCAGTAGCCTCCTTCTGCGAAGCAGTCATGCTAGCGAAGGAGGAGGCCGAACGCGCGAGAGAGAGGCCTTAGGGACGCCCCGGGCCTCGGAGATCGCGAGCCGATCTCCGGCCACTGTAGGCGCGGGCTTGCGGACGGCGAGCAGGGGTAGCTCACCGTCCAGTAAGGCGTCATGTTCCACGCGCACCTCAAAGAGCTGCCAGCACCAGTGATGGGGGCCATTAGTTATCATGAGTGATAAGGCCATTGCCTGCCGGGGTTGCGGGAATGTTCTAACGAGATACCGCGGGCCCGGAACTTAAGGGCAGCTGAAGGAACAGGGTAGGTTTTTAGTCAGTAGAAGTCTGACACTCCCTTCCGCTTAACTCAGAGCGCGAGAAGATGATTTTCCCACCCAGAAAAAAAAATAAAAAAATAAATGGGGTTATGTTCTTTGCCATTCGGCTACGAAACTCTAAAAAGTGGCCAACTGCGAGTCGGACTCGCCCATGTGATTCTAATTTCGTCTATAAATATTTTTAAAATATTTTTTGATTTTAATCATATATAAAATATTATTTTATATATGATGAAAATCAAAAACGTTCCACATGTACTGTCAATGACTGTGGTGCAGTTATAAAGGTAAGTATCTAACTATACTCGAGAGCAATAAAATCGCACACCCCTTATTAATGAGTTTATTTTCTCAATTTTTGACAACAATTCGATTGTATTTAGTAAAAAAAGTATGTTAAATAAAAATACTCAGGCTTAGATTACTAATGAAATGTAATAAGAAAATGATTTACCTGAAATTACACGCACAAACTTCAAAACAACAAAATTCCGCGAATTAACTCGTTTAAAGTAGGCACTGCTTGCACCCGTTCACACAGGTTTATCATCATTGGCCACAGCATCTGTATAGATGATTGTTGCAGCACCAATGGATCTACGGGTTTCCGCAGCGTCTTCGGTGGCTATATAGCCCGATAGTACCGCGACATTTCTTGCCGCAGCGGTCACAGATGAAAGGCGCGTCCGCAGGTGGTGGATGTACTCGGCGAAAACTTTTCTGCTTAAGTTTCTCGAGCCAGTCTTTATCACGCTTTGACGCTCCGGTTTTTTCTTGGCGCCACTCAGGTCTCATGTTTGTGCGTTTTTTCCAACTGTCGGTCTGTTAGTTAGCATACTGTATATCTGATATCCCGCTTGCATGAGTCTTTGAATTTCAGAATAGGACGTCCGGTGGGTCTTTTTACGTCTGCAAAAAAGTGTCTGAAAGACTACCACGTCAAGTCATGTTGGGTCAGATAGACCCAACATGACTTGACGTGGTAGTCTTTATGGCGCCATCATCGCGGCTGATTTTAGGAGGCTCTCTTACACCTTGCACCATTACGACCGTTTTCTTTGTGTTTACACTCATGGAGAAAAGATGACAAGCTGGACCAAAATCTAGACACCAACTCTTGCAGTTCGCTTTCTGAGTTTGCAACAAGTGCAGCATTATCTGCATAAAAGAGTTCCCGAGCGAGTAAATCAAGACGCTTATTTTTTGACTTAAGGAGTCCGAGATTATAGTCTTCCGTCCTTTTGTGTATGCAGATGCACTCCGACGTCACCATTTTCAAAAGCAGTCAAGAGCAGTGTCGAGAAGAAAATACCAAAAATGGTAGGAGCAAACACACAGCTCTGTCTGACTCCTCGGTTAACTGGAAAAGGTTCGGATTTACTACCATCAAACATGACTGTCCCGTTCATGCCGTCGTGAATTCACCTGATAGGTTAGAAAAGCTTCAGGGGGCAGCCAAGTCTGCGCAGTACCTCGAAGGGCCCTTCCCTGCTCACAGTATCAAAAGCTTTGTTCAGATCTACAAAGGCCATTTACTTTTCCTGCAGTTGTCGAAGAGTGAATAGCATATCAGTAGTTGACCGGCCAGCCCTGAAACCACATTGTGACTCTGGATAAATCTGGGAGACCAAGGTGTTCAATCTTTGCAAGACTACTTGTAAATGCCTTTCCCGCTATACTTAACAAAGATATGCCTCTATAATTATTGCAGTATCCGCGATCCCCTCTGCCTTTATACAGATTTCGGCAGCTTGTGTTATTTCTCTATGTATTAGCTGTCACAAATCTTCAACGTTGGGAGATTTTTCCAAAACTTCTTTGCTAAAATTGTGTTTAACCAAGTCCTCAAGTTCTTGACAAAGCTCTCTGTTGGACAAAGACGCCGTGTTCAGTGCAACTTTTCGATGTGCTTTCTTAGAGAAATGTATTTTCTTTGGTACTAGGCGCAACACAAACAGTGTTACAGTTGGCACTGAGAATATCACGCAAGTCTCGCCCCTGGTTATAATAATATATATCTGATGCCAGTGACCCGAACGTGGACGTTTCCATGATACTTTATGAGAAAGTTTACTCTTGAAGTAGGTGTTTGTTGCACAAAGTGACGAAGATGCGCAGAGCTCCAGCAAGCGTTGGCTATTCTCTTTAATGTTGCCAATTCTATGTGATCCTATGCATTCCAGCCAGTCACCTGATCTATTCCCTATTCTTGCATTAAAATTACTAAGTACGAGAAACTTGTCAGTTAATCCGACACCTTCCAGATACTTATGATCTTTCAGCCTTTAAAGCAAAAGTAAATAGGTATCTTCTGGGCGCCCTTGTCCCATCGTAGACCTCATCTATCGCTTACCACCACGCGAGATCGAGGTCAAGAGTGGGCTCATCCGTAATAAAAAAAATAACGTCATCAGGGGCTTTTACGGTTGGTGAATAAGCCGAGATAAGAGTGCCCGACTCGCACTTGGCCGGTTTTTTTATTTGGTAAGAACCATGCAGGCTAGTGTCAAAGACGTTTTTTTAGCACGTAAGTATCTTACGTGCACGTAGTAGAATCGTAAAGCTCAACTCAAACTTAAGGAGCTCCATAACCCGAACATTACCAGCAGAAAGACCATTAGGGTAGGTCGGACTATCATACAATCTATCGTAACTTGCTACAATAATAGCCGACATACTCCTCGCATTAAAAAGCATATCAAATTAAAACTAGCCACCAACCAACCAACTGATATAAAATGCCCCGCGACAAGCTTTTAGAAAAGTTAGCTATACCTATTTTTTTATTTATATTTTAGATTTGTTGAAAATTGCCTATTAATATGAAATAAATTGGATACACAATTATGTACATGCAGGGTACATAAGTTGCAACTATACTTATCAAATTCAAACATAATCATACATACTAACAAGAACATTATAGTTAATATACACTGTAAAGTACGAATGCAGCTACTATCTTAATAAAACATTTAAAAAAACGTACCTCTATCCATTTTAATGTAACCTAATTAATTACAATAATTATTATTTAAAGACTCGTATATCGTATCGTCGTACGTTTTACCTCTAATTCTACGAACGAAAGCTAACTAAAAGAAAAGACATGGCATGCTAAGAACGATCCGAATGCATCCCCTCTTCTGTAAGGAACCTTTAAATCAAGTGACAAGGAACCGGTATAATATCATCCGATTTAAAGGTTCTAGGAACCGGTATTTAGAACCGGTACGTCGGAACCCAAACTGGAACCGATACCGGAACCGGAACCGTACCGAAAAGAGGAACCTTTATAAGAACCTAAATTGGAACCGGTTTTCAATCCCTGCTTGATAGTGAAACTGTAAGCTCACCGCGAAGCCGTGTAAGACGGTGTCGCTACTTCATGACACTTCGGCGGTCCATCTCCACCAGGTGAAACCTCCAATAGCCTGGGGGGGAAGCCCAGCGGGGTCAAACAAATGCAAAAACATGGGCGAAGGTCATTCTGTCTGTGTGCATTGGCGTATCTAGAGATATTTCCCAGGGGGGGCCTGGCCCCCAGTAGTAGAAGCGATTGGCCAGATTTTTAAATTTTTCAGCCATAATTGTTTGTTAGTAAAAATTCTCGGGTGGGCACCAGACCATTCTGGGGTGGGCAAAGCCCATCCGGCTCCCCCCCTTCCTACGCCTATGCCTGTGTGTCCGTCTGTCGATATGTCACAGCTTCATTATTTCCAATGTAAAAGGACTACAAAGTTGAAACTTGGTAGATGTATTCTGTGAACAGTTTTACGATTATAAACAAAACTAAATAAAATTAAAAGCATTCCTTGCTTGTCATTTTATTCGAGGTTTCTAAAACCATTTCTTCACAAGTCAATTGTTTGAAAGGAAAGATATAGACTTCCAAACTGGTAAAATGTGTGCTACCCCTCTAACTTTTAAAATAACAAAGTGTAAAATCTAAAAAAGTATACGCTTAATGAAAACTTTCAACGATAATTAGTTTGAATGAGATAGGTACTGCCAGCTCAGTTTATGTGATGAAGAACATTAATTTCAAAACCCGCAAATATAAGTTGGTCATTTATACAAACGGTTGACGAACTAACATCGTAATTTATGAAAAACAAAATAATTTTTCGTTATCTATGCTTGGATACGGAACCTTTCATAGGTGAGTCCGACTCGCACTTAGACAGTTTTTTTAATTTTTCAACCATAATTGCTTGTTCGTAAAAATTCTAGGGTGGGCACGGCACAGACGCCCCTCCCCCCCGTTCCTATGCCCATGGATGTGATAGTAAAGAAAAAATATTTAGGTCTTCGCGTAGTGCTTAGATAAAGCGTCAGACTACAATGATAATTAAATGCATACCTGAAATCTTTCCACATGAACGTATAAATACTAAAATCTCCATTTACATTTTTTTTGTCTTCATCAATGTATTTTGCACCCATAAACACTTAGAATAGAAGAAGCTTATTGGCACTGATTGCTCATTGTGTGCTATCAACGTCAATTCTTATTTATTTGTTTGCGTTGTTTAAGTACTTTACTGGAGTATTTAAAATGACGCGAAATATCAAACGGCACGCCAGAGCACAGCAATCTCGATAGCTGTCGAATAGCAGTTCAGATGGTTGCAGATTTCAACCTCTCCCAAAATAAGGTTATTGTGTTGTGAATTATGTTGGTTTAGATACCTAAGTGTCAAGTAACGGTACTCAGATTGAATAGGACGGTACTGTTGGCGGAAATTATTGCCGAA
Organism: Tholera decimalis; assembly: GCA_943138885.2. Classification (NCBI taxonomy): domain Eukaryota; kingdom Metazoa; phylum Arthropoda; class Insecta; order Lepidoptera; family Noctuidae; genus Tholera; species Tholera decimalis. Next base: position 20,657,621 of record OW964557.2, read on the forward strand.
TAGACAATGATCGTGCTGGCAATTTTACGGTTGCTGGTGCCGGAACAGTGTCAGTGTCCTCTGCACTGCTTTTTACAGGTTCTAAATAACGACAGACATTTCGCAGTTTAGTCCAATTTGCAGTTATAATTCTCACATTACCATACCGAATTCGTATTTATTTGCACTGTAAACGTTATTGATTTATTGGTAAATATTATTAGAGGCGATGTATGTCCTCTTCAAACCATATGGCACTAACAAGTTGGTCATAGATGCATTATGTAACTAAGTAAGTGCATGCAGTAGGTAAACAACTACAAATAGGGTTAGTAGGGTTTCCTCTAGAATGTCTACGAGTTGAATGACACATAAATATGATGTGTTTCTCTTTGAATATGATAATAAGCCAACGTTCGGTGTGGATGTTTCGATTGAACACAAGAATGATTTAATTGTGTTTTAGTGATTTCATGACAGAATTTAGATGATTTGATAGGTTTTTGACGAGGTACCTACTTTGAATTCCTTTGTTCCTAACTATTAACGGTTATACCGTAACCAATCAAAAATCGCGTGCAAAATTACTTAGACTTTGCCTTTTGAGTTTAATTTGTTCTTTAAGTGATCATATTCACATCCTTTTAAGACATTATTTAGAAAAATATCCCAAAAATAATGTATGACATGGATTGTACTCTGTACCTTGTTATCTATATTATATTTCAAGCAAATGCCTCCTTGCTGGCGTTTATTGAAAGATGATTAGGGATATTGTGATGATCTGGAGAAAGTATCCACCCACAGACTTAGCCGCTAGTTCATTGTTTAAACAGCAGTGAAAGTCATGCAAACAGCCAACATTGACGGTCGCTTTCAATGCCTACTTTACGGGCAGCTTTGGTAAAATTTGAAGAACTCAGAGTAAACATAGATATCTATTGATCTTCCAAAGCAAGGCTGTATCAGGTGTATAATTTCCCGCGCAGGTTGCCTGAGGTTGCCTGGGGGTCTAGGGACAGAAGGTTTGAATATAAATTATACTTGTTAACACTATTCGGTATTATATATGCTTAGATTTAAATTGTCAAAAAACTGCAGCACCTGATATTACCTTATTTATTTACACTTTATGCACATAGGTACAAAGGCGGACTTAATGCCTCAGGCATTCTCTAGTCTCTACCACTTAACCATGAGTGGTGAAGAGATAGAGTTCCTACTAAACTAAGTTGAGCGAACATTCAAATCGAATAAATCGTTATGTAACTAGAATTGAATACTAATACACGTCGTATTTCCGTTGCCTATGGTTTCCCGTTGCCTATGGTTTGAATTGAAATATCGCTGACGCTTTCAAATTACCTATCTCCAAATACTATTGTAGGAAAATTGTACATGTGTGTATCTGATTAGATTCGTTAAAGCTATAAGTTATGCATACGGCATATCATGATTTATTTAATACTCATTTACCATCAATTAAAACTGCCTCTAAAGCTTTGTTATTGTTTAATAGTTTTCCAACATAATATCCTTGCAATCAACACATAGATGTAAACCATATGATTATGTCGTTGATAATGATTTATCATAACATAACGGGTGTAATCTGAGACCTCGGTCTCGGATCCATCCAGTCATTGGCATGCAATGACTCAGTGCGTGACTCAGGAAGGATAACAATTTTTATTTCCAGTCACCTGAGAGATTTCGTCAAATGCTCCGTTCTAAATTCCAATTGAGATAAAAACCGTATTCATGTTCAGGATCTGAATCCTGACTTAAAAATAAATCTTTGAGATACTACACGATTCGTTGCGGAAGACTTCTGAGCCATATATTGCTATTTCGTAAGAAAATGTGTGCCCTAATTTACAAACTGTAAACAAATCTGTTCCAAATAAAAAGCATATTATAAAACAACGAGCACATTGTTGCAGATGCTTTGATCAGCTATAAATAAATGGTGCAGACGGCAGACGCATGCAGCTCTCAAATGTTTCGACGTTCAAAAGCCATATGTTCCAACTTCGAACGCTTATAATGAGCTCTCTAGCTTTGCACCTGCGTCCGTCCCGGTCCCACTCGCACGTGCTTATTCCAGCTGTTGTTATGGCGAACGTTGTCGACAAAGCTGAGTCTAAGATTACAATATTTAATTCAGCAATAAAGATTCGACATCCACTAGCTAAAATTTTGCCAAAACCACTTGACAAAACTTGTAGTCATTTAGAATCTTAATTCGTCAAGGCTACGATCTTGAAACTTGATGATTTTATCGACCTGATGGAACGAATTATGGAATTATCGAGTAAGAATTAAAGACTGGCTATTCGTGATGATCTCACCGGTCGTCAATCTTGACAATGCAAAGGACCGGTCGTCTGCGGGGCGAGGTATGGGACGGGACGGGGACTCCGCTGCAGGGTTTGTGCGATTCACGGCGCACGCGGTAGTCGGTACGCTCGCAGTCACCAGTCAGTGCGACAGTTGGTCGCTCAATGTGCGGCGCGCGCGCCTCATTCCCAAATTCCTTCTACATTCCTAAATTATGTGCTAGTCAAAATGAAGTTCAGTGTTTACGTTTATAAACGGAGGTGTTTGTGCAAATTCAGAAAAAGTGGATTAGTTCTCTAATCGTTACTCGCTACGGTCCAAAGAACAATGCTGTGGGAAAAAATAACGTTCAGCTGGCATCGGCAGTCGTTCCCAGCTACCTACCTTACCTCGCTCCCCGCGCCGGCAGGGTACCGGGTTCAATGCGCCTCTCTGCGTTTATTCATCGTTTGTGGGAAAAGTTGACCCCCGTTTTTAAAAATTATTGTTAACGAATTCACACGACTCGTATTGTAGTCACTACCGCATCTAAGATGATCAAATTGAAAGCTATCAACATGCCAAGTTGTAAATGCAACAGGTATTTAATTAATACCTACTTAAATAAAATAAATTTTCTGTAATGTGATTAATGAGGCACCAGCGTAAATACCGAATGTTTTTATGCGCCAAGCGACAAGGTTGCAGCATTCCGCAGCCCAAAACTATTTATTCTGGGCTTTGTCATGTTTGTTGAGTTTCAACTTCGTCGAAATTATTATCTTGCTGTGCTGCGGATAGAACATTTATCAGAGGAGGACAATACTCTTACATTAGGCAACGTGTGTGATGTTAGTGAATGAAATGACATAGCCGTTAAATATTAGTTTGCGGATACGCTCGCCCGTATGTGAATAGTGACGACATCAAGTGATGTGAATGTAATATTACCTAATGAATTAGTGTTTCGTCAGTGAAGTTTTGAATATAGCTGTGTGGGAACTTGCCGTACAATGGGGAACCAAGGATCATCAGCGCACGAGCCATTCGACCGGGCGGCTCAGGCGGCTGCCAATGCTGACCTCAAAATGGTACGCATTTGATTATGCTTCATTTACAATTCATTAATTCAACTTGAGTCATTGAATACATACTAAACTATATAGTCGGTTGAACTATGGCCAACGTTTATTGTTCCTGTACCTCACGTACATAATACACTAGATAATAGCGAGTTACCTGCGTAGATTCAAGTCTTTGTACTGTGCATATCTAGGTACACCTTGTTCGTTGGCTCTGTATAGGTCACAAAATAACGTCATCTTCGTGTATAAATAGGTCTAAGATGTTCATATTATAACGTCATTATTTTTGAGAGCTCTCAGTTTTTATAGCTAATATTTATATAGAAACAAATTCTGTTGACATCATACTTTTCTGTATTTAATTAGTTATATAATTATATCGAATGTTGTTACCTGTTGAAATAGTGGTCTTATCAAAAATACATATCTGCTTACCCGCCTGCCGCCAAAATCCGACTAAGTATGTAGGTAACTACGTATCTACCAAGTTGGTTACAAATGTAGGGTCAGGGAGAAGAGTTTGTAATAAATAGTAAAAAAGGGAAAAATAAAGACATTTCTGTAAAAATTGGCCAATTGCGAGTCAGACTCGCCCATGAAGGGTTCCGTAGTAACTACGCATAATAACTTTGTTTTTCATAGTGTTTGTATGAAATACAAAATTATATTTGCGGTTTTAGAAAATGTGCTATATCTCAAAAACTACTGATCCTATCTCGTTCAAACCAATTTTCGTTGAAAGTTTTCATTGAGATCTACAGCATATTTTTATTTTTTACTCTATTACTATAAAAGTTAGAGGGGGTTTTAGAAACCTCAATGGTATTTTCAAAGGCCTGTCTATAAATACTACACACGTATAGGTTTGATAAAAAGGTTTTATTTTTAGTTCCATGTATGGAGGGCGCCCCCCTTAATATTATATATATTTTATTTTTATCTAAATATCGGAGAGCGGTTCACAGAATACATCTACCTACCAAGTTTCATAATTATATATTGTGTAGTCCTAATAGTTTCGGAATAAAATAGCTGTGACATACGGACGGACGGACAGACAGACATGACGAAACTAAAAGGGTTCCGTTTTTTGCATTCGGCTACGGAACCCTAAAAACCAATCGTCTGTAGTAAAAAACTATAAAAATATTTAGCTTGAAGAGTTGCGGAACATAAAATAAGTTGGAGCAACCGGAGTGAATGAAAACAAATCTTCGGACCTTTATTCACGAGGCACCCCATTCAGTATAACAATATTCGACTTCAAATGTCGAAACGAGTTAGTGTTTAAAAAAGATTCAAAAATGTCTTCTGAAACTTGGATAGTGTTAACATATTTCTTTTTGACTAACTACCTAACTTTCATTACTATGAAACGATATCACAACTCACACAATGCAGCAACTTAATGCCAGCAGACGATACTGCTTTGGGTGCATATTTTTCAAAGCAAATGACATGATTCACCTACTCTACAATTTCAAACTTTATGTCAATGAATCAAAGCACAAAATATCTTAAATAATTTAGTTAATGTCTAGATGACAGACTGACGAGTGTTAGTGGGTTTTAAGCACATACGATGAGTTGGTATGTATGATGGATTCATTATTGAGTGCACATCTGGCTTAATAAGTGGGTTATTGTCATTAGCCTTGCCTGGGAATTTAACGATCATCAGTGAATATTATACTAATTCGATTTGTGTTGATCTGTTTAACATTTAATTCCAATTTTAATTAGCGACACGACGGAAAAATAAAAAAATAAACTGTTAAAGAGAACCATAAAGATGCTTTCAGATAAATATATTAACCAACATTGGTTCATAAAGAAAACAGGAGTAATTTCAAGACCTTCAGACAAATCCTTTAAACCCAGTTTACACAGTAATAATCTACTATGTATATAAAAATAAGTCGGGTTTTCCTTCCTGACGCTATAACTCCAGAACGCACGAACCGATTTCATTCATCTTGGTTTTGAAGTGTTCGTGGAGGTCTAGGGAAGGTTTAAAAGATGAGAAAAATAAAAAAATACCGGGAAAACCGTCAAAACAGCCCTTTTCTATTTCCTATACAAACGTTTTCTAAATAAAATGGAGAGTAGGTAGGGTAGGGGTAGGGTTGGTGTAGGGTAGGGGTAGTGTAGAGGTAGGGTAGGTGTAGGGTAGGGGTAGGGTAGGTGTAGAGTAGGGGTAGGGTAGTGTAGGGTTTGGGTAGGGTACGGGTAGGATAGGGGTAGTGGTATCGGTTGGGTAGGGGTAGGATACCACGCGAACGAAGTCGTGGCGGGTCAGCTAGTAGTTTCTAAAACATCTTAATTACTTTATAGGCGATCGGTAACGAAATATAAATATTATATATATCAGGTGAGATGGTGGTCAAACGCGAACCTATTTTCAATAAAATATATATCCAGTAATTGCCAAGTAGACAATAATTGTTTTTGAAAGGTTATAGATGCGTGTGTAATTTTAATCATCATCGCAACTCTTAAAACGTGAATGAGAACATCGTGAGGTTAATAGGACCGAAAAATCCGAACACTTGCGACATCCACCAACCCGCCCTGGGCCCGCGGGATGGATTACGGCCTATTCCCTCTCATAGAGAGGAGCTCTGTGCTTCCAATCCCGCAACCTGAATTCAATCTCGGTATTTGCGGGACTACGAATTTTCAATCCCGCGAGATCTCGGTATTTGTGGGATCCCACATATTGAAAATATTCACATTTATATAAGGCAAATAAAACAATGAATTAATCAACTAACTCCACATTTATTTACGTATAACTATTAGTATGAGATCAATCAAATTTCACCGTTTTTTCTTCACAAAAAAACAGTAACAAATACTGAATAAAAATCTTTACTGATATTTTAGGCTATATACTTAGGCTACCACTGACTGAAATTCGGCTATATTAGGCTACTTAAGCTGTGATAAACGGGCGACATCGACCCCCGTGTTGTTTGCAACACTGCCAGCCACCAGTCACCGAGCGATCGCACTCGCAAGAGGTAGCATGCATGCTTTTTTCAGTCCCGCAAATCTCGCGGATCCCGCGCCCGTAATCCCTCATCACGCGGGATTGGAAAATGGCGCGGGATCCCGCAATACCGAGATCTCGGTATTCCGGTATTGGAAGCCTTACTCTGTGCCCTAGGACTGGGAACGTTACATGGGTCGTTCTACTTTTCATTGCAGATTAATGAGTCTAAATATTTACGAAACAGAAAAAAATAATCTTAACCCAATTCTATAATTACTTGCAAAATGTATTGGTTAACTAACATTTATTGATAATTTATAGCGTGTGGAGCATTATAATCTATAGTTTTGGGTAATTTGTACATTTATTGATCTAGGACAGTAAAAATGTACACCTCTGTTACTAGAAGTATTTATTTTTTATTTTCATATCTCAATCAATCTTATAATCAACTTTGGTAGCTACATTGATCACAATTTATATGCTTTTAGAAACATGTAAAATTAAAAAGATAAGTTTAAGTAATTTAAAAAAATAAGATTAACAACACAACTCTGTTACTAAAGGTCGAAACCAAAGCCAAATTTTTTAAATGTTTCTTTTAACATTAGTGTGAAAACTATTTAACTTTATGAGGTTAGGTAGATATAGTTACTAAACAATATTATATTTAAATTTAAATTGTTAATATAAATGAACTGGGTTTTTTTCAAGAGGCTCGACCAATAAATTTGGGACAGCAAAGTAACAGAGCTGTTACTTTAGATTCAGTCTAAAAAATAACAAGTTATCTCAACGAATTTACACAGTTAACTTAACATATAATAAATAAACTATAATTAGTATACTTATCAATAATCAACAAGAGACATAATCATATTATCCTCATTAATCTCTTCTTACTTTTCAAAAACTTCTAAGGGAGTATCAAACTTTTTTATTATGAACTATCAACTATTTTATAATATTTGGGTATTGGTTGCCTCGCTTTACTATGCTATCACGAATAATTTCAGTTTTCTCTTTGGAGCTTATAACAGGATTTTCTTCAAAAATTTTCTGAATAGTCATTCTCTCTTTCACACTTTTAACTTTTTTGTAAGGGTCTTTAATAGCATTAGACAATGCTACGTATTTGTCATCATTATGGGGTTTTTCACTTCGCTTTGCTCTATTGTACCTCTTTCTGTATTTCACATATTTCTTTTTCATATTATCCAATTCTTCTTTTAGTTTCAATTTATCTCTCTATAATTTTGATCTGTTTCTTTTTATTTGTTTTCGCCCTCATTTGTACAAAGCTGTCATCTAAACTTAGACTAGCAATGTTATGATGTAGAGATCCTGTTATCGATATCGGTGTAGAAAGACGGCGCGATGTATCGAGATTAGGTGCGGTGCGCCGTGGGATACAGGCCGTCTCACTTAAATTAGTTGGAGAAGGTAATTTTGACGACGAGATTCCAGGAGATGACTCTGGTGTAGCCATGACAACACGTAGTCCTTTCTGACGGTCTTCTTTTTGAATTTGCAATTCGCTACTTTCCTTTCATTCTGCGGTGCTCGCGTGGTGCCATGTCCTTTACTATTTTTTTGCATGGTGTCTTGCCAGATCTTTTTGTTTTGCCTCAGCTTCCTTCGCCGGATCTTTTTTGCGTCTCTCTCTTCTTCGCTCGTACGTGTTGTTACGTCTAAAACAACAATTTATATTAAATACTACTGATTTGCACAATAAAAAGTCATAGTCAGCAAGATAGTATGACAAATACACCTCTGTTACTAAACTTTCGTCTCTGTTACCACACCAAAGTAACATAGTTGTAAATATTATGAATTGTGTAGAATATATCTTAAAACCATTATGCTTATTAAGAATTTACATGGCATTGTTATAAATTAACCATTGGTCTTCATAATCGGTATAAATTTAGTAGATAAAGATAAATACTTACAGACATATACCGGTAACAGAGTGCACACAAAATAAACACACGCACGTGGTTACGCGGCCCTTGGTTGACTGAATCCGCCATGTTGATTCCTCTAACCGGGGGAAGAGCAGCACTTATGAATGACACCTCTGAATGCCTACTCGCACGAAAGGACTATCACTATCTGTATTTTTATTCCGAAATCACTATGGTAACAGAGCATAGCGGTAAAATCGTAAGTTGTCAGGGACAAAATTTTAAATAATTACCTAAAATCAAATGCCATAGTTAAAAAATTCAAACTTAGTAATTCGCATTACTGCGTGTATTCGCTATCGTTTATTTTATTTAATAAAATTGCGACCGTTAGACCAGAATTTATGAGATTTTAGATTTTTATCGTTATCCCTTAGTGCTTGGGACATGAGTAAATACTATGAAAAGCAACTCTGTTACCGGTACAGACAACGCTGTTACTGAATTTAACAAAATTACAAACATTTTCTCAAGAAATGCTTAGAGTAGACATATTATGAGACTGATTTTAGTTCTAAAAGTATTATAATAATGTGTATATTGTGAATATAATTTAGGATTTGTCACTATTATGTGCCTGGGACATGTTTATCTGCAATGAAAAGTAGAACGACCCACATACTAATTATTTTATGTACATGAATGAAATAATCGCAAAAGAGGACTAATAGTCCAAACAAATCAAGATCATTGAAGCTTTTATTACCATGCATAATTTTAAAACTTTTTTGAATTACAATATACGATAAGATATTACAATATTAATTTGATTGGAAGAACTAAGATTTTTGATTTACAGATTTAACATGTAAAATATGATATTTACAGTAAATTTTTCACCGAAATTACAAATGTTAGCTCTATACTTTGCATGTCATGCTTATCAGTTCCGAATGAGGTGATACAGTTATATCTTTTGATTTGATTTGATATCTTTGCTCTACCTACGCCATTCAATTCACGTGGCCAGTCTAATTTACCGGAGCCTTGGAACACGCGCTGATGAATGCACGTTGCATTATTTACTAGCAGTCCCGCGGGGCTTCGCTCCCATAGACTATAATTATCACGATTAAGACATAACCCTCCTTCTCCCGTCGGGTACTACTTCCATACCAAATTTCATCCAAGTCCACCCAGTACTTTCGAAGATTTTTTCCTTTTTATAATCAACTAGCGACCGTCCCCGGTTTCGCACGGGTGCAATGTACTAATATGCATCTATATATAAATATGCATCTTTTATACATATAAACCTTACTCTTGATTCACTATATTGCTGAAAACTGCATTAAAATCCGTTGCGTAGTTTAAAAGATCTAAGCGTACAGACAGCGGTAGCGACTTTGTTTTATACTAGGTATGTAAAGATAAAGATAGAAATAACACAACACAACGTTCTTACCGCTTGTAGTATTACAGGATTTCCTCAGTTATTATTAATTCATAATAGCGTGTAATTCATTGTAACTATTGTTTCTTTACGGAATAATTAGTGAATAGTTGAATGTCTTTATTATGTCATATACAGGAGTGAAAGAAGACAGCCTATTTCAATTAACAGTTTTTGTTTACGTAGTCTGCACAAGACAAGCTTTTGTTTACTACCTATCTTATTTACTCGACTTTCTACACATCTAAGTAATTATTTGTCTTAGTCAGACTAAATCTAAACGCTTACTTTTCAACGTGTTGGCGTTCATAGACCTGTGGCTAGCTTGTGAATTACACCTCAATTTTTAGGGTTCTGTACCCAAAGGGCAAAATCGGAGCCCTATTACTAAGGCTCCTCTGTCTGTCACCAGGCTGTATATCAAGAACCGTGATAGCTAGACAGTTGAAATTTTCACAGATGATGTAAGTATTTCTGTTGCCGTTATACCAACAAATACTAAATACAAAATTTAGAAAAATATATCCTGACCTACCGCATGACGCAGGTCCTCACCGGACACGGAAGTTTCGGGAGGTACCTGTGTCTGATGGGAAAGGAGGAAACGCCTGGGTGTCACCACTGCGAGGGTCGCCCTGAGGACACGGTAGAGCACACGGTGCAGGACTGCCCCGCTTGGGCAGAGCACCGACGTGTCCTCACGGCGGCGATAGGCGGAGACCTCTCGCGCCCGGCATTGGTCGAGGCCATGCTGCGGGGCGCGAGGGAGTGGGAAGCGGTCGTCTCCTTCTGCGAAGCAGTCATGCTTCCGAAGGAGGAGGCGGGCCGCGTGAAGGAGAGGATGGCGTCCTCCCTCCAGCCCAGCCGCAGTGGTAGACGCCCACGGCGTCGGACGTCGGCCGACGATCTCCGGCCACCGTAGGCGCGGGCATGCGGACAGCGAGTAAAGGGCAACTCGCTGTCCGACCATGGACCATGCCCGGGTCGACGGCGCGTTGTGTTCCACGCGCGCCTCTAAGAGCGTCAGCAACATGACGAGGCCCCCCCTGCAGAGGGCCGAAGCCTGCCGGGGTCGTGGGACTTATCCCATTACCGTGACCCCGGTACGTAAAGGGTTATTGAAGGAACACCGTGGATTTTAGTCAGTAAAAGTCTGACAGTCTCTCCCACCCTGCCCGGGGTGGGAGGACTTATTTGATAATTTTACCACGCTAAAAAAAAAAAAAAAGAAAAAAAAAACTTATACAACAAACGTGTTTTTTATGCCGTTTTTCATCATCATCCGCTTAGCCTTTTCGTCTTCCAGTCCAATCGGACAGCTAAGTATTAGTGTTTTACAAGTAGCGACTGCCTGCCTGGAGGTCAGATAACCTCCACAACCGATAGATATCGACGGTTAAAAGGAAATAGGGTATAAGCGACAAAAAAGAAATGTTCAGGCGAGCCGTTTAAAGTTTAGAATTTCAGAAAAACTGATGTATTTTTTTTTTTATTAAAACATCGTGAAAACTAAAACAGTTTTTAATTTTCCAATCGGGAAATATGACAAAATAAAAGATAATAGAACACAAGAAACAGTCGGCTTTCAAAACAAAACCAGTCCAAAATATCGCTTATACCATGCTTCTTATACCCTATTTCCTTTTAACCGTCGATATACTCTTTATTGTACACCATAACAAAATTAAATAAGGACTTAACAAACTACAAAGGGTGTTACAATGGGCGGTCTTATCGCTAAAGCTTTTACAGACAACACAGTGGCTGGGTAACACGATACCACTTGACGAGACCAACGTAAGATTGTCTACACTACACTTAACGTTACACCACACCGTCAATACCAAACTCCGGGCCACTACTGAGAAGTTTCTTACAGAAAAACCCAATAGTCCTTTTTGCCCGATCCAGGAATTGTAAATTATCCTATATTATTTATTATTATTAAATTATCCTTATAGCCAAATAAAACATATACTAATATTACATTATTACATTATTTATTATTATATAAATTGTCCGAGAAGTACATATTCATTGAAGCATTGTTATTGTACGGATTTTTAGCATTGAATTTGTGGAAATGACAACGATGGTCATTGTTACCGGTAGAATTGATGTGTCATGGCGGGTAATGTTACTGCTACCTGGAACCTTATCGTCAACATTTAAAATCATGGAAAGAGTAGCTGTTTAGTTAAGAACTTGTGATTAGCGTCTAATATGTATTTGTTTTGTTATACCGTAAAGTTATCTCGCACACAGTGTATTCTGCACTGGGTAGTCGCGAATCCTTAATACCCTAATCTTTAAATAGGTATTTCCTTCAGGAATTATAAACAGCCGACTAATCCAAACGTAACGTTTGTTTGTATCTACATCTCTATTTCCTCAAAATTAAGCTTGCTGTGCGTTTGGTGCAACTTTGTATAAGCGAATGAATAGCGCAAAAGAACTGTTGTAAATTATTTAAGTAATCTAAGTTATTAATTTAATTTTATAAACAACCAGAGAGGGAGGCAAACTATCTCTCTTTAATACAGAACAGCAGCTCAGCCAAAAATTTGTCGACTTGTACTTAAATTTTGCAAATATGAGTAAAACAATAAAAAACATTGAATCGCGTTTGACCACCATGTCATTTGATGGTAAGCGATAACGTGGTTGAGTTCATCTTCACCTACATTAGCGCGTGGTACGCTTGCCTAAAAGTAACATTCACTCTTGACTTAAAGATCCTGGGTTATATTTATCAGGAAATACAGACTTCGGTAGAGAATTCGACTCCTTAGCTGTACGTACACAATGAAAGTATTCCCAAAAAGATTTGTGTAGGTATATGGGTGGGGTATCCAATTGTCCTCCATGTAACGGGATTGGTAAAACAATGAATCCATACTAATATTATAAAGCGCAAAAGTTTAATTATTTACACCCACTAATCTTCGAAAGAGTAGTAATTTCATCCAAATCCACCCAATTTGGAAGAAATATGGTGTGAAAATAGCTTGAAGCTTGAGGATATATACTTTTTACCCGACTGCAAAAGAAGGAGGATTGTATTTTTATCGTGATAAAGTTCACAGGACCGAAGCTCCGCGCGAATGCTATAAATATTAAGAATATATGAAACTGTAAGCAGAATTTGAAGTCCTGCCTTTTTGTTCGTTCTTGTAATAGTGTGATGCAATGGTTTGCAGAAGTCGTCAGTGCGTGCGTCGTTGCGGAGAGCGCGCGCGGGCGCGGCGCTGTCCCCGCCGCGCGCCGGCATGGAGAGGCTGCGGCGCTCTTTCCGCGAGTCGTTCCGGAGGCGCAAGGGCTCCCCGCCCGAGTCGGCGCGCCCGCACCAGTGGCATGCTGACGAGGCCGCCGTACGAGCTGGCACCTGCACCTTCCCCGTCAAGTACCTCGGATGCGTCGAGGTCTTCGAATCCCGCGGCATGCAAGTCTGCGAGGAAGCGCTAAAGGTGCTTAGGGTGAGTTTTAACCTTTTTATCGCTGGGCCTCGAGTATCCGATCTCACTCTGAGCGCCAGCTAAACGAAAACTAATTCAACAGTCGGTGGATGAATTATTTATTTCATGTCGGTGATGGGCGCTGTCGGCTATTGTCGACTGGCGGTGAAAAGGTTAAATAGCATTCGTAGCTTAGGAATTGTAGAATGTGATCATTGATCAGTGAGGTTTGATTGCATGCGATTACCTAACAATTTAGTGAACTAATTCCTTAGACTTGAGAAAATTATAGTTTGCATTTTACAAGCACAATAATGTATGAAACATGACTGCTGCATAAATGGTACTAGCGAAGACTTCGCAACGTAGTTTAAATGGTAGATACTCTCTCGACCCTGTACAGCCAACTAAAGTTAGCGTACCTACGTCGAGAATGGATCAATGCGATGCTACAATCTCGCACCTTCTTCTGTACAAGTTTAGACGTTGTTTGATGCATCTTGGCATGTTTACGTTTCACACGATGCGATGATTGCATCGCTATTCTCAATCTATAGCTGTATGTACCCAGAGATCAAAGATCATCTGGTAACATTGAACTGTCTCAATGTGTGTAATTATGAATTTAACGTACATTTCTTATGCAATCTTAACTATCCTTCTAGCTTTTTCTGAGAGTGCTAGGGTTTGCTGTGTCTAACCAAATATGCTATACACCGATCGCCAACTTGACTAACACTTCACCATCACCAACATAACTAACCAACAACGCTCAGACTTTCAATTTAAACATTGCGGCTGAAGATCAGTATTTTACAAGGACCTGAATGCCTATCTTACTTGGATAGTCTGATATTCTAGAGACGACTATTTCAATCAACTGTTGTCGACATTTCTTATTCTGTAGGTATAGTCATCCACATTAATTCTCAATACATAATTTCGTGCCTGTGATTATATGAAATACAACAAAAACCGCCTAAACTTTGCCACACACAAAGTTTTCACCCATCAAAACATGATTGCGGCATGTCGCTTGGTATTCATCGCTTAGCAAGCTTTCCTAGCGATCAGCTGTACTGACCATGACATTTCAGAATTCTCGCCGACGACCTGTTCGAGCCGTGTTGCACGTTAGTGGCGACGGACTGCGGGTTGTGGAGGAGGAAACCAAAGGGCTCATCGTAGACCAGACTATTGAAAAGGTCTCCTTTTGCGCGCCCGATAGGAATCATGAAAGGGGATTCAGGTAGTTATGCTTTTTAGTAATCACAAAATCTCTGCAAAATGACGTAATTAAAAAAAAAAAATCCTTACTCAAATGGTCTTAAATTTCTTGTTTCCTTGACTGTTTTTTTTTTTAGATACCAGTTTTTATAGTTGTGTTTAGGCATAATTGCTACAAGACACGTTATTTAAGAGGACTAGTTTACGGTTGCTATGTATGCCAAAGTTTTTTCCGCCGTAGTTTCCTTGAAATTTGATCGCCAACACGGCCTATTCAATAAATCAATACAGCCAATCACTATAGGGATAGGAAGAAACAAGATGGAAGTTGCTATCCCTACAATTATCGGCTCCGGGTATTCCGCTTTATCTGATCTTATTAAAGTCCACCGTTTCATCGTGCCTGTACAATTGGGATCGTAAGCCGAACTTCGGCCACCTCCGGGCGGGCTCGCAGGCGGTGAGCAGGGGTAGCTCACCGTCCGGTATGGACCAAGCCCGGGTTGGCGGCGCATCGCGTTCCACGCGCGCCTCATAGAGTACTCACCACTACTGACGGAGCCCGACAGGGTTACCTGCCGATAGGGTTGCGGGATTGTTCTAACGAGATACCATGGTAAACGTAAGGGCAATTGAAGGAACAGGGAGGGTTTTTAGTCAGTAGAAGTCTGACACTCCCTTCCGCTCCACCCAGAGCGGAAGTAGGTTACATTTGATGATTTTCCCAAAAAGCCAGTCCAATTCCGCCTACTCCATCCTATCCACACGACATAATATGTCAGTACCCGAATCACTCGAAGATACCATAACAACGAATAGAACAGAAATACATTCATTATAGTACAGACACACAACAACTATAATGGAAACTTACAACATCAAGATAACAACAAAAATTGCGACCGAAAGTGCACAAAAACGCATATCATGTTCATGTTGTGTGTATCGTTGTAAAGTCCTTCCAAAGGTCTGGAAGATATCGCTCTCAGCGATAAGACCGCCATTGTAACAAAGTTTAAGCAATATTGTTATTTAGGTGTGTTTCAATTTTTGGTGTACAATAAAGTATATTCTATCTGTGAGACCTACAATGAGCTCCATACACGTTCCAATAGCATTGACATCTTTGCTATCAAGCTATCGCTGTTTTGCAAACTATTGGTACTGGCCCATAGTGGCAAGTCTAGAGCAACAAAACAAATGTAGTTATTTATTTTCTATTTTTTTTTTGTTTCAATTTCCAGTTCTGTTTTATAGTCTAAAATTATGTACTTATTCTGTGTAATGTTACAAAATTTAATTAATATGTAAGTGATGTGCACCCCTATAACTGACAAATTCATTCTAGACTTTTAGTTCGATTGTTACAGTACCTCAAAAAATGTATTAGTGAATAAATCGTGGGCGTGCCTTAAATAAATTATTAAAAAATCTATCTATCTGTCATTTCATGTGATTATCTCTCCAGTTACATATGTCGTGACGGTACTACCCGTCGTTGGATGTGTCACGGGTTCCTGGCTTCTCGCGACAGTGGCGAGCGACTGTCGCACGCGGTGGGCTGTGCCTTTGCAGCCTGTCTGGAACGCAAGCAGCGCAGAGACAAGGAGTGTGCCGTGTCTATGAGCATTGATGCTGCCAGCCACGCGTTTACCAGGCAGGGCTCGTTCCGAAAATCAGGTTAGTATTTTCGTCCAATTCTTCTTGCCTTTTTTTATTGTTTACTAGCTTCTGCCCGTGACTTCGTTCGCGTGGGTTTTCCCGCGTAAGTCCCGTGGGAATTCCGGGATAAAATGTAGCCTATGTGTTGTTCTAGGATGTCGACAATCTACTTATCAAATTTCATTCAGATCCGTTCAGTAGTTTTTGCGTGAAAGAGTAAAGTAGTTTTTGCGTGAAAGAGTAAAGTAGTTTTTGCGTGAAAGAGTAACAGATATCCATACATTTCTTTCGCATTTATGACATTAGTAAGATAGGCTCGCGTTTGACCACGGAATAGATGAATAAGGTTGGAATGATAATGTAGGCGTGGCGTAGTGTTTGTATTAATTACAAAGTTATATTTGCGGTTTTAGAAAATATGCTGTATCTCAAAAACTGCTGGCCCGATTTCGTTCAAACCAATTTTGGTTAAAAGTTTACATTAAGATCTACAGACATATATTTTTTTTTAATTTTTCCCTCCATTATTATAGAAGTTAGAGGGGGGGGACACATTTTACTACTTTGGAAGCTTATATCTTTTAAACGATTGACTTTATGAAAAAGTGGTTTTAGAAACCCTTATATCATTTTTAAAGACCTGTCTATAGATACCACACACGTATAGGTTGCATGAAAAAAAATATTTTCAGTTCTAGTTCCATGTATGGGGACCCCCCTTTATTTTAAATATCTTTTAATTTTTTTCTTAAAATCGGAAAGCGGTTCACAGGATACATCTACCTACTAAGTTTCACATGTATTGTCTTAATAGTTTCGGAATAAAATGGCTGTGACATACGGACGGACGGACAGACAGACAGACGGAAAGACATATCGAAACTATAAGGGTTCCGTTTTTTGCCATTCGGCTACGGAACCCTAAAAATCATAGCGCGACCGATTAATTCATTCACCGCGTTTCGGGCGCTTCGGATTACTTCGGAACACAGAGCTCTGCTTTAAAATGCCGTGTTGTGCAATTATAACCTGTAAAACAAAAAGTCAGACCGCAAGTATAGAGCGAGGAGGTATATCTTTCCATCGGTAAGTCGAAAATAACATTTAATTACAATTTTATTTGTAAAAAACATAAAAATATTCTGATCACTATGAAATTCCGAACATTAACAACATTATTGCAACAAGTTACAAAAAGTTTACATGGTCCGTTATGTACTCGCTTAATCAACGCAATGACCAAGTCCACTAACAGTGTACTGCATGCGCCACACTTCAACCATTGACGTTTTGTCCTTTGCCCTGATTGGCCGTGATGCACGGCGCATGTTTATCAACAGTGAGTTACAATCAGTAGCAAGCTCTCGATTTAAGTGTGTGTAATTTATTTGTGTGCGTAATTCGCATACGTAACGGGCCTCTTGCTTGTAGTAGAGCTAAAGAGTGGGGAGACAAGCGGCGACACGCGTTCTTATACAAATCAGGAACTATTTCCTTTCTAACCTCTTTTATCTGTTCTGTGCGTTTGACCACCATCTCGCCTAATAGTAAGTGATGATGTGGTTTGTAGATAAAGCATGCTTGCCTCAAAGTAACCTATTTACACTTAAATACCCCCAGGTAAAAACGTTATCAGGACACACAGACTTCGGTAGGGAATTCCACTCCTTAGCTGTGCGCACAATGAAAGTGTTCCCAAAACTTGCTTATTATATTATTATACTCACCTGGATCTCTACCTACTTTTACCGCAATCTGAATCAAAGGGAAAGAGGGTTGAAACTGTCCACTTACAAGTTTACTATAAGATTTAGGAATAACGACTTCAACGTTTTGACTGTTTCAATTCAGATCTAATACAATTCAAATCGAAATTAAACAAATCATTTATTTCATATAGGCTTAGGCACTTACGAAACGTTATAATGATGATGTTAGTGTCACTAGTAAGTCTAAATCAGGTTTTCCCAGCCTCCCTATTTTTGAGTCCCCCGAATTTTAATGACTTTTTTTATTGATAATAGGTTCGCGTTTGACCACCATCTCACCTGATGGTAAGTGATGATATGGTCGAAAATGAGCACACTTACCTATTCACTCTTGACTTAAAGACCCCTAGGTTATAGCTATCGGGAAACACAGACTCCGGCAGGGAATTCCACTCCTTAGCCGTACGCACAATGAAAGTATTCCCAAAACGAGCGTATGGGTGGGATGTCCACCATGTAACGGCCTCGATAAACGGACCAAAATTGAGGGTGGAAGTTAGTGTTACCCCAAGAAGCTCAATACGATTGGTTATCGTATCGGCACGGTTACACCACGGAAAGTAGGAGCCGGTTCGAATTGGCTCCTTTTTGCGCTTTTTTACTATTTTCGTGCCCCCTTTAATTGTATCATAAAAAGGATACCTTCATTATTTTAGCGTTTAACCAATTCTTAGTTGTACAAAATAAACTTTAATTAATTAAAAGAGTTTATATTGGAATAAATTCGTTTATTTGCAATACTAGTTAGATACTTGTTGCATGTTCTGTAACAGTAAGTCGATTTTAAGTTCAGTTTTTGCTAAAGCGTCTCGAAATAACGACAGAATCAATAAATGTGATATTAGGATTTTTAATTTTCGCATTAAGTTATTTTTTCTTTTAAAAGGATACTGCGCCAGTAAGGGAGTGCGCCCCATCTGTGACGGAACTCTTGGCCTAATAACGTAATGGTCGATAGGTCGTGGGTTTGAATCTCACCCGTTACAATATTCCCGTGAACCTACTCCACAAGCATATGCAGCTTAGTTGGAGGGGTTAACAAGATTACTAGTTTTTTTTTTTCTCCTATTCATGTGAATCTACCACATACTAGTTCTCTATATAAAAAAAAACACTACTACTGTACTGGATTTGTGTTTACACGCATGTTGATGTATTTCCAGGCATAACACCTCGCCGCGCTTCAGAAGCAGACGTCAACAACAGCAATGGCAGTACCGGTGGGGTCGTCGTACCGGTGGGGTCTCTGGGCGGGGTGGGCAACCCGGGCGCAACCACGGGTAATATGGGGCACTCGGGCCCCTTTGGGAATGTGGGACACAGTGTGAACAGCCACCCGATTGTGGCGCCCGCGGCCTCTCGCCCCGCGCCGCATAACCCCTTCGCTGTGGAGAGGCCTCACGCTGCCCCACATTTGCTTGAGAGGCAGGGATCTTTCCGCGGGTTTGCGCATCTCAATAACAGGTTAGCATAATCAAATTTAATCAAGAATATTGGCGATAATGTTCTCGTCGCTAAATAATAACTACGGCACGGGACGATCTTCAAGATTAAGCGACGCTGACCGAGGTTGGTCTGTAGATCCAATCCATCGACCATAGACCATAGACCATCTGAAGAAATGGAGATTCCTCTGTGCCTCGGTAAGCACGTAAAGCCGTTGGTCACGTCATTTGTACATCTTTGACACAAAATCTGACACCAGTCTTGCCAAGGGGTATCGTGTTGGGCATGCGGACAGCGAGTAAAGGGCAACTCGCTGTCCGACCATGGACCATGCCCGGGTCGACGGCGCGTCGTGTTCCACGCGCGCCTCAAAGAGCGTCAGCAACATGACGAGGCCCCCCCTGTAGAGAGCCGAAGCCTGCCGGGGTCGTGGGACTTATCCCATTACCGTGACCCCGGAACGTAAAGGGCTATTGAAGGAATACCGTGGATTTTAGTCAGTACAAGTCTGACAGTCCCTCCGGCCCTGCCCGGGGTGGGAGGACTCATCTGATGATTTTACCACGAAAAAAAGCATAATTATGATGATTGGTATGAATGTCCTTTAAAATGCTCCTAGACATATGTATGCCATTCACCCGTTGCAAGAACGACAGGTCTGTACAATACTATAGCTTGCTCCTCGGTAGACAGACATTTTCTCAAAAACATTGATAAAATATAAATCCTCTGTCCTCTTGCAATTGAAAGATATGTGTTGATATACCAAATATATTACCTATCTAATAGGTATACTAATCTTACTAATCTCAATAATGATATAGATTATAACATCTTAATTATTTTTTCTTCGTTTATTAGTTTATTTTGTTAATAATAGTATTATATTATTTCTATTTTTTAGAAATAGATTATAATAGTGACTTTTTTCGTGTATTTAATGATTTTTCATATATTTCATTGTTCTTATAATTCAAATATTCACGCATGATGTGTTCCCCTATAATACGAGAAACAAGGTGATACATATAGTTTTATATGATATTTTAGCATGTATCTAAGTGTATTCTTTGTTGGAATAAATCAAACGTTAACTAAAATAATGTCAAGGCTGCGTGGCACTGTGTCAAATAAGTGGAAGAATTACCATTGAATAGCGTGTTACAAGTCAATATTTAGCGATGACTCGATGTAACGCCATGTCACGGGAATCCTTAGGTTTGAGTATTTGGAAGAGGCTGTTGTAGATTCAGCCTGGCTTAAGTTATTTTTTCATATTTTTTAAAATTAGTTGATGAAAATATTATATTCAATAATTTTACATTTTATGAACGTTCTCATTTGACCTGTTCAATACCAAATCATATGCTGCGCGTAAACGGCTGAATCATATACTACGGCTTTTTGTGGGGCCTTAGAGCGAAACATATGTATATTTCTATTTTGATTGTCTACTTAATAACTAATGTAAAGGTTTTAGCTCTGTACAACACCACATATGTTGAGACAAGAATATACATATCTTACTTGCGGACAATCTCTAACAAAATCAATTTTTTTTTATAATAAGCTCGCCTTTGACCACCATCTCACCTGATGGTAAGTGATGATGTGGTCGATGGAGCACGCTTGCTTAGAAGTAACCTATTCACTCTTGACTTAAAGACTCCCGGGTAGGGCTTCCAGTCCCGGAATACCGAGATCTCGGTATTGCGGGATCCCGCGTAATTTTCCGATCCCGCGTGATGCGGGATTACGGGCGCGGGATCCGCCGGATTGGCGGGACTGAAAAAAGCATGCATGCGACCTCTCGCTCGGTGTCTCCTTTATGGTTACTTTACTCTTTGGCTCGGTGACTGGCGGCCGGCAGTGTTGCAAACAACGCGGGGGCCGATGTCGCCCGTTTTTCTCAGTTTAAGTAGCCTAATATAGCCGAATTGCAGTCAGGGGTAGCCTAAGTATGTAGCTTAAAATATCAGTAAAGTTTATTATTCAGTATTTGTTACTGTTTTTTGTGAAGAAAAAACGTTGTAATTTGATTGATCTCATACAAATAGTAATACGTAAATAAATGTAGAGTGATTTGATTAATTCATTGTTTTATTTGCCTTATATAAATGTGAATATTTTCTATATGTGGGATCCCGCAAATACCGAGATCCCGCGGGATTGAAAATTCGTAGTCCCGTAAATACCGAGATTGAATTCAGGCTGCGGGATTGGAAGCCCTACTCCCGGGTTATAGCGATCAGGAAACACAGACCCCGGCAGGGAATTCCACTCCTTACCCGTACGCACAATGAAAGTATTCCCAAAATGTTTCCAGTTCTCCATTCAAGCGGCAGATGTCGCTCCGTATCAGCGAGCTACCGTCGAACCTGGAGCGGCAGCGCGCGGGGCTGGGCTCTCCGCCGCGCGCCTCGCCCGCTCCCGCTGCGCCTGCGCCGGTAGTACAGTCACAGCCGGAAGCGCCGCCTCCACAGGTACTATTATCTATACTCATATTATTAGAAAGCGGAAAAGATTGTTACTATCAAAAATCAAAAATGCTTTATTTTCATTATTACACATAATACATGTTATACAGTTGATAGATTCTCCTTTTAAGCATATACAAAGTGTAGAAGATAATACGACCTTAAATTTACCATAGCCTAAATGATGATCTCCATAGTCTGTACAAAAAAATCCAGGATATTTTTTTTATTCTTCAGGCTCTATTTAAATACTGTGCTTCAACACATGGTCAAATATCCTGCGTTAAAGCA
Source organism: Tholera decimalis (assembly GCA_943138885.2). Classification (NCBI taxonomy): domain Eukaryota; kingdom Metazoa; phylum Arthropoda; class Insecta; order Lepidoptera; family Noctuidae; genus Tholera; species Tholera decimalis. The sequence goes on from OW964557.2 coordinate 20,679,686, forward strand.
CAAAAACTCTCACAACATGAAGGTTTTAAGCCAATTCAAAGCATCATTCACTACAAAACGGTAATTTCATACTTTTACTCGTACTATTGCGATTATTTGAAAATATATTTTTTTATTTATTTTGATAACATATTTTATTTTATCCTCTCTATGATTTCTTCGGGATTAGTATAGTCGGTGTTTTTATTTATGGTCGTATCATCTTACCCACCTTGTATAATTATGCCTGTGCCAGGAGGCGCCGCTCTTTAATATCTTACATTAAACAAAAGTGTACTTAGCATTAAAGAATATTTGTAAAAAAAATGTCTATTTTTGATTTTATCATTAGTCTGTTTGGGTGTGTATGTATTAGTCATATGACTGTGCGTGTGTGGAATGTTTTTTATGTTGATTAGAACGCGCTAATCTTCTATATAATTGGAAGTACTGAGTGAATTTGGATGAAATTTGGTGTGGAAGTAGTTTAAAGCTGATTAGATAAAAAGATGGGTGTAAGCCGTTCGAGTTTTTAGCTGAATTTATGCCCACTCTACCCTAGTATCAGTTTTTGAGGTACCCCTAACAGCTGTGATGCTTTTTCACTGATAAAGGATCTTTGTAATCTCAGATCTAATAATGGTCGTAAAACGTAGAAAGTTCCATCGTATGAGTTGACTTTGAGCAAGATAGTAGCTAATAAAACTTTTGTCTTGTGTTGTAATGATGCAATAGAGTTCACACGTTCCGGCTACGATGTTTAAAATTTCTAAGCGCGTGTCATGCTGCTGTTGGCAGTTGTATTGTTGTTAACCGGCCGATTGTTCGATTTTTAAATGCGTCATGTTTTAGCGTGCTTATGTTAGCAATTGCAGTGGGAAAATCGTTTAAGTGTAGAAGCTTTATCATGGTGCTAATTTAAGGCCGTTTTGGTTTGAGGCGACATTTCCAGAAAATATTCACAGTAATAAACTGCATAAACGGCTTATTTATATTTTGTGGAAGTCGATTTCATATCCATATTGTTTCCTGGAATTGTTGTTATTTGGATGCATTATAAAATTAATTAATATAACTTTTAGATTAATAAAGATAATATATGAGAAAGAATAGAGCAACAGCCTAAAGAAATGCTAGTTTCTCATTCACACCAGTTGATTGGTGTGATTTCAAGTCCGTATCGGCACTTTTTGCGGCTAAAGTAATAAGAATAATAAACGTTTATTTATCATCAAAACAGTACATGGTTGATACATACATATTGTTAACACAGCGTCAGTTCATCAATACATGGCTATTACCTACCTATATAATACAACATTTGTACTCAAAGTCGGTGAACCCTGCCTCTTAAACTAGGGTTACCTGTTACTTAAGAGGCAGTGATCGGCTTAAATATTTCATAACATAGTACATTACTTGTGCGAAGTGTGTCGGTCTACCAAGTGAAGTGGATATTAAGCTAAAGGACTAAACTGTAAATATTTATATTAAATAGATAAATATTAAGCAAAATATGGAAAAAAATGAAGAGTAACTTGAGGATGTAGAGCTGTGTGTGAGTTTGTCCAACTGTGTGAGAGTGTGTGTGTAGATTTAGAAGTATGTGAGTGGTTGTGTGTAACTGCACAGGAGTATATCCGTGGCTGGCGTGAATATGTTGACATGTCTAAAATGGCAATTTGTCAGGATGGCCATTTTAAAGGTTTGACCTCTTCTGGCAAATCAGTAAATTAGTTTACCGTCTGTGTTTTAGTTGTTTTAAGGGTTATATTATGAGCTGTCAATTTTTTTTTTTCATATAAATTCCTAATGCATAGGACGTATGAAGCCAATAAAAAAAACATACAAGTCGAGTTGTCAATGTATTCACGCCAGCCACGGATATAATGTGGGTGATGGTAGTTCTAAGTGTGCAGCAAAATACAATAAATATCATTAAGCAATGCGGAAACCAACTCGCTGTCCGACCATGGACCATGCCCGGGTCGACGGCGCGTCGTGTTCCACGCGCGCCTCAAAGAGCGTCAGCAATATGACGAGGCCCCCCCGTAGAGGGCCGAAGCCTGCCGGGGTCGTGGGACTCATCCCGGTACCGTGACCCCGGTACGTAAAGGGTTATTGAAGGAACACCGTGGATTTTAGTCGGTAAAAGTCTGACAGTCCCTCCCACCCTGCCCGGAGTGGGAGGACTTACTTGATAATTTTACCACGATAAAAAAAAAAGCAATGCGGAAACAGGTATGTTACAGTGTTAAGCAATGAATGTAAGTAGGGACTCTGTATGTAATCCAGTTGAAGGAGCCATTCTGTCACTTTAGATTTGATATTGTATTTGTTGTAAAGTGAGTTAGAAATTACTCTCTCTTTAAGCTGTAAGTCCTGCATCAAGTAAATAAAGCAGCATTAGCATCGTATGACGTGTGTGGCAGGAGGCGGCGGACCCGGTGGCGGCCATGTGCCAGCAGCTGTCGGCGGGGCTGCGCGCGCTGGCGGAGGAGCCGGTGGGCGCGCCCGGCCTGCCGCAGGAGCTGGTGGGCGCGCCCGGCCTGCCGCATGAGCCGGTGGGCGCGCCCGGCCTGCCGCACCCCGACGCCTGGCTGGGCCGCGTGGCGCGCGCGCCGGCGCTGCGGGCGGCGGGCCGCGCCTCCTCCTACGCCGGCCGCGCCGCCAGCACCAACCCCTTCCTCGAGCCGCCGGACCCCGCGCCCGCCCTCTAGCCCCACACCGACCTCCTCGTCTTCGATTAGAGGACGCGCCTCCACACCTCTGAGCCGTCTCGAGAGACCAGCTAATGAGGAGCCAACATACTCCACTCCGCGGAAGGTCGTGTAACGCGCTTTGTAAACGTTCTATTCTTCTGTAACCATGTCGGTCGTCACGTTTACAGTGGTACCCAACTGAAGAAAGTATTGCCACGAAGATTAACGAAAAAGCGCTTAAAACTTACAATAAACTTTAGGTTCATAATACACTGCAGCTGTTAGTTCCGTCTCACTCACGCGTCACGCGTTAACATGGCGACAGCTGCCAACCAATAGCGGTAAAGGAAACGAAGCGCGGTGCGAAAATTAATTTTCTGCGCAGATACATCGGTAAGCCATATCAGTTGGGTACTACTGTACCGCATTTTATTGTCGATGTCTATGTAGAACTTGTAATGAATAAAATTGCCAAACGGCCAAGTATTTAAATGTACTGGATCCAATACCATACTAAAAACGTACTTACTACATTTAATCAATTGATGTTGTTTTACTCAAAGTATCAGGCGCTAATGATACTTTAACTTGTTTTGTGGTAGACAAGACGAGTAGCCTTCTACTGATGTTGTTTTTTATAATGATATTTATGAAAAATTTGACTTAAAATACGCAGAGATGTATCCTCAAATACGATTCAGACGAATGTTCCTTTTAGTAAATTGACTAGAGATACAACTTCGAGTCGGTGTTACGAATATTATCGATGTTGTTATATATAGTGATGCAATCATAATAGACTCAAAACCGAGTATATGAGAGGCATTAAACTTGCTGTAACATTTAAATGAGCCCTGAAAAGTTATAAACTATGTAGAACTGTAGGGCTTCTGTTAAACTGATACTCTATGTGTTATTGAATGGTTATGTCACCGTAAAATTACAGAAGTCGTCAAACTATAATCTATCTCGCGCGATTGTAATCTATCGATCAATTGTGATCCGTACCATATTGGTTGCAATTTAACGCATTAGTTTTCGATAGATCTATCAAAGTTATACCGTGAAATGGCACACAGCGGTACGCAACACGCACACTGATTGGTTGAACGTCATTCGCTCCGTGCTGCCATACTTAATTTTCGAACGTCCTACTGCAAAACCGACCAATCAGGGACAGTCTTTGGACAGTTGGAAATGTATTAGTGACAGATGAAACAGTTTCAGTTCAATAGATTATAATTTAACGAAAAATAGTGCGTTTAATTGTGAACCGTATTACGATCTTGCGAAGTAGTTATAATCTAACAGTTTTTTATATTGTGCGGTGAAAATTATGTTACAAATGCTATAAATTGTTATTTAATGCAATCTATAACCTTGCTGTTGTGTTATAGCTATCATAAATGTTAAAAGAAAATTATAACCATCTATAAGGTTCAAATCTCTTAGCATCGAACACTCTAGTATGTATAGATGTTGTAAACGTTATATCTTGAGTTATATGTGAGAACGAATAATAAGGAAGAGTGTAATGTGTGTTAAACTCAATTCTCATTTATACGTAAACATAACACAACCCGTAACTCGGCGTGTGATGCTTATACGACTAGCACTGACAACAGTGCTTTTAGAATAAAGTTGCGAAGAGGTTCACTTGATTTGATACAAATATGAATAAAAAGAGATCCCAGAATGACTGTTATTTTTGTATCAATATAACCCGGTGCCAGAAATTGACGGATTTTGAGAAATAAATTGAAACTTTTTGTGTGATGATTAGCTAATGTAATGAATATTGTACTTAACTCTATAGTAAATTGCACTGTGCTTTTGCGCCACACACCACTTCTGTCGTGTAAGTGTTCGTGTTATAAATAATACATACGTAAGTTATATTAATTCCATAATATTCGTCCATGCAGTATTAGCGGATTATTACTAAACACTGTAGAACAACAAACAAACGAACAATGCAGTATTTTAATATTAAATCACTTTATGTAATATAAGATTTTGGATATATTTTCCTTTTTGTATATACTTGTAAAGTTGTAAGGTATTTATCTCTTCACCGTTTGTGGATCTGTTTTTTATACTTTTTTATTACTTTTCTATGCTGCTATAATTAGTAAGTGTTTAGATCAAACAAGTGGTAAATATCATTTTCATGTTAGTCATTTTAAATTTCACGTACTTACTTTTACATATTTTAATAATAATTTAGTTACTAATTTATGTTATGCTGTTATAGTTTTCTGTTACGTTGAGCCAGCTATCTTAAGTGTACATTACGTGGTTAAAACTATTTTATTTTTGCTGTAAATACTTTTGTCACATCTTAAAATGACCTCTAGTTTTGAGTTGTTTAATATTGACATTCACAAAAGTAAATGTATTTGGTCCACATAATTAATTTTAGCAAATTTTTACACAATAACTGCAATACAAATTATTTTGTTGCATCATTACATTCCAGATTACTTTTGAAAATAACACACAATGTAATTGATAGATTTAGTAGGTATAATGCATATCACTGGCTAGCCTTGCATAAATTAAACGCACTTATGTACTTACAAATTGTAAAACTTTAAATAGTACTTAAAAGTAAAAAAAAAATCTTATTGAAACTTGTCTAGATATTAAACTTATACGTACAGTATGTTAACAAACAGAAGGCGTTCCCGTTAACCCGCAATAGTATAGCATCCATACATGCTAAAAAAATATTAACATTCGAATACAAAAAAAAAAAAATTTTTTTAATATTAAAATATTGACTAAAAATGTTAAATTGATACGTAAACGAAACACTCTGTGCACGCGTACTTGAAGGACGGCAACGTCGCAATTTATTTATGAATGCGTACGCGTGTCCAGTGTTTCTTTTACATATTAAGATTTTTGTGAATATTTTAATATTAAAAAGATAAAAACATTTAGTTTCCGAATGGTAATATTTTTTTAGCATGTATGGATGCTATACTATTGCGGGTTAACGGGAACGCCCTCTGTTAGTTAACATACTGTATAAACTGAAATTAAATGATGTTGTATGTAACGCAGCTTTAAAGGCACCTATTCGGATTATCTTAAGCAAGTTCTGAATGTTCTATTTTAATGTCTACATATAAATATGTCTATGATAGAAATTAGGTTTCATAAAAAGAATTGCAGTATCTTTGGGAAAGTTTTGTAGTTCTATGAACGAAATCTAGCGATATATTGAAATCAAAACAAAATATTTATGATACTGTTAGCTTTTCACTGTGTCTCAACATGCACATTATGTAAACCTTAAATAGCACCAAAAAGCGAAAATGCATCGCTGTTATACAAGTACATTAGATTCGTAGGGTTATAAATGAGTAGGTCATTCCGGAATATATTTTCGTGTGCTTATATGAAATATACTTACTATTGGAAAAAGTTGTACTTAAATATATGGAAATCATGTTGTTTCGGACTTAATAATTTGTTGGGTGTTATTTGTATATTATACAGTGATTTTATCCTTGTCTAAAGCATGTAAATATTGGCTCATATATGTAGATATTTTAGATAATGAGAGTTCAAATATTATAAAAATAATAAATTATGTTTAGTTGACAAATGGCTTTTTTGTTATTTTACTTCACTTCTACATTCAGTTTTATCCTGGTTATAAGATATATTGCCAAAGGACAACTCTTATTTTCGGATGAGCCCGCTCTTGACCTTGATCATGCCTCATGGTAAGCGATAAAAGAGGTCTACGACTATGGGGACGAGCGAGCACAGAAGATGCCAGTTCACTCTTCCTTCAAAGGCGTGACTGACGGGTCATATCTAGTAGGGGCATGCGCGTGCACAGGATTATGACAGGGCATGCGGCGGAGTAATCGGTCCCAAAAACTTTTTTTTTTTATAGATTTTTAGCAAAGCCACAGCCACGCATCGCCACCATGCTACGATGCGTGGCTGTGGCTATGCTAAAAATCTTACATTAAATTACTCTTCACTTTATACTGTCACTCACACTCGCACACACCATTAATACCTCTAATCCATCACAACAACACTATTGCCTACGTAATTTACTGTTAAAAACTAATTACTTTATAATTACTATATACAAGAAGCCCCTAAAAACAACTAAATCTATGCTAAAAATTAAAAATTTGGCTGCTAATCCGATTAATTACTACTTATATAACAAAATTCGATAAGATAGCAATTATTTAATAGTAGATTAGTAGCCAAGGGCTGTAAGGCATCAATTGCAGCCCGAGATATTTATATATATATCTATAGTTCGAGGGTGCAATTGATGCTTACACCCGAGCTAACTACTCTGCTTTACATCTCGATTGTGAGATAAGTAGAAAAAAACCGGCATTACAAGAATAAAACATTTTATTAGTTAACATTTATAGTGAAATGAGAACAACTTGAGAACAATTTTCAAATTTTAGGGACAGGTGTTTTTTGGGTATGTTAATAGTTTGAGATTGTGATATTTGTTGGTCATGGATAAAATTTGACAGGATGAAGCTTTCTTCAGCAGAAGTTGATGGTTGCGGATAGGGTTACCAGATCCGAAAAATAAGTTTTCCTGAAAAAACCCTTGTTTCGGCAATAATTTTCCTGACATTTTGGCTTTTACTACTATTTTGGATTTTACAAAGTCGCGCGCGGCGCGTGGTAGTCCTGAGTGTTAGATGCCTTGTGGCGGGATACGGGGCGCGGCGCGACTGAGCGAGTCAATTAGTAGTTCAGTACTTTTGCAAACGGTGCTAAGTTTACTAGTGTTGTGCGTATTTGTGTGGCAAGCATTTATTTTATAACGAAAAGGCTTACTTTTCTCTTTTTTTTAATTCCTGAAAATTTCCAACTTTCCCTGTTTCCCTGACAGAGAGCTGAAATTCCGGACATGTCAGGAAAATTCCTGTCATCTGGTAACCCTAGTTGCGGATCATCTCTTGAGAAAGATGTTTCATTTTTTGAAAGCTGAATAGTTTTCGTTATTTGGTTGGTAATTTTACTTTTATTTTGTATGGAATCTTCAATGTAACCTTCAGCCACCTTGCTGGATTTCCACCCACCGTGCCTTTTTATAGTGGTTAAGTTAGCCCCAGCATCGGCTAAAAGTGTAGCCGATGTTCTCCGGAAGCAATGACCTGTGTACAATTCCGGGTTTATTTATTTCCATCCTTCCATTTTCATTGAATCGGGAGTGCAGCTTATATCTTCATCACTTGCAGAACTCATGTTTTTTCCTAATTAGCACGTAATTATAAAAAAAATCCCAAAAACAAACAATATTTAAAGTAAAAGTTTTCTATTCCCGCCTTTTTTCATCGTTGCTTTTTAATTTTTTTTTTCAAGAACGAAATTGAGCTTCGCCGTTCGATATTTAAAATTGATGACTATTATACTCATACGAAGACAAGGCTGAATAACGAAGCGACCTCTTTTGTCATTGGGCTGAATGCATGATGTCTATTGCCAGTATGATGGTTAGATGTACGCGAACTTTTTGAAAGAGTGAAGAGATTTTTTTTAAATTACTTACCGCCCTAGGGATTTTCTAGCTACATTATTACCCTAGAGCGCTAATTGGTTATCTACAAGCCCCATTTGGGGGTAATAAGGACCTACTTACCGAATATGAGAGATGTAAATCATATAGACGACCTTAGACTACAACTTTGCCGGTTTCGTTTGTATTTTTTGAAACCGATGAGCAAGAAGTTGAGCAAATGATACTATCTCTGCGTTCCGATTGTGCGCAGGGCCGGATTAACCATAAGGCGGAGTAGGCAACTGCCTAGGGGCCAGGCCCAGTGCACGCACCAAGAAAACATGTTTCTTCGAACGAGAATTTGATGTGCGTGTGAACTTAGGGACTTCACTGTTATCTCACAAAATACAAATCGTTAGATTTAGTAGTAGAATTAAAACAACTTTAGAACAAATCTGGGAATAAGTAAACAAATATATTAAAAACTACAGCCCTTAATGTGCGTTTCCTCAGTTCACACACGATTTGGTCAGTTAAAGTAAGAAAAGGGGCCCGAGAATGCCATTGCCTTAGGGCGTTAGGGCCTCTGACAGGGTTCATCCGGCTCTGATTGTGCGGTTGGTATTGATGGTATTTCCTCTAACTTGCTAAAGCAATTTAAGCATATTAATTATTTGTGTATTAATAAATCTTTCCGGACTTGCTAAAGAGAGCTTTGATTCATCCTGTTTATAAGTCTGGGGATGCAGATCGTGTCAATAACTATAGGCCCATATCCGTCTTACCTGCTATGTCAAAGATATTGGAGAGGATCATGAACAATCGTCTAAACAAATACCTCTAAGATTATTTCGAACAATCAATATGGTTTCAGGAAAAATACATAGTACAAATGACGCAGTTTATGATCTCTCTGATCGTATTGTTAAAGCCTTGGACAGGAGTAATAAATGTTTGGCAATATTCCTAGATTTGGCTAAGGCTTTTGATATGGTCTCCATCCCCAAACTGATAATAAAATTAGAGAAGATCAGAGATAAACAGTTGAAACTGTTTCAAAGTTATTTGACTGGTCGAACCCAGTGCGTAAAAATCGGTGAGCATACAAGTAGAGATCTACCCATATATAGGACAAAGGCGGATCCACCGTTGTGGGCATGATGGGCATGCCCACAACCCTAATAGACTTGTGACTTCACACTTTCACGGTCTATTGAGATCGATAAGCTGATGATAAGCCTCAACAAAAATCGCCACGTGCGTATGGGCTCACGCGCAGTGTAAGGTTCCGTAGTTTACTACAACTCCAAGTATGAGTCTATTAGCGAATAAAGTCACGCCTGGTGCAGGGTGCTTCTCACTTGCTGGTCATACTTACGACTCCTGAGACAGCGTCAAGATGGCATCTATTTACCCAGACTATTATACGACAGACCTGTTGGTCTAGTGGTTCGTAGCCCTGACTGCTATGCGCAAGGTCGTGGGTTCGATTCCCACCCAGGACAAATGTTTGTGTGATGAGCACGATTATTTGCTCTTTGTCTGGGTGTAATTTATCTATAATATGAGTATGTATTTAGAAATATATATGTATGTTTATCAGTTGTCTAGTACTCATAGCACAAGCTCTGCTTAGTTTGGACATAGATGGCGTTGTGTGAAAGTTGTGGAATATTATTATTATTTTCTTTATTTTCAATACATACATATAATTTACATTTTTAAATACTCTCTATAAAAAAATATTACTTTAACATGCATGTAAATGCTTAAAATGTGTGTTTTTGTTCTTTGTCTGGGTGTAATTTATCTTCTTCTATACTTATAATAAATCTGTAGAGAGGTCAATTCTGTACATGAAATATATTTTAAAAATAACTATCAGGGGGTGATTAGGGATCGATACTGATGCCAAAAATGCAATCAGTAAAATTATTGTCTGTCTGTCTGTCTGTCTGTCTGTCTGTCTGTCTGTCTGTCTGTCTGTATAACCGTTATAGAAACAAAAACTACTCGACGGATTTTAATGAAACTTGGCACAATTATTTTTCATACTCCTGAGCTGGTTATAGTATACTTTTCATCACGCTACAATCAATAGGAGCAGAGCAGTGAAGGGAAATGTCAGGAAAACGGGAGAAGTTACTCCACTTTTTAAGCTTCCGTCGCGTGTGCAACCTTAATGGTTAAAGCTACACAGAAATCATTTATGACGGAAATGTTCTCCTTAAAATTATATAAAAAATATCCCACGACAGCATATATCTATCTTTTATGGTTAACTCACAATAACACGTGTAACTCCCGATAGCTTAGCAGTTCGAAGCTTTCTGATTATTATTCTGCTCCGAAATTTAAAAGAACCACAACTTTGCAATGGAACTCGGCTAAAAGTAACCCTGTTGCAACAAAATATAATCGAGGCTCAAATTTTAACAGGTTGCGGTGCAGGAGAAACCGCCTTTATTCCCAGAATTCCCATAATCTATACTTATAATAAATCTGTAGAGAGGTCAATTCTGTACATGAAATATATTTCGAAAATAACTATCAGGGGTGATTAGGGATCGATACTGATGCCAAAAATGCAATCAGTAAAATTTTTGTCTGTCTGTCTGTCTGTATGTCTGTCTGTCTGTCTGTCTGTCTGTATAACCGTTATAGAAACAAAAACTACTCGACGGATTTTAACGAAACTTGGTACAATTATTTTTCATACTCCTGAGCTGGTTATAGTATACTTTTCATCACGCTACAATCAATAGGAGCAGAGCAGTGAAGGGAAATGTTGGGAAAACGGGAGAAGTTACTCCATTTTTTAAGCTTCCGTCGCGTGTGCAATCTTAATGGTTAAAGCTACACAGAAATCATTTCATGACGGAAATGTTCTCTTTAAAATTATATAAAAAATATCCCACGACAGCTTATGTCTATCTCTTATGGTTGACTCACAATAACACGTGTAACTCCCGATAGCTTAGCAGTTCGAAGCTTTCTGATTATAATATTTGTCTACTCTTACGTTTATAACACTCTCAGTCACCCCTAATTGAAAAAGTTAACATTATTAACTATTCCATAAAAAATTGGCCAAGTGCGAGTCAGACTCGCCCATGAAGGGTTCAGTAGTAACTATAATAATATAATATGCATATTTATTTGACGAAAAAAAAACCTGACTAATTTCTTAACACTAGCTTATTTACATTTTTCACAACTGCGCCTAATAAATTTGTTTTTCATAGTGTTTGTATGAATTACAAAGTTATATTTGCGGTTTTAGAAAATATGCTGTATCTCAAAAACTACTGAACTGATTTCGTTCAAACCAATTTTGGTTGAAAGTTTACATTAAGGTCTACAGACATATATTTTTTTAGATTTTTCACTTCATTATTATAGAAGTTAGAGGGGGACACACATTTTACCACTTTGGAAGCTTATATCTTTTAAACGATTGACTTTATGGAAAAGTGGTTTTAGAAACCCCGATGTCGTTTTTAAAGAACTATCTATAGATACCACACATGCACCGATGTCATGAAAAAAAAAATCAGTTTTAGTTCCATGTATGGGGAGTCCCCCTTTATTTTAAATATTTTTTAAATTTTTTCTCAAAATCGGAAAGCGGTTCACAGAATACATCTACCTATCAAGTTTCACATGTATAGTCCTAATAGTTTCGGAATAAAATTGCTGTGACTGACGGACGGACGGACGGACAGACAGACAGACAGACGGACAGACATGTCGAAACTATAAGAATCATATAAATCGGTATAGAAACACCAAAGTTGAAATACGCTAGCATACGCACATGAAATACGCTAATAATAAGCCATAGCGCGTGAATACTGAATCACGCTATAAGGATTATTTTTGAGAATCGGTCGCCGCGCTCGACGCCTGTCGTGGCCGAAGCGTTCTCTAGGCACTTAAGCCTCATGTGAACGTGATCTAAACAATATTACCAATACATTAACTTACGCTGACGGAGTCGCGGGCACAGCTATTAACAATAATATTGTATCATTACGCTAAGGCCAATAGGAGCGGAGCACCAATAAAGAATGCTTCAAAATCGGGGTTAAATTTAATGTTAGCCCAAAGTAACTATTCCACGCGGACGAAGTCGCGGGCAAAAGCTAGTCTATAATATTTATTTATTTATTTATTTATATTTCGGTATTTAGAAATATACATGTATGTTTATCAGTTGTCTGATACTCTGATAGTTGTCTATAGCACAATATATATAGCACAAGATCTGCTTAGTTATGACTAGATGGCGTTGTGTGAAAGTTGTGGAATATTATTATTATGTTATTATTGGCTTACAGTGGCTACTAGAAAAGAAGAAAAAACAATATCTATATTCGTCCCTGATCCCAGTTCATTTGGAGTCGGGTCTCCTCACTTTCCTGCGCCAGGACAGTCTGTCTGGGTTGTCGTTTCAGGCAATTGGGCTTTCTCGAGGTCTCTTTTTCTCTGTGACCACCAAGTTAATGGCAGGCGGCCCCTGCCACGTTTTTTTCCGGAAGTTTTAGGGCAATATTTACAACGTGGACCACGTCGTCTTGACGTCTTTTGATGTGACCATACCAGTGAAGGCGATTCTTGATAATTTTGTCAGCAATTGGTGCGACTTTGAAACTGCCTCGTATATACAACGTGTAATTTAAAGGGTATATACCATAGATAAAATAAACAACAAATAAACAATATATTTCTATGGTATATACATACCGCGTGCGTTTTTTGGATGATATTAAACGATATGGCAAGGGTTTTCTAATCCTATGTGAACATGTATGGAGCATATTAGAAATTTCAATACATTGATACCAGAGACCGAATTTTTCAAATTAAGAAGATCGAAGAGAATTATCGTTTTATTGGCAAGTGACGTGAAAAGTGATGACCCTCATAGTGCTGTGACACGTTTTTTACTACTGGTATTCAAAAAAGATATGAAACCAATAATTTGGGGTCAATTCTGTGAGTAACTTATTTTGAGCTGAAACTTTGCATAGAGACTTCATTGATGTTGTCTTCAGTCCTTTTGGATAGATATGGGGGGTTTCCGTTACACCTCAAGTAGCACACGAGGCTGCTTATCAGCCGAATAACGGATTCTCATCATGCTTAAAGCTGAATAAAAAAGCTGAATAAGGGCTGTATAGGGCCTTACACATAGGGTCTTATAACTCTTAAATGGGCTCAAATTATCCAGCCTTAAGTTCACGTAGCTGCTTAGGAGCTGTGTAGCAGCAATTTAACAGTGTTATAAAGGGTAACGACAGTACTATGCGCTGAATATCGACTGACTAAGAGATCACAAGTTACTCTTTATTCAGTAAATATGTCACATCTACGCTCTTAATAGATGTTTTAAACCGGGAAAGGCTGCTTGCGGCCAGTGTAAAAGTGAACATATTTGATGTAGCAAACATATAGAAGCAAATATAATAACCCGTAGCTGCCAATTGAACACTTGTTTCGTGGAATATTCATATTCCCTGATAAGTACTATGCTTTACATATTAATAAAAGAAAAATGATTGGGAATGTAATTTCACTGACATTATACATATATATTGTCTAAGAAAATTTTAGTGCGCCTTGAAAATATTCTGTTTTTAATTGGTTTTGTGATATAAATAAGCCGTGATGAAAACTTGAATAAACAATTTTTTGTGCTTCGAAAAGAATTATAAGATAAAAAGTTATTATTATGTTATCAGGAAGTAAAAACTAATGCAATACATTCCTAATTCATACACAAAATTGCTTAAAAGTTGAAAAATGAATCAGTATATTTATAGTTTGTACGTCAGTATAATCGCCATCAACGTTACAAGTTACACTGACTGATTACAGTACCACATGTTACTTCTATTCAGATAAAGTCTGATTAATGGTACTTATGTGAACCACTATAAAGTAAAAGCCGTTAATTCGATACACTAGTGAGTCTCTAAGCAGGTGCGAGGCATCTAGTGAATGTTTAAACCGCCGCTATGCAGACACTATCAATGGCAGTATAAAGGCTGATTAGCGGTAGACATATTCAGCAATAAGCTGTAATGTGGGCCACAAATCATCCATTATACATCTATTAACGTTATAATAGTTCACACGTGCCCCTTTAATAAGTCAGTGTAATAGGAGTTCACAAATACCTTCTTATACAGCATTTGGCGTAATTTCATCCACTAAACAGCCCTTACTACTGCTAAGGCCATAGAAAAGGTTAAAAGCTGAATAGCGTCGTTGAAAATATACCTTTATAGCACTCTAAGCGTATTAATGGTAGTTTTGTCTGTCTTAATCAGCCTTAATGCAGCTCTTAATCAGCCTAAGCTGTTTAAATATCACTGACAGCTATTATGCAGCTGTAGGATCACCAGTGTACTCTTAAAAGAGTCTTAATACGCATAGAGCTTCAAATAGGTCTAAAAGTGAGTAGTTATACAGCTATCTGTGCTACTTAGGACGTTGTATACTCGTTTCGTATTTTATCGTGTCTAGTCACACCTTCCGCCCGCATAAGCATCTTCATTTTATTTGTACGGCAGTAGATAGCTCTGGCGCCAAGGTTCTGGAATACGATTTGTAATCATGATGATATTGCATAGCTTTGCTAACCAAGCTTCAGTTACTGGGCCTAGTTTTTCCACTGATCTCCGGTTACTTAGTCTGGAACTCTGGACTTATGGCTTTTCATTTTACCTAATTAATTTCTCACCTCGTCTTCATTTATTTGGTACTGGACCATGTGTAGGTGCACATCTCGGTGGATCTTTGTTTGGTAATTCTTCCATCAATAACTGACTATAGTATTCGTTCGAAACATCTCTCGTTAATTTCTGTATTGTTACTAGTAATTTCTTTTGGTCCCTACAATTGATTTATTTATTTACTATTATATTCATGGATGCTTTATTTTTGCGTTTTGCTAATTTCAGTACCTACTTCGTCTACGTACATTTTTAGCATTCTCCAAACTTTCATACCACTTTTGGTTGTTTTTGGCGACCGCTTGTGCTATAACATCTTTTGGCTTTCTGTTTCGCCACTTCATTCGGTCCTTATCTTCTTCTAGTTTACAACTCTGCCATTTCTTAAAAAGATGAGTCTCTTTGATCCACCAGCTAGGATCTTTGCCGCAATTATGATGTCCTTTGGAGACTCCTAGAATCCCTACCGCTTTTGTCCTGTACCAGGTTTCAAATTTGGACCAGATATCATTTGCGTTGTCATAGCCTACTTCCAAATCGGTCTCCAAGTAATCTTTTATAACGCTCATTAGTGTCTCCCCTTTAGGATTGATCATCAAGCTCTCTGCACTTAGTTATTGGTGTTCTATCTATTATAATTTTTATATGTTTTGGCAGCTCGTACACAGACACGAGTATGTGATGCTGTGTAAAAATCATCATCAGGTAAGTATTACTTTACGGTTCTTAAACTTTCGACGATGTTGTCGGACATGATCAAGTGAAGTGAAGTGATCAAGTGTTATGGTTTCTTTTGAAATTCGTGTTTATTTGTGCTAATTCGTATTTTTTTTTTACTCGTTCATATTATTATTTCCTGTGATATCCCTGGTACGCACGTGTCCATTCATTTCTCCTCATCTTGTATTCGTTTGCTGGAATGCTCTGGATGAGGTCGTACATCTCTTCCCAGAATTGTGCCTTTTCTGTTTCTGTGCATCCTGTTTGAGATGCATAGGCTTATATGATGTTGGTTAATTGTTGATCATCCAGAGTAAGTTAAACGGAGATTAAACGGTTGCTTTTCCGTGTGATATTTATGATACAAGATTAAAAGTTGTTGTCTTACATTATTGCCACCCCGTTTCTGTTATTGTCTGTCCCGTAGTAGATAACCCGGTAATCATTCTCTATATCTTTCGACTTTGAGCTTTTCTATTTCGTTAGGCAGTTGTCCCACCGCCAGCGAGGAAGCGACCTTTCTGCTATTTTCTCGCTCAAGAAACGTTCAACAGATATACACTCAGTGTAAACAAAAGAGATGCATATATTAATAGTTGATCGCTGACTGTTTACACTGCCGGCGAGGACTCGCTGCATTAGTCTGTCGCCGAGCGACAAGAGCTATCAAAGATAATACTTGCTCAGCGATCACTTAGATCTCACGCTGAGAAACCAACCAGATGATAGCTCAGCGACTAAACTATCAGAACAACACACTCGCTGCTCGCCAACTCGTTTTCAGATGCTTCTGGCTTTCGCAGATGATACAGCGATTATTTTTACAGGGGCAACTTGGGAGCAAGTTTTTAACGCAGCTCAAGTAGGATTTAATAAAATAACTGATTGACTATTTTCTAATACCCTGTCACTTAATGTTGATAAAACAAAATACATTGAGTTCAGTATAAAAAAAAAAAAAACAATAAAATTCGACAAAAGTAAATTTTACATTATTGCTCATAATCACACAACAAATACTTCAGACATGTGCAAGTGCCCTCAACTATTATACAAAATGCTCCTACTCGTCATTGCTCCTACTATCAAATATATGGGAGTAACCTTTTCGTTACCCAACAAAGGAACTGTATGAGTACTGTGAGGTTTTAACAGTGCGTCAATTGTTTATTCTACAGACTATTCTAAAGGCAACATTCATTAAACACAAATGGCGAACAAGTTTTTATTAACTCCCAAAATCGGGCTACTGGGCTACTGTCGCCTAGGGGAAGTTTAAGCCTACGGGCTTGAACTTCCCCTAGGCGACACCCTCAGGACTTCTTTTAGCCAGAGATTCTTCTGTTTCCTCGGACGTTTTTTGTATGCCAAGGCCAACAAATTATTAAATATTAATGCTAAACATATACATAGCTGTAAAAAAAATGTTATTGATTGGCTTATAAAACTTACCTATGATGAAACGGAGAATCTCCTTCATCCAGTTAAATAATATAGTATCACTAATTCACAACTCATAGGCAATCATTACAATTTACACACGCACACACATACTTATACACATAAACATATAATACTCACACGTAAATAACCACACCCCTACTTGAACAATTTTAGTTTACTAGTTCAAGTTTTGATTTTATGTTTTTTTTCGTATTATCAATTAAATGTATTTTTGTTATCTCTGTAACTTCATCTAACATGCCTGTATAGCTATTTTATGTCATTAATTGCTTTCACTGTGTCACTTGAAGGTTGCTGGTACTTATAGCTCAGAATTGTCGGTGCCCATAAGGGGGCCGTTGCCTGCCGGGGTTGTGGAATTGTTCGAAAGGGTTACCGCGGCCTCGGAACACGAAGGGCACACGGATGGGTTAAACACTCATACGACGTTGTGTTTTTAATACACTTTCAAAATGCCCACCAACTTAATCAATACATTTTAATGCCCGTTTTCTTAATTGATATTTTAATTTAGAAAGTACTTCAGCGTCATTTTTAGGGTTCCGTAGCCGAATGGCAAAAAACGGAACCCTTATAGTTTCGACATGTCTGTCCGTCTGTCTGTCTGTCTGTCTGTCCGTCCGTCCGTATGTCACAGCCATTTTATTCCGAAACTGTTAGGACTATACATGTGAAACTTGGTAAGTAGATGTATTCTGTGAACCGCTTTCCGATTTTATGAAAAAAAATAAAAAGTATTTAAAATAAAGGGGGGCTCCCCATACATGGAACTGAAACTGAAAATATTTTTTTTTCATGAAACCTATGCGTGTGTGGCACTGATTTGAAAACCACTTGATCGCACATACGTTGCCCCAACGCACGAAAACTATGCGAGTTTTTGCTCTTATATATTGGCTACGATACACGAACCATTTTAGTTGTGACCTCTCTTTAGAGAGTATTATTTTCTTTGGTTGTGACCAAGTATTAGGCCTGCGTGCATGCTACACAATTACAAATTTTAAATTTTTGTATCCAATTTATAACGCATAATAATGCTTTCATGCGCGTTGAAATGGTGTGGAAAACATTCCCAGACATCCAGATACCAAATGGATGACATAACTATTCATCAGTAATGAAATGATATGAAAATTATTTATCATTTAATCAGATTATAAGCTACCGCAGAGGTCCATTTAAAGTGGTGGTTTGGCTGGTCAAGGACAAAATTGTGTCGCGCGTTGATGTCTTTTGGAAATGTCTCTTTCTTACATGAAGAAATTCTAATTCTTTTATCCCTGTCTTTTCTTTCGTATTTTTATCGTAAAAATCTGTGCCTTTACCTATAACGGCTGAATACGATATCGATAATTATAAAATTAAACTTATTTTTTTTTAAGTCAATTCAGATAGTTGTCATAAAATACCTATCTACATTAACCGACTTTAAAAAAAGGAGAAGGTTCTGATATTTTTTCTTCTGTGTGACATGCATGTTTTCATTTTAGATTTCCCAAGATTCCAGATTAAAAAGAAAAGTGGATGGATAAGGTTACTAGGGAATATTGGTTTCTAGTGTGGTTTTTATTGATATAATGTTGAGAAAAGTCAAAATAATATAAGATACCTATATCCAATCTTTCTAGGCTTCAAATAGTATGACGGAGTCTAATATTAATTAACTTGGACCTTTGCATTACAATATCACCCTTGTAAGTTACTTTAGTTCCGGGGTTGCGGTAATGTTCTAATGAGATACCGCGACCCTGGAACTTAAGGGCAGCTGAAGGAACAGGGTGGGTTTTTAGTCAGTAGAAGTCTGACACTCCCTTCCACTTTACCCAGAGCGGGAGAAGTCATTCGATGATTTTCCCACCCAGGAAAAAAAAACAGGTTACTTTGTTTCGATGTCGAGTCCACGGGTTAAGTGTATGTAGGAGGGAGGAGTCATTAGATAAATCATCTAGTGACTCACCACCAAAAAAATAATTATTACCGAGTGCCTGCTGAAGCTACAGTTGTTGACACAACTGATTTTAATGAAAATATATTTATTATGGAATATAAAATAAATATAAAAAATATAAATATATAAAAATAATATATGGCCGGCTACATTATCCATGCTCTGATAAAGTAAATAAAATGCCTAACTTGTATTGGAGCGTTGATTAGTGTTACAAATCAAAACGCCTTACAATTTCAAAAAGACACTAAAAACAAGTTATTGTGCGGATCCACCACAGTAATAGAAATTTGTCGTCGTTGTGAAATTTATATTAAAAGGGCGATCAACGAGAGTGGTTCGAAAGTGCTGTCTCAGAAATATAATTCCAATTATTTTATGAGATCGGTTTTAAAATCACTGATTGAGTATAATTTATTCCCGGATATTAATTTTCATCAATATGAAATAGAAACTACCAATCATTTGATTGAATTAGCAAGATGCATAATTCAGAAATATATAGACGCTCGGTTATAATTTTTTAGCAAAAACAATCAGGACCCTAAAACTTTAATTCGAAAAAACGTTTATCGAGGCTAAGGCTCAACTAGCATCAAAAAAGTTGGGAATCCTAGCAAAGGTGAGACGGTACTTCACACCCGAACAGTTGCTCAATCTCTATCAAGCCCAGGTTCGGTCGTGTATGGAGTACTGCTCTCATCTTTGGGATGGATCTGCTAAATACCAACTGGACGCGCTTGAGTCTATCGAGAAGCGGGCCAAAAGACTCATTGGCAACGATGCACTGGTCGAATCAAAGCTCCAGAGCCTTGAACATCGACGACGAGTTGCAAGTCTATCGGTTTTCTATCGGTTACATTTCGGGGAGTGTGCGATGGAATTACACAATTTAATTCCAACAAGCCCGTTCCATCATCGGACTACGAGACAAACGGCGAAGCGCCATCGTTACATGGTGGACATCCCACCCATACGCACCAAACGTTTTGGGAATACCTTCATTGTGCGTACGGCTAAGGAGTGGAATTCCCTGCCGGAGTCTGTGTTTCCCGATAGCTATAACCTAGGAGTCTTTAAGTCAAGAGTGAATAGGTTACTTTTAGGTAAGCGTGCTCCATCTTCGACCACATCATCACTTACCATCAGGTGAGATGGTGGTCAAACGCGAACCTATTCTAAATAAAAAAAAAAAAAAAAAAAAATTTACTAAATTAATTAATTTTAAAAATCAATAATAACAGCATACCTGTTTTTCTTTTTGTAATTGAGACTGATAATTATTAAATATTATTATGTGATTTTATTGAGTATTTTATATAATGTTAAACTTCATTCTATCGATATCGATAACTTTCCCTCAACCAAGTAGAGCAATCCCTAACTCGGCATATTTATGAAGCTTGACCTTGAACTGACCAATTGCAGTAGCGCATTTTTTCTTCGCCTCCCAACCCATATTGGTGAGTTGTGTTCTTCAAAGAAATTGGCCTATAAGCTCTCTAGGTTAAATACTCTCTGGTGTGTGGTATCTATAGACAGGTCTTTAAAAGTGATATTGAGGTTTCTAAAACCACTTTTTCACAAAGGCAATCGTTTAAAAGATATACGCTTCTAAAGTGGTAAAATGTGTCCCCCCCCTCTAACTTCTATAATTATGGAGTGAAAAATCTAAAAAAATATATTTTGTAGATCTTAATATAATCTTTCAACCAAAATTGGTTTGAACAAGATCGGGTCAGCAGGTTTTGAGATACAGCATATTTTCTAAAACCGCAAATATAACTTTGTAATTCATACAAACACTATGAAAAACAAAGTTATTTGGCGTAGTTGTAAAAATTGTAATTAATAAGCTAGTTTTAAGAAATTTTGAAGTTTTTTTTTAAATAAATATAATAAATTATATTTATTATAGTTACTACGGAACCCTTCATGGGCGAGTCTGACTCGCACTTGGCCAATTTTTTCACTATTTCAGAATCGTTCACTATCCTATTCTTTAGGTCCTCGGCACTTGTTGTCTCACTAAAATAAACTAACGATTTAATACGTTCCCACAAAAAAGTCAAGAGGCGTCAAATCAGCTGAACTGGGAGGCCACTGGACAGGGCCGCCGCGACCGATCCAACGCTCTCCAAACTCATCATCAAGGTGCTGTCGAACACTCCTAGTGAAATGAGTAGGGGCACCATCGTGTTGGTAGATATGATACCTGTTGTAAATTATGAAGCAGTATGTCCTCTAGCAGCGTAGGTAGTTTCTCGTAAAAACTGTAGGTAAATATGACTGTCCTGTTAACCTTTGTAAGAACACAGGTCCCAGTACGTATGTACCGATGACACCGGCCCAGCCGTTAACTGAGAAACGGTGTTGGAAGGAATCCACTCTGCATGCGTGAGGATTTTCTAAATGTGTGTTGTGTTGATTGTACATCCCCACACATGTGAATGTACTTCCATCTGTCCAAATTATGTACCGCTGCCAATTTTCTAATAACCAGCGGCTGAAGTGCAAGCGTGGTGCGTAATCGTTTGGAGTCAACTCCTGGCATCTTCTGAGGTGGAATGGATGTGGATGTGCATGGGGATTCTCATCGAAATAGTCCAGTATTTCGTTTTGAAGACGAGTACGTGTACGCACATTTGCTCCCCTGTCGATGGCCGTGTTCGGACGGAACGTTCCGTGGTCGCGAAGCCGCTGAGTAGCAGCTAACATAGTTCTGCGGTCTACTCTTCTACGAAAACTTTGTTTGAATGTTCTGCAAGCTAGAGCCACATTATTACCACATCGTGCTGAAGTCCTCACCATTTCCGTGTACTGAACATTAGTGTATTGGAAAGACATCGCGCCGCGAAAAATTATTTGCAAACACTACGAAAACACTTTCCACTAATAATATTTGTACTTATATAGCATTTCAAATGACGAAAATTACGACGATCAACTCCATTCGCGCTTCAGTAACCCCGCCTTGTACCACAACATTGTTTTTACCGCCGCCCTAAGTGTTTAAAGCGCAAATGAAGTCAGTGGTCGTTATTTTAATCATACACACATCAAAAGTGTCTAGGGATCAAGCATTTTTATGCGGATTTCTTGAGATTGAGATGTGGCTTTGTAATAAATTTATGATTTTATAAATTTATATGGATCCTTTTTGGTGCATTTCATAATTTGAAACAGGAACTGTTAATCAAATTCGAGTAAAAGATGAAAATCAGCTGTCAATATTTTCCCTATAAAAACATACAACGCATTAAAGACATTATTAGTGCTACTGTTTCCCTACTACTGATTAAAACCAACGTTATTATGGAGCGGCGACGTCATTTAAGCAGGGAAGAAATGCTCAGAGCCGTGGGAATGATAGAAGCTGGTTCCCGGCAACGTACTGTGGCTTTAGCTCTGAATACAAGTTAGAGTGTTATCAGTCGACTTTGGACACGTTACCGAAGCACTGGTACCGTGGCTGAGCGCCATGGAGGACGGTATCGCTGCACCACACGGAGACAAGACCGATACATTCAAATCTTAACTCGAAGAGCTCCAACAATAACCGCCATGATGTTAGCCGTGAGGCTTCATCACTCTTCAGGGTACTTAATTAGCGACCAAACAGTCAGAAACCGCTTGCATGAAGTGAACCTTCATTCCCGAAGACCGCTACGGGTACCACCTATAGCAATGCACAATCGTAGGATTCGATATCAATGGGCTCTTGAACACAGAAATTGGGCAGAAGAACAATGGCGTTTCGTGTGCTTTTCTGATGAGTCTCGTTTTGGTATGAGACCGGATACAAGACGTATACGACACTGGAGAACCCCTGGACGCCAACAGCGATTAAAATCCTGCCAGGAAGTCCATCCTTATAGTGGTGGAACCATCATGGTATGGGCGGGTATTTGGATCGGCGGAAGAACTGAGTTGATTTGGATCAGAGGCAACCTCAACGCTCAAATTTATGCTGAGACGATTGTATCTGACGTCATCGTTCCTCTACAAGTGCAAATCGGTCCCTTATTTCAGTTAATGCATGATAATGCACGACCGCACACCGCAAGAGTTGTAAGACAGACTCTCGCCGCAGCTAACATCAATGTCCTGCTCTGGCCTGCTCAGTCGCCAGACTTGAACCCGATTGAGCATGCATGGGATATGCTACAGAGAAGAGCTCTGCCGAATATGGAGGGTATCCAGTCGCAAGAAGACCTTTTTTTGTTGTTGCAACGAACATGGGCGGCCATTCCACAGCGTGATTTGGATGAACTCATTTTGAGTATGCCAAACCGATGTTCTTGTGTTGTTAGTGTTCGCGGTAGAAACACGGATTATTAATTATTTAAGTTACCCAATAAAATTTTAAAGAAAACTGTTATTTCAGTCTTTTTTTCGAACTTTAATGTTAGTGGTTCAAATGTCAAAAATCCCTTTATTAGGAAAATGGCAAATTTCTTTATTAATGCAAAGGTGACTTGGTTTATCGTTACTGTGACAAACGAAAACACTTTATTTGATGAATCCTTAAAGAAAATTTTAATTAATATCAATCAGGAGAAAAGTTATTGCAAAAATATATGTTGATCCCTAGACACTTTTGATGTGTGTATATATAGCTGAATATACTAAAACATTCTACAATACCTATTAATAAAAGAGAATTATTTATGTAAAAATTATGGTCACCTCACAATAGTAATGGATGTTTGTATGGGAAAGTTTAAATGATCAATATCTTTTGAAATTACTCAGTTTCTCCGTCACAAATTCAGGTTATCATTATCGCCCCCCCCCCCCCTCCCGTCCCGTCACAAAATTTTGAACACTGTTCGAAGGCGTAGATCCTCAGGCACATGTGTCCAGCTAGTTTGAACTCAGGCTGGCTGGACATTAAGTTTTTATTGATTTCTCGTAAACCCTTACATGTGACGCCAGAAATCAAACGTTATTACTGTCAACATTGCGTCACTAAATGTTAATAAAAGAACTATGTTCGAAAACGCTCCCGTTATTGAGATTCGGAAGTGCCAGCCAGAAGTTATATACGTAAATTCAAGCTGGCTGGACACAGATTCTTGCATTTTTCTACTAAACTGCTATACATATCACAAAACTTTTAGCTCGATGCCTGTCACAAATTTATGTGACGCCCGTTGATATGCAAAAAGTTGTGAAAATCACTTCCGTTACCGAGAATGAGAGACCAGCGAAAAGTGGTTTTTCAAGCAGGCTGGACACGTTTTCGATCGAAGATTCAGTAGCGTTAAAAATTCTGAAATAAGGGTGTTTAGCCGTCACATAAAGTACCCTATTGACCTAGTTAAATGCGAGCTATTTTGAAGATTTGTCCAGCTAGCCTGAGTAACATAAGATTTTAACAAAGCGGCTCTCACACTTCATGCACATCACTATGGGATGGACTGACCTAGGGTTAAATGCTCCTTGTAGGATCCTCCTGCATCCTATCCCTACATAATCTGTTTCGACCTTTCCCAACAAAGTTAGGTTCAGCTTCCAGTCTAACCGGGTGCAGCTGAGTATTAGTGTTTCACAGGCTACTGCCTATTTGACCCCCAAAATCCGGTAGCTGGCTAACACGATACCCCATGGCCAGGCCAGTGTCAGATTTTCTCCCGTAACGACTTTTAAAGATATCAAAATAATAGCCGGGACCAACAACTCAACGTGCTTTCGGAGGCACGGGGGTATGATAACGGGGTGTGATACCCCGGGTATCACACCGCCAACTTCCAAACTCCGGGCTGCTACTGAGAAATTTCACACAGAAAAACCCAATAGCATTTATTGCTCAGCCTGGGAATCAAAGCCGCGCTGTCGCGCTTGCGACACTAGACCAACCTGGCAGTCTAAATCCTATCCCAACGTGATTGGAAAAAGGTTATACATTAGGTTAGGGAAGAGAAAGGTGATTCAAAAGGAAACAAGTTGGTTTGCTGCACCACTTTATTCATTTATGGGTACATGAATACATTAGTCAACGGCATAAACTTCAGTGCCTACGTACTACCTAAACAACGTATTATATTGTCTGTAAATTATTTTTCTATACATGACAGGTCAGGTGACTAAGAAACATTCACTTACATTACTAAGGCTTAATTCGACCGAACTGTTATACCCAGTGCAAGTCTGATTCTGCAACATAATGTTGAATATTTTTTCTGACATATCAAAGGAAAAGGCCTAGGAGAAAAATCAAGTTGCAGTATAAGACTTGTGGTAGTATAATAGTTAGGTCGAATTGACCCAATTTAGTTTAACCTTGCTACAGACACTAAACGACCCAATAAATTACGTAACTTACAGTATTCAAAGCAAGATTATAGTATTTCAAACTTCATAATAATCTTTTCATTTATTTAAGATAATCTTTTTCTAATTTCATTTTTCGAGTTTATAAAATATATAAAATTGCGAATGCATATTTTATACAATATTTATTTACTTGGGCAAGATTTGTGAAGGTATTGAACAGTTACAACTTTTAATCTTAAATAAATAAATTATTCTATGGACATACATTTATATTATTTTTTGTAGCCAAGCGGGAAAGGTTCCTTTATAGTTTTGATCGTGAACTACGCATAGTGGCGTGTAATATTATATCGCCCAAGCTTAACAACATATCCTATGATTGACTTTGGTACTGCAGTTCGTTAAATTCAAACTTATACGCAATCTTGTTAAAAATAATTAGCTCCATGTGTTATCAGCCAAAATATTCAATATCATCATGACCGAATTGTATTCTTCAGTTAGTAGAAACCAGTGCTAAAATGTTTTTATAAACCAACTATTTTAAATCATTAATTCAATTCAAATAAAGTTTATTTATTTATCTTCGAATATTGTAGTACATACACAAATTGTTAGTAAAAAAGTTAAAAGTAGGTACCCTGTTTTTATACAAACAGTGAAAATATGAAAGCATAATTTTATATTTCATACATTGGATTTGGTAGTTCGTAAGAGTAACTGTATTTTTTATTTATTGTACACCTAAAATAGCTCCAGCATAGTAGACAATTATTATGATTATATTGTAAAACATTCAGATGTATGTGAACTATACTATTCTCGCAGACTAATACGTTTGCGACTAGGAATGTTGTATATAAATGCGAAAGCCGGGACCTACCGCTACATACACAAAATCCAACATAAATTACATGTAATAATGATCTTGCTTCACTACATTTCATTGCGACGAGGAATAACACTCACAGATACATAAAATATAGGGACAAAATATGACTAGCACTAATTTATATTCACATTAAATTCCATCGCAATACTGGTAAGTGGAATGAATTTTATACATTGATGATGTAGCTAATTTCTTTATCAAAATAAATATCATATCACAATTTTAAAAGTAATATCTTTCTAATTTGACTTTAATATTTAATTCGATTTAAAACAAAATGAACTGAATAATATAATTTATTAAAAATTTTAGGAAATACAAACTAATAAACTTCGAGATTTCTGAGATCTATCTTAATAATACAAAAAAACAATAATTGTACAATTACCTTATCGTATTAATACTGTCTTAATAATAATAAAAATATGCAGCACCGTAAATAAAATATTCAATAAATATGTCGATTATAAAATAAATTACAATATAAAAACAAACAGTAAATAAACGCTTACAAAGTTTCATAATAAAAAACTTTGGTATTATTATTATTAAATACAACGCTAAAAAAGCAAAATTTTGGTATTTAAAAAGAAAAGTAAAAACATTAGCCAAATTTTATTTTCTTTATACAATAAGCAGGTTGCACTTCAAACATGTTATATGTGAAATACAATATTAAAATACAGCAGGCCAGAGAATACATATATTTATACTTTATAGTCTGACGCATAATGTGAATACATGAAGTCCATTTTTTCTTGTTTAATAATATTTCATAAGTTGGGAGGAGTCTTAGATAATACTCTATAAGGTTCCATTAATTTCTCATCCTCATAATAATATAAATAGGCACACAATATTCTAAGAGCCTATACTTCATTTCAAAATCATGTTCGCATTAGGAAGCGAACCCTAGGGGTTGATGACATGGCCTAGGTCGGTCTAAATACGAATGAACGATACGAATAATACCACAGTTACACTGAAAAGGGGTTTGCTCGCTACCTATATAAGTTCTATATTTATACATTACCACTACAATAAATTAGGCGTCACCGTTATAACAGCACTTGTAATTCATATGATTGATTGTTTGTTATTGACCTCGTGTCAACTAACAGTCAATATTATTTTATGCAACTGCCCTCCTCAAACGTGAACATCAATGCTTCACAAATTGCGTATGAATGAAGAAAACATTAAAAAAGGTGATTGATTAGTGATTACGTACATTATCAAAATCGATTTAATGCGGCATATTCGAACAGGGTTTGGCGTATGGTAACATTAAGTTGTGATGTTGGTGTTTTTTCAAAGATATCATACCAAAATCTATACTAATATTATAAAGCTGAAGAGTTTGTTTGTTTGCTTGAACGCGCTAATCTCAGGAACTACGGTTCTGATTTGAAAAATTCTTTCAGTGTTAGATAGCCCATTTATCGAGGAAGGCTATAGGCTATATATCATCACACTAAGACCAATAGGAGCGGAGCACTAATGAAGAATGTTTCAAAATCGGAGGAGTTTTTTTCCACGCGGACGAAGTCGCGGGCGGAAGCTAGTACAATATAAACAAGTCATTGGTATTATATTAAAGAATGACGAAAAATAGTATATACATAAAAAAAAACAATTACAGTCGTATTTAGAAATTTAAAACTGTTTTATGGCATCTGGTATATAACTTGTCATAAAAGATTGGTGCCTTGCAAAAAAAACACTATTACTCATTAGAGTTGTTTTAGACTGCCTAGACAACATGTGGATATGTCGTTAACTGCAGGTATTTCTATTGGACAGCATGGGGAATAAATACCGCAACTTCAAATATGTACAAAGAGAGTAGTTTCATTATTTTACATATTGACCTATAGGTATAGGTAGCAAGCAAACACGATACAATGTTTGTGTGGAAGTATGATGAGTGTAATGCCGGCTGTACACACTCGCCTCTCGCCTCTCGCCGAGAGTCTTGGGCGAGAAGCTCTCGACGAAAGCACACCATGTACACACTCGTTGCGTCATTTGAACAGCGGATATCGGCCACGATGGACCTAGAAACTGCTGCTGCCGTTTGTCTTTGTGCTGTTAGTTATTACTTACACATATCTCATTAAAAAAAAATACTAAACCATGGCGAAAACGAAGGTGGTGGATGATTACTATGCGCCGCAAAAGAACCCAGTAAGTATTCACATATCAAGGTTTTTTTAGTTACTGCTGCTCACACAAATACAATAAGCGGGCAACTAAATGAACGAGTGTGTACATGCTTGGTCTCGTTTACCTCGCGGGAGCGGACGAGACTCTTTGACTCGGCCGCAAAAAACCGACACGCGGCCGAGGCGAGAACCGAGCGGGCGAGACAAGGCGAGAGCATCATGTACACACTCGTTCTCGGTCAGTGTCGGGGTTTCTCGGCGAGTGTGTACATAAGGTTAGCGAGCTAGCGCGCAGTGATGTTGTCGTGACAGCGCTGGCACACGCGCACGGGGCGGAGCGCGCGCAGGCGGCGCACGGGCGCCTCGTACCGCGAGCAGCGCCCGCAGAACACGGCGCCGCACTCCCGGCAGTGGTGGCGCCGCTCTAGAGCCGTGAACCGCACCTGCACAAACGAAACCAGATACTCGAATTACTACATTGAAAGGGCGGTAAGTAAGGAATTACGATCGACGCTCTAGTAGCTTGCTGCACTGGCTTTCTGAGTTGAGGTCAGGGCCGGATTAACCATTAGGCGGATTAGGCAAATGCCTAGGGGCCCCGCATCAACTAGGGGCCCAGACCCAGTGCACGCACCAAGAAAACATGTTTCTTCGAACGAGAATTTGTTGTGCGTGTGAACTTAGGGACCTCACTGTTATCAAATCGTTAGATTTAGTAGTAGAATTAAAACTATTTTAGAACAAATCTGGGAATAAGTAAACAAATATATTAAAAGCCCTTGATGCGCGTTTCCTAAGTTCACACATGATTTGGTCAGTCAAAGTAAGAAAAGGGGCCTCGAGAATGCCATTGCCTTAGGGCCTCTGACCGGGTTAATCCGGCTCTGGTTGAGGTTCGTAATTCCCGTACCGCCCGTGAAACATACAATATTTTTCATCACATTTGCGAGTAAATAAATAAAATTATTGGACAGAAAAAACTTATTTATTAAAATTTATAGTCACTGTACATCATTAATTGTTTTCGCTGCATGGATATCTGGCGGTGTTGCATTTAAATCACACTCATCGGACGACGTCGACGACATTTTTTATAACTTTTTTACTTGTCTTCAAATACAAAAGGTAAATATCGCTTTGTATTAAAGCAAGTCAGCACAACTATTATTACGAAACTTATGAAATAGATGAACTTTTTTTAAGCGGATGGCGGGCATTTTGCCCACACCACAGATTACACAAATGTTTCGTTCAGAAACGTTAAAGGCAAATACTTATGTAGGAATACAGCCATGACGGAGTGTAAAAAAATAAAAATTATTCCCAGTGTCCTTTGGGAGTGCTGGTACCAAAAATGTAGTGTAGAACTAACTGCATAAAAAAAACTTTTTAGCAAAAAATGAACCGACTTCCATATAAAAACACTACAAAGGCAAAAATAACTTTAATTTCGGAAGGCGGTGTCAAAAACGAAAATATATACAAAACTAAAGACACCGCCTTCCGAAATTAAAGTTATTTTTGCCTTTGTAGTGTTTTTATATGGAAGTCTGTTCTATTTTTTGCTAAAAAGTTTTATTTTACGCTTTTTAGTGGGTCGGTTTGTAATTTATCTAGTTACAAAAGCCAAAATGTCAACTACTTATTTTTACAAAATATTGCTTTTCCCGGTGCAGAGCCGTTAATTTTTGAAGAGTTCTCCTGGTACATCACCATCAGCTCTACTTCACCATATGCATTGTGACGAACATAAAGTGCTAAACATCCATATTCAAGTAATCGAATCGCAATCCACGAAATACTTATTACTGAGTAGTTTCGGTTGCCATCTGGGGTCTTCATCATCAGTTCCACTTCCTCAAATGGTGCTTTTTGAGAGCAACTGCACAAGGTACTATAAGAAATACCCATAACGCTATAGGTGTGCCTATAATATTTGAAGAGTTCCCTCGGTTTCTCCATGATCCCATCATCAGATCCTAAAATGACGACAATGGGACCAACTAGAAAGTATACCCTTTCAAACAAAAAAGAATTTTCCAAATCGGTCCAGCCATCTGCGAGTAATGAGGTAAGATACATAAAAAAAAGTTCAAGACGAATTGAGAACCTCCTCCTTTTTTTGAAGTCAGTTAAAAATGCAGTCTCAATATTGTTTCCTAAGGGTTCATGTAGTAGCAAACTCCAGACAAGGCCTTTTAGTCCAACGATTTATATAAGTATCTATAGCTTAAAATCTTTGCTATTGCTCATAACAAAACCGTACATTTTAATAACAGTTGAACATTTCGAAGTAACTAAAAAATTGTCAAGTTGCATACCTGACATTGTGTACAGTAAGGGGCTGTGTCATCTCGTATCCAATGATCGGCAGGCCCACCCTTTGCACCAGCCGCGCTCGACATATCAGGCGCCGACCAGCGGAAAATCTAAAATCAATACCATGTTCATAGTAACAAGTGTAACAAGTAACCTGCAAGGTACCTTTTACATATGTTCACTAAAATTGTGGCTGACTAAAATGATAAACATTAAAAAAATATACTTACAGGACATACTTACTCTTTAGCATGCTCTTAGTTATATATTCTTTAGTTCAATTGTATGGAATCAGTAAAATTGAATGGACGAATGCTATTGCTATTATAAAATGTCAGTAATAATATTTTCTAATAAAAAATATATAGTATTGCCCAATGTCGCAGAATTAATCATATACCTCATGATATAACCTACAAAGTCCATAATATACAAGAGACAATTCTCCATACGTCCAATCTCAGAAAGCTTAGAAATTGTGTGGAGAAACAGACCATATAATGTGTTATTTAATTGTGACCTAAAATACAAAGTTATCTAGGGATGATGTTATACACTATGTTAACTAACAGAGGGCGTTCCCGTTAACTCGCAATAGTATAGCATCCATACATGCTAAAAAAATATTACCATTAGAAAACAATTTTTTTTTTTATATTAAAATATTCACTAAAATGTTAAATTGATACGTAAAAGAAACACTCTGTACACGCGTACGCATTCATAAATAAATTGCGACGTTGCCGTCCTTCAAGTACGCGTGTTTCTTTTACGTATCAATTTGACATTTTTAGTGAATATTTTAATAAAAAAAAAATTAACATATTTTGTTTTCGAATGGTAATATTTTTTTAGCATGTATGGATGCTATACTATTGCGGGTTAACGGGAACGCCCTCTGTTAGTTAACATACTGTATCTATACTAATATTATAAAGCGGTGGTTGTTTAAACGCTAAATCTTCGAAAGTACTAGGTGGATTTGGATGAAATTTGATTTGGAAGTAGCTTGGAAGCAAAAGAAGGAGGGTTATGTTTTTATCGTGATAAAGTCCACAGGAGCAAAGATTAGGCTGTCAGTTTACAGAATCTAATTAAAAGTTGTGGTAAATGTGTGTATAGTAGTGGGGAGACTCACGCGTCCGCGGGCGTCGCCAACGGCCAAACCGCGGCCAGTCCGCGCGGCTGCCACGGCCGTGACGGAGGCGGGGCACGCGTTGTCGCGCCGCTCGTACGCCGTGTGCATCGTTAGCTTGCCGCGGAGCACTAGCCGACGGATCCACTTTATTCCCGATTCTAATACATAACATAAAACAGTAAAAAAAGTATGTCACAGACATTTAAATTTTATACAAAAACTAGCTGACCCGCCACGACTTCGTTCGCGTGGTGTCCTACCGCTACCCAACCGATACCCTACCCTAAAAATAGATAGTAGCCGATTCTCAGACCTACTGAATATGAATATAAAATTTGGTAAAAATCAGTAAAGCCGTTTCGGAGGAGTAAGGTAACTAACATTGTGACACGAGAATTTTATAAATATTAGATAATTATTGAGGTGGGTTAAGAAACGGTAACACGGCAAATGTTTTTAATAAATCTGTCTGTTTGTACACGCTAATCTCCGGACCTAATGGAAGAATTTTCATGAAATTTGGTAAGTAGATAGTGGACATTCTGGAATAACATAGGCTACTTTTTATCCCGGAATTCCCACGGGATCGGGATTAACGCGGGAAATTCTCTCATGCGAACGAAGTTGCGGGCAGCAGCTAGTATAGGACATTAAGTCAAGTGACATCATCGACGCACTAACTGTTCACGTTGATTCAGTACAGGATTCTGGACCCATAAGTGTTGGAAAGTGTCAATATCCTTACGACACGAATAGGCTTGTGTCTGGAGTGGGTTCACGGTAATCGCGTAATGGGTGGGGTTCAAGCTCGCGACCTTAGCCATTAGGCTATTGACGTTTGGTACTTGGTATTGACTACATGGTCAAGTTAACTATCTTACCTATATCTAACGTAGCTGGTTGTATTTTAGCGGGAGGTCTATGTGTAGCGGCAGGCGAGGCCGGGGCGGAAATGACCACAAATGAATCGGTGAGGCTGGTATCAGACTTGCTGGCTCGAAGGCCACTCTCTTGACTTGCGTCCACTGACGCTGCGCTTGATGCCTCCATGGAGCAAGACTCGCTTGAATCGCCGATGCTGCCGCCACCTGTGGACATGTCAAAGAGTTAGAAGCTTCTAGAAAAACTTACGCCTGTTAAAGCAACCGTCACGGTCATGAAACACGCGATTGTAATGGTGTGTGTATAGTGTGGTGTGGAGTATGGTGTGTGCTATCTGCAACTGAATCAGCGTTAGCTGGTAATACTTAAGAGGATTGCCACCTGATATTGTTCTGAGGCTCTTTTGGCAC
Organism: Tholera decimalis; assembly: GCA_943138885.2. Lineage (NCBI taxonomy): Eukaryota > Metazoa > Arthropoda > Insecta > Lepidoptera > Noctuidae > Tholera > Tholera decimalis. The sequence goes on from OW964557.2 coordinate 20,712,833, forward strand.
GATACTGCTTTTATGTGTTTTTATTTTGACTATTAGGTAATGCAATTTTCTTATATATATATATATATAATTATAAGTCACCCAAAAATTGGAAATACCGTTAGATTATAATTTATCGAAGTGAAACCATGAAATGACATACAGCGGAATGCAGCTCGAGTACTGATTGGTTGAACGATTTGTAGCTTCGGTCACAGAACGTCCTACAGCAAAAGCTACCAATTAGGGACAGCCTTTGGACAGTTGGCAATTTAACGAGCTAAAAATTGAAATCAAACGGTTTCAATTCGATAGATTATAATCGAAGGAAAAATAATGCGTTTGTGAACCATATTTTTAGGAACATAATTTATCCATAGATTACCATCTCGCGAGATGTATTATAATCTAATGGCTTTACATATGTACATACATAAACATACATATAGAGTCTGGCTAACGAAAGCGTGTCCTGGAATTTTCTTAAAAATTTAATATGGCAACATTATTAAGTTGTCAAAGTCTGTGATTACAATTGTCAGTAGTTTGTAAAGACAATTAATATTCAACAATAATCGCTATAATATGGGTAAAACAATAAAAAGTAACGTGCGAAAGCTGCTACATACTATGACCAGTAAGTTTAAACAAAAACAAGAAGAGAAAGAAATTGATTTCCAAGAGAAACAACAATGTTTACATGCGATCTCAGATTTTTTAGGTTAGTACGACTTTGTAATGTTGATCCTTGGTGGCTGATTATTAGATATATTTACGATATTATGATACTTTTTCTTATCTTTATAGATAATATTGGAGATATTCAAGGAATCTGCGAAGTTAAAAACCATGTTGAAACGTTAGCAAATTTAGAGAAAAAATCTTTAATAGAAACTCAGACTAAGTTCTTAGAAGAAATATCTTCATAAACTGGTATGTATGCTACGGTTAAGAATGTTTTATTTGATTGTTCCATTTCACAAAGTTGTGTTATTTGATATTATGAAACTATTTGGGTACCTTAATTTCTTAATACGCATTTTATTCTTTGTTTTGCAGAGGTTGGTGTCACAACACTAAAAAAAAAATTAAAAAGGAAGGATCTGTGAATGAAGGGATGTAGAGCACTCCAGGAAAAAAACGCCCTCACAAAAGCTCAGTGTCGGATTTAGACAGTTTTGATATTGATGCAATAAGAAATAAAATCAATGAATTTTATATTGTGAGAAAGGAGGTTCCGACATTGCGAACATTGTTGTAAGAATTACATTCTAGCATTGGCTATAGTGGATGCAGAGAAACTCTACGTAAAATATTAATTGCTAATGGGTATGAGTTGAAGAAAAATAAAAATGAACGAATGGTTCTTTTCAAACGTTTTGATATTGCTGCTTGGAGACATCGTTATCTACGAGAAATTGCTGCCAAACGAACGGAAGGAAAACCAATCATCTATTTAGATGAAATATATTTATGTACACAAAAATTATAAGCCTAAAATGTCATGGTAAGGTCCAACAACGAGTGCTTCCCCGCAATCAAGCCCGTTGTAACATATCTCTACAGGGAAAAGATATATTATAGTACATGCTGGCTTAACTAGGTTTGTACCAAATGCACTGTTACATTTCAGTACGACTACCACCATGCCATGAATGCCGAAAACTTCAATAAATGGTTAAAAGAAAAATTGATACCTAATTTGAATGAGCCCAGTGTCATTGTGATGAATAATGTGAGCTACCACACTGTACAACAGAATAAATTACGAAGATTGCCTAACAAAAGCAGAATTGTTATGTTTAGTTAACAAACATAAAGCCGAGCCCCTGCACGTATCTGACGAACTTTTGAAACAATGCGGCCATGAGGTACTGAGATTGCCACCTTACCACTGCGATCTCAACCCGATTGAGCTTATATGGAGCTCAGCTTAGCGTATGGTGGCAAAAAAAAACCATTAATCTGCCCGTAAAAGAAACAGAAACACTGATAAAAACCACATTTGGCCGAATAACTGCAGAAGATTGGAAAAGACAAATCATGGAAAAATTCATAAGTGTAGGTTATGACGACTCCACTGATACAGAAGAATCCTTAGTGGTTGAATTTTTGGGATCGGATTTTGAGTACGATGATTAAATAATTATCATCCTCAAAACGCCTGTAGTTGATTAAACAAATTATACAATTAAACAAAATATTATGTAAATAAATAAATCTACGCATTCGTTTTTTTATTCAACCCATGACAGTCAAAGCTCCGTGACACCAAATGGAGTCTGTAAAAACATTATGTGGTATTATCCCTAAATTAGAAATTAAGTTCGTAAACAACTATTATACAAATTGATTGTCGTAAATACATAAAATTTCCAAGTATCAAAACGTTTTTCTCCTACTATAGTCAGTAATATCACATAAAGATTTTTTTAATTTGCCGCGTTTTCTCAGGTCACGCTTTCGTTAGCCAGACTCTATTACATATGTAAATCAATTGCTATTATAAAAAAATCTCGACAACAGCTGCACCGATTTGGTTAATTTTGGTTTCAAAATATTTGTGAAGTCCAGGGAAAGTTTAAAAGGTGAGAAAATATGGAGGCAAAAACAAGGCAGAATAAAATTCTCCGGGCCAGCTTTATAAGCATACACTTAAAAATGCACAAATGTCTTACCATACAAGGCACTTACTTTTACGATACAATGGATTCCCCTTCGACTTTCTCCTTAGCATGACGTGTCCCTGTTTATGCAGCTTACTTCGATGCGTTAAGTCCTTCTCAATATCCAGATCTTTCTCATTGTCGTACTCCTGCTTGGCTTCGTCACAGGAGTCGATTGGTTCTTCCTTAGGTTCCACGTATTGTTGGGTTTCTTCGTTATCACTGCATGTGTCTTTTTCGTCATGTCTTCGCGCGGATTCCTTAGCGCTTGTAGTTTCACACGCGTCCGATAACGAACTTTCTGAACCTGATTTTGTTAATGTACCTGTAAAGAGTAATTAGCAATATTAGCATTTACTTGAATGACATTAACCCATTAAAAACTGAACTGAACTAAACGGAAATGTTTGTTAATGAGTTAAATTAAGTAATAGAAAACTTGTTTATTGCTAGCTGAATTACTGATGTTAAGTGTGCTTTTGTCTATAAAAATAAGTGAAGTAGAATCTCTAAAAACAGTTTTTATTTTCATATATTGTAATAATTGGGAATATTTCCCTCTAATGTGCTTTATAAAAATTCGAGCCCTTATTCTTGGAAATTAATAAACTAATTTTAATAAATATAGATAGATAGAATATACTTTATTATACACCAAAATTTAATCAAAATATATATATGATAACAATTATATATTTATATTTTTAATAATTGCTTTCATTTTATTTTTAAGGTAATGGTTGTACATGGGAATTTGTGTTTTTGTTCACTAAAATCTACATTGGTGCAAGCCAATGGGGATAAGTGGAATATTCCTCTTAAACACTGCAAGTAGAAAACGCTTTTAATAAACTAACCTTTTTCTTGTGACAAGCTCATCTGTTTGACGAGCTCTTCAACCCTTTTAATGGCTGCTTCCCTATCATGTGGTTCCTGTGGTTTCTCCGATACTTCTTCAGTCTTAGGATCACTCTCAGATTTAACTTCGCTTTCGGACTTCACCTCTTCACTGTCTTGTACCGACAGCTTATGTACGTCTTTCTCTTTGTCCAAGTCAATGGAAGTCGATACTGGGTCTATGGAACTCGAAACTGGGTCTACACTGCCTCCTTCTAAGCTCTCTGCCTGTTCCTCTGTTGTTTCTGCTAAGTAGTCTATTGACCACATCTATGAAGACATTGAACAAATGTTATTAGGTGATTCTATAAGATATGTGGGTTGGAAAAGAAGACTGTTACGAACAGTACACCAGTGAAATGAACCATACCATTGAATGTTATACAAATAAGCCATATACATTTATTCAATGATAAGAAAGCTTCTGATATAGCACCCTTCAAGAAGGTATAGCAGTACTAGGGCTACGGAGACTAAAATCAAAGAAAAGTCGTGGCAATTAGCCAGTTTCCTGTTATTCAATTGTACTTTAAAATGAAATAACCCTAAAATGCCTTCTAAGGTCGTGTTACTACTGGCAAACATTATAAACGAACAGTGTGCTTTGTTTTTATTGGTTTACGTGGTTGGTCCAAAAAGTTATATCTTAGGGCCATAGAAGTACGTTTTTTAGGGTTCCGTAGCCAAATGGCAAAAACGGAACCCTTATAGTTTCGATATGTCTGTCCGTCTGTCTGTCTGTCTGTCTGTCTGTCTGTCTGTCCGTCCGTCCGTCCGTATGTCACAGCCGTTTTATTCCGAAACTATTAAGACTATACATGTGAAACTTAGTAGGTAGATGTATTCTGTGAACCGCTTTCCGATTTTAAGAAAAAAAATTAAAAGATATTTAAAATAAAGGTGGGTCCCCATACATGGAACTAGAACTGAAAATATTATTTTTCATGAAACCTATGCATGTGTGGTATCTATAGACAGTAGGGTGTCCCGAAAAATTTTTTTTTCGCTTTTCGCTACTCAAGCCCCCTCAAAAGTTGCATTATTAGTTTTAGATTACCATAAAAATAATAAAAAAAGCATAAAAAAAATATCTTGAGGGTTCTACCGGCATTTTTTTTTATCACTTAAATAACCCTCCAGTCAATGTCGTCTATTCTATTTTATGTACATTATTCCCATTTTATTTTTTATTTCATTGATAGTGAAACCCTAAGTTATGATTTGCAGGCAACGACAGGATTTTTTCTGTTAGGAATTGGTTTGGAACAAACTCGCAAAATTCATGTTTTGACTTGTTTTTCTTAAATTCTCTACTTCTACTGTGAGGCAGTTCGTCTCATTACTATTGCGGTTTTATTGCTGTAAGGTGTCGCTCTGCACTTCCTTGTGATAAATACGTGTTTTTGTTATATACACTTCTGGACACATCTATTGGCCCACCTTAGAGTTTAGGTTTCGATGGCCCCTACCGAAATATGATTGCTAGATTGAACAAAAACTGTTGATGCAGTTTTAAACCTGATACATTTTACCATCTTTTTCGATCGTATAGTTTTAAATTTGAATTCAGAATACCATACGACATGGACCTACGCCTAACAAGTCGGATATGCGCCTTGTTAAAGGCAATTAATTTTTGAATAAAAAACATGTTTTATCAAATAAAGGTTTAATTTAATAACGCGTGTTGCCTCCATGGGCATCTACCACAGCTCTCATACGATTAGGCATAGAGTTTATCAACCGCTCTATGAAATTTTGAGGGATCATCTCCCATTCCTCTTCTATGGCAGTTTTCAACTCCTGCATCGTCTGGGTAACTGGCTGACGAGCCCTAACACGCCTTTTTAGCTCGTCCCACATGTGCTCAATGGGGTTCATGTCTGGGCTTCTGGCTGGCCAGTCCATAACTGTGATGTTCACATCCCGAAGATATTCCCTGACGATGCCGGCCGCATGGGCTCTTGCATTATCATGCATAAAAAGGAAATTTGGGCCCACATAGTCCGCGTATGGTATCACGTGAGGTTCTAAGCACTCACGAATGTATCTTTCAGCATTTAATGTTGGCAGCCGTGGTCCTGTAACAACCTCAAGTTGAGTTTTGCCGCTCGCGGATATACCGCCCCAGACAGTCCATGAGCCACCGCCATAAGCAACCCTCTCTTCAAAGCAGCATTGTGCGAAACGCTCTCCCTTACGCCGGTAGACCTTCTTCCTTCCATCATTGCCATGTAACACAATTTTAGACTCATCAGAAAAGAGTACACGGCTCCAATCTTGCTGTGTCCAATTTAAATGACTGCGTGCGAAATGAAGGCGCGCTGTTCGGTGGGCTCGCTTTAGTTTGGGCCCATTAGCTGGCTTGTGTGGTACCATATCGCGTTCTTTTAACCTTCTCCGAACAGTTCGAGCGCTCACAGATACTCCGTGGAAGTCGCGAAGTTGGTTTTGTATCTCAATGGAGGTAAGGTGACGATTTCTCAAGCTGGTCGTCACGATGAATCGATCCTGCCTTTCAGTTGTGACCCGAGATCGTGGCCTTCCTTGGCGACGAACAAAGCCGCCAGTCTCTAGGTACCTCCGATAAACATTTCGGACCGCAGATCGACTTAAATTAAGTTGAGCACTCACGTTTCTTTGGCTGTGTCCGGCCTGAATAAGTGCCACGGCTTGGGCGGCGACTTCAGGTGAAGTATCCATAGATAAAATTATTGATAGAACCTCACCTTAATGTTAAGAATAAGTAATGTTTGTTGCAAAAGCAAAGATATCAATCACTTTTTCAAGAATTAAATCCAAGTAAACCAATAAAACCAAGTTTTCTTAGTATTCGATTGTTTGATATCAACAAACAGGCTCCAAATTGTCTTTTGTTTCTTTAAATTCTGTGTTCGAAATTCAAAAAAAGACTATTGAATGAAATTGTGAATGTGCCAGGTTCAAAACTGCATAAAAACTTTTTGCTCGACCTAATATAAAATTTTAGCTAGGACCAAACGAAACTGAAAATACAAGGTGGGCCAATAGATGTGTCCAGAAGTGTATAATAATGGGTTCAAGACGAAGTGAGACTACTTGTGCTATTTTGGGATCATATAAAGAACTTGGCGATCGCCAGTTACCAGTGATAAGTGACGTTATCAAATTCATTTTGTTTACTAAAAATGAACTAAAACTACAGAAGAATGGGAAAGATCCTTCTAACACAGAAGTTTTTTCAATCGCTTCTGGAAAACTTGATACGATTTGGACCAAAGCTTCGATTCCTATCGTTTCCAACGTACGAGTTACCCAATTGCTGAAATCATATTTCGACAAATACCTGTCATTGATAAGATATCCCAAAAATAAAAGAAATGATAGTTACGAAAGCAAAGTGAAGTGCTTTTTGGAATTGTCGAACAAGCTCTTCGATATTGCTGCTTGTAAGTGCACTTCGTTTGACATTTGTTCCTGCATAAAACCTAAGAAAGTTCCTATTTCTGAAAGAGACTTTTTACTGGATCAAAGAAGTGATAGAAAAATGGCAATAAGCGGTATAGACACAAAAGAAACAGCAAGACTTTTAAAGAAACATCAGAGACAAGAAAATTTGAATCGGAAAGAGTCAGAGCACGCATGTTTTCCCAGTGCATCACTGAAAACCAATCCTGTTCCGGTGCGCGAGTTGCCGCCTCGACCGCAGTCGCCTGTAACAGAGCTTTCTGCGAATAGTGACGTGCCTGTAAATGAGACTCCATCTACTTCGTTGAATCGGAACACTCTGGCGCTGCCACCAGTAGCTAAGGTATGTGGTCGGTATGGACTATCAACGCGATCTGCGGCTGCGGTCGCTTCGGCGGTCTTAGCTGACGTAGGATTGGTATCTTCCGAAGATCTAAGTCTTGTTATTGATAAGAATAAAATTCATAGAGCTGTTTGAAAAGCACGGACCAAGGCCAGCAAAGACATTGATACGATTGTAATAAAAAGTATCTACTTTGATGGACGAAAGGACAAAACACTCATAAACGAGAAAATAGGCGATCGGTAGGTACCACCGCAGAGAAGTCTTGCAAGAACACATTTCAGTTCTCACAGAGCCGGGATCTATTTATAATAATAATAATAATATTCCACAACTTTTCACACAACGCCATCTAGTCCCAAACTAAGCAGAGCTTGTGGTATGGGTACTAGACAACTGATAAACATACATATATATTTCTAAATACATACATATTATAGATAAATTACACCCAGACAAAGAACAAATGACCGTGCTCATCACACAAACATTTGTCCTAGGTGGGAATCGAACCCACGACCTTGCGCACAGCAGTCAGGGCCACTGACCACTATACCAACGGGCCTGTCTTGGTGACATTTATGTGGGACATATGACGCCAAGTCGTGGCACTGCCAAAGGGATCGTCTCTTCTATCATATCTTTGTTAGAAAATCAAGGGTTGAACTTGGAAGAGGTGATCTGTGTGGGGTGCGATGGTACTGCTACGAATACAGGTTGGAAGGGAGGTGTCATTCAATACCTGGAAAACTATTTAAAGAGACCGTTGCAATGGTGTATTTGTATGCTTCACGCGAATGAATTACCGCTTCGTCATTTGTTCATGTCTCTGGATGGTAGCACATCTGGGCCAAAAGAATATTCAGGACCTATTGGAAAACAGCTAGCTGCTTGTGAAAGTAAACCTCTAGCGTCTTTTTGTGCAGTGTCTGGCAATTTGCTAGTATTACCGGATAATATTGTGAAGGAACTAAGCACGGATCAAAAGTATCTGTACGACATGTGTCATGCTGTGATGGCTGGTTCCTGTTCCCTTGAGCTAGCGAACCGCCAACCTGGAAAAATGGCGCATTCGAGATGGCTCACTACTGCCAATCGCATACTCAGACTTTAAGTAAGTACTGTTTCGCCGTCAAATAATTTGCAGCTGCTTGTGAACTACGTGGTCAAAGTTTACGCTCCTGTTTGGTTCCTAATCAAGCAAAACTCATTATTTAAAGATGGAGCCAAGCATATTTTTCAAATGGTTATATACTCTCGATTTTTGCCTGATAGTCAGAGATCTATTGTAAATTCGGTGATCGAAAGAAACGCTTTTTTTGCGCACCCAGAAAACTTGCTTATGTTAGAAGGCTACGCTTCTGTAACGCAGAGTGTGCAACTAGAATCAAAGATTACTTGAGATCAAAATTAAATTACGTTTATTTTACGTAAGGACTTTCATTATATCATATTCATACTCAGAAAAAACAATCATCTTCAAAAGTGACTTTGTCACATCAATAGACAATCTTTCTAGCCAGCAGCTCAATTGAATAGAACCTTCAACACGCCCCCTCAATTTAGCTGCTGCAGCCCTAAGCCTTCAGTACATTTATAATGCTTACATACAGGTAAAGCTTTCGTCAGCCAGCATGAAATCTGTCGACACATGTTTCAACTCAACGATGTTACCCTTGAGTACATCCCTAATAAAGTGATACTTTATGTCTATGTGTTTGCTGCGAGCATGATAGACAGGATCTTTAGCAAGGTATATCGCCCCCTGGTTGTCAGCATATACAGTAAATAAATAAATAAAATAAATAATAAATGTATTTATTTACCAAAGAAAAACGCACACAGACAAACACAGTTACAACATGGTACCATTTAAAAGTATAAAATTTAAACATAACTAAGTATTACATAGTTGGTTCTTGCAGAAGAAAAATGTTTACAAAATGTCTATGCATACAAATGTAAAGAACCCTGTCTCTTAAACTAGGCCTACGCCTGTGTCTTAAGAGACAGTGATCAGCCAAAAAAAGCTACTTGAAACATAATTGCAATATTTAACAGCGTGAAAGTGTGTCGAAGAGCCATTTTCAAATAAATTTGATGTTAGTTACAATAAAAAAATGTTAGTATGTAATCTAATTATGCTAGGTGAAAATAAAATAAAAATATTAAATAAAAATAAAAAGTAATTAAAAAAGTAAATGCGTGCGTATTTGTGTGTGCACAGGGGTGTGTGACAATGAATGTGTAATGGATATTGTGTATGTATATGTGTGAAACAGTAGTTTTAAACTGAAAATCCTATCTCCCTCAATAAACTACTTAGGTAGAGAGCTTCCTTCAGCGCTTCACTAGCACTAATATATTCTGCCTCAGTGGATGACGTGGCTACAGTTCTCTGTTTTTGAGATCGCCAAGAAATGGCTGCACCTCCTAAAATAAAAGCATAACCGGAGTATGACCGCCTATCGATTAAACAATTACCCCAGTCGGCATCCGAGTAACCTATCAACGTTTTGCCTGTCTTACGAAACGTTAGACGATAGTCGATTGTTTTCTTCAAATATCGAAGAACCCTCTTAGCCGAAATCCAATGCGTATGGTTAGGACAAGTCGTGAACTGAGCTAATTTTGAAACAGTATTACAAATATCAGGTCTCGTACCCACGCTTAGGTACATTAACGTGCCTATCAGTTCTCGATACGGCCACGTTACCTGTTCTTTGTGATCTTTATCACGATCTGTCTTCGGCTCTGCAAAATTCAGTCCAACTTCAAATGGAGTGGACACTGTTTTGCAATCTTCCATACCAAATTTCTTTAAGGTATCTTTGATATAATTTCGCTGTGACAGACTTATAGCACCATCTTTTCTTTCAATTTCTATCCCTAGACAGTATTTGGCTGGTCCAAAGTCTTTCAGCTCAAAATCTTCAGCTAAGTTTTTCTTAAAATGTTCTATCCATTTAACATTCTGTGAAGCTACTAAAACATCATCAACGTAAATTGTTACTATTAAAATTGTTCCATCTGCCCTCCGCTGTTGATAAAGACATGGTTCATTCTTAGTTGGCATTAAGCCCATTCGACGAAGCTTCTCATCTAATCTGAGATACCACTGTCGTCCGGCTTGCTTTAAACCATATAAAGATCGCCTTAGTAAACAGGCGTCTCCTCCAGCTTTGAGGTCTCGTAACATTTTTCTAGCGCGCACATGAATGACTGAGTTCTTATCTTCTCTTCGAATCAACGTATTAAGACTCTCATAAAGAATTTTCGGTATTTGCATGTATACCTCTTCATCAAGTCGACCATTCAAATATGCTGTGTTGATATCCAATTGATGTACTTCGAGGTTCAATTCTACAGCAAGTGCCATTAGTAATCTAATTGATTCGAGTCTTGCTACTGGTGCATACGTTTGATGGTAGTCTATTCCATAACGTTGACTAAAACCCTTTGCTACCAATCGAGCCTTCTTCTTCGTGCTCAAGTCGACATTCAATTTTGTTGTCAATACATAACGACAGCCTACAATGTCTCGGTCTTTAGGCTTCTTTACAATATCCCAAGTTTCATTTTTTATTAAGTTTGTTATCTCGGATAGGATTGCTTCTCGCCACCCCACATGATCATCGCTTGATAACGCTTCTTCAAGAGATATTTCAGCCACTGCAGAAAAGAATTCTTCATCATTTTCTTCATGATTTTCATTGTTCAGCACTTCACCTTCAACTTGTGGATCTGTCTCATTAACATTACCTTGATGTTCTTCATTTCCTTCCGTTCGTTCTGTATCTCCTGAATGTACTTCTACCATGTTGTGTACTTTCTTCGGACGTCCACGCTGCCCCTTAATGAGTTTAGGTCTTCCAGGAGCTCGCTTTAAAATTGGTAAAGTTGCCTACAAGTATCAAAATAAATGCATTAACGAACCGTGATCGACCGTATAGTGTGGATCCAGCCTTAAGAACGCGCCTCGCTCTGCCCGCGAATGAAAAAATGGTTAAGTATAACAACCGACGGAGGCAGGAACATGAGGGAACAAAAGAAGATTATGGTAGGTAGAATTAAAACAAAACTGGCAGAGATAGGATGTGACATCCCACTATTTTTTATTACATTAATTATCCTCCGAGACGTATTTTGTTCCAAATTCGTATCATGGAAAGAAGTAATGAATATCGTGGTATCCACTGTAAACTGCATGAGAAAAAATAGATTGGCTCATCGTCAATTTCAGCAGTGTCAGTCAGATGCGGAAGCAGATCATCGAGATGTTGTTTATTATTCTGAAACGAGATAGTTAAGTAAATGTGCAGTACTGAAAGATTTTTAGATTTCAAAAAAGAAATCAACACTTTAATGAAAAAAGGGAAAATCTATTCCAGAGCTGACAGATACTCAATGGTTATTAGACCTAGGATTTTTGATAGATGTAACTCATGAATTACATACGCTGAATAGCTTCAAGGTAAAAAGAAAAAGAATCTCTGATCTCTGCACACAGACGTAAAGGAGGATGCAAATGCAACCGCAGATAACACTGAAATTTGTTTAAAATCAGTTACTTGTTAGTAGTTACTTTGTAGTATTTATTTCTATTTTACGATGGTTATTTCTCTAGCTATAAAGCCCAAACATATCCCGTATGTTTTAACAATTTTAATAGTATTTTAATTTTTTATATGGGATTTGACCGATTGCACGTAGGCATCAGGTAGAATCTCGAGTTAATATCACAAATGCGGCCCGCCTTTAGTTTATTTTGCCACCTTGTGGCCCTTGCCTGCCAAAAGGTTGCCGACCGCTGATCTACATTGTATTCAATACCGTCAGATCCATAGCTCCATTCCATCATCGGACTATAATACTGGACCATCGTTACGTGGTGGATATAAGCAATGTTGTGAAACTGGTGTGTTTAAATTATTGGTGTATCATAAAGTATACGTGCATATTAGTGGGATAAGTAGGTACTATTTATCCCACTAATATGCACAAAATATTTTGATAATACTTTCACTGTGCTGCTCGCGGTTGACCACCATCTCACACATTTTGACATTTTCCTCAGGCTATCAGGAAAAAACTTCGGCAGGGAATTCAACTCCTAGAGCCAAGGGGTGGAATTCAAAATGTGTGAGATCGTAGCATGGTGGCGATGCGTGGCTGTGGCTATGCTAAAAATCTATAAAAGAAGAAGTTTTTGTGTGTTTTTACTCCGCCGCATGCCCTGTCATAATCCTATGCACGCGCCTGATCTATACTTATATCATAAAGAGGTATAATTTGTTTTTAAGTTTGTATGTAAGTTGAAGAAGGACAAAGTCGCGAGCGAAGTGCTAGAGATCAATAAAAAAAAAATTGGCCAAGTGTGATTCAGACTCGCCCATGAAGTGTTCCGTAGTAACTATAATAACATAATATAATATGTATATTTATTTGACGAATAAAATAATGTCGAGGATGTGTTCTTTAGCCTTAATTTAAGTTCATCGTTGGAGACGTGTCGCAAAATTGGTGGAGCTGATATTTCACACTCTTCCAAAATATTATATCGGTGTAGTCTCGCGCACAGAAGTTACCCTGCGAGAGTTGCTCTTTTCTGCTTCTCTGGCGTTTAATATTTTGCGAGATGCAAGCTCTCGAATATGCTCTCTATCGTCGAATAACATGGCAATAAGCTGTTGAAGGTTCTATTCAATTGAGCTGCTGGCTAGAAAGATTGTCTATTGATGTGACAAAGTCACTTTTGAAGATGATTGTTTTTTCTGAGTATGAATATGATATAATGAAAGTCCTTACGTAAAATAAACGTAATTTAATTTTGATCTCAAGTAATCTTTGATTCTAGTTGCACACTCTGCGTTACAGAAGCGTAGCCTTCTAACAGGTTATTGGCCCAGAATAGCCAAGAGTTTAATAGCTTTTAATAAGTTATGGCGACACAAGAAATAGAGTTACTGAATCATCAAAATTATGATACGTGGAAAATACAAGTACAGGCTTTACTCATAAAAAATCAAGCCTGGAAGTATGTTAACGGCTCTCTAACGAAACCGGCAGCCACGGAGGCGGTATGCGAATGGTCCGAGAAGGATGAAATGGCGAAGGCCGACCTGATTATGGCAATAAGTCCTGGTGAGTTAAAACATATTCGAGGGTGTGTAACTGCACACGAGATATGGAAGAAGTTGGAGAGCGTATACGCATCGAAAGGTCCGGTAAGAAAAGCAAGTCTACTTAAAAAGCTTACGTTGAGCCGTATAAAGGAGGGCGATGATGTACAGCGTCATTTAAGTGATTTCTTTGAGGCAGCGAACATGTTATATGATATGGATGTTGAGATACACGAGGACATGTTGTCGATTTTATTGCTGTATAGTTTACCGAAAAGCTATGAGAATTTTAGATGCGCTATGGAAAGTAGGGACGAATTACCGAAAGCAGAAGTACTTAAAATTAAAATATTAGAAAAAGCTAGCATTTCAAATGCAACGGAAGCTAAGAATATTGAGGGCGCTATGTATGTGAAGCGTAGAGTACCGAAGAATGCAAAACAGGAAGAACAAAAACCTTTGCTACCAATCGAGCCTTCTTCTTCGTGCTCAAGTCGACATTCAATTTTGTTGTCAATACATAACGACAGCCTACAATGTCTCGGTCTTTAGGCTTCTTTACAATATCCCAAGTTTCATTTTTTATTAAGTTTGTTATCTCGGATAGGATTGCTTCTCGCCACCCCACATGATCATCGCTTGATAACGCTTCTTCAAGAGATATTTCAGCCACTGCAGAAAAGAATTCTTCATCATTTTCTTCATGATTTTCATTGTTCAGCACTTCACCTTCAACTTGTGGATCTGTCTCATTAACATTACCTTGATGTTCTTCATTTCCTTCCGTTCGTTCTGTATCTCCTGAATGTACTTCTACCATGTTGTGTACTTTCTTCGGACGTCCACGCTGCCCCTTAATGAGTTTAGGTCTTCCAGGAGCTCGCTTTAAAATTGGCTGTCTACGACAATCCTCCGCAGCTTCTTCAATTTGATCCATATCTTTATCACAATTGCAATGAGATTTGTCTCTGTTGTCTTGAAAGTTATTACCTCCTGAGCGCTCTCTTACAGTGCGTTCTTGTTCTCTGGCAAAATCACCAGCACCTAAGGTAGGTTTTGGTGTGGCTTCATTTGGTACTTCAAATTCTATAGTTCGAATTATAGGTTTTTCTCATGTTCGAATATTATTATCAACTTTTAATTCAATATTCTTATCACTCTTCAAGGTTTTTACTTCTGTTTGAAATTTAACGTCTCTAGCTTCAATAACTTTCTGTTCAGCTGGAATCCAAATTCGGTATCCCCTCGTAGATCTCGGATATCCAACTAGGATTCCCTCGCGGGCACGTGCATCGAACTTGTCCTTCCCTGATGTCTTATCCAAAACGTACGCTTTGGTACCAAAACTTCGGATAATCGTTAAGTCCACAGCAGTTCCAGTCCATTTTTCAAAAGGAATGCCTCCATCTAAGCTGCTGGTTGGACAACGGTTACGTACGTAGCATGCTGTCACTACCGCATCCGCCCAAAAGCCTACAGATAGACCAGACGACAACAACATGCACCTAGCCATTTCCAACAAAGTTCTGTTCATGCGTTCGCTGACACGGTTCATCTGAGGAGTATGTGGTATTGTCAATCTTCGTCTGATACCTTCATTCTCTAAAAACTCATCAAACTCGCGATTGCAATATTCACCACCATTGTCAGTCTGAAGAAATTTTATTTTCTTTCCTGTCAACTTCTCAGCGTAATTTTTATAAAGTTTAAATGCACTAAATACTGCACTTTTCTTCCCTAGTAGATAAACTTCACACCACCGAGAACTGTCATCGATAAAGCTTACAAAATATTTCGCGCCTCCTATGGATTGCGTTTTCATCGGACCTACCACGTCGGAGTGTACGATACGTAATAACTCATTACACGGTCCACTCGACTTAGAAAAAGGTAATGAACTCATTTTTCCCTTAGCACATATATCGCAATTGGATATATCACGTAAATCTGCCTCTTTTATGTTATGCCCGCAACGGTTCAGTACTTTTACGAGATCTCTACCATTTAAATGACCCATACGCTCATGCCAAGCTAGGATATCAATTGAATCTACAGCAGAATAAGCTTTTTCATTCAATTCCTTAACAAGGTAAAGATTTCCCTTTCGTACAGCTGTCATCACGGTCTTACCAGACGTCGCATCATTTATACAGGCCCTATCATTAGTAAAATTAATCTCATACCCGTTATCTGCAATTTTGGCTACTGACAGTAAATTGCTACGAAGATCTGGTACGAACAAGGTATTTTTGAAGGTAATTCTCCTGTTTGATGCTGACAACCGTATATCACCTTTGCCCTTTACATCAGTCGACAGATTAGATGCTAAGTTGAGTTTATCCTGCAAAACACAAAAGTCATCTGTAAATTTATCTAAATTATTACACAAATGCGATGTACATCCACTATCAAGTATCCAGTCATTTTTTGTAGTTTGTAAAGAGTTCGAAAGATTTGTACAATTAAAAAGAATATCAAAAGTTCTGTCCTCTTCCTCTTCTGGATCTGCTATATATTTAGCATCGTCATTGCTGCGCTTCATCTTACATTCTGAAGCTTTATGACCATATTTATGACATTTAAAGCATTTGTAGGTAAATTTATAGGTCTTAGGTTTTTGTTCTTCCTGTTTTGCATTCTTCGGTACTCTACGCTTCACATACATAGCGCCCTCAATATTCTTAGCTTCCGTTGCATTTGAAATGCTAGCTTTTTCTAATATTTTAATTTTAAGTACTTCTGCTTTCGGTAATTCGTCCCTACTTTCCATAGCGCATCTAAAATTCTCATAGCTTTTCGGTAAACTATACAGCAATAAAATCGACAACATGTCCTCGTGTATCTCAACATCCATATCATATAACATGTTCGCTGCCTCAAAGAAATCACTTAAATGACGCTGTACATCATCGCCCTCCTTTATACGGCTCAACGTAAGCTTTTTAAGTAGACTTGCTTTTCTTACCGGACCTTTCGATGCGTATACGCTCTCCAACTTCTTCCATATCTCGTGTGCAGTTACACACCCTCGAATATGTTTTAACTCACCAGGACTTATTGCCATAATCAGGTCGGCCTTCGCCATTTCATCCTTCTCGGACCATTCGCATACCGCCTCCGTGGCTGCCGGTTTCGTTAGAGAGCCGTTAACATACTTCCAGGCTTGATTTTTTATGAGTAAAGCCTGTACTTGTATTTTCCACGTATCATAATTTTGATGATTCAGTAACTCTATTTCTTGTGTCGCCATAACTTATTAAAAGCTATTAAACTCTTGGCTATTCTGGGCCAATAACCTGTTAGAAGGCTACGCTTCTGTAACGCAGAGTGTGCAACTAGAATCAAAGATTACTTGAGATCAAAATTAAATTACGTTTATTTTACGTAAGGACTTTCATTATATCATATTCATACTCAGAAAAAACAATCATCTTCAAAAGTGACTTTGTCACATCAATAGACAATCTTTCTAGCCAGCAGCTCAATTGAATAGAACCTTCAACAGCTTATTGCCATGTTATTCGACGATAGAGAGCATATTCGAGAGCTTGCATCTCGCAAAATATTAAACGCCAGAGAAGCAGAAAAGAGCAACTCTCGCAGGGTAACTTCTGTGCGCGAGACTACACCGATATAATATTTTGGAAGAGTGTGAAATATCAGCTCCACCAATTTTGCGACACGTCTCCAACGATGAACTTAGAATTAAGGCTAAAGAACACATCCTCGACATTATTGACTTTCCCTGCCACACACAGTCAGTGGAAAGATGTGTAAAACTAGTGACGGAGGCTTCTCAAAGCGTCACGGACGCTACAGCTCGGGATGGTTTTATTAGGAACAGATTAAAATCTCGCTAAGAAATGCCTAATTTTGGTCACAAAAACCAGTTCCGTTTTTAAAGTTGCCATTGATTATTTTGTCTTTCAACTATTTTAAACCTTGCTTTAACTCATTGTTGTACCCTTAAATTTAATAAAAACCATTTAAATGTTATTTTTGTATGATTTATAGTTTATATTAGGAACCCCTAAAAATAGCAAATTTGAAAAACTTCAAGGACTGGTAGAGGCAATAATCGTAGTATAGGAATAATCGTAATATATGTGTCATAACGCAACTTTTGATACCTCTTGCGCTCTACCGTAGCTCATTTTTTTCCCCCATACATGAACGGGACACCTTAATAGACAGGTCTTTAAAAATGATATAAGGGTTTCTAAAACCACTTTTTCATAAAGTCAATCGTTTAAAAGATATAAGCTTTCAAAGTGGTAAAATGTGTCCCGCCCCCCCCCCCTAACTTCTATAATAATGGAGTGAAAAATCTAAAAAAATATATGTCTGTAGGTCTTAATGCAAACTTTCAACCAAAATTGGTTTGAACGAAATCGGGTCAGCAGTTTTTGAGATACAGCATATTTTCTAAAACCGCAAATATAACTTTGTAATTCATACAAACACTATGAAAAACAAAGTTATTTAGCGAACTTGAAAAATGTAAATAAGCTGGTTTTAAGAAATTTTTAAGGTTTTTTTTTATTCGTCAAATAAATATACATATTATATTATGTTATTATAGTTACTACGGAACACTTCATGGGCGAGTCTGAATCACACTTGGCCAATTTTTTTTTTATTGATCTCTAGCACTTCGCTCGCGACTTTGTCCTTCTTCAACTTACATACAAACTTAAAAACAAATTATACCTCTTTATGATATAAGTATAGATCAGGCGCGTGCATAGGATTATGACAGGGCATGCGGCGGAGTAAAAACACACAAAAACTTCTTCTTTTATAGATTTTTAGCATAGCCACAGCCACGCATCGCCACCATGCTACGATCTCACACATTTTGAATTCCACCCCTTGGCTCTAGGAGTTGAATTCCCTGCCGAAGTTTTTTCCTGATAGCCTGAGGAAAATGTCAAAATGTGTGAGATGGTGGTCAACCGCGAGCAGCACAGTGAAAGTATTATCAAAATATTTTGTGCATATTAGTGGGATAAATAGTACCTACTTATCCCACTAATATGCACGTATACTTTATGATACACCAATAATTTAAACACACCAGTTTCACAACATTGCTTATATCCACCACGTAACGATGGTCCAGTATTATAGTCCGATGATGGAATGGAGCTATGGATCTGACGGTATTGAATACAATGTAGATCAGCGGTCGGCAACCTTTTGGCAGGCAAGGGCCACAAGGTGGCAAAATAAACTAAAGGCGGGCCGCATTTGTGATATTAACTCGAGATTCTACCTGATGCCTACGTGCAATCGGTCAAATCCCATATAAAAAATTAAAATACTATTAAAATTGTTAAAACATACGGGATATGTTTGGGCTTTATAGCTAGAGAAATAACCATCGTAAAATAGAAATAAATACTACAAAGTAACTACTAACAAGTAACTGATTTTAAACAAATTTCAGTGTTATCTGCGGTTGCATTTGCATCCTCCTTTACGTCTGTGTGCAGAGATCAGAGATTCTTTTTCTTTTTACCTTGAAGCTATTCAGCGTATGTAATTCATGAGTTACATCTATCAAAAATCCTAGGTCTAATAACCATTGAGTATCTGTCAGCTCTGGAATAGATTTTCCCTTTTTTCATTAAAGTGTTGATTTCTTTTTTGAAATCTAAAAATCTTTCAGTACTGCACATTTACTTAACTATCTCGTTTCAGAATAATAAACAACATCTCGATGATCTGCTTCCGCATCTGACTGACACTGCTGAAATTGACGATGAGCCAATCTATTTTTTCTCATGCAGTTTACAGTGGATACCACGATATTCATTACTTCTTTCCATGATACGAATTTGGAACAAAATACGTCTCGGAGGATAATTAATGTAATAAAAAATAGTGGGATGTCACATCCTATCTCTGCCAGTTTTGTTTTAATTCTACCTACCATAATCTTCTTTTGTTCCCTCATGTTCCTGCCTCCGTCGGTTGTTATACTTAACCATTTTTTCATTCGCGGGCAGAGCGAGGCGCGTTCTTAAGGCTGGATCCACACTATACGGTCGATCACGGTTCGTTAATGCATTTATTTTGATACTTGTAGGCAACTTTACAATTTATTTAAATTATTTACATATATCTATATCTTATACTTAAAACTAATATACACAAACCAACACAATCACTGAACACTACATACATACTTCCTTACCAGTTGGTCGATAAATTTACCATCGATAGTCGATGGTCATTAAACTATCGACCGAGCCGTCGTCACTAATTACCGACATTCGTACAACTATGAATATACAGCCGGCTTCGGTGGCGCGGACGCATGCCTTTCACCGCGCAAGGTCAAACCAGTCAGGATCACACCTCGACGCGGAGCGCGCGCTTGCCGCCTAAATATTATAAACACTCGGTACCTATCGCGACTTAGCTTTGCTTATTGTATGTTAGTATAAACTATACTTATCCGTCTATAACTCTTCTAACTTCGTCCTTCCGCTACTACTTATATACTGTGCTTTTGCTTGTGCTTGTGAACGCTTCCCTATTGTGCCTTCTGAACCTTGTTATGGTGTAAGGATTTGTGGACAATTATATATCCTTTCGAAGGTGAGTTTGCCGCAAATAAGATGTTCGCGGGCCGCGGGTTGCCGACCGCTGATGTAGATTATAACAATGAGTAGCGGCTCACCCTAACAACGCCATCCGTGGAGCCGGTGATGATGACATTGAGCGGGTCCCACTCGCGCGTCTGGCTGAAGCTCACGCACAGCACCTGCTGCGAGCGCTCGCGCCCGCCCCCGGTGTCCACCGCGCCCAGAACTTCACCATTTATAGACCATGCATACAGCCAACTGCCGCTGCACGACGCTATGTCGCCCTGGATAAACATAATACATTACATACAATCAAAATTATATTATTTTACATAGGGCCTATATGGGCACTCATAAAACGTCAGAAGTTAGTGCACGGTTCGAAATTGGTCGTTTCCATTGGAGAAGAACCAGGAAGAAAATCCATGATTACTCTTTAAAAAAAATTATTGATTCTCACAATCTTTGCATAATGGATACCATTTTTTTGGTACGAGAGGACAGTATATCGACGATGAAGTGACAAGAACTCCTAACTGACATTTTTGCGAATTTACTTTTTTTACGTAGATAGACTTTAAATAATTGTTTGCGTGAGCAGGCAATAGCAGCTAACTTCATATGAAGTTCGTGAAATCGCTAAAATGTCAGTTAGGAGTTCTTGTCACTTCATCGTCGATATACCAATTGACATAATAAAATGTAATATAACTAATCAGAAATGAATCTCAGAGTTTATAATGTTCTCGCATTAACATTAAAAATTAGCTTTACATAATTATATTATACATATATATAAATATACATGACTTTTGATGATTGTGAGTCTTAACTAAATATTTTAAACAATTTGAACTTGATGTTAATAGCAAACAGTGTGCATATAAGTTCTTATACAGGTGCTCTTCAGCCATTAGATAACTTATCATCAAACATACATGTTACATACATCATTTTACTGTTTGCAAGAGGTCGATTCAATCCCTAAACGAACGGTTGTAGTTCTTTAAGGGTGTGTAGCTAAAGGAATCATTATAGACCCAGAACCATATCCACCATATGATGCAGTGTATTTAACTTGTGAGTTTAACAAATTGATATTTGATGAACATTATGTATTTTAACGATAACAAACGTTAAAATAAAGTTGACCAGTATATTATAATAATCTTTATTCATAATTGTCCTGATGTGGTAGAAAACTGTGTACACATTAGATTTGAATTTAAGTTAACAATAGGGAAGATGCAAATATAATATTTATGAAAATTTTATGATAGAAATGTTAAAAAAATAGAAAAGAAGGGCCACTGCAACATTTTTATTTTACATAATGTTGATTTTTAACAATAATTACGAATTAAAAATGACTTGAAACGAAGCGACTTCAAAACACCAATCAGCGTTTAGTGACGTCACTCCTGTTATAACAACTTATTTGAGGTTATGCTTGTAAAAGTGAATATTATTTTACGGGAATACTAATTGCGTTTTTTTTTTAATAAAAATGTAAGTTGGGTTTATCAAAGCAGACTCCAGGAATCCAGGAATTTACCAAGAGTTAGTGTTGACATGGTTGTAACTTTTTTATGTGCAGAGTTTTCAAGTGTAGAAATGAAAGGGACTAAATTACTACGATATGTATAAAATCATAGTTGTTTAACTTTGTATTTCATTCAGCGGCTTCGACATACTTTCTTACATCAAAATATTCTTCACAGCATCGAATAATGGTCTTTAGAGAATAATTGTCATTTCTCTTTGCAGCTTGAAACCACTTTTTTCTCAGTTTTGGGTCAGAAGCTCCAGTCACAAACAATTTATTTGGAAACTTTGTTGAAGTAGTTGGGCACATTGGTACAAAACATGAGTTACCATGGCTTTTTTTCGGAATATTAGTAGTATTGTTATAATCACCTGATGTTGATGGATAGTCTATTTTAAATTTTCACAAAAAAAAAATCTCGAAAGTCGAAAAAATATACATGAGTATTAGCCAGCGACGAACAAGTACGACCAGTGACAGACAGGAATGACGTCATCGGAACTATACGTCCGTTTACGCGCGAAAATTTAAACTGTCAATTTAAAACTACATTTTTTCCGATAAATTTCAAAGATTTAATTTTTTAATATATTTGTGGTCTATTCTACATGGAGTTCTTTAAAATGAAAACAAAAATAAAAATATTGCATCTTCCCTATTGGGGTCACAGCACACATATAAACTCAGGAGCGGATCGTCACCGCCTCGTTTTTCCCCTTGGCGTCAAACAGGCGTCCACTTAACGTAACTACGTAACGTAAGCGGATCAGAAGCTCCGGCACGTCGAATCGGCTACAGCTAGGCGACGCCGCGCTTTTGGCTTGCCGACCGCTGGTTAGAGTCACTTAAATCGTATAAACATGGATATTTTCTTACTTCTTCTATGAGTTTCTCCCTATTCATCGTTATTTTTTGTTAAAATCGAACCTTGTGAATGACAGCCAATAAAAGCACGTTCGGCAACGCAGACCGCGGGAGGGGCGTGGACGAAGAGACGTAAGCTAGAATACGGAGAGCCGTAAGCTAGGGTACGGAGAGCCGTAAGCTAGGGTACGGAGAACCGTAAGCGCGGGAACTGTAAGTCGACCATGCACCGCACCGCGATTCGTGAGCTTATCCCGAAGCGAGGCGATTACGTTACGATTCCATTAGTGTGCGTTGCAGTAGGTAGTACAGTGACGATCCCTTTCCGAGTTGATATGTGTGCTACGACCTTTTGACAGGACTCGTAATCACTGCTGCCAGCCAGATAGATATCTGGCCGGCAGGTAGGAAAACATATGAATTAATTTTAGTAAATAAATATGTATGTTTTCATTTTTAGTACTAAGTAATAGTTGCGCCGGGCTTCGGGTCTGTGGCTCTTGATCACAAGTCATCAATATTTATTGAAATTATAATACTCACAGTAAGATCATCAATGGCAAGAGCTGAAACAGGCGGTAGAGGTCCATAGGAATGTGGCGGCAGTAATTGTCGTATGAAAATCCCTCGTTCGACGTCCCACACTATAGCCTGGCCGTCTCGACTGCCGCTGACCACGAGGTTGTACGCAGGACTCGCTGCCAAGCACGTGACAGCTTCCTCGTGACCATACAGACACACTTTCACGGCGAGACGACGGCGGCGAGCCCAATATTGCCAAACGGTAACCACCTAAAAGGGATATAAATTATTCGTAAGACGATATATAAGGACTAGTCTTGTTTACAATGATAGTTGTCAAAGACGGGACCGCGCGGTATCGCAGGAAATGGCGCCTATAATGGCGTCTCAGTCGCTGGTATACGTTGGATGCTTACTTGTGTCCCGGTTGCTCAGTGCAATAATACTATTGTTAACAAAACGTTGTTATTTTCTACCCAACGACTTACCTCCCCCAACGCCTCAACCCCCCACCCCAAACAACTCAAGCCACCCCATCAAAGACTTAACCTTCTCCCTTCGACTCAAACCCACCCCTTTAAACCAAATCCTTGATACGCCACTGAGTCACATACAAAACTTTATCAACCAAACTGACTAAACTAATGAAAATTATTATAAGGTTAATCCATCCTACTACACTCACAGGCACAATTAACCGCCCAGCTATATCATTCGTCGCCCTGTTTTGTCGTTCATGTCAACTATGGCTTATCAACTGTTTTGTTTATTGCCAAGTGGGTACTCTAGTAATAAATTATACACTTATACCTAGGGCTTCCAAAATTACGGATTTGCTAATTACGTAACCAGTTACGCATTTGATTCTCCAATTACGTAATTACGTAACTGTTGATTTTTTTTTATTGTTTTTATGCATGTTTTTGGTTTTTTAGAAGTCAAAAATTAAACTCCAAATCTAAAATCATATACGAATAAACTCAATGAACTATTCAAAACATGTACCACGGATAGTTTAAAAGTTACTTGTTTAATCATTGTTCTTGATATGATGATCTCATAAATGATAATGAATGCAATGTTCTGTCACCAAGGGAACTTCTTAGTTTGGAACAAAGATAGTCGGCAGAAGAAAAGGCTCGTTGTGCTTCAACACTAGTGGGCATTATTGTAAGTAAATAATTATAAGCTACTGTTTTAGGAGAACTTCAAGATCGCCGCTAGTGCTATCGTAGGTACACATTTCAACTCTTATGATAAATTCCGATATACCGCAGACCGAGGCGCTCAGTAGCACCATGTGATCAGCGTAACTTATATTGTTAAAAAAACACCCTGTCAATATAGCAGCCCACTCGCTCTCTGCTGAGCGCCTTAATTAGCTCATTGATGTACAGATTGTAGAGCAAAAGTGAGGTCAACCCACCCTGCCTCACCCCACACTCCAAGTCTCCACTCGGACCTATACGGGTCCGATAATTCTCCAGCTCATCGAACCTCATTGACCTGCTTTCCATACCAGTATTTAAGAGTGCTTATCAACCCTGAAGGTACTCCAGTTTTCCCAAGCTTAGCCCAAAGAATACTGTAAGAGACCAGGTCAAAAGCCTTGGATAGGTCAAGGAAGTAAGCATAAGTAGGTGTCTTCCTGTCAGTATAGTACTTGACAGCCGACTTCAGGCCCAAAATAGCACTCTCCATAGACAACCATGCACGAAAAACGAACTGATTATCATGCAGCTGAATATGATTGTCTAGTTGTTTGTTAAGCAATATTTTAGTATATGTAAGTTATATTGCTGCACCCTAACAAGGTTATGTATACATTCGTTATAAGCCACGCCTGTGAATGTGTGTAAATTGTGCAATAAATAAATAAAAATAAATATTATAAGCAGACTGTCAAGCACTTTCACTATTATTGTAGCTAGGAAAATCGGCCTATAGTTTGTAATGTCAGCGTGGTCAATAGTTTTACTTTTAACTATAGGAATCACAACAGTTCTAGTTAGCTGACTAGGTAAATATGCATGACTGATACAAAAATATAGGAACATTGCCAACACTTTTAGTAAATGGGCACCAGTAAACCTAAGATGCTGAACACTCAGACCATCATGATCCGGAAACGGAATCTAAATTCATTTGTGTACTCGTAGGCGTTGCAAATTTTAGTATTTCTAATAAGCTTTCAATATATTTTCTAATATAATCCGATGTCGGTCTTGTGAAAGTTTCTGTTTCTACAGTTCTGTAATATTTTTAATTATTATGCAAATACTGCAAAACACCACACATATTTTTTCGCCTATAATGTAAGTCGGAATTCTGTAATGAAGGATTTTGTATTAAGATAAATTATAAATACACACATCCTCATGCCTTTTTCCCCATGGAGTAGACAGAAACTATAGAACCAATTAAATTAGTAATTCATTAATATTCTCCTATAATTCCGTAATTACGGACTTGAACTCTCCAGTTTAGTCGTATTTGCGGGACGTCTAAAATCTGTCCGAAATTACGTAATTACGTAATGGAAGCCCTACTTATACCCTTATTTCGGCTCCTAAATTTAAGACTGCGAAGAGTTTTTGGAATCTAGTACTTTTTGAAATTGTTGCCGTTACGATCCAGTGTTAACATTTCCAGTTCTTTTCTGCTAAAGTGTGTGAATATTGTTTAATTTGAGTTTGTAGTGTTCGTTCACTATTTTTGACTGTTAAAAATGCCCCTGGATGCAACTGGTGTAGCAAGGGCCACTACCCTTTAGCTGACGCTGGGTACAGCCAACGTCGCATCGCTCGTACACTCGGTGTACCGCGAACTACGGTACGGGATACCATTAGGCGATTTCCGGAGACAGGCCGCTACACTCGTATAATTATACTCGTATAATACTACTACTCGTATATACTACGTACAATTCGAAGAAGACTGGCAGAAAGAAACCTGAGGGCTTTTCGTCCAGCTCGCGCCCCACAATTACTCCTGCAGCACCGTAGAGCTAGACTTGCTTTTGCGCGAGAACATGCTGACTGGACTGTACAAGAATGGAAGGACGTACTGTTCTCTGATGAGAGCAGAATAGCTTTAAGAGGTCCAGATGGACGTCAGCGTGTCTACAGACGCCAAAACGAAAAGTTTGCTCCATGTTCCATAAGCGAAACAGTGGACCCTGTTACCAGAGAGGCTCAATAATAGTTTGGGAAGGTATCTCTTACAAGACTCGTACTGATCTTGTTGTGATAGATATTGTTGTGTTGTAGAGGCAGTGTGAACGCTCAAAGATACGTGGAGGAAGTTCTACAAGACCATGTGCATACCTTTTGCACCTTTCATCAGTGACAACTTCAAATTAATGCATGATAATGCACGTTGGCATATTGCCAGATCCGTCACTGAATACCTTAATGATGTCGGGATTCAAGTTTTACCGTGGCCGGCACGCAGTCCCGATCTTAACCCAATTGAGCACATCTGGGACAACCTCAAAAGACGTGTCCGAGCAAGAGTTCCAGCCCCTACCACCCTAGGAGAGCTCAAGACGGCTGTAGTAGAGGAGTGGCATAATATCCCTCAATCGGATATCCAAGACATCATGGATGGACTACCAAACCGGCTTCAAGAAGTCATAAGGGCCCGAGGAAGCAACTTCACTATTAATTTTTTTTTTCAAGAGGGTTTTTTTTTCAAAATTTAACTGATTAATTTTCATCAGAAAATTTCACAACGCAATGCATTTTTATAATAAAAGACTTTTTTAAGGCTTGTGTTATTTTCTGCCTTAAAGGTACGCTTGCAAAGTACTTCTCATAAAATGGGGTCAAAATTGGAAGATTTCTGCAAATTTAAAGAAATACAAGGTTTCCGGTTACTTGTGCCTGTGAGTGTATCTATCGACTATATCCGTGTTAAAACTCGTGACTTTCAATCCTAATAACTTTTGATCTAGAGGATTAATTTTAATGAAATAACGACTATAATTTAAGTCAAGATATGGACTATATTTTTTTTATCAATCCCATGAATTAATTTAGCAGTTTTTGTTTGATACACCGCTAAATATACAGATAGATAAACAGACAGGCAGACATACAAAAGTTCTAAAAATGATAAAAATATCTTTTATTAAGTACTTATTCTAAGTCTACTAATTTTTTTTTCAAATTTGTGCTTTTTACAGACACGCGGAACTTACATTCTTATTATATGTATAGATTTGATTCCCTCATGAAATCGCAAAATATACAAGCCAAACGGTCATATCTTGTGATTGCGTTGAGCTAAAGTTGTTGTTTTTTGTTTCACATCTGAAAGATACCTTAACAGACAATGGACAACTAAGTGATCGTATAAGGGTTTTATTTTTGCCTATTGAGGTACGGAATCATAAAAAATATTTAAACTCACCGTACTAGTTCCTGCAGTGACAATAGTCCTGTCGGACGGACAGACGCACGTCACAATCTCCCCGCAGGCCTGCGCCACCGTCTCGCACACAAACACCGCCTTATCGTTGTCGTAGTTTCCAATCCTCAGCGAGTGGTCGGCGAAGCCCCAAGCTACATACTTATTGTATGTCGGCGGCATTAGCACCTTGTTCTGTTCTACTGCTAGTATTGCTTTGTCGGTATACAGGATTTGGCCGACTGGGCCTTTTACTTCTGCAATACGAAAACAATAAAAGTGAACAATTTTATCTCAATTAATAATAATAGTCCTAATGAGCGATTTCGGCCACGGCCGCCAGTCTTAGCGATGATCAGCCAGCAGAAGATATTATAATGCACAAGTATGCGCGCAGGTTCAGGGGCACTCTTTGTTTCTTTACTCTCATACTGTGACGGGACGGCAATTCTTCAGGACCGAAGTGAGATCAGGCGCAGGACCAACGGCTTGACTTGCTTCCCGAGGCATGGCGGTACTACACAGCCAACTTTGTAAGTCCGGGTTACTACTGAAGAATTTCTGATAGAAAAACCCAATAGCACTTTTGCCTGACCCAGGAATCGACTCCGAGACTCAGTAGTCGCGCTTGCTAACACTAGAACGACGTGTCAGTATCTCAATTAGAGTGCTGTGGTTGGTGCATAACTATATTAGTGATTTTCAACAGACGACAAAAAAAGGAGGAGGTTATCAATTCGATGCGTAGATTTTTTTTTATGTATGTTCACCGATTACTCGAAGACGGCTGAACCGATATGGAAAATTCTTTTTTTGTTTGAAAGGGTATACTTCGAAATTGGTCCCATTGTCACCAAGTCAGAATCTGATGATGGGATCCTGGAGAAATCGAGAGAACTCTTCAAATATTATAGGCACACCTATAGCGTTTTGGGTATTTCTTATAGTAACTTGTGCAGTTGCTCTCAAAAAGTACCATTTGGGGAAGTGGAACTGATGATGAAGACCACAGATGGCCGCCGAACCTACTCAATAATAAGTATTTCGTGGATTGCGATTCGATTACTTGAATATGGATGTTTAGCACTTTATGTTCGTCACAATGCATATGGTGATGTAGAGCTGATGGTGAAGTACCAAGAGAACTCCTCAACAATTAACGGCCCAACATTGGGAAAAGCAATATTTTGTAAAAGGTTATAAGTAGTTGACATTTAGCCTCTTTTAACTAGGTAAATTAAAAATCGACCAACTAAAAAGAGTGAAATGAACTTCAATTTAGGTAGTCGGTGCCAAAAACGAAAATACAAAACTAAAGACACCGACTACCGAAATTAAAGTTATTTTTCACTTTGCAGTGTTTTTGGGAGTCGGTTTAATTTTTTGGTAAAAAGTTTTTATATAATATATAAAGTAGGAGATCTGGCAACAACATGACAAGGAAATTATTATGCCATAAGTTCCTTTTTTTTATTTAAATTAAGATATCACTTAAGTAAGTGATTCGTGAAAAAGAGAGAGCGAGAGGAACAGCAAAATATTGCCGTATATGCTTTCTCTCTTTCCCGTTATTGAAAACGCCGCCACCATATCGACTCTTTTATTAGAGTGTTGCCATTTACGTTTGATACCTTAATTGAAAAACCACTTACATACCTTTTACAGGCTGTAACGAAGGCCTCAAATTTTCTAAATTATGGAAGAATAGTTTCTCGGGTGGTGTGATACCCTGAGACGGAATGATATTATTCGGGTCTAGTATAGTTGAGCTGCGCTGTGACATTTTCTTGCTTGGATGCGCTTTCTTGAACAGTTGCTTTGGTATCTGGCCGAAGTTGTTTATGAAGCCAATGGTCGCGTTTTTCTTTAGAGGATCGTCGATACTGAAAAAAAAATACAATAAAAAAAATATTTTCACATATCATGATGATACAAGTTAATTAAAACATCGAATAAAAAATAATCTTTATGCATTGTAACAGGAACCCAAATATAGCTAAATATTTGTTGAGAATAGCAATATTGATGATAAATACAGGTCAAAAGACTGCTTTTTTTGTATAAACATAATAATTTCTCTGAATTTTAATTTTTATACAAAAAGGCAGTCCTTTTTATACAAAAAACTCAGTATTTACTGGGCCCGATAGGACCATTGCCTGCCGGGGTTGCGGAAAGTTCTAACGAGTTACTTTTAGGAAGTAAGAAATCTGACACTCCATCTTCACCCAGAGCCATTTATACTTTACTGTTTTTTGTCTCAATAAAATTATAAAAAAAAGTACCTGAAAAAAAAGGAAGTAAGTGAGAAATCGTTATGATAAGAGTTATTTGTATAGAATACATTTAATATATTTTCATCCATAAATAAAATGTTATAAACTACCTATTCTTAAACAATTATATTAGTATAATTATAATATTATTCTTTGTGGGAGACTTATGCCTAAACTAAGCTAAGATCTGTATTTTAGTACACCAGGGCTCCACACTAAAGGTACGAGGCAGCGTTTTACTTAAATTCTTAAATTACTTATTAAATAATTTTACCGTCAATTTGAAGCCTAATAAACATGAAAGAGAGGCCATCGTTCTGTCCCTTTCTCGCACCCGTATACCCTGCTTGTCGCTAGCTATCGCCTTCTCTGTCACTCCTCCCACCACCACTAGCAGTTGCAAACGTTGGTTTACTTTCGAGTTTGACTCATTGACGTCGTCCCATCCGACAAGAGAGCAGTAGGGAAACCAGCACTCTTAGAAGACACAGATACAGAACGCGTTCCTTATTCCGGCCTCGCCGACGAGGCCCATCGCGACGTCCGCGTACTGGTAATGAAAATCCTCCCCGACCTTTGCCAAACGAGCCAGCCCGCGATGCTGAGCCAGTAGCAATAAATACTCCCGTAAATAATATGACCCAGCCTGTCCCTTTGCTGCCCTCCCGAAATGACCCCGCTATGCCGAGGCCCGTACTCCACAGGGAGTGCCCTTAGCGTGCGGTCATTAGTTTTTAAGTATATTTTAGTTTGTAAGCCCTGGCTGGGGGCCTTTAATTTATTAGAGGTCACCACAGGAAAGTCCGGTTAAGTAGACTCACAGCCTTAGTGTGCTGATCTACAAGTGGCCCTACCTAAAAAAAAAAAAAAAAAAAAAAAAAAAAAATTGACGTCGTTGTTCCCGTCCTGACATCACCCGAAGAAAAAGTACGAACATTTACTTTAAAGTGCTTTAGTGAATTATAAGAGTTTTAACAATATTTCGTTCAGTTATAGTTTAAAAAAAATTCAACTAAAGGTGAGTTTTTTAAACATTAAATCATCTACATATATTAAATAAACTGCTATAACCTATGCAGTTTTGAATAACTACATCTATACTACGTTAGTTTGTAGTAACAGTGACTAACTCTTCTAATGTCCACGTGTATCAAACGACGTTTTTCAATACACTTTCAAAGAAAAATACTTGCTCCGAAAATGACGACGCCACAGAAATCAAAAATATAGGAGAAGTGGTAAGGGGGCGTATCGGTGTCCGCGCGACATGGCCACAGGGCTCATGTCACAGGCAAGTGGCCGTCTCTGCGAACTAGTGCGCTTTCGACGGCGATCGTGATAACATATATGAATGCCGAGTTATTCTGTGGTATCTTGTAAAAACCGAAGCCAAAATCAAAACTATGTGAATCATGGAATCACTTACCATATGTAAGTACAAGTATTTTACAATATTTGTCTTTAAAATCATGAAAAACAATAAATCGTAAAATATTTCTTGGTTTTACTATGTTATTTTTGTTTTCAAATATAAGAACGACTGTACTACTTCTGCTATAAATACATTGCTCCTTAACCAC
The DNA here is from genome assembly GCA_943138885.2 of Tholera decimalis. NCBI lineage: Eukaryota > Metazoa > Arthropoda > Insecta > Lepidoptera > Noctuidae > Tholera > Tholera decimalis. The sequence continues at coordinate 20,744,078 of OW964557.2, forward strand.
TACCTGAGTTCGTCACTAAGTAACTGGACAAGCAATGTAAAAATAACATACGAAACTGTATTACGCGGATTCATCGCGTAGTGAGGCCGCCACTTCTTGCGATGAATTAGTGATGTGCAGATCCACTAACGTAGGCTATCGACAGCAATGTCGATTGACGAATGAAATATTGCTATTATAGTTTAGGGGTCTTATAACATACGGAAACCTCTAAGAAAATATGTTTAACTTTTATTTTACATAAGGTGACAGAAAGAAAAATACGTTGAAAAGTCAAGTGTACAAAAAAGTAAAATAGAATAAACAATTTATTTTACGACCGCAGCATGCGTAAGGAGTTCCGACGTCGCCGTCGCTACAATAGTTTATTTTTCAATCTGTCAACCGTTTTAACCCGGTTGGAAAATCGATTTAAATAATATTTATTTAATGGAACTACTCAATATATAAGTAGGAATAATTAGTAGTTCATGTGTTCCGCTTCGATTACTTGAATGTGGTTATTAAGCACAATATGCTCGTCATAATGCATATGGTGAAGTGAAGCTGATGGTGAACTACCAGGAGAACTCCTCAACAAATAACAGCCCAACATTGGGAAAAGCAATATTTTGTAAATGAATATAAGTAGTTGACATTTAGGCTCTTGTAACTAGGTAAATTAAAAATCGACCAACTAAACAGAGATTTTTCACTTTGCAGTGTTTTTTGGGAGTCTGTTTAATTTTTTGGTAAAAAGTTTTTTATAACATACGGAAACCTCTAAGAAAATATGTTTAACTTTTATTTTACATGAGATGACAGAAATAAAAATACTAGCCCGGTGTAAATAATGTTTTTTTACTTATTTTGATTTTTTTACAGAGTAGTAGAGAAATGCGTAACCAATATTCGTAAAGTAAGTTACTTTAATTTTAGGTTAATAATCGGTGGTGTTTTTCGGTTTAGAATTATTGTATGTTATGCCTTATCCTATGTTGCTGTTTCTTTATTTTTTTTTATGGTTTTTGTATTTTACTTCCGTTGAAGCTTTGAATTCGTTATAATAATCGGCATGGTTCAGATAATATATTTGTGAATTTAGCTTAAAATAAGTCAATATATTCATGCTATTTATTTGTTATGCATGGATGTGTGTTTGTTTTCATATATTTAACAATTTCTCTACTAACTAGGATTTTTCTTATAACAAAAACCTACACTGGACAGCAAATAAACCGAGCCACCCGCTACCTAGGCACTCTAATTCGATTTTCTCAAAAACTAAAAAACCTACAATTATCAAAGTTGTACCTACGGAAAGTGCGTTTCATGATGATTAAAATGAAAGGAAACTCATTGGGTTTAATCAATATTTCAGTGTTTATTAAGGATTTTACAAAGAAGAGTCGTTTTCCAGCCATGACAATCGTTAGTAATGATAACGTGAAAAAAAAACGTTTAGAAGTAGCTTAGGATATATGTAAATGATAAATAAGTGGTTTTCGTACTTTTCAGCTTCCCAAAAGATGGTAATATAAAAAAGGAATGGATTGATGCCACAGGCATTCCAACTAACTGGTACCCTATAAAAAATAGCACCATAAATGCTCGGTTCACTTCAGCGCAGAAATGTTCCAGCCTGAATGGACAATTCCAAAATTAAGAGTACAACTGATTTTTGCAGAAGTGGGTTAAATTTTATTTTATTACTGTAAGCTATTCTCATGTTTTAGGGCATTCATAAAATCAGTCATTCAACTTTTCAGGATTCTATACAACCTATACGGCTGGTATATTCCGATCAAGAGCGTAATGTCAGTTAACATCAACTTCTATTTGACCTATCACTATGATAATTAAATATTAAGATTTAAGTCGAAAGCGCCAGGGTAGCCCTTAATACTTAGTAGGTAGTACTTAATAATAATTATGTAATGTTATGTTCTTAATAATATGTTTATTGTTATTATAATATTTTCTGGACATGCCATTTTTTATTTGGTTCATTTTCAGGTGCCCAAAAAAAATGTACAATAACAAATGGAAGAATCGATAACTTTCCGATTTAGTCAATCACTAGCGTATATGTAAAATAAATTGCTTTTGCACAGCACAACGATAGCGACCGATGTTTTTGTGTGGGTAAATTCTAAGGTGCATGGTAAATACACGCTGTATTTGACGGAATAAGGTTTATTATTGATTGTATAGTACGTTCTGATTTAGGAAATGCGGGTGTGTGCGCGAGTGCGTATCTATTGATTTTATTAAACTGCATGTGTAGTTGTTGCCCCGCCCAGCGCCTAACTGGAGACACACGGTTCCGATATAATTTCTTCTGTTGACCACATCTACTTATTTATTTTATCTAAGGACGACGCATTTTTATTTGTTTTCCATTGAAGAAAATTATGCAAAGCTGCCATATATTTTAGCTTCGATTTAGATGGCAACAGGCTATCGCAAGCATTTTGAGTCTCAATCACTATATCTAGCGGCGTAGCATCTAAATTGTTCTCTCATCAAAACTTAAATTCAAGATATTCGCGCAAAAAACACAAATTAATAAGATTTCATTTACTCTTTCCCCGCGCTTTACCGTCGCGGGTTTATTATTTATTTATTTATTTATAGTTAATTAAAACGGTACAACACCAATTACATTAATTAACATAGAAATAGATTTAAGATAAGAATAGTAATAATTGTGATTGAAAATTGAAATTATACAACGTGTAACGGAAACCCCATATCTAACCAAAAGGGATGAAGACAACATTTGGTATGGAGTCTCTATGCACAGTTTCAGCACAAAATAACTGACTTAAAGAATTGATACCAAATTATTGGTTTCACATATTTTTTGAATACCAATCATAACAAACGTGTCACAGCACTACGAGGGTCAATAACTTTCCACGTCACTTGCCAATAACACGATAATTCTTTTCGTTCTTCTTAATTTGAAAAATTCGGTCTCTGGTATCAGTGTACTGGAATTTGTAATAAGTTCTACACATGTATACTTAGGATTACAAAACCCTTGCCATATCGTTTGTTATCATCCAAAGAAGCCATGCAATTGGTATGTATATACCCTTTAAATTACACGTTATATAAGATAAATTAAAATTAACATGGAACAGTAGACACTCTTGCATACTTCCTCTCACAGAAGACCAGACATGCACGCATAATTTTACTCCATTCGTCAGCAAACACATCACATTCAGGGTTGGTAGTCAGGAGGGCATTGAGCATCCTTAGAGTGCGACATACTGGGGATTCAGCTCTGGCGACAGTTTTGGAAGTCGGTGGAGCAAACAAATTGTGCAAGCGGTTCTGACGGTGTCCGATGTACGTGTCAGGCACGAATAGTCGGCAGAAAAGGCCATGGAGCTCGGGACAATTGATACGTCCGCTCAGGGTCTTGTAGGCCACTGTGAGCTGATCAAAGCCTCTCCTCACCTCCAAAGAATTAAAGCCTAGCATTCCTAAAAGGTAGTTGGTAGGGTACATGTAAGGGAAGAAGTGGTATAACCTTTTGAATAGGAACCTCAGGAAGGTTTTCTGAACCTTTTCTATCATTAATGTTTGAATTGCAGTGTAAGGATGCCAGACACAGGCACTGCTTTCAAGTTTACTCCTTACCAAAGTGGTGTATAATAGCCTAATAACATTGGGATTGCGGAAGTCCCAAGCATTTCTTAGTACAAAACCTAGGCGCCTAAAAGATTCTTTCGCAAGGGCAGAGACGTGATGTCTAAAAGTCAGGTATCGGTCAAAGGTCACTCCCAAGTCCTTAATATTGGTGACACGAGTAATTGCTTCTCCACCCAAACAATAGTTGTAATGGATTGGTTGCAACTTCCGACCGTACATCATGACATAGCACTTGCTCGTATTAAAAAACAGCCTGTTCTGGATGCTCCACTCATAGATGGCGTCAATGTCCTTTTGCAGGAGTTTACAATCATAAACCGTTTTGATTTGCGCAACAAGTTTTAAGTCATCAGCATAGAGCAAGCATTTCGCAAACTTGACATTGGAAATAAGATCATTGATCATGATTAGGAAGAGAGGTGGCCCCAAAACAGATCCTTGACTCACACCTGAGCGAGTGTAGTAAGGCTTGGATTCGAAGCAGCCATGTCGGACAAACTGTTTGCGATCCCGCAGGTAGTCAGAAAAGAAGTTAAGCCAAGCGGACGAGAAACCGATGGCAAGAGAAGCAAAGGTATGAAGCCGCAAAACAGCCTGATATTAAAATATATTTTTTTATTTAGAACACAAATAAATGTTAATTTTTTGATAAAAGCAAAATTATTTTACAAATAATGTTTTTTTTAACGTGGTAAAATCATCCGATGAGTCCTCCCACCCTGGGCAGGGCCGGAGGGACTGTCAGACTTGTACTGACTAAAATCCACGGTATTCCTTCAATAGCCCTTTACATACCGGGGTCACGGTAATGGGATAAGTCCCACGACCCCGGCAGGCTTCGGCCCTCTACAGGGGGGGCCTCATCATCTTGCTGACGCTCTTTGAGGCGCGCGTGGAATACAACGCGCCGTCGACCCGGGCATGGTCCATGGTCGTACAGCGAGTTGCCCTTTACTCGCTGTCCGCATGCCCGCGCCTACGGTGGCCAGAGATCGTCGGCCGACGTCCGACGCCGTGGGCGTCTACCACTGCGGCTGGGCTGGAGGGAGGACGCTATCCTCTCCCTCACGCGGCCCGCCTCCTCCTTCGATAGCATGACTGCTTCGCAGAAGGAGGCGACCGCTTCCCACTCCGTCTCGCCCCGCAGCATGGCCTCGACCAATGCCGGGCACGAGAGGTCTCCGCCCATCGCCGCCGTGAGGACACGTCGGTGCTCTGCCCAAGCGGGGCAGTCTTGCACCGTATGCTCTACTGTGTCCTTAGGGCGATCCTCGCAGTGGTGACACCCAGGCGTTTCTTCCTTCCTCATCAGACACAGGTACTTCCCGAAACTTCCGTGACCGGTGAGGACGGTAGGAGGCGGAGGCGGTAGGTCAGGACGCCGTGACGCCGATCTAGCCACTCCTCAAAGAGGGGTCTTACCGCCGCACTTGCGGCGTGCCCGACAAATAATAATTTTAATTTCTGATCATATATCTATCATATATTTCTGTTCATAAATACAATTTTAATTTTCATTAAATAAAGGCCATATAAATATGCGCCTCTTTGCTGTGAAAAAAAAAACAATCACCGTCGAATATAGGGAATTGAATAGTTGTTTAATGTTATCTGTGGCAAAATCTGGAATAAAAAAAAACCCTCGTGTGTGAAAAATGAATAAATCCACGAGTGTGAAAGACATTGCATGTTGAACCTAATCGTAGTGCGATAAGAGCCAGTTTTCGAGGAAGTGTATTGAAAAAGAAATAAAAAACGCCGAAGAGACCGCGCTTTAGAAAAATTATTAGCAGAAGTAGCCGATTTACAGAAAATAATCGTGTATTGTGGTAATAGTGAACTACACTGGTCAGCAAATAAACCGAGCCACCCGCTACCTAGGAACTCTGATTCGATTTTCTCAAAAAGTATAAAACTTACAACTATCAAAGTGATACCTACAAAAAGTGCGTTTCATGGTGATTAAAATGACTACAAATTAATTCGAAAGTACCGTCAACTCACATTGTAATCAAGCAACAAACACAATGCTAACGATTTGATCTGTTTTCACCAGAGTTTGAAATTAGCGTTCTTTTTCTCTACAATGAGGGTAGTCGGATATTTCTTATCATTTCTTTAGTTTTTGTCCATCGTTTGCTCAGACGCGTGTGTTTTTGCTACTTTTTTCGATTAATAATGGATACAACACCTCAGGAAGCAGCTCAAGCTGTAGCATTACTTCAAGCAGGCATTGCGCAACGTGAAGTCGCTCGAAGGCTTCGAATCAGCAGATCTTCGGTGCAACGAGTTTACAGACGATACCTAGAGACTGGAGCATTCGATCGCCGTCCAGATACGGGCAGACCTAGGGCTACATCAGCAGCAGATGATCGTTATATCCACCTTACTGTTCTGCGAAATAGCCACCTCAACGCAGTTCAAGTCCAAAAAAGTCTGCGTGACGAACGCCAAGTGGTCATAAGTTCAGATACCGTCAGAAGGAGACTTGCTGAACGGAACTTGACCCCAAAAAGAGCTGCAACAGGCCCAGCATTAACGGTAGCACACCGTCAAGCACGACTTGAATTTGCTCGAGAGCATAGGGATTGGACATTAGAGCAGTGGAGTAATGTACTCTTCACTGATGAGACCAGGGTGAGTCTACATGGAAATGATCGACGTCAGAGAGTATATCGTCGCCCTGGAGAACGTTATTCTCAGTGTTGCATCGAGGAAACTGTTGCTTATGGAGGAGGATCTGTAATGGTCTGGGGCGGCATCTCGTTAACAGCACATACAGCGTTAGTTTTCATCGAACCGACGGGCCGTACACGTGGACTGACTTCTCATCGCTACATTACTGAAATCCTCGCAGACCATGTGATACCTTACGCAGGATATATCGGACAGGATATGCAATTGATGCATGATAATGCACGGCCTCATGTTGCTCATGTGGTGACCCAGTATCTACGCGACGTCAGCATTCGTACGATGGACTGGCCAGCTCGAAGCCCGGACTTGAATCCGATAGAACACTTATGGGATGAGCTGAAACGTCGGGTTCGAGCCCGGGTACTTGCTCCAACAAGGCTTCCAGAGCTGCGAATCGCAATTGAAGAGGAGTGGAATACAATTACTCAGGATTTTATCGTCAGGCTCGTAAGGTCGATGAATACAAGGATGCTGGCAGTCATCCGAGCAAGGGGAGGGAATACGGAATATTGATCAAAAACTTTTTTTTTATTTTATCTTTGTTTTTGGCTTTAATTTTTTTTTCACTTTATCATTACTAACGATTGTCATGACTGGAAAACGACTCTTCTTTGTAAAATCCTTAATAAACACTGAAATATTGATTAAACCCAATAAGTTTCCTTTCATTTTAATCACCATGAAACGCACTTTCTGTAGGTACAACTTTGATAATTGTAGGTTTTTTAGTTTTTGAGAAAATCAAATTAGAGTGCCTAGGTAGCGGGTGGCTCGGTTTATTTGCTGTCCAGTGTATATTGCGATGATGCATCTACACTCTTTTGCAAAAAAAAACGGGCACCTAAGGAAAGGACATGGCCAATTTTACTATGGACGTCGGCATAGTTATCGAATTTAGTGTACACCAATGATTTTTGGTGTTTTATATTCGTGAATATTGACTCATTAAATTGCTATAAATAAAAAACTCAGAAATCTTGGCATTACACCAGACTAGACAAAAAACAGTTACAGTAAACCTTTTAATCAGATCGCTAGCAATAAGGTGTTTAGATTATAATTTCGCTATTAAACAATTAAAGGCGCTTTAAAATAGTGAACAGTTGTGAATTATTGCGTATAACTGATATATTTTTAGTATTTAACCAATAAACAAAGTAAGGATTTTAAACTGAATATTGACTAACATTTTATTAAACTGGGTAATAGTCTCAAAAAATGTGACAATAATAACAAACATTAACATAACATCGCGCCTGTATTCCCCGAAGGGTTGGGCAGAGGTGTACCTATAGTACACCCAGATTTCACCAGTTATTTTGAGTACCATTTAATAGGGGGCGAGTCTGTTTCTATTAACCAGGCACAAATCTAGACTCCGGGCTGCTACTGAGAAATTCCTGACGAATAAACCCAATATCACTTTGCTCGACCTGGGAATCGAACTCAGGACCTCATGCTCAGCAGTAGCGCTTGCGACCATTAGACCAACGAGGGAAACACAGAATAAAACAAAGGAGTAAAAATTATTACTTATTTACTTATTAGAGAAAATAAACAAAAATATTTTGACATATTATAATTATTATATCTTAAATGCTTACGAAGATAATATACATTAGAGCAATGCAGCGATAGTATTAATAAAGAGACCTAGGGAGGTCAATCAACCAGCTTGGATAGAACAGAGCATTTTTATTTCACCAATACACTAACCTGGATTAAGTGTAAATATAGGGCTTCAGTAATTACATAAATAACTGCTTTAAACATAACCAGACTTGTTAAAAAAAATACAATCATAGATTTATTTATTATTATTTTATAATTGTGATTACTGTTCCGTGAGAGAATTTCTGAGACATTTTCAAAGTTCAAAATATTAGCTTTTGACTTCATAATATTAATTGTCTTCTATATGGATAGCACCAAATGTAGAATGTGTCTCATTCATTTGAGGTAATAAATGCCATTGATCGCTGTACAAATGTGTTTCACACACTCTACAGCTGCGAGGAACATATAAACTATGTTCCTGCAAGAGCATTCTTTTGAGGGATTGCGGGACCAAATGTACCATTCTGTTTCTGCATTGTTGAAATATACTGTGAACAGATGTAATCGAAGCTCGCTTGTAATTAGGTAATGATATGGTATTACTTTCCCATGGCCCTCTTTGAACAGGCGGCAACGGTGGTGGCTCTGGTGGGCTAACAACTTGGCTAACATTAGGGGCTGCTGCATCATTATCCAAAGCCAATTCTTGCATGTCTCATGATGAGTCATGCACTGTCTATTTGCTCGCATCCAACACACATGGCAAACATAGTTGTTTCTTGAAGGCTGAAAATAAACCACAGTTAGAATAAACACAATAATAAATTAATTCAATCATTAGATAATTCTTATGTTTATATAATTGTTAGTAACAAGAGTATCTTTTTAAATATCTCTTTATGTTTTCAAGTACTATGTTATAGTAAAATGAGCAGTACTATGTTACACATGCCTACTTTAGGCAAGTATATTATGTTAAAGATGAAAAATACATAAAACACAGATATAACAATCATACATACATAGTATGAAAGCTCATTTTCTTATAGATTAATACAACTAGGTATTTATAATAATGAAAAACAAAATGCTTACCACATAATTAGTATTTTGTGATAATAGAACAGCCAGCAACGGAAAACCATGTTATGCCCAATGACGTATTATAATAGACGCGTCATATTCCCACAAAACACCTCTCAAAAACGGCACGAAACACACACATGGAGAATTACTATCTAATACGTGTAAAGAAAGGGACAGAAAATAAATGCCATCTTTAGGTGCACCTGATGTTAGAGAGAGATGAATATAGATCTTTAGTTAACAACCTCCCTTAATGTCACGTGACTGACTTCATTCATACGCTAGCCGCCATTAGCCGTGTAGAAAAATAAAAATAAAAAATGTATTTCTGTTGATATTTACCTATGAAATGATACATTTTGACCTCTCACGGAAGCAGTATAATTAGTGCAACGTCTGAAAACACACAAAGGCATGCTTTTTTCTTAATTTTCTTTTAAAACACATTTTTTCTTAAGATGTGTAGTGTAGCGATCGCGACACAGGTTCGTGCGTAACTAAACAGACACGAGGCACTTACCTTGATTTCAACTTGCCATTTTAGAGCGCGGACAACGTATCTATAGTTTATTATATATCTTTGGTTATGCCCCAGTAGTCTCTCTTGTTCACCAGTTTCGGTGTTTAATAATAATAAGCATGGATGACAAATAAATGTATCAAGAGGCAACTGAAAATAAGATGCACTGTAAGATTTCGCATACCAGAACTATATAAAAATAAATTCTTGTAAGAAAAAAAGAAAGTCTTGTTTGATTGTGTGCAGAAAGCGAGGATATGAAATGCCTCTGCAACCTTTGCATGGCTATTCCGCAGTTGATGCACCTCATATTGATCCACAAAACAAATCCACAACGCAATGTAAATCAGAGTCCAGTATTAATAGCAAGGTAATCGGGTGGTAGAAGGTATCAGTACGTTGAAATAAGCAGGGGTCAAAAATATTAGAAAATAATCGCATAAACAACAACAGGACGCAATGTAGAATCTGCAATTAATATGTATCATCTATGATCTGATTCTGCAATAACATAATATTGACATTTGACATAGACAATGACACATTGTCAAACAAGTAACGCGTTCCGTTTTTCGATTTTTTTTTGTGTGAAATATTTAAAAACTATCTTACGCATCAAAATTATGAAAAGATAATTTTATTAAATGCCAAAAATACCAACGAAGACAGTTTCGTATAAATAAAATGTTTTTAATAATAGCGTTTTGTCGTCCATATCACATCTATGTGATATATGCAAGTAGTATGCTTGATGTGGAACACCCATTATTATATTTATCTTACTCTATGGTCCATTATGGCGAACGTTGACAAATGGTACTTTGAATTCATCTTGATTACTAATTATTTTGAAATAAACACGGACGAGGTCAGAGAGGTTAAGAACTACGTATTAAATCATTTTTCTATTTTTAATATACAATATTATTTACTATGTATGTGTACATGGAATGTACTTTTTTGTCCATGTCATTTACGTTCTAAGGTCGATTTGAGTTAATTAAATGAAATTATTGCTTTGACGTAGTCTGTATACTTATAATCGTGTGAATTAATGCGCGCGAAGTGAATTCGGGCAATTAAAAGAAAAAAACGACGGATTCTTTAAAACCAATGTACACGCTCAAACAATAAGAAGTGGTCGGCAATAAAGACAAGATTTTTTTTTTACTTTTTTAATTAAATAAAGTTACAAATGTAAAAACCTAATAACGAGTGTGACCTCCTCTTGCCAAAATCGCAGCTTGAATCCTTCTGGGCATGCTTTCCACGATGTTTTTAATAACGTTTTGAGGAATACGTTCCCACTCTTCTGCAATGACTCTTTTTAGCTCCCTGATGTTTTGTGGAGCAGGTTGCACTGATCTTACCCGTCTCTTTAGAACATCCCAGACATGCTCAATTGGATTGAGGTCAGGACTTCGAGCCGGCCAATCTAAACGACGGATCCCAACTTCTTGCATGTACGCTTTCACGTCGCCAGAACGGTGCGGGCGAGCATTGTTGTCCATAAAAATGGAATCTTCCCCAAGTGCAGTCAATGTGGGTTGTGCATATGGAATTAGGACTTCCATTATGTACCGGTGTGCATTTAATGTTCCATTTTCTATGAAAACTAACTCCGTACGCTCCGTCGAATTAATTGCTGCCCAAAACATAACGGAGCCTCCGCCATAAGGAGTGATTTCTTCGAAACACACTTCCGCATAGCGTTCCCGTGGTCTTCGTAGCACTCGCCGGCGTCGGTCCTCTCCAAACAAAGAGATTGTAGCTTCATCAGAAAACAATACTTTATTCCAGTCCTCCAGAGTCCATGAAGCACAGTTCCGAGTAAACTGAAGTCGAGCAACACGGTGCTCACGGAGTAATTTAGGGCCCCGAGCTGGGCGGTAACTCCTGATATTGGCAGCCAAAAGCCTCCTCCTGACCGTCCACAAGCTAACTTCTACTCTTCTTACTTCTTCAAGGCTCTTCTTCAGGTCCACACTTGACGCTTTACGATTCCGCAACGCCTGACTCACCAAAAGCGGTCATCTCTTGGTTCTGTGCATCGTTTTCTCCCCGAACCGGGTCTTCTTTTGACCGAACCGGTCTCTTGATACCGTTGCCAAGTCCTCTGGACAGTTGAACGACTCACATTTAGCCGCTGAGACACGTAAGTTTGCGAACAACCTTCTTCAAGTAGGGCTATAATTTTACCGGCCCTTATCGCTTTATCACTCATATCAAAAAGTGGTATTTAATGTAAAAAGAAAGATTAAATTGTTTAATTTGCAGAAAATATCCAAAAAGTTTTAAAATATCGTAATCAGTTAAAAATCGTTTCAGCAATTCGCGCCATTAGTAAAGCAATTTTAGAATAATCCACAATAATCATTATTTTTCTTTTATTAATTTCAAATTTTAAATTTGGGACGTAAAGAATCATGCCAGGATGCTTCAAATAACATGCCAATACATCGTCAAATTAATCTATTTCTTGTTCTTCTTCATTGAAGTAGAGAAAAAAATCTAAAGTGCCCGTTTTTTTGCAAAAGAATTTATTAGTGAGCCGGATAATACTGAATTAGGCTCAGAAAGATCTGTTTCAATAGCGACGAAAGCAAAAGATCCCGATATTTTAAAGACACCCAGTGCATACTTAGAAATTTTTTAAAATATATAGCGTTTAGATGATCCCGATTGGACAAACGTGAGATACTCCGAAGTACAAAAAATTATAGACATACCCTCCGGCTTTACGGAACTTGATGCAAATGATGAAGTAAAACGTTATGACACCTCGCGCTCATTAATTAATGTGGAAAAAGCCTTTGCTTCTTTGACCTTTGCCCTTATTAAGCAAAAGGAACAGCTGCAAACCAAGCTTCGTTCTTTTTTAAGTTGGACGAGACAATCAGATAGCGTGAACCCTGACACAATTAGCGATAAAATAACGAATATTTCTGTAAATGGTGTATATGCTAGAATTACGAGGGATACTTTACAAATGATTTGCGGGCATCGCGCAGAATGTATTCAACAGCGAAGGGAAACTATTTTGGCTGGTGTTAAGGACCCACTGCACAAGAGTTTAATGAGAAAAATCTCGCCATCCTGTCATAATCTTTTCGGTGCTGAGTAACTTACTTCTACATTAGAAAAATCGGGAGGCGGGAGGCGTGAATAAAATGTTTTGGGTTCATGACAAGGGTCGCGCTTCTGCACCGCAGACCGATCCAAGCTCACCCACGACTCAGCGCAAGTTATTACTTCCGAGTCAGAGAAAGGTGACCTATAAACATATGAGACATGCTTCTTCCAGACCAAACAATACACCACCATAACAGCGGCAAGCCCTTTCGGGGCGGGGGTGGTAAGCAGTCCAATTATCGCAGACCTAATGAGGATTCAAATACCCACAAGCGCAAAGGCTCTCCCTCATCCCACCGGGATAGGATGGGAATTCACGCCGATTCTGACTCGACGAGTTCGTTTTGCGCCGGTCAACTGAAACACTTTCGTAACCGGTGGATAAAAATGGGCGCCCAGGATTATCCCGTTTGAACGAAAGCCTCCACTTCCCATTGCCAATCTAGGAAACGCAGTCCAAGCAACGCCTCATTCCCCAGAAATGGACCACATTATTCAAAAAATGTTATCAGAAGAAGTACTCACAGCAGTGCCACTGGCACAAAGTTTGATTTCACCGATGTTTCTGGTAGCTAAAGAGCACGCAAAATCCAGACCGATTTTCAATCTAAAAGCACTGAACCGATATGTCGATGCCTCCACCTTTCGACTGATCAACATTTTCAGAATCCTAGACTTCCTTCAACCATACGATTGGATGGTGAAGCTAGACTTATCCCAAGCATATTTCCACCTAGCAATATCAGAATCCCACAGAAGGTACTTACGTCATGTTTACCAAGGTCAATTATTTCAAATGACCGTTGCCTCTTTGAGCAATTGGATTGCCCAAATCCTTCGAGACCGTGGAATGCGAGTGGTTGTTTATTTAGACGATTATCTCCTAGTCAATCAAAATTACGATACTCTGGTGAGCCAAGACAAAATCACAATAGACACGCTAAAATACTTAGGATGAATAATAAACTACGAAAAGTCTATCCTACAACCAAGGCAAGCAATAGAGTATCTGGGCATTGTATGGAATCCGTGGAAGAATACAAAATCGCTTCTAACAAAGAAGTGTCAAAAAATGAGATCCATAAATAATAACTCGCTTGATATGCAATCGAAAAGCTTGCCTGAAAGAACTATAAAGCATCGTAGGAATGATGAACTTTTCAAGTTTTGTTATACCCCGGGGGCGGATAAATTTTCGTCAAATCCAAAGGCTATGCATAAACATGTTACACATGAAACCAACCATAAAGATTTCACTACCCGAAGTAGTTCAAGAGGACCTGGAATGGTGGCAAAAGTATCTCGAGACTGCGTCTCCGATTCATGCTCCCCATCCAACACACTACATTGTTACCGATGCATCAGACGATACCTGGGGTGCATACATAAACAACACCTATAATTCCAGCACTTGGAATGCAGAAGAAAATCTTCTTCATTGCAATCAAAAAGAGATGCTTGCGGTTCTAAACATTATCCAACATTGTGGCCGAAGCCAGTCTACACATTCAGTGCGACAACAAGACCGCGGTATCATATCTGAGGAACAAAGGCGGCACAAAATCTCTAGCGTTAATAGACCTGGCCTACCAGATTTTGAAGCTCATCGTTACATACAAGGTGCAACTCAGAATTTACCACATTCCAGGCATATACAACGTGGAAGCAGACAGACTATCTCGAATGCAGAGACTACCAGAGTGGCATCTACTATCTCAAGCTACGTCTCAAATTTTTGCCAAATGGGGAACCCCGGCGATAGACTTGTTCGCGTCTCAGCAAGCACATGTAGTCCCCAAGTACTGCACTCTGGACCACCAAGATCAGGAAGCCATGTTTCAAGATGCTTTCAGCCAGATCTGGGACTAGCCATTGGCATGGATTTTCCCGCCGCCATTCTTGATACCGAAAGTGCTGATCCACCTGAACAAGTGCCAAGGAATGTTTCTGATAGTGGCCCCGAAAAGGGACCATGTCTTTTGAAGACTGGACTTGAAGAATCAAGCAACAGACCGACCTTGGACGATCAGGCATCTGCACAAAGTGCTAGTAGACACCTCAACGAAAATGTTCGATTGTATTATATTGTTAGTTTTGTTACTTTGTTGTTAACCGTAATTAGCTTAAATTATATGAGTGGCGGAGTTGCTGCTAATACAGGCATTACTTACTTAAAAGTCTCCATTACATTAAATACTAGCAGTCACGCGGGGCTTCGCTCCCGTGGATTGTATCACGATGAAAAAATAACCCGCCTTCTTTTGCAGTTGAGTAAAAAGTAGCCGTACCTTCCTCAAGCTACTTCCATACTAAAGAACAAAGACGGATCCTGGCCTACACAACTTTTAAATTTAAAATGGCTCGGCCATTTATCTTTAATGTATAAGAATCTATACAATAAAATCTAAACTATAAGTTTGTATTTAATTTCTTTCGAGAAGTTCTCCATTAGAATTGATTTATTAATAAACAAATAGCTGACCGGAAATTGTCGAAAAAAGGTTGAATTGTCAGTATGCTGCAATTAAACTTATTAATCAGTTTTTATTTCATATCTTTTATTGTTTTATGCATTCTTTTCTATACTAAAAATAGTAACAATATGTGGTGAACAATAATCGCATTTGATTACATAAAAAGTCTGAAATAATATTTTAATTATTGAGAATAAAAACTCTATTCTATTTTTATACATGGCAAGCAAAGGCGATGTTGACTATTCTACCAAATAAAAACTCGAAAAAGTGTCAAAAGTGACACAAAGGGAATTGATTGACATTACAAACACAAACAGTTGTTGTCAGGGGAGTGAAACTCCCGAAGAAACTTCAGACACAAAATTTGCCAAAAAAACTAGTGACATCTTATGTCTGGGGTCAACTTAGTTTTGTACGTAATGCGTTTGTTTCGCTAATAGATGGCAGCAGCTACGATATATTTATACATATATGATAATCAAAATTAATAAAAAAATATTATTTGTATCGAAAAATTCATAAAACATTATTTAATGTATTTAGGCACTTAATTCATTAAATCACTAAATTAAATGGCATTATAATTTTACTGCATCATAGACTCTATACACCTCGCTTGTTTATGAAAAACAAAGAAAAATATAAAACTGTCAAAAACAGTTTAACAAATTTCGATTAATTAATAAATTAACAGAAAAACATGTGATGAGTAATAAAATCCCTAAAATGAAGGTAAAATATGCAGCACAAGTGCTCAGCCAGAGGGTGTCTAGCGCTTTACGTTTTTTATCGAGTTAGTATGTTTATAATTTCACATATTTGCATCATTATTGTTACCTAGCAAATTTTGCAAATGTTATTAACCAACGTTAATATTTTGTTTCAGAACACAACATTCTGCCCGAAGAGTGCAGAGATTTCCTGTTATTATTTGATAAGCTCTTCGAATCATTTAATGGTCATTCTTACAAGGGGTCATCAAAAATATATAAGTAGTGCTTAAAAAATAACTCGCTCCATTTCCAATTGTGGTATGATTTGTTGCCTATTTTAGACTTAATTAAATTTGAATCAGTAGTTCGAAAAAATGATTTCATGTTGATTAAGTATGAATCGATTCCACCGGCAAAAAATTGGATACATAATATAAAAACATTTATTGAATTATGGCAATATTTAAATGTAAATTATGGTGTGAAAAATCTATTAACTAGAAATTTTAAGCAGGATCCTTAGAATTTTTTTGTGCTGTTAGGAGTAATGGTGTGCGTAATATTAATCCCAATTGTAATCAGTTCATGTGTGCGTATAAAACTTTGCTGATTAATAATTTTAATTCTGTACATTCTGTAAGAGCTAATTGTGAGAACGATTGTAATAAATTATTTCAATCAATGGTAAATCTGCTTGGTAATAAATCTAATTATAAAGAGAATAATGATATTGATGCTTTATTAACTTCAATGAGCAATTATTATGAAAAATAATGTTTCGTTGATTTATAATGAATCAAAAAAAAATCACTAATATAAAAAATAATTAAATCCATCTTCACCGTGTTTTAATTTTTGCCAGCCTCTAAAATCTTTTTGGAAGTACTAGATTGATTGAAATAAATATTCTAAAATCAAAGATTTAATCTTTTGTCGATTAGAATATTTATTTCAATCAATCTAGTACTTTTAAAATCTTTAAAATAAGAAAATATTTTTAAATTGTCAGGTAGACGCCACCTATCGGATTTTTTCGGTATTAAACTACCGTTACGCTACCTGGCGATCAGGGTAAAAAACTCAATTTTCGAATCATAGAGTGGCGCATCTATCTCGTATTTATATGTATCATCTATGGTTGTTGTAAAACATAGTGTATTACATTCTCTTTGAGTTGTTGTTGTCGGTGATATTGCGAAGTGCATGCGTTTACGTTTCCTTCTCTGTTTTTTGAGACTCTTTTGCTTTTCGAAGTGTTGAAGTACATCCATTATTGTGACCATGTCTAACCAACAACGTTGCACTAATTGTGGATTGAATGTTTTCCGAATGTGGAGGTATTTAGTAGAATGCGAAGAAGTTCGTTCACTGTAACAGCAGTGGACCTCTATTCTCGAAGTAAAGTACTTTTATTTAATTAGACAGAAGTAATTACTTTAGTGCTAAATGTTAGCGTGTACAAACATGTATAGAGATCGTAAAATTGTAATAACCTCAAAATTCCATATTTGTATTTATGCTAGTATTTTTTGTCAGAAGTTCTATACAATATTAAATGCTAAGAAACAGTTCTTAGTATTGAACTACACACAATAAAATTATTTTCATCACTAGCCATGAGAATTTTATGTTGAGCCAAAGTTACTATGGACACTCAGCATTGCTCTTTCATCCAAATTCACCCAGTGCGTTCGAAGATTAGCGAACTAACTTTCCGCTTTATAATAAATTATACAATGCGGTCTATTTGACCCAAAGGTTGACTGGTAGAGACTGCCTTGCTGCATTAAATCCGCTTTATTGTACACTAGCAGTTGCTCGCGACTTCGTTCGCGTGGGAAGTTTTTCCCGTGTAAATCCCGATCCCGTGGGAATTTCGCAAAATCCCGTCTTAGCGACCATCTAAAAGGAACCCAACTTCTTGCATGTACGCTTTCACGTCGCCAGAACGGTGCGGGCGAGCATTGTTGTCCATAAAAATGGAATCTTCCCCAAGTGCAGTCAATGTGGGTTGTGCATATGGAATTAGGACTTCCATTATGTACCGGTGTGCATTTAATGTTCCATTTTCTATGAAAACTAACTCCGTACGCTCCGTCGAATTAATTGCTGCCCAAAACATAACGGAGCCTCCGCCATAAGGAGTGATTTCTTCGAAACACACTTCCGCATAGCGTTCCCGTGGTCTTCGTAGCACTCGCCGGCGTCGGTCCTCTCCAAACAAAGAGATTGTAGCTTCATCAGAAAACAATACTTTATTCCAGTCCTCCAGAGTCCATGAAGCACAGTTCCGAGTAAACTGAAGTCGAGCAACACGGTGCTCACGGAGTAATTTAGGGCCCCGAGCTGGGCGGTAACTCCTGATATTGGCAGCCAAAAGCCTCCTCCTGACCGTCCACAAGCTAACTTCTACTCTTCTTACTTCTTCAAGGCTCTTCTTCAGGTCCACACTTGACGCTTTACGATTCCGCAACGCCTGACTCACCAAAAGCGGTCATCTCTTGGTTCTGTGCATCGTTTTCTCCCCGAACCGGGTCTTCTTTTGACCGAACCGGTCTCTTGATACCGTTGCCAAGTCCTCTGGACAGTTGAACGACTCACATTTAGCCGCTGAGACACGTAAGTTTGCGAACAACCTTCTTCAAGTAGGGCTATAATTTTACCGGCCCTTATCGCTTTATCACTCATATCAAAAAGTGGTATTTAATGTAAAAAGAAAGATTAAATTGTTTAATTTGCAGAAAATATCCAAAAAGTTTTAAAATATCGTAATCAGTTAAAAATCGTTTCAGCAATTCGCGCCATTAGTAAAGCAATTTTAGAATAATCCACAATAATCATTATTTTTCTTTTATTAATTTCAAATTTTAAATTTGGAACGTAAAGAATCATGCCAGGATGCTTCAAATAACATGCCAATACATCGTCAAATTAATCTATTTCTTGTTCTTCTTCATTGAAGTAGAGAAAAAAATCTAAAGTGCCCGTTTTTTTGCAAAAGAATTTATTAGTGAGCCGGATAATACTGAATTAGGCTCAGAAAGATCTGTTTCAATAGCGACGAAAAAGGCGTAAAAGTAAAGCGACTAAAAGCACTGAACCGATATGTCGATGCCTCCACCTTTCGACTGATCAACATTTTCAGAATCCTAGACTTCCTTCAACCATACGATTGGATGGTGAAGCTAGACTTATCCCAAGCATATTTCCACCTAGCAATATCAGAATCCCACAGAAGGTACTTACGTCATGTTTACCAAGGTCAATTATTTCAAATGACCGTTGCCTCTTTGAGCAATTGGATTGCCCAAATCCTTCGAGACCGTGGAATGCGAGTGGTTGTTTATTTAGACGATTATCTCCTAGTCAATCAAAATTACGATACTCTGGTGAGCCAAGACAAAATCACAATAGACACGCTAAAATACTTAGGATGAATAATAAACTACGAAAAGTCTATCCTACAACCAAGGCAAGCAATAGAGTATCTGGGCATTGTATGGAATCCGTGGAAGAATACAAAATCGCTTCTAACAAAGAAGTGTCAAAAAATGAGATCCATAAATAATAACTCGCTTGATATGCAATCGAAAAGCTTGCCTGAAAGAACTATAAAGCATCGTAGGAATGATGAACTTTTCAAGTTTTGTTATACCCCGGGGGCGGATAAATTTTCGTCAAATCCAAAGGCTATGCATAAACATGTTACACATGAAACCAACCATAAAGATTTCACTACCCGAAGTAGTTCAAGAGGACCTGGAATGGTGGCAAAAGTATCTCGAGACTGCGTCTCCGATTCATGCTCCCCATCCAACACACTACATTGTTACCGATGCATCAGACGATACCTGGGGTGCATACATAAACAACACCTATAATTCCAGCACTTGGAATGCAGAAGAAAATCTTCTTCATTGCAATCAAAAAGAGATGCTTGCGGTTCTAAACATTATCCAACATTGTGGCCGAAGCCAGTCTACACATTCAGTGCGACAACAAGACCGCGGTATCATATCTGAGGAACAAAGGCGGCACAAAATCTCTAGCGTTAATAGACCTGGCCTACCAGATTTTGAAGCTCATCGTTACATACAAGGTGCAACTCAGAATTTACCACATTCCAGGCATATACAACGTGGAAGCAGACAGACTATCTCGAATGCAGAGACTACCAGAGTGGCATCTACTATCTCAAGCTACGTCTCAAATTTTTGCCAAATGGGGAACCCCGGCGATAGACTTGTTCGCGTCTCAGCAAGCACATGTAGTCCCCAAGTACTGCACTCTGGACCACCAAGATCAGGAAGCATGTTTCAAGATGCTTTCAGCCAGATCTGGGACTAGCCATTGGCATGGATTTTCCCGCCGCCATTCTTGATACCGAAAGTGCTGATCCACCTGAACAAGTGCCAAGGAATGTTTCTGATAGTGGCCCCGAAAAGGGACCATGTCTTTTGAAGACTGGACTTGAAGAATCAAGCAACAGACCGACCTTGGACGATCAGGCATCTGCACAAAGTGCTAGTAGACACCTCAACGAAAATGTTCGATTGTATTATATTGTTAGTTTTGTTACTTTGTTGTTAACCGTAATTAGCTTAAATTATATGAGTGGCGGAGTTGCTGCTAATACAGGCATTACTTACTTAAAAGTCTCCATTACATTAAATACTAGCAGTCACGCGGGGCTTCGCTCCCGTGGATTGTATCACGATGAAAAAATAACCCGCCTTCTTTTGCAGTTGAGTAAAAAGTAGCCGTACCTTCCTCAAGCTACTTCCATACTAAAGAACAAAGACGGATCCTGGCCTACACAACTTTTAAATTTAAAATGGCTCGGCCATTTATCTTTAATGTATAAGAATCTATACAATAAAATCTAAACTATAAGTTTGTATTTAATTTCTTTCGAGAAGTTCTCCATTAGAATTGATTTATTAATAAACAAATAGCTGACCGGAAATTGTCGAAAAAAGGTTGAATTGTCAGTATGCTGCAATTAAACTTATTAATCAGTTTTTATTTCATATCTTTTATTGTTTTATGCATTCTTTTCTATACTAAAAATAGTAACAATATGTGGTGAACAATAATCGCATTTGATTACATAAAAAGTCTGAAATAATATTTTAATTATTGAGAATAAAAACTCTATTCTATTTTTATACATGGCAAGCAAAGGCGATGTTGACTATTCTACCAAATAAAAACTCGAAAAAGTGTCAAAAGTGACACAAAGGGAATTGATTGACATTACAAACACAAACAGTTGTTGTCAGGGGAGTGAAACTCCCGAAGAAACTTCAGACACAAAATTTGCCAAAAAAACTAGTGACATCTTATGTCTGGGGTCAACTTAGTTTTGTACGTAATGCGTTTGTTTCGCTAATAGATGGCAGCAGCTACGATATATTTATACATATATGATAATCAAAATTAATAAAAAAATATTATTTGTATCGAAAAATTCATAAAACATTATTTAATGTATTTAGGCACTTAATTCATTAAATCACTAAATTAAATGGCATTATAATTTTACTGCATCATAGACTCTATACACCTCGCTTGTTTATGAAAAACAAAGAAAAATATAAAACTGTCAAAAACAGTTTAACAAATTTCGATTAATTAATAAATTAACAGAAAAACATGTGATGAGTAATAAAATCCCTAAAATGAAGGTAAAATATGCAGCACAAGTGCTCAGCCAGAGGGTGTCTAGCGCTTTACGTTTTTTATCGAGTTAGTATGTTTATAATTTCACATATTTGCATCATTATTGTTACCTAGCAAATTTTGCAAATGTTATTAACCAACGTTAATATTTTGTTTCAGAACACAACATTCTGCCCGAAGAGTGCAGAGATTTCCTGTTATTATTTGATAAGCTCTTCGAATCATTTAATGGTCATTCTTACAAGGGGTCATCAAAAATATATAAGTAGTGCTTAAAAAATAACTCGCTCCATTTCCAATTGTGGTATGATTTGTTGCCTATTTTAGACTTAATTAAATTTGAATCAGTAGTTCGAAAAAATGATTTCATGTTGATTAAGTATGAATCGATTCCACCGGTAAAAAATTGGATACATAATATAAAAACATTTATTGAATTATGGCAATATTTAAATGTAAATTATGGTGTGAAAAATCTATTAACTAGAAATTTTAAGCAGGATCCTTAGAATTTTTTTGTGCTGTTAGGAGTAATGGTGTGCGTAATATTAATCCCAATTGTAATCAGTTCATGTGTGCGTATAAAACTTTGCTGATTAATAATTTTAATTCTGTACATTCTGTAAGAGCTAATTGTGAGAACGATTGTAATAAATTATTTCAATCAATGGTAAATCTGCTTGGTAATAAATCTAATTATAAAGAGAATAATGATATTGATGCTTTATTAACTTCAATGAGCAATTATTATGAAAAATAATGTTTCGTTGATTTATAATGAATCAAAAAAAAATCACTAATATAAAAAATAATTAAATCCATCTTCACCGTGTTTTAATTTTTGCCAGCCTCTAAAATCTTTTTGGAAGTACTAGATTGATTGAAATAAATATTCTAAAATCAAAGATTTAATCTTTTGTCGATTAGAATATTTATTTCAATCAATCTAGTACTTTTAAAATCTTTAAAATAAGAAAATATTTTTAAATTGTCAGGTAGACGCCACCTATCGGATTTTTTCGGTATTAAACTACCGTTACGCTACCTGGCGATCAGGGTAAAAAACTCAATTTTCGAATCATAGAGTGGCGCATCTATCTCGTATTTATATGTATCATCTATGGTTGTTGTAAAACATAGTGTATTACATTCTCTTTGAGTTGTTGTTGTCGGTGATATTGCGAAGTGCATGCGTTTACGTTTCCTTCTCTGTTTTTTGAGACTCTTTTGCTTTTCGAAGTGTTGAAGTACATCCATTATTGTGACCATGTCTAACCAACAACGTTGCACTAATTGTGGATTGAATGTTTTCCGAATGTGGAGGTATTTAGTAGAATGCGAAGAAGTTCGTTCACTGTAACAGCAGTGGACCTCTATTCTCGAAGTAAAGTACTTTTATTTAATTAGACAGAAGTAATTACTTTAGTGCTAAATGTTAGCGTGTACAAACATGTATAGAGATCGTAAAATTGTAATAACCTCAAAATTCCATATTTGTATTTATGCTAGTATTTTTTGTCAGAAGTTCTATACAATATTAAATGCTAAGAAACAGTTCTTAGTATTGAACTACACACAATAAAATTATTTTCATCACTAGCCATGAGAATTTTATGTTGAGCCAAAGTTACTATGGACACTCAGCATTGCTCTTTCATCCAAATTCACCCAGTGCGTTCGAAGATTAGCGAACTAACTTTCCGCTTTATAATAAATTATACAATGCGGTCTATTTGACCCAAAGGTTGACTGGTAGAGACTGCCTTGCTGCATTAAATCCGCTTTATTGTACACTAGCAGTTGCTCGCGACTTCGTTCGCGTGGGAAGTTTTTCCCGTGTAAATCCCGATCCCGTGGGAATTTCGCAAAATCCCGTCTTAGCGACCATCTAAAAGGAACCCAACTTCTTGCATGTACGCTTTCACGTCGCCAGAACGGTGCGGGCGAGCATTGTTGTCCATAAAAATGGAATCTTCCCCAAGTGCAGTCAATGTGGGTTGTGCATATGGAATTAGGACTTCCATTATGTACCGGTGTGCATTTAATGTTCCATTTTCTATGAAAACTAACTCCGTACGCTCCGTCGAATTAATTGCTGCCCAAAACATAACGGAGCCTCCGCCATAAGGAGTGATTTCTTCGAAACACACTTCCGCATAGCGTTCCCGTGGTCTTCGTAGCACTCGCCGGCGTCGGTCCTCTCCAAACAAAGAGATTGTAGCTTCATCAGAAAACAATACTTTATTCCAGTCCTCCAGAGTCCATGAAGCACAGTTCCGAGTAAACTGAAGTCGAGCAACACGGTGCTCACGGAGTAATTTAGGGCCCCGAGCTGGGCGGTAACTCCTGATATTGGCAGCCAAAAGCCTCCTCCTGACCGTCCACAAGCTAACTTCTACTCTTCTTACTTCTTCAAGGCTCTTCTTCAGGTCCACACTTGACGCTTTACGATTCCGCAACGCCTGACTCACCAAAAGCGGTCATCTCTTGGTTCTGTGCATCGTTTTCTCCCCGAACCGGGTCTTCTTTTGACCGAACCGGTCTCTTGATACCGTTGCCAAGTCCTCTGGACAGTTGAACGACTCACATTTAGCCGCTGAGACACGTAAGTTTGCGAACAACCTTCTTCAAGTAGGGCTATAATTTTACCGGCCCTTATCGCTTTATCACTCATATCAAAAAGTGGTATTTAATGTAAAAAGAAAGATTAAATTGTTTAATTTGCAGAAAATATCCAAAAAGTTTTAAAATATCGTAATCAGTTAAAAATCGTTTCAGCAATTCGCGCCATTAGTAAAGCAATTTTAGAATAATCCACAATAATCATTATTTTTCTTTTATTAATTTCAAATTTTAAATTTGGAACGTAAAGAATCATGCCAGGATGCTTCAAATAACATGCCAATACATCGTCAAATTAATCTATTTCTTGTTCTTCTTCATTGAAGTAGAGAAAAAAATCTAAAGTGCCCGTTTTTTTGCAAAAGAATTTATTAGTGAGCCGGATAATACTGAATTAGGCTCAGAAAGATCTGTTTCAATAGCGACGAAAACAAAAGATCCCGATATTTTAAAGACACCCAGTGCATACTTAGAAATTTTTTAAAATATATAGCGTTTAGATGATCCCGATTGGACAAACGTGAGATACTCCGAAGTACAAAAAATTATAGACATACCCTCCGGCTTTACGGAACTTGATGCAAATGATGAAGTAAAACGTTATGACACCTCGCGCTCATTAATTAATGTGGAAAAAGCCTTTGCTTCTTTGACCTTTGCCCTTATTAAGCAAAAGGAACAGCTGCAAACCAAGCTTCGTTCTTTTTTAAGTTGGACGAGACAATCAGATAGCGTGAACCCTGACACAATTAGCGATAAAATAACGAATATTTCTGTAAATGGTGTATATGCTAGAATTACGAGGGATACTTTACAGATGATTTGCGGGCATCGCGCAGAATGTATTCAACAGCGAAGGGAAACTATTTTGGCTGGTGTTAAGGACCCACTGCACAAGAGTTTAATGAGAAAAATCTCGCCATCCTGTCATAATCTTTTCGGTGCTGAGTAACTTACTTCTACATTAGAAAAATCGGGAGGCGGGAGGCGTGAATAAAATGTTTTGGGTTCATGACAAGGGTCGCGCTTCTGCACCGCAGACCGATCCAAGCTCACCCACGACTCAGCGCAAGTTATTACTTCCGAGTCAGAGAAAGGTGACCTATAAACATATGAGACATGCTTCTTCCAGACCAAACAATACACCACCATAACAGCGGCAAGCCCTTTCGGGGCGGGGGTGGTGAGCAGTCCAATTATCGCAGACCTAATGAGGATTCAAATACCCACAAGCGCAAAGGCTCTCCCTCATCCCACCGGGATAGGATGGGAATTCACGCCGATTCTGACTCGACGAGTTCGTTTTGCGCCGGTCAACTGAAACACTTTCGTAACCGGTGGATAAAAATGGGCGCCCAGGATTATCCCGTTTGAACGAAAGCCTCCACTTCCCATTGCCAATCTAGGAAACGCAGTCCAAGCAACGCCTCATTCCCCAGAAATGGACCACATTATTCAAAAAATGTTATCAGAAGAAGTACTCACAGCAGTGCCACTGGCACAAAGTTTGATTTCACCGATGTTTCTGGTAGCTAAAGAGCACGCAAAATCCAGACCGATTTTCAATCTAAAAGCACTGAACCGATATGTCGATGCCTCCACCTTTCGACTGATCAACATTTTCAGAATCCTAGACTTCCTTCAACCATACGATTGGATGGTGAAGCTAGACTTATCCCAAGCATATTTCCACCTAGCAATATCAGAATCCCACAGAAGGTACTTACGTCATGTTTACCAAGGTCAATTATTTCAAATGACCGTTGCCTCTTTGAGCAATTGGATTGCCCAAATCCTTCGAGACCGTGGAATGCGAGTGGTTGTTTATTTAGACGATTATCTCCTAGTCAATCAAAATTACGATACTCTGGTGAGCCAAGACAAAATCACAATAGACACGCTAAAATACTTAGGATGAATAATAAACTACGAAAAGTCTATCCTACAACCAAGGCAAGCAATAGAGTATCTGGGCATTGTATGGAATCCGTGGAAGAATACAAAATCGCTTCTAACAAAGAAGTGTCAAAAAATGAGATCCATAAATAATAACTCGCTTGATATGCAATCGAAAAGCTTGCCTGAAAGAACTATAAAGCATCGTAGGAATGATGAACTTTTCAAGTTTTGTTATACCCCGGGGGCGGATAAATTTTCGTCAAATCCAAAGGCTATGCATAAACATGTTACACATGAAACCAACCATAAAGATTTCACTACCCGAAGTAGTTCAAGAGGACCTGGAATGGTGGCAAAAGTATCTCGAGACTGCGTCTCCGATTCATGCTCCCCATCCAACACACTACATTGTTACCGATGCATCAGACGATACCTGGGGTGCATACATAAACAACACCTATAATTCCAGCACTTGGAATGCAGAAGAAAATCTTCTTCATTGCAATCAAAAAGAGATGCTTGCGGTTCTAAACATTATCCAACATTGTGGCCGAAGCCAGTCTACACATTCAGTGCGACAACAAGACCGCGGTATCATATCTGAGGAACAAAGGCGGCACAAAATCTCTAGCGTTAATAGACCTGGCCTACCAGATTTTGAAGCTCATCGTTACATACAAGGTGCAACTCAGAATTTACCACATTCCAGGCATATACAACGTGGAAGCAGACAGACTATCTCGAATGCAGAGACTACCAGAGTGGCATCTACTATCTCAAGCTACGTCTCAAATTTTTGCCAAATGGGGAACCCCGGCGATAGACTTGTTCGCGTCTCAGCAAGCACATGTAGTCCCCAAGTACTGCACTCTGGACCACCAAGATCAGGAAGCCATGTTTCAAGATGCTTTCAGCCAGATCTGGGACTAGCCATTGGCATGGATTTTCCCGCCGCCATTCTTGATACCGAAAGTGCTGATCCACCTGAACAAGTGCCAAGGAATGTTTCTGATAGTGGCCCCGAAAAGGGACCATGTCTTTTGAAGACTGGACTTGAAGAATCAAGCAACAGACCGACCTTGGACGATCAGGCATCTGCACAAAGTGCTAGTAGACACCTCAACGAAAATGTTCGATTGTATTATATTGTTAGTTTTGTTACTTTGTTGTTAACCGTAATTAGCTTAAATTATATGAGTGGCGGAGTTGCTGCTAATACAGGCATTACTTACTTAAAAGTCTCCATTACATTAAATACTAGCAGTCACGCGGGGCTTCGCTCCCGTGGATTGTATCACGATGAAAAAATAACCCGCCTTCTTTTGCAGTTGAGTAAAAAGTAGCCGTACCTTCCTCAAGCTACTTCCATACTAAAGAACAAAGACGGATCCTGGCCTACACAACTTTTAAATTTAAAATGGCTCGGCCATTTATCTTTAATGTATAAGAATCTATACAATAAAATCTAAACTATAAGTTTGTATTTAATTTCTTTCGAGAAGTTCTCCATTAGAATTGATTTATTAATAAACAAATAGCTGACCGGAAATTGTCGAAAAAAGGTTGAATTGTCAGTATGCTGCAATTAAACTTATTAATCAGTTTTTATTTCATATCTTTTATTGTTTTATGCATTCTTTTCTATACTAAAAATAGTAACAATATGTGGTGAACAATAATCGCATTTGATTACATAAAAAGTCTGAAATAATATTTTAATTATTGAGAATAAAAACTCTATTCTATTTTTATACATGGCAAGCAAAGGCGATGTTGACTATTCTACCAAATAAAAACTCGAAAAAGTGTCAAAAGTGACACAAAGGGAATTGATTGACATTACAAACACAAACAGTTGTTGTCAGGGGAGTGAAACTCCCGAAGAAACTTCAGACACAAAATTTGCCAAAAAAACTAGTGACATCTTATGTCTGGGGTCAACTTAGTTTTGTACGTAATGCGTTTGTTTCGCTAATAGATGGCAGCAGCTACGATATATTTATACATATATGATAATCAAAATTAATAAAAAAATATTATTTGTATCGAAAAATTCATAAAACATTATTTAATGTATTTAGGCACTTAATTCATTAAATCACTAAATTAAATGGCATTATAATTTTACTGCATCATAGACTCTATACACCTCGCTTGTTTATGAAAAACAAAGAAAAATATAAAACTGTCAAAAACAGTTTAACAAATTTCGATTAATTAATAAATTAACAGAAAAACATGTGATGAGTAATAAAATCCCTAAAATGAAGGTAAAATATGCAGCACAAGTGCTCAGCCAGAGGGTGTCTAGCGCTTTACGTTTTTTATCGAGTTAGTATGTTTATAATTTCACATATTTGCATCATTATTGTTACCTAGCAAATTTTGCAAATGTTATTAACCAACGTTAATATTTTGTTTCAGAACACAACATTCTGCCCGAAGAGTGCAGAGATTTCCTGTTATTATTTGATAAGCTCTTCGAATCATTTAATGGTCATTCTTACAAGGGGTCATCAAAAATATATAAGTAGTGCTTAAAAAATAACTCGCTCCATTTCCAATTGTGGTATGATTTGTTGCCTATTTTAGACTTAATTAAATTTGAATCAGTAGTTCGAAAAAATGATTTCATGTTGATTAAGTATGAATCGATTCCACCGGTAAAAAATTGGATACATAATATAAAAACATTTATTGAATTATGGCAATATTTAAATGTAAATTATGGTGTGAAAAATCTATTAACTAGAAATTTTAAGCAGGATCCTTAGAATTTTTTTGTGCTGTTAGGAGTAATGGTGTGCGTAATATTAATCCCAATTGTAATCAGTTCATGTGTGCGTATAAAACTTTGCTGATTAATAATTTTAATTCTGTACATTCTGTAAGAGCTAATTGTGAGAACGATTGTAATAAATTATTTCAATCAATGGTAAATCTGCTTGGTAATAAATCTAATTATAAAGAGAATAATGATATTGATGCTTTATTAACTTCAATGAGCAATTATTATGAAAAATAATGTTTCGTTGATTTATAATGAATCAAAAAAAAATCACTAATATAAAAAATAATTAAATCCATCTTCACCGTGTTTTAATTTTTGCCAGCCTTTAAAATCTTTTTGGAAGTACTAGATTGATTGAAATAAATATTCTAAAATCAAAGATTTAATCTTTTGTCGATTAGAATATTTATTTCAATCAATCTAGTACTTTTAAAATCTTTAAAATAAGAAAATATTTTTAAATTGTCAGGTAGACGCCACCTATCGGATTTTTTCGGTATTAAACTACCGTTACGCTACCTGGCGATCAGGGTAAAAAACTCAATTTTCGAATCATAGAGTGGCGCATCTATCTCGTATTTATATGTATCATCTATGGTTGTTGTAAAACATAGTGTATTACATTCTCTTTGAGTTGTTGTTGTCGGTGATATTGCGAAGTGCATGCGTTTACGTTTCCTTCTCTGTTTTTTGAGACTCTTTTGCTTTTCGAAGTGTTGAAGTACATCCATTATTGTGACCATGTCTAACCAACAACGTTGCACTAATTGTGGATTGAATGTTTTCCGAATGTGGAGGTATTTAGTAGAATGCGAAGAAGTTCGTTCACTGTAACAGCAGTGGACCTCTATTCTCGAAGTAAAGTACTTTTATTTAATTAGACAGAAGTAATTACTTTAGTGCTAAATGTTAGCGTGTACAAACATGTATAGAGATCGTAAAATTGTAATAACCTCAAAATTCCATATTTGTATTTATGCTAGTATTTTTTGTCAGAAGTTCTATACAATATTAAATGCTAAGAAACAGTTCTTAGTATTGAACTACACACAATAAAATTATTTTCATCACTAGCCATGAGAATTTTATGTTGAGCCAAAGTTACTATGGACACTCAGCATTGCTCTTTCATCCAAATTCACCCAGTGCGTTCGAAGATTAGCGAACTAACTTTCCGCTTTATAATAAATTATACAATGCGGTCTATTTGACCCAAAGGTTGACTGGTAGAGACTGCCTTGCTGCATTAAATCCGCTTTATTGTACACTAGCAGTTGCTCGCGACTTCGTTCGCGTGGGAAGTTTTTCCCGTGTAAATCCCGATCCCGTGGGAATTTCGCAAAATCCCGTCTTAGCGACCATCTAAAAGGAACCCAACTTCTTGCATGTACGCTTTCACGTCGCCAGAACGGTGCGGGCGAGCATTGTTGTCCATAAAAATGGAATCTTCCCCAAGTGCAGTCAATGTGGGTTGTGCATATGGAATTAGGACTTCCATTATGTACCGGTGTGCATTTAATGTTCCATTTTCTATGAAAACTAACTCCGTACGCTCCGTCGAATTAATTGCTGCCCAAAACATAACGGAGCCTCCGCCATAAGGAGTGATTTCTTCGAAACACACTTCCGCATAGCGTTCCCGTGGTCTTCGTAGCACTCGCCGGCGTCGGTCCTCTCCAAACAAAGAGATTGTAGCTTCATCAGAAAACAATACTTTATTCCAGTCCTCCAGAGTCCATGAAGCACAGTTCCGAGTAAACTGAAGTCGAGCAACACGGTGCTCACGGAGTAATTTAGGGCCCCGAGCTGGGCGGTAACTCCTGATATTGGCAGCCAAAAGCCTCCTCCTGACCGTCCACAAGCTAACTTCTACTCTTCTTACTTCTTCAAGGCTCTTCTTCAGGTCCACACTTGACGCTTTACGATTCCGCAACGCCTGACTCACCAAAAGCGGTCATCTCTTGGTTCTGTGCATCGTTTTCTCCCCGAACCGGGTCTTCTTTTGACCGAACCGGTCTCTTGATACCGTTGCCAAGTCCTCTGGACAGTTGAACGACTCACATTTAGCCGCTGAGACACGTAAGTTTGCGAACAACCTTCTTCAAGTAGGGCTATAATTTTACCGGCCCTTATCGCTTTATCACTCATATCAAAAAGTGGTATTTAATGTAAAAAGAAAGATTAAATTGTTTAATTTGCAGAAAATATCCAAAAAGTTTTAAAATATCGTAATCAGTTAAAAATCGTTTCAGCAATTCGCGCCATTAGTAAAGCAATTTTAGAATAATCCACAATAATCATTATTTTTCTTTTATTAATTTCAAATTTTAAATTTGGAACGTAAAGAATCATGCCAGGATGCTTCAAATAACATGCCAATACATCGTCAAATTAATCTATTTCTTGTTCTTCTTCATTGAAGTAGAGAAAAAAATCTAAAGTGCCCGTTTTTTTGCAAAAGAATTTATTAGTGAGCCGGATAATACTGAATTAGGCTCAGAAAGATCTGTTTCAATAGCGACGAAAACAAAAGATCCCGATATTTTAAAGACACCCAGTGCATACTTAGAAATTTTTTAAAATATATAGCGTTTAGATTATCCCGATTGGACAAACGTGAGATACTCCGAAGTACAAAAAATTATAGACATACCCTCCGGCTTTACGGAACTTGATGCAAATGATGAAGTAAAACGTTATGACACCTCGCGCTCATTAATTAATGTGGAAAAAGCCTTTGCTTCTTTGACCTTTGCCCTTATTAAGCAAAAGGAACAGCTGCAAACCAAGCTTCGTTCTTTTTTAAGTTGGACGAGACAATCAGATAGCGTGAACCCTGACACAATTAGCGATAAAATAACGAATATTTCTGTAAATGGTGTATATGCTAGAATTACGAGGGATACTTTACAGATGATTTGCGGGCATCGCGCAGAATGTATTCAACAGCGAAGGGAAACTATTTTGGCTGGTGTTAAGGACCCACTGCACAAGAGTTTAATGAGAAAAATCTCGCCATCCTGTCATAATCTTTTCGGTGCTGAGTAACTTACTTCTACATTAGAAAAATCGGGAGGCGGGAGGCGTGAATAAAATGTTTTGGGTTCATGACAAGGGTCGCGCTTCTGCACCGCAGACCGATCCAAGCTCACCCACGACTCAGCGCAAGTTATTACTTCCGAGTCAGAGAAAGGTGACCTATAAACATATGAGACATGCTTCTTCCAGACCAAACAATACACCACCATAACAGCGGCAAGCCCTTTCGGGGCGGGGGTGGTGAGCAGTCCAATTATCGCAGACCTAATGAGGATTCAAATACCCACAAGCGCAAAGGCTCTCCCTCATCCCACCGGGATAGGATGGGAATTCACGCCGATTCTGACTCGACGAGTTCGTTTTGCGCCGGTCAACTGAAACACTTTCGTAACCGGTGGATAAAAATGGGCGCCCAGGATTATCCCGTTTGAACGAAAGCCTCCACTTCCCATTGCCAATCTAGGAAACGCAGTCCAAGCAACGCCTCATTCCCCAGAAATGGACCACATTATTCAAAAAATGTTATCAGAAGAAGTACTCACAGCAGTGCCACTGGCACAAAGTTTGATTTCACCGATGTTTCTGGTAGCTAAAGAGCACGCAAAATCCAGACCGATTTTCAATCTAAAAGCACTGAACCGATATGTCGATGCCTCCACCTTTCGACTGATCAACATTTTCAGAATCCTAGACTTCCTTCAACCATACGATTGGATGGTGAAGCTAGACTTATCCCAAGCATATTTCCACCTAGCAATATCAGAATCCCACAGAAGGTACTTACGTCATGTTTACCAAGGTCAATTATTTCAAATGACCGTTGCCTCTTTGAGCAATTGGATTGCCCAAATCCTTCGAGACCGTGGAATGCGAGTGGTTGTTTATTTAGACGATTATCTCCTAGTCAATCAAAATTACGATACTCTGGTGAGCCAAGACAAAATCACAATAGACACGCTAAAATACTTAGGATGAATAATAAACTACGAAAAGTCTATCCTACAACCAAGGCAAGCAATAGAGTATCTGGGCATTGTATGGAATCCGTGGAAGAATACAAAATCGCTTCTAACAAAGAAGTGTCAAAAAATGAGATCCATAAATAATAACTCGCTTGATATGCAATCGAAAAGCTTGCCTGAAAGAACTATAAAGCATCGTAGGAATGATGAACTTTTCAAGTTTTGTTATACCCCGGGGGCGGATAAATTTTCGTCAAATCCAAAGGCTATGCATAAACATGTTACACATGAAACCAACCATAAAGATTTCACTACCCGAAGTAGTTCAAGAGGACCTGGAATGGTGGCAAAAGTATCTCGAGACTGCGTCTCCGATTCATGCTCCCCATCCAACACACTACATTGTTACCGATGCATCAGACGATACCTGGGGTGCATACATAAACAACACCTATAATTCCAGCACTTGGAATGCAGAAGAAAATCTTCTTCATTGCAATCAAAAAGAGATGCTTGCGGTTCTAAACATTATCCAACATTGTGGCCGAAGCCAGTCTACACATTCAGTGCGACAACAAGACCGCGGTATCATATCTGAGGAACAAAGGCGGCACAAAATCTCTAGCGTTAATAGACCTGGCCTACCAGATTTTGAAGCTCATCGTTACATACAAGGTGCAACTCAGAATTTACCACATTCCAGGCATATACAACGTGGAAGCAGACAGACTATCTCGAATGCAGAGACTACCAGAGTGGCATCTACTATCTCAAGCTACGTCTCAAATTTTTGCCAAATGGGGAACCCCGGCGATAGACTTGTTCGCGTCTCAGCAAGCACATGTAGTCCCCAAGTACTGCACTCTGGACCACCAAGATCAGGAAGCCATGTTTCAAGATGCTTTCAGCCAGATCTGGGACTAGCCATTGGCATGGATTTTCCCGCCGCCATTCTTGATACCGAAAGTGCTGATCCACCTGAACAAGTGCCAAGGAATGTTTCTGATAGTGGCCCCGAAAAGGGACCATGTCTTTTGAAGACTGGACTTGAAGAAT
Source organism: Tholera decimalis (assembly GCA_943138885.2). Classification (NCBI taxonomy): domain Eukaryota; kingdom Metazoa; phylum Arthropoda; class Insecta; order Lepidoptera; family Noctuidae; genus Tholera; species Tholera decimalis. The sequence continues at coordinate 20,777,956 of OW964557.2, forward strand.
CAAGCAACAGACCGACCTTGGACGATCAGGCATCTGCACAAAGTGCTAGTAGACACCTCAACGAAAATGTTCGATTGTATTATATTGTTAGTTTTGTTACTTTGTTGTTAACCGTAATTAGCTTAAATTATATGAGTGGCGGAGTTGCTGCTAATACAGGCATTACTTACTTAAAAGTCTCCATTACATTAAATACTAGCAGTCACGCGGGGCTTCGCTCCCGTGGATTGTATCACGATGAAAAAATAACCCGCCTTCTTTTGCAGTTGAGTAAAAAGTAGCCGTACCTTCCTCAAGCTACTTCCATACTAAAGAACAAAGACGGATCCTGGCCTACACAACTTTTAAATTTAAAATGGCTCGGCCATTTATCTTTAATGTATAAGAATCTATACAATAAAATCTAAACTATAAGTTTGTATTTAATTTCTTTCGAGAAGTTCTCCATTAGAATTGATTTATTAATAAACAAATAGCTGACCGGAAATTGTCGAAAAAAGGTTGAATTGTCAGTATGCTGCAATTAAACTTATTAATCAGTTTTTATTTCATATCTTTTATTGTTTTATGCATTCTTTTCTATACTAAAAATAGTAACAATATGTGGTGAACAATAATCGCATTTGATTACATAAAAAGTCTGAAATAATATTTTAATTATTGAGAATAAAAACTCTATTCTATTTTTATACATGGCAAGCAAAGGCGATGTTGACTATTCTACCAAATAAAAACTCGAAAAAGTGTCAAAAGTGACACAAAGGGAATTGATTGACATTACAAACACAAACAGTTGTTGTCAGGGGAGTGAAACTCCCGAAGAAACTTCAGACACAAAATTTGCCAAAAAAACTAGTGACATCTTATGTCTGGGGTCAACTTAGTTTTGTACGTAATGCGTTTGTTTCGCTAATAGATGGCAGCAGCTACGATATATTTATACATATATGATAATCAAAATTAATAAAAAAATATTATTTGTATCGAAAAATTCATAAAACATTATTTAATGTATTTAGGCACTTAATTCATTAAATGGCATTATAATTTTACTGCATCATAGACTCTATACACCTCGCTTGTTTATGAAAAACAAAGAAAAATATAAAACTGTCAAAAACAGTTTAACAAATTTCGATTAATTAATAAATTAACAGAAAAACATGTGATGAGTAATAAAATCCCTAAAATGAAGGTAAAATATGCAGCACAAGTGCTCAGCCAGAGGGTGTCTAGCGCTTTACGTTTTTTATCGAGTTAGTATGTTTATAATTTCACATATTTGCATCATTATTGTTACCTAGCAAATTTTGCAAATGTTATTAACCAACGTTAATATTTTGTTTCAGAACACAACATTCTGCCCGAAGAGTGCAGAGATTTCCTGTTATTATTTGATAAGCTCTTCGAATCATTTAATGGTCATTCTTACAAGGGGTCATCAAAAATATATAAGTAGTGCTTAAAAAATAACTCGCTCCATTTCCAATTGTGGTATGATTTGTTGCCTATTTTAGACTTAATTAAATTTGAATCAGTAGTTCGAAAAAATGATTTCATGTTGATTAAGTATGAATCGATTCCACCGGTAAAAAATTGGATACATAATATAAAAACATTTATTGAATTATGGCAATATTTAAATGTAAATTATGGTGTGAAAAATCTATTAACTAGAAATTTTAAGCAGGATCCTTAGAATTTTTTTGTGCTGTTAGGAGTAATGGTGTGCGTAATATTAATCCCAATTGTAATCAGTTCATGTGTGCGTATAAAACTTTGCTGATTAATAATTTTAATTCTGTACATTCTGTAAGAGCTAATTGTGAGAACGATTGTAATAAATTATTTCAATCAATGGTAAATCTGCTTGGTAATAAATCTAATTATAAAGAGAATAATGATATTGATGCTTTATTAACTTCAATGAGCAATTATTATGAAAAATAATGTTTCGTTGATTTATAATGAATCAAAAAAAAATCACTAATATAAAAAATAATTAAATCCATCTTCACCGTGTTTTAATTTTTGCCAGCCTTTAAAATCTTTTTGGAAGTACTAGATTGATTGAAATAAATATTCTAAAATCAAAGATTTAATCTTTTGTCGATTAGAATATTTATTTCAATCAATCTAGTACTTTTAAAATCTTTAAAATAAGAAAATATTTTTAAATTGTCAGGTAGACGCCACCTATCGGATTTTTTCGGTATTAAACTACCGTTACGCTACCTGGCGATCAGGGTAAAAAACTCAATTTTCGAATCATAGAGTGGCGCATCTATCTCGTATTTATATGTATCATCTATGGTTGTTGTAAAACATAGTGTATTACATTCTCTTTGAGTTGTTGTTGTCGGTGATATTGCGAAGTGCATGCGTTTACGTTTCCTTCTCTGTTTTTTGAGACTCTTTTGCTTTTCGAAGTGTTGAAGTACATCCATTATTGTGACCATGTCTAACCAACAACGTTGCACTAATTGTGGATTGAATGTTTTCCGAATGTGGAGGTATTTAGTAGAATGCGAAGAAGTTCGTTCACTGTAACAGCAGTGGACCTCTATTCTCGAAGTAAAGTACTTTTATTTAATTAGACAGAAGTAATTACTTTAGTGCTAAATGTTAGCGTGTACAAACATGTATAGAGATCGTAAAATTGTAATAACCTCAAAATTCCATATTTGTATTTATGCTAGTATTTTTTGTCAGAAGTTCTATACAATATTAAATGCTAAGAAACAGTTCTTAGTATTGAACTACACACAATAAAATTATTTTCATCACTAGCCATGAGAATTTTATGTTGAGCCAAAGTTACTATGGACACTCAGCATTGCTCTTTCATCCAAATTCACCCAGTGCGTTCGAAGATTAGCGAACTAACTTTCCGCTTTATAATAAATTATACAATGCGGTCTATTTGACCCAAAGGTTGACTGGTAGAGACTGCCTTGCTGCATTAAATCCGCTTTATTGTACACTAGCAGTTGCTCGCGACTTCGTTCGCGTGGGAAGTTTTTCCCGTGTAAATCCCGATCCCGTGGGAATTTCGCAAAATCCCGTCTTAGCGACCATCTAAAAGGAACCCAACTTCTTGCATGTACGCTTTCACGTCGCCAGAACGGTGCGGGCGAGCATTGTTGTCCATAAAAATGGAATCTTCCCCAAGTGCAGTCAATGTGGGTTGTGCATATGGAATTAGGACTTCCATTATGTACCGGTGTGCATTTAATGTTCCATTTTCTATGAAAACTAACTCCGTACGCTCCGTCGAATTAATTGCTGCCCAAAACATAACGGAGCCTCCGCCATAAGGAGTGATTTCTTCGAAACACACTTCCGCATAGCGTTCCCGTGGTCTTCGTAGCACTCGCCGGCGTCGGTCCTCTCCAAACAAAGAGATTGTAGCTTCATCAGAAAACAATACTTTATTCCAGTCCTCCAGAGTCCATGAAGCACAGTTCCGAGTAAACTGAAGTCGAGCAACACGGTGCTCACGGAGTAATTTAGGGCCCCGAGCTGGGCGGTAACTCCTGATATTGGCAGCCAAAAGCCTCCTCCTGACCGTCCACAAGCTAACTTCTACTCTTCTTACTTCTTCAAGGCTCTTCTTCAGGTCCACACTTGACGCTTTACGATTCCGCAACGCCTGACTCACCAAAAGCGGTCATCTCTTGGTTCTGTGCATCGTTTTCTCCCCGAACCGGGTCTTCTTTTGACCGAACCGGTCTCTTGATACCGTTGCCAAGTCCTCTGGACAGTTGAACGACTCACATTTAGCCGCTGAGACACGTAAGTTTGCGAACAACCTTCTTCAAGTAGGGCTATAATTTTACCGGCCCTTATCGCTTTATCACTCATATCAAAAAGTGGTATTTAATGTAAAAAGAAAGATTAAATTGTTTAATTTGCAGAAAATATCCAAAAAGTTTTAAAATATCGTAATCAGTTAAAAATCGTTTCAGCAATTCGCGCCATTAGTAAAGCAATTTTAGAATAATCCACAATAATCATTATTTTTCTTTTATTAATTTCAAATTTTAAATTTGGAACGTAAAGAATCATGCCAGGATGCTTCAAATAACATGCCAATACATCGTCAAATTAATCTATTTCTTGTTCTTCTTCATTGAAGTAGAGAAAAAAAATCTAAAGTGCCCGTTTTTTTGCAAAAGAATTTATTAGTGAGCCGGATAATACTGAATTAGGCTCAGAAAGATCTGTTTCAATAGCGACGAAAACAAAAGATCCCGATATTTTAAAGACACCCAGTGCATACTTAGAAATTTTTTTAAATATATAGCGTTTAGATGATCCCGATTGGACAAACGTGAGATACTCCGAAGTACAAAAAATTATAGACATACCCTCCGGCTTTACGGAACTTGATGCAAATGATGAAGTAAAACGTTATGACACCTCGCGCTCATTAATTAATGTGGAAAAAGCCTTTGCTTCTTTGACCTTTGCCCTTATTAAGCAAAAGGAACAGCTGCAAACCAAGCTTCGTTCTTTTTTAAGTTGGACGAGACAATCAGATAGCGTGAACCCTGACACAATTAGCGATAAAATAACGAATATTTCTGTAAATGGTGTATATGCTAGAATTACGAGGGATACTTTACAGATGATTTGCGGGCATCGCGCAGAATGTATTCAACAGCGAAGGGAAACTATTTTGGCTGGTGTTAAGGACCCACTGCACAAGAGTTTAATGAGAAAAATCTCGCCATCCTGTCATAATCTTTTCGGTGCTGAGTAACTTACTTCTACATTAGAAAAATCGGGAGGCGGGAGGCGTGAATAAAATGTTTTGGGTTCATGACAAGGGTCGCGCTTCTGCACCGCAGACCGATCCAAGCTCACCCACGACTCAGCGCAAGTTATTACTTCCGAGTCAGAGAAAGGTGACCTATAAACATATGAGACATGCTTCTTCCAGACCAAACAATACACCACCATAACAGCGGCAAGCCCTTTCGGGGCGGGGGTGGTGAGCAGTCCAATTATCGCAGACCTAATGAGGATTCAAATACCCACAAGCGCAAAGGCTCTCCCTCATCCCACCGGGATAGGATGGGAATTCACGCCGATTCTGACTCGACGAGTTCGTTTTGCGCCGGTCAACTGAAACACTTTCGTAACCGGTGGATAAAAATGGGCGCCCAGGATTATCCCGTTTGAACGAAAGCCTCCACTTCCCATTGCCAATCTAGGAAACGCAGTCCAAGCAACGCCTCATTCCCCAGAAATGGACCACATTATTCAAAAAATGTTATCAGAAGAAGTACTCACAGCAGTGCCACTGGCACAAAGTTTGATTTCACCGATGTTTCTGGTAGCTAAAGAGCACGCAAAATCCAGACCGATTTTCAATCTAAAAGCACTGAACCGATATGTCGATGCCTCCACCTTTCGACTGATCAAAATTTTCAGAATCCTAGACTTCCTTCAACCATACGATTGGATGGTGAAGCTAGACTTATCCCAAGCATATTTCCACCTAGCAATATCAGAATCCCACAGAAGGTACTTACGTCATGTTTACCAAGGTCAATTATTTCAAATGACCGTTGCCTCTTTGAGCAATTGGATTGCCCAAATCCTTCGAGACCGTGGAATGCGAGTGGTTGTTTATTTAGACGATTATCTCCTAGTCAATCAAAATTACGATACTCTGGTGAGCCAAGACAAAATCACAATAGACACGCTAAAATACTTAGGATGAATAATAAACTACGAAAAGTCTATCCTACAACCAAGGCAAGCAATAGAGTATCTGGGCATTGTATGGAATCCGTGGAAGAATACAAAATCGCTTCTAACAAAGAAGTGTCAAAAAATGAGATCCATAAATAATAACTCGCTTGATATGCAATCGAAAAGCTTGCCTGAAAGAACTATAAAGCATCGTAGGAATGATGAACTTTTCAAGTTTTGTTATACCCCGGGGGCGGATAAATTTTCGTCAAATCCAAAGGCTATGCATAAACATGTTACACATGAAACCAACCATAAAGATTTCACTACCCGAAGTAGTTCAAGAGGACCTGGAATGGTGGCAAAAGTATCTCGAGACTGCGTCTCCGATTCATGCTCCCCATCCAACACACTACATTGTTACCGATGCATCAGACGATACCTGGGGTGCATACATAAACAACACCTATAATTCCAGCACTTGGAATGCAGAAGAAAATCTTCTTCATTGCAATCAAAAAGAGATGCTTGCGGTTCTAAACATTATCCAACATTGTGGCCGAAGCCAGTCTACACATTCAGTGCGACAACAAGACCGCGGTATCATATCTGAGGAACAAAGGCGGCACAAAATCTCTAGCGTTAATAGACCTGGCCTACCAGATTTTGAAGCTCATCGTTACATACAAGGTGCAACTCAGAATTTACCACATTCCAGGCATATACAACGTGGAAGCAGACAGACTATCTCGAATGCAGAGACTACCAGAGTGGCATCTACTATCTCAAGCTACGTCTCAAATTTTTGCCAAATGGGGAACCCCGGCGATAGACTTGTTCGCGTCTCAGCAAGCACATGTAGTCCCCAAGTACTGCACTCTGGACCACCAAGATCAGGAAGCCATGTTTCAAGATGCTTTCAGCCAGATCTGGGACTAGCCATTGGCATGGATTTTCCCGCCGCCATTCTTGATACCGAAAGTGCTGATCCACCTGAACAAGTGCCAAGGAATGTTTCTGATAGTGGCCCCGAAAAGGGACCATGTCTTTTGAAGACTGGACTTGAAGAATCAAGCAACAGACCGACCTTGGACGATCAGGCATCTGCACAAAGTGCTAGTAGACACCTCAACGAAAATGTTCGATTGTATTATATTGTTAGTTTTGTTACTTTGTTGTTAACCGTAATTAGCTTAAATTATATGAGTGGCGGAGTTGCTGCTAATACAGGCATTACTTACTTAAAAGTCTCCATTACATTAAATACTAGCAGTCACGCGGGGCTTCGCTCCCGTGGATTGTATCACGATGAAAAAATAACCCGCCTTCTTTTGCAGTTGAGTAAAAAGTAGCCGTACCTTCCTCAAGCTACTTCCATACTAAAGAACAAAGACGGATCCTGGCCTACACAACTTTTAAATTTAAAATGGCTCGGCCATTTATCTTTAATGTATAAGAATCTATACAATAAAATCTAAACTATAAGTTTGTATTTAATTTCTTTCGAGAAGTTCTCCATTAGAATTGATTTATTAATAAACAAATAGCTGACCGGAAATTGTCGAAAAAAGGTTGAATTGTCAGTATGCTGCAATTAAACTTATTAATCAGTTTTTATTTCATATCTTTTATTGTTTTATGCATTCTTTTCTATACTAAAAATAGTAACAATATGTGGTGAACAATAATCGCATTTGATTACATAAAAAGTCTGAAATAATATTTTAATTATTGAGAATAAAAACTCTATTCTATTTTTATACATGGCAAGCAAAGGCGATGTTGACTATTCTACCAAATAAAAACTCGAAAAAGTGTCAAAAGTGACACAAAGGGAATTGATTGACATTACAAACACAAACAGTTGTTGTCAGGGGAGTGAAACTCCCGAAGAAACTTCAGACACAAAATTTGCCAAAAAAAACTAGTGACATCTTATGTCTGGGGTCAACTTAGTTTTGTACGTAATGCGTTTGTTTCGCTAATAGATGGCAGCAGCTACGATATATTTATACATATATGATAATCAAAATTAATAAAAAAATATTATTTGTATCGAAAAATTCATAAAACATTATTTAATGTATTTAGGCACTTAATTCATTAAATGGCATTATAATTTTACTGCATCATAGACTCTATACACCTCGCTTGTTTATGAAAAACAAAGAAAAATATAAAACTGTCAAAAACAGTTTAACAAATTTCGATTAATTAATAAATTAACAGAAAAACATGTGATGAGTAATAAAATCCCTAAAATGAAGGTAAAATATGCAGCACAAGTGCTCAGCCAGAGGGTGTCTAGCGCTTTACGTTTTTTATCGAGTTAGTATGTTTATAATTTCACATATTTGCATCATTATTGTTACCTAGCAAATTTTGCAAATGTTATTAACCAACGTTAATATTTTGTTTCAGAACACAACATTCTGCCCGAAGAGTGCAGAGATTTCCTGTTATTATTTGATAAGCTCTTCGAATCATTTAATGGTCATTCTTACAAGGGGTCATCAAAAATATATAAGTAGTGCTTAAAAAATAACTCGCTCCATTTCCAATTGTGGTATGATTTGTTGCCTATTTTAGACTTAATTAAATTTGAATCAGTAGTTCGAAAAAATGATTTCATGTTGATTAAGTATGAATCGATTCCACCGGTAAAAAATTGGATACATAATATAAAAACATTTATTGAATTATGGCAATATTTAAATGTAAATTATGGTGTGAAAAATCTATTAACTAGAAATTTTAAGCAGGATCCTTAGAATTTTTTTGTGCTGTTAGGAGTAATGGTGTGCGTAATATTAATCCCAATTGTAATCAGTTCATGTGTGCGTATAAAACTTTGCTGATTAATAATTTTAATTCTGTACATTCTGTAAGAGCTAATTGTGAGAACGATTGTAATAAATTATTTCAATCAATGGTAAATCTGCTTGGTAATAAATCTAATTATAAAGAGAATAATGATATTGATGCTTTATTAACTTCAATGAGCAATTATTATGAAAAATAATGTTTCGTTGATTTATAATGAATCAAAAAAAAATCACTAATATAAAAAATAATTAAATCCATCTTCACCGTGTTTTAATTTTTGCCAGCCTCTAAAATCTTTTTGGAAGTACTAGATTGATTGAAATAAATATTCTAAAATCAAAGATTTAATCTTTTGTCGATTAGAATATTTATTTCAATCAATCTAGTACTTTTAAAATCTTTAAAATAAGAAAATATTTTTAAATTGTCAGGTAGACGCCACCTATCGGATTTTTTCGGTATTAAACTACCGTTACGCTACCTGGCGATCAGGGTAAAAAACTCAATTTTCGAATCATAGAGTGGCGCATCTATCTCGTATTTATATGTATCATCTATGGTTGTTGTAAAACATAGTGTATTACATTCTCTTTGAGTTGTTGTTGTCGGTGATATTGCGAAGTGCATGCGTTTACGTTTCCTTCTCTGTTTTTTGAGACTCTTTTGCTTTTCGAAGTGTTGAAGTACATCCATTATTGTGACCATGTCTAACCAACAACGTTGCACTAATTGTGGATTGAATGTTTTCCGAATGTGGAGGTATTTAGTAGAATGCGAAGAAGTTCGTTCACTGTAACAGCAGTGGACCTCTATTCTCGAAGTAAAGTACTTTTATTTAATTAGACAGAAGTAATTACTTTAGTGCTAAATGTTAGCGTGTACAAACATGTATAGAGATCGTAAAATTGTAATAACCTCAAAATTCCATATTTGTATTTATGCTAGTATTTTTTGTCAGAAGTTCTATACAATATTAAATGCTAAGAAACAGTTCTTAGTATTGAACTACACACAATAAAATTATTTTCATCACTAGCCATGAGAATTTTATGTTGAGCCAAAGTTACTATGGACACTCAGCATTGCTCTTTCATCCAAATTCACCCAGTGCGTTCGAAGATTAGCGAACTAACTTTCCGCTTTATAATAAATTATACAATGCGGTCTATTTGACCCAAAGGTTGACTGGTAGAGACTGCCTTGCTGCATTAAATCCGCTTTATTGTACACTAGCAGTTGCTCGCGACTTCGTTCGCGTGGGAAGTTTTTCCCGTGTAAATCCCGATCCCGTGGGAATTTCGCAAAATCCCGTCTTAGCGACCATCTAAAAGGAACCCAACTTCTTGCATGTACGCTTTCACGTCGCCAGAACGGTGCGGGCGAGCATTGTTGTCCATAAAAATGGAATCTTCCCCAAGTGCAGTCAATGTGGGTTGTGCATATGGAATTAGGACTTCCATTATGTACCGGTGTGCATTTAATGTTCCATTTTCTATGAAAACTAACTCCGTACGCTCCGTCGAATTAATTGCTGCCCAAAACATAACGGAGCCTCCGCCATAAGGAGTGATTTCTTCGAAACACACTTCCGCATAGCGTTCCCGTGGTCTTCGTAGCACTCGCCGGCGTCGGTCCTCTCCAAACAAAGAGATTGTAGCTTCATCAGAAAACAATACTTTATTCCAGTCCTCCAGAGTCCATGAAGCACAGTTCCGAGTAAACTGAAGTCGAGCAACACGGTGCTCACGGAGTAATTTAGGGCCCCGAGCTGGGCGGTAACTCCTGATATTGGCAGCCAAAAGCCTCCTCCTGACCGTCCACAAGCTAACTTCTACTCTTCTTACTTCTTCAAGGCTCTTCTTCAGGTCCACACTTGACGCTTTACGATTCCGCAACGCCTGACTCACCAAAAGCGGTCATCTCTTGGTTCTGTGCATCGTTTTCTCCCCGAACCGGGTCTTCTTTTGACCGAACCGGTCTCTTGATACCGTTGCCAAGTCCTCTGGACAGTTGAACGACTCACATTTAGCCGCTGAGACACGTAAGTTTGCGAACAACCTTCTTCAAGTAGGGCTATAATTTTACCGGCCCTTATCGCTTTATCACTCATATCAAAAAGTGGTATTTAATGTAAAAAGAAAGATTAAATTGTTTAATTTGCAGAAAATATCCAAAAAGTTTTAAAATATCGTAATCAGTTAAAAATCGTTTCAGCAATTCGCGCCATTAGTAAAGCAATTTTAGAATAATCCACAATAATCATTATTTTTCTTTTATTAATTTCAAATTTTAAATTTGGAACGTAAAGAATCATGCCAGGATGCTTCAAATAACATGCCAATACATCGTCAAATTAATCTATTTCTTGTTCTTCTTCATTGAAGTAGAGAAAAAAATCTAAAGTGCCCGTTTTTTTGCAAAAGAATTTATTAGTGAGCCGGATAATACTGAATTAGGCTCAGAAAGATCTGTTTCAATAGCGACGAAAACAAAAGATCCCGATATTTTAAAGACACCCAGTGCATACTTAGAAATTTTTTAAAATATATAGCGTTTAGATGATCCCGATTGGACAAACGTGAGATACTCCGAAGTACAAAAAATTATAGACATACCCTCCGGCTTTACGGAACTTGATGCAAATGATGAAGTAAAACGTTATGACACCTCGCGCTCATTAATTAATGTGGAAAAAGCCTTTGCTTCTTTGACCTTTGCCCTTATTAAGCAAAAGGAACAGCTGCAAACCAAGCTTCGTTCTTTTTTAAGTTGGACGAGACAATCAGATAGCGTGAACCCTGACACAATTAGCGATAAAATAACGAATATTTCTGTAAATGGTGTATATGCTAGAATTACGAGGGATACTTTACAGATGATTTGCGGGCATCGCGCAGAATGTATTCAACAGCGAAGGGAAACTATTTTGGCTGGTGTTAAGGACCCACTGCACAAGAGTTTAATGAGAAAAATCTCGCCATCCTGTCATAATCTTTTCGGTGCTGAGTAACTTACTTCTACATTAGAAAAATCGGGAGGCGGGAGGCGTGAATAAAATGTTTTGGGTTCATGACAAGGGTCGCGCTTCTGCACCGCAGACCGATCCAAGCTCACCCACGACTCAGCGCAAGTTATTACTTCCGAGTCAGAGAAAGGTGACCTATAAACATATGAGACATGCTTCTTCCAGACCAAACAATACACCACCATAACAGCGGCAAGCCCTTTCGGGGCGGGGGTGGTGAGCAGTCCAATTATCGCAGACCTAATGAGGATTCAAATACCCACAAGCGCAAAGGCTCTCCCTCATCCCACCGGGATAGGATGGGAATTCACGCCGATTCTGACTCGACGAGTTCGTTTTGCGCCGGTCAACTGAAACACTTTCGTAACCGGTGGATAAAAATGGGCGCCCAGGATTATCCCGTTTGAACGAAAGCCTCCACTTCCCATTGCCAATCTAGGAAACGCAGTCCAAGCAACGCCTCATTCCCCAGAAATGGACCACATTATTCAAAAAATGTTATCAGAAGAAGTACTCACAGCAGTGCCACTGGCACAAAGTTTGATTTCACCGATGTTTCTGGTAGCTAAAGAGCACGCAAAATCCAGACCGATTTTCAATCTAAAAGCACTGAACCGATATGTCGATGCCTCCACCTTTCGACTGATCAACATTTTCAGAATCCTAGACTTCCTTCAACCATACGATTGGATGGTGAAGCTAGACTTATCCCAAGCATATTTCCACCTAGCAATATCAGAATCCCACAGAAGGTACTTACGTCATGTTTACCAAGGTCAATTATTTCAAATGACCGTTGCCTCTTTGAGCAATTGGATTGCCCAAATCCTTCGAGACCGTGGAATGCGAGTGGTTGTTTATTTAGACGATTATCTCCTAGTCAATCAAAATTACGATACTCTGGTGAGCCAAGACAAAATCACAATAGACACGCTAAAATACTTAGGATGAATAATAAACTACGAAAAGTCTATCCTACAACCAAGGCAAGCAATAGAGTATCTGGGCATTGTATGGAATCCGTGGAAGAATACAAAATCGCTTCTAACAAAGAAGTGTCAAAAAATGAGATCCATAAATAATAACTCGCTTGATATGCAATCGAAAAGCTTGCCTGAAAGAACTATAAAGCATCGTAGGAATGATGAACTTTTCAAGTTTTGTTATACCCCGGGGGCGGATAAATTTTCGTCAAATCCAAAGGCTATGCATAAACATGTTACACATGAAACCAACCATAAAGATTTCACTACCCGAAGTAGTTCAAGAGGACCTGGAATGGTGGCAAAAGTATCTCGAGACTGCGTCTCCGATTCATGCTCCCCATCCAACACACTACATTGTTACCGATGCATCAGACGATACCTGGGGTGCATACATAAACAACACCTATAATTCCAGCACTTGGAATGCAGAAGAAAATCTTCTTCATTGCAATCAAAAAGAGATGCTTGCGGTTCTAAACATTATCCAACATTGTGGCCGAAGCCAGTCTACACATTCAGTGCGACAACAAGACCGCGGTATCATATCTGAGGAACAAAGGCGGCACAAAATCTCTAGCGTTAATAGACCTGGCCTACCAGATTTTGAAGCTCATCGTTACATACAAGGTGCAACTCAGAATTTACCACATTCCAGGCATATACAACGTGGAAGCAGACAGACTATCTCGAATGCAGAGACTACCAGAGTGGCATCTACTATCTCAAGCTACGTCTCAAATTTTTGCCAAATGGGGAACCCCGGCGATAGACTTGTTCGCGTCTCAGCAAGCACATGTAGTCCCCAAGTACTGCACTCTGGACCACCAAGATCAGGAAGCCATGTTTCAAGATGCTTTCAGCCAGATCTGGGACTAGCCATTGGCATGGATTTTCCCGCCGCCATTCTTGATACCGAAAGTGCTGATCCACCTGAACAAGTGCCAAGGAATGTTTCTGATAGTGGCCCCGAAAAGGGACCATGTCTTTTGAAGACTGGACTTGAAGAATCAAGCAACAGACCGACCTTGGACGATCAGGCATCTGCACAAAGTGCTAGTAGACACCTCAACGAAAATGTTCGATTGTATTATATTGTTAGTTTTGTTACTTTGTTGTTAACCGTAATTAGCTTAAATTATATGAGTGGCGGAGTTGCTGCTAATACAGGCATTACTTACTTAAAAGTCTCCATTACATTAAATACTAGCAGTCACGCGGGGCTTCGCTCCCGTGGATTGTATCACGATGAAAAAATAACCCGCCTTCTTTTGCAGTTGAGTAAAAAGTAGCCGTACCTTCCTCAAGCTACTTCCATACTAAAGAACAAAGACGGATCCTGGCCTACACAACTTTTAAATTTAAAATGGCTCGGCCATTTATCTTTAATGTATAAGAATCTATACAATAAAATCTAAACTATAAGTTTGTATTTAATTTCTTTCGAGAAGTTCTCCATTAGAATTGATTTATTAATAAACAAATAGCTGACCGGAAATTGTCGAAAAAAGGTTGAATTGTCAGTATGCTGCAATTAAACTTATTAATCAGTTTTTATTTCATATCTTTTATTGTTTTATGCATTCTTTTCTATACTAAAAATAGTAACAATATGTGGTGAACAATAATCGCATTTGATTACATAAAAAGTCTGAAATAATATTTTAATTATTGAGAATAAAAACTCTATTCTATTTTTATACATGGCAAGCAAAGGCGATGTTGACTATTCTACCAAATAAAAACTCGAAAAAGTGTCAAAAGTGACACAAAGGGAATTGATTGACATTACAAACACAAACAGTTGTTGTCAGGGGAGTGAAACTCCCGAAGAAACTTCAGACACAAAATTTGCCAAAAAAACTAGTGACATCTTATGTCTGGGGTCAACTTAGTTTTGTACGTAATGCGTTTGTTTCGCTAATAGATGGCAGCAGCTACGATATATTTATACATATATGATAATCAAAATTAATAAAAAAATATTATTTGTATCGAAAAATTCATAAAACATTATTTAATGTATTTAGGCACTTAATTCATTAAATGGCATTATAATTTTACTGCATCATAGACTCTATACACCTCGCTTGTTTATGAAAAACAAAGAAAAATATAAAACTGTCAAAAACAGTTTAACAAATTTCGATTAATTAATAAATTAACAGAAAAACATGTGATGAGTAATAAAATCCCTAAAATGAAGGTAAAATATGCAGCACAAGTGCTCAGCCAGAGGGTGTCTAGCGCTTTACGTTTTTTATCGAGTTAGTATGTTTATAATTTCACATATTTGCATCATTATTGTTACCTAGCAAATTTTGCAAATGTTATTAACCAACGTTAATATTTTGTTTCAGAACACAACATTCTGCCCGAAGAGTGCAGAGATTTCCTGTTATTATTTGATAAGCTCTTCGAATCATTTAATGGTCATTCTTACAAGGGGTCATCAAAAATATATAAGTAGTGCTTAAAAAATAACTCGCTCCATTTCCAATTGTGGTATGATTTGTTGCCTATTTTAGACTTAATTAAATTTGAATCAGTAGTTCGAAAAAATGATTTCATGTTGATTAAGTATGAATCGATTCCACCGGTAAAAAATTGGATACATAATATAAAAACATTTATTGAATTATGGCAATATTTAAATGTAAATTATGGTGTGAAAAATCTATTAACTAGAAATTTTAAGCAGGATCCTTAGAATTTTTTTGTGCTGTTAGGAGTAATGGTGTGCGTAATATTAATCCCAATTGTAATCAGTTCATGTGTGCGTATAAAACTTTGCTGATTAATAATTTTAATTCTGTACATTCTGTAAGAGCTAATTGTGAGAACGATTGTAATAAATTATTTCAATCAATGGTAAATCTGCTTGGTAATAAATCTAATTATAAAGAGAATAATGATATTGATGCTTTATTAACTTCAATGAGCAATTATTATGAAAAATAATGTTTCGTTGATTTATAATGAATCAAAAAAAATCACTAATATAAAAAATAATTAAATCCATCTTCACCGTGTTTTAATTTTTGCCAGCCTCTAAAATCTTTTTGGAAGTACTAGATTGATTGAAATAAATATTCTAAAATCAAAGATTTAATCTTTTGTCGATTAGAATATTTATTTCAATCAATCTAGTACTTTTAAAATAAGAAAATATTTTTAAATTGTCAGGTAGACGCCACCTATCGGATTTTTTCGGTATTAAACTACCGTTACGCTACCTGGCGATCAGGGTAAAAAACTCAATTTTCGAATCATAGAGTGGCGCATCTATCTCGTATTTATATGTATCATCTATGGTTGTTGTAAAACATAGTGTATTACATTCTCTTTGAGTTGTTGTTGTCGGTGATATTGCGAAGTGCATGCGTTTACGTTTCCTTCTCTGTTTTTTGAGACTCTTTTGCTTTTCGAAGTGTTGAAGTACATCCATTATTGTGACCATGTCTAACCAACAACGTTGCACTAATTGTGGATTGAATGTTTTCCGAATGTGGAGGTATTTAGTAGAATGCGAAGAAGTTCGTTCACTGTAACAGCAGTGGACCTCTATTCTCGAAGTAAAGTACTTTTATTTAATTAGACAGAAGTAATTACTTTAGTGCTAAATGTTAGCGTGTACAAACATGTATAGAGATCGTAAAATTGTAATAACCTCAAAATTCCATATTTGTATTTATGCTAGTATTTTTTGTCAGAAGTTCTATACAATATTAAATGCTAAGAAACAGTTCTTAGTATTGAACTACACACAATAAAATTATTTTCATCACTAGCCATGAGAATTTTATGTTGAGCCAAAGTTACTATGGACACTCAGCATTGCTCTTTCATCCAAATTCACCCAGTGCGTTCGAAGATTAGCGAACTAACTTTCCGCTGTATAATAAATTATACAATGCGGTCTATTTGACCCAAAGGTTGACTGGTAGAGACTGCCTTGCTGCATTAAATCCGCTTTATTGTACACTAGCAGTTGCTCGCGACTTCGTTCGCGTGGGAAGTTTTTCCCGTGTAAATCCCGATCCCGTGGGAATTTCGCAAAATCCCGTCTTAGCGACCATCTAAAAGGAACCCCCATGCAAAATTTGAGCCCGATCCGTCCAGTGGTTTGGGCTGTGCGTTGATAGATCACTATGTCAGTCAGTCAGTCACCTTTGAGTTATATATATATTTAGATAAAGTTTAAATAAATAAATAAATAAATTAGTTTTAGAATTACAGATTTTTTATTTTTGTATTTTGCGTGCACTCAAAATATTTTACTTCCTACAGGCCTACATAGGCACTTATAAAACAACAGTGGTTAGTGCACGGTTCTAAATTGGTCGTTTTGATGGAGAATGGATAAGAACCGGCCAGAAACTCCACAGTTACTGTTTTCAAAATACCAAGTTTACAATGTATCCGTAATTAGGTATGAGCGGACAGTATAGAGCAATACTAACTTGTATATATCGACGTTGCCCTCGTAGAAGAGATGGTGGAATACGTTGCAGGCTTCGACGGCGGGCGCGCCCTGCTGCTTGTAGCCGAACACGAGGTCGATCCAGTGGTGCAGGCGGTGCGACACGTAGTCCGACTCCAGCGCGGCGCGGTGCGCGCGGATGAACTCGCGGGCGTCGCCCCGCGCCCACGGCGGTAGGACCACGTCGCCTAGCGCCACGCCCGATTGCTTGCAGCCTGGGAACACCACACTCATCAACCTACATGCCTTGTTTATGCCCGCCTTCCACTAAAAAAGGGTAATGAGCAGAAAATGAGCTGATGATCTGAGCGGACCGGAGTAAAAATTGTAGTACAATTCCACTAAGAAAGAGTTTCAGATTTTGCCTTCCACTGCCAGAGGGCTTTGCGGAGCGAGTGAGGCGGGAAATTAGCGGGGTCGGATGAGCAAGTTGTTTTCCTTCCATTGCCAGCGGCGCGGGGCGATGAGCGAGGAGGCGCAGATATATCTCAGTGCCAGGCGATCCACAAAGGAAGCAAGTCGCGCGGTAAATTTTGCGATAACGATGTCTGACGATTCCAGTGAAGAGAATTACGTAAATACTATAAATAAATGCATGCTACTTGGGGGGAGGTGAGCTGAGTCCGTTCAAAACTCGCGTGCGACGCCATGACGCAGCGGACCCATTTTAACTCGCTCAATCCGTTCCGCTTACTCGCTCGCAGTGGAAGCATTTGTATGAAATTTTGCGTTGCGAGTTGAACTGAGTCCATACGGAGTTCGTTGGAAATCCGCTCGACTCTGCGACCACTTTTATAACTCTTTGTACTCTTTTGATCCGCTCAGTCCGCTCATTCACAGTGGAAGCACTTCTATGAAAAAAGCCGTTGTGAGTTAAACGGAGTCCGTACGGAGCCCGCTCCGCTCGCAGTGGAAGGCGGGCATTAGGGTTTCGTACGTCGAAAGGAGAAAATGGAACCCTTGTAGGATCACTTTTTTGATCCTCTGTCCGTCAAACCCTTTAATTTGGGAACGCGTAGAGATATTGAGTTGTAATACAATATACTCAAGTCTACAGTCCCTTGAACTTTTGAAAAATCAAACGTAAAAAAAAGATGAAGGCCGCACTTGTCCGGCTTTTTTTTTAATAAACATATTTGTCACCGCAAAATTGCAAAAACGACTGTAATATGTTAATACAAAACGTTTTGGTAATACTTTAATTGTACGTACAGCTAAGGACTGGAATGCCTAGCCGGAGTCTGTGTTGCCTGATAGCTATAACCTGGGTGTCTTAAGTCAATAGTGAATATTAGTGTTGCCCAAACGAGAGTCTCGCAAGAGTCTTGCAATTAGCGATTATCAACAGAGATTATTAACAGAGTCTGTTACATTGTTCTGAGATCTCAACTACCGTTTAATAAATAGCAATAGGATAATCGCTAATTGCAAGACTCTTGCGAGACTCTCGTTTGGGCAACACTAGTGAATATATTACTTCTAGATAAGCGTACTTCATCTTCGACCACATCATCGCTTACCATCAGGTGAGACAGCCTATAATTAATAAATGAATAAAAAATATATACGTTTCGTGAGACTGTAATCTATCGATAAATTGTGATTTTTGTGAATTATTTTTTGGTAGATTATACTCTATTAAAGATGGGAGGCGGGATTTTCCACCCTGTTCCGCTTAAACTCTAATTCAAACAAACCACTTTTTTAAAGTCCCGATACCAGCCTCATCTAGTTCACATTTACGAAAAAAATTATTCAAGTGTTATTTATAACCAAATTGTAAATTAAACATCATTATTTCATTACCAGATCTGAAAAAATAATTTTAGCTTACCTAAATCGAAGTTGTTGGAGTTTACCAGAAACTCTGGTAAGTAAAAGAATTCTGGTATTAGCTCTTTCACATCCGCCATATTATGTCGCGACGCCGAGTTCCACGCTTCTTTGATTGAATGGAACATTCTGGAAAATTAAACATTCGCGTTAACTTTTCCATCCAACAGCATTCGAAGAGGAAATTTGCATTGTTGAAGTACAGTATGATTATACCCGGACTTTTAATTCGATCCAGTTAGCTGACATAAGCTGGTGTCACTTACTAAAATAATGATAGGTACCTTATTTAACCTAATAGTGATGGATTCAATCACTCGAATAAATGACCGATTTTTAAACGTGAGCAATGTATATAATAATAAAATTTATACTATTATCTTTTATTTTTAAGTAGTAACTAGATTTTATTATAAACTAGTACTCACGCGGGGCTTCGCTCCCGTAGATTCTATCACGATAAAAACATAACTCTCCTTTTTTGCAGTCGGGTAAAAAGTAGCCTATAACCTTCCTCAAGCTTCAAGCTACTTCCATACCAAATTTCATCCAAATCCACCCTGTACTTTCGACTTTTGTTTGCTTGAACGC
Source organism: Tholera decimalis (assembly GCA_943138885.2). NCBI lineage: Eukaryota > Metazoa > Arthropoda > Insecta > Lepidoptera > Noctuidae > Tholera > Tholera decimalis. The sequence continues at coordinate 20,797,400 of OW964557.2, forward strand.
GCTAAGCGTTCAAGCAAACAAACAAACAAACTTTCCGCTTTATAATATTAGTATAGATAAATCTAATTTTATTAAAAATATTCATCTCTAACCAGACATAACAGATAAAAGCCACGCTTTTGGAAATTGTTTCATGTGATGAATATTTTAATAAATTGCGCTAGATTAATATTAAAAAGACTGCCCCCGCACCACTGCGACCTAAACCCCGTTGGAATGGGTGCGTTACAGGGGCCTATTGCAAAAAAAAATATTATCATGATCTATTCGTTTATTTTTCATGCCCCTTTATAATCAAATTTAACTTTTTGTTATTTTCACACATTATTATAAATTAATAGTTTAAAAAACATTAGAAAAACACGCTTTTATAAATGCACGTAAAAAAAAAAAATAAGTAATCCGATAACGGATTTTCTTTAGGTTTATTATAACCTTTAAATCTGATCGTGTTTCTCACATGTGCAAACACGACTATGATACGATATTCCATCATGGAATGCCGGTGCCTATCTTCCGGCTTCATCATCAGACCTTGAAATCTAATCGTGGTCAAAGTTCATTACAAGACTTTTCTAAGAAATCCAAAACAGCTATGATACGATTTTCCATCATGAAGTTCCAGTTTATATCTTCTGGCTCCATCATCAGATCAGTTCGACAGTATCATATTATTGTATTATCATCAGAACTACATACAGCTGCCAATTTTCATTACGCTACGACCCTTGGAAGATGGTTAAATTAGTTACCTTAGATTCCATTACATAGTTAGTTACATACAGGTCGACCTAATAAAAGCGTGTTAAAAAAATCGTTTACATCCATTGATATACTAAAAACCCAAGATGCACAGTCTCGAAGAAAAGTGACGCTCGAAACAGTCGCCAAACACTCACCACCTACGTAGTAATAGTAATGCTATAAGTATAAAATATTTTTTTGCGAATTCCATCTTATGACAATTGTTTAAAGTTGTTTTTACAAAGCAGTGTGCAAAAGACAATCAAATTTTACGACTGACGTTGCTCGATAGGACAAGGCCTTGAGTGGAGACTTACACCTTAAGCCGGCTCTACACGTTGGCCAACACAGTGGCGAATGTAGTGGCCAATGACTATTCGCCAACGTGTAGAGGGGGTGTTTGTGCACCCAACATGCACAAACACGCCGTCTACACGTTGGCCAATACGCATTGGCCACTACATTCGCCACTGTGTTGGCCAACGTGTAGAGCCGGCTTTATACTAATTTTTTTAAGACATTTTTGTTAGTATTATAAGTTTATTAAATTGTGTTCTAAAGACGTAATTATAGCGTAAATGTTTTTAGGTAGAACATGTGTATATCAATGAAACAAATATTAACTGTTAAAATCGTTTATTAATTTTTTTAATTCAATAAAGCTTATACCTTTTATTTATTTATTTATTTATAACAATCTTACCTACACTATCATTACAGATCTATGATCCAATGCGACAGAGTGGCCTTAGGTGGCCTTAGTGGCCTTACTAACTAAATCCTAAATCTACACTTTATACCTAATAAAAAAAATCTTAATCTGAATAACTTATTACATATAGTGTAACTTTGGCGAATTCACTCAAGTTGCACCACAATACATCAACCCTCCCGTGAACCTCATTCACCACGCGTATGGCTGAGAGAAGTTCTCGCCAGTAGGTTGGTCCTGGCTGCAGGCACAGCGAGCAGGGGCGGGCGGTGCCGCCTCCACACGTACCGGTCGGGCACACACAGCTGTAGGTGTCGCAGCACTCCCGGGTTATGCGCCATGCCACGTAGTAGTTTCACTACATACGCTATGAGCGAAAACTCCCGTCATACTCTTAGCGTGTTATACCCTACCAAACCCAGAACAAATAGTGTAGGGTATATCAATGGGTTTAATGGGTATACTTCTGACTAATGCGTCATATAGTACCCGTAGTGTCGTGATGTTGGTGAATCATTGGGACTGCCTGAGTACGAAACCTAGGTTTCTGTATGCCTTCTTACATATCTTATTGATATGCTAACGGAAGGTTAGTTCCTGAAAGACTACCCCTAAGTCTCGTACCTGAGACACTCGTTGCATCGGCACATCCTCAACCTTGTACTGATAACTTAAGGGAGTTCGCGCGCGAGTGAACGACATCACCGAACATTTAGCAACATTAAAATGCAGTTTGTTGTCATTGCTCCATTCGACCACTCTGTTAATGTCTCGTGATATACATAATATTTTCGTCAAAAAAATTCGCCAAAAAGAAATCTCTCGCCTTTTTTGGCTGACGATTGATGTCCGTTCTCCGCATCGTATTTGGTCACGATAAAAACTAAAATATAAAAATAAGAAGTTTTTAATGAGATTGGTGTTGCGCCAAAGCAAAACTCACACACACTTTTATCATTAGCATACCGCATGTCGTGAACCCATAAGTTATCCCATAATGAATCGATATACTTAAAATATATTTTCATTCTATTATTAAATCATTTAAATTATTCCAGTATGGGGAGGAACGTTTAAAATTGTAATACTAATAGCGGAACGCGCACAACGGGCAATATTTAAAGTGATGTCGTTCAAAAAACGAATTTATCCCACTGGACTGCTATACTCGGAAGCTCAAGTACTTACAGTTCCCAATATATATCCTCCGTACCATACTACGTAGATACAGATTGTTACCAGTAAGCCCAGATTTAATAAGCAAACGCACTGGGTTTCCCGTTTGTAAAGTTCCCAAATGTCACACTAAACTTACGTCTAGATACTTTTAGGCATCCCAATTTAGAAGCTTATGTGATATAAGGTCAAACAAATTTTAAAACCATGGCTTCAGTCTTTGAGCTATGACGATATTAAAAAAAACATTTCGTCGGTACAGTAAATTAAGCTATTCAAAACACACACTCATGTTAACGCACACGCGTCCAGCCAGACACTCACTCACGCAATTATGCACATACACTCAAACTTACACACACATACACGTTTCGCTTCTATTTCTTTTGTTCTCAATACCTTCTAATGTTACTTTTTTTGTAATTTATTACATAAAAATTGAAATGTGTTTTAATGTATAGCGTAGGACACTGATTCTTGTAACACAGGCTCGCTTAGCATAGGAGTCAGGGGCTTCACTTGAAAGATGTAATATGTTTATGTTCAATAAATTATTTATTTATTTTATTTATGAACATTAAAAAAACCGTAAAATTGACGCCCTCTACTCCTTCAGTATATTATATAACGTATACATATTTGCCAAAAACTAGTATTAATTATTGTAAAATAGATGTGTTTAACTTTTGATGTACAATAAAATTTATTTTAATCTATTCTAAATACTAGCTTTTGCCCGCGTCTTCGTTCGTGTAGAGGTTTTTCCCGCGTAAATCCTGATCGCGTGGGAATTTCGGGATAAAAACTATCCCATGTCCTTCCCACGGTCCTAAACTATTCTCGTGCCAAATTTCATCTAAATCGGTTCAGCGGCTTAGGCGTGAAAAGGTAACACACAGATAGACAGAGTTACTTTCGCATTTATAATATTAGTATGGACAATATGGACAATAAAGCATAAACTTATTAATAATAAATAAATAAATACAAGAAAAAAAAAATCGACTCCACTATTTGTTCAACAGGGTAATTTTTATTGTGCGACTAAAATAAAAAAGATGCCATAATACATTGTTTTGACACTGAAAACGCGGCCATTGAAATTTGCAGTTACTATTTGAAATGAGCGCATAATTTTGAATTAAGCACTCATTTTATGCAGACGGTTTTGAGACGTTGAGTGTGCATCTTGGGTTTTTTGTATATCAATGTTTACATCGTTATACCATTTTATTACTGAATCGATTAATTTAGTTACATCAAAATTTCGTAGACGTCATTATCTGACAACTCAGAAACTGTCAATCGAATTAAAAGTCCGGGTATAGTTCTTCACACTATCATTCTGAACCCACTTCGTTTGGTCGCAGAGTAGTTTTATTTAATTCAATGTTTACATCGTTATACCATTTTATTCCTGAATCGATTAATTTAGTTACATCAAAATTTCGTAGACTTCATTATCTGACAACTCAGAAACTGTCAATCGAATTAAAAGTCCGGGTATAGTTCTGCACACTATCATTCTGAACCCACTTCGTTTGGTCGCAGAGTAGTTTTATTTAATTTCAACAGCTTTTATACAAAGTTTTCCTTTTATTATTCACTGACTTTTAATATACATATAATAGAATACATTCTATGAATAAAAAATTGTCGCCAGTACAACTAAATCTTTATTTTTGTTACATTACCAAACTAACACCAGATCGGGATCTCTCTTGTTGTCGTTTTTCAGGTAAATACGACTTACAAAGATAATCACAATTTTATTGAGTTAGGTCAGTTAAAATAAAAATATAAATAACTGAATATTCTTTTTTATTCTATTAGGTCATCCATTCATTAAGCAGAATATTATAATTGCGTTTTATAGTGTAGTTTAGGACATGTTTGTTAAATGAGCAATGCCTGTAAAATTTTGTGTACCACAATAGCCATGTTTTTTTTTACCATTCGAATCAAGCAATAATATTAAAAAAAAAGCATTCTATAATGATAAATACTTGTCACTTGATAACCCTAATCTGTAGTAAATGAAAGTAACAAGTCTGTTTAATTATGGGTAAATAACCTCTCTGTCGATGTCGGTTTGATCGCTGTCTCCCAATATACAGGCTCCGGCCTAGTTTGAGAAAGTTTCTCAGTACAATTTTTCTGAAGCGAATGAATGTGTAATTATGTATGTATTCTATGTCAGATATTTTTTTATTTATTCAAATAATAAAAATAATTATAAAAAATCACGTTGTCGTAGCTTACCTGTCAGCCAAATCAAAATGTCCCCCTTGCAGTTTGAGGAAGTGTTGCGTGAAGGGCTCCATCCTGACTAGATACGAGCAAACGATCATAGCGGATGAGTAGTGAGTGCCGTAGTGGTACGGCGGAGTTTCACCGTGAGGGTCGTCCCATTCCTACAGACAACATATGACCTGTCAGCCTTAAAACAAGAGTAAACAGACATCTGGGCTCGCTCGTTCCATCGTAGACCTCATCTAACGCTTATCATCAGGTGTGATAAGAGAACGCAAATCCATAAATAAAAAAATAAAAAATTGGCCAGTGCGAGTCGGACTCGCCCATGAAGGGTTCCGTAGTAACTATAATAAATATAATAAACTTAATATATTTATTTGAAAAAAAAAAAACTTACAAATTTCTTAAAACTAGCTTATTTACAATTTTTACAACTACGCCAAATAACTTTGTTTTTCATAGTATTTGTATGAATTACAAAGTTATATTTGCGGTTTTAGAAAATATACTGTATCTCAAAAACTGCTGACTCGATATCGTTCAAACCAATTTTGGTTGAAAGTTTACATTAAGATCTACAACGTATGGTTTTTTTAGATTTTTCACTCCACTATTATAGAAGTTAGAGGGGGGGACACACATTTTACCACTTTGGAAGCGTATATCTTTTAAACGATTAACTTTATGAAAAAGTAATTTTAGAAACCTTAATGTCATTTTTAAAGACCTGTCTATAGATACCACACACGTATAGGTTTCATGAAAAAATATATTTTCAGTTTCAGTTCCATGTATGGGGAGCCCCCTTTATTTTAAATATTTATTAAATTTTCTCTTAAAATCGGAAAGTGGTTCACAGAATACATCTATCTACCAAGTTTTACATGTATAGTCCTAATAGTTTCGGAATAAAATGGCTGTGATATACGGACGGACGGACAGACAGACAGACGGACAGACATGTCGAAACTATAAGGGTTCCGTTTTTTGCCGTTCGGCTACGGAACCCTAAAAAAAAAACAACAAAATAATACTATACAGTTTTAGAAGAAGATATTTACGGGTTTTTCTATGTATGATAAACAGTAAAAATGCAAATCTTTTCAAGATGATGGACTGCATAAAATGACTAAAACTTCTCTCTCTCTCATTAAATCTATATTGTAATGCATAAGGCCGTTACTGACAAAATGTACAGGTTGGGCAATACAGTTTTGACGAAAATTCATATTTGTCAAAAGATTAACACTGTAGGTAAGCTCTTGCCATGCCAAAACGAACCTTTTTGCTTTTGGCATACATCAAAAGTAGGCCACTTTCAGCAAGATGCACTAGCAATTTGCATTAACACGTAAGATAGCATGATTACCAAAAATACACAGTGACAGACAATTTTGAACTCTTGAACAAATATATAAGTTCTATATTCGTAGAGTTAATTTTTACTAACCTTATATCGTTTCCTAAACTGCTCCAATCTGTCAGGACTTTGAGCTCCCATAGGCTTAGTGAGGTCACGGAAGGTAGCCGGGTCGTTGAGGTCCAATTCTAAGGAGTCATAGTCGGCCAGAATCCAAGGGAACACAGGATACTGCATTAGGTCGTTGTAAGAACGACCCGCTAACGTATTCAGGTGCATGAGGTATTGGAAGTTTGATATCTCGCCTCTCTGAAACAAAATGTTCCGATTAGAAAGCGGGTATTGAAAGGACCCAAATCCTGTTTAAAAAAATGTGTGGTTGAAACAAACATACAAACTTTCACATTTATAATATTATTTTATAATATTAGGTTTTCTATCGGTTACATTTCGGGGAGTGTGCGATGGAATTACATAATCTAATTCCGCTAAGCCCGTTCCATCATCGGACTAAGAGACATACGCACAAAACGTTTAGGGAATACCTTCATTGTGTGCGTACGGCTAAGGAGTGGAATTCCCTGCCGGAGTCTGTGTTTCCCGACAGCTACAACCTAGGGGTCTTTAATTCAAGAGTGAATAGGTTACTTTTAGGTAAGCGTGCTCCATCTTCGACCACATCATCACTTACCATCGGGTGAGATAGTGGTCAAACGCGAACATATTTTCAATAAAAAAAATTAGGAGGATTAGCATAGCAGGATTGTACTTCTTGCTCTTGCGACGGAATCAAATAACAGAAATGATGTTGGTGTGAACTGGCAATTTCTCAATTAACTATCGGCGAAATCTGAATCAATAGGCGGGACATTTTGTGTCTTACTGCTTGAAATTGTGACCATGTAGTTTAAACGATTCATCATCTGCGTAGCCTTTTTCACCAGACGCAGCTGTTTATTAGTGTTTTACATGGAGCGAATGCCGATCCGACTTCCATAACCCAGTATCTGGGTAACACAATACTCCTTGGCAAAACCAATGTCAAATTCTCTGGCTTCTGACTACTCGTAAGGACTGTCGAAATGAATAACTGACAGCCGGATCCAACTGCTTAAAGTACTTTCCGAAGCACGGAGGTATTTCGCTGTATTAAGATGGTCATGTATCAATAGACCGACCTCATCAAGATTTGCTTAACCTTGAATATTGATGCGTGCGGCTGTTATTAATTAGCAAACTCAACTCTGTTTTTAAAAGAATGTTAAATAAAATGATCTAGTATTAAAACTAGATATTTTTCTGTAGTATTAGTTTGGTATGGATTACCGCAAGGAAACACCCGATTCCATTTTCAATACCATGAAGTTAGTATAGAATAGAATAATGATTTATTTGCTCAGATAGTAGGTACATAAATAAAAAGCTGTTTACAAAAATTGTTTAGACCCTTGTACAATCTACCTCAAAAGGCATGCAAACATTTAAACACAGAAGAAACTAACTCTATAATAATCATTTCAAAGTGGATTAATAGTAACCAAGAATTCAATTAAAATATATTAGTCTAAATACAATAAATGTTAAGATCATGTCAAAATTAAAATACAAAATCTCTAACTAAAACACAAATGTCAAAATTAAAATACAAATGTCAAAAATATGTCAAAATTAAAATACCAAGGTCAAACTTAAAATAAAACAAATATCAGAACAACTAAATACAAAATATGTCATAATCTACTCATAGTTACTTGAGTTTCAAATCTTAATTAATTTATCGTTTAAAAAGTCTTGAACAGAATAGTAACCCTTATCAATTAATAACATATTTAATTTATTTTTGAACATTTGAATTGATTCATTTTTTATTGTATCGGGTATCTTGTTATATATTAATGGTCCCATGCCGAAAACACTTTTCTTTAGTAGAGCAGTATTATAGCCTGCAACATGCACTAGGTTTTTATATTGGCTTCTAATAGGTCTTGATCTTGTTTCGGATACCATGGGAAAATAATGTTTATTTAGTCTTACAAATACAGCTAATTCAAAAATGTATAGACATGGAAATGTTAGTATTTGCAAGGATTTAAACATTGGTGCACAACTATCCGTTACTTTTAGGCCACACATTGATCTGACACAACGCTTTTGAGCCTTAAACACCTGTTCTCTCAGACTACAATTACCCCAAAATATCATCCCGAATCGTAAAATTGGTGCTACCAGGCCATGATAGGCAGTCAAAGTCGTGGTTCTATTTACTTTTTAATTTAAATTAAACAAGATATATGCAGAAGTGCTCATTTTTCTACATACTTCTTCTGCTTGAGCTTTCCAAGTTAACTGGCTATCTATTAATATTCCTAAAAAATTTGCTACTGTAACTTGATCTATTTTTTGCGTGTTGTGTTTTATAGTCAAATTGTCAACTGTTAATTTCTGATGTTTTTTTTTTTTCAAGTTTTCAAAGAACTTCCGTTTCTTTGCGATCTTGCGTATATTTTACACTAGCAGTCGCGCGGGGCTTCACTCCTGTGGGCTTTATCCCGAAAAACATAGCCTCCTTCTTTTGCAGTATAACCTTCCTCAAGCTTCAAGCTACTTCCATACCAAATTTCATCCATATCCGCCCAGTACTTTCAAAGATTAGCGCATTTAAACAAAAAAATTTTTCCGCTTTTTAATATTAGTATACAACGTGTAACGGAAACCCCATATCTATCCAAAAGGACTGAAGACAACATCTGGGTGGAGTCTCTATGCAAAGTTTCAGCTCAAAATAAGTTACTCACAGAATTGACCCCAAATTATTGGTTTCATATGTTTCTTGAATACCAGTAATAACAAACATGTCACAGCACTATGAGGGTCATCACTTTCCACGTCACTTGCCAATAAAACGATAATTCTCTTCGTTCTTCTTAATTTGCAAAATTCGGTCTCTGGTATCAATGTATTGAAATTTCTAATATGCTCCACACATGTACACATAGGATTAGAAAACCCTTGCTATATCGTTTATTATCATCCAAAGAAGCCGTGCACTTGGTATGTATATACGCTTTAAATTACACGTTGTAGATGAGTGAAGACTGTCAAGTTATGCGATACGTACCAGCCACCGCTGAGTGACGGAGGTGTCTCCTATGAGTGAAGCCAGCAAGCCTCCCGGCTGCTCCACGGCCACGCCTCGCTTTTGTCCCGCTACCGACCCGGCTGCGCTGTCCGCCATGCCTGTTGCTAGCGCTGTGAAACGGCTATATACCTACGAATATTAAGTATATGAAATTGAATACCTACAAACTAACTTACAGATAAGAAGAAAAAGGAAAATAATTTCAATGGTTATACTTTCTAATAGAAAATTTCTTCCAGAATACCTGCCAGAGTCGGAAAAAAGGGGTGCAGATGCCATGTTTGCGAGAAAGAGGATAAAGAATACAAACCAATTTCAGTTGATATGGTCATAATTACCATATTCTATAGCTTTGAAGATCTCGCGGCAAGAAGAAGTCTTTACAAATAATGAATTCAGATATAAATAAAGAAAGAAAACAGCGGGTGAAAACAAACGCTATAAGTGTTTTTTTGTTAGGCTGATAGAGCTCAGACAGAATTTTGTGCTAATAGTTCAAAACTTCACAGGTTATCAGCCACATTTCAATTATTTAGGCTGGGGTTTAGTGAAACCCTGACTAGCCGTTACCTATTGTATACCTAGCTGGGGAGCTAAGTATACAATACTTGTATCTCGGTAGTCAGTCTTCTTCCCAATTCTTTGTGCTTGTAATGTTGTAGTAGTGTACTGCTTGTACAATTTAAGTACTAGTTGTACTGATTAACCTCAAGCTCCTCATAACTCCACAATGAGTAAGTGTAAAATAAGTGAGATACGTACCTTGTTCCGCACTTTTCTTGGAAAAGCGAGCAAGTAATTTCTGCCGTCACTTGAAAACACTTCCAGCGCAATTGGTTGTAATAGATACCTTCTTTTGTGTACCTCCCTGTAACATTACGAGATATAGCACCATAGACAAATAAAATTACGATATAAGCGGATAGAGAACAATATGTTAAAACTTTTTTTTTTCTGTGGTAAGGCGTAAAATGACTCTACCCACTCTGGGTGGAGCGGAATCTGCGTCAGACTTATACTGACCAAAAACCCACCCTGTTCCAACAGTTGCTTTAGCGTTCCGGGGCCGCGGTATCTCCTTAGAATATTCCTGCAACCCCGGCAGGAGTATGTTAAAACTTACCGAATGTCTTCATATAAAAACTTGGAGCACTGTCTTTGATTGCTCCGCTGTATACCCTGGGCTGGTAGAATAGGTTCATAGTCATCCGGACAACTGTCCAAATCCCTTATTTCTCTGTTCTTCAGTAACGTGAAGCCGTCTATTACGTAGCAATGTTCTCGACCGAATAATAAGAGGCCTTCTGTTGTGTCCAAGCCTTGTATTCTAGCGCAGCGGAACATGTGGGAAATCTGAAAAAGAGGGATGTAATTGAATTAAATTAGGATCTATTGGGTTACGTCAAATGGACGTAGTTATGCAAAAAGGATCCATTCCACACTTTTTCCGAAATTGAGTTATATTGATATCTTTAATATATCACCCTGAAGATGCGTTTGATATAAATAACTCAATTTCGGAAAAGATAGATAGATAGATATACTCTTTATTGTACACCATAACAGAATTAAATAAGGACTTAAAAAACTACAAAGGGTGTTACAATGGGCGCTCTTATGGGCGGTAAAAGTTTGGATTGGATCCTTTTTGCATAACTACGGCCAAATATGCTTTGAAAATGGAATTCATCTTAAATATCTCGTTAAGAGCGAAGTCGTCAGATCCGTAGTGCGCATTGGCTTTCAGTATAACAATATTATAACTTATTAATAACACTAGTAATCTATATATATTAATTTTATAAGAGGTAAAGTTAGTAGGAAATAATATCTGTATCTGCTGAACCGATTCTATTCTTTACCCATTAGTGCACATTAAAACTTAGTGGCATAGGATAAATATTTCGTATTTTAATAATATTTTTAACTGGAAAAAAATACCTTTCACAAGAGCGAAGCCGCGGGTAGAAGCTTGTAATCATATTGTTTATTAACACGCTGGATCATTGCCGTCAGAAAATAGATAATTATTATAATAATACCACTTTCGCGGCACTTCCTGATACTTTATTTCGTTGACTTTACGCTTTGGTAACTGTAATAAATTTGGGTTTACCCACATAAGAAATTAGTAAATAAGATCACGTATAAATAAGCCTACATCATTGTAACAGCTCAGTCCAACATAGGAATCCCCTTATCGTATCGGCCGCCCAATACGAACCCTCGCGTATCTCTAAGATTCGCCGACCAAGGCATACCCTTGTCACTCCCGATGACGCAATCACCCTGCTCCAAGAGAGCCGTAGGGAAACAAGTACAGTGGCACACAAAAACAAAAACCGACCGTCCTTCCGTCCTCGCCGCCGAGGCCCGCCGCGACGTCCCCGTAATAGTCCGCCCCGACCCTTGCCAGAGCCAGCCCGCGACGCTGAGCCAGTAGCTTTAAATTCCCTTATTAATAATAAAAATGATATGATCCAGCCTGTCCCTAGCTGCCCTCCCACTGCGACGCCCTAAGCCGAGGTCCGTACCCCACAGGGGGTGCCCTTAGCGTGTAGTCGCCTAGTTTGTAAGTTTTCTAATAAGCCCTGGCTGGAGGCTTTAATTAATTTATTAATTAAGGCAACCACAGGCAAGCCCGGTTAAGCAGCCGACAACCTCAGAGGTTGACCTGCGAGATGCCACACACAAAAAAAAAAAAAAAAAAAAAGTAACAGCTCAGTTCGCAATATACGCTCGCTACAAGTTGACGTCCTTTTATTTATTACTCCCGATACTTCAGTGGCGACGAGGATCACTATTTGTGCGTAATCATCGAAGTTTGTCTGCAATTATTCGAGGGAAATGTCGGTCGGCGGAGTCGGAAAGATTCGCGATTTTGATGCGAAGTCAGGCAACTGGACTTTGTACGAGGAGCGGTTGCAGATGTTTTTCAAGGTCAATAAGGTCGAGAAGGACATGTGGCTGCCTATGCTGATCACGGGCGTAGGTGATGAGACGTACGAATTGCTGAGCACGCTGTGCAATCCAAGAAAACCAGGGGATATAACGTACGAAGAGGCCGTTACAATTTTGAAAAATCACCTACAACCGAAACCTGCGGTCATGGCGGAACGCTACCGGTTCAGACAAAGAAGACAGAAAGACGACGAAAGTGTAACACAATATCTGACCGAGTTAAAGAAACTCTCGAAAACTTGTGAGTTTGGTGCAAATTTGGAGGATAATTTGCGTGACCAGTTCGTATGCGGTGTGAAAAGTGACGTTATGTAAACACTAAACAAAACGGTGCGGACGGGCTGTCGAGACTGCCGGTTCCGTGCAGTAGCGATGAGTCACTGCGGGTCCCCGAGCAAACGTATTTACATTTTGCACAGAATGCATTTTTATTAGATTATAATACAATTAAACAACAAACTATGGTAGACCCAATGTTAGGTAGGGTTTTAAATTATATTCGTGATATGTGGCCAACAGATAATGATATTCGAGAATTACAGCCGTATGTTAACCGTCGTAAGGAACTGTACGAGGAGCTAGGCTGCGTTATGTGGGGGCACAGGGTAGTGATTCCTGCAAGTAGTCGAGCCAGGGTACTACAGGAATTACATGAACCTCATATGGGCATAGTTAAGACGAAGGCGTCAGCTAGGAGTTATGTTTGGTGGCCGGGCATAGACGAGTCGATTGAGGCTACGTGCAGGGAGTGCGCGGTGTGCGCGGGGGAGGCGGACGCGCCGCAGCGGCACGCGGTCACGCCGTGGCCCTGGCCTTCTAGACCGTGGGCGAGGGTGCATCTTGATTTTCTAGGGCCTATTTTCGGGAAAATGTATTTAGTTATGGTTGACGCTAGAACTAAATGGTTAGAAGTATTTCCTGTGCCTAGTACGGCGGCTAGTTCTACGATTGAAAAACTTAACGAAGTTTTTTCTAGATGGGGTTTACCGAGACAAATAGTCTCAGATAACGGACCACCGTTCACAAGCAAGGATATGGCAGATTTTTTGGCTAGTCAGGGTGTAGATCACATCATCACTTACCATCAGGTGAGATAGTGGTCAAATGCGAACCTATTTTCAATAAAAAAAAAAAAAAAAAAAACGTTTTCTCCGCTCCGTACGGTCGGCCAAAAAAGTGGTGTACCAGTTTTGATTTAGTTTCCCGGTCATCGAAAATTACAACAAGGTTCGTTATAAAAAGATATTACTGAAAGAGACAACATTATCATGACGTAAACCTATGTATTTAGTATTCATACGTCATATGTCACATATAAGTACATGACATTTTAACCTTTAGTATAAATGAAAAGGACATTAGTTTCTACAAAGCAATTGAAATGTTTCCAAACAAAAGTAATAAAAACTATTTAGACAACCGAATTCCATTTGAAAAAGAAAACTGACAATTGACATTTTGTCAAATATATGCAAAAAATCGATATATTTTCCGTGTTATTTTTCAATCAACTGCATATAAAATCATCTCAATGCCTGCCAACTTGACCATTGCCGAAAGAGCACAAATAATTGCCCAATTTAATGAGGGAAGCAGTATCAGTGCGATATCCCGGAATTTGAATATATCGAGGCGTTCTGTCCGCTTTTGGATTCGTCGTGAAGGAGAGGAGGGAAGTTTGTTGGATCACAGAAGAAGTGGTCGCCGGCCTGCACTCTCCAATAACGATAGAGAATTCATGAGACGGGAATATGAAATCAATGGTTTTAAGCAAACAAAACATTTTGCGGAGATGTTCGATGTGAGTGCCCAAACAATAAGGAATCATCTACATTACATGGGGTTGCACCACAGGCATTACGCCAAGAAAATATATTTGACGGATGCTCACAGACTTGCTCGTCTGAACTTCGCCAGAGAGCACTTAGAGTTTGATTGGTCTAATACAGTGTTTTGTGATGAAAAAACGTTTAAATCCAGTCAGCATGGACGTCTTCACCTTTGGCGATATAATTCAACACGGTATAAAGATGATCATGTAATCCCAAATAGAGAATCAGGTCGAATTTCCGTAAATATTTGGGGCTGGATGAGTACGGATGGTGTAGGAGAATTGTGTTCTCTACCTCCTCGAGCGACGGCTGTAAATTATATCGACGTGCTTCAGAATGCAATGCTACCGACAGTCCGTAATGTTTACCCGGAGAACGAAGTGCCACAATTTGATTTTGTTCAAGATAATTGTTCAATTCATAATGCGAGGATCGTAAGAGCCTGGTTTCGTTCACACACTGACGTAAGGGTAATTCAGTGGCCCTCAAGATCGCCGGACCTCAACCCGATAGAAAATCTTTGGGGCCTTATGGTCCAACGATGGTCGCATCAAAATGAAAGAACCAAACAAGCTCTTATTAGTCACTGTAATTATATCTGGGAGGAAATGCGGGGAACCGATATTTGCTCACGGCTTGTTGGTTCAATGAGGTCTCGTCTTTTAGAGGTTATAGAGGCCAACGGCGGTTACACCCGTTTCTAATTTTTAAAAATTTTCAATATCTTCTAAATATTACTATATATGCTATGTTTTTGTTTGTTATAAGTATTTTAAAATTGATTGTAGAAATTTAATAAAAGGATAAATCTATTTTTAGCTTGTTTTTTATTGATATTGTAATTACAAGTTTACAGAAATTGTAGGTTTGTGGACTCGCCTTGTGCCTTTACAATTTTATGTAACTTGTTGATTACAATTCTGAATTTGTAGATACAATTTTGTCATCAAAATCTACAGCCCCCCGCCGTTGATTTTACGACGTCATTGGTTCCATCAAGTTCAAACTAAGAACAGCTGTCACGTTACAAACAGTAATAGTCGTTATCAATAATCAGATAAAGACAGCAATAGAAGTTGTCAGATCGATCTGCAAGCGAAACTAATCTTTATCACCTATGAATCTGCAAGCGATATTCAACCTTAGGGTGGTACACCACTTTCTTGGCCGACTGTACCACCCAGCATCGAATGGGGCGGCAGAAAATGCAGTGCGAAAGGTTAAAAGAATTATAAAAAAAGCTTTTAAACAAAATGAAAACATTAATTTATTTTTAAATACCTTCCTTTTGCATTACCGTAATACGGAGCACTGTTCAACAGGGGAAAGTCCAGCCACATTGATGCTAGGTAGGAATTTACGTACCAAATTAGATGCATTAAAACCAAATATAGAAAATAAAGTTAGGAAGGCTCAGGAACGACAACAGAAAGTAGGAACGGACGTCAAACGTTCTTTAGAGATAGGAGAGGAAGTATGGATGAGACAATATAGGGGAAATGAAAAATGGAGTCCGGGGCAGGTAGTAGATAAAATGGGTACTACAGATTATAAAGTTCTGGACTGTTCAGGCAAAGAAAGTCATAGACACATTGACCAGTTAAGACAGCGATCGCGAAGCTCATTGATTTGTCCGACTAGCACATCAGAACGGAGTTCTCTTGAAGCGGAACGTCCCGACAATCCCGAAGTGACGAAGCCAGCGTCAGTCCCCGGAGAGACACGGAGCCCTCGGAGCGTGAGGGAGTTCAGTCCGGTTCGAACCGCGACTACCGTTGAGTTGCCGTCTACACCTGCTTCTGGATCAGTACCTCTCAGTAATGTACCCAGTCCTGAGGAGCGGCTGATAGTTTCCCAATCCGAGGATGCTGTTCCAGAAGTAGTCCGGCCCCGTCCGGTACGAGCGTGTCGCTTAAAAAAGACCGCCCCAATATAGTGATAGCTAAATGTTTAGTTCTTACTTATTTCACTAATTGTTGAATGAAGTTATACTGGTAGCTATTGAAGACTAAGTTCCTATTTCATTTATGTTTGTATAACGTTGTAACAGTTGTAAGATATAAAATAGTTAATGTTAAGATTTACATTTTGTTTAATTTAGTTTTATAAATTTAGGATATGCATTATTTAAGGTGGAGGATTGTAATATATTTGGGTTTACCCACATAAGAAATTAGTAAATAAGATCACGTATAAATAAGCCTACATCATTGTAACAGCTCAGTTCGCAATATACGCTCGCTACAAGTTGACGTCCTTTTATTTATTACTCCCGATACTTCAGTAACCTTGTTTTGTATAAAGACTATAATTATAATAAATATGTATTATACCTTTTCGTGTTGTTCTAGAAGTCTTAGAAGAGTTTGATTATCAGGGGGAGGAGTAGGTTGTTCGTCTTCGTCCTCATTATCGGGCCCGTCTTCATTACCTGAGTATAAAAGACAAATTATAATTCACATATTTTGAACAGACTACCAAAAATGGAATTCTCAATTAAATAGAAATCTGAATCGTCAATAGCCTAATGATTAAGTTGTCGGTTTTGTGATCGAGAGGTCGCGGGTTCGAAACCCATCCATTACACCAGGCTACTGCAACTTCAAGGGGAAAAAAATAGTATGGACTTTGAGGGGTAAATAATGGTAGATTTTGCTGTCTCACCTGTTCAGTGCGCTTTCTCTTTCTTTCATGATAGTCAGCCACTTTTTAATTTATGGTCGGCCATATAATTATGTTTACGTCATGTCAGTTGTCGTGTGTCTTCTTGTACTTTGTAAGTTTGTGCTTATTAGTTTCTGGCAGTAATTAAATTGATTTACGGTAATATTTTTATCTTAATTTGTAAAAAGTGATCGGTTCTTGTTCAGTAAACATAATTGTACCATAATGCCACCTAATAGCCGATTTATAACTTGTGAAGTATCGTACTTGTGAAGTCGTACAGGTAATGAAAAAATTTATAATATAATATGTATATTTATTTGCCAAATAGCCGTTTTTACAACTACGCTAAATAACTTTGTTTTTAATAGTGTTTGTATGAATTACAAAGTTATATTTGTGGTTTTAGAAAATATGCTGTATCTCAAAAACTGCTGACCCGATTTCGTTCAAACCAATTTTGGTTGAAAGTTTACATTAAGATCTACAGACATATTTTTATTTTTTATTTTTCACTCCATTATTATAGAAGTTAGATGGGGGAGACACACATTTTACCACTTTGGAAGCTTATATCTTTTAAACTCCATGTATGGGGACCCCCCTTTATTTTAAATATTTTTTAATTTTTTTCTTAAAATCGGAAAGCGATTCACAGAATACATCTACCTACTAAGTTTCACATGTTTAGTCTTAATAGTTTCGGAATAAAATGGCTGTGACATACGGACAGACGGACAGACAGACGGACAGACGAACAGACATATCAAAACTATAAGGGTTCCGTTTTTTGCCATTCGGCTACGGAACCCTAAAAAGGAAGTTTATGGCAAAATTTCCATTAGATGAGGCTCGGTAAGAATGAAATTAGATATTTGATTATATATTTTTATTAAAACATGGTACCAAAAGGCTTAATCGATCTTTTAATTTTCAATTGTATTTTGTGATACTGATGTTCTGTAACGCAAATGGCTCTTATCAATTATCGATAAATGGTGTGTATGTTTTTAATTGTTTATAAACAACGTTGATAAAAGCGGGAGGTATTAAATGAAACTGCATTTACTTTGTGTATAATTTTCAGGCTACACACCAAAAATCATATCACTAATTTAGTCACAGGACATTTTTGAAGTATTTTCTTAGTTAAAACACAAGGTATCATCCCGAGCACCTGACTAAGTTGGGTGCGTCTCATACGAGTATCATAATAAAGTTATTTGGTATATTTTCATTTCAATAACGTTGCAGTCAATGATTATCAAATACAGGAATAAAGAAGACATGGTCACTGACGTTCTCACGACGGAGCTTCATCTAATGAAATATGAAATGTTTATGACCGCTATGGGTTTGCAATTGGGAGTCGTGAAATAATTATAATATCTAGTCTTCTCAATAATATTAAAAGAAATTAAAGAAGTTGGTTGGCTTTAGACAACCTTTCCCAAGTAGTGGCTTTCGTGCACAGAGCCTGTTTAAGATAATTTACACTGACGTTAGTCTTTCAGGTAATGAAAGTTATCACGCCCGAAGTAAGCACATAGATGTCCGAAATCTTTTCATCACAAAGAAGGTTGCAGTCAATGAAATATTTATCAAATACAAGAAGACATGGCCGCTGATGTTCTGACGACGGGGCTTCATCGAATGAAATATGAAATGTTTATGACCGCTATGGGTTTGCGTCCAGAAGGTTGGGAATAAATTACTGCAATCCTTGACATATATTATACAGTCTAATAATCTGTACTAGTTAATTAAAAATATATTTCTTAAAAACTTTAAAGCTTTATTTCAACACAAATCCACTCTTAAATTTAAAAAAAAGTTAATTGTAGGCCCGTTTCCGACCTGTATACTTTATCGATATCGATAAGAATTTACTACCATCGCCCAGCACTATTTAGTCTGATAGGTTGGTAGTACTGTTGTATGACGTCGTGTTACTTGGACTTGAATTTCGTGGTTTATGAACCGATTTTAAACTTTTTTTTATTAACCCAATTGATTGATTTCTTAGACTTACCTTCGCCAGATGATTGGTTAGTACCACGACTAACAACGCCGCTACTGACTAGGTCTGACGGTGAACCGTCACCATTTGCCACGTCAAGGGATGTATCGCCACTTCTGCAAAGAACACAATATTTTACTACACTTCGTATTAAACTATTGCATTACATTAGTACCTACATAATAAATCGACCAATCGGGATCGGCACTGTCCTTCAACAGTATCTCAACTGATTTGTATTGCATTATACAACGTGTAATTTAAAGGGTAAATACATACCAAGTGCACGGCTTCTTTGGATGATAATAAACGATAAGGCAAGGGTTTTTTAATCCTATGTGTACATGTGTGGAGCATATTAGAAATTTCAATACATTGATACCAGAGACCGAATTTTTCAAATTAAGAAGAACGAAGAGAATTATCGTTTTATTGGCAAGTGACATGGAAAGTGAAGATCCTCATAGTGCTGTGACGTTTGTTATTACTGGTATTCAAGAAACATGTGAAAACAATAATTTGGGGTCAATTCTGTGTCACTTATTTTGAGCTGAAACTTTGCATAGAGACTCCATACCAGATGTTGTCTTCAGTCCCTTTGGTTAGATATGGGGTTTCCATTACACGTTGTATAATACTATAGAACCTAAAATTACAGAATTCCTACAGTTGTGAACATTGTAATCCCATTATGAAATAAATACTATTACTACTTTCGGTGTGACTGGCCGGCCGGAGCGATTGTGTGGGCTATATGATATAAAAAAAATGAGGAAGCTACGGAGATCTGATGAATCTTACTTCTTATGTTACTAATAAACAAACAATAATAATAACAAAATAATATGTATCATAAAGTAAGTAATATTGTTTTGTATAATATGCACACATTAGTTAGAAAAAAAAAACATTTTAAAATTAATGTCACAATCCTAATATATATTATGTGGATAATGGTGTGGGTACCTACACATTTACTTACATCTATTTTTTATGATTTTACAGTTTATAAAAAATGTGTTAGTTTGTTATTCCCTAATAAATTAATAAATAAATAATCTTCTTACATACATTATAAATGTGAAAGGTTGTGAGGATGGATGTATAGAGGTACTGATGTTTGTTACTCTTTCATGCAAAAACTACTGAGATCTGAATGAAATTTGGTAAGTAGATAGCTCATAGTCGAAATCCTGGAATAACCCATAATTTTTATCCCAAAATTCTAACGGGGTCTCGGGCAGAAGCTAGTATCCTATATTTATTAGAGCTTTCGGGCAGCAGCTCAAAAGTGGATAGAGACTGCGGAAATATATATTTTTAATAACCGGCTGCAGCTAAGTACTAGTGGGGAATGACTGCCTATCTAACTCCAACCAACTGGGTAATAAGCAACCAAGTAGCTAGGTAATAATACGCTCTTTGGCGAGACTTGTGTCAGATATTCTGGCTTCTGACTACCCGTTACGACTGTCAAAGATGCACAAATGAGAGCAGGGACCAACGGCTTAACGTGCTTCCTAAGGCAAGAGGGAACCTCGATACGTTAATCAGATCTCCCATAAACGGACCGACCACGACAATAGTACATTGTTCGCCGAGAGGAGAAAGTGACCGATTACCGTCGAGGGTGTCGTTTGAAGCCCGAGCCGTGGGCGAGGGCTTTAAAACACCCGAGATCGGGAATCGCACTTTCTCTCGAGTGATACATAGTGCTTTATACTACACCTACGAGGAAAATAAAAAACTAAATCTTTACTAATTGAAATTTATATTGAAATTGTTACTACGCTATTGCTACGAAAACTGAATCCTCAAACAACACACAAATTGAAAATGGCGCCAATGGCGTCTGCAATTTTCACATGTTCTTTTTTCAAATTGTTTATCCTGCCGCCGCAGGGTCGCACTGCCAGCCCGACACCATCCAACACACAGCTAGTGGCCAGTGTCATTTTGAGAACTTGGAGATAAAAACTCACTGTAAAAACTTTTTTTTTTTTAGGTTACCTGCGCATAGTCTTACCCAAAATTAAAAAAGAAAAACCATGTAAGAAATGGATTTTCATACACTTTTCTCTCCCGCTCAGATGCGTTTTCTCCCCGCATATTTGTTCGATATGCAATGACGTACTTTCTACCGTAAATTTGATAAAGTATCAAGGTACTTTCCAAGCAGATGTAGTATAAACATTGTTTAATCTTGAACATTGCTAATACCAATCAATCAATTTGCAATCAGTAAGTAGCACAAGTGCTAATTTCAAGTTACAAATATAACTTACGTGGTAGGTTCATTTGTAGTTTCAGGTATATCTGTAGACTCAGCGCCTTCCACTTCACCGAGGTTACTCGCCATTCGCCACTGTTGATATACGCGGTAGTACTCCTTGCTGTCCAAACTTTGGGCCACTTTGTATTTAAGTTGTTTCTGGAAAAAGCTTTTACCTTATTAAACTCCACTTTTCTCAAAAAATACTACCCTTTGGTAATTATTGTTACAATCTCCTTTGAGCAGAGGCGGCCTTCCCACGCTACTCGAAAACACAACGGTAAAGTTGTTAGCAAACCATTTTATTGTGAAAAATATGTTGTAATGTAATGTAAAAAATGTAATGGTCCATAAAACTCGACAATGATGCAAATGCATCATTGTCGAGTTTTATGGACCGAAATTCTATTATAGCCTAGTTAATATATGTATAGTAGGAAATGACACTCGTGTCTTTGTCTCTTTTTTTTAAAGAGTTAAAGACACGAGTGTCATTTCCTAAATTTGAGTACCGCAACAACGTAAGGTTTAGGATAGGTTATGACTGAATTGCTAGCCGCGTTATGATGATTTTGAGCCTAGTTTTAGTAGCTTGACTCTGCTCTCGTCTTCAAGTTTAACCAACAATGCAGCAATACAGATCACAGCTGTGATGTCCTACATTATTTTTGAAAGACAATTATATAATTGTAAATTAACAGCCAGTTGGTTTTGATCGAGTTGTCTACGTGCTAAATAATAATAATATTCCACAACTAAACAAAAAAATATTCATTAATTCATTATAATTGCGATTCTGACAGATGTAATGCAAAATTGAGAGATTAGATTGGTAAATAAGCAGAAGCGTCAATAGTCTAATGGTTAAGGTGTCGGACTTGTGATCGAGAGGTCACGGGTTCGAACCTCACCCATTTGCGTGAACCCACTCCAGACACAAGCATATATAGCGTAGTTGGAGAGGTGAACAAGATTGCTCGTAATGTGAATTCTACCCACCTTGCTAGATAAAAATAATAAAAAAAAAACTGTAAGAAACTATGTGTCTACCAGCAGCTAGATTTTGGATAATCTGTTGTCAAAGTCCTAAAATTTCATAGCTTTTGCATATTTTATGACTTTGTATTAAGCAAACCAATTGTGAAAAATATGTTGTAAAGTATATGTCCTGTTCTTTCTATCAACTCTCTACGATTTCTCATAGTTGTTTTGAATTATGATTGTTTTTCCATACAATAAAGTTTTAAGACTTAAATGGCAGGAAATTCCACTCTTTAACTGAACGCACAATGAAAAAAGTTTAATATAACATTCATCGGCATTTATCTCCTTGCAAGATTCAGTAAGACATTATTAGACAGACGAAACGTAAAACTGATAGAATATACGCATTTATATTCACATTAGAGAGAATATAAACAAACATTGCTAGTTCTGTTTATTAAAAAAAATTAGAGCAATTCAGCATTTTTTTATTTAAAAAAAAAAGAATTAGTAAGTGGATAGAATTCATATCTATACTAATATTATAAAGCGGAAAAGTTTGTTTGTTTGCTTGAACGCGCTAATCTTCGAAAGTACTGGGTGGATTTGAATGCAATTTGGTATGGAAGTAGCTTGAAGCTTGAGGAAGGTTATAGGCTACTTTTTACCCGACTGCAAAAAAGGAGAGTTATGTTTTTACCGTGATAGAATCCACGGGAGCGAAGCCCCGCGTGAGTACTAGTTACTAATAATCTTGTTAACCCCTCCAACTAAGCTAAATATACTTGTCTCTGGAGTGGGTTCACGGCAATAGTGTAATGGGTGGGCTCGAACCTGCGACTTTTCGATCACTAGTCCGACAGCTATTAGGCTATTGACGCTTATTTTTTTAAATTCAAAATGAGCCCACTCTTGACCTCGATCTCGCCTGATGGTAAGCGATAGATGAGATCTACGATGGAACGGGCGAGCCCAGAAGATGCCTGTTCACTCTTGCTTTAAAGGTTGAAAGGTCATAAGTGGTAGGGAACACAGAAGCCGGCAGAGAAGCCGGAAGCTTGGAAGTGCGCACAATAAATGTGGAGGAAGTTTTTGTACTGTAGTCTGTTTTTTTTAACAAACGAGTACCGAAAATTTTGACTGCGTTTCTATTGGTCCACATAATCAACATAAAGTCCGTTCCACACAAACAAACAAAAAGGCATGAAAAATGAGCCGAGTCGATAATCATGTAGAAAATATGTTAGAGCAGTTTATTAAGTATCAAGTAAATTGACGTAACTGCAGAGAGTCCAATATACTATTACAATATTGTTATTTATTTATGAAAATATCATATAAGCGCGAACAGAAAATTTTGTTACGAGTATACTATTTAAATATGCAAATTTAAATCACTTTTTTTTTTTTTTTCTGTACAGTAAATTTTAGAAGTACTCAATATGAACGGGCCTTAACAATATCAAAACAAGAACAGGCTTTGGCCCCGCTCCCAACAATGACCCACCTCACGAGTACTTTGACATAAGGGAGTGCGCGGGAAAGTTAGGTTAGGTTAGGGAAAATGACTAGGTAGCATGGTCTCAGACCTTAGCCTGTTCCGCCAGGAACTAATCTATTTAAAAAAAATGACCCACCTCACTCTGTCAATATCGGAAATGTGCTAGAGACATACTCAGTACTCGTTTGTTAAAAGAGTAAAGTATTGAGGGTTTATAATGAATGCGTGTGCTCACGTTGTCTGGGTGGTCGAGCTCGGGGCGGTAGGGGTAGTGCGTGTAGAAGGCGTGGTTGCGGCACAGCAGCTTGCGCATGCGCGCGGGCCCCTCGGTGCAGTCGAGCGCCCACTTGGCGAGCGCGGGCGCGCGCGGCGGGCCCCACAGCGCGCGCTCGCGCACCAGCTCGCGCCACGCGCCCGCCCACTCCGCCGCCACGTAGCGCAGCGTGTGCAGCCGCGTGTTGCCCGCGCCGCCCACCACGCCGCACCACGCCTGTCTAATAACAATTACACTTCTTACTCATATTATAATTGTTAAGGGCCTATACTACCTCAGCGCTTCTCACTCTTTATCTCGCTCGCACACTACTGGCCGCGGTCACGCGAGCAAGCGAGACAGGGTGGCAGAGAAAAGACTCCAAGACACCGATAATTTAGTTTATTTCTTTTTACGGTGAAAATAATGGTAATTTAAAAAAGTTAATAACATAAGACCTGCTTTATAGTTTGTTCAATTAATATGCAAGGTTTCATTATCTAATTTGAAGTTATTTTTGAATACCAGCGGTTTATTGTTCGGTTTGGAGGTAACTTTGGTTTTTTTTTCTATCAAGAAAATTTTATGGAATCGTGTTTTCGTTAAACATAGTACCTAACATTAATTCTCAATTTTACCATATATTTATTTCAAAATTATTGCTGCAGTATTTTTGACATAACGGAGAATCCTTAGGTCTTTATTTGACTCTGTTATGATGCACATTAAAGAGTATATCTACGAGGGTGCGTTTTTAAGTTCGCAGAATGGGAGGGTAGATGATAAAAATGGGTCATTATCGGGGTGGCCACGACTACAGCCACCCAATATTAGTATGAATACCAGGTTTTGTTTTAATTGGGTCATTAGTCGAGTATCGTGCCGTAATAAAGTTCCTTACTAAGCAGTGGCGGTACCTTCATATAAGCCCAAAAGCCCGGCATGCCTTACTAAAAAATGCTCGATAGAGAATCAATGTCAAACCCGAACTATTTAAAAGTTCGCGCGCTTAATTCTTATCAAAATAACACAATGAATCTACTAAACTACTACGCATCGCGATTGTTCGCGCGCAGAGTTTCGCATTTGTAGCATCTAATGATCTACATATTGCTATCTCGCTTACACGCACCGGCTTTTACCGGGCTTTCAAATACTATATCTGTCACTTTCGCACTTATAGCGATGTGCCGTATAACGAGTTAGGCCTTAGGCATAGAACAAATCAATCACTATGGCAGATATAAGCAGGGCATTCGTGTGAAGTTGCATGCGTATGCGTGACCTTGTCAGCTTGCCAACTCTGCAGTGTTGCCGTTTTAGCCACACGTTGAAAGATCTTGGAGATTTTTAACGTGTTTGGAAACTTTTTTAACATTTATCAACAATAAAAACTAGCGACTTTTAAAATAACGAAATTAAATACAGTCAAAACCGTTTACAACAACATCATTTAGAACAACATACCGGTTATATAGACCAAAATCATAGGTACAAAATACTTTGTACCTTGAAAACATCACCGGTTATTACGACTATCGGTTTTTACAACCAAATATGAGTGGTCCCTTGGATGTTGTTATAACAGATTTTGACTGTATTCAAGCAATATCTTAAAAATAAAAAAAAATTAGGTAGATTTTTCATATACCTGGCGACTTTTTTTGCCTAAATGACAACACTTGAGTAGTTCCCGACATCCCAGAGTGCAACTAACTTCACTTCAGTTTCATTTGCTTGAGTTAAAGAAAAAAGCTGTTAAAGTTTTCTGTGTTTTCTAAGATTTTCTCAGTGATACAATTGTTTTGGTGATTTACCTACAACAAAGGAGGTAATTGTACCTTGTGAGGATTTAAAATGCGTTCAAGTTTTGATTGGCGAAGATAAGGTAAAATCTTTAAACTTTGCTCAGAAAAAACAGTTAATTTCTTCATTAAAACCGACGCCTAATCTGTGTATTTCTCAGACTAGTAAATCGCATAAACGAAAATTTAATAGATCAGTGTATAAAACTAGTTGTAACACGTTGCAAAATAACTCGGCTCCTCGTTTGAGACGCAACGTACGCTGTGCAAAAACGGAATACAGACGACTTTTTGTAGAAGTAATTGATAACATTAATACCGAAATTACTGACCGATATTCTGAAATTTATAAATTAAAGATCTTCCAACTGCTCAACAACAAAAAATTTGACAATTATCACTCACATTTTCCTACAGAGGAATTAGATTCATTATTTGACATTTATGCAAACTATTTCGACAAACAAATATTAAAAAGCCAATTGATTTGCTTGTATTCTAGTCCTGATCTGAAAGATCGTAATGTTTTCGAATTAATTGATTTCATTCATGAGAATAAATAACCACGAAGATGCCTTTCCCGAGCTGTTAAAGTTAGCGTATCTTGTTGTAACTATTCCGGCTACAAGTTTTTCCGCGGAACGTGCTTTTTCGTCTCTTAAACGTATCCATACCTATCTGAGAAATACACAAGGTCAAGAGCGTCTTTCCGAATTATCAATGATAGCTATTGAAAAACAGTTGTTGGTAGAATTAAAACGATCACCAACATTTTACTCTGATGTAATTAAATCATTTCTTAAGAAAGATAGACGATTCCAATTAGAATATAAATAATTTATTTAAATTCCTTATTACATTCTATCTGGCTATTTTTTAACTTTCGTTTTGTAACTTTTTGTTTTGTTTTTTTTTTTTTGTCTGTAACCTGGGTTCTGTTACGAAGGAAGCAACTACTTACCATAACTTTGTTCCCTCAAGCAATGAAGCAAACCAAACCAAACGGCTTTTTTCAAAGCCACCGGAGGTATGCAATTGCTGATATGTTTATTATATTCAATCTAGCACTAGCATGCCTTCAGTGTGCTTTGGTTACCTCATTCACCGCGCACGACAAGCAAGAGTGAAATTGAAGAAAGAAGAGGAAAGAAGAAGATGGATGAATTCACTTTTAATTTATTGTACCTAACCAGTAGTTTATGAGAAAATTGCGATGATACATACGTAGGTACCTACATACTCAGTCGAAAACTGAACTTTCTTTTTTTGAAATCGGTTAAAATTTTATTGGGCTTGCGTTATTTTGAAACCCTAGGCACGCCACTGTTACTAAGCACGGAAAGTCAGTTCAAAACATACTGGAATAGATGGAAACCGTTTACGGGGGTTCTGGCCCGAGTAAAACCATGGTTTACAATTGGCACAGTCTCTTTAACCTTTTGAACGCCATTGTCACATATACGTGACAAGGCAAGCGCTTGCCATGTACGCCAATGACACAAATATGTGACAAAAAATGCGGTGTACTTTATCACGAAATAAACAATTAAATCATTACTTTTATGTGTTTTTTATTTGTATACCTTAAATATTTAAACTCTTGTTCATATTTAATTGCTTGAAACGAATGATATTATACCATGGTTATTGAGAAATTTGATGACAAAAAGGAGAAATTAAACGTTTAAAAAGGAGTGTTCTCACACGGCAAAGTTTTCTATATGTGACCGCTAGTGATGTGATGTATGATTACTAATATCGATAAATCCTTACTAAAATTAATGTGAAACTAACTTTAGATTAATGTGATTATATTATTTTTGCATCAATTGGTATCTGGATAAACCAATTATAAGATTCAGTCTTATAAAACCACACTATAGCAGCTATAGAATCAAAAACAAAATCTAGTCAGGTCTAATTTCAATATTTGCTAATTTCATCTCGCTCATCCCTAGCGCAACACCGATTATCAGTCCCTTGAACGCCATGGTCACAAATAGACGACAAAATCGTGACGTCATAAGCGCAGGGATCCTTTTTAGTGAAGTCCATTAGATATTTTATAGTAATATAGTACCTAGTATATTATAATAGTGATATTTCTATGAATGACTTTCAGTTTTTTGAATAATTATTTATTTTATTTGTTTGTCCGGAACGCGGCCGCCCAAACGTTAATATTATACTCGTCCTCGTCCTGCTCTGGGTGGAGCGGAAGGGGTTAACTAAAAGGGTTCCTGTCTGGGTACGTTCATAGACATCGAAGGAGCCTTCGACAAAACAAACTTCTCCAGCATAAGCGCCGCACTCTCCAGACATGGGGAACAGCAGGTATTTATTGATTGGATTACAAATATGCTAAGCAAACGTGTGGTTCACCTTGAGGAAGACCAGCAGGTAGCCTTCATAGCCAGAGGCTGTCCACAGGGCGGGGTGCTATCATCTCTCCTCTGGAATTTAGTGATCAATGACCTCATCACGAAACTCAACGCTCAACGTTATTACACAATAGGCTATGCAGACGACCTCGCTATACTTGTGCCTGGGAAGGTGACAGGAACTATCTGTAACCTCACCCAGCAAGCTCTACGCATCGTGGAGCGATGGTGCAGGGAGTATGATTTGTCGGTAAGCCCCACTAAAACCGAATTAATCTTGTTCACCCATAAACGAACACTAGGCCCTCATCGCCTACCTAAGCTGTTCAATACAGAACTCCAGTTGTCTAGTGAGGTTTAAATACCTGGGGGTCATACTGGACTGTAAACTAAACTGGAGTAACCATCTAGACTATAAATTAAACAGGACATGCATCACCTTCTGACAATGCAAGAAAATGATAGGTAAGAAGTGGGGCCTATCCCCAAAAAACACAATGTGGTTGTACAACGCTGTAATTCGGCAGATGATTACGTACAGGGCCGTGGTGTGGTGGCCCCGCACCAAGCTTGTCACAGCCGTAAACAAACTGCAACGCACGCAAAGGCTGGCCTGCATGGGGATAACGGGCTGCATGAGAACTACCACGACAGCAGCTGTAGAGGCTATGCTGGGGCTCCCGCCGCTCCATCTGTTCATAGAACAGGAAGCGACGATGGCAACAGTGCGTCTTAAAACACTGGACCTCTGGGGTAAGACAGAAACAGCACACCGCTCTGCTTGAGGAAGTCAACAACGAGCTCCCCATAATGAAGGCAGTCAATGACCGGGTGCTCTAACAAATCGTCTTTGACAAAAAATACAGAATCCAAATGTACGAGAATCACCGCTGCGAGGGGCTGTACCCTCTGAGGTGCGTGTCTTCACTGATGGTTCCAAAACAGGTACTGGTACAGTTGCAGGAGTCTTTTCAGAGGATCTTAACATTCGTATAGCCAGACCATTGGGGGTCTACAACACAGTATTTCAGGCCGAATGCCTGGGGAACTCACTGGCAGCTTCGGCCATCATAAACAGGGAAGTTGTGGATCACTCAATACGCATACTTTCGGACAGCATGGCAGTCCTGCAAGCACTGTGTGGCTGCACAGTCAACTCCGGGCTGATCTTGGAGTGTCACAATCTCCTCAACCAGGTTGGTAGACACAAAAATATAACCATTTAATGGATCAAAGGACACAGCGACTCCCGAGGCAACGATGCAGCGGATGAACTCGCTTGAAGGGCTTCAGTATGGCGATTATGGGACCTGAACCAATGGGTTCAGATAACCGAACCTTCGGTTATCTGTGTCACCTGGTAAGGAAACGCACCAGAGACTTACACCACAAACTATGGGATGACCATGGTGAGTGCAGGCAAGCCAAAGAGGCTCTCCCGACCCTTGATGGCCGCTTATCGAAACAGGTCTTTATACTATCTAAACCGCAATTGCGGCTGGTGACAGCCGCCCTTACAGGTCATGGATCCTTTAATAGACACCTCTATTTAATAGGAGTCACATACAATGAATGATGAATGGACATAATTTTTATGATATTAATGATTTTTTTAGTATTAGGACATAATTTGATGATATTAATGATTTTGGATTATGTTAATGTTTTTTTTAGTATTAAGACAATATTTGATTTATTAATGATTTTTTAAGTATTAAGACATAATTTGATGATGTTAATGATTTTTTTAGTATTAAGACATAAGTTTGAATATGGTTTTAATAGTTATTAACAAAAACATAATATGTGTCATTTCTTCGACATTTTTTTTTTGCATGCAATTTATAGATATTATCTATACAGCTAAACATGTGCACTTTTTATAACCATTTTGTAACACCTTTATACTATGTTTAATGCAAATAAAGACTTATCTTATCTTATCTTATCTTATCTTATCTTACAGCCCACTCTGCAGAGCCTGCATGGAGGAGGACGAAACAGCAGCACACCTGCTACTGAGCTGCCCTGTAGTCGCGTATTACAGGACTAAATACTTCGGCAACCCAGGTACCCTCCGAGAAATGGTAAGCAAAACAAGGGCGTTGCTCGCCTTACTGGAGGAACTGGCATGGATTGAGGGAAAAACTCCTACCCTTAAGCTTTGGTTTCCTAGGATAGCGGTGCCGTTATACAGCGGTGAATGACGTCACTGGAACGTTGTCTATGTAAACAAAATGGCGCGGTTTCCTAGAGAGCGGTAACTGACACCGTAACGTCACAAAGCGGTGCCGCCATTTGCATGACGGCCGTCTTGTCGGTGTCAGATGGTTTTGTGAACGTTTCCAAAGAGAATGTAATACACTAGATAGCGATGAAGCAGACAGTGTGATAAAACGGCCGTGGAACTTTCCACATGTCGTCACCGTAAAGACGGCCGTCTTTTTGCGTCCGTAATATTACGGCCGCTATATGACGGCACCGCTTTCCTAGGAAAACAAAGCTTTACACAAAATAAGTACACGCATGGCATGGTCGTGGAGTTGCGGATACCTGCCCGACATACATACATACATTGTCATGAACAACTTGCTCATAATTTTTCACCGATTTAGCCGAATTCTTTTTTGTTCTATTCATAATTCAGTTCAGTCAGGGCAAGGTGTGAGTGTAAGAAATTCTCATTTATTTCATTAGTAAAAAGTACCTATGCGAAGCCGAGGCGTTTCGCTAGTATACTAAATGAAGTCCAAATGTTTAAGACCACTGCCTTATTGCCAGTAGCATAAAAATAATTTCTGCCATTTTATTTTAACCAGTTATATTCTATTCCTGGATCGTAGTTTACGTTACATTAATTGAAAACTGTGTGCAATATTATATTTTAACTGTTTAATATACGCCTACAATTTTAGCACTATGTTTTAGCACTTTTCGGCAAACTACACAATTGAGGTTATTATTTAAAATTGGCAACACATTTATTTTATTACGTACACACAGTAAAATACATTAAGATAAGCATAATTATAATATTTGAGTACAAAGGTACTGCTTATTTCTTAAGAAATTTCTTCTAGCAGACCTGCGAAAGGAGAAGTGAAAAAGAAATGTAGACAATAGTGTGTGAGAACAAGAAGAGAAATAAATATGAATATGTGAAGTCTAAAACTAAAACATTAAATATACTTACACATACTTATAATGCAATAAAAATAACATATACTTAAATAAATACATAATGTTAGAATATATAAACATATAATATATACATAAATAATTAACACAGTTAAGAGGAAAGGTAATGCTCTTTTAATCGACATTTGAATACAGATATAGTTTTTAAATCACGAATGCTAGGCGGAAGTGAGTTCCACAATTTTACAGCATGGACAGAGAAGGAATAAGAGTAGTAGCTAGTTTTATGAGGATGAGATTTAAGGAGGGATCTAAGGTGTGATCTACACGGTACGTCGCTAGAACGAGCGTAAGAAAAACGCTCACGCAGGTAGGAAGGGCAAGACGGGTTGTGTAAAATGTTGAAGAGGAGACACAAAATCCTAGTGTTCCTGCGAAGACGGATTGGAAGCCACTTGAGTTGCTTGCGAAAACCGAAAACAAAGCGAATGCACAGATTTTGCAAGCGCTCAAGCTTGTTTAATAGCTCCTCCTAACCTTTGTTTATATTTTGTATCTAGAATTCGATTTCTGGGTATAATTGTTCACTAAAAAGTAGTCATTAAGTTTTCATATAATTTAAAACAGTTTTCAAATGCGTAGTCCCAATATGGATGAACAGACACCACTTAATCCACTCATTGTATTGTCCTCGTCACGTAAGTTGGTAAGGTTTTGGCGTAGTGGGGGTAAGTTCGCGCATCGTGCACTTAGTGGAAGAAAATAGTGGTCACTTTTACTGCTTGCTCTATGGTTATTGCCATCATTTATTTTTCATCATATCCGATCAGAAGAATGTTAAAGAAAGAAGAGGAATTCATTCGTTAATTCGGTATTATAAATAAAATAGATATAATACATAAATACATTTAAAAGTGAAAAAATATATTAAAAAAAAAACATTAAAAATAATATGTTCTCGTCGTCACAATTAGTTAATAAAACTGCTACCCCTTTTATTCTTCTTTTTTCCCGGTGTCCGGAGGTTGAAATTCCGAATTCGTCTCCGTCTTTAACAGAGACGAATTCGGAATTTCAACCTCCCTTAACTATAGTGTCTAACTGATCTTTCTGACGTTTTAATAGTCTACGTAAAACGGTATTTGGTCCTGGCAGTGTAATCAACGTAACAAAAACTAAATTTAAAACAATAACTCGTAACAAAAACAAAGGGTACAACTTTCGTGTACGCAAGTGTATTCGGGAGCAAGTTAGACGAGAACTACTGACGCACCAATCGCGCGCTCGGAGCGGCGCTACGTTATACCCCGCGTCCCGCTGACAACCGCTGACACCTAAAAATCGACTTCTGCGCATTGAACGACTCTTGCCAAGTTATTTGGCGACAACTATAAAACTTATCAAGTTGATACCCCGACCATCATTTAAATACCATCTTTCCCTGAAGAATAAAACATTCTTCCTGTTTCTTGTGTGACTTCTACTGACTAAAAACCCACCCTGTTCCTTCAGCTGCCCTTAGGTTCCAGGGCCGCGATATCTCGTTAAAACATTCCCGCAACCCCGGCGGGATGTTTCTTGCCTCGTGCCTCTTTGGAATTGTGATGACATTAGCACACAACAGAATGGCCGACGCTGACTCATGATGATTGTTATGGCTTACCTCACAAGTTGCACATGATCCTGCATATAAGCTAGCGCGTGATCTCGCGGCGGATTCGACCGTTGCTTAGCTGAATCTTCCTTCTTCACTTTAGTTCTGGATGCTAGCCGTGTAAGGCCGCCTGTCACTTTCTGGATCTTCGACTGAATCTGGTTGTGGAGTTCCCATGGTACGCGGTATGTTGCCTGTGATTAAAAAAATAAAACATGAATTATAACCAGAAACCGCTGCCCTGCACTAACTAAAAGGCCGTTAAGCCACAAAAGGACATTTTTCACTTTTTAATGTATACTTAAACTACTCTCGATTCTCTATCTTTTGGTCTAAGAATCATTTTCCTGCGATTAATACTTTTCAAGATATAGCAATTTTGCTGAGCAGTTAAACAAAATAATTTTTCACTTCCTTTGTTAAAAAGTGACTAAACCACAATACTTGTATATACAATACTATAATATAATACAATACTAAAAGATACTTTTATTTACTTTAAAAAATCTTCACATATATTGTGCATAGAAGCTATGCCCACAAAAATAATTTACCATCGTCCTAGCTAGCGTAGTTATGTAGAAAAATCATTTCCCACTTATTTTTACGTTTACTCGAAAAATACTTTTTGGGATTAGCGGCTTTTTAGTTAGTGTAGGGCAGACCGGTCGATTATACTTAAATTTTAAGAATACTTTAATCTCCGAGGTAAACTTGATATAAGATTAACAAATAACGCCTCGATGAACATAAATGTGTTGGAAAAATCTACCATAATACAATAACAACAGCCTATAGCAATCCCACTGCTGCACACAGGTCTCTTTTCTATTAGAGAGAATGGACCGTAATCAATCAAGCGTGCCCAGTGAGCGTTAGCAGATGTCATAACTCATGTCTGCGAAATTTTTGTCCTAGGACATACTACGGAAATGTACTAACTAGACACCGCAGTACCGGGCTACTGAGGTAATAATGTGGGTTTTTAGTCACTAGAAGTTTGACAATTCCTTCCTCACCACCCCGCAAAAAAAGACATACCTATTAGTTTCCTCACGATGGTTTTCTTCACCGTTTGAGAGCAGTGGTGATGATATAATTTTTCCAAAGTAATGTACTACCAACCACAACTCGTTAATCAAGCCTATAATCACTGAGCAACTACTGATCTCTAAAAACAGTATATCCTACCCTTTTTCTTTCGGTGGCAAAATCACCAAAAGACTCCGAAGAGTGGGAACTCTGGGTGGATAGGAAGGTGATTAGTCAAGAGAAGTCTGACAGTCTTCTTTTGACTATACACCCACCGAGCTCCTTCGGTTATTCTTGCGTTCCGCGGCCGCGGTATCTCGTTAGAACATTCCCGCAACTCCAGCATTCTCCCCTACCTTGCCCTGTGTAAAAAAATATCCAAACCTTTCTCTCTATATCAATGTAGTTAATCCACAGTTTATGCGCGCTCTCGTTCAGTTGTTCCCTCACAGCTGTAAGATCGGGAGCGCGCGCATTGCCAATGGGCGGTTGCAGCGTTATCTTGAACACTTCCTCTATTGCTGGCTTCTTGCATACATACAACTCTTCCCAGACACGTCGAGCAGCACCGGCCATTAGGTTACGTCCTGTTAGAGATAAAAACGTATTTATGTCTTAGTTTAAGATATAAGTGGAATTATTTTTTACGATAAACGTCTGTATCTAAATTTTCGATTATTTATTTATTTGTAACAGAAAGGTGTACAACGTAATAGAAGATTAGAGCACAAGGCAAGGCATATTTACTTTACTCATTTCTGCTATTTGTTAACACAGATATTAAGAGAAACAATACAAATAGAATAACAAAAAATCATATCTGAGTGATTATGATTATAGAATAACAAATAATCATAATCACTCAGAATTTCAAATACACATCCAAATCTGTTTGTGATTGACATCTTCTCGTCATCTTTGGTTTTACCCCGTATCTGTATCTATCTCCTTCCCAAATTTAATTAAAATCGCTTAAGTGGTAAAGATTTTTCATAGAAACTATCATCTCTATTTCAGTTTTAGAATAAAAAAAATTGGCCTGTTTAACCCTGGGTTAACAACTATTTTCATTCATTCATCCAAATCGGTGCAGTGGTTTAGCCGTAAAAGCGTAACAGACAAACAGTCAGACTTTCGCATTAATAATATTAGTATGGATAGTACGTATTATTGCCACAATACCTTGATGTGTAGTAAGCTTGTCATCTCTAGATTCCAAATCACCACTGGGATTGACATGCCAAGTGGTTCGCATATGCGAGTCTAATGCGATCTTCATGTTCGAACTCAACTGCAGCAGGCAGTAGGTAAGGCAGCCAATGAACTCGAGCTCATGGTTGCCCGCACCGAAAATCAGCAACCTGAACAGTAAATAATTTTACTAAACGGTCACATTTAAGATTGTAAATAAGTTCTCGATATTTAAACCTTAAATTTAACCAATGAAAAACAATACTTGTCAAAAAAAACAAGTCTCGCAACTCAGTTCTTCTACTGTAAAAAGTTGTGAGATCCATGTAATACCAAGTCGGTTATTAATTTATTCAGGCCCTACTTAAGGGACCTTCTGTCTTAAGTTGTTACGTAATTATCTAACCTAACAACATCTTATAGTGACCATATCAATATTAAAAATCTTTAACATTTTAAATAAATAGATTGACTCGGCCATCGCATGAAAACACAATATATCTCACAAGTAATACATACATATATAAATTAGATTGTTTAATGCAATTGCCAAATCAATCTATTTATTTAAAACGTTAAAGATTTTTAATATTGATATGGTCACTATAAGATGTCGTTAGATTAGATAATTACGTAACAACGTTTTTTTGACAAGTATTGTTTTTCATGGGATCTCATTTCTTTTTGTAGATAGTCCTACTTTTTTCCTTTCCAGTACCTTCTATTTCTTGTATACCTACCAACAACAAATTTTCTTAAAGCTCTCTCTCTGGCTTTTTCAACCGACGACCAAAAGAGGAGGTTATCAATTCGACGCGTATATTTTTTTTTTTTTTTATGTATGATCATCGATTACTCGAAGACGGCTGAGCCGATTTGGAAAATTCTTTTTTTGTTCGAATGGGTATACTTCGAAATTGGTACCATTATCACCAAAGTCAGGATCTGATGATGGGATCCTGGAGAAATCGAGGGAACTCTTCAAATATTATAGGCACACCTATGGCGTTTTGGGTATTTCTTATAGTAACTTGTGCAGTTGCTCTCAAAAAGTACCATTTGGGGAAGTGGAACTGATGATGAAGACCACAGATGGCCGCCGAAACTACTCAATAATAAGTATTAAGTGGATTGCGATTCGATTACTTGAATATGGATGTTAAGCACTTTATGCTCGTCACAATGCATATGGTGATGTAGAGCTGATGGTGAAGTACCAGGAGAACTCCTCAACAATTAACGGCCCAGCATTGGGAAAAGCTATATTTTGTAAAAGGTTATAAGTAGTTGACATTTAGGCTCTTGTAACTAGGTAAATTAAAAATCATCCAACTAAAAAGAGTGAAAAAAAAACTTTTTAACAAAAAATTAAACCGACTCCCAAAGAACACTGTAAAGTGAAAAATAACTTTAATTTCGGAAGTCGGTGCCAAAAACGAAAATAGAAAACTAAAGACACCGACTACCGAAATTAAAGTTATTTTTCACTTTACAGTGTTTTTTGGGAGTCGGTTTAATTTTTTGTTAAAAAGTTTTTTTTATTCCATTGACCATTTTACAAGTTACCCTCAAACATAATTATATCTAGATACCTATCTACACCTATTATTTCATTATATTATACATACATAATTTATACAGGTACACTGATTAATTAACTGTAAATGTAACTTTGTAATCTTATATATTTATATGGAATTACAAAGTTATTTATGCAGTTGATGTATCTAGAAAACTGGACCGAAATTAAAAAATATTTTAGTTTGTCCTTGATTCATACACTAAACACTAATTGTATTCTAAATTTGAAGCTTCTATGTCTGCTAGAAGTGCCTTAGACTTTTGATGATCGGTCAGCCAGTCAGTGAGTGACAAAATTAAGAAACTTTGACTCGTTATAATTCTTAAACTCAAATTGAATTTTGGTTAGGTTCAAATTGAATGAAATTTAAAATATACCGTATTTATTCAATGCCTGCTTGGTTATTGAAAATTCAGGCTTCTAGTTTTATCCACAACGAAGTTATAGAGGGTCGAAAATGGCCTGAACTGCTTCGAGAATAGGATGGTACGGCAGTGCCGCTTTTTTGCTCGACGATATAGCTGCTTACAGTATACATTATTTTTAGATATCTGTAACCTGTAGTTTTTAACATAGCTATTAATAGAGCGCAGTTTTATGAACTGATAGCTGAATCGAATATTGTATTACTATTTGTGAAATGCCTATCAACAACTATTCGGCTAGAAAATCTATTTATCATGTCACCGAAACTATCGGGCTTGCTGGAATGTTCTAACGAGATACCGCGGCTCCGGAACGTAGGGGCAAGTGAAGGTACAGGGTGGTTTTTTAATCGGGACACTCCCTTCCGCTCTGCCCAGAGCGGGGGGAGTCACTGATGATGAATTTCCACCCGAAAAAAAAGATGTCCGCAACATACCTGTTAGTAGTCAGTTTGTGTAAAGCTTCTAGTACCGACATTTGGTCTGCTATTGAATCGGTAGATCGGGACAGAAGAAACAGAATAGTTCTGTTCAGACAATGGTGCAATCCTTCTAGAGATATCACTGATGACTTCTTTTTCGCTTGCATGATTAGTTTTACTATGAAATCGAACACCTGTAACATAGGAAAAAAATAATTGTTATGTGTACAACTTCAAGTGGAATACTTTTCGTGTCTTATTAAAGGTTTTGACTTACCTCGTGAGGGTCCCTCGAAAGTTGCCCCTGCCATAGCTTATCAACCAGTCTAGCAGCTAAATAACAAACGTTCGATATATTAGACTCCGATCCAAACAGTTCCGTGTTCAATAAATTCTCCATAAGTGTGGTTAGAACCTCCGTTTGATACTCAATCTGTTGCTGGCTGGTTGAATTAGGTGGTGAAGCATCCAAAACCAGGTCGATTACCTGGAAAAATTTATGGTACAATTCCAAAATGATTAAATTATGTGTTATTTAAAATGATCACAAAGATCTGTGCCACAAGAAATTAATAACAAACTATGCGTGAAGCACTTAGAACACAGCACATAGAGTCAGCCTTACCGTAATGTGTATCATAACATCCGAGTGCAAGGAAGCTGACGTTGTTATCATTGTCTATCGTAAGCGCTGGCGGAAGCAGGGAACTGTTACATAATGTGGGTGTACTACATAACGAATAAGCGTGCGATAGGCGCGATATATACGTATTAAACTGTTTTAGTTCTCAAGTTACTATCACAGAGGAAATTATACACGAAGGTACTGATATTCAATGAGGTCGGTTAATATTGCAGCGTTAGTACGTTATTAGTGAAGTTATAGTTTTTAATAATAATAAAATTCCCCATATTTACGCTATAAAAGTAGGATTTTCCAGGACCGGAGCTACATGGAGTACAAAACATTGACGATGGCACTGAGTCAGTCGCGCTTTCCGCGTTCTAGAATCAATAGTGAAGCTGATACTCAGTATTAGTTCTCTTAGATCGCTACCATTATTAGAGCATTATTGATTAGACGTTAATTCATTATATCCCTGTTGGCGACAATTGCAACATGCTAAATCTTGTTTAAAACAAAACAAATATTAAAACAAAATGAACATATAGGGTCTGCAAAAAAAAAACAATTAGCCAGACAAAAAACAGAACAGCCAAATATTGTATTGGTGCAACACAGGCGGATTTGTGGTGAAATAAACTTTCAGTAGCTGTCTCTTAAAATCCAACTTCGTTCATCGTGAGGTTGAGAATTGGTCTGAAAATTGGTGGAAATCCAACGGAGAATGCTCGAAAGACAGACAGAGCAGAAATTAACCCTGTCATTCTTTCGTGTGGTTTAGTTTGTTCAACGTATTTTTTACCACACTTTTGAAAACATGGAATAGTATTGTGTAATTTGCGAAAAGTAATGAAGATGCTATAAGATTTTTGATCTTGCAAGTCTGCCATCGGACTACTATGAGGGCTGGCTTGCAAGACTAGTCTTTCACAGTCTATTACCGGAAGGCAGATCATACGCCGCTATGCATGCTAACTTTCTGGATGACTGAGATCTTAAGGACTGTCGACAGCATTATTTAACCTATATAGATTTCTAGTATGACATACCGGCGCAGTCTTCCCAGTGACGTTTAACGGTAGCGAGTCCAGCACGATGACGCGTAGGAAGTCCATGACGCCTTGTCGAACAGCATGCTGCGTCAAAGCACCCGCGACGCCCGGCACTACTACCTCCTTTTCTGACCCTGGTGTGGATGCCCCAGAGCTCTCGCCACTTTCGCATATTGCTGCACATTATATAATAACTTCTTACCGATGTTTTGAATAAAATTGTTCTGTTTATTGAGGTTAGGATTACAGTAAGAAAATAGGAAGAGAATTTACACAGCCACAAATTAGTTCTAGTTTTAGTCAAAGCTTGGAACATTCGAACCAGTTATTGCATATTGGTCTTGTTTAGAACGAGTGTTTTTTTTATAAATTTGGTTTTAATATGAATATAACATAAAATAATATACACCATAGTACACCATGGACAAGACGTGTATTTATTTTCTCCACTGTGTCTCCAAAAGATTTGTAAAAAGATCGCTTTTAGCAATAAAACCGCCCATTGTAACACAATTTGTAGTTGTTAAGTCCTTAATTAATTCTGTTATGGTGTACAATAAAGAGTATATCTATTTGTAATATAGTAAAACATTTTTTGAAAAAAAAATTAGATTCAAAATAAGAATGAAAAACTTACGCATATGAATATCATCTATGGAGTTTGGCGGGAAGAGAATTGCCGCTAGCGCGGTTAGAACTTCCGCCGTCATCATAATGAGGACGAAATCAGGCAGTGTGTTGTATAATGAAAACAGGACCTACAGAATTAAAAAGGTATTAGATATAGTTGCAAGTGGACATCACAGCCATACGTATGACATTTCATTGTTTGTGCTCACAGCTAAGGATGCCATTCCCTGCGATTATTCCCAATAGTCCCCTCTAGCCCTGTCCTCCAGGGTGACAGCTGGGAATTGTCTTCCCAGTTGTCACCGGGGTGACAATTTGTGCCGACTGTTCCCTTTGAAAACTGACTAGAGGGGACAAATGGGAAGTCTGTTTCTCAGTTGTCACCGGGGGTGAGGGGGGTGACATTTGCTATGATTCCTTCCCAGAAAAAAAATGTAATTACCATAGATTTCAGCTTTTTATTTCTTATGCTTCTTTATTTTTTTATTTGGTTCTATGTAATCAAATAAAAAAATTAGCACAATGTCAACACGCTTACAACATTAGAAAAATATTAACTACTAGCTTCTGCCCGCGACTTCATCCGCGTAGAAGTCGAAAATATTCCACGGGATCCCGTCCCCGACTTGCTTGACAAAGATTATAATAGCTCGGCTAATATGCATGATATAAAGATAATTTATAGCCTATAGCACTCAGGGATAATGCAG
This sequence comes from Tholera decimalis, assembly GCA_943138885.2. Taxonomy (NCBI): domain Eukaryota; kingdom Metazoa; phylum Arthropoda; class Insecta; order Lepidoptera; family Noctuidae; genus Tholera; species Tholera decimalis. The sequence goes on from OW964557.2 coordinate 20,837,921, forward strand.
CTACATGTAAGCGAAAGAATTTTCAAAATCGGTTCGGTAGTTTCAGAGATTACCCCATACATACAAACTTACAATTTACAAACTTACAAATTTTACCTCTTTATAATATTAGTATAGACTAGCTTCCGCCCGCGACTACGTCCGCGTGGAAAAAAAAATCCTCCAATTTTGAAACATTCTTCATTAGTGCTCCGCTCCTATTGGTCTTAGCGTGATGATATATAGCCTATAGCCTTCCTCGATAAATGGGCTATCTAACACTGAAAGAATTCTTCAAATCAGTACCGTAGTTCCTGAGATTAGCGCGTTCAAGCAAACAAACAAACAAACTCTTCAGCTTTATAATATTAGTATAGATTAAGTAAGTAAAGAATAATGTCCAAAAAGTTATATAGGATCAAATAAAAAAAAATCAACATATTTCCTTTAATAAGTATAATCACAGATTATTAACTTATATTAACACCAATCGTTTTATTAATTTTATATAATTTTTACATATTTTACAAATTCTAACCTCGGTGTTGCCGTACAAACTAAATTAGTTTGTACGGCAACACCGAGGTTAATTTTTTTTTTATAATGTAGGTAGGGACATATTTTTTAAACTGACGATATATTTCCTTTGTTAAAATACTATAAATAATGTCTGGGAATAGTGCATGTTCCAGTTCGGGTGAATCGACTTTTGTGATAATACAAAGAGGAGTTGGAAACATCCTGCTTCGGTGACAACTGAGAAACAGACTTCCCATTTCAAAGGGATTAGTCAGTAAGGGACTAGTCAGTTTTCAAAGGGAACAGTCGGCACAAATTGTCACCCCGCTGACAACTGGGAAGACAATTCCCAGCTGTCACCCCGGAGGACAGGGCTAGAGGGGACTATTGGGAATAATCGATTCCCTGCCTAAGTTTGTGTTTCCTGATAGCTATAACTTTTTTTTTTATAGATAATAGGTTCACGTTTGACCACCATCTCATCTGATGGTAATTGATGATGTGGTCGAAGATGGAACACGCTTACCTAGAAGTAACCTATTCACTCTTGACTGGAAGACCCCTAGGTTATAGCTATCGATAAACACAGACTCCGGCAGGGAATTCCATTCCATAGCCGTACGCGCAATGAAAGTATTCCCAAAACGTTTTGTGCGTATGTGTGGGATGTCCACCATGTAACAATGGCGCATCGCCGTTCGTCTTGTAGTCCGATAAAGCAACGGGCTCGGCGGAATTAGATTGTGAATTTACTTCTAGGTAAGCGTGCTTCATCTTCGATCACGCCGTTGTTTTACAATTTAATCATCATCTGCGTTGCCTTTTCCCAACTATCTTGGGGTCCCCTTCCAGTCAAATTGCATTTGAGCATTTTGTAGCTTTTGGCAAGGCTGGTGTCAGATTTTCTTGCTTCTAGTCAGAAGCAGGAAAACCTTTGTCAGCTGTTACATGTACCTACGTGTAACGGCTGCTTTAATATAACAGGTTAAATAAAAGGAATGCGAGTGATTACGTGACGTTACCTGTACAATAGCGACGGGATGATCAGCCAGCCAGTCCTCATTGGTGGTGTCGTTGTGCACGAGCGCCCTGACGGCTGCGAGCAGTACTACCACGGCGTCAGGGCACAACGTGATGCGCGCGGCGACTGCGGCGGACGACTGGCGGGCGGGGGCGGCGGCGCCCCAAGCTGCCCCCCAAACCCGCTCCACCGACATAGCTTTCTCCGCACAAGCCACGCGTACCGGCTGCCCTAATGCCAGACCGAATAGGAGGTAGTACAGCTCCGGGATCTGTAGATGCGCTGGCACCAACCTACCACACAAGTTTTTTTTTAAGAGACCTATCAATGTGAGCAGATATCACAGTCAGGAAATACAGGCCTCGTCTAGTTTAAATTTACCAATTTTAATAACCAATTTGCAAAATAAACATCTTTTTAAGCGACAATAGCCTAATGGCTAAGGTATCGGACTAGTGATTGAGAGGTCGTGGTTTAGAACCCCCACCCATTACACTATTGCATTAAACGTACTCCAGACACAAGCATATTTAGCTCAGTTGGAGGGGTTAACAACATTGCTGGTAATGTGAATTTCTACCCACAATGCTAGTTCGCTTTTAAAGAAAACAAAAATGTGACACATGCCCACATGTGCACTTATAAAACGTCAGAAGCTACTACAAGGTTCTGATATGATTTGACCAGTACAGACTGTATGGACTTTGATGTCTGAGTTGGTTTCGGTGGTTCTTCTTAGGGTTGTCAGTTAGGAATCATCGTATTCATTTGTCGTTTTCTATGGAAAAGGACCAACAAGAAACATAGTTACTCTTTGCAAATCTTTATCGATTTTCACAATGTATCCATGATAAAAGTGTTCAATCAAAAAAAAAATACAGTCGAATTGAGAACCTCGTCCTTTTTTTGAAGTCGGTTATAAAATGCATAACTACAAGCTTTTAAATTGACATGGTCATGGCCCCGACGCACGAAAACTATGAGTCTTTTTGCACTTATATATTGGCTACGGTACACGAACCATTTTAGTTGTGACCAAGTATTAGACCTGTGTGCATGCTAAACAATTACAAATTTTTAATTTTTGTATCCAATTTATAACGCATGATGATGCTTTCATGCGCGTTGAAGTGGTGTGGAAAACATTCCCAGACATCTAGATAGAAAATGGATGACATAACTATTCATCAGTAATGAAATACTACGAAAATTATTTTTTATTTAATTAAATAAAAAATGGTGGTTTAATTGAACAAGCCCACGGTTGAGTCGCGCGTTGATGTCTTTTGGAAAAGTCTCTTTCTTTCATAAGAAATTCTAATTCTTTTCCTTTGTATTTTTATCGTAAAAATCTGTGCTGTTAACTTTAACGTCTGAATACGATATCGATAATTACAAAATTAAACTTAATTTTTTTAATTCAGTTCAGTTACTATCTACCTATCTACTTTTAACCGACTTTAAAAAAGGTAGAAATTCTAAAGGTTTTTCTTCTGTGTGACATGCATGTTTTCATTTAAGATTTCCGAAGATTCCAGAATTAAAATTACAGTGGATAGATAAGGTTACTAGGGAATATGGGTTTCTAGTTTTTTTTTTATTTTTATTGATATAATGTTGAGAAGAGTCAAATCGTGAAAATAAGATATCTATATTCAATATTTTTAGGCTTCAAATAGTATGGCAAACTCTAATACTAATTAACTGGGACTTAATTAAAATGTTTTTACTATAGAATTTTTACTCGGTATTTTTACAATGTTAACATCAATTTTATCGATATCGACTACTTTCCCTTAATCAAGTAGACCAATCCCTAACCAGGCATATCTACGCAACTTGACCTTGAACTGACCAATTACAGCTCTGCATTGTCTCTCCCGCCCAACCCATAACAGAGTCATGTTCTTCAAAGAAATCGGCCTATACGCTCTCTAGTGGTTATATACTCTCTGTTAGAACTTGGAATATTTACCATGTGTTTTTTCAGTTTTTAGTTCATTGATGATCATGGCGCTTCATTTAGTTTTATTTCTTAAAGAATAAAAATATTATCTTACCATGCCAGTAGCGTGAAGCCTGGAGTATGTAATAAAGATGTATGTAGATGCGAGTTAGAGTGCACAGTGGTTGCCATGACAACGCCGGCTTGTTGCGGTTGCGCTAAGTTCTCCGTATGGCGCAACCAACCTCCGTTGCCGACACCTTCTCTAAACCTTTACAAAATAAGAATCATGTTTTTATAACAGATCTTATAACACAAGTAAGAGTAAACATGTGGCTGGAATTTCACGTCCCGAACTTATTACACCTCGGTAGATAAGAACGTTCCTTTGTCCCTATAAAACTGATTGACTATATAACTACAAAGGCGAGTGGTTACGTGAGATATACTACTATGCTTGCTTGCTTCTCCTTCGACTTTTCCTAACTACATTTGGAGTCCGCTTCCAGTTCAACCATCCAGATAGACGTAGAAACCAGCTGAATACTAGGGTTTTACCTGAAGAAACTGCCCATCTGATCTCCATAAACCAGTTGCTGGGTAACACGATACCCTTTGGCAAGACCAGTATTAGTTTTTCTGGGTCCTCACCGAAAACAACTGTCAAAGATGTACAAATGACAGGCAACGTGCTTTCCAAGGCACAGACAAATCTCGGTTTATTAAGGTCGACCCGTGCGGCTCTTATTTAGCGTCCATCTCCACAGATAGATACTACTACGTATTAAAGATAAATTTCGTTAAAATCTGAAAATTAAATATCTACCTTTGCATTATAGCAGACTGATGTCCCTGTCCCGAACACAGGACAACCATTATTCTCAACGCCCACAGGACCGTCGATGGATGAACATTCTCCAGCATGAAACTGAGTAACCAATCAACGCCCAGAACTCTCGATATCTCTTCACAAACAATAGTATTCACTAGATTTCTCGCCGTGAACAGCAGACCATGTATAACGTTAAAGCATTTATTTCTTAAAATAATTTGTTCTCCCTCACTCTCGCAGTCACTTTCCTTAGGGTTTATTCCTCTCTCTGTCTGCGACGGTAATGGTAAAGTGAACGCCATAAACTGTCCTAAACAGAGTAAATCGCTCGGTCGTGGCTGTCCCCCTAGTAAGGCAGCTAGTAACTGTATGAGGACATTCCTTGTGCTAACAACTTTCACGTCGTTTATAATATAAAGGAGCTTGGAGACTAGTTGGAGCTCCCTCATTGTGCGTAGGTTGTGCGTTCTGTGAGCTGTCTCAGTAGCCAGTTCTAGTAAATGTTCTAACAGGGATTTGATCAGCCCACCTGGGGCACCGAGCCACACTTCTAGCTCGCATATTAAATCCTAGAAACATAGAAAATATACAGAGATAAAATATAGTATATTACCAGGACATCTTATTACAGAAATTTAATGGAGTTCTACTTACTTGAAAGGCAGTTAAGTTAGGAATGGAAGAAGTTTCTTTCTGACTATCAACAGTTCCAACTAGACCAAAAATTAGGTGAAGTATATGTGAGTTGAGCAATTGTTTTTTCCTTTTAAGCAGCATTGCCAAAGTTTGGTATCCTTTCCGTCTGTCCATCTCCGCTTGTGCGGCCTTATTTGACCTTACAACACAAACTAGTGCTTTCACGCTCGCATATAAACATTCAACGTCTTGAGCCATTGCTATTAATCCTAATAATACTGAACAGCCGCCAACAGTATCAATCTAGAAGAAAAAACCGTAATAAAAACCTATTCACAAACAAAAATATATTTTTAATTGTACAGATTTAATTTTTAATTTACCATGATGGCAGCAGGTTTTGGGCAAAACACTCTGACACCTAAATAGCCCACAACAGTCCCGCCCAAACATCTCGCCGGACCCATAAGGTGTCCGGCAGAGTTGTGCAATATCCTAATCGGCGTCGCGTTTTCGTGTGAAGACATGCCGAGCATTTTTGCTATTGCTTTATTATCATTCTTGCTGTAAACTTTGCGTATCTTGGCAAGGGTCAGTTGAGACATTGCACGGGCGTTTATGCCGAACACGACCTTTTCTTCGGCGACTAAAGGAGCGAGGGGATCTTGGTACTGTCCGGGCGGTAGGGGTGCTTGTAGCGTGCCTACATAGTGTGGACCAAGTTGGTAGACTATTGATACAGTCTGTGCTGGGAGAACCTGAAATTAATAACTGACATGAAATAGTTATCCTGTAAAAATGTGCACTACTTTAAGTGCTCAAGGCTTGTATGACATAAAATATTTTTGATTTGATTTGACTGCAAGTCTATATATCAAAATGTTTTATTATTTCACAAGGTCATATAGGTCTTAAGGCACTTATCAAACGTTAGAAGCTTGTGCACGGTTCGAAATTGGTCGTTTCCTAAAGAGAAGACCCGCAGAATGTTTACAAAGCCTGTGGATAGGGTAGTTTTGTTACAAAGTTGTTAAGGTTGTAGTGCAGCAGTACTCACGTCCTCTAAGAGTAAGGCAGGCCCCTGGCGCCACACCAGCTTGGAGTAGCGGCGCCAGTGCGGCGGGGTGCCCAGCACGCAGTACACGCTGGACGCGCCTGATAGCGTGGCGGCCCCGCCCCCCGGGTTAGCACTCACGTAGTGCAACTTGCCAGAGTGCATGTGAGTACCTGCCGAACATATTATAACCTGTCCTATATCCTACTATCTTATCTAGTAGGATGGGATACTGGAAAGTGGTGTGGGAAGTATCCCAATATCCTATTCTACTTCCTACTGTCCTATATTATCCTACCCTACTTCCTACCAATATCCTACTAATATTATAAATGCCAAAGTTAAGTAAAGATGAATGGATGTAAGGATGCACGGATTAGTGAAATCCTGGAATGGGCAATTTTTTATCCCAGAATTCACAAGGTATCGGTTTTTATTCGGTTTATCGGGTATTTGTAGCGAATAAAATGTTTATTACTAGCCTTTATTCGCTACAAATAAGTTTGACACGAATTTGTTAAATTACACACAATAGGCAATCAGGTACAGAAAATGCTACAATAAAAATAATGTGCGAGAGAAGATTAAAGTACAGTCAAATACAAAATTTGAGTCCTGACTCCTAAACTAGAAAGATTCTGTATCTTAGGTAGATAGATAAAACGTTATAAACGTGATATTTAAAAAAAGGTGGCAGTGTCTTCGCATAAATAGGGGCCGAACAAATTATGAGCACTTCTAAAGGATTCGGATAGACAAAAACCAGATATAGACTAAAAGTTAAGAAATATACATTTACAATAATTACATTTACATTAAATACATGATGCAAAAACTGTTATCCTTTTTTACGAAAATTTCTCGGACTACGATATTTGGTTTTGCAAGGAGTGCAGAAACTTATTATTTGTATAATATGGTTAATTTTTATGAATTTTGATAGACCAGCGACCCGCCCCGGCTTCGCACGGGTGCAATGTTTATATTAAATATACTATAGAATGTCTTTATATACATCGTTGACAGCCTTTTTGTCATTCGACATACATGTTCTCTTTAGTAATTACTCTTGAAAGTGCGACACATAATTTACCATGGGAAAAACCTTCAACGCTCAAATCTAAGCAACATAGGCACGCGCGCCGTGCCTCCGCCAGCACCGCGCGGCAACCGCTATGTCCTTGCATTTTAAATCTGTAATATCTTCGAAACTATTTATTTAAATTATATTCTGTAAAGGGCAACATTGATTTATATTAAATGCAGAATGTATTTATGGTGTATTGCTTAAAATCGCTTCGTAAAATATGCTCGTATTTCTCGTAAAAAGTAAAGGATAAAAAATGGTTGTTGTGGGTTATCTATAAGAGATAGACAGATGCCATCGAGGATATTTTTGTTGACCTTTTTAAGGTGTACAATACTGTAGTACATTATTTTGATCTATCTCGTAGGGCTCAGCCAGCGTTTGCAAAGCAAGCGCAAAAAAATGTGTTTATTTGCGACATCACATTAGAAACCTCAAAAATTATCAGTGTTCCTCTACTATATTAACTAGCAAGACGCGTTGAAAGCGTGTCGCGACGTCCTGCTGATGGTGTCTTCATATGAACAAAAGCCACAATACTGTAGTACATTATTTTGATCTATCTCGTAGGGCTCAGCCAGCGTTTGCAAAGCAAGCGCAAAAAAATGTGTTTATTTGCGACATCACATTAGAAACCTCAAAAATTATCAGTGTTCCTCTATTATATTAACTAGCAAGACGCGTTGAAAGCGTGTCGCGACGTCCTGCTGATGGTGTCTTCATATGAACAAAAGCCCCTCTTTCTACGAATAAAAATAGCGAGCAAGGAATATTACGTGGAAATTAATTGTAAATCGCACATACCGTCTAAATATAAGGAGAAGGATGAGTTCTTCAGTACGGCACGGTTGAGAACTAATACTAGATGGTGCCACTGTCCCTCATGCTGCAGATCGGGGCACCACACCCGCGCCCCACACTCTCCTGAACCTTCGGGTTCCCATTCACCCACGTCTGTGAACAATGTAATTTTTATTTAATAAATATGGTCATAAGACTGGTTTTTAATAGATCATATTGCAGTCTACCTTTCTACTCACACTCCACAATCAATGCCAGACTTGTACAAAAATACACATTACTATCTAACACACATAAATGCATTTGAATGCCAATAACTTACTATGCGGAACTAAAGTCTCCTGCGTCGAAACAATGATAGCTTTATCCCTTGCCGATAAAACCATAGTGAGACAAACCAGATGTTCGTCACGACTGTTGTTTATGTTCCGGACAAGCGTCAGCAAGCGGACGCAGTGCGGGTCCGATCGTGGGTCCGAATACTTCTCCACGCATATCCACGTGGAATACGTGAGGCCAGTTTGCGGCGGAAACACCCGATCACCTAGAACAAAAGGTGTTCGTCACCATAAAATCGAGTCGAAAACAATAAATTTTGAAAATAAAACTCACTGGGCCGCCAACTACCTGAACCAATTCCACCTAAAGTGGCAGTGTCTTGCGTTCCAAGAGCGTTTAAATTAGCAGATTGTGGCGCTATACTTGGCAAGTAAAGACACCCAAAGCCTTCGGCAGACATGTCGAATTCGACAAATGGAGGCAGAGTGCAAGAGTTTTGAGATCTGGAGAAAACGGAAAAATACGTTATTGATGAAGTCTTTATATCAAGATAGGTGGTAGACAGAAGTAAAACCAAAAAACAAGTCCGAAGGTACCTGTAATCTCTTGGCGTCGTCATGGATACTAAAGTCTTGATCCTAGTTAGTGGTACAGGTCCTCCGGGTTTGCAAACTTGTCCTGGTTCTGGGGCCACACAGTTTAAAGGATTACCCATTCGTAGAAATTCCCTGGAAAGATATATCGTCGTTAATTACGCATTTACTAACATAGTACCTATATAATATTTGCTTTTTCTGCAACAATAGATTACGTCATGTTTGATGCATCTTTTTTCTTATTTTTAAGAACAACAATACACTTTCCTCATAAGTAGTTACATACGTATTTAAAGCGTTACTAAAGGTCATCTTGAGGTGCAATAACATCAATACCTACGAAAAATAAAATTGTAATTCATACTAATTACATGTGTTATATTGTATGTACAGATACTTGTTTTAGTAAACAATAACAATATACACCATTCACTGTCATTGTTATGTGTAGGTACCTACATAATACACACGTGAACCATTCAATTAACACAGTAGTCATAATCAATAATCATTTCTGTTCAGACGACTGGTACTATATTAAATTAACACCTTTTTACAAGTCAGTGATGTAGTGTCGTTCATCATCATTCATCATAGAGTACTATCGTTTAATGTAATGGACGAGAATAATTATTTAAGGTCAGCCAACAATTGTTTACACATATCATTACATTGCGATTAACAAATTTACATATACAAGAGTAACAATCACTCATAGGCCACTTATTAACCATATGCACAGAAAACGGATAAAACGAGTACAAATTTTTTTTTGCAAATAAAGAAACCGACTTCAATAAATGATGGAGTTATGCGCGAACAAAAAACGCAATGCAGAGTAAACGAAAAGATCGTCATTGTAGATTTTTTTAGACTTTTATTGATTTTCAGAAACGGCTTGTCCGATTTCGATAAAATTTTCATGGGACCATTTGGGAAGTATACCCTTTTTATTAGGCAAGCGACGGAGTTATGCCCGGACAAACATAAAATATACAAATATCCGAATTGAGAACCTCCTCCTTTTTTAGAAGTCGGTTAAAAATTAATTATTTTTACTTGTTACAATAATTTTGGTTAGATTTGTTCTTAAGATTAGTTAGTTACACACAATACAATACAATGATCACAAATTCTATGCGTAAATAATATGGATGTCAAATATAATGATTAAGAAAAAATATTAATTGAAATAGAAATAAAGATAATGAAATAATAATAAAACAGGTACATAAATTAAATTATTAAATGTAATTTGATATCAAATATTACATTATTTGACATAATAAATTAAAGGATTAACGTATTTTGAAAATATTACAAGATTATGTCAAATTCAAATATTAAGAAAAAACATCAATTAAAATAGTAATTAAGATAATGAAATAATAATAAAAAGATAAAACAGTTACATAAATTAGATGAAATTAGGGATTGCAATCCGGAAAACCGAATCCGGTGATCCAGCGGATCCGGCATCAATATATGTCCACCGGATACGGTACCGTACACCGGATCCGGTGTTTTCTTTTTATATTTTGGCGAAATAACCGCGTTATCGCGCGAATGTACTCATCCCCCCCCTCACCGCAGCAACGTGTCACTATAAGTTCGCTCAGTTTGTGATTAGTTCGAGTCAAAAAAATTTTGGAAAGAATAAAGACAATAACTCTAATAACAACGTGGCACTCGTTGAAGAAGTATTAAAGAAGAACGAAGATTCATAATTCAAGAAAAAAAATTTAACATTACAGGAAGAGTTACAGGTACAGAATCAGCAAGAAGTGGCGTCTTCTTATACCATACAAACTAAAAAACCGAAGGATTTTGATAAAATACTAAAAAAGATGACTGCGTTTAAAAGTCTTCACTTTCAAACGCAGTCATCTCCTTTTTTAGTATTTTATCAAAGTTTTTAGTTTTTTTTAAATCAGACAAGTATTCTCCTCTAATTCCTTCGAGTTAGAATACTTGAATCATATAGAAGCAAATATAGCAATATCCATATAAGGTCATTTTTTTGGGAAATTTAAATAAAACTAATTTTGATAATCATACAAATCCCTAGATGAAATTTAATTAGATCAAAAATTACATTAATTGGCATAATAGATTTAAGGTTTAACGGAAATTAAAAATATTCAAGTATTTGTGACTGGATTATTTACAACTACTTTAATAAATTTATTAATACTGTCTTGGTTTATATCCATTAAATCATTGCTGCTGTTGAGAATTCTACATAATCGAGGTATAGGCAGGCCTGTCTCACTTCGCGTGTAGGTATCGAAAACGCAAGTAGGTACATGCGGCAGCCACGTCGGTGGGGCTAGTCCATAAGAGACTCACGCGCGAGTTTTGTTCGTCACCACTACTTCACGATCGCGATCCTACTATAAAAATGGATAATTATAAAAAAAGATAAAAAGATATTGCGCAGTGTTTAACTGTTTAAACACGGATTGCAATCCAAATTTAACTTTTTTTACGCTTCTAATACCTTATAAATGTTAATTCGGGCACGAAGTATATTAAACAACTGTTACATGCAAATCACCAGGCTAGCTCCTACACTATAATAATAATCTAATACACTTCTGGACACATCTATTGGCCCACCTTAGAGTTTAGGTTTCGATGGCCCCTACCGAAATATGATTGCTAGATTGAACAAAAACTGTTGATGCAGTTTTAAACCTGATACATTTTACCATCTTTTTCGATCGTATAGTTTTAAATTTGAATTCAGAATACCATACGACATGGACCTACGCCTAACAAGTCGGATATGCGCCTTGTTAAAGGCAATTAATTTTTGAATAAAAAACATGTTTTATCAAATAAAGGTTTAATTTAATAACGCGTGTTGCCTCCATGGGCATCTACCACAGCTCTCATACGATTAGGCATAGAGTTTATCAACCGCTCTATGAAATTTTGAGGGATCATCTCCCATTCCTCTTCTATGGCAGTTTTCAACTCCTGCATCGTCTGGGCAACTGGCTGACGAGCCCTAACACGCCTTTTTAGCTCGTCCCACATGTGCTCAATGGGGTTCATGTCTGGGCTTCTGGCTGGCCAGTCCATAACTGTGATGTTCACATCCCGAAGATATTCCCTGACGATGCCGGCCGCATGGGCTCTTGCATTATCATGCATAAAAAGGAAATTTGGGCCCACATAGTCCGCGTATGGTATCACGTGAGGTTCTAAGCACTCACGAATGTATCTTTCAGCATTTAATGTTGGCAGCCGTGGTCCTGTAACAACCTCAAGTTGAGTTTTGCCGCTCGCGGATATACCGCCCCAGACAGTCCATGAGCCACCGCCATAAGCAACCCTCTCTTCAAAGCAGCATTGTGCGAAACGCTCTCCCTTACGCCGGTAGACCTTCTTCCTTCCATCATTGCCATGTAACACAAATTTAGACTCATCAGAAAAGAGTACACGGCTCCAATCTTGCTGTGTCCAATTTAAATGACTGCGTGCGAAATGAAGGCGCGCTGTTCGGTGGGCTCGCTTTAGTTTGGGCCCATTAGCTGGCTTGTGTGGTACCATATCGCGTTCTTTTAACCTTCTCCGAACAGTTCGAGCGCTCACAGATACTCCGTGGAAGTCGCGAAGTTGGTTTTGTATCTCAATGGAGGTAAGGTGACGATTTCTCAAGCTGGTCGTCACGATGAATCGATCCTGCCTTTCAGTTGTGACCCGAGATCGTGGCCTTCCTTGGCGACGAACAAAGCCGCCAGTCTCTAGGTACCTCCGATAAACATTTCGGACCGCAGATCGACTTAAATTAAGTTGAGCACTCACGTTTCTTTGGCTGTGTCCGGCCTGAATAAGTGCCACAGCTTGGGCGGCGACTTCAGGTGAAGTATCCATAGATTATTGATAGAACCTCACCTTAATGTTAAGAATAAGTAATGTTTGTTGCAAAAGCAAAGATATCAATCACTTTTTCAAGAATTAAATCCAAGTAAACCAATAAAACCAAGTTTTCTTAGTATTCGATTGTTTGATATCAACAAACAGGCTCCAAATTGACTTTTGTTTCTTTAAATTCTGTGTTCGAAATTCAAAAAAAGACTATTGAATGAAATTGTGAATGTGCCAGGTTCAAAACTGCATAAAAACTTTTTGCTCGACCTAATATAAAATTTTAGCTAGGACCAAACGAAACTGAAAATACAAGGTGGGCCAATAGATGTGTCCAGAAGTGTATATTCATTCTACTGAAAATAGTTAAGAACTATATGATTTTTAGGTGTTGGCTCTTAGACTATTTTGTTCGCGTCGTATGTCATTGTGATTTGATAAGCACTTATCTACCTACAGAAACACCTAAAAAAATATTTTGTCTCATAAACAAGTTAGGTACACACTAACGTACGCTGTGTGGATAAAAATAATAGTTATTTGTTATACAAGAGTGCAAAGTTGCTTTTTAACCGCGTGTTCATTTTGATGACCGAGCAAGCGAAGGATTCTAAAATTGAATCACGAGTGCAGCGAGTGATTCAAACATTAGAATCCTGAGCGTTAGCGAGGGAATCAAAAGAGCACGAGGTGAAAAATCTTTGCACTCGAGTGCAACACGTAACTTTTCATCCCACCTCAGCGAGGAAATTACTAAATGCAAAAAAGAAAAATGGCGCACAAGGCAAATTAAAAAAAAAGTAAGTACACCAAGAAGGTTCCAGAGTCTGAGTTTTTAACAAATTAAAAAAAGTTGTATGATAAATTCGGCCCCATGGAGGTAGAAGTAAATAGGTTTAATGATGTGTTGAATTCACAAACTTAGTACACACGATGTTCTAAATTCAATTTACTTTATCCTCTAGCGGATAAAAACGGCTTTTGCACTCAGATATCGAAGAGCAAAAATACTCTTTCCGAGATGGGGGTATGAAAAATAGTTTTCTGTTCTACCTACATACTACATACAATGTAGAGAATTACCGCCCCATCTCAATACTTTCCACCTTGTCCAAGGTCTTCGAGAGACTGGTACATGAATCAATATATTCTCGTCTTCACCGCCATATTATCCCGGAACAACATGGATTTGTAAAACGTCGTTCCACCACAACAAATCTTATGGTTTTCACTAACTATTTATTCGAAAATATGGATCAACGATTACAAGTAGACGCTGTATACACAGACTTTCAGAAGGCTTTCGACAAGGTGGATCATAAATTACTCATGGATAAAATAGCCTATAACGGTATACGCGGAAACTTATTGCGTTGGTTTATGTCATAAATTTTTAACAGAACCCAGAAAGTCGTTGTTAATAAAATAAAATAAATAAAATAAAAATCATTTAATTCAGATGTCCAAAGATCCATATACATTGTTTAAAATTACAAATTAGAAAAATGTCAAAACTATCATGTCATAATCGTTCTTAAAATTAAATTAAATTATCATCATGCACAAAGATTACAACACAAATTACAGATACACACACATTATTACAATTATTCAATTAACAAATTATTATATAACCCTCATAATAAGGGATTTCCATAATGGGGATGATACCCTATCAGCTACGGTATTCAGGATCATGTTAATGGTTATGAATCTGACACTAATTGTTACGTCTGGAGTTCCACAAGGTTCCATCTTAGGTCCTCTTCTCTATGTCATATTCATAAACGATATTAAACAATGTTTCGTTAACTCTCGGTTTCTAATGTACGCAGATGACATCAAAATCTATAAACCTTGCAAAACGATAGAGGATTGTCAACTTCTTCAAGATGATCTAGACAGGTTACATACTTACTGCATTGTTAATAAGCTCATTCTTAGCCTTCCAAAATGCCACACTATCTCTTTTACTAAGAACAAAAAGAAACACATATATACCTATTCCATTGACAACGTTCCCCTAAATACTGTTCGTTCAGTACGTGATTTGGGAGTAATACTTGATTCCTGTCTACACTTTGACTTAAACTATGATACAGTAGTAAATAAAGCTTTTCAAATGTTCGGTTTCGTCATGAGATCGTCCCGTGACTTTGTGCGTCCCTCTACCTTCTTAATGCAATGATGAAAAATCTACAATGATTGAGTGAGTACTACAATTGCTTATTCTAATCAGATCTGGGACTCGAAGTTAGTCAAAAGTACCGAACGAAACTGACGGAAAGAGTTGGAGTAGATGTCGATGCTGCTGGTGCGTGGTGAACTGGTGGGTGGGTAGAATATAATATTATTTTAGATACCAACAGGGTCTGGAACTTGCTACATTTATATACATAAATGTGTTTTACATAAATTAATAAATCCCAAATAAATAAATACTTATACCTGCTGAATATTTTCAGAATTACCTCGAAAAATTTAAATTATTCTCGGGTGATAACAATTAAATGCGCAATACTGACTAAATTGTGAAAATTACACAGGCCGACAAAATTTAACAAAAATCCAGACCCAGAGACCACACCTAACATACCCGAAGGATTTTGATGCGCTGAATCCGAATGCGTGCTCAGAATTGCTCCTAAACGTCTGGTTTTCGAGATATCCTAACCTAAAAGAGCAAAAAACACGTTTTTTGCAGTGTAATAATTTATATGGTAATTTTTGTTTTCAAATAAAATCGTACTTAGCGATGCTATGAAACATCTCCAATTTTAAGATTTTTCTCCTACTATCATTTTTGTACTCCAAAATGGAACCATACGGTATAGCTGCGGAAAAATAAGTTCATCGCGAGACTAGCAACTCGACGCGACGTTAGAACACGACTGAGGCCAATTGAGCGTTACAACGCGTAATTGTGACACGCCTGCCACGCCTACTTTGCACTTCCACTGTTTTTTCTGTTCCGTTATTATTATAATATGAGAAAACAAAAGCTCTTTTGGCAGCCAAATAAAAGCCAGATGCGAGATATTAATTATTCGAAGCTGCATCACCTTCTAATACAACGTTGGGCGTAAGGGACTCAGGTACCTAATCGATATAGGTGTGTGCTTCCGATTGCAGCCGAGTTCGTCTTTTTATTTTCCCTCATCTACCTTTGTTCTACTGTTACTGTTGTTTATTTATTTATTTATTAAATGACACACCAACGACTTATTCATTAAATCGAATACATATAAAATTGTTACAAATACTAATACTGTAGTGGATTCATCACTTATAGGTGTGCACAGCACTTGTATAAGTAATTAAAAAATATATATTAAGCAAATTGAGATCGTGATTACATTAATTTAAATTACATTGAAAAGAGATAAAAAAATACATTCAAATTAATTAATTAAACATAATAATCGAATGTCAACCACTTAAATTAAAATACAATAAATACGTATCTCTCAGAACATAATGCCAATGAAAAATATAAACGATAATTTTTCTATTATACAAATTAAATTATTATCAATACATATTAAAAGTAAAAATAAGCTAGGTAGGTCAAATTACAATACATCAAATTCAAAGGTCAAATTATACAAGTAGGATAAACAGGGTCATATTTAATTTAATAAACGTATTTAATTCTAAAATTAAGTTGTCGCTATTACCTGAGTTCTGAGGGCCTGAGCGCGTGTGCAGCGAGTCTCTCTAGCATGTACATGGCAGGCGCATGTAGTGGATGCCGTTCCGCCCGCAGTGCGGCCCCACACACGCGCAGCACTACACCCGCTAGCCCCGCGCCACACATTACTTGCTGGTTCCTTTCGCTGGGTGGACCAAAACATTTCGTTTTCAAATCACGGTTTATCTATACTAAAATTATAAAGCGGAAGAGCTTGTTTAAACACGCTAATCTTCGAAAGTACTGAGTGGAATTGCATGAAATTTGTTATGCAAGTAGCTTGAAGCTTGAGGAAGATATAGTCTACTGGAGCGAAGCCCCGCGCGACGACGGTTAATAGAAAATATGTGTGTTTAGTGCTGGACTTAAGAGTAACGCATTAATATGTATTTTTTATGTGTATCTATGGGCAGTTTCTTGCTAGCAGTAGTATCCCAATGGCTACGGGCACGAGTTTCAAGTTGTGGGTTCGAACCCACACAGGCAACATTAATTTGTATAATTTTTATGACAACCACTGGGCCTGCATGGTAGATTACGGCTCATTCCCTCCCATAGAGCCTGTATCCCAGCAATGGGAATGTTATATAAGGGCTGATTTTGTTATGTATATTATTTTAAGATGTTGATACGCAATAATTATAAAAGAAATAGATCATCAAATAGCTCTTATCAATAAAATCGATCATACCTTCTTACAAGACTTTTAAGCACATGCGCTAAATAGTCTCGTATGGCTCGAGCATGTGCTTCATGTTCGAGCGGCCTCGGTAGAGCGGGCAACAGTTTTGCTAGCACTATGACAACACCCGAATGGATGACCCACGCTTCTCCGTTGTTACTGCCAGTGGATAGGTTAAGGGGTGCCGTACGCCCCGCGGGTTTCGACTAAAAAGAACATATTACATTATTATCACTAAACAAATAAAACTAAATGGTTAGGGCAGCCTAATAAAAAGAATTGATTGCGAGAACAATATAGACTCATAAATTAGTTTCTGATTAGTAATTACATTGTATTATGTAAATTGGTCTATACTGTCCTCACAAACCTATTTTTATAGGTTTGAGAGGACAGTATAGACTGGTATTATAGAAAGACTGTGAAAATCAATTACATATATTTTTTAAAGAGTAATCATGGAATTTCTTGCCGGTTCTTTTCCATAGGAAACGACTTATTCGAACCGTGCTTCTGACGATTTATAAGTGCCCATGTAGGCCTATATGAAATAAAATATTTTTGATTTTGTACCTCACAAATTTAAATCAGACTTAAATAAAACAAAAAAAGAAAAATAACTAGAAAAATTAATGAGCTATATTTACCTCATTAATCGCAGAGCTCTGTCGTGTCAGACTGGGAGATTTGACATTGAGCGATCCGCAGAAAGTTGGTTTATCAAAAGAATCCAGAGCGACATCGTACAATAGTCGCAAAATGATGCACGCATGCACAAACACTACTGGTACTTTCTCAGGAAAACTGTAGGAAAGATAAAAGATATTGTTACAGCCTGTATTCGTTGGGAAATCAAGTTGTGTTGTGTAACACATTGCTGTAACTGTGTTGTGTACACAGTTACAGCAATGTGTTACATGTTTCAGATAGCATGTTGCTAGCAACAAACCGTATATGTAAGAGTCAAAATATGACCAATGTTAGTGCTGCTTCCGATTTGTAGTTGAGGGGGATAATGTGGTAAATCTCTGTCTCAATTTATTTCCAATGAATACGTGGCTTAATCAAAGGTCATGCTATCAAGATAAAAGAACCAAAGCTAATGATACTCACGTCGTTTCTAATATATTGCTCGTAAATATTTCGTGAAATACTTCATAGAGCTCTGCGTCACCAGGTTCCGTATCATTTTGCAACTCCGTTTCATTTATAAAACAGCCTAATAGACGTATTGTCTCGCACAGAGTTGTCATACATATCTGCAAAACATATTGATTTTATTATAGAATTTACTTGCTTCTGTCCGCCATTTTGTGCGTGGGAGATTTTCCCGCGTAAATCCCGAACGCATGGGAATTTCCGAATAAAAAAGTAGCCTATGCGTTATTCCAGGATGTCAACTATCTACTTACCAAAATTCATTCAGATCCGTTCATTAGCTTTTGCGTGAAAGAGTAACAAACATCCATACATACATCCATCCTCACAAACTTTCGCATTTATAATATAAGTAACATAAGATTGTATACCTTGCAATATTTACATGATACAAATAATAAAACTAGTGTATAATGGGCAGTTTTATGGCACAGGAAAATCTCTACATAATTTAATTTAGAAATCTTTCAATTTTCTAAAATACTGTCATACATAAATATGACGCACTAGCTTTTGCCCGCAACTTCGTACGCGTGGGAAGGTTTTCCCGTGCAAATCCCGATCCCGTGGGAATTTCGGAATAAAAAGTAACCTATATGTTATTCCAGAATGTCAGCTATCTACTTACCAAATTTCATTCAGATCCGTTCAGTAGTTTTTGCGTGAAAGATTAACAAACATCCATCCATCCTCACAAACTTTCGCATTTATAATATTAGTAGGATAGTAGGAAGTAGGATAGTAGGAAGTAGGATAGTAGAAAGTAGGATAGTAGGATATAAGGACATAGTGCCTCTTTGCAGAGCGTTGTCTTTCTCAGTTAGAATCAGACAGGCTACGCCAAGGGAAATTGATATATATATATATATGTAGTAACAAGGAAAAATTGTTTATAAGTTTGTATGTAGTGGGTAATCTCCGGAACTAAAGATCCAATTCAAATTTTTTTTACTGGTATTAAGATGCATTATTTGTGAGTGCTATAATTATTTCGAAATACACACGGATTTCGAAGTCGCGGGCGAAGAGCTTGTAATTAGATAGGTACCAACCTCATGATGAAAAAATTTCGCATTAGCCGGTTCGAACCTCATAGCCGTGCTTATAGTGTAGAATACAATATGTATTAACTGTAGCATATCTTTATCCATCGGCTCATCACCTTTTAGTTTCCCTTCAAGAGAAACTAGAACACTCGTAACATATACGAAACCGCTAACCTGTGGATATTTGTAAATACAAATTACATTAACGGTAATCATTTAACAAAGAGGTATAGTTACATTTATATTTTTTTTTTTTTTTTTTTTTCAATTAATATTCTTAAGAAAAAGTTGAAATGGAATGATTAGTCAAATATACCTTGCCAGTATCAAGCTTATCTTAATGGCATATGAGTTACTATAGTAGACAAGCCAAAGCGACGTGTTAGCATCAGTGCTATCTCTTTTGCACTCGCACATTCTTATTGAGGGTACCTGGAATGCGTACTGCACTATGCATCCCGGACACGCTCTATAAGAGTGAGTACGACATGCCGCCATCACTCATCATTCTGCTCCGACGCTCGCCCGCGACAGTCGTGCCGCTCCGCGCTCTCGATCGTTCCGTGCCTGAGTCATCGCTCCGTTCGTCACGCCCGCCGTGACGTCACTCGTAGTCGCCGACTACGACGCCTGGTCCGGATCCGCCTTTTTCGAGGCGGTGAAGGATATCGTGTTTCTCTAACAGAGATTGTCAAAACAATTTGGTTTGGCCCCTTCAGGGTAAAACCACAGTTTCGTGGTCCTTGGTTGGAAACCTCACGGTGTCAACAATACCAAGGGGGTGCTGACCCGACGCACCCGCTGATCCCCTTCAGGGTGAAGCAGTCAATTGGAGTCGAGTGCTAGGTTTTGGCCTTGGGGGATCTCCTAGTCAAACCTAGTTACTGAGTTCTCTTCACAGCATACACACCTAGTGTCGGTTGGGTGTATCTACCCCTTCGCACTAGACCCAATAGGGCCCGGTTCGCACATTAAGACTGGCGACCGGCTACAAGCTTAGGGCACACCATTAGGCACTCACCTCCCTGCTATCCCCGCAGGGAGCGAACTCACCTCCGGGTCATTCCCGCCCGGAGGGGTAGGCAAATAGGGCCCTTCAGGCCACATCAGACGGCAACACAGTTACCGAGTTTGTCTGGGTTTCTCTTCTCGGTAACATTGTGTTAGGAGAAACTCCGGGGCAGGGCTCTTTTTGGGGACCGTCTGCTCGGGGAGCTCACGTTTGACGTGTCTCCTCGAGGCTCACATGTTAGGGTTAGGAGATTAGGATGCCCACCATTGTCGCCTCCAATATGGAGGACATGACAAACATAGTGGAGGATCTCATGACCAAAGTAGAATCCCTAACGATTCGGTTAAATCGAACAACCGAGATATTAGGAAAGATCTTATTTAAAAACCCCGCCCTACAAAGGGAGTATGAGGAGGAGATTGACTCAATACCCCCCGCGGTGTTTCCCACCCCGCAGCCAGATTTAGGTCCCACCCCCGCGCCCATCGCAGATAGGTCCCCCTCCCCCCCAGACGTCGAAATGGACTCTGAGGAGGAGGAACAAGAAAAAGAGGACTCGGATGGCGAGCGCTCGGAGCGCGCAGAGAGCATACACTCTGAGCGCTCAGAGCGAGCGGAGTCCGAGCACTCCTCCGATCAAACCTCTTCCTCCGACGAGTTTATCCTCGTCGAGGGAAAGAGGAAGAAGAGGTCGCAGGCCTCGTCCTCCACCCAGGCCCCTAAGGCCAAGAAACCCTCCCCTCCCGAGCCAGCACGCTTAGTGCAGAGCCAGCCCTCCACTTCCTCGGCCACTAGGCCCAGCCCTACCCAAACCCCAGTCGTCAGCGCCTCAGTGCGCAAGACCATCCCTCCCCCACCCATCTTCATACACGATAAGGGGGCTTGGACAAACGTGTCCAAAGCGTGTGGCGAGCAACGCATCGCCTACACGAATGCCCGCGCCGTTCAGAACGGCATAAAAGTAGGGTTAGCGACAGCTAACGACCACCGCGCGCTTTCGAAGCTACTCAAGGCTCGAAATATCCCCCACCATACCTATACGCTCCATGAGAGCAAGCCCGTTCGGGTGGTCCTCTGCCGGATCCCCAGTGAGATCCCCACCACCGAGATCGTCTGCGACTTAGAGTCACAGAACATCCCGGTGATTGAGGTGCACCGTATGCACGGCAGAGGTGGCAGGGCGTCTAACAACGTCCTCGTCATCTGCCACCCCGTCTCCGAAGGTCCACACCCCATCTTTGCGCTGAAGACTGTATGCAGTCTTTCAGGAATTCTCATTGAGAAGCCACACAAGAGTGGCACGGTAGGCCAATGCCACCGTTGCCAGCTGTATGGGCACGCGCAACGGAATTGCTTCGGCAAACCCCGGTGCGTAAAGTGCCTGGGCGATCACGGCACCGCGGAGTGCAGTCGCCCAAAAGATAGGTCCCAGTGCCCAGACCCGCCCAGCTGCGTGCTGTGCGGGCAATCCGGCCACCCCGCCAACTACCGAGGCTGTCCGAAAGCCCCGAAAACCTCCGCCCCTAAACTGGCAACGCGCGCTAGCGCACGCCAGGGACGAGAGTGTCCTACACTCTCGTCTGAGCTCCCCCAGACCCTCAGTCCCCAGCGTCCAACTCCTTGGACGGCGGCGAATCACGCCCAAAACTTCCCGGCACTAAGGCCGAAAGTCCCTGGGCTGATGGATCAACCCATCATGCCCTCCGCTCCGGTTGTTGTGGCTTCTCAGCCCCCACCTCCTCCCCAGTCACTCCCTCGCTCGGATGAGTCGGAACTCGATGCGTTCCTCATCCTTGGGAATACTTTCAGTTTCTTCCAGTCCCCCCGCGCCATCCAAATGGCAAAGGAGGTCTTGGCCTGCACTAGCATTAACTCCCTGATTCGGGTATACTCTAAGTATCCCGATGTCAAAAGTCATTTTGATAACCTTTTTAAACAGCCATAATGTATAACACGGCTAGTAAGAGATTAAAGCCCCGATCCCTAAAGCTAGGTTACTTCAATGCCAATGGCATCACCAATCAACGGGACGAGATCGCGACTTTCCTTCGCGATCATAGTCTCGACATCCTTCTGGTCCAAGAGACCTTCCTCAAACCCCACCTTAGGGATCCCAAGGTAGCCAACTACCGGCTAGTTAGGAACGATAGGACTAGATGCCACAGAGGTGGCACTCTAATATATTATAGGAACTCCCTGCACTGCATCCCTATGGATCCGCCGCCCCTTGCCCACTTAGAGGTATCCGTTTGCCGGCTAGGCATGACGGGCCATCCCTCTATCACAATAGTATCCGCGTATCTCCAACCGTACAACGACGTAGATTCAAATTCTTCGATAAACGCCTCACTACGAAGCGACCTTACAGCCCTTCTTGACATGAGTGACTCCGTCCTTATAGCGGGGGATCTCAATGCCAAACATCCCGCATGGTGTAGTCGTATTACCAACCCCCGTGGGAAGGTACTATACGACCTTTGCACACCTCTCCACATAGATATCATAGGTCCTATGCGGCCTACTCATTACCCGTTCGAGCCATCCCACTTGCCCGACGTACTCGACATTGCCCTCCTGAAGAATGTGAACTTACGTTTGCACTCTTTAGAGACGGTAGACGAACTTGACTCTGACCATAGACCGGTGATCTTGGAGTTAACTCCGAAATCGGGTCCCTATGACCCTAACCGCCCCCCTCCCACACAGGTGATCACTGACTGGAGGAAAGTAGGCGAATTGCTGAAATCCAACACGTCTCCTCACCTGGACAAGATCCCCGACCACATCCAGTCCGCCGCCGACACGACGGCTGCGATCGACTCACTCACGGAGCACGTGCAATCTGTCTTGAACGACTGTTCAAAGGAGATTCCGGTGTCAGAGCACTGGCGCCGGAAACTCCCGGACGATGTACGGGCCCTGCTGACTGAGAAGAACGCAGCAGTCCGTGCCTACAGAGCTTTCCCCTGCCAGAATAACAAAACTTTCATGCGGTACTTACAGCGCAAAGTAAGTAACAGCATCAGAGAGTGGCGTGAAGCCGGCTGGGACAAGACCCTGAGCGAACTGGAACCCACCCACCATGCCTTCTGGCAACTTCAGAGGAATATGCGCGCCACTGAGGTTGCCTCAATGCCTCCCCTTATCCGCCCGGACAAAAGCATTGCCTTCGACGACGAAGACAAAGCCGAATGCCTAGCCGACAGCCTGGAGGCACAGTGCTCTCCCAGCTCCCAACCAGTCGACCCAGCCCACCTTGCCCACGTGGATGCTGAGGTCGAACGTAGATCTGCCCTACCCCCTGTCGAGGACCCTGATGCTCCCCTCCCCCCCGTCACGGAAGACGAGGTGGAGGAGATCATCAAGAAACTCAAACCTAGGAAAGCTCCCGGGACTGACAGACTGACCACTAGGGCACTTAAACTCCTCCCACGTACGATCATAGTCCTACTGGCTGCCATCTTCAATGGCGCCTTGTCCAACAACTTGTTTCCACAAGCTTGGAAAGAGGCTATAGTGATAGGTATCCCAAAACCCAAAAAGCCCAAGAACCTCCCGACTAGCTATAGACCCATTAGTCTGCTCAGCGCCCTCGGCAAGGTCTACGAGCGGATTATTCTTAATCGGCTCAAGGACTTTGTCGAGGCCAAGAGCCTAATCCCTAACGAACAGTTTGGCTTTAGAGCCCATCATTCCAGTGTCCACCAAGCCCACCGCATCGTAGAGCACATTAGCGGCCGTTTTCAACGCGGTCTGGTGACGGGGGCCCTATTCTTTGATATAGCAAAGGCTTTCGACAAAGTCTGGCAAAATGGCTTAATTTATAAGCTTTACCAACTAGGTGTGCCGGACCGTCTCGTGCTCATCATTCGAGACTTCCTGTCGAACCGCTCCTTCAGATATCGTATCGAAGGAGCGCTTTCCACTCCCCGCCCTATCAGAGCCGGCGTCCCTCAGGGCGCCGTGCTCTCCCCCCCACTCTTCACGCTATTCACTAGCGATATCCCCAAAAAGCCCCCAGTAGAGTTATCCCTATTTGCCGACGACACGGCCATCTACTACTCGGGACATAATCCCGTTAGCATCGCTCATACCCTCCAGACCTCAGCCAACGCACTAGGCGATTGGTTTAGGAAATGGAGGATTGAGGTAAATCCCGACAAAAGTCAAGCAGTCCTGTTTCGCAGGGCTCGCCAGCATAAACAATTCACCCCCCCTCGCCCGATCACTATGTTCGGCAAGCCAATCCCTTGGGAGAAGCGAGCCAAATACTTAGGTGTGATCCTCGACCAGTTCCTTAACTTCAGTGAGCACATAAAGTCGGTTCGCTCGCGAGCCGCTTTCGCTCTCGGTAGGCTCCACGCCCTGCTGAATAAACACAGCAAGCTCTCCCTTAGATGTAAAATCCGAATATACACGACATGCATACGTCCTATCATGACGTATGCCTGTCCGGTGTTTGCTCATGCCAGTCCCAATCAGATCCATAGGATGCAAGTCATTCAGAACCGTTTTCTCCGAAAGGCCACGGGCGCGCCCTGGTTCTGTAGGAATGAGGATCTCCACGTAGACCTCAAACTCCCGACCATAAAGCAAGTGTTGAAACGCATGTCAGTGCGTTACTTCACCTCTGCTGATACCCACACTAACCCCCTGATCGTATCGGCCGCCCGATACAGACCCTCCAAGATTTCTCGGGTTCGTCGCCCGCGTAACATCCTAGACGAGCCTGACGACCCCACCACCATCCGACAAGAGAGCAGTAGGGAAACCAGCACTCTTAGAAAACACAAATACAGAACGCGTTCCTTATTCCGGCCTCGCCGACGAGGCCCATCGCGACGTCCGCGTACTTGTAATGAAAATCCTCCCCGACCTTTGCCAAACGAGCCAGCCCGCGATGCTGAGCCAGTAGCAATAAATACTCCCGTAAATAATATGACCCAGCCTGTCCCTTTGCTGCCCTCCCAAAATGACCCCGCTATGCCGAGGCCCGTACTCCACACGGAGTGCCCTTAGCGTGCGGTCATTAGCTTGTAAGTATATTTTAGTTTGTAAGCCCTGGCTGGGGGCCTTTAATTTATTAGAGGTCACCACAGGACAGACCGGTTAAGTAGACGCACAGCCTTAGTGAGCTGATCTACGAGTGGCCCTACCTAAAAAAAAAAAAAAAAATGCCGCCATCACTACGTTCGCCGACGTTTATTACGCTAGTCGTGAGTTTGGTTTGGAGTTTTCTACTATAGCTCCAAGACCAGTGTCAGATTTTCTGGATTCTGACTACCCATGACGACTGCCAAAGATGAACAAAAGACAGCCGAGACCAACGGCTTAATGTACACCCATCCAAAGACCAACTTTGGCAAGCGTTGCTTAACCTAGAAGATTTTAATTCGGGATGAGCCCGCTCTTGATCTCTATCTCCCCTGATGGTAAACGACGGATGAGGTCTAAGATGGAACGAGCGAGCCCAGAAGATGCCTATTCACTCTTGCTTTAAAGGCTGAAAGGTCAAAAGTGAGATTGACCCCTGCAGCTGTTATTATTTAGCTCCAAGCTTGTTTATACATAATATCAATCAATTACACACGTCCGAGCTTATCCTACTAATTAAATGTACAATGTACATAGACAACAAATTACCTTTCTAAATATAGTTCTAGTGCGATGCGAGTCTCGTAAGCACGCTAGCAGTGCCTTCAATATGTGCAACTTAAGTAGCAACGCATCGTTCGGTGCGGCGTGCATGCCACACAGTAACGCTGACATATCCTCTTCACCTGACCCACTTACTATTAGTTCTCTTACTACACCTGAAATAATATGAATTAATATAAAAACTACTTTGAGACAAATTACATATAAGATGGGGTATTTTCCTGTGTTCATAAATTACAATTATATTTGATCTACCAGTTAAGATTTCAAAAATATTGTACACGGTTATTTACGTTTTCAAATCAACAAAAAATTATAAACATAGAAAGCTACAAAGTTGAGTTGTGGGGGCTGATGTTAAAAACAAATGCTTTTGTGCTAAAAAGTATAACACGGCATGATGTCCCGTGCAATGTCAACTCACTATAACGTCTTTATTTTGTTTTATAAAGCGTTAAATGAATGATAATAATAACTACATTTATAATAATTTAGAAATACAATATAAAGCACAGACACAACATTATCAAATTTTAAATAATTTCCTATTTTGGAAAATCAAACAAAGCGCTCTTCCTCTCTCCTACCTATTTTAAATTTTGCTGTGCCCGACAGGGTCCATAATTGTTTGTGTACCTGTATGGGTACATTATTTTTAGGAAATCGAAGTGACGGATTAAGTATATTTTTTCAGAAAAATAAGCTTTGAATAGCGTGTCCGTAAAACAATTATCTCGGGTAATTACATTTCGATGCCACGAATTGCAGAACTGCCCTACAAGTAATTTAGTACTACTAGTGCTCTGTTGCACCACAGACGTTATAATTTACTTAAAGATAGTAATTTATCCTTATGATAGTGCTCATAAAAGTCAACTGAAGTGGGCCCGTGGAATAATTATAGCACTTCGATAAAATAATTGAATTAGGTGATACTATCAACTTACCTAAAGCCTTACTCCTACAAGATTCATACACAACCATCCCATGTACACACTTAGCGCCGCCACAATCTCTGAACACGTTACAGTTATTAGAGTTTACGTTCAACAACGCTGTCAATCCTTCCATTACTAGAGCTCCCAATTCTTCTTCTTCTTCGTCTAAATTAGGGTCTCTGATCAAGGAGTCGTGTCGAGTCGATTGTCTTTTCCTCCTCTCGGGAGCCTTTGGGGACTCATTCGGGGTTTTGTCGTGTGAAGGTGAGTCCAATGTGTCTCTTACACTTTTTTCGTCATCAAGAATTTGTTTGTCTTTTAGAAACACAGCGTAGCGAGATAGGCAAGTGACGAATACTTCTAACATACCCACCTCCCGGTATACGTCTTTGAAAATTGCGTTATGTCTGTGAAATAATTAGACACAGTCACAAAATAACTTAAATGATCTTCATAACAAGCAAAACACTGAATTACTGTATTAAATAAAAGATTGTGTTGTCCCACTGCAGGGCAAAGGCCTCCTTGCTCCCTGTCTTGTGATCTTTCTTTATATTTAATGCTCCAAGCAGAAATAGCGGAATGCGTTACTTCAATATGTAACAAAACAGCCAATACTTACTTTAAAATATTCAAAAGTGTCTTCATACACAGTATACTACACGTTCTCGATTTATTGGCCTTCAATAACAATGACAAAGATATTAGTTCTTTACACGGCACAAAATTGAGCTGAAAAACAATAAACTCTAGCAACTCGAAGAATTTCTCTTGGATTTCAGCATTCTTAATGTATATTCTTTCGGAAAATTGACTCAGTGTGTTCTGGTTTTCAAGAATGAAATAGTTGGCGTTATCGGCGTGATATACGCTTGATATGGCGTCTAATATCGTACAGCATAACGCTGGAGAGTTGGACTTCATAAATACTGATTGTAGGACCTGCAATTTGAACAATAAAATATATTAATCATAGTAACATCTTTGTAGTTAATAAGTACTACCAAATTAAAAAAAATTAAAAAAATATTCCAAAACATCATGACATACAGACTCTTTGAAATATGACTCACAAATTTTAGCTTAAATTAATTAATTGAGCTATGAAAATCCTATACTGTTTAGCCTTGAGTCCTTATTTAATTCTGTTACGGTGTACAATAAAGAGTATATCTATCTACCTATCTTAAGATCAATATTAATTTTAATAATATTGTTCATATTTTAACAGTACGTTTTCTCTGGTTTCGGTTTTGTTTCTTTTACACACCTGAAAAGCCTGAACATTCCTCACAGCCTGCCCCGGGGTGGTAGGCTGAGGTAGCACGAAACCCTGAAGTTGAAACAGTTCTGTGTTGGCTCGCGTTGGTCGCAGCTCGGAGAAGCCGCATGCGCATAGAGACGATATCATCAGCACGAGGTTCCGAAGAGCTGCCCGTGCTTCTGTGCCACTTACTCGCTCTTCTTCTAACCTTTATTAATACGGAAGCAGAATTTGGGTAAGAGCGAATGATTTATTAGGTGTTATTGCCATTTATGAAAAAAGTGCAGTAATTAAAAATAAGTTTAAAGAACACGCGACTAAGGCTGAGTCAGACCTATCTACCAGAATATTGGTTAGCCCATATCGAAGATTGTGGGCAATTGGTAGTTCTATGAATGCATATGTCTGACTCTACTCTTAAGTATCAAAATAAAAAGCTGCAATAATGTGCTTACCCTGATGTCAAATAATCGGGTACACCTTGTCTCTCATGTCTGTGATAAACAAAATAAATCATAGGTAAAAATAAAAACCAAAATAAAATAAGAGCATTCTCATGCTATAACATCTAAAAATCTAAATACCGACCATGCTCATGCTTATAATACTAATGTTAATACTCCATATTGACACGAAACTTACTTTAGAAGAAATTCAGAAAGAAAGAGGTAGCCTTGGCAAGTACGGAAATCATCCAGTAATAATTGACTAACTTCACTTGAATCCTTTAGGAAACAGAATACTGCTACAAACATTTCAACAACCTGAAAACATAAAGTATGTATGTAGATTTATGTTCAAGTTAGAGTAAAACTTGTCAATTATCTTCAGTTTAGTTCATAATTACCTCTAGAGGTGTCAATTCTGGTATTCTCTGCATGTTTTCTATGCAAAGTGCAACACATCCTTTATCTGTAATAACATACCAATTAATTAAGAGACATCCAACTGACCTATTTAGCTAATTAATAGCTTCGTATGTTAATCCAAGCATGTATGTATATGTAAATAGATAAGACTGGATAATAACAACATATTATTGAGAGATGGTTATGTAATATAAATCTTGTTTATATTTTACTGTAAGCACTTACTGTGAATGTATTGTACTACAGATTGTGTCAATCCATGTCTAGATAGTGTCATCAGCACTTCAGCGGCTGATTTCCTCCACATAATGTTATGGGGGGCGCACCATGATGTAATGGCGGAAAATAATAAGCTGAGATCATCTTTTCTTGCCAGTTCTTCACATGGGAATGGATGACTGCAGAGTCTTACAAGGACCTAGAATGGGTTGTAAATTATTAAATTCATCTTCTATACATACATGCATACAAATAAAATGTAGGTTTCTGTCTGTGATGTTAAAATAACTGTTTTTCAAGTGCTGATATTTATTTACAATGTATTTACTAAAACAAAAAGTTTTTAAAATTTTTGGTCTGTCCTTCTATTTGTCTGGGCTAATCTGTGGAACGGCTGATAAGAATTTCATAAGAAAATTAGAGAATAACATAATTATAGGCTACTTCTTATCCCGGAATATATGACGCGCATACATAGTTAAGACGCGTTTTCCTGCGTAAATCGCGATCCCATTCCCTCGAACTATGCTTGTCTACATTGTATATTTATATGTTTTATATTTTCTATCATTTAGCTGAAGTACACATCAAGTGGACAAATAATTCAGTTTAATTTATACGTACAGATGTATCTGATAAAATTATACACAACCCTGATTAGGAACCCATAACACAAGCGTGTACTTCAGCCAATCTGAATTGAGGGTAATCTAATTTCTTCCTATTTCTATTATAAAATTTGTTTCATACTAATAGACCACAAGTATCTCATACAAAATATTAGTTACAGATTACAGACACAATTGGAAATCCATAGTACACAGGGTGATCTACACCGTCTATACGGCTTGTACGGTCGGCCAAGAAAGTGGTGTACCAGTTTTGATTTAGTTTCCCGGTCATCGAAAATTACAACAAGGTTCGTTATAAAAAGATATTACTGAAAGAGACAACATTATCATGACGTAAACCCATGTATTTAGTATTCATACGTCATATGTCACATATAAGTACATGACATTTTAACCTTTAGTATAAATGAAAAGGACATTAGTTTCTACAAAGCAATTGAAATGTTTCCAAACAAAAGTAATAAAAACTATTTAGACAACCGAATTCCATTTGAAAAAGAAAACTGACAATTGACATTTTGTCAAATATATGCAAAAAATCGATATATTTTCCGTGTTATTTTTCAATCAACTGCATATAAAATCATCTCAATGCCTGCCAACTTGACCATTGCCGAAAGAGCACAAATAATTGCCCAATTTAATGAGGGAAGCAGTATCAGTGCGATATCCCGGAATTTGAATATATCGAGGCGTTCTGTCCGCTTTTGGATTCGTCGTGAAGGAGAGGAGGGAAGTTTGTTGGATCACAGAAGAAGTGGTCGCCGGCCTGCACTCTCCAAT
Source organism: Tholera decimalis (assembly GCA_943138885.2). NCBI lineage: Eukaryota > Metazoa > Arthropoda > Insecta > Lepidoptera > Noctuidae > Tholera > Tholera decimalis. The sequence goes on from OW964557.2 coordinate 20,868,498, forward strand.
AACGATAGAGAATTCATGAGACGGGAATATGAAATCAATGGTTTTAAGCCCACAAACCATTTTGCGGAGATGTTCGATGTGAGTGCCCAAACAATAAGGAATCATCTACATTACATGGGGTTGCACCACAGGCATTACGCCAAGAAAATATATTTGACGGATGCTCACAACTTGCTCGTCTGAACTTCGCCAGAGAGCACTTAGAGTTTGATTAGTCTAATACAGTGTTTTGTGATGAAAAAACGTTTAAATCCAGTCAGCATGGACGTCTTCACCTTTGGCGATATAATTCAACACGGTATAAAGATGATCATGTAATCCCAAATAGAGAATCAGGTCGAATTTCCGTAAATATTTGGGGCTGGATGAGTACGGATGGTGTAGGAGAATTGTGTTCTCTACCTCCTCGAGCGACGGCTGTAAATTATATCGACGTGCTTCAGAATGCAATGCTACCGACAGTCCGTAATGTTTACCCGGAGAACGAAGTGCCACAATTTGATTTTGTTCAAGATAATTGTTCAATTCATAATGCGAGGATCGTAAGAGCCTGGTTTCGTTCACACACTGACGTAAGGGTAATTCAGTGGCCCTCAAGATCGCCGGACCTCAACCCGATAGAAAATCTTTGGGGCCTTATGGTCCAACGATGGTCGCATCAAAATGAAAGAACCAAACAAGCTCTTATTAGTCACTGTAATTATATCTGGGAGGAAATGCGGGGAACCGATATTTGCTCACGGCTTGTTGGTTCAATGAGGTCTCGTCTTTTAGAGGTTATAGAGGCCAACGGCGGTTACACCCGTTTCTAATTTTTAAAAATTTTCAATATCTTCTAAATATTACTATATATGCTATGTTTTTGTTTGTTATAAGTATTTTAAAATTGATTGTAGAAATTTAATAAAAGGATAAATCTATTTTTAGCTTGTTTTTTATTGATATTGTAATTACAAGTTTACAGAAATTGTAGGTTTGTGGACTCGCCTTGTGCCTTTACAATTTTATGTAACTTGTTGATTACAATTCTGAATTTGTAGATACAATTTTGTCATCAAAATCTACAGCCCCCCGCCGTTGATTTTACGACGTCATTGGTTCCATCAAGTTCAAACTAAGAACAGCTGTCACGTTACAAACAGTAATAGTCGTTATCAATAATCAGATAAAGACAGCAATAGAAGTTGTCAGATCGATCTGCAAGCGAAACTAATCTTTATCACCTATGAATCTGCAAGCGATATTCAACCTTAGGGTGGTACACCACTTTCTTGGCCGACTGTACCACTAACTAGCAACCTTTTGTATAGTTTTTAGTACTGGCCATATCGCTAAAGAGATATAAAACAATATTCTTAAATACTTAATACAATATCATACGGGCTTCTGCCTGCGGCTTCGTTCAAGTGTACATTTCTGCATCAGAAGTTCCAGTTTCCGAAATCAATTAAAGCCTATAAGTTTTTTTTTATTTTTTTCATTGGTAATAGGTTCGCATTTGATCACCATCTCACCTGATGGTATAGCTGTCGCCAAATAACTTGGCAAGAGTCGTTCAATGCGCAGAAGTCGATTTTTAGGTGTCAGCGGTTGTCAGCGGGACGCGGAGTATGACGTAGCGCCGCTCCGAGCGCGCGATTGGTGCGTCAGTAGTTCTCGTTCAATTTGCTCCCGAATACACTTGCGTACACGAAAGTTGTACCCTTTGTTTTCAACCGACGACCAAAAGAGGAGGTTATCAATTCGACGCGTATATTTTTTTTTTTTTTATGTATGATCACCGAGTACTCGAAGACAGCTGAACCGATTTGAAAAATTCTTTTTTTGTTTGATAGGGTATACTTTGAAATTGGTACCATTTGTCACCAAGTCAGGATCTAATGATGGGATCCTGGAGAAATCGAGGGAACTCTTCAAATATTATAGGCACACCTATAGCGTTTTAGGTATTTCTTATAGTAACTTGTGCAGTTGCTCTCAAAAAGTACCATTTGGGGAAGTGGAACTGATGATGAAGACCACAGATGGCCGCCGAAACTACTCAATAATAAGTATTTCGTGGATTGCGATTCGATTACTTGAATATGGATATTAAGCACTTAGTGCTCGTCACAATGCATATGGTGATGTAGAGCTGATGGTGAAGTACCAGGAGAACTCCTCAAAAATTAACGGCCCAGCATTGGGAAAAGCAATATTTTGTAAAATGTTATAAGTAGTTGACATTTAGGCTCTTGTAACTAGGTAAATTAAAAATCAACCAACTAAAAAGAGTGATATAAAAACTTTTTACCAAAAAATTAAACCGACTCCCAAAAAACACTGCAAAGTGAAAAATAACTTTAATTTCGGAAGTCGGTGCCAAAAACGAAAATACAAAACTAAAGACACCGACTACCGAAATTAAAGTTATTTTTCACTTTGCAGTGTTTTTTGGGAGTCGGTTTAATTTTTTGGTAAAAAGTTTTTTTGTTACGAGTTGTTGTTTTAAATTTAGTTTTTGTTACGTTGATTACAATGCCAGGACCAAATACCGTTTTACGCAGACTATTAAAACGTCAGAAAGAACAGTTAGACACTATAGTTAAGGAAGGTTGAAATTCCGAATTCGTCACTGTCTTTAGGACACCGGGATAAAAGAAGAATAAAATGGGTAGCAGTTTTATTAACTAATTGTGTAATCGGACTACAAGACAAACGGCGATGTGCCATCGTTACATGGTGGACATCCCACCCATAAGCACGAAACGTTTTGGGAATACTTTCATTGTGCGTACGGCTAAGGAGTGGAATTCCCTGCCGGAGTCTGTTTTCTGATAGTTATAACCTGGGAGTCTTTAAGTCAAGACTGAATAGGTTACTTCTAGGTAAGCGTGCTTCATCTTTGACCACATCATCGCTTAACATCAGGTGAGATTATGGTCAAACGCAAGCCTATAAACTATAAAAAAAAAAAAAACGAGAACATATTATTTTTAATGTTTTTTAAATATATTTTTTTCACTTTTGAATGTATTTATGTATTATATCTATTTTATTTATAATACCGAATTAACGAATGAATTCCTCTTCTTTCTTTAACATTCTTCTGAATAGATATGATTAAAAATAAATGATGACAATAACTATAGAATAATGGCAAGCAGTAAAAGTGACCACTTTTTTCTTCCACTAAGTGCACGATGCGCGAACTTACCCCCACTACGCCAAAACCTTGCCAAGTTATTTGGCGATAGGTATAAGTGATGATGTGGTTGAAGATGTTGACCCAACAAAATAGATATATTACAAGTTTCATTAAAATCCATTTAGAAGTTCAAGAGATTATTATTATTTTTTATTCTTGTTTCTATCCTTCAATTATTATTTTTTGTAAATGTATCCAATGTAAAGACATACTATTTTTAATGTTTTACTATAATGTATATATTGATGATACGGTTGGCGCAGTGGTTAAACGATTGGCGGCTGCACTGCATATCGCAGGTTTGTTCCCACATGGAAATATTTGTATGGTATACAAATATACTTTGAATAAAATACCAAAACAATTTTATTTCTGTTGTTCCTTCACATTCTTCTCCATAGAGATCTACATTTTGAAACATGTAAATAGCTTTATTTCTTTGATTAAACAACCTTGAAATTTAGCATAAATAAATACTCTCTACACATGTCAGTAAGACAAGCACAAACCCTATCTTCTTTCAAAAACTTAGTAAGATTTTAACTCTCTCCTTAAATTATTGTTATTATGTATGTCTTTGTTTCTTTTTCTTATATTTATATGTATATATATGTTTTGAGAATGTTATTTATTGTTTTGTATTTAATAGTACACCGTGGACTACCCACATATTTATTTTCTCTTTCTGTGTCAAATCCATCCAAAGGTTGTCTGTAAAAGATCGCTTTTAGCGATAAGACTGCCCACTGTATCATCCTTTTTAGATGTTAAGTCCATAATTTTGTTTTACCGTTATGGTGTACAATAAATAATATATCTATCTATCTATTACCTGCACAAATATTTTCTGTAACAAAATTCGCCTTTCTCTCGGAGTAAAGTCACTGTTTCCATCTTGAACATCCGCCTCAGACTCAGGTATTTCCGGGAGATCAAAAAACAGGTACAAACATTTGACTAATGTTGAAGGTATTGATGCAGTAGTCATGACCTAGAAATAAAATATAATTCAAGTACTCAAGTAAACTTTGATAAAAACAAGACTTTATATAGGACCTTGAACTGAAATAAATCGTAGTAACTGAAAAAACATGTTAACAATAGAATGTTCTTATTATTTTTATTAAAAGTAGCTACATAAATATTGCAGAAAATAAAAAATAAAATTGTCATGTTTAAGATATCAAACTTCAACAAACATTAATGAACAAACAATTATAAAGAGTATTTTAGAAAATTGTTCCTCAATGTTACGAAGGGACTGGTTCGCATTAGTCTGTCTATTATCTGCTTAGCCTTAGCATGCAGCTGAATACTAGTGTTTTACATGGAGCAATTGCTTATCTGACTTCCACAACCCAATAGCTGGGTGGTTGGGGCTGGAGCAATTGCTTATCTGACTTCCACAACCCAATAGCTGGGTGGTAGGGGCTGTCAAAGACATAGATACCGATGGCTTAAAATGCTATCTGAGGCATTGAGGTCTCTCAATATGTTAATGGTTACCCATTCATGGACTGACTTGGCAAGCATTGCTTAACTTTGAAGGTCAATCTGTACAGCTGTTATTCTTAAGCCAGAAGCTAGCATATTATTCCATTATCTTGTCCATGTGGAAACATAAAATGTGTTTATTGCCAACAGATAAAAAACATGGATACAACATTAAAAAACTTAGTATGTGTGTGTGCAATACTAAATAGTGGCACAAGTACCTGTATTAAAGACTGATCACCAGCAGCTAAAAGGTTTAGTGTTGACAGTAACATCCAGCCATTGCTCGACTCCTCAGAATTTTCAATTTCCAGGAACTTGGCGATAGCACAACTAGCAGCTTCAGTGCTTTGGTTACTGGCTCTCTTCCTTATCTCCGACACCATGAGCTTTGAAACTTGCTGGCAGAATGATAAAATATCCCAGAACTTTTCATTCATCTCACTTGATGGACTAGTGCCAAATACCTAGTGAAAATAAATATTGTTATGATCTTTGTTGGTGCAGAAAAAGGAAATGCATATGAACTTTGTACAATTTTATTAGACGAGGCAAAATGGAAGTCATGCAACATGGTTTTAGTTGGTGTGGATTTTTGTACATTATGCTGGGGTAAAAAGTGTAGCCTTTGTTAATCCAGGTTGTAAACTAAGTGTGTTTCAAGTTTCATCTAAATTCCTAGAGCCATATTTGCATGACTGAAACCCAAACATCCAAACTTTCACATTTATAATATTATATGCACATGGTAGCATTAATAAGTAAGTGAATAATCTGCAAATACTGCAGTTCAGAACCATCACAAATGATTATTGTTGTTATTTTATTAATATTGAGGAAGCATATTAACATTTTAGGAATACTGACTTAGGTCAAGTTAATAACTTGTTTGAATAAATGAATTTATAATGATATTTATCAAAATAATGAATAATTTGGATTGATAACTATGCTAAGCCCAGTTGTATACAACAGATGGCTAGTAAATAAAATAATATCAATAGGTTATGGATTATTATCTTAGATTTCAAAGTTTACGCAATTTATTTTCATGTGTAAATAGAATAATAAATATCAGTTTATTCTTACTGGAGTTAAGTAACAATTACGTATTTACCTTACAAAAAAGAGGTAGCATATTGTACAGTTTATCATCTTTTTCAGCGTCTGTAAGTGGTTGTGGAGGATGTGTGTACTCAGCGAAGAGTTTCTTGAGGTGCATGAGACCAAGTTGGATATGGGACGACGAGCTGGAAGCTTCGGCAGTGTCAGCAGATGCCGAAGAAGTCGCCCCACGCAATTTGCGCATTAGATTCATTTTAGATGACCTAAATCAATCCACTCACACTTTCAAGCACATCTTTTGTTTTTTTTTTATTCATGAAGAAATAAACATTTTAATTATATCAAAATAAACATTGATTTTTCATTTAATCTTAAAGTAGTGGTACCAACATTTTGCACAGCGATCAGGTTAATAAAACGTATATAAAATACATAATTGAATAAGGGTAAATCAAAAAAATATTATGTAAATGACGATATATTCCTGGTTTTTCTTTTGTAAATTGATTGATTATTTTCTGATACTTTCGTACGCCCACACTGCAAAGTGTTCGCCATAGATAATAAAAAATATCAGAATTAAGATGATATGCTCACCAGCCTTACTAAACAATCGCATAACGTTTTTGATCAAACAGTGATTGGCCCTATTCATTTGATACAAAAGTCCTTCTTGCAAAACTAACAAAGTTTTTATGCACAAGGCATTTGTAACACTATAAATTAATTATAATGTAAACAGACATACGAGACGCGTGCCTTGAGAGCACGCTCACACAATGGCCACTGTTAAACTTTTGTAAACACTACTATTATATATTAACAATTCTATTTTAATAAAAACATTCATTTTACATTCATTACTGCAACTTCATGCCTTGACATTGCTCTCCCTAACTTATTCTCCAAAGTGCTGTTCCCAATTCTAAGGTAAATCCTAAAGTTAGGGCATAAAATATAAACTCTAAAAATAATGCTCAATCATAGCACTAAAGTGGTGACCCCGAACAAGAAACACCCGAAGCGGAGAAAACCCGAACCGAACATCTAACGCGCAGAAAACCCCGAGACGGACGCACCTGAAGTGGACAAACCCGAACCAGATATACTTGAGGTCAGTGAAATAATATTAAGATGTCAAATCCTTGCCAGTCAGAAGAGCAAGCATCATCGCACACCGTGTCGCAGGCTGAAGCTGCTGACATATCACTCACCATGCGCATCCCACCATTCTGGCGCGATTGACCACGACTATGGTTCATCAGTTTCGAGGCTGCGACCAACGACATCAAGAAAGGCCAAGCACAGCTCGCCCAGATGGTCATATCACAGCTGGAAAAACAAGACATCGAGCAGATAACAGATCTCCTCTACTTCCCGCCAGAGACGGATATGATCAAAGAAAGGCTCATATCATATCCGCCTACTAAGAATCTGACAGCCGCCCGTTCCAGAAACTACTGTCAGATATGGAACTCGGAGATGAAAAGCCTACTCAACTACTCCGCCGCATGCGTAACTTCGCCAGAGACAAAGTTCTTGACTCCACGCTACGACTCATGTGGACAAATCACCTCCCGTCACACGTCCGGTCAGTCCTTGCAGTAAGCGAAACATTCAGCACCGAGACTACACTCGAAGAAACCGCACTACTCGCTGACAAAATGATGGACCAGACCACATCAACAGAAGTCGCACCCGTACACTCATTTGCAGCGCCTACATCAGCATCGCAGTCCGAGTCGCAGTACCTCATCAACGAGATAAGAAAACTCGTTACAATTAGCCGAGCAAGTCGCCCCCTGCTCTTTCAAGAAACAACAGTCGGAAAACTAAACAGAACGTTGACACCGGCGTTCAAGAAAATTCACACCGCCTATACACCCACAAAAACTCTAAATTATCTTTCTTGGTCGACACGGTAGCAAACATATTCGTGCTACCGAGAAGAACAGGTCCAGTCCCAACGCCGTTACCATTTCAACTTTACGCTGCGAATAACACAAAGATCAGAAGCTATGTATGGCGAAAAAACATTAACTCTTAACTTAAACGGGCGCGGGCGCCGTAAACGCCCATACAAGTGGAAGTTCATAATAGCAGATATTTCGAAACTAATACTCGGAGCCGATTTTCTCAAGCACCTACAGGGTATTTCAACAAGAACTTTGTTTTTCAATTGGGGCAACACCAAGAACGTGATAGTTATGACATTTAGTTTTTGGCGGACACTCACGGAGAGGCTCGGTACAAAATGTGCCAACACCAACACATTTATTTATTTATTTATTTATAGTTAATTAAAACGGTACAACACCAATTACATTAATTAACATAGAAATACATTTAAGATAAGAATAGTAAACACATGTTCGACCGGGTCGTTCAACAGAAAACATCGCCGCCGTGAGCCACAGTGTTGAGGAAGATCAAAATTTGTCAATTTCACGACGTTCTTAACAATTGGGGTTATCCAAAAGCACAACATGGCGAATTCTGCGAAAAGATTTGGCTTTGAAGCATTACAAGATTCAACTGGAGCAGAAATTGAAGCTGACCGACCATTCAAATCGCCGTAGATTCGCTCATTTCCAAAGAGAATGTAATACACTATGTTTTAAGAGACGGGACTTAGTACAAAAAAAATAAAAACAGGTAACAGTTCACTTGAATACCAACTCAACAAACATACACGGGGAACAAGACGTCATACAACAGTTCTACCAACCTATCAGACTAAATAGTGCTGAGCAATAGTAGTAACTTCTTTATCGATATCGATAAAGTATACAGGTCGGTAACGGGCTTTCTTTTAACTTTCTTAAATTTAAGAAAGGATTTGTGTTGAAATAAAGCAAGGATTGTAGTTTTTAAGAAATCCAGTATATTCTTAATTATAAAACTACTACAGATTATTAGACTAAGTAATATAATTATGTCAAGGATTGCAGTAATTTAATCCCGATCTTCTTCTGGACGCAAACCCATAGCGGTCATAAACATTTCATATTTCATTCGATGGAGTTCCGTCGTCAGAATGTCAGTGACCATGTCCTCTTTATTCTTGTATTTGATAATCATTAACTGCAACGTTATTGAAATGAAAATATACCAAATAACTTTATATGGTATGACGCACCGTCTATAGTCAGGTGCTCGGGAAGATACATTGTGTTTTAATTAAGAAAAAACTTCAAAAATGTCCTGTGACTAAACTAGTGATCTGATTTTTGGTGTGTTGCCTGAAAATTATACATAACACAAATGCGGTTTCATTTAATGCCTCTCGATTTTATTAAAATTGTTTATAAACAATTACAAACAGACACACCATTTATCGATAATTGATAAGAGCCATTTGCGTTACAACACATCACTATCACAAAATAAAATTGAAAATTAAAAGATCGATTAAGCCTTTTAGTACCATGTTTTAATTAAAATATAGAATCAAATATCTAATTCAATACTTACCGAGCCTCATCTAATGGAAATTTTGCTATAAACTTTCTTTTTTCATTACCTTTACGACTTCACAAGTACGATACTTCACAAGTTATAAATCGGCTATTAGGTGGCATTATGGTACAATTATGTTTACTGAACAAGATCACACTTTTCAACCGACGACAAAAAGAGGAGGTTATCAATTCGACGCGTATATTTTTTTTTTTTTTTTTTAATGTATGATCATCGATTACTCGAAGACGGCTGAACCGATTCGGAAAATTCTTTTTTTAATTGAAAGGGTATACTTCGATACTGGTCCCATTTTCATAAACGTCAGGATCTGATGATGGGATCCTGGAGAAATCGAGGGAACTCTTCAAATATTATAGGCACACCTATGTTGTTTTGGGTATTTATTATAGTAACTTGTGCAGTTGCTCTCAAAAAGTACCATTTGAGGAAGTGGAACTGATGATGAAGACCACAGATGGCCGCCGAAACTACTCAATAATAAGTATTGAGTGGATTGCGATTCCATTACTTGAATATGGATGTTACGCACTTTTTGCTCGTCACAATGCATTTGGTGATGTAGAGCTGATGGTGAAGTACCAGGAGAACACCTCAACAATTAACGGCCCAGCATTGGGAAAAGCAATATTTTGTAAAAGGTTATAAGTAGTTGATAATTAGGCTCTTGTAACTAGGTAAATTAAAAATAGACCAACTAAAAAGAGTGAAATAAAAACTTTTTACCAAAAAATTAAACCGACTCCCAAAAAACACTGCAAAGTGAAAAATAACTTTAATTTCGGAAGTCGGTGCCAAAAAAGAAAATACAAAACTAAAGACACCGACACCGAAATTAAAGTTATTTTTCACTTTGCAGTGTTTTTTGGGAGTCGGTTTAATTTTTTTTACAAATTAAGATAAGAAATTAACCGTAACCAACTGCTAGAAAATAATAAGCACAAACTTACAAAATACCTACTACAAGACACACGACAAGTAAACATTACGGCTGACTGTCATGAAAGAAAGAGAAAGCGCACGGAACAGGTGAGACAGCAAAATCTACCATTATTTACGACTCAAAGTCCATACAATTTTTTTCGCCTTGAAGTTGCAGTAGCCTGCTCATTTCATTCAGTAACAACCTGCTGGTTTTTCTGAAAAAGTCAAATTTTCAGACGAAGCACCAAAGAGTAAAGTAATATAGCACATTTTCATATGTCAGGGTACGTCAACAAGCAAAATTGCCGCATTTGGGCTTATGAAAATCCTAAAGCAATTATTGAGAAGCCTTTGCATGCTCAACGTGTCACTGTGTGGTGCGCCATGTGGTCTGGAGGCGTGATTGGGCCGTTTTTTTTCGAAGATGAGGCTGGAAATACGATAACAGTCAATGGATCACGCCAGGCTACTGCAACTTCAAGGCGAAAAAAATTGTATGGTTTTTGAGGGGTAAATAATGGTAGATTTTGCTGTCTCACCTGTTCCGTGCGCTTTCTCTTTCTTTCATGACAGTCAGCCATATTATATGTTTACTTGTCGTGTGTCTTGTAGTATTTTGTAAGTTTGTGCTTATTATTTTCTGGCAGTTAGTTACGGTTAATTTTTTATCTTAATTTGTTACAAGTGTGATCTTGTTCAGTAAACATAATTGTACCATAATGCCACCTAATAGCCGATTTATAACTTGTGAAGTATCGTACTTGTGAAGTCGTAAAGGTAATGAAAAAAGGAAGTTTATAGCAAAATTTCCATTAGATGAGGCTCGATAAGTATTGAATTAGATATTTGATTCTATATTTTATTTAAAACATGGTACTAAAAGGCTTAATCGATCATTTAATTTTCAATTTTATTTTGTGATAGTGATGTGCTGTAACGCAAATGGTTCTTATCAATTATCGATAAATGTTGTGTCTGTTTGTAATTGTTTATAAACAATGTTAATTTTTATTAACATTGTTTATAAACAATTACTTTTGCGAGAGGCATTAAATGAAACCGCATTTGCGTTATCTATAATTTTCAGGCAACACATCAAAAATCAGATCACTAGTTTAGTCACAGGACATTTTTGAAGTTTTGTCTTAGTTAAAACACAAAGTATCTTCCCGAGCACCTGACTGTAGAGGGTGCGTCTCATATCATATAAAGTTATTTGGTATATTTTCATTTCAATAACGTTGCAGTTAATGATTATCAAATACAAGAATAAAGAGGACATGGTCACTGACGTTCTGACGACGGAGCTCCATCGAATGAAATATGAAATGTTTATGACCGCTATGTGTTTGCGTACAGAAGAAGATCGGGATTAAATAACTGCAATCATTGACATAATTATATTATTTAGTCTAATAATCTGTAGTAGTTTTATAATTAAGAATATACTGGATTTCTTAAAAACTACAATCCTTGCTTTATTTCAACACAAATCCTTTCATAAATTTGAAAAGTTAAAAGAAAGCCCGTTACCAACCTGTATACTTTATCGATATCGATAAAGAAGTTCTACCATTGGTAGCACTATTTAGACTGATAGGTTGGTAGTACTGTTGTATGACGTCTTGTTCCCCGTGTATGTTCGTTCAGTTGGTATTGAAGTGAACTTTTACCTGTTTTTATTTTTTTAGTACTAAGTCCCGTCTCTTAAACATAGTGTATTACATACTCTTTGGATCACGCTATCTCGAGATGTTATCCACTATTGATGACATGGATATCACTGAAATGTGGTTTCAACAGGACGGTGCCACATGTCACACAGCCAATGAAACGATCAATTTATTGTAAACCAATCTTGCTATGTGCTTTTCAATCAGCTGATAACTTATTCTTGATGATAATATACTTTACCCCAAAAGTTATTCAAATTTTTCTTTCATACTTTTACAGGCTTACAACCGTCATAAATACTTTTTAGCTGCAATTTACTGAATACAAAATTAAATAAAAACAAATTTATCATCTAAAAAATAATTTTCTGAATTAGAGACCTAACAAAGTATTTGAGGCGTATTTCATTAATTTGAATCAACTTATTTACAATAATTTTAACTAACTTAACTACTTTAAAATGTTAATTATTTACAAAAGTACGAGTAGGTACTTACCTACACTTCCCGGTGATGGAGTAATTGTTCGAAGTGCAAGCCACTGCGTTGAATACACAATCAAGCACGTTGATTCTTTCAATTTTATTAAGGTGTCTCTGTTACTTCTTACGATATTGAAAGTGTCCACTATCGCAGTTATTAATCCGTCGCAAGTTTCGTGTTCCCCACGATACACCAGGCGCTTGAGCTCAGACCACAAATAAATGTCTAACGGAGATAGGTCTGGGCTAGATCCCGTTCAAAGTACTCGATGATTTCTTCGTCGAGCTCTGGCGAAATAACGACCGATCGACCTCTGCCCTCTGGTGTCTGGAACTGCCCATGATCTAGTAGCCGCTGTGTCGCCGTTACGATCGTCCGGGCCGATGGGACTTGGGGGATCAGAACCCCGCGAAGACGGAGCGACTGCAAGTGTTACGGCTCCGCGTAAAGTCGCCAGGCAGCATGAGAGTCATAATCAGCTCTAGCACACAGTTGCACCATAGCGACGTACTGCAAATTGCAATAATTGTAATGACGATCTATTGCACTGATAAGGCGCGCTGCACGTACAACATTCGTAGGAATACTAATTTCACCGCCACACAAAAGCAATAATGAACATTTAAATCGGTATTTTCTTTATCGGCTCCGATTTTGTATTTTGTTTTGTTGCGTGCAAACTAGTTTATGCCGTATCACTACGTGCGAGAGTTTAAACTTAGAACATTTTTATGCACAGCTGTTCATTGTTGGCGGCGTGTGCGATTTGAGTAGTACGCTACAAGTTACCTCTAGTTTTACTATTGATTCTCATGTTTTCGAGTTGTTTAATATTTTTGAAATTATTTTAAAACCAAAATATCTTTGTTTTTTTTACTTTTACTCTATGCTTCTAAAGTACTCATGGCAAGTTGTTCTGCCGCGGGAAAACAACTATTAAAATTTCACGGTGTATAAATTACTATGCTAGAACTTAATAGAGGCCTAATTCTTCCATCTCCCTTTCACTACTGATCTACCAGACGTACCTACTATAGGGTACCTTCTTCTTATCGTGTGGGTAGTAAGGTCTAACGACCCCATACACCCTAGTGTCAGAGTTTCTAGACCGCCTCAAGAGCCTCTGACGTGGTCTATTTCGACGACCGCCATTTGGCGACCGGGACCACCGGCTTATACGTGCCTTCCGAAGCACGGAACCATCTTTTTGTCTGACAATCAGGTGATTCATGCCTGCAATGTCCTTGCCAAACTGGAAACAACTTTACAAAGTAAAGCATACAACATACTCGCGGGAATCGAACCCACGACCACCGGGTCACAAGGCAAACGCCTAAACCACTCGACCACGGAGGCAGTTTACCATCCTCACTTGGTCAATATGCCATCTTGTCATACTAAGCGATTCTCCTCTATATTTAGTAGGTAGAAGATCCTTGATATTTATTGTGCGTACGGCTAAGGTTTGGAACTCTCTGCCGGTTTCTGTGTGCCTTTCCACATATGACCCGTCTGCCGCCTTTAAAGTAAGAGTGAACTTCTGTGCTCTGTAACCCTAAAGTAGACCTCATATGTCGTTCACCATCAGGCGTGATTGAGGTCAAGAGCGGGCTCATCAGTAATAAAAAATATCTAAATACGAACTCTTATTAAATAAAGTCAATTTAATCACTTTTTAGTCTTGACCGTATTTTTATCAAATAGAAAACAGTTTCTTGACAAAATGACAATTATTTGAATAATTAAGGCGCCCCAGAGCAGTTTCAGCCGAGGGCCCCACACATTCACGATCATCCCCTGCTTACCCACATCAGTCATCACAAAGCAGTGTAATTTCGAATTTTAGTGTAAGCACAACCAAGGATCTTATATATCTTTGATGACTACTTAGTTTCCCAAAATCCTGGTTGCGCCCAGCTTGATGTCTAAAAAAGTAGCAGTACAAACAAACTGTATTGTTTTGGCGGCGACGGCGCGGCCAACAGAATTTCATAGTAGTGATGGTTAGGATTAGGATCAAAGGTCAATCGTATTAGAATATAATCAAAACAATAGTTCAAAAAACCGAAGCGCTTCGAGAAAAGTTAGGTATTGCCCTTGCACTCCGTTTGGCTCGTCTTGGATCTTGGTGGAGTGCCCCTAGATTTTGTAACAAGGAATACATAAATACGCCCTTTCTAATGTCTTTGGTTTCCTTTTAATTATTGTTTTTTTATTGTTATTGAGTTATTGCTACTGATTATTAAACTCATAGATATAGTATTCCGTAGATTGGTAATGTCAACAATCAAACGAGACTAAAAACCATTGATCTATTTATGTGTAAAATGTGAGTGTGTGCACAGACAGTCTTGTGACTTATCTATCCCTTTGTTGGTCTCTATCGATAATGTATATGACGTCATGAGTCATTCTATTAAATGTCTTATGGGTCTGACGCAATAAAAGCTGTCGGAATGCGACTAGCCTCATTTAGCGGTAAAACGTGAGGTGGATGAACAGCAAAGTACATATAAAAGTTAAAAATACTAGGTACGTGTTGTAAGAACAAGACTGATGCCGTAAATATGTTTTATTACAATATTTATTTATCAGAGTATCACGCAATTTTTATTGGAAACTCGGTATACTAGGGGATCCCAAGTTAACCAGAAGGATTCTCGAGCGTACCTAGACATTTCTATTATTTTTTTGCCATATCATCCCACGCTGTGCCACTAACTGAGCGGCCATAAAGCTAAAGGAAAATGGTGAAACAAAAAAGATTTGCTCATAAAAAATGATTTATTAATGAAATGCATAGTTTGCATTTGTGGGTTAAGTTCACAACTTTACTTCCACTACTAGATACTTGAATCTAACTAATGTGTTCTATTGCTTGTGTTGGGGTGAAGACTAATTGAAACGACCATTTACGACTGCAGTTTATTTGCGACTGGTATATATTGTCTATGTATCACGGGCGCAGCCGTGCGTCATAATAATATCGCCGATTAAGCATTTACATTGTGTCCCTACAGTAGTCCCCTTCTTAAAAAATATAAATGGTACTTACACTGAGTGTACACATAGGAAATAATGTTATACAATGTTAACAAAAATAAAAATAATAGTTTAACTTAATACATTGCAGTTTTTTTTTACAAGAATCCAAAATATCATCTTATTTGATGTTACAGTAAACAATGAAACATACTATAGGGCATGCAATTATCGAAATATTCCGATAATCGATAAAATGAAAGATATCGATTTTTTTTTCGATAAAAACCGGTAATTACCGATAATTATCGTTTTTTATAAAAAAATACCTAAACTTGTTTTTAACTTGTAAATAAAGGGATAAAGTGATGCAATTACTTACCTAAAATAAAGGACAATATAATATTCTTCTATTTCTTTATAATATTTAAATTATATAACATAACATTTTGGATTGTCTCACTAAACTCTTCTTTCTTAAGAGATATTTTAAATAAAATCTTAGAAACCTCTAGCTAAATTTAAAAAAAAGTTACTCTTTAAAATAATTATAATAATTATGAGTTAAATATTGCAACTTTTGGACGTTTAGTATAATTAAATTAACTTTAAATAATTTCGTAGTACAGTATGGACATCTGAGTCAACAATTCAACATACACAATGTGTATGTTGACTCAGATGTTAATCGTTAAGAAATCTTGTTAGGATGTGTATTACACATCCTAACAAGATTTCTTAACGATTAATTAACGACAATAGGTAAATTAACATATAACAATTCCGTATTATAATTAAAAGAAATCACATTTAAAATAGTAATTTTGTATTATAATTAAAAGAGATCACATTTGAAATAATCACATTTTAAAGAGATTTTTGTTTTTTTTTTGCTGCTGAAAATATGTCCGCAGAAATGACAAACAATCAATTGTTTTGTCATTTAGGCTAGTACGCAGCTTATTACATAGTACTCCAGCTGCAGAAAAGACACGTTCGCTTTCTACACTAGTTGGCTTAATTGAGCGAAGCCATCGGTATAGTTTTGTTAGCAGTTGACCACGATCACCACCGTTTTCAAATAGTAGCATTTCAACTTTAAGAAGTGTCAAAGTGTCCTCCGTTGAAGCTGAAATGCCTGGGCCTCTCGAGTCATAATTAATTTTATTTATATATTGATCAAGCAAGTCTTTATTGGTCACTTGGGCATTGCTGTCAGTGACTTCAGTGACTTGGTCACTTGAATGAGCTTGACTGTGGTCATCTTCAATCACATCCAAAGCAGTCACTGCAGCAGAACCATACTTTGATAAAAGGTTTAGTATCATGTCCTGTAAACGATCATTGGTTAAGCGAGGGTATACATCTGTATTATATTCGTCGTCATTAAAATAACGGTTTGGATCATGCAGGTACTGCATAAGACTAGCAATTGGAAGCCGTCTTTGTTTTAATCTATTTGTGAGATTTGTATGAAGGTCCCGACTAAGTTGCGTATTGCGAACTTCAAGTTTCTTTAAAGCAAAATTCGTAGCAACATCCGCACTAACTAGAGTGGCATCTTCTCGACAGAGGGCCTCAACTGTGACCTTAATAATTTCGAGATTCTCATATATGTCTCGAAGAACTGACCACTCCTGTTCCGAAATTTGAATTGCGCATTGGACATCAATGACAGCTTTTAAGATTGCAGCTTTTACTTTAATGAATCTACCTATCATGTCACATAGTGTGCTCCATCGTGTCTTGCAGTCTAACAACAATGCGTTTTCCTTGCCAAGTTCCATTTTTATATATTTCTGAAGAACATCTGATTTTGTAGGTGACTTTCGAAACATTCGTACGACTGCTCTAACCTTCTCTATAATGGGTTTGAATTGAATATTTGTTTCAACATATGAAAACGCTTCCTCTATTTCTAATCCACCAGCATCATCATTAATAACAAGTGCGTCATCATTATCATTTTCCTCCTCATCTTGAGCTTCGTTATAATGAGTTACTTCTAGAGATTTGGCATAAACACTATGGCCAGTTGCAAGCCGTGAGCTAAGCAAAGTTGATGAATGCAGTTTAGATTTCGGCCAAGTTTTGTCATGACTGAAGCTCCATCGGATGTTATACAAATTATATCAGTGTCAAAGTTTATACCAAATTCATTTAGCCTCTTCCAAAGGTATTCTTCACATTTATCAGCGTTTACAGAGCCATATGTTCTACATAAGCCAAGGCTTTTTGCAGTATCCTTACATTGGAAAAATGCACAGTGAATGTTTACATTTACATATCGCCTATTTCTTGACGATGTCCACTCATCTAAAGATAAGCAAAACTTGTGTCCTTCATTTTTTAGCTCCTGTATCTCTTTTATAACCTTACTCTTAATTTTATCGTAAAACTTTTATAGAATTTGCACTAGAGGGTAATTTATAACCAGCTTTGTTAAAGATATGCCTAAGATCTTCAGACTCTGTAAATGCCCTAAAAGGCATTCCGTCTAAAGCTGTCATTCTTGATATCATAATATCTAAAGATCTGTTTGATTCTGTAAAATAATCAGACATTTTACTTTTTTTAACTGATACAGGAACAGGAGCATCTATTGACGCCAAAGACGATAACAAAGATGGACCGTCTTTTTTTCTTTTTGAAGGCCCAGCAATCTCTCTTCTACCTTCATCCGGTTCCGGTGTAAACTTTTCGCTGTCAAGTGTTATGGCATGTAAGGACCTTAAATGACTGCGAAGTCCCGTTGTTGTACCACCCACACACTTAATAACTTTGTCGCAGATCTTACATTTTGCTGTGTCACCTGTTTCTGCTTTTAAAAAATGCCGCCATACCGACGTTTGGTCCGAACACTTTTTGTACTCAGGTACATAGTTAATTGTGTTTTTATTAGACATGCTAAATATACTTTACTGAATGAGTAGGTGCAGTACGTAAAGTACCTAAAACAAAAACATACGAAGTTTTGAATTTACTGAACTACATGAAAATATTACGATGTAGATTAGTTATGTAGAATTGTAGACAGAACTTCTGTATTGAATTTTACATTCACATCAAGTAACCATTTAAGTGGTAAACAAGATTCTAAACTGAAAAAGTAGGTACCTAAAACAATAAAATATGCTCTATGTTCACTTTACAAGAAATTAATAGGTAGAAATTGATTGTGTGTATGTCGTAACTCGTACTACAAACTATATATTTTTTCATTTTTAAGGTAAAAGCCTTGTTTAGGTACCTACTTTCTATATTTATGTTTAAATGGTGTAGCATTTTGAACGGAAACATTTCGAATAACAACGCTAAATGTTTGCAATTAAGTAGTATAAATCTGACTTACCAATAATATTCTTAATTTCTTACTGACGCAAAACTCTCAATTCAGTTAATCCGGGCGTCCTCAACTCCTCACTCACATGGTAGAACGACAGCGATCGACACGTTCACAGTTCACAGTCACACACAAATATTGCGCAATGAGCAAATGACAGTGACGGGAAAGAAAACGCGCGCGGCGAGGGAACGGGACGCATCCAACGTTCGTTCAGAAATGTGTCAGAATTATTTATATAAAATTATCGATTATCGGTATTTATCGTTTTTGTTTTCGATATTTATCGTTTTGTCAGAATGGATCGATAACCGATAAATTATAGATTATCGGTTATCGGTTTGCATGCCCATGAACTAGAGTCTGGCAAACGAAAGTAGACACTCGAATTATTTCCAAAGTTTTTATATGGCAATGCTATACTAATGTCAAACTCAATTTTCAAAACAAGATGGCGTGTTGTTGGTGATTTGTTGTAAAACATAGTGTATTACATACTCTTTGATTTTTTGTGATCTTGTTAATAGCGTTTATTCAGCGAAAAATGAACAAAACTATTAAAAGTGGAGTACGGGAGATGTTGTTTCGCATGATGTCTAAATATCAAGAAAAACAACAGGAGAAAGACGCCGAGTTCAAACAAAAACAAGATTGTTTACGTGTGGTGTTCGATTTCATAGTTAGTATGACGCTACTAAGTTGATAATTTGTCGTAATTCACAATTTATATTTATCGAGGAAAAATATTTATCTATTTTGATTCACATTCATTTTATAGAATGTTAAGCATTATGGTTATTTAACAAACAATTAAATGTTGCATGGTTTTTAACATTTTTTTTTCTTTTATAGAAAATCTGGTGGATGTAGCAGGGGTTGATGAGATAGTGAAACCTATTGAAAAACTTACGGATTTAGAGCAGAAAGATAGGATAAGAACCCAGAACCAGTACCTGGATAAAATAGCTTCAATCACTGGTAAGTTTTTACTAGGAGTACATAACTTTTATAAAGATGTAATTGAATTTATGATTCGAAAACCTAATCATTTTGTTTTACCATTTTTTACAGAAGTGAGCGTTACTACATTAATAAGAATTAAAAAGGAAGGTGCGCGTAAAGGCCATATAAACCCACAGTGTCCGACATAGATAGTTTCGACATAGATGCTATTCGTAACAAAATTAACGAATTTTATAACGTTTGAAAACAAGTTTAAAACGAAACACACCAGAGCCAGTATATGAAGCTGATGAAATTCTGAAGCAGAATGGGCACGAGTTCCCCCCTACCACTGTGATCTAAATGCCATTGAGTTAGTATAGAGTTTGGCTAAACGTAAAGTGGCAAGTAAAAATATTGCTCTGCCTGCAGTGGAGTTATAGAAATTTATAAATTATAAAAGAGTCGTTTGAAAATATAACTCCCGAGGAGTGAAAGAAAATGACTGATCATGTCATCCATGTTGAAAATAAACATAAAGAAAGGGACAGAATTACAGAAAATAATTTAGAATGTTTTATATATAACGCAGGAAACAATGACTCCAGTGACTAATGAATCTTTCCACATGGAAGTCTTACATTCAGATTTTGACTATAGTGAATAAATCAGAACTATTTTAGAATACTGTTGTTTTTTTTTAAATCGAATTAAGACACAATATCTAAACTATTACCTACCTAAAATATCTCTTGTATTTTTATTCCGATGAAATAAAATACATAATTCTAAAGTATCAAATAAGGTTATTCCAGGTATTTCATAGTAGTTTTGGGGTTGCTATGCTGATATTTTTTAAATTTGCCGCGCTTTTTCAGTCTCTACTTTCGTTTGCCAGACTCTAAACTATGTACTGCTGAACTATGTTAAATATAAAAATCAACTAGTCTCTGTGCTAGTTAGGTATTCATTTCGTTGACCTAAAACAACAACTTTTTAATGCAAACATTACATTATTTCATTATTAATTACAGTGTTTTGTCTATATGCAAAACAATTTACGTATCAATTACTTGTTTGTTGAAAAGGTATGCTTTACACTTATATTGTTAACTTTTCGTAACTAAATACACATTACATTAATTAACTTAAGATAGATTCGAACCCGTTTACATGTATGTACATTATGGTTACTACTATACTATACTATAGGTCACACAACATAGTTTTATTTTGCAAACCTTATCGGCTGCTAAATCACGGAAGGCCGCCGGCGGCCACAAAAACCAGCTTAAGTTGACCTCTAAAATCGAAAAAAGGAAAAATAATTTTAGAGGTCAACTTAAGCTGGCCGCCGGCGGCCTGCCGTGACCTGAGGGGTTAACTGCTCTACCTAGAGCATGGAATATCGGAACCTTTTCCCAATACCGGTTTTGTTTCGATATTCAATTTTTTTATATCGGTATTCCGGTATTTCGATAAATTTCCGATATTATGGAAATAAAATGATCAAATTCGTTTTTAACGTTGTAAGGGTCCAAATATTAGAATTTTAGAGACTGTATCAAAGTGTACTATGGAACCATTATCAATAAAAAAAAAATCACCTTCATTTAATATTACAAATATTTTATTGCAATCTTATATCAATTCAAATTAAAAGTATAATACACAAAAAATATCAGTTTCTTAACATACTCTGCTATGTTATGTTAAAAAATCAACATAAGTTATTTAAATAAGTAATTGAGTAACATAATATACAACGTTTAATAGAATAAACGCAATTCCTGAAAGTAGTTGGTTCAGGTTTTTGGTTCTGAATCGATTCCGTCATAAAAAATAGGTGTTAATTTTGACGGAAAAATCTTTCATTTAACTTAAAATGCAAACACGGTACATATAATACAATCCTTAATTCAAGGAAATGCGCTCGTGTGCGTGTCGGCTGCTAACATTGCATGAGTGTATGCGTCTGCGTAAGGATATTGTATAATAATAATATAGGATATTGTATGATGCACATACGTTTTGCGTTTAGTAAGGATAACTATTTTATAAAAAATGTCTAGGTTTTGTTTCAATTTATTTAGTTACGGACGTTGTTTTACACTTATAATTTAATATTAAATTGGGGTGTCTGAGATATTGCGCTTAATCTGTTACACATTGTATTAGTAAATATTACGATAAACGCAAAGAACTAGATATTCAATTGGAGGGGTCACAGTCATCTTATGGCTTTAAAGACGAAGACTACGGCAATTCACGAGATCGCTATTGCTGAAATATGGAACGTCAGTTTTAGAAATTCACATTTATGAGGGCCTTAAGGCCCTTTGCAGACTAGACTTGAACAAAGTCAGTGGGCTGGACAGAATACCTGCTCGAGTCTTAAAAAGTTGTGCTCTGGAGTTGTCACCTCTATCACGCTCTTAAAATTAGAATGGTGCCAATGTCCTGGAAGCAACCAGGATGTGCAACCAGTACCCAAAAAACCTCCAGAATCTGCAAATTTTGGGTCATTTGGACACTCCAGCTAATGGGACATTGTTTGGTCAGGAACGCCGTAATCGCACTGGGTGTCAGTTTGGCATATAATGCCCCATTTTGCTAAATTGTGCTTGCAGCTGCCTACTTGGGTTCGCAGTCCATTGATAGCTTTCCAAATTGGCCACTGCAAGTCACGTCCGGGTGGCAGATATTCCTGGGGCTGAACGGAATTAGGCGGTGGCGGAAGGTAGTTTAGCTACTTAGTGACCACCAGTATGGCTTCCGCCTTGGTACGTCGACCCGAAATATTCTTGTGTATGTCACGTACTGCTGGGGCGAGGCCATTAAGAAACACGGCAATGCCCTTGTAGAGTCCCTCAATATCTCAAAGACCTTTGACAGGATCTGGCATGCTAGTCTACTGAGCAAGCTTCTTGCATTTGGCGTCCCTGCTAGCTTCTGCAACTGGATTTCTGACTTTTTAAGTGAACGGTCAATCCGAGTGGTCACCAATGGCTGGTCATCGGATCTTTTGGCTGTCAATGTCAATGCGGTATTCTTAAGAGATCTGTTCCCTTTGCGACTCTTTTTTGCTGCATATCAAGGACCTGCTCCAGCTCTTGGGTACGTGGATGACAGCACAGACTTAAAGATATACTTATCCAGTGCTAGAGCTAGCAGGGACGAAACAGACTATCTTAGAAAGGCCATATTGGAGCGAATAAATTTGACCCGACTGTCTGGTCAAATTCAATGCTTTGAAAACACACGTTTATCTCTTCATTGCTAAAAGGAGCCAATTCAAATTATCTCCTACTTTCCGAGGTGTATCTATACCTATCAGTTACCGACCGCCTGGAGCTCTTGGGCATGGAGTGGACGTCTAACTTAAACTTCGGCTCAACCATTGAGTCAAAAGCTTTGACTGCGGCCAAAAAGCTGGAAATCCTTCACAAGGTGAGGTGATAATTCACACCTGTACAGCTTTTGAATTTGTATAAAGGTCTGTTTTTGTATGGAGTACTGCAGTCACTTGTAGGATGGCTCAGCAACATACCAGCTTACTGCACTTGACTTGGATAATGCAGAGCTAAAAGACTCATAAGCGATGCAGTGTTAGCAGACAAGCTTCACAGCCTAGCTCATCGGCGAAACGTTGTTTGCCTGTCGGTCTTCCACAGATTATACTTCGGAGAGTGTGCGCAGGAAGCCCACGACCCGATGCCTCCATCTACCTTATAATAACGATCTACCAGACATACTGCATGGTACCATTCTCACTTGTTCAATATACCGTCTTGTCGTACTAAGCGATTCTCCTCTACATTTATTGTGCGCACGGCCAAGGTTTGGAACTCTCTGCAGGCTGCTGTGTTCTCTTCTACATATGACCCGTCTGCCTTCAAAGCAAGAGTGAACGGTCAACTTCTGGGCTCATCAGTAATAAAACATATAAAAAAGTAGCAGAGGGCATTCAAGGTACTGTCTTTGAGATACGATCTTATTTTGTTGCACGTATGTACATAATGCTGGGCGCCGGTCTAAGTGTTGTACACTTTTATATGGAAATAATCATTTATACGTGACACTGTAGCATACATATTATTATAATTAACCGATAGGCATTGTTTACATTAATTAAATTCAGTGAAATAAGTAAGAAAGATTCTATTGCGTATGGTTTTGTGTTTCATATAAAATATCGAAAAACCGATATTTGAAATCCAATATCGCTTTTTTCAATATCGGATTTATGGTCCGATATTCCGGTTTTTCGATATTATCGAAAACCGGTATCCATGCTCTAGCTCTACCGCTGTGTGTGGTGTAAGTTACACGTTTAGTATTACTAGTCTTATCGCTAAACAATTTATTAGTAGTCTTAGTTACAATACATTTTTTTCCTGCGGTTTGAGTGGAGAGATACCTTCGTTTACTACGTACGCCGGTTTTAACCTATCCATTGAAACCTCCACTCGCTTATCTGCTATTTGTAACAAAAAATATTTTTCCTTTCTTTCTAAAACCTGATATGGACCATCATAGGGAGGTTGTAAGGATCTTTTAACCAAATCTATTCTCACAAAAACATGAGAACATCTCTTTAAATCTGAATGCACAAAGATAGTCCTAGTGTCTCTCTGTTTGCTTGGTCTTGGCCTGAGGTTTTCGATCGTATTTCTTATCCTACTAACATATTCGTTTGAATCGCTAATGTTTATGTTATGGTCTTCGTAAAAGTCACCGGGTAACCGTATCGTTTTACCAAAAGTCAATTCCGCGGCACTGACACCAGTGTCGCTCCGCGGTGTTGCGCGTAACCCAAATAGAACTGTCTGCAATTCTTCGACCCACGTACCACTATCCCTTCTGGCCATCAGTGCTGCTTTTAATACTCGATGATATCTCTCTACAGCACCATTCGATTGCGGGTGATACGCTGTTGTCCGTATTCTATTTATTCCTAAACATCTCATCAATTCATTGAACAGGCTGCTTTCAAACTGTCTGCCCTGATCAATAGTAACACTGACCGGACAACCGTACCTCGAAATCCAGCCTTCGTAGAGTGTTTTAGCTACTGCGCTAGCATGAATGTCTCTAATTGGAAAAGCTTCTGGCCAGACTGTTGCCCTATCCACCACTGTAACACAATACCTATACTCATCCGGTGACGTAGGCAATGGCCCTACTAGATCGACATGTATATGCTCGAATCATCCACTACTTTCGTATTTTCCTAGTCCCGATACTGTATGACGGATAACCTTCGACTTTTGACATTGAACACAGGTTTTGGCCCACTTTCCTACGTCTGTGTTCATGTTTGGCCAAAAATACTTTAACGTCACTAATTTCTTAGTAGTACGAATTCCAGGGTGGCATAAGTTGTGCACCACTTGAAATGCCGTTTTTCTAAAACCTACTGGGAGGTATGGCCTTGCATTTTTAGAAGATACTTCGCATGTCACCTCACTTTTACCGTTGGGTAATATGATTCGCTTAAATTGCATTACTTGGTGTTCTTGCGATAAGAGCGCGGTCGGCTCGTCGTCCGTCCGTTGTGCTAACGCTAATTCATCGAAATCAAGCGTTGTCGGACATGTGATAGTTTCAACACGAGACAACGCATCCGCTACAGTAATGTCACTGCCGCTGATGTGCTGAATATTTGTTGAAAATTCACTGATATACATGAGTTGTCTAACACGTCTAGGCGTCTCTTTGTCGCTCTGTTTTTTCGCGAACGCATAAAATATCGCCCTTAAATGTAATTTATGTAGCTCTGGCGTCTCACTGGCTACGATGACGTCATCTATATAACAGAAGTAAAAACTAGAGTCTGATTGACCTTCTGAAACTATTTTGCATTGTGCCTCTAAGTCTTGCAATACCGAGTTATTCATATATCGCTGAAAAGTTTGAGCAGCGTTCCTAAGGCCAAAAGTTATACGCGTGAACTCGTATAATCCAAAAGGGGTAGTAATTGCTGTTTTCGCTATATCCTCAGGTGCAATTAAAATATTGTGGTATGCTCTATTTAAATCTAAACGCGAGAAAATGCACTTATTGCTTAAAATATACTTGAAATCATTTATCCGCGGGATGGGGTACCTGTCTGGAATTGTAATAGCATTTAAGGCCCTATAATCACCGCAAGGACGTAGTTGCCCATCCTTTTTGGGTACCACATGCAGTGGACTGGCCCAAGGACTTTTCGACGGCCTGCATATTCCCATTTCCTGCATGCGCCGAAACTCTTCCTTGACCTTGACGTATTTTTCTGGGGCTAGTGGTCTAGCTCGAGCAAATACGGGTGGTCCGTGTGTCTCAATATAATGAAACACTGCCTGTGGGGGTACCTCCCTGAAAGACACAGGTTTTGTGATCTCTGGAAAATCCGCTAGTATTTCCGCATAAATACAGTTGCTATCAATCGTAGTTAAGGATGGTTCTCTCCACTCTACAATCGAACCTATTGAGCTTAATGTAGTTACTTCGTCTATAAGACGTCGACCACTTAAATCTACTAGTAACTTATATTTTAATAAAAAATCTGCGCCTATTATAGGCTGATTCACCTCGGCTACAATAAAATGCCAAGTATACGGTCGTCTTAATCCTAAATTTAGAGTCAATGTCTGTAAACCATAAGTTTTTATAACTGTACCGTTAGCAGCATACAAAGTAAAGTTAGACTTATTTCTATTATAATTACTACGCGCTCGATTTTTTTTAATGGGTATCACGGACACTTTAGCTCCCGTATCTATCAAAAATTTCATACCTGTTTTCTTATCACTCACTATCAGACGGTTGTATACTGTGCAACGTCCCGCCGTCGGCTGCACACTTCTAGTTTCCCGCCAACTTCTCCGCTCCGTTGCTCCAATTACAGGGTTTTACACATTTTGTTGCCTTTTCCCTGTAACGATAGTGATAAAAACATAACCACTTATCACTCTTTCTCTCGCCAACCGATGCCGATCTGGATCTTTGGCTGCCGCTGTTCCAACGTCCTCTGCCTCTGCTACGCTCGAGACCTGCCAGCCGCAGGTTAATCTTCGCCAACTCCTTCCGGATTTTGCCGATATCTGATGATGCGTCACTCATCTCTCCTGCGACATTTTTCTGGGCCTTTTTCGCATTGACTTCAGATACTGATGATGAACTCTCTCCTGTACTTTCCAGCACCTTTCTGCTATCGTAGCGAGCACGTCCAAACTCTTCGAGTCCGTCACCGTCAGTACAGCTCGCACCGAAGTAGGCAGGTGTGATTGCCACATCCACTTCAGGGTCTCGTCAGGCACTCTCTCCCTGGCCAACTCACGCATACGCCGTAGCAAATGTGATGGTCGCTGATCTCCCAACTCCATCTCGCCAATCAGTTTCTGCAGCTTTCTTGTTTCCGACTCCTCGAACACCTCCAGTAGCCTTTCCTTCAGCGTCTGGTACTTCCGAGTTTCCGGTGGAGTGAGCAACAAGTCGCTCACCTGCTCTATAGCGGCCTTGCTCAGTTTGGTAACAACCAGATCCTGTTTGGCTGCATCGCTCAATTTCTGGTTATCTACCGCGGCCTCGAACCGGACAAACCAGAGCCGCGTTTGGTCTGCCCAGAACTCGGGAATTCGTGAAGTGACGGTTATACTTGCCAGCTCTTTTTCACTGGAATCGCCGGACCTGTCCCCTTTCACATCCTGCGCACGTGGTGTAGCACTTTGTTGCGGATTCATTTCCGTTCCAGTCTAATCTCACCGATAAAAACAACACTAAAGATCACGTCGCACGGTGGGCTGAAAAACGGCTTTCATAGACTTAGGCATTTTATTTTGCAAGTGCCAGTTTTTGTGCCGGATATCACTTCTATTTGTTATAACAATATACAAAAATGACACCAGAATTGATTCTGCACAAAAACGAAGAAATTATAATTTTTTTACGAAAATTTTGTATGGAGCTAGTATGAAAAATCGAAATATCTCTGAAACGGCAGCGATAACCGTAATATCCTTATAGGAGGTTTTAGTACTAATTATTTATGATTTTTTGACATACGTTACATAATGGTTGTAGATGCCTTTTTTTTTTTTAAATCGTCAAAATATTTTTATTTATTTTTACATATTAAACGTTCCTTTTAGTGTTTAAGTTGAAGAATTCAGAGCTTTAACAACTCTTAACATAAAATAGCATCACCCCTATAGACCTGAAGGACTAGACAGAGGTGTGTAGTATCTTGTTGATCTTGTAAGATTTCCAACAATACCAAATAGTTGAATATCAGTGTCAAAGTGCCCATGCTGTCGCTTCTTTTAGAAAGATAGGGGAATGAAATTGTTAATTGATCATACCCTAAAAGTATGATTACAACATAACCGGACACATAATAATATCGACACAAAAGGAATTTTAAAACCTTGCATACGTTCAAAATACAAAATAACATATTGTGTAGTCATCTAATGAGTCTGATGACAAGTAATTAAGTAATTAGAATGATGGTTGTAGTCTTCTGATTCTAATGAGCCTATTAAGTGATTAAATGATTTGAAATATCTCGCAACAATACCAACTAAGAACTGCATTCACCTTTTTATAATTAGTGAGCTAACGTGATTTGCTAATGTTGATTAGTTCTACTATGAGTTCTACGAAATGTTTTTGACGATTATAAATTTTTATTATCATATCTTTTATAACTTTAATGAGGGTAGTTAACTAATTATTGACTTTATACAATAAAAGGGCTATAATTTTGTTCCATAATTTAGATTGTTCACAACCGTGTAACTGCTAACACTAAAACTATTTGCTTTGCGACTACAAAATCTTAGAATGGAAAGTTTAATCACCAACTTAGATTTGTTTGTTCTTCTAAAAAGTGAGTGTCCTTCATTTAATCATGAAGTATTGTTTAGTGCAATTGTGTCCCGCATAGGCGATTGCCTTTCTGCCGAAGATCAAGTAACTCTCAAAGAATTTTGCCGGAGATTCACGCGAGCTGCTTTAAACAGGTGGCAGAAATCTAAACGATTCTTTGATAAGTTTAGAAATACGTACGGAGAGTGGTTGCAAGCAAATATTGATTGGCCGAGTTGCGTGCAAACTTTAATAAATCAAGAACCAACTGTTGATGAGATACCAAGAGCACGCTCAGTCTCTCCAGAACCTTCGACATCATCGACTGTTGGAACAATGACAAAAAGGTCCCGAAAACCATTCAAAGATCTGGGAAGCAAACAGAAAAAGAGAAGATCTAGTGAGCACATAGGCGAGGATTCCTGTGAATTGGCATATGCAGCTGCAGCACGTTTAAAAGAAGAAGGTTATGAAGATATCGCATCTGTAATCAATTATATGATCAAAAATCCAGAAGCTGCCGTTAAAATCAAGGAAAGCATTAAGAAAACAGTAATATTTACACCAGAGAAAGCACTTGGATTGCTTCTTTCACTTAAGCTTTCAAAGTGGCAATATATTACGTTGCGAGAGACTGCCATTCGGGAAGGTGCTAAGGATATTTACCCATCCTACTATAAACTGCAACAAACTAAGCTTGCATGCTACCCTCCTAATCAATCAGTATCAGTTACGGATTCATCAGCTAGAATTACACTTCAAGCTTTACTTGACATCACGGTGAAGCGGATTCTTCAAAGTCTTTCTGATAATGTGGAAAATAAGCAGTTAAAGCTGATATCGAAGTGGGGATTTGATGGTGCTTCCAATCAAAGCCGATACAAGCAGAAAATGGACGGCGAGCATGATGATTCAAGCATTTTCATGACCTCCTTGGTGCCACTGAAACTGACAGATGGAGATAATACTATATGGACAAACCCGAAACCATGCTCAACTTTTTATTGTCGTCCGGTTCAGTTCACTTTTGTAAAAGAAAGCCATGCAGTTGTCATTGATAACAAAAGAAAAATGGATGAGGAAATTGAGGCCCTTAACCCCACAGAGTGCATTAATAGTAACAGGGTGACTCATAAACTAATGATGACAATGATCGACGCAAAAGTCTGCACGTACCTTTCTGAAGCTAGATCAAATGCATCATGCTACCTGTGCTTAGCAAAACCAACAGAAATGAACCACTTAGATGCTGTAACATCAAAAACTGTGTGTTCTGACATATATGAATTTGGCCTATCATCCCTACATGCCCGTATAAATTGCATGGAATGTCTGTTACACATTGCGTACAGACTTGACTTCAAACAGTGGGCAGCAAGAAGTAATGAGCATAAAGATTTTTATTTATTTATAAAGATATGTTACAAAACAGAAAAAAAACATTCAAAATAAATTTAAAGAGGAGCTCAATCTGTTAATTGATATAGTAAAACAAGGCTCGGGAACTACCAATGACGGGAATACCGCAAGGAAGTTTTTCAAGTTTCCCAATAAAACTGCAGCTATTACTGGGTTGGATCAAAACCTGATAAAAAGATTTGCTGTTATTTTGCAAGCAATAACATCTGGTGAGAAGATCGATGTCATCAAATTTAAAGATTTTGCTCGCAAAACAGCAGAAAAGTACGTGGAATTATACGACTGGTACTACATGTCATCAACCGTACATAAACTATTAATACACGGAGCTGACATAATCGAAAAAAATGATATTGTCCCGATTGGGACTCTCTCGGAAGAAGCCTCAGAGTCTCGAAACAAAGATTTTAGGAGGTTCCGGGAACATCATTCGCGGAAAAGAAGCAGGCAAGATTCTAATCAAGATATCCTAAATATGCTTGTTGTTTCTTCGGATCCTTTTCTAAGTGCACAAAGGCCGAAGTTAGATGCCAAAAGGAAGACAACCTTTTTTGCTGAAACTCTCGACCTAATACAGTTTCCGGAAACTGAGTTCGAGTTTGTAGGTATATCCGATCTGGATTCTGACTCGGAATTGGAGTCCGACAACGAAAGTTGTAAAGAAAATTTGTAAAATTTAATTATTTTTCTTTATGTTCTTTTGTTATTTATGTTAGTTTATTGTACCAATATGTTTAGTTAATAATTTCATAAATTATAGTTTCAAATATGTATTTTGTATAATTGAATTTATTAGATATTATTTTTGTTACTTCTGTTTTATTTAAATTACCTATCAATAAAAAGTTTATATACAGTCTTTTTTTTTCACATATTCTTAATATTTGGGGAAAAAGCATGCTTCCTAACGATGTTCTTAACTTTGACACAGTTCATGGATCGTTTTGAACAGTTTCATATGTTAAAATAAATAATGTTAGTACTATAATCCCCTATAAGGATATTATTATTATTATGTGTCCGGTTATGTTGTAATCATACTTTTAGGGTATGATCAATTAACAATTTCATTCCCCTATCTTTCAAAAAGAAGCGACAGCATGGGCACTTTGACACTGATATTCAACTATTTGGTATTGTTGGAAATCTTACAAGATCAACAAGACACTACACACCTCTGTCTAGTCCTTCAGGTCTATAGGGTGATGCTATTTTATGATAAGAGTTGTTAAAGCTCTGAATTCTTCAACTTAAACACTAAAAGGAACGTTTAAATATGTAAAAATAAATAAAAATATTTTGACGATTTTTAAAAAAAAAAGGCATCTACAACCATTATGTAACGTATGTCAAAAAATCATAAATAATTAGTACTATAACCCCCTATAAGGATATTACGGTTATCGCTGCCGTTTTAGAGATATTTCGATTTTTCATACTAGCTCCATACAAAATTTTCGTAAAAAAATTATAATTCCTTCGTTTCTGTGCAGAATCAATTCTGGTGTCATTTTTGTATATTGTTATAACTAATAGAAGTGATATCCGGCAAAAAAACTCGCACTTGCAAAATAAAATGCCTAAGTCTATGAAAGCCGATTTTCAGCCCACCGTGCGTCGGGGTCACCAATGTGGGTTAAGTTCTAAACTTTACTTCCACTACTAGATACTTGAATCTAACTAATGTGTTCTATTGCTTGTGTTGGGGTGAAGACTAATTGAAACGACCATTTACGACTGCAGTTTATTTGCGACTGGTATATATTGTCTATGTATCACGGGCGCAGCCGTGCGTCATAATAATATCGCCGATTAAGCATTTACATTGTGTCCCTACACATTTTTAAGTACCGTATAAAATAACTAGTTTGTTATAGAATTATCGAATACCATCTTTATTTACATTTCGTAACTTATGTTCATATCTAATTCTAATATTAAAGTTTGCATGGAGTTCAATTTGGTCCATGTAGCATTCGTAACCACTTTTCTCTTATCACCGGATTTGTAGGAAATCTGCAAGCAATGTGTCTTGTTAAGTGAACTCAAAGGAAAAATATTTCATAATTTTTCAAATCTGTTATCAAGTCTATGAATATTATTTAACTAGCTGTCCCCCACGGCTTCACCCATATCTTTTTGGTTACTGCTCCACTGCCGTGAGTCGAAGCACGATATTATATAGCCTATAATCTGTAGTTACTAGTTCCAGAGTTTAAACAAACAAACTCATCAGCTTTATAATATTAGTATAGATACGATTGTCATCTATCTATATTATATTTTGTTTGTTATAATAAGTACCTACATATTATAATCTATTTCTCTAAGTTTATGCATTTGTATGAAGCTATCATAGCTGTCGACATCAACAAAAATTATGTCATCGCATCACTAAAAAGTGAGGTTACAAGTCCTTCGCATTTCTCTATTTG
Organism: Tholera decimalis; assembly: GCA_943138885.2. Taxonomy (NCBI): domain Eukaryota; kingdom Metazoa; phylum Arthropoda; class Insecta; order Lepidoptera; family Noctuidae; genus Tholera; species Tholera decimalis. The sequence continues at coordinate 20,900,778 of OW964557.2, forward strand.
TTATTTCTCAAATACGTCGGTTTTAGGCATGATAATTCATCTAAATCGTAAATAAAATAATGTTGTCATCATATTTTGTGTAAAGCTGGCTTATTAGTGCATTGTTATTGCAGTAATAACGATGTAAGCAACTTGTAAAGTTACTGGTGAAACGAGTAATCTTGATTTTTCTTTTTGGAAAATTCACATCCTGATACTGCACAAGACATCATCGTATTATAGTTATTTAATCACAGGTTATCACCGTAGTTAACTTAAATAATTGCCGAAACGCTCACTTAAACAGTTATCGGGGCCGGTATGGGCTGGGTCGGTAGCATATACAATATATACGTGTTTTGGCCCTGTTAACAGAGTCACTTTCTCTCTCTTTCTAATACAACAAAGTTCCGTTAAGAGCGGGAGCTCTCATTCACTCTCAAGCCCAATCTACGGAATTCTATATCTATGATTATACTCTTTTAGTTATTATTGGCAACATTGCACTGTGGCTGTCAAGCTTAAGACAGTGGTGTGCGCTCTGACCTTAGAGTATAGAAATAATATAGAGACGCTGTAATTGTCTATATCTTACTTGCTTATACAAATATCTATTGAATCGATACAGAAATATGAAACTACACTTTGTCTCTTTTTAACCAATGAGTAATCTCATTTGAAGAAAGAGACGTCATGCTATTTGTTTATTCTCTGCCTGGCAACATTTTAACATTTCCGTCAAAGTAACTACCTCGCGTGCCATCCGCCATCTTTTGGACGCGTGGTTTTGTGGTACATCAGCTGTCAAATGAACAACAACATTGGATTTGGATTGTGATTTTTAGGAATAAAAACGCTCCTTACTAAATTTTTTTGTGCTGTGAGTGTCTAGTGGTGCAAATTGAATATGCCTACTTGTTCAATAATTCTGTGTGGTGCAAGGAAAAACCACAATCAACCTCATTTGACCATGCACAGGTTAGTAGCCGTATTTTAAGAAAAACTTTATCATGCTGTTATTTTTTTGTATAAGTATCCTTGTTTTATTTATAGAATAAAAGCTCCCAAATGTACATACCAATTATATCTGATATTTAACTCTATTTGCTAAATTTATATCATGTTTTGTTTACAATACAAATGACAATTCAAAATAGTGATGTCTTTTATTTAATAAGCTATCGATAAAAACTAACATTTTTTTTAGTTTGTACATTGTAGAGATCAGTAGAGTAGGGTTTCAAAATGAAGAGCTTGAAGAGATGGTTTTGAAAATAAAACTAACAATAGAAATAAAAATAGCGATAGTACTAAAACACAACAATGTCACTTCGTCATGCAGTAGTTGGTGGTTATTTAGTTCAGTCTCTGATATGTTCCATGAACTGCATCAAACTGAAATCATTTTGTACGTTTTTTATTTGCACAGGTTCCCTAAAAATGAAGTGCTGCGCCAGAAGTGGCTTGAAGTCATTGGGATGGAAAATATCAAACCTGGACTTAAAGTACCACGTGTCTGTTCATTACACTGCAGAATCAATCTTCAATAAAACCCTTGATGTAATAAGGCTGCGTGACAGCGTGATGATGCAGTACCGTCAATCCACCCTGTAGTAAGTTAAAACAAATAATTAACTTCATATTGTTTAAATTTCCCTACGAACCTGTCGGTTCATCCAATACTTTAGTATTAATGTTTCTCAATTTTAATATTATTAAATACCTGTTGATACTGTTATGTTTAGCGCTAGTGATAAAAAAGATGAGATTATTCAAGATATAAAAAATACTTTCAGTGTTAAAAAAACACACGGGCTGGTTCTGCGTGAAATCATAAATGTCGAACAGGCGTTCTCCATGATGACTCAACCACCCTTACTAGTGAAACACCTAGATCAGATATGTAAAAAGTAAATAAAATAAACTTTAATTTGTCGTTCGAAAAGTGTTGTTACATACAACTAACATTTGCATATATCTTTAACTTTAACTTCTCTTTTAATTTGCTTTTTCAGATTTAACCCGAATTGTTTACTTCTGAGAATGCGTTACCGAGCACATCTGGGTCATAAATAAATTTCAAGGCCACTTTTAGTTTCTATAAAATTAAGCTCAATTTGAATGGGCAGTTTACAATGATTAGTAACGGTTTTGACTTTCAAAAGTGCCTAATAATTATCTAAATAAAATTGAGCATTTTACTTTGACCTGGTGATTTATTATGGTGAATAAAGGTACATTTTTCAAAATACTTTGTTGTTTTATTTCTTGTAATAACCTCAGATTTAGTATATTTCTACAATATTTATTATTGTTGTAAACAAATATCTCTATGGGCCGAAACTACGTAAAGCGATCGCCCACGCGGTCCCATACAAAAGTGCTCCGTTGCGGGAACCCCCACGTCGCGGCGAATCAGACCCCGCGCCCCCTTTTTGCTACGTAATAAATATTAAGTTTTCGTTCGACTCGACGACATGTACACCGTTAAAGTTGAACTAGTGACACTTTGCAGGTAATAATCCGGTTTCCGAAACACACGACACACGCTCTTTACGCAGTTTCGGCCCTATAATATCATTATTTGCCTAACCTTTTTCAAACTATATATAATAGGGTAAGATTCCAGTCTATCAACTGATGCAGCTGAATACCAATATTTTAAATGCCTGACTGACTGCCTATCTGACCTCCATAGTACTGGGTAATACGATACCCTTGGTAAGGCAACCAGTTACCAAGGGTATCGTATTAATCAGACTCGGGCCACTGACTAAAAACGACTGTCAAAGATTTACAAATGACAGTTAGTTCGATACTAAGCCAAAAGCGGGTCAGAGTGATCTTTATGAACAACTTTAAATGTGGAACAAACCCTGAAATCGCAAAAAACCTCAGTAGTCCTCATTGATTTGTATAATAGTACGCAGTAATATATATGTCAATGGTTGTCCTTCAAGAAAGTCACTCACAAGAAAAAAACAAAGTCAGTCAGTCACTCATAAAATGTAGCCCAACCAACAGTGCTTCTAACCCCTTGTATGTTAATATGAATGTAATGCACTATAATTTTAAAAATTCAGGAAAAGAACTAAAGGACTTGTTACAGTTATTCCAAAAGTATAATCTAATTATCCAAAGTTTAAATGTATTGTTACATAAGTAACCAATGAACCCGAAGAAATGTTAGAAACTCTGGTGTCGATATCGATACTTTTTGGTTTTGATTACTTATGTGCTTCCCTAGCAATGGCAGCCATCTTTTGGCCGCAGTTGACAGTAGGTATGCACGCGTATTTTGTAGGTATTTCTCGTCCATATTATAGAAGGTCATTGGCTCTGACTAAGGAAAAAAAGTTTCTTTTTTCCTTAGTCTGAGGGTGTGCGTCAACCAACGTTGCCAGAAGGTTACATTTCTTACATTTTTCGTAACTTTTGACCTACTCGCGTTACATGTAAGTAATTTTTATATTAAAGGCAATTTTCGTAACTTTTGAGGACAACGAGATTTGTAATAATAATTTTTTTTTGCTGTTGTTGTTGACGAACGCATTTCAATTCAACGTATCCAAATTGAACGCTCCTAAAACTTGCGCGTCTAAAAAGTATTTCACTATTTTCAAACTATATCACACTCAGAGATGGCTCTGAATGGAAAGCGCCATGACTAAATGAAACGTATTTCGGTAATTTTAAAACCTGATTTTGCTTGAGCGTGTGCGCGCAAGTTTCCTACTTCGCGAGTTCCCGCCGTTAATTTAAATGCAGAAGATTATTGGAAAGCTGTGTTCAATTTAAAGAAAGTCGGGTAGGAGCTTATGTTTCCAACTCTGAGAAAAGCATTCGCCCTTCTACTTGTTCTTCTTTTCTCTAACGCTTGTGTGGAAAGAGTTTTCAGCCAGCTGAAACTTATTAAAACTGACCATCGCAACAGGTTTTAAATACAGACACAATAGCTGACTCTAATGACAGTCATGCAAAATATTAAAAGTGCTATTGATTACGATCCTCCTAAATCACTTCTTACAAAAAATATTAAGTTATATTAACAACTTAACAGTCAAAATTATTTCTGTTAACCCATTGAGGTAATATGTACTACGTACTAGAGAAGCCACCACACCTCACTACTGCGTTCAGTTAAAGTGCGGTCTATTGACTGCTCTTCACTTAGACGCTTGTCAGATCTTGAGCGCATAAGTCATTATTAGTTTTAAAGGAAAAATACGTTAAAACGCATTAAATATCGTATGTTTTACGATATTGCAGTAATAGTTCAATTAATACGGCGAAGTGCAAAGGAATAACTTTTCATCGCCGAGTAACTAGATATTCATTTTAAAATATAATTTAAATAAAAATATTTGGCATTTTTATAGCGGAAAATAATAATATAATATATATTTAGAAAAAAGACTGGCTCTGGTTATTCAACGAAAAAAGATATAAACTGAAACATTAAAATAATTATTGCATATTGTAAGACATAACTTGTTACATTTTGTTTATTTAAGGTTTCCATGTTTAGGCCGTAAAGATAGAGAAAATTTGATTATATTTATCCAAAACAACCGTAGTGAAGAGGCCTGGTTACCATCCAGTCATATATTATATGCTCGTTGCATTTTCGCGTGTTTCATTATATAAATATACGAAACAAAAGTTTGTTATATTTTAAGTACTTTTAGGATAAATTCAATTAATAATAAAGTATGGTAAAAGAGTACGTATGAAGATTGCTAGGTATAAAGCTATATATGTCACTTCTGTAGTCAGTCAGCAGTTTAATCTATATAAGTGACATGTTATAGCAGAACGTTGAACGAAACGCGTAAGCGCCATACAAAATCGCGGTGCTTCCGACCTTCTGGTCGCGAGAAAACTACACCTTAGAAGCGCTTTAGCGCTGCGTGTTTTTATTTTTTTGTTATACGACTAATTATTGTTTCAGCGCTTTAGCGAACTTAAGTTTAAACTCTTGCCAAAATGAAACATATCCTTTGCTTAGGATAGCTCCTCTAGTACGTAGTACATATTACCTCAATGTGTTAACCTAAAAGTTTGTGAAACGCTGTTTGATTTTCGCATTAATTTGCTTTGCTACTAACATTTTATTTTGTTGGTTAACTGCATGTCATAGTTTGCCACTTAAACTACTAAAAATAAAAATATCTTAACCATAATATTATTTTATTTCAGAAAAAATATCTACATAAAGTGCGGAAACAAATCAACGATTTTGATTACTGTGATTTCAACCTCTACGAGTATTACATTACAATATTTATATAAAATATAATATATAAATAAAAAAGTCTGACGCCAAGTTGGCGAATTTAATGTTTTTTGTCTCCAATTCGAAAGAATAAAAGAAAAGAATAAAAAATAATGAAGGCCTGTAAGAAAGATATTCACCAGTAGCAGTACTCAATTTAATACACAATACAGAGAGATGACTAATCATCATGGATAATGTAAGGTATTTTTTTTTGCATTGAGGCTGTTGGAAATAAAACGAAAGGGAGCTTCAGAGATATGCGCAGATTTTTATATTTAGTAAGATCATAAAAATCATGAGGACATTTTTTTCAAACTGACAGACAACAACAGTTGCTAAGATACAACATAAGAGGTTTAACGAATGGAGATTAAAACTATTTACAACAGAGGCGTTCTTGCATGGTTCCCTCTTACGAACACTTGGTAGAACATGTACGTTAAGAGGATTCTATTCGTATCGAATACATTGAACTATATAACACTAGCGTAGTAGTAATACCTCAATGATCGAATATTAGTAGTTGGTTCGGAGTAAAAATAACAGATCATGAACTACCTACCTCGTAGTTTTGGTTCAAACTAATTGAATAAAGGTGCTAGACTAGATAGCAACAACAGTGAAGATGGCGCTGCGAACAAATAAACTTGTCTGTTTTATCCTAAGATTAAATGCACCATTAGACAACATAGAATGCTTTATATTCCGCCACTTTGCTGTCATCAATTATTTGCCTTCGACCTCCGACCCCAAAAACACGTAAATAAAATAAAAAAACAATAATGTAACTTTTGCAACAAAAATGTAACATTTCAGGAAACGAAATGTTAACTTACGAGTCAAAGGCCCTGGCAACACAGGCGTCATCCGTCATGCGTCAGTCAGTTATATACTCCGGAGTATATGTGTTCTGTGGTCACGGTTCCCAACTTAGGGGTTTTCCCCCCAGATTTAGGGGGTAAATAAGTGAGATAGGATTTTTTTAGGGGTCTGAAATTTTTAGGGGTATTGTTAGGGATTTTTTTGACTCTTTAATATTTTTAAATTTATAATTAGATAATTAGTATTAATATTTATTTCTTGTACGTAATTCTACAACCACTCACTCAGTGGTGACTGGCAGCAATACTGGCGCCACTGGCGGTAATTTTATTGTCCGTGCATATCGCGGTTATTGTTGTGTATAATCTCAGAAAAATAACTAAAGCATGTATAATGCATGAAGGTATAGAATAAACTGGAGGCCAAACCCAGTACTTTTAGTTGAAGCCAAGTAGGTATAAACTCTGTTGACCTTTCGTTGGACTCCTGGGTGGCTATCTCATAAATCTAAATTTGCCCGGGACCTGTTTCATAAAAGTTACTGATATTATTACCTACTTTTATTTTTCTGTTTCATAAACTTTTTGATAACAGTAATAATATGGATTCTTTGTCGTCACTAACATCATTAGACTTAAGAGTTTAACTATGAATTAGTTTGTACTTACGTGAAATCTACTCAAAAATTGAATCCAAGATGAAAAACATAAGCAAAGTGTATAATAAGCAACCACTACAATGAAATAGTAAAAAATGGTACGCAAAATGCTGCAGGCAGATACAAAGCTGTAAATAAATAGAAATTCGTAACTTTTGACTCAGTTATTTCAATTTCATTATTCAATATTCCCGAATTGTTATTAAAACGTTTAATTCGTAATATTATATTCCATTAGGTAATTAAGCAAATTCCTGAATTAAATCATCTCAATTATTTTTCTGAATTTCCCCATTGTTGTGGTAACTGGCATCCTCAAACAACGGTAACACCGCATGTGTAAATATGGGCGGATGTCAATTTCTAATTTTATCGACTCGAAAGTTGTGATTTATACTAAAACGTTTCTCGCTATCAAAACGTGAAAAATGGTTCAAAAATGTGTAGTCCTAGGTTGTGGAAGTAAATGGTATCCTGGATATTCCTTGATATTTCACAGGTGAGTCGTAAATTGACATAATCAATTATTGTTTGCAATTTATCAAACATGATAGTTGTATTATTAACCCTTTGTTTTTCGATCATTTACGATAACCCAGTTTCCAAATTAATATTATTCAATAGGTTTCAGTTGCAATATTTCAGAATTTCACTAATGAAACAACAGTAAAGTAAACACTAATAGGGTGACCATGACCATGAAAGGGCGATAAAGTGATTTTCGTATCTGTCTCAGTCTAAGGGTTATTTACCAGCAGGTTTAGTTAAGTAAGGCTAATAAGATCTCTCATTGTTGATTATAAGGCATTTGAGATTTTGTGTTTACTACTAAACTTTTGCACTAACTAAGCCATAACTAGACTTAATGGAAGCACAAACTGCACACAATGTAAAAATATGTAATGCAAAATGCACACATATTTTTATAATTTATACCACAGATAAATATAGGCATACATTTATGTTACAATATTTTATTACTTTGACTTCATTACTATTAACAATATAACATGAACTTTGTTTTTTTTTTTAATTCCATTTTTAGTTTTCCTAAGGATCCAACAAGGAGAAGCCAATGGCTATCAAGTGTAAAGTTAAAAAATAAATTTTATGAAACTGCAAAAATATGCAGTAATCATTTTGTGGCTACCGATTATATAACGGAGAATCGGTTAAAACCTACAGCTATTCCCTTTTATTCTGATGTGGTAAGTAAAAATCCGTAGGTTAGACTTAATTAGTAGCAAAAAAATACAGACTGGTGACAGCAGTTTGTTTTTTTTTAGCTCGCTTGATCCAACTTTTACATGTCCATAAAATAACTAGTTTGTGTATTCATTAAACTAATACCATTGTATACTGCATTCAAAATTTCATTTTAGAATTAATTCAAATTTGTTATTTTATATTTAGACACAGGAAAATATTATACATATATTTAAATGTTTTAACATTCGAACATAAAAGACTCGCACTTAGTATAGATTTTGTTTATGTTTATCCTTCATAGACAATTTTAATTTACTATTTTGTTCAGTTCACTGTATTCATGTCACTTTCTGATTCAAAAAAGGAATTTGGGAATTGCTAAGGAACAAGATATTTTTATTTATTCTATCTACTATGTCATGAAGAAATGGTCTCGAAGTAACTTAACACATTCAGGGACAGTGAATGAGACAATAGAATTTCTATTGTTATGGCGTCTGTAGCTTTTTTCTCACTGAATGTGTTAATTGCTTAACGTCAGTTTCTATAAGACAGAATAATCAATTTTTTTTTTTCAGTTGGAACAATCCAAACTGAAAAGTGATCCATCTTCAGTATCAGTTTATTATACTACAGTGAGACATGATACCATATTCCCTTCTACACCTTCAACATCTCGTTGTGGATTGTCAGATAGTCTTGCTATGGTAACAAATAAATAGTATTTATTATCATTACCATTTTTTAATTGATACATAATTCGTGTTTGTATATCTATAGCTATTTATTTTACGTTTTTAGCACGAAGAATCATTACCAAAGAGCAGTGCAACTATGTTAACCCCGATTGTTGACCTTGAAAAACTTTTGAAAGGTGATAATTTAATTGAAAACATCCCTTCAAAGACTGCAGGACAAGGTGATATTTTACCTCCAAAGAAAAAAATATGCTGTAGAGAAGTTCTGGGAGGAATTAATGTCGACAACGAGGTAAAGTTTGTTACTTTCACTTTTTAGCACTTTATCTAAAAGTATATGTCGCGTTTTTACCATAGCAAAGTAATATGTTCATATTTAGAAATGAGTACATTCTTTAAAAATCTAGATTACTCAGATTGCCGTACTTTAAACATTATATCGAAAAAAGTCTTAAAAAATCGTGCATATAACTTCTCTTCCTACCTACCTAGAATCGTGTGATATTTAAATTTAATAAATTTATATCCATTTTAGGTCGGCGATGAAAACACTGCGCCCATGAGACCTTCCTATTTAGAAAAAAGTGTACAAGTAAAATTAAAAACAAAACGAGAAGAAATTTTGCAGAAACGGAACAAGAGCCTTGTACAAAAATTTGCACGACAAAAAAATAAGATTGATAATATGAAGTCACTGCTTGCGACTATACGGGACTATACAAACAATTCTGAAATTGAAAATATTATTAAAGGCAATTTTGCAAATATATGTAAAATATTCAAAAAACCGCCAGCTGATCCACGTGGTGTGCGGTATAGCGATGAAGTTAAAGCGTTTGCGTTAACATTACACTTTTATTCGCCAAAAGCATACGAATTCCTAAAAAACTTGTTGCTCTGCCTCATGTTGAAACATTACGAAGGTCTTTAGCAACTTTCAATTGCAACGTTGGCTTTTTAACTGAAGTATTAGACTATTTGAAGCAAGAGGTATTGAAATCCGACAAGATATATTTAAAAAACGTGGCCCTTATCTTTGACGGTATGTCCGTGAAAAAGGATTTATCTCCTGATCAAAAAACAGGCAAAATCTTTGGATATGTCGATTTAGGGCAAATCACTGTTAATGATCCCGAACAATTAGCATCTGAAGCACTTGTTTTTCAAATAGTGTCTTACGGCCACTACTTTAAATGTCCGGTAGCTTATTTTTTCATTCAGAATTGCCTATCGGGGGATCTGCTAGCAGAATTATTACATACTGCAATAATTTTATTACATGAAATTGGTATTACCGTACGCAGCTTGACTTGTGATGGTGCAGCTTCAAATATAAAAGCCTATGAATGTCTAGGCTGTTCTTTGGAAGAAGACAATTGGAAGCCATATATTTTGCACCCAAATAGTGTAACTAATGTTTATTGCCTTTTAGATGCAGCTCACATGCTAAAATTAGCACGAAATACTTTAGCTGAATTTGTTATCACATCTGAAGCTGGAAATATTTCATATGAATTCATAAAAAAATTACATGAAATTCAAATGAAAGAAGGTTTAAAATTTGCCAATAGATTGAGCGCCACCCATGTAGATTTTAAAAATAAAAAAATGAATGTAAAACTTGCCGCCCAAGTCATAAGTTCATCTGTAGCTGATTCTTTGCATTTTTTAAAAGCTAGCGGAAACCCAGATTTTGCAGATAGTGGACCTACAATAGAATTTTTACGTGTAATCGACAGGATATTTGACATTATGAATTCTAAATCCCCTTTTGACACTGGTTACAAGTCCCCGCTTTCTCTTAAGAATAAAAATTACTGGGAAGGCATATTTAACGAAACTGAAACATACCTTAGGTCCCTAAATATTAATGGTCAGAATATTTTAAGCCACAGAAGGAAAACATTTGCCTTAGGTTTTTTGATGAATATGACCTGTCTATCATCCCTAGTTACAGATTTGTGTACTATGGAAGTAAATCCTCTGAAATATTTACTGACTTTTAAAAGTTCCCAGGATAACTTGGAAATATTTTTTTCTTGTATCAGGGCACGTGGTCGGGCCCAAGATAATCCAAGTCCCCTAGAATTTCGTTACATTATGAGAAAATTATTGTTTCGGAATTCTGTCCAGCCTTCAGTAAACGCTAATTGCGTAGACTACGGGTTCCAATCATCGCACGTTCTGGAATTTAGTAAAAAACATAAAAATTTATTAGAGGCACCACTGGAACCAGAATGTGAGGCGGAAGTACATGAATTAGCCGCGTTAATTCAGTCCGTCGAAACAAGTCCCTATCAGGAAAATATACTTTTCTATATCACGGGATATATTATTAAACAAATGTTGACTCACATTTCGTGTAAACATTGCCAAAATTCATTGTTAGCTGAAAATGGTTCCCAAAAAGACCATTTGTATGCAATGGACATAAATAAATTCGATACTTTTACAACCTTTGTAAATAGAGGAAAATTACATTTCCCTTCTGTTTCAGCATACAAAATCGTGAAATACGCAGATAAAGTATTCAGACATACAGTTTCATTAAATAAGCTAAATTCAAATTTAGTTGAAAAAAATATGATTAATATTGTTCAGCAACATTTTTTATCGTCTTTAACGCAATTGTTTATACATCCAGTTTCTGAATCAATAACTTGCGATGAATTGCACGAAATAAATTTATTAAAAAATATTTCAAGTTTGTTTTTCAAAATGCGTATAAAAGCTTACTTGAAAAGCAAAATGGAATCAACTCTTGGCCCTTTACGAGGGAAACGCCAAAAACATCATAAAACTGTACTATTTAGTAACCTGTAAATACATATAAATGAAAATATATAATGATTGTGTACTTATGACCTACTTTGTTTTATTTCTATCTACATAAGGGCAGTACTAAGTCCAAAGTGTTACACCTGACAAGCTGTTCACTGTACCTATTTTAAATTATATTTTAAAGCTGGTTCATTTAAAATATTAGATTATTTAAGTATGAAATTGCCGTTTGTTCTTGAATAATTTGAAATTGGCTTGTGCTTTTTTATTGTTACACTAGTACTCACGCGGGGCTTCGCTCCCGTGGATTCTATCACGGTAAAAACATAACTCTCCTTTTTTACAGTCGGGTAATAAGTAGCCTATAACCTTCCTCAAGCTTCAAGCTACTTCCATACCAAATTTCATCCAAATCCACCCAGTACTTTCCAAGATTAGCGCGTTCAAGCAAACAAACAAACAAACTAACAAACTTTTCCGCTTTATAATATTAGTATAGATTGAAGTAAATTAATTAAATTAGGTAGGTAAGTATTTAATTTAAGTCATTCATTGTTATGAAAAAAAAACAGTAATACAAAAATAGCAAAACTAATCACCGTTAAAATCTTTATTTTAACAGCCAATTTTCTCTTATGAACCGTTTAGTTACGTCCTCGCCTCAGCGGGGCACAGAGGTGCGGGAGGCAGGTACCTGCCGCCCGCACTCCTGTCGGTCCCCGTTCTCGTCCTACCCCCCAGCCCCAGTTTATCTATAATTCCGTTACTAAATCCTTCGCCTATTCTACCTTTACTTACTGGGTATATAGACAGTATAACTGCCTCGTTGGTCTAGTAGTCGCAAGCGCGACTGCTGAGCGCAGGGTCTTGGGTTCGATTCCCAGGTCGGGCAGTGTTATTGGGTTTTTCTATCTGGATTTTCTCAGTAGCAGCCCGGAGTTTGGAAGTTGGCGGTGTGACACCCCCGTGCCTAGGAAAGCACGTAAAGCAGTTGGTCCTGCGCCTGATCTATCTCCGGTCGTGTCGGATTGCCGTCCCATCGGACTATGAGAGTGAGGGAAGAGAGAGTGCACCTGTGTTTGCGCACACACTTGTGCACTATAATATTTCCCGCGCAGATGGCTAGTCTCCGTTGAGATTGGCCGCCGCGGCCGAAAACTCGGCCTGGAGGACTTAATTTTTTATATAGACAGACATTAATTTGGACTGTTTTTGAGTCTGAAAAAATGGCAATTTCATAGTTAGACCGAGAGACCAGATAAACTAAATTGGTCTAAACTTTTAACACCTACTAATATTATTTATTAATTATACTTATAATCCTTGTAACATTTTGGAAAGCAAATAAATTGAAATTGACCTTAGATAATTTGATAGGTACGTTTTCACATAAATCACGTGTCTACTCTGTTGCTATTTGTAATTGTCTTCTTTACTTTGTTGTTGTGTGGACACCCTATTTAGAAAGAGAGGAGGGGGACCTAAGGAGCGAGATAGAGTGCAGTCAAGGTCAAATTTATTTGCTTCAAGTAGGTATGGAGGAGTTTGGCCTCCAGTTTATTCTATACCTTCATGGTATAATGAAGTCTCTATTTTTTTAAACTTGAACGTATCTTTGACATTAAGCTTACGTCAGATAGGATACCGCGCCAAAAAACAGATTAAGAATATTATTTCGATTTTGGTTTGTACTGTGTGTCGACAAGAAATGTGTTAATGGTGCCTAAGGAAAATAAATATAAAAAAACGTACAGTCAGAAGTACAGCATATTATTTCTTAATCATTATGAATTTGTATTTGTATATTTTTTTTAGGGGGACAACTAAATAATTTAGGCGTTTTTAGGGGTTTTTGACACAAACTTTAGGGATAAATATTTTTTAGAGTTGGTAACACTGTCTGTGGTTATATATGTCAATTCAATTTGTCAAAATGTGCTGTCACTCGTTGACTCGTTACGTGCTACAAAAATAGTATCTTGAATTTACTTTACAGGAGCGAGTTTCCTACACGTTGTCCTCACGTTAAGGATTATATTTCCTGAATAAAAATGCCAGAGAGTCAGAACCTTGTGCAATGTTATAACCGTGGCTGTGGTCAGATGTTTGACCTCAGCAAGAACGACAAAGGTACGCGAATTTTCTAGACGTTTCTTTATCCAGTATTAAGGGAATAGGATATTCGCAGTAACTACCTATTTATATTCAGTACTTAAATTCAGAATAAAAAAAAACGAGGATAGCGTAACTAAATTGTATTTCCTCGTATTTTGATTATATATTCTGTTATATTTTACTTTACAGATGAATGCCGCCATCATCCTGGTACTCCAGTGTTCCATGATGCTTATAAGGGCTGGTCATGCTGCAATAAGAAAAGTGTAGACTTCACTGAATTCTTAAACATCAAAGGATGTACATTATCCAACCATTCAAATGAAGTTTGTATTTACAATTAAATTGTTAGTAAGTACTCATTTTATGCATAAACATTTTCACTGTCACCTAAATATTTTTTCAGAAACCTCCAGAACCTGAGAAAAAGGCCTTGGATAAGGATTTGGAGAAAAGGGAAGTAATTGAAGTGAGAGCACCGGTAGTCGGACCACAGTTGCCTAGACCTCCATTTGAGACACCCATGGTCACTGTTAAACCTAATGTAGCTGAGGCTTTGAAACAAGCTGTTCAAAATATGTCACAACCAACTGCTTCTACTGATGATGGGTATGTATTGTGATGACTTCAGGTGTCATTGGTTGCTAGAAGCCCTAAAGCTGACAGCTGTCTTGCCAGCAGGTATCACATAAAACAGTTATTGGGTTAGGAGGTCAGATATGTGCAATGTTTTTTTTTTAAATTGATGATAGGCTTCAGTTCGACTACCATCACAGCTGATAGTAAGTGATCCAACCATAGTTGAAGATGAAGCACATTTACCTGGACCTAACCTATTCACTCTTGACTTAAACAAAGACCAAAGATCCCCAGGTTATAGCTATTACAGGAAAAACAGACTCTTGCAGGGAATTCCACTCCAATTTTACGCATAATGAAATTGTTCCCAAAATGTTTAAAAAAGAAAAGAGAGATGGTGAGAGTAATATGGATGTTGGCTTTATTACTGTTAATAGAAACAGGCCTAATCAACTTATTCTAAAAGATTCTTTGGAGAATATTTTGCATACCTATCTATAAAAATTAAACTAAATTACGCTTGCCAAATTGATCTGAGAATATTAAAAATACTTACAGCCTTACAAATAAAAATGTGTTATACCACATCTATTCCATCCTTATACTAGGTATAGTTATATCAGTTATAACTTAAGAATAAGTCGAGAATAATTTTTTACAAATAAACCAGTTATATCTTTGATATAACAACTCCTCCGTTATGTCAAAATGCACGATCTGGCAACAGTGCAACCAAAGAGAAACTACTAAAAAAAATGCAGTTTGTCTATGAATTTCTTTCTTTTGAACTTTGTCAACTTGACGTTTCTCGAGTCTCGACCATATGTTCTGTTCTTTGTCATCATTCATTGTATCATCTTGTATCTCAAAGAGATGGATGAGAAACGAGTTTCATGGAGCAGAACTGATACACATAGAAAATTACTTGTATGAGTAGGTGAAAGTTCTTACCTGATTACGTCCCCAGTACCTCAGAGCAATCATTATTTGCAAAACAGAAGATAATCCACCGCCGCGCGTGTCCATATTGAGATATCTACCAATTAATTGGTCTAAAAACGTTACACCACCTTTAGAAAATCGATATTTTAACCGGAACTGCTCATCGCTATATAAAACAAAAGGATTTTCTCTTTTTTAAATATTTTAACTTTTCTTTGAACCTGCATTAGATTTATAATGTTATTTACGTGTTCTACTTCTTCTATTGTATTTAATTCCATTATGAAAACTAACGTGAAATACTTAAATGCCCGTAAACAAACACAAACTGTGGTATTTTTAAGGTTATACTAGCTTTATACAAGGGTGAAGGCGTGAATAACTTCGGAATAACGGTTGTATGAATACAACTGTCAAAGTTATACTTGATATAGGCTATTCTTTGTTTATTTGTAGACATTTTGCTTATTCATAATTTATTCTCGAGTATAACTTTTATACCACGTTTATTTGTAAGGCTGTTAAAGAATACAATCTTAATCTATAAAAAAGAAGAGATTATTATAAGGATAAATCCTTATAATAATATAAAAGTTTTAACCCTTTGGCTGTCGGAAGGCCACCGGTGGCCTCAAAACTTTTTTTTTTCAATTTTCGTTTATGCATATTTTAGGATAACATGTTCAGAATACATTTAGGTACAACGATTTTGGTTTATGTAATGTATTCTGAACATATTATCCTAAAATATGCATAAACGAAAATCGAAAAAAAAAGTTTTGAGGCCACCGGTGGCCTTCCGACAGTCAAGGTACTGATTCAAATTTATTTTTCTTCAATTCAATAATTGAAGAAAAATATAAAAACAGATAACAGAAGACGCAAATAAATTGTATCAAATTAAAATAAATGGTATTCAGAAGCCAACTAATAAATGAGTTGACAATATCTTATGATGTGATAAAAGGAATTGACAGTGATTTAAGTGAAGAAGAAGAAAACAGTTGTTTGAATCTACTATAGAAATAGTGTGTGTGTGAATAGAAATAGTGTGAATTTTTCAGAGATTTGGAGGGTCATTAGCTAGGTTCTATGCATACACCCAAGTGTCATGGTTGTTTAAATATGATTTTTTAATTACCCACTTTTTATTCTATATTTTTTATGTTTGTGGGTGTAATGGCACAAAATTAACTTTATTATATTTTCCAATTCATATCTTTTTAATCTAAAGAAATCAGTATGTCATACAAATATGTAGTAAAATAATCTTATGTGCTTCCCTTAGAATACAGTAGAAACCGCATTCAACTGTAATTGCAAGCCGCGCTCTGTGTCCAAATACGAGACAAGCCCCCCTCGCTAGCCTCCCTTCCCACCCGCATGTTGCTTGCTCAGACATTATTTGTCCGTTTTAGGGGTAAATTCTTCAGCAGGGAAGCAAAAATTTTAGATAATTATAATGTTACATAGAAACATAATTTCATACACCCCTCCCCTTCCTCTCTAACACACACCACACACACATACTACAAATTTTGTAAATTTGTTTCGTAATCTTAATAGGTACTATGTGACTAACATAGTACCTATTCAGATTACGAAACAAATTGATGAATGTTATACAATTCTAACAATATCATATACATAATTACATATACAAGGTGTAACAGATTAAGCGCAATACCTCAGACACCCCAAAATAATATTAAATTATAAGTCTAAAACAACATCTGTAACTAAATATATTGAAACCAAACCTAGACATTTTTTATAAAATAGTTATCCTTACTAAACGCAAAACGTATGTGCGTCATAAAATATCCTATTACGCAGACGCATACGCTCATGCAATATTAGCGGCCGACACGCACATGAGCGCATTTTCTTGAATTAATGATTGTATTAATTTGTCATGATACACTTAAGTATACAATACACTTAAGAATACAAATAATAAAATTAGTGTACAATGGGTGGTCTTATCGCACAGGACAATTTCTTACAGAAAACTTTTGGATGGACAGAAATTAAAGGAGATAGATTTAGGGCTGTCAGTGTACATCATACATAATACTAATTAAACATAATAATATAAAATCCATACCATGTATATAATATAATATATGCATATATATAAATATAATATATTAATATATACTAATACATATCAAAATCATAATAGAGAAACGAGTTTTAAAATTTTTTGAACATAGGTAATGTTTGAGCACGCCTCACATGACTGATGATGAACTGATGGTGTATTTCGTTGAAACCATTTTTGTTAGGGTTCCGTAGCCGAATGGCAAAAAATGGAACCCTTATAGTTTCCTCATGTTTGTCTGTCCGTCCGTACGTACGTATGTCACAGCCATTTTATTCCGAAACTATTAGGACTATACGTGTGAAACTTGGTAGGTAGATGTATTCTGTAAACCGATATCCGATTAAATAAAAATAAAATAAAAAATATTTAAAAAAAGGAACATACAATGGAACTAAAACTGAAAATATTTATTTTCATGAAACCTATGCGTGTGTGGTATCTATAGACAGGTCTTTAAAAATAACATTGGGGTTTCTAAAACCACTTTTTCATAAAGTAAATCGTTTAAAAGATATACACTTCCAAAATGATAAAATGCGTCCCCCCCTCTAACTTCTATAATAATGGAGTGAAAAATCTAAAAAAATATATATTTATTTACACCCAAAATTGGTTTGAGCGAGATCGAGTCAGCAGTTTTTGTAATACAGCATATTTTCTAAAACCTCAAATATTTCTTTGTAATTCATACAAACACTATGAAAAACAAAGTTATTTGGCGTAGTTGTAAAAATGTAAATAAGCTAGTTTTAAGAAATTTGTAAGGTTTGTTTGGCAAATAAATATACATATTATGTTATATTATTATAGTTTTTTTTTTTTTTTAATAGCTGATAGGCTTGCGCTTGACCACAATCTCACCTGATCTTAACCGATTCCGTGCGGAGGTCTTTTTAGCAATCTTTAGTGCCTGGCGTCAAACAAAAATTCCGTGATGCCTCTGGGGCACCAAGCGCCAGAGACTTTGATGATTCCCCTGGGGAATCATCCGCCATGAATTGTAAATTTTAGCTTGTTCTCGTGTTTCCACTTGTTAAAGAGTCATTTGCCATTGTGTATCGAATGTAAGCAGTCAGTAAATTCGTTCAGTGCATTTAAAAGTGACGATCTGTGTGTTTTTATGGAAATGGAAGGTAAGTGACTAATTTCTATTAGGTGTTGTAAACCTTTTGCATTATTTTATGGATGTATTTATTCAAGAGTGTTATATAGAATTTGTTCACCTATTATTTGAGTTTGCAGCGAGGTGATATTTATTTATTATTTATTATACAGTGTTATGTAGGGAAACAATTTTAAATCCGCTATTTTGATGGTAAAATTGTTTCTCTACAAAACAATGTATGATGAACTGAATGAACTAATATATATATAGAACATATAACTGAATGGGAAGTCAGATTCTAATGAATCAAAAATATACTACTCGTACCTACAAACACTTCCATGATTATGAAGTGTTTTATTTGGATAACAATGTAAATGTATTTTTACTGATAAAAAATATCTATGACTATCTACTTAAAAATGTGGATTTTTGTTAAGCGTTTAATGACAACCTTTTTATATTGTTGTAGAGTTACCCAGAAAAAAAAAATGAAATATATTATTATAGGCGCCAAAAATGGGTAAAACCCATTGTTTGTTAAGTCGCCGATCCGCCTCGCACTCTTTGTAACCCCATCATGTTTTGAGGCAAAAATGAACCTTATGACAAAAGCATTTGATTTTTTGAGAAACATTCCAGAAAGTTGGCTGTTAGAATTATAATCAATAATAAAATGTGACTCGACAACTTGGTTTACAACCCCTGAAGTCTGCTATTTTACGAAATTACTTGAAACGAACACTGTGGGCATGATATGGGTGACAAATAAAGACACTTATTTACGGGACTCTTTTGACAAATGTCGTTTTAGCCGAGTTTTTTATGTTTTAGTTTTGTATCCTCTCGGGCACCATACGCCATACACAATAGATTTACATGGTGCCTGTGCGGCATCATCCGCACGGAAACGGTTAAGCGATGATGTAGTCGAAGATGAAGCACGCTTGCCTAGAAGTAACCTATTCACTCTTGACTTAAAGACTCCCAGGTTATAACTATCAGGAAATACAGACTCCGGCAGGGAATTCCACTCCTTAGCCGTACGCACAATGAAAGTATTCCCAAAACGTTTCGTGCGTATTGGTGGGATGTCCACCATGTAACGATGGCGCATCGCCGTTTGTCTTGTAGTCCGATGATGGAACGGGCTTGGCGGAATAAGACTGTGCAATTCCATCGCACACTCCCCGAAATGTAATCGATAGAAAACTGACAGGCTTGCAACACGTCGCCGATGTTCTAGGCTCTAGAGCCTTGTCTCGACCAGTTTCTCGTTGCCGATGAGCCTTTTGGCCCGTTTCTCTATAGACTCAAGTGCATCAAGCTGGTATTTGGCAGATCCGTCCCAGAGATGAGAGCAGTACTCCATACACGACCGAACTTGCGCTTGATAGAGGTTGAGCAGCTGTTCCGGTGTGAAGTACCGTCTCACCTTTGCTAGGATTCCCAACTTTTTGGCAGCCAATTGAGCCTTAGCCTCGATAAACGGACCAAAATTAATGGTGGATGTCAACGTAACCCCAAGAAGCTCGATGCGATCAGTTATCGGAACGGTTACACCACGGAAAGAAGGAGCCGGTTGAAATTGGCTCCTTTTTGCGGAGAAAAGACACGCCTGGGTCTTGGCAGCATTAAACTTGACTAAGTTACTGCGGGACCCTTCATGGGCGAGTCTGACTCGCACTTGGCCAATTTTTAAAAGTTTTTATTGAGATCTTCAGCATGCATATTTTTGCAAAGTTAGAGGGACACACATACATTTTATCACTTTGGAAGTATCTATCTTTCAAACGATTGACTTTAAAAAATACGTGGTTTGAGGAACCTCTATGTAACTTTTTGAAGACTTGTCTACAGACACCCCGCAAGTACCTACGCACCTATAGGTTTGATGCAAACAGAAATGTTTAGTTCATGTTCCATGTTCGGGGAGCCCCCCTAATTTTTATTTTTATCTGTGCAAACAAGTAAACAGGCAAGCTTTACAGCCTGGCTCACCGGCGAAACTTTGCTTGTCTGTCGGTCTTCTACAGATTATAATCCCTTCATTTCACTACCAGTCTACCAGACGTACTGCAAGTTACCATCCACACTTGGTCGATATACCATCTTATCGTACTAAGCGCTTCTCCTCTACATTTATTGTGTGCACAGCTTGTGTGGAACTCAAGTTTCTGTGTACCTCATACGCTCTGTTCTGGACTCGTCCGTTCTATCATAGACCTCACCTAATGCTTATTATCTATCAGGCGTGATTGGGGTTAAGAGCGGGCTTATGCGTAATAAAAAAAAATCATTAAATCTCTTCTGTCTTACAATTTCACAAAGAAACGAAAGTAATCTCAGCATATCTATTTATCTTAACGTTATAATTTTGACCAACATAAAACAGTTAACGTATTTATAACAATCAATTACAAGTACCAACAGCAAGTTCGATCGTGTATAGAGTGCTGCTCTCATCTCTGGAACGGGTTCTGCCAAATACCAACTTGACACGCTTGAGTCTATCGAGAAAGCGCCCAAGACGCTCATTGGCTACGCGGTATTAGTCTAGTCAAAGCTCCATATTTTTGAACATCGGCGATGAGGAGCAAGCCTGTCAGCTTTCTAGGGGTAACATTTCGGAGAGTGTGTGATGGAATTGCACAATCTAATCCAAGCTCGTTCCAGCACCATCAGACTATAAGGCCGTGCGCGCACTGCGTTGCGTTTTGGAAACGCAAAATCTGTGAAGTATGGAGTGTCATAGAAGTGCGCGCACTGCGGTGGAATAAACGCGTGCGGTAGAGTCACCGGTGGCCCCGGTCATTCTACCGGTGCGGTAGAACTACCGCAATTGCGGCCACCGCAAGGCAGTGCGCGCACGGCCTAAGACAAACGGCGATGCGCCATCGTTACATGGTAGATATATCTCACCCATATATAAAATGGTTTGTGAATACTTACATTGTGCCTACAGCTAAGGAGTGAAAACATTGGCATATCGAGAGATATTTTCCTGGGGGAGCCTGGTCCCCAGTGGTAGAAGCGATGATCACTTATCGAAGTTGCCTTAAGGCTTAATGTACGAAATAAAAAAATTCTTAATTTTTTAAATCTGAAAATTCAATCGTAAGTACTAGCCCATGAAGGGTTCCGTAGAAGCAAGTATAGATTAACAAAAAATAACTTAGTTTTTTTTACAAAAGAAAGACTCGACTCGGAGCGGCTTCCAGATTTTCCTTTCATACTTTAACCTTATTTGCGGTTTTTGAAAATGTGCTTTATCTCAAAAACTGCTGACTGTATCTCTTTCAAACTTCTTCGTTGAAAGTTTTCATTAAGGTCTACAGCATATTACTTATATATTTTAGATTTTTTACTCTCTTATTTAAAAAGTTATAAGGGGTGGGGCCACACGTTTTACCACTTTGAAAGAGTCGTATCTTTCTGACTTGGAGAAAAAATAAGATACCACAATGTTATTTTTGACTTATTTATTGACCCAACACAAATAGGTTTGATGACACAAATTATTTTTGTTGCATGATTTTTTTTTTAGTTTGATCGTTACTCGCAAGCGTGACGACAGGGCACGAGGTCTCGGGTTCAATTTAACGGGTCGAGCAAAAAGTGCTATGGGGATTTTCTGTAAGAAAGGAGATGTTTCATTTTTATATGGGGCTCCGGCCATAACATGTACCTTTCAGCGAAGCTGGGAAACTTACCCCTGAATAGAATAAAGTAACATTTGTTTCATAATATCAAATGGTTTTTATGTACAATGTTACATTTGAGATTTTGTCCCTCTAGAGATAATGGAACAAAAACCCAGATGCAGGTGGTGGTTGGTATTGAAACAATAAACGGTTTCAAACAACATTAGTTTATTCAAACAAGGTAAAGTAAAATACATAAAAATGGTTATTGCCAGCCAGCTTAAAATTAAGTCGGGGTGGAGCTTCGGGTTATAGGGGTTGAAGCTAATACCAGTACTATTCTATTTTTTTAAAGATTAAATTAAATATGATCTAATTTTCTTTCCTAAAATATCAAGGTACGACCTTCCAGTTTTGGTGAAAGTGAATTATTACTAAATGGGCGCCAGAGACTCTAATAGTCCCGGATCCCTGAGCCGACGATGTTCAATATTCTTCCAAGTAAGCGTAGGGGTCGACCCCAGGGTCCTTTAATTAAATTTATTGTAGACCGGCTTCTAAATTTGAAAACCGAACAGGTGATAAACTGGTTCCCTCATGAACCGGTAGAATATAAAAGCTTGGTAAATTTATCTGTATAAAAAAAGAATAAAAAGATAAAAGAAAAAAAGAAAAACCGTCCCGCCTGCGCTAGAACGCTAGGCGGACACTGCCACCGCACAGTCGTCTCCGCAGGAGACCTGAAGAGGACTCGAGGAACGGGTCTCTCACGTCCAGAAGCGTCCTCGGCTCCAGAGGCGCCTCTAGATCCATACATATCTCTCGAGCTGCCTCACCTGGAATTGGCAATACGGAGACCCTATTATATAAGGGGAGACTAAGGTACTTTCCTCTAGAAGGAATTTAGGTGACCGTCTGATCGAGCTAGGAAAACTAAAGCCGGTTAACATGGCCCTTTGCAAAGAAAATATAAAGCCACGACTTCAACCAAAAATTGAAAATGTTTGACGTTTGTCCTAAGAGTTATGACAGCCTTGACAGGTTGTAGAAATGACGTTTACTTAACCTTGTTTTGTTTTTGTTCATCAGGATTAACCCACAGAACAATTACCCTAGCGGGGACCTGGCTCTCTCTATAGTTACTTTACTCTTTGGACCTGACTGACTGATAGAGTTTCAACTTTCAAGACAACATGCGGTTATTTTGAATTCGTTCAGAAACACATTTCAAAAATGAAGACTAAAGATTTTTGTAACGATGATATCGTCACACTTAATTATGTTTACTCAAAAATATGTACAAGAGAATAATAGTAATTTATTTTTAACACTACAAGAATACACACAGTTTTTAATTATTTTCTACGTAACATTGATTTGACGAGACATGACTTCAGAACGAATGAAATATGCAAGCAAACGAGACACCATGTTGAATAAAACATGGTAAAAATTGAAAAAACTATTATTTTTTGTGCACAACAAATCAGGTTCAAATTCACCAGAGAATATTTTTCCCCAATTTGTAGTATTTTTTCCTGTTTTTCGATAAATGTACATTTGATGGCCGAAAATGAAACATCTCCTTTCTCATTAGTAGTCTGGAGTTTCGAAGTTGGCGGCGTGATACCTCTACCTTGGAAAGCACGTTAAGCCTGTAGTCCTGGCTGTCATTTAGATATCTTTGAAAGCTGTTACGGGTAGTCAGAAGCCAGTAAATCTGACACTGGTTTAGCCAAGGGGTATCGTGTTACCCAGCTACTGGATTGTAGAGGTCAGTTGAGCAGTCGCACCATGTAAAACACTAATACCTACTTGGCTGCATCGGTTAGACTGGCAGCCGACCCCAACATAATTGGGAAAAGGCTAGGCAGATGATAACTTCCATGTATGTGGAGAGTTTTTGTATAAAATCGTAAAGCCGTTCACAGAATGCATCTACCTACCAAGATTCAACTGTGTGTGTGTGTGTGACATGCGGACGGACAGACAGGCAGACAGACATGATGAATCTTTAAGGGTTCGGTTTTTTGCCATTTGGCTACAAAACCCTAAAAACCTTTGCACAAAATTATGTTTTTAAACTAAAGGCGAGTGGCATTTTTTTGGAGCGTACCCCATTTTTGCTTACTTGGAAGTGAAAATGTAGGCTCGCTGTGACGCCGCCGTAACGCGGCGTCTTCATGACACTTCGGCGGTCCATCCCCACCAGGTGAAACCTCCAATAGCCTGGAGGAAGCCAAGCGGGGACAGACAAAAGCAAAAACATGGGTGAAGGTAATTCTGTCTGTCTATCCGTATGTCACAGCTATAAATTGTACTTTATTCCGAAAGTATTAGGACTACAAAGTATGTACAAAGTAAGAAACTTGGTAGATGTATTCTGTGATCGTGTGATTATGTAATCGTTTGAAAGATGACTTCCAAACTAGTAAAATGTGTTTTCTCCTTTCAACTTTTAAAATAAAATAAAAAGTAGTTTAAAAGACAGGTACTGCCAGTTCAGTTTATGTGATATAGAACATTTTCAAAAACCGTAAATATAACTTAGTCATTTATACAAACGGTTGACGAACGAACTTCGTAATTTATGAACAGCAAAATTATTTATCGCTAGTATTAAACCTTTCATGGGTGAGACCGACTCGAACTTATCCAGATTTTTTTTAATTTTGCAACCATATTGTTTGTTAGCAAAAATTCTGAGGTGGGCACGGACCACCCGGTCCTCCCTGTTCGTTCCTACGCCCATGAGTGGGAGTCTCTACCGGACTTGTGTGTTTCCTGATAACCTTGAGTTCTTCAAGTCATGACTGAATAGGTTATTTCAAGGCAAGCGTTCTTCGTCTTCGACCACATCATCGCTTACCATCAGGCAAGATGGTAGTCAAGCGCGATCCTATCTATAATAAAACAAACTACCTAGTCAAAGACTTATCTCCCTGTGGTGGACCCTACATGACTGAAGATCGCGATCACCAATTTTTTACCAGCGGTTTGTCAAGCTTACGCAAAGAGTTTAGAATAACATAAAATAAAAAGTACTGAATGAAAACAAAAAATATTTTTTACAGTTTTAGATTGATTTATAAAAACACTTTCTTAAAAAAGGTAATAGTAAGTCAATCTTTAAACGTAAACATATTATGCTGTTGCGGACTGTACATTATGTTCGTGAAACACGCCAAGATAGCTCTCACAGGATTTTCTCAGGATTTTATCCGACTTGTTTGATACTTATTGTTATATATGAACAAATTACCCAATATATTTGTGAAATGTCGCCTATGTCTCCTATGTATTACTGATATTAGGTACTGTAACGTTTCATCAAAATCCGTTCAGTCGTTTTTGCACCTATCCATCCATCCTCACAAACTTTCGCATTTGTAATATTAGTAGGAAGGAAGTAGGACAAGGTTTAAGTATAACTGAATAAAAATAGTACATAGGTTAAGTTTCATACTGAGACAGAATATTATTAAATAATAAATATGTCGCGTGGGTACCAATTTGGCTTACCGTTGTTTACAAAACACAAAAACTAAAATGTGACATAAGTTTTTAAGCCGAGAAAACTCGAATGCATGTTTCGGCGGGCCGAAAGGTTCGGCCGATTTGTGACTGAAACCGAAACTTTGGCCGAAATACAATTTTGGCCGAAACTTGATTGTAACCGAAACCGAAACTTAGGACACTACTTTATACCCTTTTTAACGGTATGCCACTTATCATAGAAAACATTGACTGTTTTGTAAAAATAAGGGGTTAAAAAAGAGTTATTATAGTGCCCGGTACGTAACTTGGCAAGAGTCGTTAGATGCGCAGAAGTCGATTTTTAGGTGTCGGCGGTTGTCAACGGGACGCGGGGTGTTATGTAGCCTCAACCCGAGCGTGCGAGTGGTGCGTCACGCGTCAGTAGACTCAATGCCTCGCACTGTGTCTACACCCCGTTCGCTCCCGAATACACTGCGTGCACGAAATTTGTACCCTTTGTTTTTGTTGTGTTTTTGTTAAGAGTTATTTTTATTGTATTAAATTTAGTTTTTGTTACGAGTTATTGTTATTGTTTTAAATTTAGTTTGTATTACGTTGATTACAATGCCAGAATTTCTCTCCTTTCTCTATAATTTTCTTCAAAACAAACATGATTAAAAATAATTGATACCAATAACCATAGAATAATTATAAGCAATAAAAGTGATAAATTTTTTCATCCACTAAGTGCACGATACGCGAACTTACCCCCACTACGCCAAATCCTTGGCATCTTACGTGCCGGGAACTATATCTGACTAGCTTTTGCCCGCGACTTCGTCCGCGTGCAATTCGAAAACTATCCCACGGGTACCTTATATCGGGATAAAAGCTTTCCTATGTCCTTCCCACGGTCCTAAACTATTACCATGCCAAATTTTATCTAAATCGGTTCAGCGGTTTAGGCGTGAAAAGGTAACAGACGGACAGACAGACAGACAGTTACTTTCGCATTTATAATATTACTAGCTTTTGCCCGCGGCTTCGCCCGCGTTATTTTACACTTTGACAATAATTCTTGTTGCCAAAAAAGTGTCCCGTTCCTTTTTAATAGGTTAAAAAACGCATATAATATTAAAAAAAAACCATCACCAGGGTCCATCCATCCCCAAAAACAGATAAACAGTTAGTATTTAAAAAGATAAATTTATAATAGTTACGTAGTTTACAATACATTTTTGTAAACTACTTTTCTGGTTTTCCCGTCCTTGGCTAAAACGTGTCGATTTTGTGAGCTTGATACTCGTGAGATGCGAGGAATAAATACGTTTTCACCGCTTGCTGTTCCTGTAATCCTGACATAATTATTGCTTGAACAACATTAAATAATAAATATAATAATAATAAATAATAATATTCCACAACTTTCACACAACGCCATCTAGTCCCAAACTAAGCAGAGCTTGTGGTATGAGTACTAGACAACTGATAAACATACATATATATTTCTAAATACATACATATTATAGATAAATTACACCCAGACAAAGAACAAATGATCGTGCTCATCACACAAACATTTGTCCTGGGTGGGAATCGAACCCACGACCTTGCGCATAGCAGTCAGGGCCACTGACCACTATACCAACAGGCCTGTCCGTTACATTACGTTACATTGCGTTCAAGGTGTGTAATTTGTAGTCGCGTGACATTACAGAGCCTTGGTGCGTCCAGATTACGTATCAACAGGACTGGGACACCAAGTTTAAGCCTCAAATAATGTGATGGGGTACCCAGACAATTCCAGAGAGTTGATAAACTATACAGAGTACGACATCACTTGCTCAATATCCATGACATTGTCGACGGACAGATACTCGACATCACAATCCACATGAGACATAATCTTTTCGTTGATCTGCCCTACAATTTTGTTAGTCAGTGCCAAAATTGTTCTTCCATGCAGCTATTCTCCATCCCTCATATTTGTTTTCAAATCAGGATAAACGTGGTTTATTAAATTATCTGTATCTTGGACTATGTTACGGAATTCAGAGCTCAAATAAATCATCCCGTTGATATCTGTTGCCACACGATATTCTCCTATTTTCCAAAGAGCAGCCGCATATTGCCCCGATTTAAAAATAGAAATGATTCGTATACTAACTTCATTGGTTAATTAAACGACATGTTTGGCGTAACGGTTGACTGGTGCATAACGTGGATTCGACCCCAGCCCTAAACAAAGATTTGTATGGCCTACATATAGTTCTGTAGTTTAAAAAAATTGTTTCGAGTGGTTCTTGAATACGCAATTTGAATGAATTGGGAGGGGGAAACAAAATTCCAACACCCCGTTTACATCCTTAAGGGACGATTTCTGGGATAAAAGCCATCCTATGTCTTTTCCAGTGTTTAAAACTATATACCAAATTTCATCTAACACATCTAAAAAACTTAATATTAACTAAACTTACAATGAGCATTAATAAGTGTTTACAAATTGCTTTCTTTCCTGATCCTCTCAAAATAGCAAGAGTGTGTCCAATATTTAAGTCAAGAAAAAAAACTGACCCAGGCAACTATCGCCTTATCTCCGTTCTTCCAATAATCTCTAAAATCTATGAGAAAATATTATACAGTCGTTTAGATAATTATCTTAAAACTGTTAACTTCTTTTCAGAAAAGCAATATGGTTTCCGCGCGAAATCCAATACGTTAACTGCAAGCAACAATCGACCTTGTGACAACCCTGAAAAATAATATTGATGAAAAACGCACAGCACTTGGTATAATTATCGACCTGAAAAAGGCATTTGACACAATTAGCCATATTTTACTACTCCAAATTAATATTGTATGATATCGGCATCCGAGAAACAGCTCTTGACGTATTTCGATCATATCTCTCAAATAGACAGCAATTTGTTCGTATTGGTGACACAAAAGTAATTTTGAATTCATTACCTACGGCGTGCCGCAAGGATCTATTCTTGGACCTTTGCTCTTTATTATATATGTAAACGACATTCATAACCTAAATTTAACAGGTGACATAATTTTATATGCTGATGACACCAGTTTATTTGTGTTTGGCAATGACACTGAACACATCATTAAATAAGAGCAGAAGGATCTGGATATTCTCTTTAAATGGTTCCAAGATAATTTACTGACTGTTAACACAACTAAAACTAACTACATTATATTCAGAGCTAAGAACAAAAAATCATAAGTCATTCAAATTTATATATGAATAACGAACCCATAACCGAAGTTAGTTCAGAAAAGTATCTTGGACTTTATATAGACAAACATCTGACGTGGCAACCGCACCTAGACAAATTAAGGTCTAAATTATCTTCTGTTATGGGCGCGCTTCGCGGTATTGTTCGTTGTTTACCAAAGTCCGTTGGGTATATTATCTACAACTCCATGGTAAAACCCCACTTAGACTATTCAATAGAAGTTTGGGGAACTGCAGCAAAAACAAATATTAAGCAAATAGAAATATGTCAAAATAAATAAATAAAATTACTTTTTCATTATCACTATCTAACACCTACAGAAAAAAATTACAAAGAAACTAAATTGATGATACAAAAATTAAATTACGAACATAATAATTTATATTTTACAGGAGCATAGCAGTTGGTACATCATGCAAGAATGGAGGTTGTGGTGTGACCTATGAAGGTCCACACACAAATGACAGCATGTGCACCTATCACCCGGGCTGCCCAGTCTTCCACGAGGGTCTTAAATTCTGGTCCTGTTGCCAAAAGAGAACTACAGATTTTAACACCTTCCTAAGTCAACCTGGGTGCACAACAGGGACGCATAAATGGACTAAAGAGGTAATATTATATCTTGAACCTTGAAATAAGAGCCCGTAAGGACATATTTATTTATTACTAGCTGCTGCCCGCAACTTCGTTCGTGTGGGAGGATTTACCGCGTAAATCCCGACCCCGTGGGACTTTCGGGATAAAACGTAGATAGTAGCTGATTCTCAGACCTACTGAATATGCATATAAAGGTTGGTAAAAATCAGTAAAGCCGTTTCGGAGGAGTAAGGTAACTAACATTGTGACACGAGAATTTTATATATTTATTATATACTTTATTCTACACCTTACAATATTTCATTGGATACAAAAATTAAAACTTGTGTACAATGGGTGGTCTTATCGCTCAGGGCGATCTCTTACAGACAACCTTTGGATGGCCAAACTAAAGGAGACAGATTTAGGGCTCTCAGTATACAAACATCATGAATAATATTAATTGAAACATAATAATATAAAATACATATAGTAAAATACAAAAATCATATACCTACTAATAAATATTACATGCACAGTTGAGAAAGAAGGGGAAAAGCTACAGGGAAAGATAATGCTCCTTCACCATTCTTTTGAACGCTGGTAGCGTTTGAGCACGCCTCGCTTCTATGGGTAATGCATTCCACAAACGAGCTGCTTGAATAGTAAAAGATTTGTCAAAGAAAGAAGTGGAATAGGAATACTTAACTCTAAATTTTCCGATGATCTCAAGGATCTAGAATGTGTGTCACGGAGGAACTGAAAACGTTCCTTAAGATAAAAATGAGTAAATGGATTAAAGATCACATTATAAAGCAGAGAAAGTAAGTGAAGATTCCGGCGAAACCGAATAAGAAGCAATTTGAGCTGTGCACGGAAATCAGAAACGTAGTCATACTTGCGCAAGCCAAAATAACAGAGGGCGTTCCCTTAAACTCGTTAATCTATATCATTAATAGATTAAAATAAAAATATCAGCATAGAAAAATAAGCATAAAATAATCCGAATTCAAAAAAATAATTAATTGACAATACATTTTAAACCCCCTGTTTAAAATCAAAATAGTTGCGTACCTACCGTAGGTACAGTCAGCGTCAAATAATTAGTGACACTCAACGAATTCAAATTAATAGACGCAATCAAAAAGTCAATAATATCGGTACAAACAAAGTTTCCTTATTGTTGTCAACACTACATTCGTTCAAAATGTCAAGACGTTTTAAATCACATATAGATCGGTTCATTCAAACCGCCATAAATATCGTTACAGCAAGGAACTTGTACCTAAACTGGAATGCGGACGCGAAGCTCAAATCCGTTCCGAAGAGTATACCCTCGAAGGACCTAGCTATCTCTTTCTAGTAGTGTGGATATCAATTCGCGATAAACGTACGGACAATTTTATTTGATGCAATATTTGCAGGTTTTTTTAAGACACTTATTATTAACCTTACAAATGATGTATTTCTGTTACCGCTATAACAAAAAATACTAAAAATTAATTAAAATAAATGTTTAAGGGAGACTCCCATACAACAGTTGTGATTTTTTTGGCGCTTATTATAGGTAATGGTTCCGTACCACTCACTACACCGTACACTCACAGGTATATTTGAAGCGAAATGAGAACGAATCTCGTGTCTTAATAAACAGTGAAGATGATATTGAAAACCTTAAAAAAAGTATCTGACTAGTTATGCTTGTTAGCTATGTTTATCCCGTCACGCTGTTTACAGGTATTTTTAATGCATGCATATTGTTATACATATATCCGCTAAAAATCTCTTATCTTGTTATTGTGATTGTTAGTACGCCATCAAAATACATTTATGCACACACACACATAGTATTCACAATTTTAGTTTGTAAATCTATATCTTACATTACTAAAAAACTTTCTACATTACACAATAAACAAATTATCACACTTACAATATATACCATATCCTGTTCAGAATGTTTTCGCTATAATAAGATTACAATCCCGTATAGATTAGGACCCGATGATTTGAGCATACACTCTGTCGTATTAGTAACCCTTGTAATAATGCAAATAACGACTAGCAATACTGTTAAAAACCTTTTGACAATAAATTCAATGAACTAATTGATATACAAAACGACATTGATACTTACTCTGTAGCCGAGTCCACTGTCTGTGATGCAGAAGACTGTTTGTCTTTGATACCACAGGACAACAGTAATAAATGTCTAAAAATTTTTCAACAAAACATTCGGAGTGTAAATTGTAATTTGCCAGGTTTATTACCTATTCTCGTAAGAACTGGGGTAGATTGGGATTGTATTATTTTAACTGAGTGTTGGTTGCCTTCTACGCGTTTTATACCTTCGATAGATGGTTATGATAGCTTTGCTTCCACTAATCATAATACACAAAATGAAGGCGTAATCGTATATTACAAAAAGGACTTATTTATTTCAGTTAGCGAACCGGTTATTCTCGACTCTAATTGTCTTGTGATAAATTTTAATGAAGACACGGTAGCTGTTGCTATTTATAGACCACCTAGCAATAGAAACATTAGCAATTTCCTACAATCACTCAATAATCTATTATTGAAATATTCAAATAAGAAAAATGTTATATTGCTAGGTGATATAAATATCGATATAACTGACCAAAGTAAGGACACCAATCTTTGTGCATACTTAGAAATGCTGGCATTCCACGGAATGATGCCTGCGCATGTGCTTCCGACGCATAATAAGACGTGTCTTGACCACGTATTACTGAAGACAAAATTGACTGCTCGTTGTCTTGTTTTGCAAACGACACTCACTGATCATAACAGTGTTGCTTTGTATATTTCTACCACGTCTAGTCATAAGCCCGCAAAAGTAATTAAATATATTAACTACGACAGTTTGGAGACCGAAATAAAAAACATTGACTTTAGCACATTATATACATTCGCAGATGTCAATGATGCCGCGGCTTATTTTCACAATCTACTTCACTCGGCTATAATGAAAAACTCCAAAGTAGTAAAAATATCCAAACGTAAGAATATCATAAAACCGTGGATAACTCCTGGTATGCTCAAATGTTTAAAAAATCGCGACAATTTATATAAGAAATGTAAAAAGGAACCTGATAATGAAACGTTAAGGACTACTTACAAACGCTACAGGAATTTTTGCACTTGTCTTCTAAAAAAGCTTAAACGGGAATACGAGAAACATCAATTTCAAAATGCAGGCACTGATAGCAAAAAGCTCTGGAAACTTGTTAAAGAGATTACGTATACTACTAAACTAAAAGAAATACCACTAGAACTCATTAGCTCAAATGATCCACAGAAGTCGGTAAATATTATAAATCACTATTTCGCAAATGTTGGAAAAAAATTAGCTGAAAATATAGGCAAAACTGCTCTCCCTAATGAACCAATCACCTTAAATTCGTGTTGTCATTCCTTCGTTCTTTTACCAACAGACGAAGATGAGGTTGGTTCACTTATAGCTGGTTTAAAAAGCAATTGCTCGGTTGGCTTAGATCTAATATCTGCAGAAATTTTAAAGAGAAATAAGGATGTCTTACGTTTGCCGATATCGCATATATGTAACCTATCGCTTTCAACTGGAGAATTCCCTAAGATCTACAAGAAGTCTAGAATTCATCCAATCTACAAAAACGGGGACAGAGACTGTGTCAATAATTATAGGCCGATTTCCATTCTACCTACACTCTCAAAAATTTTAGAACGTATAATTAATAAAAGACTTGTAAAATATCTGGAAAACAAACATCTTTTATCACAAGCACAATTTGGATTTAGGGCAAATAGGTCTACAGCAGATGCAGTATCCGAGCTTACAAATCATATAGTTAATAAGCTAGACAGTAAAAAGAAAACAATAGCCATATTTCTGGATCTAGCAAAGGCATTTGACACAGTCTCTGTTCCAATTCTATTGAGGAAGTTAGAATGTCTTGGGATCCGGGGTCTCCAGTTGAAACTTTTACAAGACTACCTAACTGATAGGACGCAATGTGTGCAAATAGGTAATGTTATAAGTGAGGAGATCCCTGTGACTTTTGGAGTCCCCCAAGGTAGTATCCTGGGCCCTACCCTCTTTATAGTATACATAAACGATCTGTGTCAGATGGATATCCCAAATGCTAAAGTCGTAACCTACGCAGATGACCCAGCCTTGCTCTTTTCTGGTAGTTCGTGGGATGAGACTTTTTCAAAGGCACAGACGGGGATGAATATTGTCACAAATTGGCTACGCAAAAACGTTTTAACACTGAATGTTGCAAAAACCCATTATATTAGTTTCTCTATTTTAACGAACGACAAACCGGACTCTTCTCACCATATTGTCTCGCACTCATGTACTAACTCTGACAGTGTGAACTGTTTATGCCCTAATATTAATAAAGTGGCTGTAACAAAGTACTTAGGAGTAATGATTGACAAAAATTTGAATTCTCATCAGCACATTGATCTACTAGCAGCAAAAATTCGCAAATTAATAGTCATATTTAAGGCTTTACGACATGTAGCTCAAAAAAAATTTATTAAATCAGTTTATTTTGCTTTACGCCAATCACAACTCAGTTACTGCATAACCTCTTGGGGAGGCACTTTTAAAACTCACTTTTTGAAACTGGAGAGATCTCAAAGAGCAGTTTTAAAAGTTACTTTGTTCCTTCCATTTGATCATTCAACCATAGACCTGTATCGGAGATGGGAGGTTCTAACAGTCCGACAACTGTTTATTCTGCATACAGTTATAAAACAACACTCTCTTTTAAAATATGAACCACATAAATTCAGAGGCAAACGCCGAAAGTATGCAGTTTGTAAAACTAACCCCTTTAATACAAAGTTTGCTCAACATTTTTTTTGTTACCAAAGTTTTAATTTGTACAATAAATTAAATCGGTATTTGTCTATTTATGCAGTAACTAAAGCTAAATGCAAATCATTGGTCATTAAGTGGTTGCGTGGCTTAGATTATAATCTTACAGAAGACCTTATAAAAAATACATATAAATAATCATAACATGCATACCCTCATAAACATTCACTCGCGCACACAGACGCAAACACAACTCACACACACGCACACATACACACACACACATACATACACACACACTTAACATAAATGCACAAAGGTATGGCGTAATTTTTACCCGACTGCAAAGGAAGTTATGTTTTATAAATCATGTTTAACTAGGATTATTTTTACTTTTTATTTTACAATCTCAAGTGTTGTGTTACATTTCTAATATAATTTATATTTAATAAGTATACTATAAGAAAAAGCTGCTGATTTCTTTCCTTGGGTGGAGACCTGGTGATTTGTGTTACAGGCATTTTTTTGCCTAATTCAAACACCAGCTCCTCACAAATTAAAGGATGTATAGCTTTTAATTATAATTGTAATTAGTTTTATGTTTTATTTTTGTTATTTTGTGAGGAGAAATAAAGAGATTAATAATAATAAAGAGATTAATAATACTCATTACCTACCTATAAAAATACCCTTCATGCGCGAGTCCGACTCGTACTTGGCCGGTTTTTTTCTTAACAACGTATTAAATAGAAATAAATAAATAAATTCAATTATGAATACAAAGGCCTGTATCGGTCTGTTACGCTTTCACGGTTAAATCACAGAGCCGCTTTCGAAAAAAATTGGCATGGAGATAGTTTAAAACCCTGGGAACTATATAGGGTTCTTTCTATCACAGATTTTTGAACAGTTCCTCGGTAGCGCGATATAACAGAATTCCACGCGGGCGAAAAGCTAGTTCTCAATATATATCTGAGGAACTTATATTGAGCGCGCTAATTTCTATAGTAAACGCTTGGTTTGCAGACTAAATGTAAAATTGGTTTTCTTAAGCAGACTTTATTGCGTTGAATTATAAACTTTCAAAGTGGTTAAGACCCATGATACAAATACAATTATTGCAGATTGAATTAATAACAGAATCACCAGCTGGCAATTCTTCGAAGGCTTGGCCTTGATAGGCAGTGGTATAGACGTCCAAACAAACGTGCATTAATTGGTAATCTACGTTTATTCGACACTTGTACGGTCAGAACCAGTAGACTAAAAATAAAATGATGCAGTGTTTATATATGACGGAGAGACAGCCTCGTATGTGTTTTTTCCAAAAGTGTGACGTTAACTCAGCTGACGTCACGAATCTTGTCTTGGTGATCACTCATGTTTGATTTTCAAATAAAAGCACTTGTTAATGTTACCAGAGACTCGTTTATTCAACTGACAGCGTAACGACTTTACAGAGAGGTCCGCACTGTCCAGCGGCTCGAACAAGAATGAATCTGAATTTGAATCTAGCGCTCACAGTGCGGCCTTATATAGAGGGATTGTCACACATGTACCCACATTTTCTAGTTAAATATTAAACTACTTAAATTACAATGCTTTAAGTTGGAACATGTTAAACGTTAATTTTACATCTTAAAAATCAATTAATAGTTTGTAAAACAATCAAATTATTAATCTTTAAACATTTCAATTATTTTAATAGACAAATGATTGTATTTGCGCCGATATATATAATTAAAACTACTAAAACCCTTCATGAAAATCGATGATTATAGATAGAAAGAATAACAGAAGAGATATAATTTATTTGTGTATATATTTATTTAGGTTAACCTACAATTGTTTACACTATACATTTGTATGAAACAGTCATATTATATTTATAAGTGTAACAATTAATTACAGACTAACACCACATGTTCTATTTAAGGTTAGAAATCAATATTATTAACATACATAATTCTAAACATAAAGGAGGCAGATCGAATGACAATTATAAGGCTATTATTATTAGGCTGGTTCTATATTTTCTAGTTCCTCATATGTTGCAGCTGCAGGTTTGTTACAAGATTGGCTTGACACACAACCCTAAAAAATTTATTACACTATTATTAGTTAAATGTATGGAAATAATCTTTAAATTATGAATTATTATTAATATTTGTCGACATTAACTAACTGCAGTGGATAAAAGTTAAGTAATTAAGTTATAAGTAATTATTAATATAATAAACTACACTTGTAAGCAAGTTTGCGTAGCTGAGTTTTTGGCCAAAATGATATAAAATATTTTTGCCATCAATTTGCTAAGCAAAAGTAAATAAATCAACTAAAATGTCGACTTTTATGCTTATTAATTTGACTCCTTTCATAACATTCACTTACCAGATCTTTGAATGTGCCCAGTACAGGTTGTATATTCTTTTCTTTAGTGGGTTTCAATATTATAGTACTTAAAACATTTATTTGTTTCGCTTTAACTGGAATCTAAAATAATAATAGATTGATGAGAACAACATTTTAGTAGGTACCATTAATTCGGGGATGTCCTTTTCACAATACTATATGGTCTGTCTTCTTCTCTATTGTATTTTAACTACTAACACTAGTAATAAGTTATATTATTGTTTACTAACACGCTGGATCATTGTTGTCTGAAAATAAAGAATTATTATTATTATTATTATTATTAATGGGTAAGATAGATTCAAAATGAAAATTCATCTTGTTATGCTCATATTCTATTTCGGAACGGTGATCTTCATGTCATTTGTAAAGATTGATAACTTACTTTAGGGAAAATGGATGCAATTGCATCATTTGATCTTGTTTCGAAATGCAATATTTCTTCGGGCTTGAAATGGCGGCTACAAATTTTGGAACCGTTTCTGACCTTAGAACACTGAGCCACCGGCCTCGAAGATCATCATTTTTAGGAAAGCTTAAAATAACAAAAAATAATAAATAATGAGAAGAAAGAAAAATAATAAATAAGAAGAATAAAAAGAAGAACATCCACTTTTACATTGAAAACATAGTCACCCTAAATGCAATTTGTAAACAAAGTCACAAAACTTACTTAAAAAAGGAAATTCCAGACCCGGGGTAGCCTTCACTCTTGCAATTAACCACAAAACACGTTCTTACCATGGTTACAGTATCTTGCACTTTAATATTACGAAAACTCACAAAATTAAATATAATGCAAATTTACAAACATACAGATGTCAAGTAAACGTCAGACGGCAACGTAGTAATTACCATGTATAGTATAATATATCACTACTAATTGTTACAAATTCCATTTTTTTTTGTTTTAAACATCTTGTGTTTGCATGGTAAAATAACTATAATTTTCATTAATATGCATACAGTAATAATGGTAATTCATTTTAAAGATAGAATTCCAAAGAAGTTTAAAACTAGGTGTTATTACTACAACAAATAGGTCGAAAAAATTACCATTGAAATAAATATTTTTAATCTGACACACAGAAGAAAGGGACACAGTCCACACACGCACTGTCTCGCTCGGAACGAATAGTTCCTTCAGTTTTATGCGTGCAAGTTTATACTCTATTGTTTAACAGCTAAGAAAGACTTTCTGTATTCTTTGAATCATTAGAAGATCAATAGAAGAGAAGAGTAGAAGATCCTTGCGTTACAGTCATCTCGACAATGGTATCCAAGCATTCAAGTGTTCAAAAATATGGTCACATTAGAAAAATAAGCTAGCATGTTATAGAAATAAACGGTTTCCAGAAGATGAAAACCTCTTTAGGCAATCTTGTGTAAAACATAGTGTATTACATACTCTTTGATCTTGTGTTGTTTGAAATGTTTGATGATTTGATCATTGCATGTCAATTAAAATGTCAAGCAAGAAATATTGAAGCAATAATAGTGTAATAGTGTTTCATGTTTAAATATGGCTGCATATTGCATTAGACACGATACAAAACATCGAATTATATATTTGAGGGAGGAAGGTGTCTCCGTAACAGATATTTCAAACGAACTGGGAATATCCGTAAAGTGATTGCAAAACCATGTTTCATTTGGTCGTCCACGTCAAACTAGTACAAGTCACGATAGAGATATAGTGCAGCGAGCTATTAGCAATCGCTTTATAAACTCCAGGAGTATGTCTGAAATCTGCAAGAACATGGATTACGCCATCGTATTCCTGCTAATGAAGCTTAAAGCGCAGCGTTTACAATTCGCACGATGATATTTCAATTTCAATTTTGATATTGTAATATTTGTAGATGAAAAAGGATTTGTTCGTCTGCCCAGGAACGATTATCTCTATACCGATCATCGAACACAAGGTATGATGAAAGAAATGTCCTCCCTAACAATCGCAGCGGTCGAATCACCTTAAGATATTGGGCTACACTCGATTTTAATCTATACTTATAATAAATCTGTAGAGAGGTCAATTCTGTACATGAAATATATTTCCAAAATAACTATCAGGGGGTGATTAAGGATCGATACTCATGCCAAAAATGCAATCAGTTAAATTTTTGTCTGTCTGTCTGTCTGTCTGTCTGTCTGTCTGTATAACCGTTATAGAAACAAAAACTACTCGACGGATTTTAACGAAACTTGGTACAATTATTTTTCATACTCCTGAGCGGGTTATAGTATACTTTTCATCACGCTACAATCAATAGGAGCAGAGCAGTGAAGGGAAATGTTGGGAAAACGGGAGAAGTTACTCCATTTTTTAAGCTTCCGTCGCGTGTGCAACCTTAATGGTTAAAGCTACACAAATCATTTCATGATGGAAATGTTCTCCTTTAAATTATATAAAAAATATCCCACGACAGCATATGTCTAACTTTTATGGTTGACTCACAATAACACGTGTAACTCCCGATAGCTTAGCAGTTCGAAGCTTTCTGATTATAATATTTGTCTACTCTTACGTTTATAACACTCTCAGTCACCCCTAATTGAAAAAGTTAACATTATTAACTATTCCATAAAAAAATTGGCCAAGTGCGAGTCAGACTCGCCCATGAAGGGTTCCGTAGTAACTATAATATAATATGCAAATTTATTTGACGAAAAAAAAACCTTACAAATTTCTTAAAACTAGCTTATTTACATTTTTTACAACTGCGCCAAATAAATTTGTTTTGAAAAAAAAAACCTTACAAATTTCTTAAAACTGGCTTTTTTACATTTTTTACAACTGCGCCGAATAAATTTGTTTTTCATAGTGTTTGTATGAATTACAAAGTTATATTTGCGGTTTTAGAAAATATGCTGTATCTCAAAAACTGCTGAACTGATTTCGTTCAAACTTATTTTGGTTGAAAGTTTATATTAAGATCTACAGACATATATTTTTTTTAGATTTTTCACTCCATTATTATAGAAGTTAGAGGTTGTGTCCGCCACACACACATTTTACCACTTTGGAAGCTTATATCTTTTAAACGATTGACTTTATGGAAAAGTGGTTTTAGAAACCCCGATGTCGTTTTTAAAGAACTGTCTATAGATATCACACATGTATCGATTTCATGAAAAAAAATATTTTCAGGTTTAGTTCCATGTATGGGGAGCCCCCCTTTATTTTAAATATTTTTTAATTTTTTTTCTCAAAATCGGAAAGCGGTTCACAGAATACATCTACCTATCAAGTTTCACATGTATAGTCCTAATAGTTTCGGAATAAAATTGCTGTGACAGACGGACGGACGGACAGACAGACAGACAGACAGACGGACAGACATATCAAAACTATAACGATTCTGTTTTTGCCATTCGGCTACGAAACCGTAAAAAGAATCATATAAATCGGTATAGAAACACCAAAGTTATACATGAAATACGCTTATAATAATAAGCCATCGCGCGTGAATACTGAATCATGCTATAAGGATTATTTTTGAGAATCGGTCGCCGCGCTCGACGCGTCTCGCGGTCGAAGCGTTCTCTAGGTACTTAAGCCTCATGTGAACGTGATCTAAACAATATTACCAATACATTAACTTACGCTGACGGAGTCGCGGGCACAGCTATATTGTATCGTTACGCTAAGGCCAATAGGAGCGGAGCGCCAATGAAGAATGCTTCAAAATCGGGGTTAAATTTAACGTTAGCCCAAAGTAACCATTCCACGCGGACGAAGTCGCGGGCAAAAGCTAGTTATAAAAATAAAGATAATCAGATCTAAAATTATTGTTTATTTTTCAACCGATGAAAGCTTTGAGTGTTCTGTATGTTTTAATGTTGTAATATTGGTTTTATGGAATTTTATGTCTATGGTTTACTGGCAAGTTTTTTAAGTCTATGGCATTTAAAACCAAAATGTTGTTAGGAATGTTTTTAAAATGTGACAAGATAGATGAAAAGAAAAGTCAAGTAGAAAATATTGAGAGTTGAAGATATAGTCGTAGTCGGAGTGGTTGTATATGGTCGATCATAAATGATTTAGTTTTTTAGAGCAGTTTACCAATTTTATCAAACACGTATAGAATGTAATTTAGAATTTTGTAAAGGGTTTTTGGGAATGAAATAAAACGCAGTGAAACTACAGAATGAAGTAATTTATTTGAATAAAGGATCCCACACTTACAACATCTTGGTAAGAGAACTATTCGATATCCTCAACAGGTTATGGCCCAGGACGCTTCCAAGATGGTATTTAACAGGTTATGGCCCAGGACGCTTCCAAGACGGTATTCTACAGGTTATGGGCTGCCCCCGGGCAAATTTAACCAGATGTTGTAAGAAGATCGTGGGAAAGAATAGTCCAAAAATTCTATAATTAGGTACAATAAAATACACAAAATACAAGTAAAATTAAATATGAAATAATTCGAATTTATTTCAATTTTTGACATGAACATAATATTGAATGACTCTTGCTCTATGATATATATACTCATTATCAATGAGGTTTGCATTCACTCGGCTGTTTAATGTTTATTATTTACAATATAAGTACTGTAAACGGCTATGCACGAAATTCTTTCCAAAACAAAAGACATGTCTATGACGTCATGCTTAAAATGAAAAGGACAGCAGTAGTTTCTATCCCTTTTATTTTGAGTAAAAATGTTATAAAATTAATTGATGCGAGAAATAACATTTAAAATATATAGCAGTAAAGTTTATTTTCCTCATGTGCTCCATATTTTTGAACACCTAGAATGCTTAGATACCATTGGCTGGATGACTGTAACTATATTTATGGCAGTTTGATTGAACCGATTTCTATGACGTTTTAAACGTCTCGACTTTTTGAGCGAATATATTGTTGACGACAATAAGGGAACTTTGTTTGTACCGATATTATTTATTTTTTGGTTGCGTCTATGTATTTCAATACCCTGAGTGTCACTATCTATTTGACGCTGACTGTACTAGCATTGCTCAAATCGGCAACGTCGCACACGATGCCGAGCGTTTCACGAATACTCACGATACCGTTACGAGCACAGAAGTGTAAAACAGATACGAGTACAGAAGATCCACTCACGGAACAAGTACACGAATTTGTTTTACCTAAAAAATAATTTATTATTAATTTTATCTATAAAATAATGTGCCGCTAATAAATAGTGTGCGGTTAAGTTTTGAGAAAGTTTCATTTATTTAAACCACAGTTTAGGCTAGGATTTAAATAATAATGACGGTATTACACGTTAGCAAGTGAATGTTTTCTCTAATAACAGAAAGGAGATGTTTCATTTTCGGCCATCAGATGTACATTTATCAAAAAAGAGGAAAAAATACTACAAATTGGGGAACAATATTCTCTGGTGAATTTGAGCCTGATTTGTTGTGTACAAAAAATAATAGTTTTTCAATTATTGCCATGTTTTATTCAACATGGCGTCTCGTTTGCTTGCATACTTCATTCATTCTGAAATCTTGTCTCATCAAATCAATGTTACGTAGAAGATAATTAAAAAATGTGTGGATTCTTGTAGTGTTCAAAATAAATTACTATTATTATCTTGTACAGATTTTAGAGTAAACATAATTAAGTGTGACGATTTCAACGTTATAAAAATCTTTAGTCTCCATTTTTGAAATGTGTTTCTGAACGAATTCAAAATAACCACTTGTTGCCTTGAAAGTTGAAACTCTATCGTCAGTCAGTCAGGCAAAGAGTAAAGTAATATACAGGGAAAAGAGAGCCCTCTTACGTGATAAAAATGCAAACCTATTTCAATACGCCATCTGTAAATTGACCCCAAACTAATCACACACACACATAGCTATTTATATGCATGTTAACATGTATAATATAACGTTTCGTCTTATCTCTGTAGCATGTTCTAGTAGAACATGCTACAGAAATAGGACGAAACAAAATAGTCCTAAGGGAATGTAGATAGTAAAAGGTAGAAAGAAAACAAAGAATTGTTACGAGCTGGGGTTCGGGATATAAATAATTAACACCAATTAGACCAAAATTAACACTTTAATTAAATAAACACAAAACAAAAATTAGCACTCTTATTCAATCGTCTATATCGCACAGAAAAAAGCGTCTATATCGCACCGTAAAATACAATTTCGGAATAAGGTCCCAATAGTAAGGGGGAAGAACACAAGACTTTACACAAGGCTCAACTCGACGCACTAATTATACTTGTGGTAATTACTACGAAATACAACAATACGGATCGGGAATTACAAAACGCACATACGCAGAACATATAACTATAATATAATATGCAACAAACCACCATTTGTGACTGTTTATTTTCAAATTTCATTATCAGTTCAAGAACTGTCACTTTATAAATC
Organism: Tholera decimalis; assembly: GCA_943138885.2. Taxonomy (NCBI): domain Eukaryota; kingdom Metazoa; phylum Arthropoda; class Insecta; order Lepidoptera; family Noctuidae; genus Tholera; species Tholera decimalis. Next base: position 20,943,614 of record OW964557.2, read on the forward strand.
CTAAGTAGAATCTGGCACCAGGTCTTTTTAAATAAGGTTGATATTTGTGCTTTATCAAATTGTATTTCATTTTTGTCTCTATTTGAATTCGTAAGAAGATTCTAATATTTTTGTCAAACTTATTTCCAATTAATATTACATCAATAATTTTATTTCAAATAAATATTTTTGATCATGATATATCGCCATCTGTTGACAATTTAACGTACCCGGTAGACAGTAAATAGTACGGGGCCAATTTATAGATGGCAACTCTTTCTTTACTTCGCTGTCAAAATGTACGGAGTGTCCTCCCCCTGCAGTCAGGTCATAGTGTTCTGTGGGTTAGTTCTGATGAACAAAAACAAAACAAGGTTAAGTAAACGTCATTTCTACAACCTGTCATGGCTGTCATAACTCTTAGGACAAACGTCAAACATTTTTAATTTTTATTTTGTACAAAACCATTTGATATTATGAAAAAAATGTTACTTTATTCTATTCAGGGGTAAGTTTCCCAGCTTTGCTGAAATGTACATGTTATGGCCGGAGCCCCATATAAAAATGAAACATCTCCTTTAGAAACTTAATTTATGCAGTTGCCTTCGTAATACCTAAGTACTTGCGTTTATTCATAGGAATCGTGTAACGTCACAGTAGTAACACGTTCGTTGAACGGGATACTCCCTGAGTATAAAAGCAGTTTTAGGAAAGAGTGGGCCTTCTGAACTTATTAATTTTGTGGCACAGTCGTTTAGTGTTATTTTTTATTTTAATGTTTTCGAAATCTTTATGGTATTTATGATACATTTAAATAATGTTAAAAACTTAACTAGATTTTGGACTGCTCAATATGCTGACCTCCGACTCATGTTTAACAGGCGGCCGGTTCTTCTAGTGCTTGAACCGGGCTCCTCCTCAAAATGCCCTAGCACGTTCTCTTCCTGCCGCGCAGAGATCACGGGTCGGGGGCCACCAGAACGACCCAGCACTACCGGTTCATTGTTACGAATACGCACCAGGGCACTCACAATAACCTACTCTCTACCTCTACTCTGTACCTCAGCATACATCCTCAGAGCACATAATTACACTCAGCATAAATAAGCACTGAACTGATAACGTGTCATTTTTCACACAAGAATGACGCAAGATGTTGCAATGCGAAAATAATGCGCGTCCAGTCAGCGCGTGAGATTTGTTCCGTATAAAATTAGGTGGACATTCGGGGATAGGGGGGCGGTTCTAAGCACATCAATTAGATCGCCGCACACCGTCATTCATAAATAAATTGCGACGTTGCCGTCCTTCAAGTACACGTGTACAGAGTGTTTCTTTTACGTATCAATTTAACATTTTTAATGAATATTTTAATATAAAAAAAAAACATTTTGTTTTCGAATGGTAATATTTTTTTTTAGCATGTAAGGATGCTATACTATTGCGGGTTAACGGGAACGCCCTCTGTTAGTTAACATACTGTATAACCCTGATACAGAGATTTTGAAGTCGCTCTAGCTTGTCCAGTTGGTCTTGGGTCAAGTCGAGATAGCTGGCATCAGCATAGTCCAGAATAGGGAGTAGCAGAGTTTGTGCAATTGCAACTTTAGTGGAGATGGGAAGAAATGTGATGCTGTTTCAGTGAGATACTGGCGATACCGCTTTTCCACTGTTTCAATGGCGCGGCCATGAGTTTTTACTCTTATAGCTCTTAGGCTTTCATAGTTTGGGATGTTTTTATATATTACAAATTCAATGTTGTTTGCGCAAATATCAGTTTTTTTGCAACGCTTAGTTTTAAAGGTCTCCGTGTTAGCGCGGTTCTCCTCGTGTCAATAACGCTTTCTTAACCATAACTTTGACAAAGGACAATGGGCATTATTGTATGAGTTGCGTCCCAACCCTTGTAACAGGTTGCGACTAGTATAAACATGTTCATTTAAACTTTTTGTATGATTAATAATCCATGATTTTATTATAATTCCGTACAGATCAAAAGTTATTGGCCTTCATGTGAAAAAAAAGGTATTTGTATTAAATAATACTTTAATCATACCTTATTACAATTTTTGTTACATATAAACATAATTATTACATTCATAATAATTGTACAGTAATGACAGGCAGTAATAGTTATTTTTTGACAGTTATTAATAAACACACAGTTGGAAATATACACTACCGTCCAAAAGTTTGGAAACACCATGGTAATTTAAATAAAAACAACAATAAAACTCATAAGTCATGATTTATTACACTGAAATCTTAATCAAACGTTAGATTAACATTAAGTAAGAAACACTCAGTACCAATAAACGCAACAATAATATAATTTTAATTAAATTTTGGCCTCATTAAAATGACCACCCTTATTTTTAATTATTTCTTCGCAAATTTTACTCATTCTTTTGATTAATTTACCGAAATATTCGGGGTCCTGTGACTTCCATTCACTTTGTAAATGTTGCCACAACTTTGCTGAGCTCGATGGACACTGATTTATCTATCTTTCTAATTCTATAGGCGAGAGATCTGGCGATTGTGATGGCCATTTCATAACTTGCAAAATTTTTCCTTTTTGTTTTTGCTTTAGGAACCCCTGACATAATTTTGATGAATGCTTTGGGTCGTTGTCTTGCTGAAAAATAAAATTTCGTCCAATCAGATTCATTCCAGAAGGAATTGCATTTTCTTGCAGTATTTTCAGATAGCCTTCTTTATTCAGTTTTCCGTCAATTTTAATCAAATGACCGGGCTTATTGTTACCAAAGCATCCCCAAACCAATACACTACCACCACCATGCTTAATGGACTGCACAGTACACGCTTCTAAAGCCCGTTCGTCTTTTGATCGGCGTACAAAAACACGTCTATTAGATCCAAAAATTTGAAACTTAGACTCATCCGTCCAAAGGACTTTTTCCAGTCTTCTTCCATCCAGTTTTTATGTGCTTTAGCCCACTCTACTCTATTTTTCTTATGGGTAATAGTTAGTCTTGGTTTTTTGGCTGCAACGCATCCTCTTAAGCCAGCAGACAGTAAACGTCTCTTTACAGTTGTGATTGAAACTGGCTTTTCTCGTGTTTTATTTAAAGTAGCAGCAATTTGTGGCGCAGTTAAACGTCTATCTCGTTTCGATAACACTTTACTAAACTGATCTTCCTGCTTTGTTGTAGATTTGGGACGTCCAGATCGCTTCCTGTCTCGATTTTCTCCTGTAGCTCGCTTTCCTCTAAGAGTATAATGTACACCTTTACATGAAACTCCAACCTTTTTTGCGATTTGGCGTATAGAATATCCTTCTTCGTTCAAAGTACAAATAACACTTCGCTCTTCAAGAGAAATCTGTTTCCTTTTTGCCATTTTATGCAGTTATCAACTGTTGTTACTATCACATGAACGTCACAAAATATACTGAACTCTAAACTAAATACTTAATGGATTTTATACTTATTTTAAAGAACTGATCTCTATTCAAAACAAAAACAATGTTTGCATCTACCAATTCTAAGAAATGAACAATTGGCAGTGTAGCAACTTTTGTGGTCATAAAACACGTGTGCCGGTCTTTTCTCAAAGTACGAAATAACTGATAAGAAATAAGCAGTTTTGTTACTTATTGTAAAAATAAATCAAATTTAATAAGAACGTGTATATTTAAAGATTTATTTGCGGTATTTTTTTTAGTCTTATGAAAATAGGGTGTTTCCAAACTTTTGGACGGTAGTGTATAAATAACAAAGAAAATAATACAATTATCAAAGAATAATTCCCTTATGCAAGAGTACAGCTTAAACATATGCAAATTGTTTACTGGTACTTTTAATAGTGATTATTATCTATAATAATATCGTCCAAAAAGGTCGCGGGTAACAACGTGCTTGGCTGGTGTCTAGCCCAGCCACCAAATGATACTCATTATGTGAGCACAAGTACCTACTGTTCTTTTTCCAGTTAAACATGAGCAATAATAATGAGCACTTACATCTCTGGCCGTTCCTGCACTATTTTTTTTGTCAAAATATACGAATAATAAATACTATCAGATACATGCCGTGATTTTATCCACCCCCTCAACAGAAAACCTTCTGAAATATTTACATTATATCGCACAAGGTTAAGAATAGCTCCTATGCATATTTCGATTGTGTACATGCCATTTCTTAAGTTTTTCACTCAAATAAGACCGGACGAGTTTTATTTGGTAACTGCCTAATGAAATTAATAAAAGGTCTTCTTTTGTTAGTACTGGAAACTGCAATAATTAATTGTCATCCGACGTTATAGTGCGAAAAGAAGCTCGCTGTCGATTTATATTATTTTCGATGACATAGTCACTTAGGCTGTTGGCCATATAAATCCTCCCATTTAAAACTTGTATTATATCGTTAGCTCGAGGATGGTCTTTTAACGGCTTTCTAAATGTATTTAAAAGAGCAGCAGCAATGCGTGTATATCAATGAACATATGCGTCATTGCTCTATTAAAATATTCCTGTCTCAATATTTTGAAATCCCGCTTCATCCACCCATTTATCATCTCTCTCACCTCTATCACGATTGTGACTAATCTGGATTTATTCGCCTCTTCCGTTCTCAGTTGGCTTTCATTTCTAAGTTTTGTTGGAGGCATGTGGGCTTGGTAGCCCCAAGTTTCTATAGTTGGGATTGAGTCTCTGAAACCTCGTATCTAATATGAATGTATCATAATTTTTCAGAGCGTAATGCTTTGGGTTTATTTCATTTTGAATATAGCTATTCATTATCGTCGCGTCTGAAGTCGTAGCAGCATGAGGGCCAGTCACATCTACTATGTAGTAGTGGCGAAGGCTCCATACAACTCGATTCTTACCGGCTTCCCTTTTGAAATATGGCAAATATTAGTTTATTATTTTATATATGAATATATAAATAGTAATCCATAATAAATTCCATCGCATATCAAAATGGCTGGTGGCTCTTCATTGACAGCACCAAATATAGCATTTGGAATTCCTAAGTTTCTTGCTACAATTTCATCACGGCTGATGTGGTCCCATCCGAGATGCCGAGGAACAAATTCATTTGTTATACATTCACGTGCTAACTCTAATTTTCTTTCAAAACTACGCCGGCTCATGCCTAAACGACTTGCTAGTCGTTCGTTTGGTTCACCCGTCCTTATTTTCATTAGATAAGCTCCAAGCACAGTTTTAGGACGGTGTGATCGGTGTGATACAGAGGGTATCTGCTCAAGAAGTCTTGAATTCTTCATGATTCAGGCCAGTATAAAAATGTAGTTCAAGTGTTGTCATCGATTCAACAATGTCAAAATTGAATCCAGATTGTTGGCAGGCATCTCTTAACATATCTAGCATGTCCTTTATGTGTCGAGCCGTAAAAGATGAATTGATGAATAATGGCATCTTCGGGTACCGGCAATCATCTCTTTCCAACGTATACCGCTGTCTCATAAAATATTCGCTGCTCCTGCGCTTACAATATGACAGCGTGTGGTGCAAGGTGGGAGAAGGGGTGTTGGGTTAGAGTAGGCGCACGGTCGACCGTGTGGTTTTTTTCCGCTTGATTTTATAAATAATTCAGCCTTTTTGTCATTAAAATACTAATTCATTAAGTTTTATTTAATATTCTATTAAATAAATGAAGCCACTGTAACTGTTTCGCTGCACGAGATACAGAGTTACGCCCATACAAAAAAACATAACACTGATTGAGATCTTTCAAATGATATAGGTAGGAAAATGTTACAACACTTGGGACGAAACCACTCATTGTCCTGTATGGTTTTGGGAATACACTATGACAATTATTTTTTTTCAAAATTTTGGCATAGTTTCTTTTTCATTTCGCCGTGGCCGCGTCATCTAATCGCAGGATACTCCTCTTTTTCTATATTTTTGTTTTTGTTGACCTATTGCTCAATCTTTACATCCTTTTCAGGGTACTTCAGCTGGTACAGTGAAATGTCGTTGGGACTGGCATCAAACACCCGACTATGTAATTGTAAGCGTATATGCCAAAAAGTACGATCCTGTACTCAGTTTTGTAAAATTGAATCCTATCCGCCTTAACACAAAGTTGGTATTCCGAGAGCAAGGAGATGCGGCATTTGAATTGGATCTTGAATTGAGAGGTGTAAGTATTCCACTCAGAATTTTTGCTTTATAGTTGTACTTAAAAATATAAACAATTTAATGATCTATGTTTTTATATTCCATAGGTAATAAGTGTAGAAAGCTGCACTGTATCAATGTTATCAACAAAAATTGAGATAAAACTAAAAAAAGGCGAGCCAGGTGCTTGGAGTAAACTAGACTTCCCTCGATCACAGCCAAAGAAAGAGGAACCTAAATCACAAGAGGATGTCAAACCATCAGATGACGACTATGAAGACCTCTCTACTGTAGAGGCTGTACATTCTATGGGAAAAGTCAATGTAACTGATGGATAAACTAATTTTAGATACAAATTTCTAGTTTATATTTTTTTAAGAAGCACAATGATGTTCTCAGTGACCTTAATTGTATTGTAATTCTCTGTTATAATTGCTAGACGTGCATTTATTTGGTACAAATAAATTGTTCTTTTAATATTACAAATCAATTTTTAATTTATGGGGACCATTTTGTTCTTGAAATAAAACTACATATTGAATGTTAACTCCTTGATCAAATCAAAACATGTTTATATACAAATAAAAATACATACATGCTATAGTTTCTTTCTTTTCAACATTTCCTCGAACCATTTAAAATCATGACTAGATCATGGCGCATTGGCAATTTTTATATAGCTTAATTCAGTTAATTATTTTATAATTACAATAAATAGAATAATAACATTTACAAAATTTATACAACGTGACTAGGTTGACTAGATAGGTAAGATTCACAAAGGTACATTTTATCCTAATATGCAACTTCCTTATATATTTTCAATGTTCTCAATATTTTACATCATCAGATTGTTTATAGAGATCTATTTAGAGATTCTATCGAATTATTGGTGTTTTTTCTACACTAATAATTTTGAATTTTTAATACACAGAACTATTTTTAAATTCGTCTTTGCAGACCTTTGTGAGGAAAATGGAATTGCAATGTGCAGGTCTTTTTATCTACAAAGTCCAATTTTTTTGATTAGAACTTGTTAAGTCTGTAAACTGCAGTCCAATATAATTTATATCAGTTGAATCATTTACATAACATAAAATAATTTATTGCATTAGGTATAACAATCGTGTTACAAAGTTGAATATATAATAAGGGAAGTAAAGAGGTAACAATCGGAGGCATGGGAAAAAATATTCCCGCTCCTACCAATCGGAGTTCCGATCGGAGGACAGGGAAAGACCCAAACAAATTGACTTCCATGCTGTTGCTTTACGTCAAATTTTAAGGTCATTATATTCCAGTTTTTTCACAGATCGGTGGCTGCATACATGTCACCAGCAGTGATCACTCATGTGATTCCTCCCATCATACTAAACAACTTGAAAAATATATCTACAAACAATTTTCTCTTTCAAACAATATAGCTATCTTTAATTTTGCCGATAGAAACGTTTCAAAAGCCATATGGGTCAGTTCAACTGCAAGAGTCACCCCTCCAGTTCAGTTATTACACGTTTATTTTACGGTGATGAGCAGTGTTCGCTGGTAGGTGGCGGAGGTGCATGGAAGGCCGGCGTGGGCGCAGGCTGCATGCGGTACATATCGTGCAGCAGTGTGGCTACAGACACATCCCCTACTGTGTCACGGAATAAGAGAAGTTCGATGGAGCGAGCGCGCACCGCCCGGAGAGATGGTAGCAGTAGGAGCAGACGGCCGAATCTGTTGAAAAATAAATTTATTTGAAAGGTAGAACATTACGTTTATAGGTATGAGACGGTAGAAAAGGTGGCTGTGTTAGTATAAGCAGTGAGTCTACCGTACCAGTTGTACAAAGTCATTCAGATATATCAATTTGTAGGGGAGACGGGTCAATAGAAACATGGGTCATTTGAAACAAGTTCAATAACTACGAGACGCGTAGGCTCAGCGGCGGGACCCAGAGGGAAAGGATCGGCGTTTGTGTCGAAAACTGTCCAGCATTGCACGCCACGGCTTCCAGCACGTCGAACATTTTTATGTGATTATATCACTTTTTTCGCCCATTTCTTTATATACACTATAACTTTTTCTCCCAGGATAGATTTTTTTGTACCCGTACAAAAAAGTAAGCTTAGTTAAGTAACTTTCAAATAAAATAAACGTCAAGCTCCGACGCCACTTGGACCACACCCGCCCAATCTCCTTTAATGAAAAGAGACATCAGTATAGCCGATAATGTTAAAAATGTTCCAATTGACCCCAGTTTCTCCTACAAATAAGCGTCAATAGCCTAATGGCTGAGCTGTCGACTTTGTGATCGAGAGGTCGCAGGTTCGAACCTCACCCAAAACACTTGCCGAGAATCCACTCCATAGGTACACAAGCATATTTAGCTTAGTTGGTAGGGGTTAACGAGAAGTAATGTAATTCCATCCACATTGCTAGATCTACGTATACTTATTTAAAAAAATACCAGGCTTGGAGCCGCTGATAAATTGTATCTACTTTGCGAATTCGTTTTAAATGTCATTTTCTTTTAATTTTAGGTTGAAACTAGATGAGGTCGGTTGCTGCTGGTTGCTGCAACATTTTATTTTTAATAGACAAGTTCAAATCAACTGTTAGGCGCTGTGTTAAGTGTACTGTGTAAGTGAGTAACCTACATTTTTAACCCGGTAATGGGTTGTAAGATGCATCTTGCTGTTAATATGTTTAAGTAGGTATATGTTTTCGGCTAAAACTGCATTTACCTCGTGGGTTGTCTAGTATATCTAGTCCGCACATAGTCAGCAAGTATGCACTGAGCTTGATCCTGTAGCATCTCCACTGGCTGGGTTTCACTTAGTCCAGGAGTATCTACGCAAAAATATGAAAAACATAAGTATCTATATCCATAGTTATCTTACTCTAATCATTCTTCTGGGTACCTTCTAAGCTTATTTTAGTTACTGTCCACAGACTGTTGGTAGGTACATACATAGGTTAAGTACTTAGTAAGCAATAGAGGAAAGGAGGGTATTTTGGAATACTGTTGTTAATTTGGGATAGCAGGGTTTCACAAAAACGAAAAGTGCCATCTCGTCTTACGGATCATAAAATGTTCACAAGTAACGTCATCTATCGATATGTTGACACGGATAGTCTGATATTTTTCTAAGAAGGCGACCAGAGATTAAAACGTGGAACAGCGCGTGAGAAAATTTTTGAGGTACGTGTTTAACCCATTCCCATCGCTAAATTGCCTTATGATTGTGCTGTTTAGCTTTATGTGTAGTGTAAAATAGATATTTAATTTTGCATATTAGCATTGATTTCAACAATTTGTATATTTATAAATCCATAAATTGAGGTTATGTCCAACTACGTCTTGTTGCTAATTTGGAATACCCGATGTGGTGTTAATTTGGAATATTCCAAAATACATTCAGTTCTACTTTTTAAGTGCTTTGTATTAACTTACTTACAAATATAATATTATTATGCAATGGAGTTTTTCGGTATCTTGCTTTGTTCTTTTGTAACTGAACTGATTGAGATGTTTTTAATTTAATTTATGTTTAGTAAATTATTTTAATTTATTTTTAGTAATTTAGAAAACTTATTTCTATGCCAGATAATGTCGACCAATATCAATATCGGTGCGTGTTTTATGTGTGAGCTTTGGGTGCAGGGTGAATGTGCCGGCGATGAAGCTGGATCATATGTTTGTGATTTTTGCAAATGACCCATATATTTCATTTAACTGATTAAAGGTACTTAAAGGCTGATTAAACTTTATTATAGAAATCATATTTTTTTATATATTGAATAATTATCCTTTCACCTTTAAATCACTTAGGTACCTACTATCACAGTCTCTCTAATCTTGACTTTGACTGAAGGTAATTTAGAATACCAAAATGGGATGCCAAATTACCTTCAGTCTGTTTAGGAACCGATTTTAGGGAGTTGCTCTCTGAGATCAATTTTGTTATCACAAATCATACACTTTCTTCTTAAACATTGACTTAATAATAGCGAAAATAACTAAGTAAAGCATGGTGAATATAATTTGGAATACTCCTATACCAAAATACCTGCACCACATCTCCAAATCTAAATTGTGCCATTTTGCAGTCAAGCTAAAATTTTAACCTGTAGGGATATTTAATTGTTTTTGATAGCTTGTACATTGATAGTAAGATAATATTGCTTCAATTTAATCAAGGTTTTATTTCTATATACCTAACGGAAAAAAAGTTGCAGGTCTGAAACAAAATGGTATTCCAAATTACCATCCTTTCCTCTACATACCTATATATTTTTATAAGCAAAAACTACATAATAACACGAAAACTAACCTGGTGAAAAGAGAACAATAGCTTTCATACACCCACACTCGCTGCCGTCGGGTGCTATTTGCCGAAAACGACACAGAATCTCCTGAAACCAAACAGTGAGCTTTGTGTAAGTATTGCGAAATAAGTAATTAAGAAGTCAGTTAAAAATAAGTATATTCCTAATTAGTATAATTATGTTGGCGCCAACTCCCTACGCTGCTTAATATAATATTTTGACATGGGAGGTACCTATGACCCGTCAGCCTTTAAAGCAAGAGTGAACATGCATCTTCTGTGTTCGCTCTTACCATCGTAGACCTCATCAATCGCTTAGCATTAGGCGTGATCTAGGTCAAAAGCTGGCTCATCCGAAATAAAAAGATAGGTAGTTCAAGTTAGGTAAGCCATCTGTTGGGAGATATGGTCTTTTAAAAACTAACCTGTAAAGTATTCAGCTCCAAATCAGCCAATGGGTCAGGCGGCAGTCTTGCCCGGGCTGCCGGCGCTGCCAACAGTGGTGCCAGGTCCCAGGGCGCGGACCACTGTGCCAGGTGCAACAGGAACAGGTCCTTCCAAGCCGCTCGCAGGAGTACCAGCTGATCGGACGCTGCTAGTGCTTGGAACGGGGCTAAGCACCGCACCCAGCGAACTGCCATGAAGAGGAGACGGGCGCTTGTCTCCTGGTGGCAAAAATGGATAAAATATTAGAAACGCAATTCGTATCAAAACTAACTTCTTCTTCTTAGCGTCATCAACAGCTTTTTTTTTTTTTTTTCGTGGTAAAATCATCAGATGAGTCCTCCCACCCCGGGCAGGGTCGGAGGGACTGTCAGACTTGTACTGACTAAAATCCACGGTATTCCTTCAATAGCCCTTTACGTTCCGGGGTCACGGTAATGAGATAAGTCCCACGACCCCGGCAGGCTTCGGCCCTCTACAGGGGGGGCCTCGTCATGTTGCCGACGCTCTTTGAGGCGCGCGTGGAACACGGCGCGCCGTCCACCCGGGCATGGTCCATGGTCGGACAGCGAGTTGCCCTTTACTCGCTGTCCGCATGCCCGCGCCTACGGTGGCCGGAGATCGTCGGCCGACGTCCGCCGCCGTGGGCGTCTACCACTGCGGCATCAACAGCTTAGCGTTTCCCAACTATGTTGTGGTCGGCTTCCAGTCTAACCGCATGCACCTGAGTATTAGTGTTTTACATGGAGCGAGCGTTTTCTACAACCCAATAAGTAGCTGGGTAACACAATGTCCTAAGTTAGACCAGTGTCAGATTTACTGGCTTCAGACTACCCGTAACGACTGATAAAGATGCCCAACTAACAGCCGGGACCAAGCAGAGGCTTAACGGCGAATTATTTCTATAAATTAGTATTTTACGTGTTTTAATTTATGATCGTATTGTCCTCTCCACTTTGTATATGTTGTGTATTGATTATGTAGGTTATTACTTATTTGTTGTATATAAGTGAATAGTACACCATGGACTACCCGCGTATTTATTTTCTCCTGCTGTGTCAAATCCATCCAAAGGTTGTCTGTAAAAGATCGCTTTTAGCGATAAGACCGCCCATTGTAACACCCATTGTATTTTCTTAAGTCCTTATTTAATTCTGTTATGGTGTACAATAAAGAGTATATCTATCTATCTAACGTGCTTTTCGAGGCACGGGGATATGACATCGCTAACTTCCTACTTCGGGCTACTATAGTTGCCCGAAGTAGGAAGTTAGCGATTAACTAGAAATTTCTGATAGAAAAATCCAAGAGCACTTTTTATCCGACGAGATCAACGACGCATTTCTTTTCTTAGAGTATCGTCGAGAGTAAATATTTTAATCAATGTTTGGCCCAAAAATTACTATTGACTAACCTTAAGTTTACCGAGGGTCGAGGGATTAACAGAATCCAAAATAAAATTTTCTCTAAAACATTTGAATAAAGAATCTGTGAAGTAGGTAATTTGGTTGTTAGTTATTATTAGGTAGTTAGGCATCTATTTATTTAAACTTAGCTGATAACTACCTACTTAACTTAAATGTTTTAGGAGATCCAGATTTTTATGTCTTAAAAACTACAGTTCATTAAAAACCCCTTTTTTGCATCAAAGCCTGCGCCGTGTCTTTAAGAAATTTGCTGCAAAATTGTGCAAAGTTATCGTTATAATTTTTTACCTATTATTTACTTATAGTTTAATCATTATTTTATAGCATACTACTTCCATAATAAGTATCGACCTTACGACCAATGGCTTTATCTTGATCATGCGCAATGTGACGAACATAACGCTAAACATAAGCCAAGTTACGATGACTGCAGCTGTGTCGTACCGAATGGAGGGCGATGGGCGGGGTAAGTCAACTGAAGGCGATAAGTCACCCTGCGAACGCCCAATCACGGGTCGCGCCCGCCCCTTTGAGTCAAAAAGCCACCTATCAAATGTCAATGTTTACACCCCTTGAAGGTAACTTGAAGTCGCTAAGTATGTACATAGTAAGGAATGAACACATAAGTATGAAGTTTGGCAAACCAGCTAAAAATGTTTCATTATACATGTTGTATTCATGTGTACTTAAAACCTTAAAAACCAAATTGTTTGTCTTGCCAGTCGGGCTGTGTCACTTCGATCTCAATAGGTATGTACTGCAGGATAAAACTATCCTGCCCGATTAGTATCATAGCTTTAGACTCAAGTTGAGATCTTTTGTTGAAATGATAGTGTCTCACTGTAGAACTAGATATGCTAAGGTTTATGAAATACACACATTATTAAACTGATCATACCTGCAATAGTTCCCATGTAGGCGCAAGGGGTGCTCCAAAAGCACTTGGTGGAGGTCGTAGTAGTGTTGGATCTCCTTGTAACTGTAGCTGTTTCGCGCTCCACATCAGTTCCTAAAGAAAAAACGATTGTTTAGCACTGTAGTGATTCGCTATATCTAAGCCTACAAGCACAATGTTTAGGATAGGGTTTGGAAGAATGAGGCAGCTAAATTAACTTAAAGATGGACGCGTGTTAATGATTCCAGCTTAGCTATATCAACTACCTACTTGACAATTAGATGTAATATATGACAAAGACTCAAACAATCTAGAAGACTTTTCCATTTTATTCTTTGCGCTATATGGAACAACTATTCAGTTCGGTCTGGCTAACTTTAGTGTGTTGTTCAGTTTACTAAATTACTCTACATAAAACACCTAGATGATGTGTTCTCACTCACTTGGCATTTATCAGACGACATGAGTATGTGCAGTAAGCCAGGTGGTGGTGGTGCTAAGAATGGTTCTGGCACGAGGGGCAACGGACTGGGAGCACCCGCGCCACCCCCGGCACCGCTGGATCCCGCTGAAGAGGCGGTGCTTAGGGGCGCTGGCTCGCTCATGCCGCTGATACTGAACTGTAGATATGCAAAAGTTGACTTTTTTTTCTTTCAGTTGCCTTCGTTCTAACTGCTCAAACGTTCGTTCTGCTAGGGGAAGTCTAGGAAAGCTTGTAGCCCATGGTTGTAGACCATGGTTGGCGGCCTTTTGCATGAGTGGTCAAAACTGTCACCAAGTAGGGAGCGATGGCGGGACATCATGAGGCGAGCTACATCGGTCACTCCAGGATATATTACCTACTTGTTGATCAAGACCACTCTGACAAGAGTGATACGACAGACAAGAGAGTGTATCCAAAGCCAGATAATTTTCCATCCATATTCATATAATTGTTTTAGGGATCAGTTCCTTACGTTTACTATGTAAGTATGTACTTATTTTCCAACATAGTAAGATACCTACTCTAAGTTATAAAGTATCTCTTGGACACCGCTGGCTCTTGCTTACAAAGACAAATTGTATAGTAATTAACGTGTGATTATTACCTGAAAGTTGAAGGGTTGCGGCAGCGGTGCGTACGGCGAGGGTGGTGAGAGCTTGAGGGCGTGAGGCTTGTGTGCGTGGCCGAGCGGCGGCGGGCCCAACGCACCCATTGCCCCCGCTTGCAGCTTCGGCTTGCGGGGACCTCGCTCATGCTGCACCGCTGCGGGAGATATAGCTATGTGAACTATGAGTCTAGAAGTCTCCTTTAGGGTATGTATAGTATAGGTAGTGTAAACATAAATATAGGAGTAAGTTCTGTCTAAATAGTGTATAAGTTACAATGGGTATGACGTACCTATCTATGTGGTAAAAGCCCTTCTAAATAAAAAAAAAATTGGCCAAGTGCGAGTCAGACTCGCCCATGAAGGGTTCCGTAGTAACTATAATAATATAATATAATATGTATATTTATTTGACGATAAAAAAACCTTAAAATTTTCTTAAAACTAGCTTATTTACATTTTTACAACTACGCTAAATAACTTTGTTTTTCATAGTGTTTGTATGAATTACAAAGTTATATTTGCGGTTTTATAAAATAACAAACTGCTGACCCGATTTCGTTCGAACTAATTTTGGTTGGAAGTTTACATTAAGATCTACAGACATATATTTTTTTTATATTTTTTTTAGATTTTTCACTCCATTATTATAGAAGTTAGAGGGGGACACACACATTTTACCACTTTGGAAGTTTATATCTTTTAAACGATTGACTTTATGAAAAAGTGGTTTTAGAAACTCTTATATAATTTTTAAAGACCTGTCTATAGATACCACACACGCATAGATTTCATGAAAAAAATATTTTCAGTTCTAGTTCCATGTATGGGGACCCCCCTTTATTTTGAATATTTTTTATTTTTTTTCTTAAAATCGGAAAGCGGTTTTAGTTTCGGAATAAAATGGCTGTGACATACGGACGGCCGGACAGACAGACAGACAGACAGACGGACAGACATATCGAAACTATAAGGGTTCCGTTTTTTGCCATTCGGCTACGGAACCCTAAAAATGATGGTTATGGTTGATTGGTAGAGAGTGCATTAAGTCCGCCTTTGTACCTTTTATGTTGCATAAAGGGATTATTATCCCTTTATGCAACATATACAACGTGTAACGGACTCCCCATATCTATCCAAAAGGACTGAAGACAACATCTGGTATGGAGTCTCTATGCAAAGTTTCAGCTCAAAATAAGTGACTCACAGAATTGAACCCAAATTATTGGTTTCATAATATGTTTCTTGAATACCAGTGATAACAAACGTTTCACAGCACTATGAGGGTCATTACTTTCCACGTCACTTGCTAATAAAACGATAATTCTCTTCGTTCTTCTTAATTTGAAAAAATCGGTCTCTGATATCAATGTATTGAAATTTCTAATAAGCTCCACACATGTACACATAGGATTAGAACGACTGGCTGAAGTGCTGCGTGTCGCGGGTTCGGTACCCGCTACGGAACAAATGATTGTATGGTATACAGTTGATGTAATGGAACGCACGATACTCTTAATGCGGGGTAACGTATAAATAGGTACAATATTTATGATAAAAGCATAATGGACATATGAAGGTAAGAGAACACATCATAACGGAGTCCAGAAGAAGATTAAGAATCTTGTTCAGTAGTTACATATATCTACGAACAACGTTTCTTCACAAAGCTTCACGGTTTAACTGACCTATCTAGACAACAACAACGTATCTGTAAATTAGAAATGCTTTGTGTTTAAATCTAACAGCCTAGACTAGTAGGTATCTAACCTCAAATTAGGTACCTAGATAACTAGGAAGTATATTCTTAATTTATGTGTAGATATTTTTGCCAATTGTTTTATTGTTTACAAAGATACTGTGTATCTTTACAAGCCCAAAATTCCGTACAAATCTTTGCTGTTCAACAAACAAAAAAAAAAACAAAACTCATCAACAAAAATTCCATACACAACGAGCGACGAACAAAAGTATTTGACTACATGTAACTTGGTAGTTGTTTTACAGACGGATTATAGAGCCATGAACCGCTTATTCGCTGGCGATCCGTTGATAAGCCGGGATCGTGCTCGCCTCGTCTGCCTCTGTAGGTACGTATAATGTGCAACCGTGGGCCGTGCTCACACAACACGCCTTTGACAGATCAGTGAGCTTAGTACCTATGAGTTGGAAATAGATTTGTACATTTGCGAAAACTATCAGTTTGCTTCTTTCACATGCACTAAACTTGTATATGAGTGTGAAAGAGACAAAGTGATAGTTTTCGAAAACCATAATGGTACATAGGTACCTATTATAAACTCACTAGTACTCATGCGGGGCTTCGCTCCCGTGGATTCTATCACGGTAAAAACATAACTCTCCTTTTTTGCAGTCGCGTAAAAAGTAGCCTATAACCTTCCTCAAGCTTCAAGCTACTTCCATACCAAATTTCATCCAAATCCACCCAGTACTTTCGAAGATTAGCGCGTTCAAGCAAACAAACAAACAAACTTTTCCGCTTTATAATATTATAAGTATAGATACGAAGCAACCAGATGCCATTTTTTTAATTACGGATGAGCCTACTCTTGACCTCGATCTCGCCTGATGATGAAGCCATAGATGAGGTCTACGTAGGAACGAGTCAACCCAGAAAATGCTTATTTTGTTTAGAATACTTTTGGGACTTATTACGAATCGTTGGTGCTAATTTATATCTTAGAAGTCAGGTGGTCGCTGATTTTAATTAAAGCTTCAACGTCGCAAGGTCGATTTATTCTTTGAGTGCATTCATTTATACGTTTAACCTTTTAAAGCTCTTTGGGAAATATTCGTTTTATCGATTAGGTTCTAAGGAGTTTATTTCTCCCGCAAGTTCACGTCTGCAGTTTGACGTCGCGACGATTGTGTAAGAGCAGACTGCACCAATGGTTGCGGGAATGTTTTAACGAGATACCTCGGCCCTGGAATTCACGTGCTACTGAAGGAACTCAACCTGTTTTTATTCAGCAGGAGTCTGATACTCTCTTCTGCTCCACCCAGAGCGGGAGGACTGATTTGTAAATCCCCCCCCCCCCAAAAAAAAAAGGAGTTCATTGGCACACCATTTTGCGAAGACTTAAAAATCTACGCTATAAGTACATTATTGATAAACATTCTAATGATCCTCTCCGGCAACGCAATAAATGCATGGGCGATAAACTTACTTAGTAAATGATTAACGTTTATCTCCTGAAAGAAGAATAGATCTACCTATACTTTTATTAAAGTATGATCAGTAACCCAAAAGTAGCCCACTATTTCTTTTGTCTCAAACTCAAAGCGAATTGTTTAAATAGCGCATCCAATGTGCACGGTGCCCGTAGGGATGACGTCACGCAATCAGCTTAACGGGGCTGAGTCCATGAGAATGCGGCCATTGTGCCCGCACATGTCGGCGCATACGCTGCGTTCCCGCGCCGCCACCGCTGCTTGCTACCAGGGGCAATGTAAGTCAGAAGACATATTCTGAATCACAAATAAAATTAAGGGTAAAGTTAACCCATAAGCACGAGACTAAGTCAATAAATTATTTTATTTTATATTGTTTTAAATTTTTGGGTATTTATTGATCTTTTTTTACCACCATCTCACCTGATGGTAAGCGATGAAGGTCGAAGATGCAGCACGCTTACCTTGACGTAACCTATTCACTCTTGATTAAAAGACCCCCATGATAACGTAGGGGTCGTGGGGGGCCGGAATCCGGCAAAGAATTCTTCTCCTTAGCTGTACACAAAATGAAAGTATCCCCAAAAAGTTTTGTTAAAAAATTAAGGGTAAGTTAAATATGTATTACTTTATTTTATATTGTTATACTTATATGAATGATTTATTTGAGTATTTTTTCTATTGTAGGCCTTAGCCTAGTTGCCTGAAATACACAAAATAAAAATAAGGTTGGTAGGGTAACTTACCGAGATGTGCGTGTACCTATTTCGCATGCTATGATCTGAGTTTCCTTTCAGGATAAGATCCGAATTGAACCGAGTGATAAACCGGCCATGACTTTCAAAGGATTTAACGGCATTAAACTTTACTCTGTACATTTTGCGCCTAAAAGTTTTCATTTTCTTCATCTTTTAATATGGTGTAGAAATGTATAAGTAGGTAAGCTGTTTTGAACACGATGAGCAGTCATCAGACTGCGATATGAAAGTGAAGCTCTTTAACACCCATGTTATATATTTACGTATATGTAGATTATGATGTTCTTAAACGTACCTAATGTTTATCGAAGAAGTAGGTATTAATACTCGCATGGTTTAATTGCGCTTACAAACAATCAAGTACATTCGAAAAATTCGATTACATTAGTTGACCTATCACATAAATATTTAGAATTATCAGAATTAAACCTTCTGCACCTAACTTTATAGGGATAACTGTCTATGCGGCTTAGCAGACGATACAAATGCTGACGGACGCACTATCGAATAGCTGACACTCTCTACTGTACGTAAGTGGGGACTTTCAATATTAAATGACGATTTTGGAATGGCTTATTAAGGATTTAGCGACTGTTATGCATTCTCTTAAATCTTCCCTTTTTTTTTAACGTGGTAAAATTATCAAATAAGTCCTCCCACCCTGGGCAGGGTGGGAGGGACTGTCAGACTTTTACTGACTAAAATCCACGGTGTTCCTTCAATAACCCTTTACGTACCGGGGTCACGGTAATGGGATGAGTCCCACGACCCCGGCAGGCTTCGGCCCTCTACGGGGGGGCCTCGTCATATTGCTGACGCTCTTTGAGGCGCGCGTGGAACACAACGCGCCGTCGACCCGGGCATGGTCCATGGTCGGACAGTGAGTTGCCCTTTACTCGCTGTCCGCATGCCCGCGCCTACGGTGGCCGGAGATCGTCGGCCGACGTCCGACGCCGTGGGCGTCTACCACTGCGGCTGGGCTGGAGGGAGGACGCCATCCTCTCCCTCACGCGGCCCGCCTCCTCCTTCGGAAGCATGACTGCTTCGCAGAAGGAGGCGACCGCTTCCCACTCCCTCTCGCCCCGCAGCATGGCCTCGACCAATGCCGGGCGCGAGAGGTCTCCGCCTATCGCCGCCGTGAGGACACGTCGGTGCTCTGCCCAAGCTGGGCACTCCTGCACCGTGTGCTCGACTGTGTCCTCAGGGCGACCCTCGCAGTGGTGACACCCAGGCGTCTCTTCCTTTCCCATCAGACACAGGTACCTCCCGAAACTTCCGTGTCCGGTGAGGACCTGCGTCATGCGGTAGGTCAGGACGCCGTGACGCCGATCTAGCCACTCCTCAAAGAGGGGTCTTACCGCCGCAATTGCGGCGTGCCCGTTAAATCTTCCCTAAGCTCAGTCATATTTTTGGAACAATATCAAGTGGCAAAGAGTGGCTTCCATAAAGCTAGAAAACCAACCGCGAAATATCCAGACATTTCATAAAAACTTTTTAACCAAATGCTTTGTAAATATTTTATTCAGATTTTTTTAGAAACTTTGAATTTCGAATTCGGTTCATCATTTAAGTTCTATTTTTCTAATTAATAGACCTGAATATTCATAACATGTTCCAATAACATTTGAAAAGTCAGCCCTTTGTGAATGATGAGTGCACGCGGAATGCACGACAGTATAATAGGAACAAAGTATTTGAGTAAAGGAATCCAGCATAAAGCCCCATTGAAAATGAAAATCCTTGACATAAAACCAAAAACAGCAATAAATATACTACCGACATTCATAGAACACAAGTCGCGTGTATTGCAGTGTCGGCGCAACTGATGCAATGGATAACCTTTTGTTTATGGGGCGCATGTAATCCCAAATACAACACGTGCTTTTTTTCACGACGTCATCGGCTTCCCTTACTATGCCAAAACAATTCGAAATAGACTTTACGACCTTTCAGTAAAGTGCATATTCACTAATCGGAAATATTTAGGGTTGGTTAAGCCAAGGGGCTCAGTTTCCAGTGTGACGCGGATAAGCGAGATTTTAATTAAATGAAGGCGAAATGTGTAACAAGTTTTTCATTATCTGTTGATTGGGTATAGTTTGTGGTTTAAAATTAGTTATTTTTTATTTTTATATATTTTACTAGCAGTCGTGCTTCAGTCTTCACACACCACATCATGGGCTTCACGATAAATAAATATAACCACCCTTATTTTGCAGACGAGCAGCGGTAAAAAGTAGCCTATATATAACCTTCCTCAATCTTCCATCAATTTCATTTTCAAAATCCACCCAGTACTAGCGCGTTTACGCAAACAATTTTTCCGCTTTATATATTATATATATTATTAATTTATTACAGACTACAGTTTTATTATATTATTATGTGTAGATTAGACATTAGATTTTGTACCTACTGTGTACAAACACAGTAGGTACCTACATCTACATAATATATGCATTTTAGTGTAGGCGTAGCGGACTCCGTAACAGGCGTAGACATTGCTACGCTGCTACGCGCCTGCTAGTTCAGTTAAAAGTACTAAGCAGATTTGCGTGGCCACTTACTACAAGGATATTATGTTTTGGATTTTGATAGTATTATCAGAAACACCATGGTGATGGTGTGGGTTAGTATTAACCCACACCATCACCATGGTGTTTCTGTTTATCTAATTGTCGAAGTATTAACAGCAGTAAATTAACAGCCAAAACTTTTTCAGCCAGATTATTTTAGTTCGAAGTAGAAATAAAAATATTAGTCGCGCGCGGCTTCGCTCTCATCTTTATCGCGATGCAAACATAACTCCCCTTTTTTGCAGTCGGGTAAAAAGGGAACGGAGAACTGAGTGTGTTGCTGAGCCAGTGATAACACACGTACGGAGACAGTACAGTAATTAAATTATTTGTATCCATAGGTATATTACAAGGTGTACATTAAAGTATAACTAATATATTCTATTGATGATATAATTTTGTTTTTCGCATGATATCGCATAATATTGTACACTGTGTTTATAAAATACTAGTAGTCGCGCGGGGCTTCGCTCCCGTGGACTTTATTACGATAAAAAGATAACTTTCTTCTATTGCAATAGCGTTAAAAGCAAAGCACAGCCTTTAACCTTCCTCAAGCTTCAAGCTATTCAAACCAAATTTCACCACCCAGTATTTTCGAAGATTAGCAGCGCGTTCAAACAAACTTTTTCGCTTTATAATATTAGTATAGATTTTTATAAATAGAAAGTGAAACTTATTACAAAATGGACAAATAACTTAAAAATACAGTATTGCACTCCCCAATAATGCAGCTTACTACCAAAGAATATTTTTTTTGAATCGGGTCAATTCGGGTCAGTAGTTCCGAAGATCCTCCTATACAAACAAACTTACAAACAAATTTTACCTCCTTATACTATTAAATATAGATGAAACTGAAACCTGTTTGCTCACCTATTAGAAGCTTTTAAGCTGTGTCCGAAGTTGGAATTAGAAACAAACAAAGATAGCTTTGTTTCTAATTCCAACTCGGAAGCGAACTAAGGTTATCGGCATCTAAGCCCAAAAATACCTGAATATTCAAGTCTCTCTGAATACATTTGAAGAGTCAGTCTATGAATATTGGGGAGTATATTTATTACAGTTAATGGTTTTCCGTCAAGGATTTTCACTTTGAATGGCTTCTGCTGGATTCTTATACTCAAATATTCAAAATTTCCCGACACATGGTAAGCAGCGCGGGGGGGGGGGGGGGGGGGGGAATCCGCTGGATGCGAGACACCAGATGACCAGGATCGGACGATGTGGCGATCCTTAAGGGAGGCAAGTCAGTTAAAGTGTGACAGATCGTCCCAGCGCGGAGGACATCCGTGAAGATTGACACCTCGAAAACAGAAGAAACGCCGAACACCGCCACAAGTGAGTGTCTTATAATCTAGACACGCGGGAGCGTGTCAAGCCAAGAACTGGCGCGCAGCTCACCGTGTGTAATATTACACGAACCATTTGGAGCCACTTTTGAGCACCTCATAACTCAAAAACTATTTCACCTAAACTTATCAAATTTGGCTCATATATTGAAACTGGCGAGATACATATGTGTTCCAAATTTTATAAACATATCTCAAACGGTTATTTAGATATTAATGTCCAAAAATCGTCATTTTTATGACTGACCTATAGATCAAAACTATAACCCAGTTCTAGATGACCTAGAAAGTCCAAATTTGGCATGAAGATAGGTAATTAGGTAAATACAAAGGAAAAAATCAGAAACTGGTAATTTTTTATCATTTTATTATAATTTTCACTTAACTTATAATTAGTGCCTGTAAATCTCTATATGTGGATTTTAAGATCTTTACGTGAATATATAACGAGTTAAATACCACCCTCATTTTTTTTTAATCCAAATATTTCCGTTTTTTCTTATAAATAAGAATATAGTAAATTTTCGTATTTATTACGCGTAACTAACCGTATTCTACAACCACTAGCGCCACCTTTTATCTTAGAGGGTCACTACACCATGGAGGCAAAACGCGTAAAAAGAATTCCGGATACTGAATGGGCAATTCATTCGAACATTTCAAAGGTACAAGAAATATAGAAATAACACAAAAAGGACAATTATACCCCGTAAACGTAGGAAAATACAGTAGTTTAACAAAAAACCATTTAGTATTAATTTAGTTATAAGTAAGTACCTACTACTAATTTATGTACAAAAAGTAATGATATCCCATGAAAAACATAAATGTGAAATGAGAGCTAAGTTCAATATTATCATAAATGCCTTAGTAACAACTACTCAACTACCTACTCATTCGCATACCATAACTACCTATTCATTCCATCATTAATGACGTCACCAATCACCTGTGCACAACACACATGTAGTACATAGATATATATTAAGTTACCTTTAGTATAGGTAAGTAAACAAAGCTTGCAGTCAGAAGTCGACGTGCACCGACTTGATCCTAATAAGTTTGCACCTAGTTGCAAACGCTTAGAATATTAATCCCATGAAAAACATAAATGTGAAATGAGAGCCAAGTTCAATATTATCATAAATGCCTTGGTTGTTGACTTCAACGACAAAAGAAGTGAAATCTAAATGGGTGCCAAGTTCAATGGTCTGTCCTGAAATTTATTTATAACAACATAAAATATCATTTATTCTTATAACTTAGGAGAATATATTGTAGCCTAAGGTCTGACTTGGCTAGTTTTCATATTCAAATTGCAAGTTCTAAACCTGTTACTTGTCGGTTCTTATTTTATTATTCCGAAAATTTGGCTTGCTGGTAGAAACTAACCAACCAACATAATAATTCGTATATAAGAACTAGCTAGGTCAATATATATTAAGAATTATATAGATATATATTAAGTTAATATATATCTATGTACTACATGTGTGTTGTGCACAGGTGATTGGTGACGTCATTAATGATGGAATGAATAGGTAGTTATGGTATGCGAATGAGTAGGTAGTTGAGTAGTTGTTACTAAGGCATTTATGATAATATTGAACTTGGCTCTCATTTCACATTTATGTTTTTCATGGGATATATGTGTAATGATTCTTATGATCAATCGATTTTAGGATCTAGACTGGATATAAAACCATTTTTTATTCGCAATACTTATATTAGACACGTTTTTTTTTAAAACGTACATTTATTTTTAACATTAAATCTAAACGTATATAAAAGCTCACAAGGAAGTTAAGTCTCTAGTATCGCTTAAATTCGTATAAAAAGTGCTCAGTGAATCACATTGGCAGCGTTTAAAAGGGAGATTTAACTTCAAACATGTATCAGCGACAAACCCCTCGCGAACCGAATTGAAAGCAAACAAAACATGTTTTTCAAAAAGGTAGTTGATACAAAAAGTATTTGTTATTTATTACCCGCAGGCATTGGCGGTTGGACGTCAATTACTTTCACTACATTTTAATTTAGTACTTTGTGCAATGGCTCATGGGTCGATCAATAGTATCCATAACTTATAAATCTGCTGAAAAGTTTTAAATACGGAATGTTTATAAATAAATAGTTCTTGAACAGTTTTAGATAGAACTATAGAACCATAGGCACTACGCACTACCTGCCCATGGTGTTAATTAATTAAAACATTCTGAGGATATTGTTTATCTAGGATGGCCTGAGACACAATGTTTGCATGGAGGTTGAAGAATATCTATAATAAGTAATAAAGAAACTAATTAAAAATATTAAACCAGTGATATCCACCAAAGTCCCCACATAGAAGTACGTACCACAACATAAGGACGGTTTGTTGTTGAAAGACTTACTTTTCACGTCACCTACATCATAGCAACTAAATAAAAAAAATTGGCCAAGTGTGAGTCCTACTCGCCCATGAAGGGTTCCTATTTTATAAAAACTATTTTATAAAAAATGTCTAGGCTTGGTTTCAATTTATTTAGTTACGGATGTTGTTTTAGACTTATAATTTAATATTCTAATTGGGGTGTCTGAGATATTGCGCTTAATCTGTTACACGTTGTCTAAATAATATATATAGGCATTATATGTCCTACACAAATATACAGACACATATATCTATTATTTTTTACTTTTATATATAAAGCTGGTTCACATCCGGTAGTCACTTCAATATTAGGTTCGGTTGAAAACCAGCGTCAGGCACTAGTTGTCTGGCATTTTGTTGAACCGACCCTTTTTGGCGCAGCCGCGAGGCACACGTATTTTGTCTATTTTCTTGTTTTCAAATATGTACTTAAGTTTTTGATTTTTTTTCTGTTGTTTCTTTCCTTTTGTATCCTGTCGTGTACTTTGTGGCATGTGCCGAATAAACTTTTTTCTTTACTTTTATTTTTCATCACAACGTCGTCTAATTGCAGAACTCTACAAGGGCATAAAACGGGCATATATAACAAATATGGGTCATTCGCTATCCAACTTTTGAAATAAACACACGTGAACAGCTAAAGCAAGAAAATTACCCCTGAAGATACCACTGCAGATGAAGTCGCTCAAGTCATTGCACTACTGCAATCAGGGAGTCGGCAGTGTGATATTGCTCGTCTACTGAACTTGAGTCGTTTTTCAGTTCGACGAATGTTCCAACGCTTTCAAGAGACTAGCTAGATATAGCTAATTTCCGAAGACGTGGATCTGTAAGACAACGCTGCACATCCGAGAGAGACGATCGCTTGATTGTTTCGACGTTTTTACGTAATCGGTGCTCCGATGCTGTTGAGCTGCAAAAATAGCTCCGATTAGCTAGCAGAACTTCTGTAAGCGTCTCCACGATTAGAAGAAGATTGCAGCTTACAGGGCAGCTAGAGGGCCAAAATTGCTGCACAGCATAGGAGAGACCGGTAGGAATTTGCCCGCGATGATGTGTGTTGGACAATAGATCAATGGAGGGCTGTACTCTTCTCGGATGAGACGAGAAGCAAAGAACGAAAAAACGATTCACACATGCCTGTATTGAAGAGACAGTGGAATATGGGGGTGGTTCGTGCATGTTCTGAGGTGGCATGTCAATCGACGGCAAAACGAACCTTGTGTGTGTTTCTCGGAATAGAAGTGTTCGCGGACAAGGGTTGCTGATTGCTCCTTGGTACATAACATAGATTTTAGAAGAGCACGTGATCCCTTATCCGGGTTTTGTTGGCAGTGGGTTCATGATAATGCACGATAACTCACACTGTATTAATTGTAAGAGATTACCTGCAAGAAGTTGGGATCCCTGTTATGCACTGACCAGTACAAAGTCCAGACCTGAACCCTATTGAGCACCTTTGGGATGAACTGAAAAGGCGAGTACGGGCACGTGATCCTGCCCTTGCCACTCTCCAGGACCTCCAAGATGCTCGTTGCAGAATGGGACAAAATTCCTTAAGTCGCTGTTGTAACATTAATCAGGCACATGAGAGGACGCATGGAAGCAGTCATCAGGGCTAGGGAGGGTAACACTAGGTTTAAGTGGTTTTTCAGGATTTTGTTGTAGTTTCTGCTGATAAAATAAAACGAAACGTTTTAATCATTTGCATTAATAACCTTATTAATTCCCCGGTGAAAAAAAAAATTCTATTGCTTTATTCCGAATTTTAAATAAATTGTCTTTTCATTAATACATTATAATTATGTCTATCATTGATTAATAGGGTTAAAATAACTTTGAAGAAAAATCTTACCGAGGTGCGATTTTTGTGACATCTAGAATATATAATTATATAAATATCGAAGCGACAATAGGCTAAGGTGTCGGACTTGTGATCGGGAGGTCGCAGATTCAAACCCCAGCCATTACAATATTGCCGTAAACCAAGTAAACCAACTCCAGATAGCTTAATTGGAGGGGTTAACAAGACCGCTAGTAATGTGAAGTCTACCTACATTGCAAGTTCGCTTCTTTTACTAATTAAAAATATGCTGAACTGCTCAATTTTTTTTAATAAACAGAACTACTAATTAGAGAGAATATAAATTATCTCTAATGTGTATACAGGTGTGGCGTAAATAGTGGTCCACCGTTAAGGATCCGATAAACCAGATAATTAACTATAACCTATCACAATTTTAACCAGTTTTACCCAAGGGTTCCGAAAATATTTCCTTTTTATCTTTTACTAGTACTCACGCGGGGCTTCGCTCCCGTGGATTCTATCACGGTAAAAACATAACTCTCCTTTTTTTGCAGTCACGTAAACCTTCCTCAAGCTTCAAGCTACTTCCATACCAAATTGCATCCAAATCCACTCAGTACTTTCGAAGATTAGCGCGTTCAAGCAAACAAACAAACAAACAAACTTTTCCGCTTTATAATATTAGTATAGATTTTGTGAAATTTCTATCTTTTATTACAAATATGGTTGTAGTTTCAACAAAAACCATTACTTTTTCATTTTGCTTTCTGTCAATTACTGCTGAATAAATGTACATTTTCTTTTGAAGAAAAGGTTGGTTTTTCTCTATACCATCCAAATTTAAGAGCGATTTTTGTAAAAAAAACGTACTACACTGTCAGTGCCCATTCATTTAATGATATGCCTACTAAATACCGATTTCAAAATACTATCACTGTAACAGATCCTATTATTTAACTAAAAGATATTCAATTTTAATTGAACAAAAGAAGATTTTCATTAAACTATTTTTTAAACTGTGGTGCGATAATACAATTATTACAATAAAAGGTAGAAATTTCGTAAATAAAAGATAAAAAGGAAATATTTTCGGAACCCTTGGGTAGAAATTGATAAAATTGTGATATGTTATAGTTAATTATCTGGTTTATCGAATCCTTAACGGTGGACCACTATTTACGCCACACCCTGTATAAACGGAAAACTGAGAGACAGTTTTCCGTTTCGTCTGTCTAATAATGACTTGCTGAATTATGCATGGAGACAAATGCCGATTGATGCCATATTAAAGATTTTTTCAATGTCCGTACACTGCAGACATAGTATAGTTATAGCTTAGTTGGGGTTAACAAGATTGCTAGTAGTGTGAAGTCTACACAAATTGCTAGTTGTCTTAAAAAAAAAACAGTTTCATTGTCTTTCTTTCACGTTACAATGATGATTTTACGACTGGATAAAAGTTAAGGCTGTAGGGTGATTTATAGGCCATTTTTTCACAGAAAATGTTTTTTCACACGAGTGAAGTCGTGGGGAACATATACTTCTTTTTACCTATGCACTTTATCCGTGCAGCTAAAGGTCTAAGTAAAAGCATTTGTTGTGAGGCTCCGAGGGCACCCATACCTACCAACATTGGCGGGTGGTGGGTGCGGGTTGGTTACCTATAATGTACTTACAGCACGACGCTGCTGCCCGTGTAAATGGAGTTCTGCGGTCGATATCATAGTGCTGTACTGCTTCTCGATGTGGTTTCATGAAATGGGTTACCGAGTTTCTGTTACACATTCATTTATGCGGAGTGGTTTTTTGGGGTTCTGAATTATGTTTTTTTAGGGTTCCGTACCCAAAAGGTAAAACGGGGACCCTATTACTAAGGCTCCGCTGTCTGTCTGTCTGTCACCAGGCTGCATCTCATGAACCGTGATAGCTAGACAGTTGATACTTATTCTCACAGATAAAACAGAATAAATTAAATATTTAAGGGAAAATCCCATATAACAAAAGGTTTTTTTTTAGTTTTTATGGATTATACGGAAACCTTCGTGTGCTAGTCCGACTCGCACTGGGTGGGTATTTTTTTGTTTGTATCAAAGCTTATGTATCAGCAACAGTGTAGGACAATTTTAGTCTGATTTAAAATCTAATAGCTAATGTGATCCTTGCATCATTGTGTGCAAGGGTTTTTTAATCGTTCTTATAGTCTATACAAAAAGAAACTACTTGTAAAGTTTTGTCGCACTTAAAAAAATCCTGAAAATTTTATAAAAAGCCGACGAAAAATTTCAAGGTAGGGGGACCCAGAATCATGTACTGAATCCATGGTAAGCGGTTGCACGTCGATGTCCCTGCCACTCTGTAGATACAAGTATTTTACATGAGAGCGATTATGCATCCGCTTCATTTTATTTAATAACCTCATAACTTGTTAATAATCTATAGAAGCTATTTTAGAGCTAATATCAGAGTAATTAAAAATATCAACCTTATATATTTATATATAAGGTGATTAGATATCTAAGTTTAAAACCTTATCAAGCGTGACAGCTCTGGTAAAAGTTTAACTTTGTTGCTAAGAAAACTTAGGTATGTATCGATAGGTGTGGGCACTACACTGGCCAGGCAGACACGTACCCCAGTAGCCTGAGGAGGTAGGGCGGTGTGGGGCGTGATTAATGACCAAATAATCCCGGCCGCCCGCCTGCCTCGTGAAAGCTTCACGAAGCCGAATTGGTGAGCGGTCAAAAGGTTTATTGACTGAACAGGCATAACCAAGACGCACCTACATAACTAACAAGTGTGTTAACTAAGTCATTGAGTGTGAGGAACCTGGGTAAATCGAGGTTTTGTTTAATTAACTGTTGGAAAGTAAGACTTTTTTTCTAAAATAAGTAGTATACATATTTCATTTTTCCGGTTTCATTCAAATGTAAATAAGTACCTGTGTTTGAAAACCATAATACCATTAACTATTAAAGATTTTGAACTCTTACTCACAAAACGGAAAACTTTCTGTTTAACTCTACCGCAGCAGAGATTTTTAACACGATTTTATTAGGTCGACCTGTATGTAACTAACTATGTAATGGAATCTAAGGTAACTAATTTAACCATCTTCCAAGGGTCGTAGCGTAATGAAAATTGGCAGCTGTATGTAGTTCAGATGACAATATAATAATATGGTACTGTCAAACTGATCTGATGATGGAGCCGGAAAATATGAACTGGAACTTCATCATGGAAAATCGTATCATAGCTGTTTTGGATTTCTTAGAAAAGTCTTGTAATGAACTTTGACCACGATTAGGTTTCAAGGTCTGATGATGAAGCCGAAAGATAGGCACCGGCATTCCATGATGGAATATCGTATCATAGTCGTGTTTTCACTTGTGAGAAAGGCCACGTAATGGACTTTGAACACGATCTTTTTTGTTTTTACCTGCATTTATAAAAGCGTGTCTTTCTAGTGTTTTTTAAACTATTAATTTATCTATACTTATAATAAATCTGTAAAGAGGTCAATTCTGTACATGAAATATATTTACTCTTCTATACTTATAATAAATCTGTAGAGAGGTCAATTCTGTACATGAAATATATTTACAAAATAACTATCAGGGGGTGATTAGGGATCGATACTGATACCAAAAATGCAATCAGTAAAATTTTTGCCTGTCTGTCTGTCTGTCTGTCTGTCTGTCTGTCTGTCTGTCTGTATAACCGTTATAGAAACAAAAACTACTCGACGGATTTTAACGAAACTTGGTACAATTAATATTTATACTCCTGAGCAGGTTATAGTATACTTTTCATCACGCTACAATCAATAGGAGCAGAGCAGTGAAGGGAAATGTTGGGAAAACGGGAGAAGTTACTCCATTTTTTAAGCTTCCGTCGCGTGTGCAACCTTAATGGTTAAAGCTACACAGAAATCATTTATGACGGAAATGTTCTCCTTAAAATTATATAAAAAATATCCCACGACAGCATATATCTATCTTTTATGGTTGACTCACAATAACACGTGTAACTCCCGATAGCTTAGCAGTTCGAAGCTTTCTGATTATTATTCTGCTCCGAAATTAAAAACCACCACAACTTTGCAATGGAACTCGGCTAAAAGTAACCCAGTTGCAACAAAATATAATCGAGGCTCAAATTTTATCAGGTTGCGGTGCAGGAGAAACCGTTTTTATTCCCAGAATTCCCATAATACCAAATAATTTTCCATTCCAATTTAAAAGAACGCGATTCCCAGTATCGGTGTGTTATGCAATGACAATTAATAAGGCTCAAGGGCAGACTTTTCGTGTTGCTGGAGTAGATCTCGGTGTCAGTTGTTTCTCGCATGGTCAGTGTACGTCGCTCTTTCCCGGGTTAGCAGTTCTAGAAATCTTTATGTTCACGTGCCGGACGGGTCAACTTTCAACATAGTTTACCTGGAAGCTTTGCGCTGAAGTATTGTCGTTCTATAGGTACTTAAGCCTCATGTGAACGTGATCTAAACAATATTACCAATACATTAACTTAATAACACACAAGGAGTTACACGCTGACGGAGTCGCGGACACAGCTATTAACAATAATATTGTGCGGTTCGGTATTGCGATATTTTTCAAGAGTATTATAGATTTACATATTATATTTCCCTACTAAATTACGAAAGTTAATCTGTGTTACATCAAAATCACTGAACCGTGAGGAAGGACATAGGCTACTTTTTTTTACGAAAAACGACGGAAACGTAGACGAAGTCGTGGGCAACAGCTATCTATGCTAATAATATAAGGCTGAAGAGTTTGTTTGTTTGTTTGAACGCGATAATCTCAGGAACTACTGGTTCGAATTGAAAAAATATTTTTAATTAAATAGTAAATTTATAGAGAAAGGCTATAGGCTACATATCATTACGCTAAGGCCAATAGGAGCGGAGCACCAATGAAGAATGCTTCAAAATCGGGGTTAAATTTAACGTTAGCCCAAAGTAACTATTCCACGCGGACGAAGTCGCGGGCAAAAGCTAGTTATGAATAAGTCTGATATTTACATGACAAGATTCTAAATTCAAATTCTCTATACAAAATTTGAATAATCAGCTAATTATTTAAGTTAAGCATACATTTAAAGAGTGTTTATGAATAAATCTGAATAGTAGAATAAGGAACCAGACAGCGGAACATTTAGGGATGCCTTGAGCTCCGCCGACTTTTATTCTTTAGTAAATCAGAAATCGTCTCGTTTCACTAATAAGTCTTCATTCCAGATATACTTAATAAAATGTTCACATCAAGTGTTCAATTTCAGGGCAAGGTTCTCAACGTGATTCATTCGAGGAGCATGACTGTGCACAAGCTGCCGTCTTGCCACCAAGGCAAGCCCACCGACATGATAATACCGACACGGATCAAGATGTTAAACAACCTGTTTTTTTGCATCGTAGGCTTTGCAAATAGATTTATTGAGAAAAATGGGGCAAGGGCAATGGTGTAAGAAGATTATTATTATGATATATTTTTTATTATTAAAATGTTAGTCGTGAAGAATATGAAACATTATTCACTTAACTATCTTTATTATTCACAAAGTGGGATTCCTACTTTAAAATAGAATACAGACCAACGTTAAGTATTTCAAAAGGGTACAGGGTATAGGCATAGGTAAGTAAATATAATTTACTTACGAGCGCCTACTATTACTTATTACTACTATTTTCCACAAACATTATTAGCGCTTTGTAGCTCCGCATCAAAATCATCGCGTGGAAAATATCCTGCGAGAGAACGACCCCGTGTCCCGACATTCATTCTGACGTTAATTCCAGCCGCATTTGTTCCATTACATTTCCGACACAAAGTAGATACGCGTTTGCCGAATTGACTAGGTGGATGCGACCAGGCGAACAGTGAACGAAGAGGATGGGGCGAGCGCGGCCAGCCGCCCGACAGGGACAGAGTATCAAAAGTGAGAAAGATGTATTCAGAAGTGAAATAGTCTGCTGGCTGAGCACATCATCATTAACGAGCCAGAGAGGGCGGAGGGCAGCGAAGAGGCAGAGGGGGCGCGCCAGGTGGGCGCACTCCCACGCTCCCGCACACCTGCGCGCGAAATTGCTCCTTACCGCGACCGCCTCAGAGAACTTATCTCTTTAAACCCAGCTAACTACAAGACCGACCTCAGGGAATATTTTCGAGTGCACCGACATAAATATGAGAAATATCCAGGTTTTTATTCACTTTCCACCCTGTGGGGTCCGCCCGGGTCCCGGACAAACATCTCATATAATAGATGTCCAACAATGTCGAGATGACAACGGGTTTTGGTCCCACCTACATACCTCGTTTTACTTTTATTTCTACTATGACACCTGTCAATAAGTATGATGTAGAATGAAAATGATAATGGACGATAGATTTTCACACAATGATCAGGTAGATAGATATACATAGGTTTAGCTATTGAGAAAAGCTTAAAGTACCTACATAGGTACTATCTTCATTGGAAGCTGGCACGTTGTAGTCCTTTTTAAGGGCCATATAAAAATAGAATAATAGGTTTTGAATTTTACATATTCGCTAGCGAGGTAGTTCGATGAAATTAATATAATAGTAATTTCTAAGTTTTTAGGAATTTTTATTATATATCACAGGTGTCACTTCAAGTTTCATTCACAACTTATCTCTCTCGTTGTGGCAAATACAGATAAAAGTGGTTAATTTAAAAGCAAACCTCATTGGAATTGTTTATTTGGCAGTTTAAGAACAGAATCCGATGTAGGCATTGATAGCAGACGAAGAGAGAAACAAAACAGTAGTATCTTTTCATAAAGTTGACGCAAAGTTACTGCTTCGCGGTTTCAGAACGTCGAGCCTGTTTCCGAACGGAATAAGTTGGGAGTGCAGCGCATTGCTTTATTTCACCACTATAAATAACTTTGTTTTGTACAGCATAAAGTATACAGATGAACTGAAACTTTTGCCATTTTACACAATTTTATAAAAACTCAGTTCAACAGAAAACGCGATCGTAAGTTGCTAAATAACGTTTATGTTTTGGTATAGTCTAATTTAATTTGCCATTGATACTTCTTATACCAGTGCGTTTGCCTTTTTTTATTATCGGGGGTAACATTAAAGTGCGCTCGCTCTTTGTCGATAAGACAGAGGAGTGTGAGATTTTTCTCACTAAAACAACTCCTGTGGTCTCCATGAGGAAATGGAGGAAATCCCCGAGTCTTATACACGCGTACCTACGTAACAATTTCAACCAAGTCTATAAGTAATAATAATATCTAACAATTTGGAATAAACCAAACTTAATTTAAATACAAAAACAATCATCAACAAACCTCGACTAATCCATTCGTGTGTAATGCAATTAACCCACCCACGGTACAACGCGAAAATTAATTAAGAATCACGTAAACGTGAACAAAAAATATCCCCTAAACCAGATGCAACAGATTATCCCATTAAACATTTTAGTTTTATTCGCTATGACAGTGCAATAATTTGTTCACGCACAACATTAAAATGAAATTAGACGGGTGAGATTCACCCCGAGGGCGAGGGTCGAATCACTTGATCTGTCAAAATATAGGCGATATTTTAGCTGGTCGGGAGGACAGCATACAAACACGGAAATGGTGAATAAATCACATAATCGGATCGAAACCTACTGAACCTTTATTCAGGCCAACCTTTGTCGGATAGCGAATCAATAGGTCCGGATTCCTGGAAGAACACGTTGATCCTCCCAAGCAATAACTAGGTAGGTAATCGAAAAATCTAAATTTTACAGGAGAAAAGATTTAGTGATTTTATCAAATATGAAAAGAAATGAAATGAAATATTTATTTTGTAAATTGGTTATTTTTACACTTTTACACGTCATGTTTTTACTAGTTAGCAACTTAGAACTTAAGGAGCTCAACAATTTGACAAAAAATACCAACGGACATTTGGGTAGGCCACACAAGTACTCAAACTGCTTGACATCATTAAATAAATTATAGTCAAAGTAAAAACAACGAAGAAAGAATAACCTACATTGTCCTCACATTAACAATAATTATGTTAAAAAAAAAAAACAAAAACAAAATAAATAGGTATATACAATACTTAACAAAACAAATATTTTAATCAATAAAAAATAAATCAACTATCAAAATTTAAAAAATAAAAAATGCTCACGTATATCACTGGAGCAGCTCATTCCCAAGCCTTCTTGTCCTCAATATAATCTTTAACAGTGTAAAACGCTTTCTGACATAGCTTACGTTTTATAAATAATTTGAATTTATTAATACTTAGTTCTTGAATATGGCTAGGAATTTTATTATAAAAACGTATACATTGGCATCTAAACGAACCACCTATTTTTTTTAACCTTGTTTTAGGAATGACATATGTGTCTTTGTTCCTTGTATTTACACTATGAATATCACTGTATTTTTTAAACAGATTATATGATTTAAACAGATATGTTTTAACTAGTGGGATTATTGAAGTCATTGATGTATTAAATGCAAGCAATTTTTTTGCGAAATGTTCACTGTGTCATTGATATGAAATTCCTTTTATTCAAAACGTAGTTATTAAATAAAAAAAACCTAAAATGAAAAAAAAACCTACATAAAATATCACGTGTGTCATGATAATAATCATTAGTAAATATCATTAGGAAAAATCTAAAAAAAATTGCTAAGGTGTATTCCGGTCTATAGATGCCAAAGACATAACAGCATAAAGCCCATAATAAATAGCACATTACCGAGTTCTTGGTTGGCGGGATCGACGTGTAAATTGTGGAATTCATATGTTACGGGATTGTATTTAATTCGGAAATTGTAAGTGTTTGTATTTCCCAGGAAAATTAACTTTATACTATTGATACACATACTGCCGCATAACACAGGTAATGCTTACAACAAGAGTGTGAGTTAAGAAGCCGAGGAAGCAGGCGTGAAGGTACTATTGTAACATATCTCATAAAAAATAAACGATAAAAATAAATGTCATAATTTTTTTGCCTATAGCCAACATTCCTTTGTAAACTTCAGGGAAACCGATCAGCCGGTGCTGATGTGTCTCTATTTTACATAGGAACTAGGGTGCGCTGCCATAGACAATGTATTAATGGAGCTTGACCGTGTCTAATAAGCATAATCACGTATTAATTTTGGATTTGACTATAGACCAAAAATTTTTTTTATTAAATTCTCTTTGGTTTTTATCAATAAATAAAAATAACATCATAAATAATATTTTTTATTGAGTTGCGTTCTCCTTGCATTAAACAATGATTTGAAATACGTGACCGAGCGCTACTTTAACCGGAAATAGTATTTAAATATTTTTTCCAGGGAAAGCTTTTGTATTTAATTGCGTTATTTTTTTAAAGTGATTTGTACATGGCCTTTGTAAACTAGGTACTTATGAAAGTAGATCTAAGCATCTAATTTTGTCAGGTACACAAACAAAGCTAACAAAACGATGCAAAAGTGTATACAAACTAACTTAGAATGTAATTAAAGGTAATAAATATCCGCAAACACAAGTGAAGTAGCTATTATAGTACAATTGGGTCCCTTTGTTCGCCACCCCTCGGGTGTGGCCAGTGCACGCTGCACGTGAACACGTGTTACTGATCCTCAACACTGTTCCACAGCGCCGATCTACTCCATTTGATACGCTTCCGATGCCCCCACACGCAACATACGGTTTTATACATCAATAAATATTCATTTGGAGTGGAATATTAACTACGCAATAAAGCTTGACTATTACCTGATCATTGATGATGAAGTGTGGGAGAACAAATCATTTTTTGTAATTAATAATGAGAAGAAGCAGTAATAAAAATATGTGCGGGCAGGTAAGGCCTAAACAAACACTTCAGTCGTAGCAAAGATTTCGTAAAATTAATTGAATCCGTCATTTGCTTAATGTTTTACAAACTGGCCCTTTGTTTTAACATTCGCAGAAAATACACGTAACAAGGTACGTTCCGATTCGTTACGAACCATTTAAATTCTCTT
Organism: Tholera decimalis; assembly: GCA_943138885.2. Lineage (NCBI taxonomy): Eukaryota > Metazoa > Arthropoda > Insecta > Lepidoptera > Noctuidae > Tholera > Tholera decimalis. Next base: position 20,980,003 of record OW964557.2, read on the forward strand.
TTTAACACAAAAGGACTTCAAAAAGGTAAGCTCGTTGTAGAATCAAAATCTAGCGCGCGAACCGTTAAATTAAAAATAAATATTGCGAAACGTCAGCATGTTACGGCTCGGGTTCTGGAATATATCCAGGGAAAAATCGAAAAACGTTAGGATGGCCGATGTCGGTTCACAGGGGTGGTTTGGGGTAAGGTGAATCTTTTTGTGAAGTGGAGAGAATTAATTTAACCCGCTGCGGGGTAACACGACATGGCGGTAATTGAAAAGTTTGCCCCTTGTAGCAGCCGACGCCGAAGGCGACGCGTCTTCGCGACACTCAGGTTTTATTATGGGCTTTTATGGTAATTCATATTTTAAAATTCATCATAAAAAAATTAATAGGTCAACAACAAAAAAAACAACATCTAACATAAGTCAATGTATGGATAGATCAGGAGAAACGTTTTAATTTCATTCAAAGCATTCTGTGCAAGATTTCCTAAATGACAATGATTTGTAATATTTGAATTAATTTCTGTTTGCATTAATATTTTTTATTATATTTGTTGTAATCAATTTTATTTGTTGTAATCAATTTTATTGTTGTAATCAATTTTATTTGTCGTAATCAATTTTATCTGTTATAATCAATTTTATCTGTTATAATAACATTTGCATGCCACACTAAGGCAGAATGTACATGGATTCTTTATGTATTTAACAACTTATTTTTATGTACCTACATTCCAAGCAAATAAAGACTTATTCTATTCTATTCTATTCTATTCTAAAGACTAATCATTGAAGTGAATACTGCTTAAATATTTAAGCTATGAAATGGGTACTACTTTAAAAAAAAACCACTAGGAGTCTACAACATTCTCGAAAGTCTTGAAAAACTGCAGAGACATAAGGTCATTAAAGTTAGTTATTTGAATTGATGACAACTGATTAACTTCGCAAGAGGCCACCCAAGTAAAAGCTTTTAGATATCAACCCTTTAACTTTTTTCAACGAATATTAAAAGTATCGGTAACTTTCAGGAGCGAACGCCTGGCTTGCTCGCCCCTCATCGATTTAAAATTAATTTTATAAAGTTAAATTGGGGATTATGTTTATTTGATCGCTTGAAAGAGACGCTGCTCTGATATTAAACTTTGTTTATGGAGAACCTAAGTAAATTATTTTTGTAAAAGGATTAAAATTTCCATAGTATTTTTGAGTATTTGGAAGGTTCTAATATGAAAGAAAAGAATCCGATTGCAAAAACAAATGTTTGAAAAAATATTAAAAAAAAAACTGTAAAAGCGTTTTTATTTAACCAAACAAAAAACAATGAAAATGGACGTGGATACAAAGTAATTATTCCATAATTTCACACCCATATCACATTGGATTTGCGTACACAAATGTCTAGTTAGGGACACAAAGGTAGCCGGGAGTGTTGACGCGTTGGCTAACATCGATTCGGTCTGTTTGCCGACGATATTGAAGTTAGCTGATTGGCTCCATGGCTGCTGGACTTGGCAAACTTAATGATTTCCTTCCACACGAACGTGACCTTTTTGTGTTAGCTCTTCTGAAAATTCTGATGTATTTTGTACGCATTTGCTTGAAGTATTTTACGAACATAATTTATGCTACACAACTTAAACTTAATTTATTACATTATTAGGTCGTAGGTAAATTCTAATTTCTATTTAAACCCATTAGTCAGTAGCATTTCTGATAATAGAATTGATAATTCTGACATGGCTATTACAAAAGCCTAACTCCATATCTTCCATTGTTTGCAGTGATGTAACATTTTGCACCAATACTTAAGAAAGACATTCAAGAAGTCCTGGGTGTTTCTTCGTGGTATGTCGCGGCATCTCACGTTCTCAGGATGTGATAGTTGTAAAAAACTATCGTTGGCAGTTCAAATAACTACCTCTTCGGTACATTGGTACATTTTTTTCTCGAGTCACTTTCGACATAGTAGGTTATGTAGGTACGGACACAATTAAACGCAATATTTATCGAGGTAAAAGGTCAGAAAAGACCTAACTTGTAACGATGGCGCATTGTCGGTTGTCTTGTAGTTCATATTAATCTTGAAACAAAGGAACAGTTCAACGAATTTTGTGAGCTGTGAATTGAAAGCCAGCAGGCAGGCGGCTCCTGACTGATTAATGGAATTAATTCATTATTCTGCGGTTGCGGCCGGAAAGCGAGCAGTCGAACTCACGACGAATGAATTGGTAATGCCGTGTCTGTGATTGCACACGGTTTTAAGCTGATATTTGCATTTGTGTAAAAAAGTATGTAAATTGTAAGCAATCGATTACTAAATGTCATGACAGGGTTATATTTTTTGGGTTTAATTTGTTAAGACGAGGAGATTGGTTGAATAAGTGGTGTGCCGGTCGAATTCTGCATGAGGAACTTAGTTACATCTTAGATCCCTTTTTACAATTGGCTTTAATATAATTATGTTCAGAGGGATAAACTACTTATTCATTTTAATATTTCCTCAATTTCACAAGATTTTTGAATGAGTTGCCTGTTCCAATATATCTATTTATTTATTATTTATGATATACTTTATTGTACACCTCACAATATAAACATTTTTCTCGCAATGGATATTTTGTGACTGTAAGATCAATGAAGTCTAATACTTCATTGATCTTACAGTTAAGTCGATAGTATTAAAAATGTAACATTTATGTATTATATTTTACCGATGTACAAGAGTTATACTCAGTTTCACAGCTAGTTGCAAAACTCAAAGCTGTTAATATGCAGTACCTACCCATAGCTCAGCATCAGGTATGTACCTACCTATTTAGATACGGCAGCGGATGGAATGGAACTCGCGTCGGCGGGTAAGTTTCGTGAGGGCGTATAATTACGCGAGCGAGTAAACATATAAAGGTAATCCGGGCCGCGGCGGCACAAAGTGATGCTCGTGAATAAATTAGCGACGAAGCACCTGCGGCACCACCGCAGTGCCGCTGCTACCTACCACAGGGTTACCTACATACTAGGTCAGATTATTGCTTTATAAACTGACTAGTTTTCTTTGGGCATAGTGTTTCCTGGTTTATATCGGTAATAAATATCACTTCCAATTTTGTAAGGTTCGATGGTTACGATTTGTAATTTACAAAACCATGCTCATAAAAATCAACTGGCCAGGTTTTTTATTGATCAAAAACTGGTTATGCTACTCTCATCAATACAAATAATTACTCAATAGACCAGAGAGATTGGGTTGTGAGTTGGAATACCTATCTTTGCTTTGCACTATATTAAACACAAACGGCCCGACTTATTCGCAATGCTTATCAATAAGTTACTGTATAAAGTATACTACGTGTAACGGAAACCCCATATCTATCCAAAAGGACTGAAGACAACATTTGGTATGGAGTCTCTATGCAAAGTTTCAGCTCAAAATAAGTGACTCACAGAATTGATCCCAAATTATCGGTTTCATAAATGTTTCTTGAATACCAGTAATAACAAACGTGTCACAGCACTATGAGGGTCATCACTTTCTACGTCACTTGCCAATAAAACGATAATTTGAAAAATTCGGCCTCTGGTATCAATGTATTGAAATTTCTAATATGCTCCACACATGTAAATATAGGATTAGAAAACCCTTGCCATATCGTTTGTTATCATCCAAAGAAGCCGTGCACTCGGTTTATACATTACCCTTTAAATTACACATTGTATAAGCCGTTCATTCCACTTTCTTACATAAAACACGAAGCATGCGGTGTTTATCTTTTTTTTAAACTTTATTTATTATTTATTTATTATATACTTTCTTGTACACCTCGCAATATTTCTATGGATACAAAAATTTAAACTAGTGTACAACGGGCGGTCTTATCGCACAGGACGAGACAACCTTTGGATGGACAAAAATTAAAGGAGACTGATTAAGGGCTGTCAGTGTATAAACAAAATAAATAATATTAACTGAAAAGAACAATATAAAATACATACATACAATACAAAAATCATATAAGTTACTAATAACTATTACATGTACCTATAAAAACATCATCAACATCTAAGAAGGGGAAAAGTTTAATTAGTTGTTTAATTAGGTGTGCAGTATTGTTTTTTCTAAGCTTACTAAATATAAACCATATTTAGCTATAATTAACCTCTGTTGGTAAATGATAAATTAATAAATAAATTATCATAGCCGTTCATAGTCGTGGAGTAAAATCTAGGTATTCTATAACTAAAATTATTATATTTTTTAAACCTGTTTTTATACAACATGTAGTTCTCCAAGTCTGTGTCTAAACTTTATATTTTCACCGTTTTGACAACCCTGGAGGAGATAAGATGTATCTATCTGTATACTGAATAGATACTAAAAGGCTTCGTCACATGGCGAGAGGAGCCCGACTTGTGGGCGACATGGGACTCTTTGAATATTCAATTATTCACAAGATTTTATTTAGAGAGAATTTAGATTTAAATCAAGTCATATATTATAGCGAGGTGAAATACAATCGCATGGAATTGGAAATTGAACTGTTATAGGTCTGCGGAGACAGGGTACACGAGAAGTATATATCCAATGCTCCTCCGAAACTGTGATATTATCTGTCTATGTCGAATTAAGCAAAGGTTTTTGCGATTTACCTCCGCGCTGTCACATTTTACAGGTTGTTTTCTATTTCTCTGTAGGGATTTTGTTTGATTCATCGCTTCAATGACGCTGTTTAGGGTTTCGTAGCCGAATGGCAAAAAACGGAACATTTATAGTTTCGTCATGTCTGTCTGTCCGTCCGTCCGTATGTCACAGCCATTTTGTTCTAAAAATGTTAGGGCTATACATGTGAAACTTAGTAGTTGGATGTATTCTGTAAACCGCTTTCTGATTTTAAGAAAAAAATTAAATAATATTTTAAATTAAGGGGGGCTCCCCCCCATACATGGAACTGAAATTGATTTTTTTTTCATGAAACCTATGCGTTTGTGGTATCTATAGACTGGTCTTTAAAAATAACACTGAGGTTTCTAAAACCACTTTTTCATAAATACAATAGCTTAAAAGATATACGCTTCCAAAGTGGTGAAATGTGTGTGTCCCCCTCTAACTTCTATAATAATTGAGTGAAAAATCTAAAAAAAATATATATACTGTAGTAAATATATTATTTGGCATAGTTTCTACGGAACCCTTCATGGGCGAGTCTGACTCGCACTTGGCCAATTTTTATAAGCACGCATTTAGATAATATTAGTTTGCCAACCTACAATAATTCGTTTAAGAAAATTCAAAATAAGACGGTAATAGTAATAAGTTTATTTGCCATTAACAAAAATACAGGAGATAAAAGATACAAACAGAGTACTTCTGAAAACATTATACAAGACCCCTATGTCCCCCATGCTAGGAAAACCCTGTATTATGGTGACATTTCATCCGTCCATTTGTACTTCTTAGATCGTTTACCTACTTTAGGTTTAACATTTTCTATGTTAATAAAGAATAGCTTGCACCTATATTCATACATACCTAGCAGGGATGTTGCGAATATTCTCATCTGCATCCGCAAATGCGGAACTTCCGTATGAATTTGGACATCTGCATCTGCATCCGCATCCGCAATAATCAATGTGCATTTTCATGCGGATGCGGATGTAAGACAAGTTGCAACCAGAAAGAAATTGGGCGGGGCCGGCGAATGGCACGTGCTGTTCGCCGGCCCCACAAGATCCGATGCGTTTATTGTGGTGCATCATTTGTTTCTTGTAAATAAATCATTACGTGTTTGTTTACGCTGTGGGATACTTATCGTATAGATATGTAGCCTATCTACCCTTCGCTTTTGAGAAGATGCCGATCATAAACAACGTCTGAGACACGCGCACTTAGAACCATACATACAATGCACAAAGGAATATTATTATAAATACCATAAATTAAATACAATGTAAACAGACATACGATACGCGTGCCTTGAGAGCGCGCTCAAACAATGACCACTGTTAAATTTTAACTATAAACACTACTATTACAGTGTTTACAAATGTGAAGTTTCCGATTCTCTTAATGCCAATTCCGAATGGGCTAAAAGAATGAGACTGACAGATTCCACGAAAAAGGATATGGGACAACTAGGACCAGGGACGTCAGGTTCCCTCAGAAAGCCATGCTTTAAAAACGATCTTGCCATGATGTTAGATTCCTCAAGTGAAGATGAGTCAAGAAATACCAGAAAATGGTAGCACTGAAGCTGTACTCAAAAAGGAATTACTTTCTTATCGCACTAAAAAAAGAGACAATGTGGATGAGAATCATCTTAAATGGTGGAGTACATCGAGAGGAATTTAACATATTATCACCGATAGCACGAAGATTTTTATCCACTCCACCAGGCAGTGTTCCTAGCGAACAATTATTTAGTAGCGCGGGTTTAATTTACGAACCTCTGCGTAACCGGCTTGAATCAGAGAAAGCGGCAACTTTTTATTAAGTATAATGCTCCTATTTTTAACTTCACATACTAATTCTAATTAATAAAAAAAATATGATTACTATATCGATATTTTAATTCTTCATTCATATACTTTTTATATGGGCTCAAACATCCGCATCCGCATCCGCATCCGCGGATGCGAGCTTTCAGAAATCCGCATCCGCATTCACATCCGCGGATGTGAAAAAATCGGCATTCGCAACATCCCTGATACCTAGATACACGTTTACAATAACAATAATCCACTCACAATTGCTATAAATAAAGAGGACAAAGGCTGACATCGCAACACCCAATACAATATTGGGTACATAGAGATGACGTAATGACAGATAGGATCCGAAACTACTGCGGAAATTGAACTGGCCGCCGGCAAACGCTATATTTCACTCAATATTTGAGCGAATGGACACTGGACAAAACAACCTGCTGCGAGCATGATGGACGGTATGTGTCGAATGATAGCACATGTATACTACAGCAAATAACACCAGCTATTGTCAGGATAACCATTGTTACTGGTACATGTGTGTTTTCAATTTGCTTATGGTGTAAGTTCAATGATTTGTGTGGTATTATTTGTATACAGTATTTTGCACAGCAGAAAAAAACAGTATTTACGGCCCGAATTTCAAACAAAGTTGGCAAAACAAGCATGAGAAGCAGACTTACCAACTGAGCCAATGTTAGCTGCTGTAAATTGGTAGTTACCTACTGAAAAGCAACCATGAACTTTAAGTTCATGGTTGCTTTATATTAAAAAACAACTTAATTTTTCGAATCGAAATCCTTCTGTATTTCGACGTTTAAACCGCACCTCACATTGCGAATAAGCGAATAAGCTGCTTTATGGCAAAAATAGTCACTGCACGAGTTGGTTACTTTTCGAAAGATAATCAAAGTTTGCTGTTCTTTTTTTCACAAAGATCGCGATTTAGAACTCTTTAGCACGTTGTTTTAAGACGGCACATACGGTTATAAGTAATTCTCCACTTACCATCTTTATTCATATTGGCCTGGAAGCACTTGGCGAGGCGGCAGGCGCGGCACTGATTTCTGTGCGTCTTGTCCACGGGACAGCGGCCCTTCATCTCACCACCAGCCTTGCAGGTGTACACCCGATTGCGATGGATCGACCGCTTGAAGAACCCGGAGCAACCTATGGGCACAAACGCCAAGATTAAGACCGAATCAAATAAAACCTAACGTCTTTTGGATGCTATTGAGGTTGCCTCGGCGCTGCAGTGAGGTTGGCATGTTTGCGGAAGCACATAGCACAAATAACTTTTAGGCCATAAGCCGTAAGAAAGCAGCCTCATTGCTGCAGCGCTTACGAAGCAGCGGCAACAGCCTCCCCAAGACAATCGCGACGTGCTTTGACTCAACTTGGTCTTATTGGTCATATTTACTGGATAGAGGTTTAAGATGAATGTCTGCCTTTATTTGTTTCTGTCTTTGTTTTGTACGTACTAACATAGCATAAGGTTGGTTTTCGTGGCTTAGTATTTTCTGTAGGAAAATGCTCTTATGTCTATCAAATGCTGTCAAACCTCTTGGATACAGTAGATAGCACTATGCTGTTTCATTCGGGTATATTGGACACTTCCTGTGCCTTTAAGTTTTGTAGCGTGTTCCTTTGTATGTAGATATTCACGACAGAAGGTTTTACTGTAGGTATCTAGCCATGTCCTATTTGACCGTGTTGAGCTTTAAGTCCTCATGTAAATATTTGTTGCTTACGTAGTAAATAATGTCAAACATGGCTCTCAGCATTTTACACTGGAATCATTCAAAGATCTTGACTATGCCGAGATGTACCCCAGAGCTGGATACCGTAAGTCCTAATAGGTTTAAGGATAGATTTGTATATGCTATCTTGCTTTTTCTCGACAGTCTTGATTCGCGTCCTATTAACTAGTGCATTGACCTGAGTTTTGTATATGTTATCGGTGTAATTTTCAAATAAAATTATTTCTTATGAAATAAGTAGCACTGTTGTGTTCTTTTGTCTGTATGTATTCTTTTCTCTTTTAAGTGTCATATGTGTCTTTTAAGTGTAATAAATGAAATACCATGACTTATAATAATAGTCCTCCTTACCAATTTCGACAACTATGGCCAATCTCAGCAGATATATTATAGTACACTAGTACTCACGCGGGGCTTCGCTCCCGTGGATTCTATCACGGTAAAAACATAACTCTCCTTTTTTCCAGTCGCGTAAAAAGTAGCCTATAACCTTCCTCAAGCTTCAAGCTACTTCCATACCAAATTGCATCCAAATCCACTCAGTACTTTCAAAGATTAGCGCGTTCAAGCAAACAAACAAACTTTTCCGCTTTATAATATTAGTATAGATAAGTATGTACACAGGTACAGCTGCACTCTCTGTTCCTGAACTCTCATAGTCTGATCGGCCGGCAATTCGACAAGACCGGAGGGAGATCAGAGGCAGGACCAATGACTTAACGTGCTTTTTGAGGCACAGCCAGCTTGTAATTTGGAAATTTCCAATAGAATAACCCAATAGCACTTGTTGCCCAACCAGGAATTGAACCTGAGACCAGAGACTCAGCAGTCGCGCTTGCAAATAATAAACCAAAGTGGCAGTTAATAATATTAGGTATATTTGTTATGATGCGCAGCTACTAACCAAACAGTAGTTATTTTTTATATCTCGCGCGTTTAATGTGTGTCATGTGTGTATGTGTGTGCACTTGTATTCGAAAATTAGCAGCCGTTTGCAAAGATACAATTCTAGTATCCTGTCTTTATTATCTACATACCTTTGTTCTGAATGTCACAAAGTCATGTATCAAGCTCGACCAGCTTGGTATTTTTCCAGTCAACATTAGAGGCTAATAATTTTGCTACGAGCTCTATAGTACTTCATCTTCGACAGGATCATTTATTGTTTCTTTCGCTCATAAGAATCCTACATGAATTGCAATAAATTGCTTTTAATCAATATTAATACTAGTTTAGCTAGTAAGTCGATTTATCACAAATAAAAAACCGGTCAAGTGCGTGTCGGGCCACGCGCAGTGTAGGGGTTCCATAGTTTTTATAACAGCCAAGTGCGTGTCGTATTCGCTGACTGATCGTTTCGTACCATGCTCTAACTAAAAGCCAAACATGACTACCTAACTAATTTGACTTCCTATACAAATCCTCACCTGATCCGACAATTTTGCACGGAAAGTTTAAATTTTTTGAAACTTGTCATAGCCGGTGTTTTGAATTTAAATACGGACACAGAGCTACACTACTCAATCGTCACAAGAAGCTAGCACGATACAACTGGCGCTTAGCGCCATCTATCGACATTTCTATAGAGTTGTTCGAAATTTACGAGTCAAATACAATTGGTCGACTATTACTCGTAAACTTGTAAATCCCACTTATGTGTGATAGTTTTCCTTTAAATTTCGTTATATATAGGTACTACTGCCGTGACATTTGAATTTCTAACTATAACCGTTTAGTTCATAGAGGGGGGACACTTGACTCTAACGAAAATTGATACTTTAAAGCTTGATAAGTCACGAACGGTTTACTTAATCAAAAATGGTCTTACCAAACCCCTAATATTTTTGAAAGACCTATCCAACGATATCCCACACTATGGGAAGAACGAAAAAAAAAAATTATCATCCCACTTTACATGTATGGGAGGTACCTTATATAATTGTTTTTTTTTTCAAAATTTTATTTTACCACTTTTTCGGCGTCATTAACGTGTATACTCATGCCAAAGTACAACTTTCTAGTACCAATAGTTTTTGAGCTAAACCGCAGACAGACGGACAGACAGACGGACATGGCGAAACTATAAGGGTTCCTTGTTGACTACGGAACCCTAAAAATCATGAAAGCACGTAATATAAATACAGAAACCACGTAATAAAATAATTATTTTGAAATTAAAATCAGGTTTCTATATTATTTTTTCACAAGACGCAAACTCAAATATAGGTTGCTGACTGACAAGTTTTTTACTTTCTTTCGTGTAATCAGTACAATAGTATCCCTTTATCATGTATAGAACACTGTCAAAATGTTAGAATTGGAAATGTGTAATGAACTTTAGAAATAAAGTTCAAGTAATTCCAAATAACACAAGAAACTATCCCATTCATTTACTCACGCTACAAATCTTCATTTGGGTGAGAAAAATTAATATGTATACGTGTTTTTTAACTGAATCGTTCTAGTAGATATATGTACACACATGAGTAATAAAGGTTTTATAGGATATATCGTTTCCTCTCAAAATTTGTCACCAATTGAAATAGCGAGATAAAAAAGAACCATTATCAAGGATTATATAACTAGTTACAATTTTATATATCACAAATAAGTACGAAGATTTTCGCTGGCAATACGCCAACTTTAAGTATAAACAATCTAGTGATCATTATGCGTTTTCATCATCAATATTTTACAGAACTACGACTTAAAACTATTCCACATCAATTGGTTATGCGTTTTGCTGTGTTCTACGGTTTTCGCCAGATCATCGGCTTACTTTGTGAGAATCTTTCCAAAATTATATCATCCTATACAATGTCGATACTTCGTCAGAACCTTTTGGCTCCATTAATAATTAGCCTACCCTGTGAACCACAACTGTGCACACTGAGCGTGTGTGTATGATGTGCTGTGGGCGTGTGTGTGTTGTAAAATATGGCTCTTCAGGCTTTTTAAGTTGCCTTGCTTCACCTGCGAATCTTTTGATTTCTAATTAAATCACGCGAGGCAGCTGGGTGCATAGCCCCTTTCTCCTTTCTCTTCCTTCCTAGGGTCCTTTGCTCTTGGTTTAGGATGACATAGAGATATATTCACAAAAAAGATGTAACTGATAACTAGGATCTTTATTAACATTTTCTAGACTTTAAATTAAAATCTGCTTTTCATCATTTCTACTACGTTTGGTTAAAATCTATAATAATATTGTAAAGCGGAAAAGTTTGTTTGTGACACGCTGATCTTCAAAACTACTTGGTAGATCTGGATGAAATTTAAGTACAGAAGTAGCTTGAAGCTTGAGAAAGGACCGACCGCAAAAAAAGAAGGGTTAAGTTTTTATCGTGATAAAGTCCACGGGAGGTAAGCTCCACGCGACTGCTAGTGTTTTTATAAAAGCTTTTTGTAAGTGAGTGACAACACGTACAGTCGGCCAAGAAAGTGGTGTACCACCCTAAGGTTGAATATCGCTTGCAGATTCATAGGTGATAAAGATTAGTTTCGCTTGCAGATCGATCTGACAACTTCTATTGCTGTCTTTATCTGATTATTGATAACGACAATTACTGTTTGTAACGTGACAGCTGTTCTTAGTTTGAACTTGATGGAACCAATGACGTCGTAAAATCAACGGCGGGGGGCTGTAGATTTTGATGACAAAATTGTATCTACAAATTCAGAATTGTAATCAACAAGTTACATAAAATTGTAAAGGCACAAGGCGAGTCCACAAACCTACAATTTCTGTAAACTTGTAATTACAATATCAATAAAAAACAAGCTAAAAATAGATTTATCCTTTTATTAAATTTCTACAATCAATTTTAAAATACTTATAACAAACAAAAACATAGCATATATAGTAATATTTAGAAGATATTGAAAATTTTTAAAAATTAGAAACGGGTGTAACCGCCGTTGGCCTCTATAACCTCTAAAAGACGAGACCTCATTGAACCAACAAGCCGTGAGCAAATATCGGTTGCCCGCATTTCCTCCCAGATATAATTACAGTGACTAATAAGAGCTTGTTTGGTTCTTTCATTTTGATGCGACCATCGTTGGACCATAAGGCCCCAAAGATTTTCTATCGGGTTGAGGTCCGGCGATCTTGAGGGCCACTGAATTACCCTTACGTCAGTGTGTGAACGAAACCAGGCTCTTACGATCCTCGCATTATGAATTGAACAATTATCTTGAACAAAATCAAATTGTGGCACTTCGTTCTCCGGGTAAACATTACGGACTGTCGGTAGCATTGCATTCTGAAGCACGTCGATATAATTTACAGCCGTCGCTCGAGGAGGTAGAGAACACAATTCTCCTACACCATCCGTACTCATCCAGCCCCAAATATTTACGGAAATTCGACCTGATTCTCTATTTAGGATTACATGATCATCTTTATACCGTGTTGAATTATATCGCCAAAGGTGAAGACGTCCATGCTGACTGGATTTAAACGTTTTTTCATCACAAAACACTGTATTAGACCAATCAAACTCTAAGTGCTCTCTGGCGAAGTTCAGACGAGCAAGTCTGTGAGCATCCGTCAAATATATTTTCTTGGCGTAATGCCTGTGGTGCAACCCCATGTAATGTAGATGATTCCTTATTGTTTGGGCACTCACATCGAACATCTCCGCAAAATGTTTTGTGGGCTTAAAACCATTGATTTCATATTCCCGTCTCATGAATTCTCTATCGTTATTGGAGAGTGCAGGCCGGCGACCACTTCTTCTGTGATCCAACAAACTTCCCTCCTCTCCTTCACGACGAATCCAAAAGCGGACAGAACGCCTCGATATATTCAAATTCCGGGATATCGCACTGATACTGCTTCCCTCATTAAATTGGGCAATTATTTGTGCTCTTTCGGCAATGGTCAAGTTGGCAGGCATTGAGATGATTTTATATGCAGTTGATTGAAAAATAACACGGAAAATATATCGATTTTTTGCATATATTTGACAAAATGTCAATTGTCAGTTTTCTTTTTCAAATGGAATTCGGTTGTCTAAATAGTTTTTATTACTTTTGTTTGGAAACATTTCAATTGCTTTGTAGAAACTAATGTCCTTTTCATTTATACTGAAGGTTAAAATGTCATGTACTTATATGTGACATATGACGTATGAATACTAAATACATAGGTTTACGTCATGATAATGTTGTCTCTTTCAGTAATATCTTTTTATAACGAACCTTGTTGTAATTTTCGATGACCGGGAAACTAAATCAAAACTGGTACACCACTTTCTTGGCCGACCGTACTAATCTTATATATACTTTTGTACATACCTATAAAATTAACATTTGATCTAATAGGTATTCAGATAAATCTACAGTTATCATCCCACCCATACGCACAAAACGTTTTGGGAATATTTTCAGTGTGCATAATTCTAAGGAGAGGAATTCCCTGTCAGTGTCTGTGATAGCTATAACCTGGGGGGTCTTTAAATCAAGTGTGATACTTGTGGTTACTTGAGGATCTGCAGCAGTAATCTGCGTTACGTATAGTATCACAAATTCGTTCGCAATTGAAAGAAATGTGTTGAGAAATTATTGTTCTTACCGTCGCAGCTGTAGATGCCATAATGTTTCCCAGAGCTCCTGTCCCCGCAAACATTGCAGGGGATGTCGAGAAGACGATCGCCTGAAACCAATACAGTTTATCAATACACATTGAGTCCTTCTCAAATAATATTTTCTTCTAAATAAGACTTGTAAGACTCACAAAAACTTAACCGATATATACAGAAACCTATTTGTATACTCGTAGTCATACGAGTAAGCGTATATACTAGTACTACCTTACTATCATGAATAAATAGATAATTTTGTAAATTTTGCACTTTTCTGAGCACGCCAATTCTATATATTAAAATGAGAAACAAAAACTTTGTGCGTTCGGTGGGGTATGAAATTTGATACGGTTAAAGTGAAAGAGTGCAGATAGATTTAAATATATTTTTATATAATAATGTATTGGAAATAATTTAAATTACTGGCCACTATTACATAGTAAGGTTTAAACAGCTTTCAATTAGGGTATATAATAAACTAGCCAACTATACCGTAGATAGTCACTATGGATTTCCAAAATGTTTGCAATTATAGTTTAAAACGTACGTGATAATTTTTGTTAGTATAAACAAGTTTTTTTTTATATTTGTACAGGTACCCACATCGTATACTGTCTGTATGCATTTTTTAGAATGAAAGAGTGATATTGTATAATATTTGAAATTAAAGTTTGTTATTGGACAACGTTTGTAGCACAACTGCCTAAGCTGTAGTCATTGTCTATGGATTTGTAAAATATCTAATAATTGTTTTTAGTATTTCATGTTTTCGGTTATAATAGCGAATGAAATATACAGGTTTTTGTTCAGCTCAAATAAGCCCTGTCTACGTCGTAGTCAATGGCTACGCCGTAGACAGTGAATAATACTTGATTTATTTATTTACAGGTATAAAAAGCTTGGTAACGTTTGATTGATGACCTTGTCAATCAGTACATTATATTGTCACGAATAAAGCTTTTTTCAACCACCTCGCAAGCGAAGTCATGCCAATAACTTTGTTTCATATAAAAATATGAAACACAAGGTACCTCATTATTGTATGATATGTGTTTTGAATTTGAAACGTTTTTATTAATGAAACTGTAACGTTTCCATTTCTGGGACTCAAGCCTCATCTGCGGCCTGGTGCGTGTTGGTGAATGACATATAATATGTCTTTTCAAATACCGATTTCCTTACGATACTTTCCTTCACCGTTTTAGTTCGGTAGAAAAAATAAAATAAAAAAAGGTTTAGTAAAAAGAAGAAAAGATATGCCTGATCGGGCTAGAGGACCAGCATGGTCATCGAAAAAAGCTTAGAATGTGCTATGGTGACGACTATAAGGCCTTCATGATGGTTTGGCTAGAGAAAGCAATCGGGGAAAGTAATAAACTATGTAGACTATGTCGAAGATATTTGTAAAGCAGCGGAATTGAAAAAAATACGTCACGTCCATTTTTTTCATTGTCAAATTTTATTTTACTCTTTAGGCTTACAACCATGAAGGAAATTGTTTGTAACATTTTCTTCAGCGAAGTAGATGAGCTATTACTTAGATAGAAAGAAGTGTTTATTCAAGAACTGATACTTCTCGGCTCCTCAGAGCTCCCCTTTCCCAAAATAGATTAGTCAGATTACACCAATCTCGCTAATAACGTTGGTGTTTTTGTTCCGTTTACAGAAGCCTTCCCTTTCTCCCCCTTGTCCTTAACGCGCTGCACAGCCTACTGTCACACCGCACTGTATTTACTATTCTTATTTTATTTTTTATTTTTAACCTAGAAGCTGATTGGTAGAGTATGCCTTGTTGCATTAAGTAGTCCTATTTACCACGTCCGTAGGTACATAAAGTTTAAATAAAGATATAGGTATCATTAATATAGTGCGGCACGCGTGGAACACGACGCGCCGTCTATACGGGACTGGTTTCTGTCCGGCGGCGAGCTACCCATTGCTCACTGCCCGCAGGCCCACGACTACGGTGGCTGGAAGGCATCCTGGGGCGCAAGAGTTGTGAGGGCCTTGAGACTCGCCACTCCCTTGCGCGTTCCGCCACTTCCTTCGCTTGCATAACTGCTTCGCAGAAAGAGGTGACTGCTTTCCATGCCTCCTCCGCTCCGGACCATGGATTGAACCAGGGCCGGGAGCGAGAGGTTGCTGCCTATCACCCCTATGAGGACATGCTGGAGCTTTGCCCAAGCGGGGCAAACCTCCACTGTGTGTTTCACCGTGTCCTCAGGGTGATCCTCGTAGTGAATCCCCGCTGAATCCGACACAAGTAGCTCCCGAAATAACCATGTCGGGTGAGCACCTGCGTCAGGCGGAAGGTGAGGACGCCATGACGCGTCGTTACCACTCCTCAAAGAGGGGACTTACCGCCGCTATTGTGGCGTGCCTAATCATTAATATAGTATTGTAGTAAATATAATTTCTTGGTACAGCAGATTTGTTATCTTTAGGTTATTTAAAAAATAAATATCATTTAATATTTAAAGCCCATATTCTTAGTTAAATATATCCATTTAACAATCCTTTCAAATTAATAACCGTATTGAAAGATTTCGGCGAATTCCTTTCTAACAAAATTCTGTACCTAATCCTACTAGTGTTGCCCAAAATCAGTCTAGTTCTTGTTCTTACATTTTTGCAAGACCAAGACCAAGACCGTCTAATTTTAGCAAGACCAAAACCAAGACTTACCCTGCAAGATTTAAAGAAGAACAAGACTAAGCCTGCGAGACTCTTGCGTCTTACAGTTAGTTCAAACTGTCGTTTTCTTTGTGTTATTATTATTCAAATGAGAAAACTTACATTGCGAAAACATAGGGGAAGGGCGCCCCGATGCGGGGAAAACAATGAAACTTAGGCAGCTCGTAAAAGAATTATTTATTTGTTCTCCGAGTTTGGATTGTTGTCCAGAACCGGATTATTCGATGAGAACGTTAATGCGCTGGCTCTGACGGAGGTGCTGTTTAAAGTTACTACCACTAACAGTGATACAGGTCCGGCAACATCGCACAAGATTAGCACACACACAATATTCGACCCATGGTTTTTTAAAATAAGAAACAGCGGAAAATATTAAGTTGTCGTAGTATAAATTTTAAAGTGATTTCTAATACCTTATAATTAAGGTCAGGATAGCCGCCGTGCTGGCGGCGGTGCCTTTGCCTAGAGACAGGATTTTTTTGTATCGATTCATTTATGCAGTTAAAAATGTAATCATACACATAAAACTATGTCGTATTTTTTTTTCGTTAGTATAAGTACTTAAGTAAATAATGACAATTGATTTTTTTAATAATTAAACTAGATACAGATACTTTTATCTCGTCTGCATTAAATAAGTCAGTATTGTTGTTTCACAGTTTTCACTGGATTCTATTACAAAATGTTTTTATTTTTTACAGAGATTAAACTAAATTAAATAAAACTTATTAATTTGGTTGGCCTTTACTATGCCTATGTCAATTCAAGCTCAAAATGAACTTACTCTGTTACATTGTTCTAAGATCTAAACTACCGTTTAATAAATAGCAATAGGATAATCGTTAATTGCAAGACTCTTGCGAAACTCTTGCGCAAGACCAAGACCAAGACTAGGAGCGCAATACCAGGACCAAGACCAGGTGTATTGATGCAAGACCAAGACCAAGACTGGCTAAGTCTCGTCTTGGTCTTGCATTTGGGCAACACTAAATCCTACCTACTCCCGATTCAAGTTTTTCTCTTTGATTGTTCCTTTCAAATAATCCAATTCGGTGTAACAAGAGACCTCCATCTTAATGCCGCGAATCCTTTTCAAGGAAGGATCTTTTATTTTTTCGTTAAAACGGACTTATACGACTTTACTGTTCGTCTTTAGAGCCTCCAAGAAAAGCCGCGAAGTGTCGTAATTATCCCCATTTTTGCGCACGTTCAAAAGCTTTTTATGGAAAGGGAGGGATGAGATACAGTTTCATAATAGACAGATATCCTTAGGCTGAATAAATATTGAATGATTTTGTATTAAGTTGGAAACCTACACAATCTAATTACATCGGTTTATATTCATATTATACCACTTTTAAACTTGTCAAACTGTTGGCAAGAATTTTCCGGTTCATCTATAATTTAGTTTGTGCCTTGAGCTTTCAAATTCTTAGTAATCTGATCGTACATCTTTAGAGGTCCAATCACGTATGTGTCTGGCTGTCGCACCATCTATCTTAATGCAATTTAATCCGAATTTTCGACACTAATTTAGTTTAAATTTCAAACAATTATTAACTGCTGTTTCAATCACGCAAGTGTGAAACTATAAAGTTTGAATATGGGGTCATTTAAAAAAAAAGTATTTCTAACAATTGCGAACATGGTCATTAAATGATAGGGCTTGAAATATACACCTTTACTTACTTCTTTAAGTAAACAGTTTTCTATTTTGTTGGAGACAAGGAGGCTTCTCTTGGAAACTCTATAATAATAAAATCATTATAACTTAGACATTCAGAAACAACATATATGCTTATTTTAACATGGTTACAATATTTATAGTTATTTTACATAACTAAGATTATGTGAAGAGCTGGTGTCTGAATTAGGCATGAAGCCTGTGTTACAGATCTCCAAGTCCCCACCCGATATTACAAAAAACACTGAGCATAATGAAAAAAAATTCTAAAAGGTTTTTCTGTAATCAACTTAGATTCTTAAATAATACAATGTACTCGATCTACAAGCATTGTAATTCATCGGTGTTTTCTTAATTATCACGGTTACAGAAAGTTTAGATTTTTGTTCAATATTCTGTCATACTATGTGGGTACGTATTGCAATATCTCAAATCAAAAGAACTAATGTAAAATAACCTTCGTTCAAAATCCCTAAATCTAAATACCTAATGATTGTTTGACCTATATTCAAAATACCGAATGTTTGAAATGTCAAATGGATATGTTACTGAAGTTCATAAATCTTGAAATTCCTATGTACAAAGTCCCTTAAATTGGTTTACCTCACCGTTAATTGACCAAAATGAAAAATACCGATCTAAGTACCTATTTAAAGTTCAAAATAAAAAAAAAACACAATTATTATTTTAAATTTTTAATCATATATGAATTCAATACTTAATTGTAAAGAATAATACCTACTACAAAAGTAATAAAATAATTACAATTCCTATACTAAGTCATAATCAATGTTAATCATATTGTTATTTTCTTAATTAAGTTGACCTAAAAAAGTAAATTATTTTACAAAAATAATCAAATAATATTATTGTTCACGAGTAGAAATAACAATTTAACACGGTTTACTTGGGTACGTATTTGAATGTCGAAAATTAAAATAGCAACACGTAAAATGTCAATGTTCAAAACGTTCAATATTAAAATGCTCACCAAAATATCCTACCAAAATGTATAAATGCTCACTAAATCTTGTTTCCCTGAAATGGTAACATTAATACCTAAAATGACAGTTCTAAATAGCTTTAGTACCCTAAATCCTAACCCTACACAGCAGACGTCAGGGGCACTCCAAAGTCCAAGGTTCGGTTTGGTTAGGTTCATTTAATCTCTTGAAATAGGAGCCCAGACAATTTGGTGCAGTTTGACCTCATCTAAACCAAATGATAATATAATAATAATAATAATCTTTATTACTCAAAAAAAGGTTACAAAGCAACACATGGTTAAATAAAATGTAAGCATAAAATGAACAATAAAAAAAGAAACATGTGTCAGTAGAGACCCTGACTCCTAAACTAGGTAAGTATATGTCCCTGTATCTTAGGAGTCAGTGTTCTTCAAACATCAAGCACAAGCAGACCATTTTACGAGTATACAGATTGATTGAAAAAAAAAATACAAAAATATTAAAGGCTATATAAAACAAAAAAAAAAAACTATTTTTAGAGATAACAAACAAATTAGAATGAGTGCATGTGTGAATATGTGTGGGGGAGGGGAGTGTGAGTATGTGAGTGAATGTTTGTGTGTGTGTGTGTAGAGACTGTGTGTGCTAGGGAATGTGTGCTTTTATGATGGGTTTGCGATAGTGTATATGTAAGATTGATTCTGTGTTGTTTGTGCATGGAGTATATGTGCAGAAACTATAACGTTCCTGCCAGAAGATCCTCGGTATTACGGTATGATAATGATGCCAAATAATCTGTGAGACTAGTTTTACATTCTATTTTGCTTTTTGTGAAGAGGTTGATTTTTTATTAAGATAGTTATACACTTTAGTGCTTGTTACATAGTACTGACGTTTCGCAAACGCGGTCCTATGCAATTCCTGGGAAAAGACCCTATGCTTCACTCTACCGCTTGGGGGATGTGTAGGTCGAGAAGCATGCCTTCGAAGAACCAACAGAAGCACATAGAGCTGCCTAAATGTTAAAACTTTACAGTCTGAATACAGATGTATGGTGGGATACCGGCGTGGAAGGAAAAGCATTACCTTCAAGACAGCTCTCTGCGCTCTCTCGAGTCTAATGAAAGCATTTTCTGTGGCTCCTCCCCAGATTGGTAAGCAATAGGTTAGCACAGACTGGCACAATGCCAGGTAAATCAGTTTCAGCGTAGATTTGTCAGCCGATTTGCGAAGTTTCTTAAAAATGTAAATCAACTTACGCACTCGAGCCGATACTACCTCAATCTTCTTATGCCAATTTAACTGCTAGTCAATATGTATGCCAAGGTACCGGACGTAAGAGGATTTGGTCAGGGAAAGGCAGTTACATAGCAGTTTAGAATTGCATGTATGTGCTACAAGGGACAGGTAGTCTGGTGGCAATGGCACTGATTGGACCTGATGCTAAAAGGTAAGTATAAGGTTTTACTTAAATTAATCGTGAGGAGATTATTTCCCAGCCAGTGAATAACGCATGTCAACGCAGACTCTGCGTTACGATGAGTCTGTGGCCAGTCTGCACCGTCGATTATAAGGGCTGTATCGTCAGCGTATGTGAAAATTCTACAGTTGCCGAGAGACAGATTGCATAACTCATTGATATAGATGAGAAACAGAGTGGGCCCCAAGATACCACCTTGCAGTACATCGTACTCTATAGGAAGTTCCTCACTCTTCTCCCCATCTATAGTTACTATTTGTGTACGGCCACTTAAGTAGTCTGCGAATATCGCCAAAACTTTACCCCTTATTCCGATTAAATCCATTTCTTCCAGTAAGGCTGGGGCAGAGACGGTATCAAAGGCCTTGGAGAGATCCAAAAAAATACCTAGGCACTTCCGCTTCTTGTCAAGAATCCTAGCCACGTGATCAGTTAGTGCCAATAATGCGTCCTCTGTACTAATACCAAGTCTGAAACCATATTGGTTATTGATGGTTGGATTGGAGTAGGGCGTCCAATCCCGGAATACCGAGATCTCGGTATTGCGGGATCCCGCGTCATTTTCCAATCCCGCGTGATGCGGGATTACGGGCGCGGGATCCGCGGGATTTGCGGGACTGAAAAAAAAATGCATACGACCTCTCGCGAGCGCGATCGCACGGTGATTGACGGCCGGCAGTGTTGCAAACAACGCGGGGGCCTATGTCGCCCGTTTTTCACAGCTTATGTAGCCCAATATATCCGAATTTCAGTCAATGGTAGTCTAAGTAGGTATGTAGCCTAAAATATCAGAAAAAAAAAAAATATTCAGTATTTGTTACTGTTTTTAGGGTTCCGTAGCCGAATGGCAAAAACCGGAACCCTTATAGTTTCGACATGTCTGTCCGTCTGTCTGTCTGTCTGTCTGTCTGTCTGTCTGTCTGTCTGTCTGTCTGCCCGTCCGTCCGTATATCACAGCCATTTTATTCTGAAACTATTAGGACTGTACATGTAACACTTGGTAGGTAGATGTATTCTGTGAACCGCTTTCCGATTTTAAGAAAAAATTTAAAAAATATTTAAAATAAAGGGAGCTCCCCATACATGGAACTGAAACTGAAAATATTCTTTTTCATGAAACCTATACGTGTGTGGTATCTATAGACAGGTCTTTTAAAATGACATTATGATTTCTAAAATGACTTTTTCATAAAGTTAATCGTTTAAAAGATATACGCTTCCAAAGTGGCAAAATGTGTCCCCCCCTTCTAACTTCTATAATAATGAAGTGAAAAATCTAAAAAAAACATATGATGTAGATCTTAATGTAAACTTTCAAACAAAATTGGTCTGAACGAGATCGAGTCAGCAGTTTTTGAGATACAGTATATTTTCAAAAACCGCAAATATAACTTTGTAATTCATACAAATACTATGAAAAACAAAGTTATTTGGCGTAGTTGTAAAAATTGTAAATAAGCTAGTTTTAAGAAATTTGTAAGGTTTTTTTTTTTCAAATAAATATACATATTAAGTATGTTATATTTATTATAGTTACTGCGGAACCCTTCACGGGCGAGTCCGACTCGCACTTGGCCAATTTTTTGTGAAGAGAAAACGGTGTATTTTGATTGATCTCATACTAGTAATACGTAAATAAATGTGGAGTTAGTTGATTAATTCATTGTTTTTTTTTTATAAATAAACGGTGTAATTTCATTGATACTAATACGTAAATAAACGTGGAGTTATTTGATTAATTCATTGTTTTTTTTTTCCTTATATAATAGTGAATATTTTCAATATGCGGGATCCCGCAAATACCGAGATCCCGCGGGATTGAAAATTCGTAGTCCCGCAAATACCGAGATTGAATTCAGGCTGCGGGATTGGACGCCCTAGATTGGAGGTTGATTCACCAACAATAGAGGGGATGTGGCACACTTCGATATTATGTACTTCGATATTTAGTTTTTACGATATCACTTTTTTATTTGAAATGTTGGTGTATCAAACTTAGGTGTAATAAATGTTGATATTTTAAACATTAGATATTTAGTCCAATCAGTTTTTTAAACTTAGGTAATTTGTAGGTAGGTGTTAGTTGCTTAGGTATTTTAAAACATTAGGTACCTATTTAGATTTTGAATGAAGGTCATCAACCTATGAAGATAAGATTTCCTTTAAGATGATTAGTCTGTAGAGGGAAACAGAGACAGAAAACTAAAAACATGGTTTGTGATGTGCGACGGTGCCGATATTATGTGTTCGCATAATCATTGTATTTTAATAAGCATATTAAATAATTTAGTTCTTTTACGTTCTCACTAATGGGACACAGGCCTGCTCTTATGGGCCGTAATGCACCCGGCGGTCCCAGTGCGGGTTGGCAGACGTTTCATGTCTATGGATTTTTAGTTTTAGGTCATGCCGATTTCCGCACGATGTATTTTTCACCGATTTGAGAGTAGTGGTGATCATATAAATTACTCAGTCTTGGTTTGAATTTTGTCCTGCAACTTCCAAGTCTTCCAAATATTACGACAGTACGCCTTTCGACATTACACTTTGTATTCGTACACAAGCAGTACCTACGTCTCTCGGCGTTTAATTATCTACACTAACACAAAGTCACGGCACATCCATTTTTAAATTTTTACTGGCAATTCAATTCATTTATTCAATAATGATTTTTCCATCATATCTGAATTTCAATAACTAAATATTAGAGGTGTAAAAGTAACGAAAAAAAGCGTACCCGTATGTATTCGTTACTATAGCCATTAGTACTCGTTACTATCGTATCGTTACTCGTTACTTTGATACGTCATACATAATATAGAATTATAAACCAACACATCGATTCGTATTACGTAGGTATTCTTACAGTATGACTTCGCGGAGTCGCAGCATTCGTAATTTGTAGAAAACATATCTATACGTTACATGTTTATAAGATGCATTTTTTTAATCTACATTTAGTTTGATTTAATAGATAAAGGTTGGAATTACAAGTAAACTGCGACGAAATCAAATGAATTTACAATGGAATTTGAATTTACAAAACCCTTTTTTGAAGTAAATAAACATCGTTCTTTGTAACGTATGTTTTTAAATAAACCGAATACTAGCGCATGCGTTTCACACGTAAAGGGAACTGCATTCAACACTCAGATCAACGGTACTTGCGCAATCTGAAACAGTTGTAACGAAACATGCGAGTAACGAATTGCATTCGTAAGTAACGTTTCGTTACTCGGTACTTGATGGCACACCCGTTACTCAGTACCGAATACATACGGTTTGCTACAGCTTTACTAAATATTAACTACTAATACTAACTACTATTACTTGTATTTTAAGTATTTTGGTAAATAATTACTAAATATTTATATATGAACTTTACATCTTTGCAATTATATAAATTACATTAAAAACAGAAAAATAACAAGCATAAAAAATAATAATTAAAATACTTTATGTCAAACTTCCAATTACCTATTATCCAAATTGCATATCGTAACATCATATCGTAAGGGAAAAAATATTTCAAAAAGTGTGTCCTGCGGTCACATAGGTAGATGTTATACGTGCATAACACAATAAAAAGAATAATAAAAGATAAATCAGCGATTTTTTAATTCTTTTCTGTCGGTTTATATGTTAGCGCTCATCTCCGAAAATTCATAAATACTAGTTTTCACTGCTGCTCAGAATATTGTAACAGAATATGCAAACGTTTCAATAATACGATAAGTTCGTCAATTCAAGTTAGTCATTTCCATTCCTCACGCATCTGCTGGGGTTGCAGGAATGTTCCAACGAGATACCACGTCCCAGGACTACAAGGGCAACTCTTCTGACTGGACTTCGAACAGGGTGGGTTTTAAGTCAGTAGAAGTCTGACACTCCCTCCCGCTTCACCCAGAATGGGAGGAGACATGATGATTTACCGACCGAAAATAAAATCGTCACGCAAGTGAAACCACTGGCAGGAGCTAGCGGTTTCTCATAAATATAGGCACCAAGAATATCTTTTCACCAATTAAAGAAGAAGAAATAAAGGTCTTCAGAAAAATCTAACAATCCTTTTCTAAAAAACAATCTTTAAAGCTTCTACAGACGAACCTTATTTAGTCACTTCTGAATGCTGATGAAAAGCTGCACATTCACCTATGTATTCGTGTGCTTACTGCCTACTGATGCAGCGATGCGTGCGGTTCCGCGCACTGAACTCTAAATAACGCGCGACAAATTACGATAGTCGTGTGAAACGCCACACTTGCTAATACCGATCAAATGAATATACTTACTTAATCGTTGCCCTCGTGATGTTTACGCGGATATACCTATCTAAGTAGATTATATTTGTGATTGATGTTTTTCTTTCTTTTTGATGTTTTTGGTGTTGACACTTAATGATTGGGCGTTGTAACACGGTAATGTTCATTGTTGCTGCAGGTATATTAGTTTCATTTTTAATTTAGATAGATGGACGAATAAAGCAATTATGTAATTACTTACTTGAAAAAGTTCAGTATTCCATTCATCCAGTCCAAGATTTTTTAATGATATTTATCATGGCTTATATTTTAACATATAGGTATAACTTACATATTAATAAGCATATTCTTTATTTGATTTTTCTATAGAGAATTTGAATTTAGAATGTGCTAATCGATATCTAAACTAAGAATAAGAATATTTTTCATTGATTACAATGATGTACCTACTTAATTCTATACTGCAATTATTTAATTTATAACTGTATGATGATTTCTTATTTTTATCGGCGATCCCCAAACTAGGTCATACCTAAAAATCGAAATCTAAATCTAATATGTGAACTATTAATATAATAAAAAAAAACTAACTAATAATATTCTACAAATCTGTGGGTGTGGTTCTGCTCTCCTAGGTAAGCTGCGATACAGCCTGTGTTTAGGAGAAGCAGTGCCCGCCCCATTATTGAATATAATTGATTTTCTAGCAATTAAATTAAGGACTAACATCTATCTATCTTTTAATATATTTTACAATTAATAAAATAAAAATCTTAATCTTAATTTGTATAAGTGTCTTAAATGTATGTGTGTGTTGTGTATTCGTTCGTGTTTTTATGTGTGTAGTGCATGTTTATGTACGTGGTATGTAATGCATGTATTGTGTATACCTGTGTCTTGGAAACCTGAATTGCGGTAGTTATGATACATTATTAATCAATATTGTGGACATATTAAATTCTGATGTAACAACTTTTATTTTAAGCTTAAATAAATTAATTTTGTTTTCCGTTTCTTCATAAGTTACTTTAGCAAGCCATTTTATTAAAGTTTTCTTGCATGATGAATTATTCATGTCTTTAATGTCGCAAATTTTGTTGACTCTATTATATGTGTGTATAAGTGTAAATAACGGGCATCGTCTCGCTAAGAGGCTCTTAGTCTTGGGAAAAGGAATGTTAAGAACACATTATAATCTGGTCTATTTTTGAGGGTTTTATGTATGTGTAGTGAAGCGTTTAGAAGGAATAATTACTGTACTCTCAGGACAGCGAACTCTTTATATATTAGATCTGTTGGGTATCGGAAAGGCTTTCTTAGTGCTACTTTTATAACTGTTCTTTGAGCTCTTTCTACTTCTATAAAAATGGTTTTCACAGATGCACCCTAAACAGAAATCCCGTATTGAAGAACTGACTGACACAGGCCGAAATAAAGGATAAACTGTACGTAGAATATCGGTAGGTGTACAGACACGTATTTTCTTCATCACGTGTATCTGTTTCCTAACGCGACCAGACAGCAAGTGTATGTGAGGTTTGAATGAAATTTGGAGCATTTGTGAATTTTAAGTGTTAAATTCTGTGGAGGTCAGGAAGCTATTGTTTTGAAGAAGGTTATAAACTTAGTGTTTTTTATTCTAAGAGTCAGTAGATTTGTATCAAAAGCCTCGGAAACAGTTAACAGTCCGATTTCTGCAAGGTGAAACACTTGTTCCCAGGTTTTAGCGTGGAAAATTATGACAGTGTTGTCAGCATATGAAATTAATTTGGCATTGTTTATTTGTAGGTTTAAGATGTCATTCATGTAGAAACTGAAGAGAGTAGGACCGAATGTGCTGCCCTGTGGAATGCTAAAATCGATTGGAAGCACGTCACTTGAGTGTTCACCTACTTGGACTAGTTGCGCTCGATTAAATAGGTAACTCGTGAACCAATCAAGTGCTGGCTCCCGTATTCACGCATATTACAGTTTAAAAAAAAAAGTTTAATGTATATTGTGTCGAAGGCCTTAGCAAGCTCTAAAAAAACTCCCATCGACTGCTCTCTATTTGAGTGAGTTAAAATTTTCATATGCCTGCTTTTGACTCTCTCTGACCTATTGTTTATTACATTTTACTTGCATAAACAACTTGCAAGCAACACTTGCAAAAAACGCAATAATGCGAACTCTTTTCCGTCGGGATACTAGTAGTTAAAGTAAAACAATGTACTTAGGTTACAGAAACATGGCAAATTTGAATATCTGCTAAATACTTTTAGAAAAGTCTATTTTTTATTATTATTCTGAAACTTCCTAAGTTTGGAAAGTAAATACTTTCCAAACTTAGGAAGTAGCTTACACTGTCATTACATGAAATTAAATTGTGGTCTGTACATTTCTAACCCAATGATTATTTCATGAACATAATGTTACCAAAATAGTATATGAAATTACACTTAAAGAAATCTCTACTTTAATTTGTAAGAGGCTGCAAATCAGTTCACAATCTGAACTGTCAAGTGTGTTTCTTAAGGTACATATTTATTGACAAACACTTGATAAACACAAGTAAAATACTTAATTAAACTCAAACAACGGTAATAAGTTACGCGTTAAGTGATTAGATTAAGTTACATGCACCCTTTGTACAAGAATTGGGGTAGGGGAGCTCGGTCCAAGTTTCGGGTTCGTCCCAAAGTTACATTTGTAAGGACGCGGGTTTCATCCGATTCACTGATCTCCTAAGATCTTATTTGTGTGCTAACTAACAATGGACTAAACACATCATGTGTCTACATACCTATCTACTGTATTGTATAGTGTTAAGCTTATTACTGCCAAGTGTTTGATACGGTCTTATTTGACAAATAGTGACAGGGTTTTGGTTTTACACAAAGTAGTACTTAGTTGTGTTTAAGCTGTTTTTGGAAAGTTTAAAGCATTTTTTTTTTCTTTATTTTTAGGTTAATATTTACTCGAAAGTGCTTATAATTTGTTAAAATTATAGATCGCCTTTTTTGGGCAAAGGCGATCCCTTGCCCCGCAGATATTAGCTTATTGTTGAGTTTTATGCGCCCGCAATTTCCTACTGATATGTGTATAATATCAGATGCTGTCGAGTCTTGTAAAATAAAAAACAGAGAGATTTTATCTAAAACTAGCGACCTGCCCAGCTTTGCACGGGAGAAATTTACTAATAATATGCATGTATTATACATAGAAACCTTCCTCTTGAATCACTCCATATATTGCTGCTTTAAAATCTGTTGGGTACTTTAAAAGATCTAAGGGTACAGATAGAGGTTCGACTCGCGACTCTGTTTTATAAATACTATGTGAAGATGAGAATTTATACGTACCTGCTGGCTTTGTCTAAACTGAGCTTGTTTTATTTAAATTGCTCGCATTATAGGTATGATTAAAGCAATACAAGTCTAGGTTGCGTGACGATGACCTCTAGTTTAACTACGCTACGCAATAGGCGCCTTCTGCCATGGACGGCTTACCGCAAGCAATGCAATCATTATATTCTGCGACAAGCTATTAAAAAAGATCATTCATTACTAATAAGCTACACTACTTGAGCTTGTCTGCCGACTGCCACTAGATATTCTTAATTGACGTGCACGCTGATATTTTATAAGAACCAACATGTGTTCAGGTTGCTTTAGAAATATATGGTCATAAATAGGTGTGATATTCTATATCTGTTAAGAAAATATTGAGATGAATGCAAAAACACTCTATTATTCTCTTTTTTTTTTTCAAAATGACTTCTGCCAAAATCATCTAAAAAGTTCGAGTGAAACCACTTTATAAGCAGTCTGATCAGGCTGTTGTCATTTATTTTAGTCCATTTACGGATTTTTTTTTATTACTAATGAGCCCTCTTTTGACCTCGATCACACCCTGATACCCACCTCCCACCACCTGATGGAAAGTGTAAGATGAGGTCTACGATCGAGCGAGCTACGAGCGAGCCCAGAAAATGCCACTTCACTCTTCCTTTAAAGGCTGACTGGTCATATGTGGCAGCGAATACAGAAGCCGGCAGAGAGTTCCACACCTTGGCTGTGAAGATTGCCTGCTGAGCCATCCCAGAAGTGACGGCAATACTCCATACAGGAACGGACCGTTCGCATTTGACCGCCATCTCACCTGATGGTAAGTGATGATGTTAAGTGAAAGATGGAGCACGCTTACCTAAAAGTAACCTATTCACTCTTGACTTAAAGACTCCTAGGTTATAGCTATCGGGAAACACAGACTCCGGCAGGGAATTCCACTCCTTAGCCGTACGCACAATGAAATGGTAAGTGATGATGTTAAGTGAAAGATGGAGCACGCTTACCTAAAAGTAACCTATTCACTCTTGACTTAAAGACTCCTAGGTTATAGCTATCGGGAAACACAGACTCCGGCAGGGAATTCCACTCCTTAGCCGTACGCACAATGAAGGAAAACGTTTTGTGCGTATGGGTGGGATGTCCACCATGTAACGATGGCGCTTCGCCGTTTGACTCGTAGTCCGATGATGGAACGGGCTTGGCAGAATTAGATTGTGTAATTTTACAAATTCAAAAGCTGTCCAGGTGTGAAGTATCGCCTCACTTTCTGTAGAATTCCCAGCTTTTGGCTGCAGTCTGAGATTTTCCGGCGTCAACTGCATCAGACTGCTTCAAAAATGACTTATTTGGCGAAGAATTATACAGGTTTTTAGACAATTAATAAGTATTATTCATAACCTTATCTTCAGTGGATCCTTTTTGTATTTCAGTAAAATTAAGCCCTGAAAACCTAACTAGTTTAAGATAGCAAGTTTCATTCAAGTGATCCTAGTACATTATAGCGGCATCGGCACAAAACCATACTTGAAATAGTAGATACTATTGTATGCTCTTTTACTCACTAGCAAAAGCTTCTCTTCTTAATCTTATTCTTCGATATCTAATTTATGAAAATGTCGTGTCACTGTGATTGTTATCAAACTCCTCCGAAAAGGCCTGACCGATTTTATGTCTTTTTTGTGTAGGTATATTTGGTAGGTCGAATAGGCTATTTTTAGGGTTCCGTAGCCAAATGGCAAAAAACGGAACCCTTATAGTTTCGTCATGTCTGTCTGTCTTTCTGTCCATCTGTCTGTCTGTCTGTCTGTCCGTCCGTCCGTGTCACAGCCAGTTTATTCCGAAACTATTAGGACTACACATGTAAAACTTAGTAGATAGATGTATTCTGTTAACCGCTTTCTGATTTTATTTATTTTATAATCCAAAAAAATATATGCTGTAGATCTTAATAAATACTTTCAACAAAAATTGGTTTGAACGAGATCGGGTGAACAGTTTTTGTTCACATTTTCTAAAACCGCAAACATAACTTTATATTTCATACAAACACTATGAAAATCACATTTATTGTGCGTAGTTATTATGTAACCCTTCATGGGCGAGTCTGACTCGCACTTGGCCAATTTTTATTTATACTGCTCGATTTAAAAAAGAACTTTTAAGTCAGCGATCCCGCGTGAAAGAAGCTAGTATGTGTATAGGAATCAATTGTTGTTCGTTAGTCTCACCAAATCCCGAGAACGTATTTGATTTCTTTTTTTGTTATGTTTCCTCCCATACAGGGAAGTTATAAAATGACAGAAAAGCAACATATTTTGGGTCAGCTAGTTTTAAATAAGTAGTAGAGTTTGTGCTGTACTATTTTTTCCACACACAGTATTAACAAATATTTAACTGACATAGGTACCTATAGTTTATACTAGATTTGAAAAATAATGATATCTCATTCCGCTGCAATGGTAAGTTTGTACATCAAAAATATTTAAAAATGCAGCCGAACTTAAGCGATTTAATGCAATTTGAAGATTTTATTTACTTAATAAAATCTTCAAATTGCATTAAATCGCTTAGGTTTTTCCTCGGCTTCGGATGAGTATAAAATATACATATAGGTACAAAAACGTTTCTCGTTTATTGTCCTTTCTACTATTAAAAATTAAAATACATTAAACGGTTTTCAGGTAATTAGTGGAAAAACAAACAAAGAAAGATAGCACAGCTTTCCTATACTATTAATTAATCACACAAAATATTGCGGCAGTAGATTACGTAGATTTATTAATTACGAAAACTAAATTATTAGTTTTCGTAATTGATAAATCTACTTAATCTCTACTAAATTGTAAGATTTACCTCATTGGTACATTAGTACCAATGAGAGAAATCTTAAAATTAAGAAGCTTAGACAAAGCTTATAAGATTATTTAAAAAAAACTCACTCCTGTAATGAAAAACCTAGCAAAAATAATAATGAAATTTATAGAACACAATCATAATGCCTGATGACTTGTATGATCATGCTTCAACACTGATAAAAATCAAGCAACTCAACACAATGACAGATTGTGAATAGAAATCAAATCAGCTGACCTGTCCCCATCCTACGGACTGCCACGGTTGGCGCCCGTTGTCGCTCCCAAAAGGCAGACAGCTCGGTAGTTGTCTCACCGACTCAAATAAAACTAACACCACTGTTTTCAGCTAAATACATTGTAACACATTTTCACTTTAAACTTTTTTTCAATATTATGTTTTTATTTTGACACAGTCAGAATCTAAACAGAATAATATCCTATAAGAATATATAAGTATTACAGTACATATATGTACGAAACTTTTAATGACTTATCTAGATGACTTCACCACCCCGTCGCGGCTTTCGGCAGACTGCTCCGATAATTGTGATCTTTGAAGCCGCCGCGGAGATCGCGAGTCACGTCATCCCCTGATTACATTGAGTCCCACCCCCTGAGTAGGACGACAGTATACAGAGTGATGGAGTGCGAGCGAGATGGGTGTGATCCCATCTTGTGTCCCGGTCCACAGGCTACATTGTCAGGGCAGCGGTCGCTACGTATCTGACTGAATTACGTACGAGCATAATGGTTGAATTACGTGATAGAGTAAAGCGATGTTTACTCGATCAGTTTAGTTATACAAAGATCATGTTTATTACATGATTAACACGATCTGACTTTTTATTGACGATAGTACAGGCTTTCAAAAAATGCATAAATTTGGTAAAAAAATAAAACTGCTTACGGGTTTTCGAGATTTTTATTGACTTACTTATTTTTATTATATTACCTAGTTACTATGTAATATTAATTTCTAGTGACCAAGAGTATGTTTTGAAACAAAATACCTTCAAATAAAAACAACAAAAGACACCAAAGTCCAAGAAACAAAAGGAACATAAACAGTTTTCTTTCACGAACTATCAGTACAGTAAACATTAAAATGTCAAGTTAGATCACGGGGTGAGCGAGGCAGCTTAATTGCCTGGGCGGCATTGTGGACCAATCAGAGCGCAGCTTGGGACCTGGGGGCGGTTCTGCAGCTTTTGATGTGAACCGAGCTACGAAGCGAAGTCGCCACGTGAACCGATGAATAGGACGAGGATGCTGTCTAATGAACGGTGCTAACATCTAAGATACAAGTCTGTGAGACGTGCGGCCTTTTATTTGATCGTACACTTTCTGTTTGTGCTAAACACCTTTACAATTTAGTTTAGGGGAGATGTTTCGGTATTTTTCTGACCTATGACTTGTTATTTATAAGCTTGAGACGTCTTATGTTTGGCATGAAACCTTTTCTTTTCTGGAATACGTTGTTAAGCTGTTGGCGAATTTTGTTATTGTATCGAATGTAAATATTATTTACTCGCACTAGCAGTTACTTTAATTTAAATATATTCTGCTCAGTTTTGAAATACGATAAGTTTAAAACTGCTAGAACTATTTAAGATTAGGGTAGGGAACGTTGACAGACAAGGAGAAGATGTTTTTGTGTCTTCCCCATACTGAGAATTAACTAATAAAAATTGAACTGAATGAAACTAGCCGTTACTTTGAAGAAAAAATGAATAAATCCATAGTGCAATTTTTTTGCCCGCATTAATATTAAATAAGTAGATAGGTAATTAATACGATCGTCCTAAGAAAATACTGTAAATTTTGTTGAGAATATAGTGGTTTGGTAGGTATTTATTAAATCCACAAGAACTGCTATTGGTTAATACTATAATATACTTAATGCTCAATTCTATCCGACCTCATCTCTTTCAAAAACAAATGCGCAATACATGCACTTCTGTCCTATTATGTTGTTATTACTAGCTGCACAATATAATTCGAAACAGTTCCCCTATATCTTGTAGGTGAATCCTAGCGATTATGTGGAGCATATTGTTTCAACGCGGCCGTCGGCGTAATCCGACTGCGACCGGGCGCCGCGCGACCGAAGGCCGCACGCGCTCGCACTAAACGGTCGCACTCAACACTGGAGTGGCCCCTAGTTATACAGGGATATGGAACTGGTAATTGTAGAGTAAAGCAGTAATTGCAGTGAATTGTCAAAGTTTTATTTTGTTTTAAAAACCTAGGAAAGCGGTCAAGTTCGAAAACTAGCTTAAATATATACCATGTGTATTTATATTGGAAACTAGAAACAAGAAATACACATGGTAAATACCTATCCCGTTTTAAGTTCTCATGATACCGTCAGTGTGGTCACTGACAGTATCATCAGAGCTGTTAGCTTAAAAACTTTTATAGCTTTAAAATAGTCATTAGATTTGACAGAACCACTAGGTATACTATTCAAAGTTATGCACCCAACAATCGCAGAACGGTATTTTTTATCTAATATGTGTTATGTAAGCCAATATATACTTACTAAAAGATTGGTGCACCAAAGTAATTTGTAGAGATCGGTAAGATAGAATGAACGTTTCGCTTCAAATGTATTATAGATGAAAAGTAAAAATGATGAAGGTAGAGTCGAAATATTTAGTAATCATCTGTATTCGCAATTGGACTCTTTCTGTATGCAGTAAGTAATCAAATCTAAGTGATCCCACATACAACACATTAGGGGCCAAGAGCCTTAGACATTGCTTTACAACGTGGCAACGCCACTAGTGTCTCTCTCACATTACTTATGCTTGTGAATTTTTCATCACGATTTTTTCATTGTATTTGATACTTTGGTGTATTGAATTTATTTATTTATTATTTATTTATTTATTTAGGGACAAATAACAGTTACATAATAAAAACATATTAACTAAAATTCGTATAACTAATTAAACAATTATGCAACCCACACCATTGTCCACAGGTTAACAAAAGAAATGAAAGTTACAATGACACATTATAGCTAAAAATGAAATAGTTAAAATAACATTATCTAACAAATCCGTAACTGATTAACATATTATTAAATTAAATAGTTAAATCTCAGACAAGAGTTTACAAGCTTCTACTTTAAATTGCTTATTAGATAGACAAAATATATCAAGCCGTGTGAAGTGCGAGTTATATATATATGTCCACAATACGACGCAGAGGCACGCGCACTCCGGCATTAGTTTTACAGGACTCTGTATGAAACAGACGAGGCACGCGCACTCCGCGCTGGATAACAGTTCTGGGTACTGTATAACATAATTTATTTGTTAAATCTGTGCAGTCAAATCTGTTGTTGCACAAACCATGCAACATCATTACTGACAGAAGCAATCGTCTGTACTCTAGACTTAAAACATGATATTTATTTAATAAATGTGTGTAGGGAACTTTAGAGTGATAACACCTGTAGTTCATAGAACGCAAAAACTTTTTCTGTACCATTTCTAAGCCAGCACCGTACTTTTTGTACAAAGGATTCCAGATAGGTGAAACATATTCTAATTGTGATCTAATCAATGTTTTGTATAGCATTAAGAAGGTAGAGGGACGCACAAAGTCACGGGACGATCTCATGACGAAACCGAACATTTGAAAAGCTTTATTTACTACTGTATCATAGTGTAAGTCAAAGTGTAGACAGGAATCAAGTATTACTCCCAAATCACGTACTGAACGAACAGTATTTAGGGGAACGTTGTCAATGGAATAGGTATATATGTGTTTCTTTTTGTTCTTAGTAAAAGAGATAGTGTGGCATTTTGGAAGGCTAAGAATGAGCTTATTAACAATGCAGTAAGTATGTAACCTGTCTAGATCATCTTGAAGAAGTTGACAATCCTCTATCGTTTTGCAAGGTTTATAGATTTTGATGTCATCTGCGTACATTAGAAACCGAGAGTTAACGAAACATTGTTTAATATCGTTTATGAATATGACATAGAGAAGAGGACCTAAGATGGAACCTTGTGGAACTCCAGACGTAACAATTACAGTATCAGATTCATAACCATTAACAACGACTTTCTGGGTTCTCTTAAAAATATATGACATAAACCAACGCAATAAGTTTCCGCGTATACCGTTATAGGCTATTTTATCCATGAGTAATTTATGATCCACCTTGTCGAAAGCCTTCTGAAAGTCTGTGTATACAGCGTCTACTTGTAATCGTTGATCCATATTTTCGAATAAATAGTTAGTGAAAACCATAAGATTTGTTGTGGTGGAACGACGTTTTACAAATCCATGTTGTTCCGGGATAATATGGCGGTGAAGACGAGAATATATTGATTCATGTACCAGTCTCTCGAAGTCCTTGGACAAGGTGGAAAGTATTGAGATGGGGCGGTAATTCTCTACATTGTTTTTGTTCTTCACTTTTATAGACTGGAGTTGTAAAGGCATTTTTCCAAACTGCCGGAAAAACACCTTCTCGTAGGCATTTATTAAATATTATTTGCAGGGGAGTACAGAGGATTTCATACAATCTTGTGAAGAAACTAGGTGGCAATCCATCCGGTCCAGCTCCTTTAGAAGGATCAAGCAACTTTAATGACGTACTTATAACATCTTCAGTCAAGTAAATGTCTGATATACATATTAAATTTTCACTGCAGGTTAGGTGGTTGCCATGTATTTGGATTAAAAGAAGAAGGTTCGTAGACGGAACAGAAGTAAGTTGAGAATAAGTTGCAGATATTTTTGGGGTCATCGGAGGTAATATCCTTGAAATACATGCTGGCAGGTAGTTTAGCCTTGCATTTTCGAGCTGATATATAAGACCAGAAGTACTTAATGTTTTTGGGGATGTTATTCTCAACAGATTCCATGTAGTTTCGATAACATCTTTTTGCAATTGCATACCTATTGATTGTATTAAAACTTATTAACTACATACCTATTGATTTTATTAAAACATCCTGATTGGGTTTAATATAAAATGACTAAATTTTTTCTCACGGGAAGTCTCCCACATAATTCCCACAGTGATTTTACATTTAATAAGCAATTAAAACATTTTTATTTCATAAACACTTGAGGTTTAGAAGTGTTTCATTCTTTTGTAGATTTTATTATGACGAATGTTAATTTTAGAAGAGAAAACATATGCGAGGGTGACAAAAAGAACAGAAAAGGGGTGACGGCCTCCGTGCGATATGCGGCTCTTGAAAAGTTTAAAACTGAATAATGTGCGCGTGACCATTCCTTTGTTAAACGTGGCCCCTTTTAAGTTCGATCAACAGTGCAAACTGGGTAAATGTTTGCCTTTTCGTTATTTATTCTTTATTAAGTTTAAATCAGCCTGTGATTGATAGATATACAGTTCCAAATTGATTGCATACTCTCTTTTCACTCGGAACAATCTTGCCAGATCGGCGGCGGTCGTCTTGTAGCTTCAGTTTTCAGGAAAGTTGTCTTCACAGTTTTGGAAAGGTCTTCACAGTTTCTCACCATTTCTGTATATTAGTCATCATGTTAGAACACTCATGTAAAATACTCTCTGCTGACTGCTCAGCAGACTTGATTTCGAATCTATTTTTTTAATTTTGTTTGCACAATAATAAACTAATCTGATACCACTAATATCTAACACCGGCCTAATGGATTAGCATTGAGGTACTCTTGTTATTCGATTTATTAATAAAACCACTTATTTATAAAAACTTTAAGCATAAGGAAAACCTTCAAGTTTCCCAGAGACAGAATTTAGTTGGTACAATCGAAAGAAAAGATACCTACGACATACTGTTTCAGAACATAAAACTGAAACATCAACGCTGTGATGATTGTCCAGCTTCTTGAAAATGCATCCAATTAAAGTATTACCGTTTGGTTACCGTCCTGTTGTTTGAGAAAGCGTATTCTACAACAGGTTATATGGTAGACAACCCCACTCATAGGCCCAAAACGTTTTGGGAATAAGTACTATAGTTGTGCGTACAGCTAAGGAGTCGAATTGCCTGCTGTAGTCCCGTTTCCTTATTTATAGCTATAACTCGAAAGCCTTTAAGTCAAGAGTGAACATGTTACTTCTAGCTAAGCGTGCTTCATCTCCGATTACACCATCGCTTACCATTACGTGAGATGGTGGTCAAACTAGACTATGAAATAATGTAATAATGATGTTTATTTTACAAATTGGTGATAAATAACACTATTACTCGTCAATTTTTTTTTCGTAAATGTAAACTAGATGAGGCTGATGTTTCCTAACTGAGTACCCGGAGAAACAAAACTCAGAGGTCAACGAATCTTACGAAGTCCATAGGATCCGTACTGATCAAATCATACAAGAACCATCTGAGTTTATGTTTGTGGTGCTCTTTTGAGTATTGAAACACACACAATAGAGCAGGCCCGTCTAAACAGTACAAGCATTTGTCAGTTATCGCGTAGCTCAACTTAGAACTTTAAGGAGCTCGAACGATTTGACGAGCAATACCAAAGTAAGGACATTTGGATGGGCCATATAAAGGGTCTATCCAACTTAATTCACCTTGGCAATATCATCCATGGAAACAAAGTAGACTTTTTAGTCTCCTCGTTTCATTCACCTCGGAATCATTTCAGGTTAGGTTATCACCTGGGTGAAATGATTCGACATATGGGGTGGCTTTGTTCACCTCGGAATTAATTCAACCAGGTAAACAAAGACGACTTTTTTATTCATCTTGTGGACTTCACTTACATATGGCATGCTTTGTATTCTAGGTGATATCACCCAGGTAAACAAAGTGGAATAAACCGTATAAAGTACTCAAACAGCCAGACAGCGTGGTAATCTTCACATAATATTTGTTGTTTTTTCACATTGCTGTCATATTCATAATATAGCTTTCATAAAATATAAAAAAGAAAAAGGGAATTTTAATATGTAAGTCTAGCTGTGATATTATCAATCACTTTACGCAGGTAATCAGTCACACATTACCCAGTGCAATGACGCCGTGTTCTATACGAGCTGATTACCGAATCCTCGCACTCCACTCGCCATTATGTCGCGTTCTGTCGCTAAACGTAGATGATCTGTCAGTTGTAAAACGACAACTCATTCGACATCAAGACACTCTCACACTTCACTGAGCGTCATTAAGCGGACGTAGGATGTACGAACCATATGGCATTGGATGTGCAAGCTCACTGCGAACAATGAAAAACGTACAATTTTATCAGATGTGTATAATAAAATGCATATTTACCACTTGTATGTATTAAGATTTTAGTATGTCTAGCCAAACCGATTAGAAAGAAAAGAAATATATTTCTTCGAATAGTTGACTCTATAAACTGACACATTGGCCTGTGACAAACGGTGCAATACTATAAAGGTATCATTTCAGTTAATTCTGACCCCATAATACCATTTCCATAGTCTAGCTATCCTAACATAACATTCATCATCATCAGCTTAACCATTTCACAATTATGTTGGAATTAGGTACCAGTCTAACCGGGTGCAGCTAAGTAGTGTTTTACATTTTGTCAGTAATAAACACAAAAATAATGAAGTGCAGTTGTTTGGAAGTAATGATCGTGAATACATTTGGACAATTAAATTTTATAATATCAATTTCAATATATGAACCCGCAAACGTTGTTTCGCCACAGAAAATAAATAATATTATATGTCAAAAAAGAAAATTATACTAGTGAAAAAATTTGCCTACGACCTATTGTCAGACCTACGAAATATAATAAAAAACGGGTTGCACTCCGGGAGTGCCGGCAGAAGTGAAAACTTGAATATTAACGTTGTGCATTTTTGATATTTCGGAATGGTTGGGGAATAATTTTGCACGAATTGCTTTAATTATCAGTATAAAAGTACTATCATTT
Organism: Tholera decimalis; assembly: GCA_943138885.2. NCBI lineage: Eukaryota > Metazoa > Arthropoda > Insecta > Lepidoptera > Noctuidae > Tholera > Tholera decimalis. Next base: position 21,018,981 of record OW964557.2, read on the forward strand.
ATGTCGTATAATACAATATTTATTTATTGCGCTATCATACGCCGCACGGTGGGCTGAAAATCGGCTTTCATAGACTTAGGCATTTTATTTTGCAAGTGCGAGTTTTTTTGCCGGATATCACTTCTATTAGTTATAACAATATACAAAAATGACACCAGAATTGATTCTGCACAGAAACGAAGGAATTATAATTTTTTTACGAAAATTTTGTATGGAGCTAGTATGAAAAATCGAAATATCTCTAAAACGGCAGCGATAACCGTAATATCCTTATAGGGGGTTATAGTACTAATTATTTATGATTTTTTGACATACGTTACATAATGGTTGTAGATGCCTTTTTTTTTAAAAAATCGTCAAAATATTTTTATTTATTTTTACATATTTAAACGTTCCTTTTAGTGTTTAAGTTGAAGAATTCAGAGCTTTAACAACTCTTATCATAAAATAGCATCACCCCTATAGACCTGAAGGACTAGACAGAGGTGTGTAGTGTCTTGTTGATCTTGTAAGATTTCCAACAATACCAAATAGTTGAATATCAGTGTCAAAGTGCCCATGCTGTCGCTTCTTTTTGAAAGATAGGGGAATGAAATTGTTAATTGATCATACCCTAAAAGTATGATTACAACATAACCGGACACATAATAATAATAATATCCTTATAGGGGATTATAGTACTAACATTATTTATTTTAACATATGAAACTGTTCAAAACGATCCATGAACTGTGTCAAAGTTAAGAACATCGTTAGGAAGCATGCTTTTTCCCCAAATATTAAGAATATGTGAAAAAAAAAGACTGTATATAAACTTTTTATTGATAGGTAATTTAAATAAAACAGAAGTAACAAAAATAATATCTAATAAATTCAATTATACAAAATACATATTTGAAACTATAATTTATGAAATTATTAACTAAACATATTGGTACAATAAACTAACATAAATAACAAAAGAACATAAAGAAATATAATTAAATTTTACAAATTTTCTTTACAACTTTCGTTGTCGGACTCCAATTCCGAGTCAGAATCCAGATCGGATATACCTACAAACTCGAACTCAGTTTCCGGAAACTGTATTAGGTCGAGAGTTTCAGCAAAAAAGGTTGTCTTCCTTTTGGCATCTAACTTCGGCCTTTGTGCACTTAGAAAAGGATCCGAAGAAACAACAAGCATATTTAGGATATCTTGATTAGAATCTTGCCTGCTTCTTTTCCGCGAATGATGTTCCCGGAACCTCCTAAAATCTTTGTTTCGAGACTCTGAGGCTTCTTCCGAGAGAGTCCCAATCGGGACAATATCATTTTTTTCGATTATGTCAGCTCCGTGTATTAATAGTTTATGTACGGTTGATGACATGTAGTACCAGTCGTATAATTCCACGTACTTTTCTGCTGTTTTGCGAGCAAAATCTTTAAATTTGATGACATCGATCTTCTCACCAGATGTTATTGCTTGCAAAATAACAGCAAATCTTTTTATCAGGTTTTGATCCAACCCAGTAATAGCTGCAGTTTTATTGGGAAACTCGAAAAACTTCCTTGCGGTATTCCCGTCATTGGTAGTTCCCGAGCCTTGTTTTACTATATCAATTAACAGATTGAGCTCCTCTTTAAATTTATTTTGAACGTTTTTTTTTCTGTTTTGTAACATATCTTTATGCTCATTACTTCTTGCTACCCACTGTTTGAAGTCAAGTCTGTACGCAATGTGTAACAGACATTCCATGCAATTTATACGGGCATGTAGGGATGATAGGCCAAATTCATATATGTCAGAACACACAGTTTTTGATGTTACAGCATCTAAGTGGTTCATTTCTGTTGGTTTTGCTAAGCACAGGTAGCATGATGCATTTGATCTAGCTTCAGAAAGGTACGTGCAGACTTTTGCGTCGATCATTGTCATCATTAGTTTATGAGTCACCCTGTTACTATTAATGCACTCTGTGGGGTTAAGGGCCTCAATTTCCTCATCCATTTTTCTTTTGTTATCAATGACAACTGCATGGCTTTCTTTTACAAAAGTGAACTGAACCGGACGACAATAAAAAGTTGAGCATGGTTTCGGGTTTGTCCATATAGTATTATCTCCATCTGTCAGTTTCAGTGGCACCAAGGAGGTCATGAAAATGCTTGAATCATCATGCTCGCCGTCCATTTTCTGCTTGTATCGGCTTTGATTGGAAGCACCATCAAATCCCCACTTCGATATCAGCTTTAACTGCTTATTTTCCACATTATCAGAAAGACTTTGAAGAATCCGCTTCACCGTGATGTCAAGTAAAGCTTGAAGTGTAATTCTAGCTGATGAATCCGTAACTGATACTGATTGATTAGGAGGGTAGCATGCAAGCTTAGTTTGTTGCAGTTTATAGTAGGATGGGTAAATATCCTTAGCACCTTCCCGAATGGCAGTCTCTCGCAACGTAATATATTGCCACTTTGAAAGCTTAAGTGAAAGAAGCAATCCAAGTGCTTTCTCTGGTGTAAATATTACTGTTTTCTTAATGCTTTCCTTGATTTTAACGGCAGCTTCTGGATTTTTGATCATATAATTGATTACAGATGCGATATCTTCATAACCTTCTTCTTTTAAACGTGCTGCAGCTGCATATGCCAATTCACAGGAATCCTCGCCTATGTGCTCACTAGATCTTCTCTTTTTCTGTTTGCTTCCCAGATCTTTGAATGGTTTTCGGGACCTTTTTGTCATTGTTCCAACAGTCGATGATGTCGAAGGTTCTGGAGAGACTGAGCGTGCTCTTGGTATCTCATCAACAGTTGGTTCTTGATTTATTAAAGTTTGCACGCAACTCGGCCAATCAATATTTGCTTGCAACCACTCTCCGTACGTATTTCTAAACTTATCAAAGAATCGTTTAGATTTCTGCCACCTGTTTAAAGCAGCTCGCGTGAATCTCCGGCAAAATTCTTTGAGAGTTACTTGATCTTCGGCAGAAAGGCAATCGCCTATGCGGGACACAATTGCACTAAACAATACTTCATGATTAAATGAAGGACACTCACTTTTTAGAAGAACAAACAAATCTAAGTTGGTGATTAAACTTTCCATTCTAAGATTTTGTAGTCGCAAAGCAAATAGTTTTAGTGTTAGCAGTTACACGGTTGTGAACAATCTAAATTATGGAACAAAATTATAGCCCTTTTATTGTATAAAGTCAATAATTAGTTAACTACCCTCATTAAAGTTATAAAAGATATGATAATAAAAATTTATAATCGTCAAAAACATTTCGTAGAACTCATAGTAGAACTAATCAACATTAGCAAATCACATTAGCTCACTAATTATAAAAAGGTGAATGCAGTTCTTAGTTGGTATTGTTGCGAGATATTTCAAATCATTTAATCACTTAATAGGCTCATTAGAATCAGAAGACTACAACCATCATTCTAATTACTTAATTACTTGTCATCAGACTCATTAGATGACTACACAATATGTTATTTTGTATTTTGAACGTATGCAAGGTTTTAAAATTCCTTTTGTGTCGATATTATTATGTGTCCGGTTATGTTGTAATCATACTTTTAGGGTATGATCAATTAACAATTTCATTCCCCTATCTTTCTAAAAGAAGCGACAGCATGGGCACTTTGACACTGATATTCAACTATTTGGTATTGTTGGAAATCTTACAAGATCAACAAGATACTACACACCTCTGTCTAGTCCTTCAGGTCTATAGGGGTGATGCTATTTTATGTTAAGAGTTGTTAAAGCTCTGAATTCTTCAACTTAAACACTAAAAGGAACGTTTAATATGTAAAAATAAATAAAAATATTTTGACGATTTAAAAAAAAAAAGGCATCTACAACCATTATGTAACGTATGTCAAAAAATCATAAATAATTAGTACTAAAACCTCCTATAAGGATATTACGGTTATCGCTGCCGTTTCAGAGATATTTCGATTTTTCATACTAGCTCCATACAAAATTTTCGTAAAAAAATTATAATTCCTTCGTTTTTGTGCAGAATCAATTCTGGTGTCATTTTTGTATATTGTTATAACAAATAGAAGTGATATCCGGCACAAAAACTGGCACTTGCAAAATAAAATGCCTAAGTCTATGAAAGCCGTTTTTCAGCCCACCGTGCGCCGCGCCGGCTGTCTACTCTCCGTCCGTCTTACGAATTTTCGATCAGGTCACGTGTCTTGACGCGAGTTTAACATTTTTTACTCATTACAAAAAAAAAAGTGCACAACGCCGCTAAAGAAGTTTTCACTTCAAAAATATGTAAAAAATCGTCAGACCGTCTCGAAAAAGTTCGATAACAAACACGAGATTTTTATATATTAGAAGATAGCTTCTACCTGCGGCTTAGTTTGCTTGTAAAGTGCTACAACAGGTGTTCCCAGTTTCCAAAATCAATTATAGCCCAGACTTAATAGCAATATAACAAAAAAGTTTCATCCAAATCCACCCAGTACATTTGCGCGTTTATACAAACAAACTTTTCCGCTTTATAATATTAGTATATAGATTCGATAATACGATATTCTTAAAGATACCCACTCCATTTCCAATGTTGTTTGTGTGTATTATGTTCGTGTGGTGCTTTTAGCGGTGCGATGGTGCGCACCTGTGCACGATGCCAGGGCGCCTCTAATGCCACCGCGGCCGCGCCTCTAATGCCACAGGCTGGTGACAAATGAGCACTACCAGTAAAAATCGCACCGTTCCAGAGTTCGCCGCATTTGGCCGAATTAATTCGTCTCGCGATGTCTCTTAGAGCTTCGTACTTTATTGATGTCCTAAGAAGCCGTAGACTTGTCAATATATCCAAATTTAATATTTTTAAAAAGAATAACTAACATTTTATTTATATTATTACGTTTATTAAAGTTCGTATGTTTTTGTTTTAATCACGCAAATATGACTTAAGGGATTTGAATGAATTTTGGCATACCTATGTATAGTTTACAATCTAGAATTCAACAGGTTATTTTACAGACTGAAAAATTGTGCGAAATTTCCACGTGATTGAAATCTCGGGCAATAGCTGGTAAAAAATAATCGTATTATTATTAAAGCCTTTATTAACACATTCGTTTCAGAAGATTACTTCGCTTGAGCAAAGGCCTCTCACATTTTCTTCCACAGTTCCCGGTCATGGATTTCTCTCTCCCACATGCAGTGGCCCTCAGTTTTTTTTCTCCTACTTTCGTACCGAGCATTATCTCTTCCATTTACCCATACAATAATTAAAAGATTTTTGTTGTGAAAGTACAACTATTAAAGATTCCCCTTCATTATTGGACTTAAACGTCTTCTAAAAAAGTTCGTAAGTAAACCTTTTTAAAAACGTTATTGTGATTATTCATAGAAATGCAATACAAAAGAATGCGAATAAAAAACAAACCACAAAAAAACTGTTCATAAAATGTTGTAACCGCGTAGCTCGCTTTGCGCCGTGTCTGTTGGTTGCTACGGCGTAGCGTTCGTAGCAGGCACTTAGCTGATGGCCCGGGGCGGCCTGATTTATGTGCGATGTGCCGGCTACAGCCAGTCGCGACAATTCATTTCAATTAACGCTTCTGCGCCCCAATAATATTGTGAACCACAGTAATTATGAATCTTATTGTATCACGGTAGTAGAGTTGCGGAATGATTTATTTTCGACTTCAAAAAAAGGAGGAGGTTCTCAGTTCGTGTTGAACTTTTTTTTTAATATGTATATGTTACCTCATAACTCAAAGACGGCTGGACCGATTTGGAAAATTCTTTTTTTGTTTGAGTGGGTATACATTGTCATGAAGTCAGGATCTGATAATAGAAACCTTGAGAAATCGAGGGAACTCTTCAAATATTATAGATATTGGGTATTTTTCATAGTAACTTGTGCAGTTGCTCTCGAAAAGCACCATTTGGGGAAGTAGAACTGATGATGAAGACCACAGATAGCTACTAGACTACTCAATTATAAATATTTAATTGGTTGCGATTCGATTACTTGGATATGGTTGTAAAACACTTTATACTCGTCACAATGCATATGGTGATGAGGAGCTGATGGTGGAGTACCAGGAGTAATCTTTAAAAATTAACAGCTCGGCATAGGGAAAAGAAATATTTGCCAAAAGGTGATAAGAAGGTGACATTTAGGCTTTTGTAACTAGGTAAATTACGAATCGACCCACTAAAAAGCGAGAAAAAAAAATACGTTTTAACAAAAAATAAAACCGACTTCCCAAAAAAATACTGCAAAGTGAAAAATAACTTTAATTTTGGAAGGCGGTTTCAAAAACGAAAATATGTACAAAAATAAAGACACCGACTACCGAAACTAAAGTTATTTTTCACTTTGCAGTGTTTTTTGGGAAGTTGGTTTTATTTTTTGTTAATAAGTGTTTTTTCATTGTCTCCCCATTGCATTCCTAAAAAAGAAAGCAGAAAACAAAGAAACGAAATCATCAATCGTGCGCTAAACGGTTTACACAGCGAATCCCGATCATTGGTGAGAATTCATTTGTTCGCTAAAAGCGTGACTGTTGCGAAATCCGCGGCAAGCGACGGCGGTCGTGCGATGGTGCGCAAACAGAAAACGGCGGCGGGCGGCTCGCGAAAAAGTCCTTTTAAAAATGTTGCGGCACGTACGGGTGGGAAGGCACCCATTACTGTGAAGTGGCGATTGTTGGTTTAAAGATTTAGCTGTAAACGAGGAAACAGAGCCACGCTAGATGTACGATGAGTGACGATGATTCAAATGTACGTGAACGGGCCTTGCATGATTGACTGTTTCATTTAGTATACGTCCATTAATCTACACTAATATTATAAAGAGGAAAGATTTGTATTTTTGTGTGTGTGTGTATGTTTGTAATGAATAAACTCAAAAATTACTGCGTCGATTTCAAAAATTCTTTCACCATTAGAAAGCTACATTCACTTTGAGTAACATAGGCTGACCTACCTAATTAAATTACCTAAGTTTTTTTAAATATATGTCGCAATCGAGTCATTTCCGGAACGCCAGCGCCCCCAGTCGGCGCTCGACGGAGTCAATGATTCATCGGCTGAGCGGCGTGCTCGTCAGTTCTCGGGTAGCAGCCGTTCAGTGCGGTCGAATATTGAAACCGACGCGCGTTCCTACTTGTAGTCTGTACTCTGTATATAATTGTAATAATATTTACCGAAAGTGATTGGATAATATAACCAAGTTGATTTAAGTAACTACTGTGTTTCATTGCTCCAATATTACCCATCGACGCCCACGGCTTAGAGTAATTATGGACCCTACTGATGACGCTGGGCATCCTCCTCCGTCATCAGAAGTGGGATCTCTGTTGGTGCAAGATGAAGAGAAGAATGAAGCGAATATTTGGCGTGTCATGTTTGAACAACAAAACCAGAACATGCGAGCGCTGATCGAAGCCCTGCAAGTGCCAAAACCAGTCTACCGTGACAGTCTACCTACGTTCGACCCGGACAAACAAGGTACTGACGTGAGATCGTGGTGTGCTACAGCCGATTTGTGTTTTTCCGAAAACCCCCCACGTGGTGGCCAACTTATACTAGCCGTTGGCAAGGCGCTCAAAGGTGAAGCATCGACGTGGCTATCTCAAATAGCATACGAAGGAATCACATGGCAGGAGTTCAAGGTACTTTTCACCACGAGGTTTATATCAACGGAAACATTGGCGGGTACCCTCATTAAATTAAATGAAGATAAACCGAGTGAAAAAGAATCACTGCCAGCATATGCAAGCCGATTAATAGCCTCTTTGACAAATCGTTGGAAGGATGTAAACAAAGAAGAGATCGCCATAGCTACTGTACTCGCTCACTTATCACAGTTTGACCCGCGAATCCAACGTTTGGCGTTTACAACGAACATCAATTCGCGAGAAAAACTACGACAAGAACTGAACGCTTTCTCGCAATTGAAACGCAAGTTGAATACAACCGGAGAATCTTCGAATGCACCTGATTTCAAACGTGCGAAGTTAATTGCTATCAAGTGCTTTAATTGCGGAAAAACGGGTCATAAGCGAGCGGATTGTCGAAGTAATACGAGCGACGTGAGAGGACGAACTACGAGGCCGAACCCAGGGACGCAGCAGCCAGCATCAAGGCCTTTGGTGTGCTACAAATGCGGGAAACCGGGCCACATTGCTGTCCGGTGTACCAGCGGCGGCGGCGGCAGCAGCAGCCAGCTGGGCGACAGCAGCGCCGGCGCAGCACGTGGCGAGCGACGCGTTGATGTTTGCGTCGTGCAGCCCCCATATTAGGTCATAAAGGTAAATTGATTCGTTTTACTTACGATTCTGGCGCTGAATGCTCGTTAGTTAAAGAAAGTTTTGCAGCCAAATTTAGTGGCAAGCGTTTTAACAATGTTGTTACTATGACGGGTATTGGTCAAACACGAGTATTCAGCACGGAACAGATTCTGTCTTGTATTGTGATTAACGATCATTGTCTCGAAGTGTTGTTACACGTTTTGCCCGATAATTGTTTACGAAGTGACGTCATGATAGGTCGCGAGATTTTAAATCAGGGCTTTGTTATGAATATGACGGCTACAGAGCTTTGCTTAACAAAGACTCTTTGTGTAAATTCGGTGAATAACGATAACGCGCGCGAACGGGATTTAACTGCTATTATAACAGATATTGAAGGTAGCGATAAGTCGAAGCTTTTGCAAACGTTAGATCGGTTTTCAGATTTTTTTATCACAGGTCTACCTGTGACGCGTGTGAACACAGGCGAGCTTAAAATTAGGTTGATAGATCCGAATCGCACGGTACAGCGACGACCATATCGAATGTCGGCAGACGAACGCAGCGTTATTCGCGACCGTGTAAAACAACTTTTAGAAGCAAATATTATCAGACCTAGCTGCTCTCCATTTGCCAGTCCAGCTTTACTAGTTAAGAAGCATGACGGTTCAGACCGCATGTGTATTGATTATCGCGAACTTAACAGTAATACAGTCCCTGACCGTTATCCACTTCCTTTGATCTCTGATCAAATCTCACGGCTTCACGGAGCTATATTTTTCACAAAACTTGATTGTGCTAGCGGTTTCCACTTAATTCCCATAAGTGAAGAGTCCATAGAGAGTACTGCTTTCATTACAAATGAAGGTCAATACGAATTTCTGACAATGCCATTCGGTTTGAAGAATGCAATTTCAGTGTTTCAAAGGGCTATTATGAACGCACTTGGTGATCTGGCTCATGATTACGTAATAGTTTACGTTGATGACATTTTAATTGTTTCTTCCGATGTAGAGTCGGGCCTAGAGCGACTTAATACTGTGCTGCAAGCTCTGACCAAAGCCGGTTTCTCTTTGAATCTGAAGAAATGCTCCTTCCTTAAGACAAAGGTAGAGTTCTTGGGGTTCCAGGTAGAGTCCGGCCAAATTAGACCCAATAGCAGGAAAATAGAGGCTCTTACGTCTTTACCCCCTCCTAAAACTGTGACCCAATTGAGACAATTCATCGGATTGGCCTCATATTTTCGTCAATTCGTGCAAAACTTCTCCAAAATAATGGCCCCCTTGTACCGATTGACCTCGCTGAAAGGTGAGCTTAGTTGGAAGCCCGAGCACGAAGAGATTCGTCAGAAGATCGTCTTGGCTTTGACAAATGACCCTATATTGACAATCTATGACCCAGAGCTTTCGGTAGAGCTCCACACAGACGCTAGCAGCTTAGGCTATGGAGCAATTTTGTTCCAAGTCACGACTGATGGTAAGCGACGTGTGGTAGCCTACTTTAGTAAGAGGACAACCCCTGCAGAAAGCAAGTACCACTCGTACGAGTTGGAAACTCTGGCGGTCGTAAACTCAATCAAACATTTCCGACAATACCTTCACGGTAAGAAGTTTACCGTTGTTACAGATTGTAATTCATTGAAATCCTCCCAAACAAAGAAAGAGCTGACCCCCCGAGCGCATAGGTGGTGGGCTTTTCTTCAGTCATTTGACTTTGACGTCGTGTACAAAGAGGGAAAACGTATGTCGCATGTAGATTTCTTTTCACGAAACCCTATACCGTCAGATCCAAGTCCATTCGAATCGCGTTTAGTGTCGAAACGCGTTGACGTTACTGAGCTTTCTCCCAACTGGCTTCTAGCAGAACAGCAACGCGATGTAGAGGTCTCTAAAATTATAACCGATTTAGGAGAAGGTCGTTTAGATGAAAGTATGGCTAGGACCTACGTACTTCGATCGGGTATTCTCTATCGCAAAATTCAACGTAATGGCAGGTCTAAATGCTTACCTTATTTACCTCGTGCTCTCCGATGGTCAGTAGTAAATAATTTTCACGAATCTATCTTTCACCTCGGAGCCGAGAAGACAACTGAAAAGCTATTCGACTTTTACTGGTTTCCAGGAATGTCGCAATACGTTAAGAAGTTTGTAGATAACTGCGTTACATGTAAAGTTGCGAAAGCTCACTCCGGTAAGGTTCAAGCCGAATTGCATCCCATACCTAAGGTAACGACCCCGTGGCACACGGTACACATAGACGCGACTGGTAAGCTTAGTGGAAAAAACGATAAGAAGGAGTACGTTTTCGTTCTGATCGACGCGTTTACAAAGTACGTTCTTTTATTCCATACGACGAATATTGACTCCAAAAGTAGTATTAACGCGGTAACTCAAAGTGTAGCACTTTTTGGAGCCCCTACCCGGATAATTGCTGATCAAGGACGTTGTTTTGCGAGTAAAGAGTTCCGTGATTTTTGTTTGAGTAAGAACATCAATATGCATCTCATAGCGACAGGTTCGTCTCGTGCTAACGGGCAGGTAGAACGCGTTATGGCAGTCTTAAAATCAATGCTTACCGCGGTAGAAACTAGCGATAACAAATCGTGGCAAGACGCTATAGGCGAGGTTCAATTAGCGATAAATTGTACCATGAATCGTGTGACAAGAGCTTCGCCACTAGAGCTTTTAATAGGTAAAGTCGCAAGACCTTTGTCAATGATGTGTAGTGAGGTAGAGGTCGATGTCGATGATATCGACAAGATTCGTGAACGTGCGTCCGAGAATATCGTGAAGTGTGCGGCTTATGATAAGTCTCGTTTTGACATAACAAAGGCGAAAATTGATAATTTTTCGGTTGGTGACTTTGTGTTGTTAAAAAACGAAGAGCGTAATCAAACAAAATTAGATCCGAAGTTTAAAGGGCCGTTCAAAGTAGTAGAGGTATTAGATGGCGATCGTTACACACTAAAAGCTCTAAATTCAAATCGTACTTACAAATATGCGCATGATAGGCTAAGAAAAATGCCAGCAGGTCACGGATCAGTCGAGATTGATGTTGACGAAGTCAATGATGAAGTTCATATTTAAGTGGTGGTCGAAACTCGAGTAAGGGGACTCTAGGAGCCATAGTTAGTAGTTGTGTTCGACCGTACCAGTAGCTATTACGTAGTCGTAGCCCGGTGGAAATCGGTATCTCTTGGGGCAACCCGAGTAGTCCGTGGGTGCGCGGTGTGCGTTTAGCTCTGGCTGAGGTCGGGGTCTGTAGAGACCACACGTGTGGTTACCAGGTGGTGACACACGGGCGATCCGAGGGATCTGATCCATGCGCTGGATGTGAGCAATGCGATTGCTGGTCGGCTGGGTAGCCGGGGCACTAGATGTCTTACTCGGGAGTTTCTAGAGTCTGGATTTGATAAGATCTGTGTAAACTTATACTGAGTGGTTTGGAATTTGGTTCGAAAGACTGATGCGTGGCTCTGGCTAACTGGTTATTAGTATAGTGAATTTAGTATCCCTTATTTGGTTAATTTTGTTTGAAATTAAAAACACTGTTAAAAGCCTTGATGTCTTTGTAATTTGCCCTGGAACGTAGAGTGTGGTCAGAAGTGACCGAGTGGAACTAGGTATTCTCGTGGATATTTTGTTGCAGATTAACCATCACACTGGGACGTGTGCAAGCAGGATGGCCGTGTCGCAATCGAGTCATTTCCGGAACGCCAGCGCCCCCAGTCGGCGCTCGACGGAGTCAATGATTCATCGGCTGAGCGGCGTGCTCGTCAGTTCTCGGGTAGCAGCCGTTCAGTGCGGTCGAATATTGAAACCGACGCGCGTTCCTACTTGTAGTATATAATTGTAATAATATTTACCGAAAGTGATTGGATAATATAACCAAGTTGATTTAAGTAACTACTGTGTTTCGTTGCTCCAATATTACCCATCGACGCCCACGGCTTAGAGTAATTATGGACCCTACTGATGACGCTGGGCATCCTCCTCCGTCATATATATAAATTTTTTATACAACGTGTAATTTAAAGGGTATATACATACCAAGTGCATGGCTTCTTTGGATGATAACAAACGATATGGCAAGGGTTTTGTAATCCTAAGTCTACGTGTGTAGAACTTATTACAAATTCCAATACACTGATACCAGAGACCGAATTTTTCAAATTACGAAGAACGAGAAGAATTATCGTGTTATTGGCAAGTGACGTGAAAAGTTATTGACTCTCGTAGTGCTGTGACACGTTTGTTATGATTGGTATTCAAGAAATATATGAAACCAATAATTTGGTATCAATTCTTTGAGTCAGTTATTTTGTGCTGAAACTGTGCATAGAGACTCCATACCAGATGTTGTCTTCAGCCCTTTTGGATAGATATGGGGTTTCCGTTACACTTTGTATATATTTTTTGTTGTTTTTTATATTTTTATTTTTTTGTTGTTTTAGGTGTGTGTATTTATTTTTAAGAGATTTTCTAAGTCATTGTAATTTTTACATTTAAAGCTTTATTTCATTCTATTGGATTACTTTACAGACACACAAAAATACAAATCTTTCTTCTTTATAATATCTATTAGTGTAGAAAGGTAAAAAATATTAAAAAAAACTTATGTCTACCCGTGCGAAGCCGGGACGGGCCGCTAGTAACTAATATATTCCTAATAAGGATCATTCCAATACACATTGAAAATATTGTATTTTTTAATTTATGGCGGTTATATACATATTTAAAATTATCGTTTTTAAGGGATGGTCTAAAACACCGTGTTCTTAGAAACCTAGATCAGCTAGGTCACTACATTACAGTCAGAATTAATTTGAACGAAAAATATAAGAAATAATTATGTTTATTTTGCAAATAGGTAATAAATAACACTTTTACACGACATTTTTTTCGTAAATGTAAACTAGATGAGGCCTGTGTCAACCAACTGACTACCCCGAGAAGAAACACCGAAACATACTCAGATATCAACTCATTTATAATTAAGATAACTCATTAATTTGTTAAATTTTTAAGCCCCTTATTACTAAGAATTGTTATCTAATTCTGAACATTTCTGTAGACATGAAGATGTTCAGTAGGTAATTGAAGACCTAAGTCATCCACATATATGAAATTGTATACGAGTCGCTTAAAAATATGTATGTATATAAATAAGAGCGTTCGTTAATGTATTGTCAATATGTATTTTGAAAACTTTGAGAATTAACGTGACGTAACTGGAAATTGTAATATCTATTGATGTAGATATAAACCGACCTTAAACACTACTTTAAATTCCCGAGGTATGTATGTATTGTAATATCATGTGTGTGATCACGAGCAATAAAGGGATAACCTATATATCGGACACAGTAGAGACATTAATTTATTTCAGGCATCTAAAGCCCATAGAAAACATAATACAAGAATAATACTTAAAACTATACATATGTTAAATAATAGATAACTAATACGCACGAAGCGATGGATGGCATAATATTGAAATGTACGTACATAGTTTAAATTTATTCATCATTGTTTATTTTAAGTATTTCATGCAACAATCAACAGCAATGTTTGAGTTAGGTCATTTTCATTTTAAGAGTGCCATTTGCATAACCTCGACAGGCAACAGGAAAAAAAAAGCACTAATTCTGGACGCATTATTTTAGATATATATATATATACTTTAAGGTTTTTATTTAAGTGTATATTTTCAGATTTGAATAAGAAATTAAATAACGTACATAATATGTAACATTAAAAACAATTCTTGATCAGTTACAAGAGATGTCTAATTGACCAACTTATAAGCGTATCGTTTCCAGGCAAAGAGATCCATGTACAGCCTTTGTACTTAATTGCTCACTCACAATCTCTCATAATACGGCATTTGGTGGTGAGGAGAACGCGCCATGCCACAAATGTCGTTACATAAATACATATATATCCAAAGTATTGGTTTACATTGCTAATTATGATCTTAGTCCCAAAATTATGGATGTTTTTACATGAACACATTTGTTTAAAACTTGGTACATGGGTAGAACTCTAACAATCTATTTTTTAATCAGTGTATTTCCGACATTCACGAAGCCAGTGTTAACTGTTTACGCTATATTTGTTTTAAGGAATTATGTTCTTGTGGCTCAATAGGAAAACCGCACGGTTAGATCTGAGAAATTAAGTACCTAATATATACAGAAACTCCACGGAAAACACTTTAAGTCTTTGGTTCCGACTGTCATTTATACATCTTCGACAGTCTTTATGGATATCTAGTTAGAACCCAGTCTGCTCCCAAATTGGACACCTGTCTTGCCAACTTGTCTTGCTGTCTTGCAAAGGTGCTGAGTTGTGCATGAAATGAAATCACATCATGTAAAATACGGGTACTCATCTACATCCCATATTTTTGACGACACAGTTTACGCGGTGGTTGAACGATTGGCTGCTGTGCTGTTTGTTGCGAGTTGAAATCCCGCACCGGAAAAACTGTTTTTAAAATGTACCTACTCACGATACAGGAGAAACTATTTACGAGGATTGCAGGGTAGAAATAAAATTCAACTTAAACAAAGCTTCATTTATTGTCCACAAGAGAAAGTGTTACTGCGTATAAAAACAAAATGTTGAGCTTCGGTATTTTGCAAAGAGAAAAGTTACATTCATACTCCAAAAAAAGCGTATTTTATAATTGTTATTTCTTGACTGAAATTACCCAGACTAACATTATTGGTTATTGTTACGTAGACAATGTTAAATTTTAATTTCTCAGAGCAAACACGTGAAAGGAACTCGGAATCCAGTGCTGAGGCCATACCATGACGTGTTAAAGCGAGAGTCGTTCGAGCGAGAAAGAGGGATGAAGCTATGCACGCTATATAGCTCCATCTCTCTTTCTCACTCGAACGACTCTCGCTTTAACACTTCATGAACTACTCGTACTACTTTACAAAGCAGTTTTATACAGATACACGCTGGAATCTTCAGATGTTTCACATCCAGGTATGTTCGCCAGGTTGCCTATAACCTTCTCGTATATATCGATGCCATTCATAAAGGTAGACATGGCTAGGCGTTCGTTGACTGAATGCAGCAGCAGTTCTGTGTTTGGCATTGGGGAGAAGCCATAAGCCGGGTAGCCGACGCTACGGACAAATCTTGCATCAGTTGTGCCAGGGGGCAACGTTGGTATTATTGTCACGTTCCTGTTGAATAAAAGAATAATTTAATCAGTGGAAAGTTCAATCCCGATAAAACTACAGGCCAGTTTATAGATGCATTTACTACTCTGAGGAACAATAAATCTATGATATTTTTTTTTTTTTGTAAAACTGCACCTTGGACAACCCGCGTTAATATTATTTTTACTTCTGTGTCAAATCCATCCAAAGGTTGTCTGTAAAAATTGCTTTTAGCGATAAGACCGCTCATGGTCACCCCTATAAATATAAGTAAACTTATTAGAAACATGTTTCCTTTTTTATAGGTTATTGATAATGTCTAGATTTACGATTTACTAATGATTTTTGTAATTCAGTTTATTACATCGGGACAATCATTAGTAACTCAAGTCGTCTCTTAAAATACAGGTATACCCTAATTTAAGAAGGAGCAAACGTAAAATTGTCAACAGATGTACGCCACCTTTTACCATAATTACATACAGTTAATAACATTGTATATATCATTATAGTTGGCTGACGTCCACTCAGATTCAATATCCAAATTTGTCAAAGTAATTAAGAGTTAATTAAGACATTTTCTTTAGATGTAGGACTTTGCCCGCGACTTCATTCGAGTGGATTTCAAAATTATTTTATAGCCTGTAGCGCTCGCAAACGTTGTACCTTGCAACTAGTGAAAAAATTTTAGAATAGGATAATTACTTCCAAAAAATACTCCCTATATACAAAATTGCAACTAAATTTGTCTTTTTATAATATTAGTACAGATTTAAGTACTTACAATTTTATTTTTTTATTTTACTAAGAGCATATTGTTTGTGGTGTTTGTCTGTAATTGGTTGTGCAGTTAGATTTATGACACTAATACATGTATGTACCTATCTGTGTTATATCTGTGACAACTTTTGGCGAACGTTAATTAAATAAATAAATAGTTCTTAGTTTAAGATTACTACTTCCATCTTTATTTGTATACTTGTACTGTACTTGTATCTGTGCACTGAGATCCTATAAATTATTTATTTATTTTATTTTCTTACACATAACGGCTACATACATACAGTGATGCCCACCATAACTTAAAAATAAGAACATAATAATTTAATTTCAAACATTTTAACGCCTGCTTGCTAAAAGAAAAAAAAACACACAACTCACAGTTGTTCGGCTGCACGAGTAATAGCGTTCCAGTAAGGGTTGGTAGAGTTGGTGATCGTGGCAGGCGACTGCCGGTTCTTTAATATATACGTCAGAGTTATATTCACTCCAGAATCGGCGATGAACTGATCAATCTATCAACATAAACAAGAATAAAATGCGTTATATTATGATTAAATATGAACTGAACAAAAGGTTTTGTCGGTCAATCAGTTAGAAGTGGGGCTGATGTGCCTGTAGCCTTCATGGGTGAGCCCGATTCGCACTTGGCCAGTTTTTTTTAAACTCTGTACGCACACTATGTACTTTGTTCAGTTACAAAAGAATTAAGTAGCTCTTAAGGTTTATATCACTGCGTACTAAGTTACAGAGTCTGGTACCTTGATCGCAAACGCCATAAAGCGCTATACTGTTAACTATTCTATTTCTAGATTGTGATGTATTTAAGCTTGTAGGCAAAGTACTAAATTCCAAGCTCTGTCTATCCCTTCGAGCAACGCAGGTGTGCTGGTGTATTATGTCAGTATAACATATATTACTTATTAAGAACATTATTTATGAATCTGGTATACCAGTCCACTTACCATATCACTGAAGCAATCTTCGTTCACGGTGTTGCCCAGTCGAATGTCGAATACGAGACTCACGCGGCTTGGGATTACGTTGTTGGCTGTCCCAGCCTGTATTTGAATCATATATTGAATATTATCATATATATTTATACGAGGAGCAAGCTATATAATAACAGCCACAAAAATCGATCTTAAAGGTTAAGCAACGCTTGCCGAATTCGGTCTGTAGATGGGTGACTATCACAGAACAGATAAAGGAGGTTAGAAAGGAAATAGTTCTTGATTAGTATGAAAACGCGTGTCGCCGCTTGTCTCCCCACTCTTTAGTTCTACTACAAGCAAGAGGCCCGTTACGTATGCGAATCACGCACACAAATAAATTACACACACTTAAATTGAGAGCTTGCTACTGATTGTAACTCACTTTGCGCCGTGCATCACGGCCTATCAGGGCAAAGGACAAAACGTCAATGGTTGAAGTCTGGCGCATGTAGTACATTGTAAGCAGACTTGGTCATTGCGTTGATTAAGCGAGTACACAACGGGCAATGTATACTTTTGTAACTTGTGGCAATAATGTTCGGAATTTCATAATGATCAGAATATTTTTATGTTTTTTACAAATAAAATTGTAATTAAATGTTATTTTCGACTTACCGATGGAAAGATATACCTCTTCGCTCTATAATTGCGGTCTGACTTTTTGTTTTACAGGTTATAATTGCACAACGCGGCATTTTAAAGCAGAGCTCTGTGTTCTGAAGTAATCCGAAGCGCACTAAACGCGGTGAATGAATTAATCGGTCGCGCTATGATTGTCGTATCATAAATGTGGCGCGCTCGCCACGCCCACATTACCATTCCAACCTTATTCATCTATTCCGTGGTGATCATCTTAAACTCTAAGCCCGTTATTTCCGGCTGTTATTTGTACGTCGTTGACCTCGTTACGGGTAGTCAAAAGCCAGAAAATCTGTAACTGGTCTGGCCTAGGGGTGTTGTATTACCCGGCTACTGGGCTGTGGAGCTCAGATCAGTCGCTCCATGTAAGACACTAATACTCAGCTGCATCCGGTTAGACTGAATAACTGGAAGCTTATACCAACATAGTTGGGAAAAGGCTACGCAAATGATGATGATAGAACTTTTTTTCAAAGGTTACCCCTAATATACCCCTCGGTCAAACTTATAAGTTGGTTAAATATTAAGGGTACTGTATATTATCTCAAGTCACGCTGTTTTATTTAATTCTATATAAATGGCCATTTTTAGATGAGACAGTAAACTTACGCTAATTCTGTTAAGGTTCACGGAAGTGTAGCCGCCGGCAAAGGTCGGGAGTGATTTACTTGCTAGTATATACTGCTTGTCCCTGAATTCGAAGAATTTTTCGATGACGTTACGACACTAGAAATAAACATTCACATAATTATACAACGTGTACTTTAAACATTCACATAATTATACAACGTGTACTTTAAAGGGTATATACATACAAAGTGCATGGCTTCTTTGG
The DNA here is from genome assembly GCA_943138885.2 of Tholera decimalis. NCBI lineage: Eukaryota > Metazoa > Arthropoda > Insecta > Lepidoptera > Noctuidae > Tholera > Tholera decimalis. Next base: position 21,037,668 of record OW964557.2, read on the forward strand.
ATGATAACAAACGATATGGCAATTGGGGTTTTGTAATCCTAAGTCTACGAGTGTAGAACTTATTATAAATACCAATACACTGATAAAAGAGACCGAATTTTTCAAATTAAGAAGAACGAAGCGAATTATCGTGTTATTGGCAAGTGACGTGGAAAGTTATTGACCCTCGTAGTGCTGTGACACGTTTGTTATGATTGGTATTCAAGAAATATATGAAACCTATAATTAGGTATCAATTCTTTGAGTCAGTTATTTTGAGCTGAAACTGTGCATAGAGACTCCATACCAGATGTTGTTTTCAGCCCTTTTGGATAGATATGGGGTTTCCGTTACACATTGTATAGTGGATTTCTTGCGTGACCAGAGGGCTGGCTCGTTCTATGCCCAAAGAATAAGCATTGCCATACAACGTGGCAATGCTGCCGGTCTTCTGGGCTCGTGTCTGGACGACAGTGATACGGAAGAGTACTTCGACGCCTAAATCAATTTTTTTATGTACATAGTCAGGTTTTGCAGTGTTTACAATAATTATTATGTATTTATCATGCTAAACACTTGTGTCGGGTTGATTATTGAGTCAATGGCTTATTGGACTTTGTCTACTGAAATGTAAAAACATGTATATTAAATAATTATAAAAGATTCCCCCAATCTTTTTGTTGTTATTTTTTACTACCTACCATGATCGTTCGTACCATGTACGTTAGTATGACCTAATGCGCAAGTCTATTATTCTACCTCGGTGTAGCAGGGGGGTAAGAGTAGACGTTCGGTCATTTAAAAAAATCCTATAGACGTTCTTTCCCATAACATTCCAGTACTTATAGATTTTTTGTTAACGGCACTTACACTTTAAACTCAAATAGTAGCCTGGGGGTTAATCGTAGACGTTCCTTGTAATAGTAAAAAATCTTCAGGACATTATTTCCGATGAGAATCTACTATATTTTTATTCTGGCCGGCACTTTCTTTTTTGGGTACGAAATGAATGATGTCCTTTAATGTATTTATCAGTGCCATTTTGCCAGCGATTATAATTGGCAAGATGAATGTAAGGAATTGATCACATGCGATTTTGATGGCGTTTGTCAATCCCATACAGTTCTGACTGACTGATCGCCTTTCCCACATTACCGTTGACAGAATGTAAATTGTCTAGAGGCTCGTGGTATATTTACCTTGCCAGTAGCGGTATCGTTTGTTGCAGGAAAGGTAGACCCGTGGGCAGCTACGCCGTAACAATCAACTTGTATTTCTGTAATGAATTTTACACATATTATAAAGATTAGTCAAAATTTGTAACCCTATGTCATCAAAAAAGAAAATTTTTTTTACAGCTGTACCAATACCTAAACTGTTCAATGAAACCATGTAATCCACATCGGCATAAATGTTTGTATGTCGAATAAAAAGTTGTTCCGGTTTGGGTATTTGTAAAATCCGTTAGTATCAGGAGGTGAAGGATTGAGCACCTACTTCGTAGTGGAAAGCGAATTTAAGAAGCGTCATTAATTTTGCATCAACCTATATTGACAACCTTTTAATACCTCCACAACCTCAACAATTTACTTACTGTGTTTCTGCGTGGGGAGGAGCCTGTAAAACCTACCTTATTCATGTGGAACGAGCTCAAAGGGCTATTCTAAAAATAATGCAGTTTAAACGCAGAGATTACCCAACCGCCTTGCTCTACTCTGAATCAAAAGTCCTCAATGTGCGACAACTTTTCATTATACGTGCTGTGCTACGCCGTCACTCCTTACTTCCCCTGGACGATCTAGTTCTAAAGAAACACAAGGGTCACGCAGTATGTGGTACGGCCCCATGTCGCACCGCTTTCGCCAGCCGCCACTTTAATGTGCTTAGTACCCGCATTTACAATAAAATCCATCCACTTATTGACATATATACCCTACCCACTAAACATCTGAAAACCAAGCTTGCTAGTTGGCTGCAACAGTTATCCTATGATAGCACTGAACAAGTCCTAGAGAATATCTCGTGAATTTATTTCTCAGCCATAACTTTCCTTCTGCCCAATGCTTCATCTATTCTTCTCTCCAGAAAAGACACGCTTAAACACACTTGCTTAAACTCAACTACCCACCTCCTCAACCACACTCAACCCCAAACACACACTACCTTCACGTACACACACTTTCATGTACCTTCATACACGTCATATATCATTCATACCATATACCTCTCCTTCAACACATCGCACCACACATATCCGCATTATAGTCGCACATTATTGTAGTGTATTACATAAATTCGCGAGGACTTTGTAAATCGGGGAGGAGACCTGGTGACCTGAAATACAGGCTTTTGGCCTAGCTCAGGCACCAGGCTCCCACAATATACGTATGATTCCCATTATTGTATTACTATACATGTAATTTAAAGATATTGTGGTGAGTAAATAAAGGCATTTATTATTATTATTTATTATTATTAACCTATATTAACTGCGTTTGATAAAGAAATGTTTGAGCCTCCAGATTTGTCAGGTTCAAGAATGTATGTTAACATATACATTCTTATACAAACCTAGGAAAAGTATACAATTCCACAGCTATTTAGGAAAGGTATAAAATACCGTTTCGAGGATTATTTAATACACACATATCCTGGAAAATATATACATTGCCTAGGATTTGTATAAAATTCCGATATCGTATTAGAAAATGTATAAAAGGAACGCTTTCTTTGAACAAAATAAATGAAACACTTTACTAAACTGAGAAACAGGATTTTTATTAAGACTCTCGTTGAGACAGTCAGGTAACACTCATTTCGTAAAAAATATGGTATATTCGTATAGCTTCTTCCTAATAAAGCTTCAAAAATTAACAATTTTTAAAGCCCATCTAGCACTAAAACTATTTATGTTTTCTTACAAAAGCTCAAACTTTCACTTGGCAAGTAATCAGTCTGTCATGTAGGTACCTTTTTTCTGGGTGGGAAAATCATCAAATGTCACCTCTCGCTGTGGGGGAGCAGGCATGTCAGCCTTCTGACTAAAAACCATGCTCCTTCTGTTGCCCTTGCTTTCCGGGCCGCGGTACCTCATTAGAACATTTCAATAACCCCGTAAGGCAATGGCCCTTTCGGGCCCCGTCAATGCTGCTTACTGCTCTTTGAGGCGCGCGCGGAACAAGGTGCGCCGCCGACTCGGGCCTGGCCCTTACCGGACGGCGAGCTACCCCTGCTCGCCATCTGCAGGCATCTTCAGTGGATCGGAGATCGACGATCTCTATGGGGCGTGAGGAAGAAAGTTGTTTCTCTCTCACACGTTCAGCCTCCTCCTTCGCTAGCATGACTGCTTCGCAGAAGGAAGCGACTGCATTCTGGTCCCCCTCGCCCCGCACCATGGCCTAAACCAGGGACGGACGCGAGACGTCGCTGCCACCGTTCGCCTCCACGAGGACACGGTGCTCTGCCCAAACGGCCATACCACCACTATGTCCTCCGGGTGGTCCCGACAATGACGACCTCCTGAAATAGCCATGTCTGGTAAGCATCTGCGTCCGGTGGAAGGTGAGGATGCCATGGCGTCTCTCTAGCCACTCCTCGAACAAGGGAATTATCGCCGCCATAATATAAAAGTCTTTCTATATTTTTAACCTGTACACTTAAGCAAAGTTTTCACCCCCAACGACGCTCAAGGATCCCAGAAGATGCAAGATGAAATAACTGCATATTTAGAACAAACATACCAACTCGACTTGCCACTAAGAAGAATTTCCAAAAACCGGTCAAGTGCGTGTCGGGCCACGCGCAGTTTAGGGTTCCGTAGTTTTTATAACAGCCAAGTGCGTGTCGTGTTCGCTGACTGATCGTTTCGTACCATGCTCTAACTAAAAGCCAAACATGACTACCTAACTAATTTGACTTCCTATACAATTCCTCACCTGATCCGATAATTTTTCACGGAAAGATTTAATTTTTTTTTTAGAGATATGTATAATACATACATATAATACATAGCCGGTGTTTTGAATTTAAATACAGGACACAGAGCTACACTACTCAATCGTCACAAAAAAATAAAATTGAGGAAGTAGTTTGCTGGGAGAGCTTTGTGTTTGATATTATATAGCAAAATAATAAATAAATAAAAACATATTAATTTGAATTCACTCTAAAAACGAACCCACGTAGGGCGATGGTAACTGAAGAAGGAATTATAAAATCCAACTTCACAAGGGAAGTTTGAAAAAATATGATCTATTTGAGTACCACCGCGTGTAGAGGGAAGTGGTTGTAATAAAGACTGGTAACCAGCGTCACGTATTAATTTGAAAACTGCAGTGTTGTAGTTACGGAGATAGTCTTCATTAAAATCTCCAAATATTATGTAAGGACTGTTATGCGATAATAAATTACTTACAAAACCTACTGGGCGACTGTTGGGACATTTGCATGATCTATAAAAAGCTAGCTAAGCTATTTGAGGATCGCTTACAGTATCTTGCAAATGTGCACGTAAGGATTGAACATTATGGAACATAATTTGGTATGAACTGTGGGGCTCCCTCAAAAATTGATACATCGGTATTAGAGGATTTCGACGCAGCTTTTCCATTTCCATTACGATTGAATCTTGGTCGGTGGGTGGACGTGGAGGATCAAAACATTCAGTAACGATAAATAAACCTTCAGCACATGTGGCACGTGAGCAGGCAACATATAACATTGACCTTGAAATACCGGGCTTCACATGTACAACAACTTTTTCTAATGTGGAAGCCTGGCTTTTGTGAATTGTAACAGCCTCAGCTGGAAACAATGGGAATTGAAAAAACAACCGACTTACAAAAAAACACTACAATGTGAAAAATAACTTTAATTTCGGAAGTCGGTGGCAAAAAACTAAAATACAGATCCAAAGACACCATCTTCTGAAATTAAAGTTATTTTTCACATTGTACCTACCTAGTGGGTTTTTTCGAAGTCCGTTTTTCTTGTTAAAAAGTTTTTTTTTTTATAAAACTTATTTAAATATGAAACTAGCGCGATAAAACTGACGCTTAGCGCCATCTATCGACATTTCTATGGAGTTGTTCGAAATTTTCGAATCAAATACAATTGGTCGACTATTACTCGTAAACTTGTAAAGCCCACTTATGTGTGATAGTTTTCCTTTAAACTTCGTTATATATAGGTACTACTGCCGTGACATTTGAATTTCTAACTATAACCGTTTAGTTGCTAGAGGGGGGGGGGGACACTTGGCTCTAACGAAAATTAGTACTTTAAAGTTTGATAAGTCACGAACGGTTTACTTAATCAAAAAACGGTCTTACCAAACCCCTAATATTTTTGAAAGACCTATCCAACGATATCCCACACTATGGGAAGAACGAAAAAAAAAAATTATCATCCCACTTTACATGTATGGGAGGTACCGTAAATAATTGTTTTTTTCAAAATTTTATTTTACCACTGTTTCGGCATCATTAACGTGTATACTCATGCCAAAGTACAATTTTCTAGTACCAATTGTTTTTGAGCTAAACCGCGGACAGTCGGACAGACAGACGGACATGGCGAAACTATAAGGGTTCCTTGTTGACTACGGAACCCTAAAAATGAAGTAAAGTCAACGATTAATAACCTTAATGAACACAAAGCACCTGGGTATGACTTCATAACAGGAAAAATATTAAAAGAACTACCTGAGGCCGGCATTACATTCCTTACAGCTTTATACAATGCAATAATCTTAAAGGGCTACATTCCCCCTCAATGGAAAATAGCCCAAATTATTATGATAGCTAAGCCTGGAAAATGCTCAGCGGATGTTAAGTCATATAGACCTATTAGCTTGTTACCTATTCTCTCAAAACCACTGGAGACATTGTTCATCAAAAGACTAAGACAGTTAATAGATAAAAACTCATTATTACCAGACCACCAATTCGGGTTCAGAGAAAGTCATGGAACCATAGAACAGATTCATCGACTGGTGGAAAAAATCCATGCGACGTATGAAGAAAAAAAATATTGTTCTGCTGCCTTTCTAGATATTTCCCAAGCCTTTGATCGTGTCTGGCACGAGGGACTTCTATATAAAATTAGAAAAGCATTTCCAATCAACTATTACATATTCATTAAGTCGTATCTAGAAAATAGGTACTTCTTCGTAAAGCAAGGCAGCGAAATAAATGGACTGCATAAGATTCAGGCGGGAGTACCTCAAGGCAGCTCATAGGACCTATTCTCTACCTTCTTTACACTGCTGATCTCCCAGTCACTGAAGGAGTAGTTTTGGGCACATTTGCCGATGACACTGCTACACTAGCTGTGCATGAAGATGTAATCAAAGCGTCAGAAATCTTACAAACGAGCTTAGACGACATTTCTACCTGGCTGAAAGAATGGCGAATAAAGGCCAACGAAACTAAATCCGTACACGTCACGTTTACAACAAGGAGAGACACATGCCCGCCAGTAAGATTGAATAATGTTGAGATTCCTCAAGCTGAAGATGCTAAATATCTCGGAATGTACCTAGACCGTCGACTCACCTGGAGAAAACATATATTTACCAAGCGAAAAGCACTGAGCCTACAGCTTAGAAAACATTACTGGCTATTGTTCATAAAGTCCAAACTCTCACTTGAAAATAAACTTAGACTTTATAAATGCATCATAATGCCTATCTGGACATACGGAATACAGCTTTGGGACTCAGCAGCCAATTCAAACATAGATATACTCCAGAGGTAATATTCCACAATAATATTCCACAACTTTCACACAACGCCATCTAGTCCCAAACTAAGCAGAGCTTGTGGTATGAGTACTAGACAACTGATAAACATACATATATATTTCTAAATACATACATATTATAGATAAATTACACCGAGACAAAGAACAAATGACCGTGCTCATCACACAAACATTTGTCCTAGGTGGGAATCGAACCCACGACCTTGCGCATAGCGGTCAGGGCCACTGACCACTATACCAACGGGCCTGTCAAACCAAGAGGTTCCAATCTAAAATGCTAAGGATTATAACAAATGCGCCATGGTACATCACAAATGACCGTCTACATCGGGACTTAAACATAAAACAAGTCAAGGAAGAAATCACACAGAGAGTCAATGCCTACAAAAAAAGGATCCTATCACATCCCAATATACTGGCATCAAACCTGATGAAAACAAAAACTTTCAGGAGGCTTAAAAGATTAGCCCCGCAAGACCTGCTAAGATAGTCACCTAATGGTGCCTAGTTTTGAAGTGGATATGCCATTAGGCGTATACCAAGCATGCCTAAACTCACAAAAAAGACACAAACAGTGCTAAATGTCACTAAGGACAGATGGCATAAATTAAAAAAAAAAAAAAAAATTAACCGACTTAAAAAAAAGGAGGTTCTCAGTTCGTTTTGAACTATTTTTTTATGTTGGGAACTCTTCAAATATTATAGGCACACCTATAGCGTTTTGGGTATTTCTTATAGTACCTTGTGCAGTTGCTCTCGAAAAGCACCATTTGAGGAAGTGGAACTGATGATGAAGACCACAGATGGCCACCGAAATTACTCAATAATAAGTATTTCTTGGATTGCGATTCGATTACTTGAATATGGATGTTAAGCACTTTATGCTCGTCACAATGCATATAGTGGTGTAGACCTGATGGTGAAGTACCAGGAGAACTCCTCAAAAATTAACAGCTCTGCATCGGGAAAAGCAATATTTCGTAAAAGGTGATAAGTAGTTGATATTTTGGCTTTTGTAATTAGATAAATTACAACCGGACCCACTAAAAAGCGTGAAAAAAAACTTTTGGGCAAAAAATAAAACCGACTTCCATATCAAAACACTACAAAACCAAAAATAACTTTAATTTCGGAAGGCGGTGTCAAAAAAATAAAATACAAAACCAATAACACTGACTACCGAAATTGAAGTTATTTTTGGCTTTGTAGTGTTTTGATATGGAAGTCGGTTTTATTTTTTGCTAAAAAATTTTTTTTTCATTAAACTATATGTAAAGAAGGCCGTCCAGGTAAGAGTCATCGTTAAATATACAGTATGTTAACTAACAGACGGCGTGGCGTTCCCGTTAACCCGCAATAGTATAGCATCCATACATGCTAAAAAAATATTACCATTCGAAAACAAAATGTTTTTATTTTTTTATATTAAAATATTCACTAAAAATGTTAAACTGATACGTAAGAGAAACACTCTGTACACGCGTACGCATTCATAAATAAATTGCGACGTTGGCTTCCTACAAGTACGCGTGTCCAGAGTGTTTTTTTTACGTATCAATTTAACATTTTTAGTGAATATTTTAATATTAAAAAGAAAAACATATTGTTTTCGAATGGTAATATTTTTTTAGCATGTATGGATGCTATACTATTGCGGGTTAACGGGAACGCGCTCTGTTAGTTAACATACTGTATTATGTACACTTCCTAGGAAATTTGTCTAATATAATTTATATCACATATTTCCGTATGATTTTAGGAATTATATACATTTACAATGACGGATTACATACATTTCCGTTAACATATACATAAATCCGTGTGTACCATAAGATCTTGAGTATGCGACCTAATATAACAAGTATTCATTATTTACTCACGCCATACAGTCTTATCTTGGTAGAAGACTGCAATGCCAGGCATAGGGAACGGAGCGCCCTCGTCCAGTTCAATCCCCACGTTCATGGCTTCAAACTGCGGCGACTTGAGGAATTGGATCATTCCGTTGTCCCCTCCCACCTCCTCATCTTAAAACATTTTTTTTTTAATCTTAAATCATCAATCAATCAATCAATCTTAAAATGATATACAATAACCAAGCGTTATAATGGGTATCATAATTAATTTGGTATTTGTTCAATTGCAATAGAGAAGATCAAGATTTCTCTAAGATATTTTCATTTTAGCATTTACAATTTTACAAGGTAGGAATAATAGTTTCGTTGATAAGAAGTTTTGCGGAGCACACAGGAAATGCTTATCGTATTGTTGCTTTGGTGTAATTAAGTAAGCATACATTATAAAAAGATAATACAGCTCCTAAAATACAGGTTAGAAGTTTTGTCTAGTTTAGAAGTCAGATGTATCGATTATAAACTGTGACACCGTTATACAACATAATTATAAGACACTAGCTGTTGCCCGCGACTTCGTTCGCGTCGGAGGTTTTTCCTGTATAAATTCCGACCCCGTGGGAAATTCCAAGAATCCTTTCTTAGTGCTCCCCTAAACACCCCAAGAAACATACATGCCAAATTTCAACTTCTTGCGCCCAGTAGTTTCAGCTGTGCTTAGTCTGTCAGACAGTCAGTAACGGAAGCGTTTTATATATATCGATTACCTTGTACACGTGGTATTTGCATACAAATAAATGGCTATTAAAATAAAAACATGATTATTATAATGCAATATTTATTGGGGTACCTCCTATAATGATGGCGAAGTAGGGCAGTGCCAGGAAATTAATTATAAGGCTTGGGGGGGTCACCTCTGAGTCCCCCTATGACAGAAATATAGTTACTCACCGGGCATAAGAGTCATGTACACGTTCCTGAGTAATTCAACATTGTTGTCTTTGAGTCTGCTCAGCGCTTCATAGTACTGTATAGATATTGACTTCATGTCCTGAGTGCCGCGCCCGTATATAACACCATTGTCGTCTATGTGGCCACCGAATGGGTCGTAGGTCCAACCTTCCTGTGAAAGAACCTCATTTACTTAGTAATCATGGAAGATATTTATTTATTACTAGCTTTTGCTTGCAATTAACGTACGTGATGATTTTTTTATTAATCTATCGCACAGGAATCGTACATCTTCGTGGGACAAAAATTCCAGCCCATATTCTACATCTGTGTCATTTTTCATTCAGATCCAGCCTTTTAGCATGATTCAATAATAAATCCATATATCTATACTTTAACATCCATGCTAACATTGTAATTGTGAAAGTGTATTTGTTTGTCCTACATTCGAAAATAAAGAGCAACGAATCGATGCCATATGCCATGAAGATAGTTGTAGGGCTGGAGAGTGACTTATGCTACGTTTTTGCTGACATAATCTTTGTTGTAAAACGCGAGGAAATGCGAAATTAATTTAAAACACTAGTATTTCCATGAATTATCACGAGATATTTAGTTAACAGCGACATATTCGTATTAACCGCCAATAGTCTATGTTTGGTAACTTATATTATAGCGTAGATAATAATATAGTACGAGCAAAATTACGTTTGTTAAATTATACAATTATTTATTATTACTCTAAAATAATAGTATGGAGTCATTTCGGATCTCTCTAACATATGGCCGTAAGACGTGTATAACAAAGAAAACGGAAGTCACAGTTAGTTTCATCTTACTGAGCATAAAAATGCAAAAGAAAATTACACACGAAATAAAGAAGAAAATGAAAGGAAACTAAAGTGATCCATAATGGCCTATGCCCAAACACTGAAATTCAGAAATGCCGGTCATATAGCCTAATACGTGGAATACGTATGTATGGGTGGGATGTCCACCATGTAACGATGGAGGATCACCGTTTGTCTTGTAGTCCGATCATGGAAAGGGTTTGATGGAATTAGATTGTGCAATTCCATCGCACATAACCCGAAATGTAACCGATAGAAAACCGAACTGGTGGCATGTTACCTCTTTATTAGCAGGAACCACGTCCATGTGCGAATTTAGCATAATACTGGGTAAGCTGCTGTTGGTTCCTGCCCATTTCAGTACCACTATTGGGTAGCCCGATACAATCTCGACAACCTCGCATGGTACACCAGCGACTGTAGCTAATGCTTGCCAGAATTCTACAGCCGGCGCTGGAAGGTAAAAGTAATAGATTAAAACACTGTCCTGTCACTGTCATATCTCTAAACACTGCATTATGAAAACATAGTGAAAGTCAATTAATTTTAAAATCAGTAACTGTGAAATTTCTTGCCGTTTTTTTTCCGATCATGATCAATTCGAACCGTGCACTAGCTTCTGACGTTTTATAAGTGTCCATGCCTACGTGAAATAAAATATTATTTATTTGATTTTATTTAAATAGTTGGTATTACCAGTAATCCGATTAGTAGGTTGAGGTATGTATCGGTAATATTTCTCGGTAAAAAAATGGACATTTAGAAGTAAGACGAATCTAAATCTAATCCTTCAGCCGATAATGCATTTGGCTAAGATAAACAAAAATAAGAAACTAGTTTAATGTTATTTATAACTTTAAAAGTAAGATGAAATCAATGACATAAAGAAGTACAAGTCATACTCAAGTCATTATGAGTAGTGGTGTTTATCTTGAGGTACGCCTGGAACAATTCCACTGAGGTGCTGTTGGCATAGTCGGTCATGTCACCGGCGGCAAAGTTGAGTTGGAGCGAAAGCCCTACCAGGACAACAGAAACTATCCCAAACATAGTAACAATCTGTAACATAAAAAACTTTTAAATAAACTTTGCTTTTATTTTTTCACATAGTAAATTGTCTTATGCCTATTTTATTGAACCCCAACCCAATTGTTTTTCTGGGTGGGTAAATTATCGAATTACTCCTCCTGCGGTGGGTAGAGTGGAAGAGAGTGTCAGATTTCTACTCCACCATGCTCCTTGAGTTGCCATTGCGTTCCGCGGCGGCGGTATCTCGTTAGAACATTCCCGCAACTCCGTAAGGCAGTAGCCCTATAAGGCCAGCCAGCTACGATAACGTTGTTTTAATCATATAAGGGGAAACACTATACCTATATCTGCTTACACTGCGTGCAGTCATGGACTGGTCAAAACAAACAAAATGTAATTAAACGATCGCAGTAGTCACGGATTTTATACTCTTAGTTCTTTAAGAGTTACATTGCCTACCTCTGAAGACCCTCGTCAGATTCTAATACATAAAAGTCATAAACTTATCCTACAAAATAAGAATATTAAAATAACAGTGAAAACTCCATCTAAATCGGATCAATACTTTTTGAAATAACTCTTGTAGAATCTTACAGGTGTTACTTCCATCATCAGCTCAGCACCATGAAATGATCACTATCAAACACAAATATCTGAAATGATTTAGATATAAAACGTGGACGCTAGATTGTTCTGGGATTCCATAATCAGATCCCGACTCATATCTACCATCATCAGCTCAGCAACATGAGTTATGACTACGGGGCACAAATAACTGAATTGTGTTAGAAAATATGTGAAAAACAATGTAAGTGCTATTAAACTTTTCCTGAGATCCCATCATCATATTTTGACTTTGTGACAATGGACTACCTCTGCCAATTTTAGACAGAAATCGGTCCACAATTGGCAGAGAAATCAGAGAACATACATAAAAATGCATACATTCGAAATATCTCCTTTTTGGAAGACGATAAGAGATGTTATTTCACATTTATAATCTGTTATAACTATGTAAACTGAGCTCATATAATCTTAAATAACTAAAAGAAACGAGCACATTTAACACAGCACACTTCTTCTTAAAGTTGTTTTGAATAATATGTAGGCTTATCGATATACAAAACCACTGATAGCCTATTCATAGAAAATAATTGAAATTTAATTGAAAATAGAAATGCAATAAGAACCGAAAGAGACTTAATCTAGATGTTTTTCACACGGTATTGTGCCAAAAATGTGAACTACGAAATGGTTTGAAGTTCTTCTAGCTCAAAGCGATGTCATATTTTCACAAAAAATTGAAATAAAAATTTTCTTTTACAAATATCTGTTCAGTAGAAACATAACCACTCTCCCAGTTGACCGAGTCTTGTTCTAGAACCCTTTTTCGTGTGGTATCTCATAGGTCAAGCTATGAGGTTGTCTGTTGCTTAACCGGACTTGTCTGTGCGGCCTTAATTAATTATATTTAAAGCCTCCAGCTAGGGCTCATAATAAACTTACAAATTAGACGAATACACACTAAGGGCTGTGGGGTACAGACTTCGGCTAAGGGCGTCGCTGGAGAAGAGAATCTAGGGACAGGCTGGATCATTATTATTATTACAGATCAAATTTAAAGGCACTGACTCAATGACAAGGGCTCTGGCAAGGGTCAAAGCGGGCACGTACGGGGGCGTCGCCGTGGGCGTCAGCGGCGAGGATCGACGTGTTGTGATTGTATTGAGCTAGTTTCTCTACTGCGCTCTTGAAGCAGGGTGATAACGTCATCGGAAGAGACTAGAGTATGTTTTGGTCGGCGAATATTGGAGGTGTGGAAGGGATCGTATCGGGCCGATTCGATTAGGGGATTCCTATGCTGCCCTACTAAGCGCAAAATCGGTATCTCAAGGAAAGTGAGTTTCGAGATAATTGGAGTTTTGTAAAATTATCTTTCTTTTATTTTGTATAATGAAGCGTCAATAGCCTAATGGATAAGGTGTCGGACTTGTGATCGAGAGGTCACGAGTTCGAATCCCACCCATTACACTATTGACGTGAACCCACTCCAGACACAAGCATATTTAGCTTAGTTGGAGGGGTTAACAAGATTGTTAGTAATGTGAATTGTACCCACATTGCTAGTTATCTTTTCGAAAAAATAAAATAAAAAAAATAAAAAAAAAATGAATTTTTTGCTTATTATATAGAATTTATATATTACATTGGATCTATTTGTTACTACAATAGTTAAATAATCAAAAATGTGTGTGGAAATACCTTTTTCATGAGATACTGCTACACCGCTTAGTAATTATTCAATTTAAATTTGAGTTACCGCTTTTTCGTTAGCTTTTCGCCTACATTTATGCATACAAAAAATATGAATTTTCTATCGAATAAAATATGTATTACTTAAAGGAAAAAAAAAACGATCAAAGTATATTTATTAAGTATTTTATTAATCAGATTTATTATGGTATAAAAAATACTTGAAAAAATAACGGATTCTATGAAATAAATCTAATCAAAAGTAGGGAGTTCCAAAAAGAGATTCTTTTTTGAGGTATAATATTTTGAAAAGGCTTCAAAATATTTTCTTTCTTGCTTTTAGAAATGCCTTCCATTGCAGTTTTCTTCTTTGGTGGATTAAAACTTGAGTTTTTAAAATTTTATTGCCGATTATGCTCGAGTCTTTATTGAATCCAATTCTGTACGTTAAATTAAAACTGCCCCTATTGACTTCTACTTCGACCATTTCATTTATACAACGTGTAATTTAAAGAGTATATACATACCAAGTGCACGGCTTCTTTAGATGATAATAAACGATATGGCAAGGGTTTGCTAATCCTATGTGTACATGTGTAGAGCATATTAGAAATTTCAATACACTGATATCAGAGACCGCATTTTTCAAATTAAGAAGAACGTCGAGAATTAAAGAATTATCGTTTTATTGGCAAGTGACGTGGAAAGTGATGACCCTCATAGTGCTGTGACTGTGACACGTTTATTATTACTGGTATGCAATAAACATATGAAACCAATAATTTGGGGTAAATTCTGTGAGTCACTTATTTTGAGCTGAAACTTTGCATAGAGACTCCATACCAGATGTTGTCTTCAGTCCTTTTGGATAGATATGGGGTTTCCGTTACACGTTTTACGTTTTTTCCTGCAGTACTAACTGCCTGAGAATATCTGCAAAATCATAAACTTTGTTTTTTTTCCGCTTATCGGCTTAGAAAAAATGCTTTTCTTTTTAAAGAGACTTGGTGGTATTTAAATATACGGCTGTTTGCCTACGTAATATTGATATACCGCTAATACCCTAACGATTTATGATAAAACTGAGATAGGGAAATCATTCTTAAGGGTATTTATATATGTTTTGAACAAGACAACGCTGAAGGTTTAGTTCATTAGATGCCTATTTTTAAAGCTATCCGATGGCATAAAAATCAAATTTACGTTTTTTTTTTGAGTTCCCGTTTTTGCGCTTAGTAGGGCAGTATGTTTGAATGCAGTTTCAAAGAAACGCTTCGAGAAGCGTTTCATGGACTGCTGGCTGGTGGGCAGTATGAAGTGTACGTGTAGATCCTCATCGCGAACATAAAAGGGAGCTCCCGTGAGGAGGGTTTGCATCTTGTGGAGGAGATGGGGCTTTGAGTGTGCGAAGACAGCGCAGGAAGGTCA
The DNA here is from genome assembly GCA_943138885.2 of Tholera decimalis. Classification (NCBI taxonomy): domain Eukaryota; kingdom Metazoa; phylum Arthropoda; class Insecta; order Lepidoptera; family Noctuidae; genus Tholera; species Tholera decimalis. The sequence continues at coordinate 21,052,774 of OW964557.2, forward strand.
TCATGGGAAGGATGAGCGCGGTGAATCGTGATGTCATAAGATAAAGATAAGATAAAGATAAGATATATATCTTTATGACCCATGCAATCAACAGAAGGTACTGATTTATGTCAACTATGTGCATTTGAAATTCCTTCATTGATATATTTACGTTTTAACTCAGCAAATTCAAAAATCATCTTTTAGTATTGTTATCAAATATGATAACAATGATAAAAAACTACATACATAATTTGTTTTATATCTGTTATAATGTATTTCTTCCATTTTAATTTAAAATCATTTAATGTATATTTTTTCATTTTTCATTGGCATATTTAATAAATAATTAATTAATAATGATATAATGACGTTTATTTTGCAAATAGGTTATAAATGAAACTTTGACACGTCATTTTTTGTTGTAAAAGTAAACTAGGTGAGGCCAGTGTTTCCTAACTGAGTGTAATTATATGTATCATCTATGGTACTCTCAGAAGAAATACTGAAACAAACTCAGAGGTCAACGTCTCTTTTGACGTCCATACAATCAAATTTTAGTGTATTACATTCTCTTTGATACAATCTGTAGTGTCACATCATATGAGAGCCATGTAGGTTTATGTCTGTGGCGCCCTTTAGAGGACAGAAGCACACAGCAAGCACACAGAATTGAGCAGGCCCGTCCAAACATTGCAAGCATTTGTTAATTATCGCGTGGCTCAACTTAAAGCTCGAATGATTTGACTAGAGTTGTAAAAAAACGGTTTTTTTTCTGAGATGAAAAAAAAACGTTTAAAAAAACATGAAAAGAAACAGTTTTTTTTTTCTGGAGTAGGTTTTTTTTCATGAGTAGGAAAATAAAAATATGGTAAGGCGGTTGTCGTATGTGAGTTGATATTATTATTTTTTTTGTTTAATAATAAAATATCATTTGTTTTTTGTTAAATAATACATGTATTAACATAATTGGCAACACCAAGTGTAAACTACATTTACGGACGGGGATTTCCCTAATCCTCGTTTGGTTTATGTTTTGGTTGATTTGCGTGCAGACTGCAGAAACATTTAGTACGTACAGCGACATTCATACCAAGAAACGTAATAAACTGACAAATGACAGGGCTAGGAAAATAGTGTACATTGTGCAATCAGTACAATCATCAACAATAATTAACACAAGCAGAATATAATAGAGTCCCTGATAGTATAGTCGTTGATTCAGAATCAGATGAAACAAATACATACACAGAACATTATTCCGAAGCTGATAAAACAAGCGTAGCCGTAGCTACTGATACTGATACAGATGATTGTAACACATTAAGTATTTTTTAAGTTCATAATAATAGTTACCCATTGATTTAAACATTATTTGACTTGAATAAAAACAAAACAATCAAGTTTAGTGTCTTATTCCAGTTTAGTTATAGTTTCACTTTTTCTGAAAAAAACCATATGTAGAAAAAAAACAACGGTGCCAAGATTTTTTTCATGTTTTTTTTCATGATTGTGAAAAAAAAACATTTTGTTTTTTTTTCAATTTACATCTCTAGATTTGACGAACAATACCAAAGTAATGACATTTGGGTAAGCCGTAAAAAGCACTCAAACTGTCAGACATTGCGGTAATCTGCTCATAATATTCGTTGTTTTCCCACATTGCTCTTACTTTCACAATATATCTTTTGAGAACCATGCAAATTGTGCCTGAGATTTGAGGGGACCTGTCCAGTCAGTGTAAGATGAGATACCGCGGCCCCGGAACGCAAGGCCAGCTGAAGGAACAGGGTGGGTTTTTTGTCAGTAGAAGTCTGACACTCCCTCCCGCTCCCCCCAGAGCGGGAGAAGTCATTCGAAGATTTTCCCAGCAGAAAAATGGTGGCTTTGTTGTGTACTGAGAAATGGAACCTTTGTTGATAATATTCACAGCTCTTTCAACAGTTTGAGTAGGACAGGGAAGCCTTAAACACCATGGTTTGCTCTCAACACCAGATTCGACAATGTCCTAGCTTTCTTGTTATATTTTTTTAAAGTGGTGGTTTAAGTTTCTTGCCAGTTTATCAAATCGATGTCACGTTATCTGCCATTGTTTCTGTTTCTAATTTCAATGTAAGTTGTTGTCTCGTCCCTTTATAATACTCCATTACATCTTCTTAAGTAGGTAAAATGCTCTCTATTATATCCCCAAAAGAGGACATTTGAACACACTTTGAGTTCTTTGCATAGTGCTCGAGATAGAAAGTCGAGGGTATTTAAAAAAAAAACGTATACTAACTAAGAACAACATAGCACTGACAACGACGCGTGGCGAGACAAGTGCAGGTAAATATCTCCTCCTGCGCTCCCTTACTCCCTCTCTGGATTTCCTAGTCTGGCTTATCTGTTTATTTTAAATCGAAAATATATTATACTAGTAAAAGATTTGTGTTAAAAACTTTTCTGTTTATTTAAATATCGTATCCATATATCTATACGATATTTAAATAAACAGTTACAGTTACAGTAAAATAGTTGATTTTAAACCCCACAAAGACGCCATCGTCTTTGTGGGGTTTATAATAAACTATTTTATAAATTCAATGCCGTTGCGGAGGCAGTTACTGTAAACCGAATTGACTAATATTTCACATGACTTAACCCCAAAAGGCACTAAATTTTGACCTGAGATCCTCAAGACCTTCAATGCGATTAAGTCTAGGGCTGTTGGCTGTGATGGTGTCAGTAGAACTATGTTATCCCTCAAAATTAAAAGCATTCTCCCCATTATTAACCACATAATCTATGCCTCCTTACAGACTGGGATATTTCCTAAAATCTGGCGTAAGGCTTTTATAATCCCTCTCCCTAAAATATCCAACCCCAGCCTACTTAATCACTACCGACTAATCTCCATTCTCCCTTTCCTATCCAAGATCCTGGAAGCAGTTGTCCTTAAATAAATATCTTTCTTTGTGTTAGGTAATAATCTGTTATCTCCATTCCACACACACAGCCACAGCTTTGCTTAAAGTTATAGAAGACGTTAGGAATGGCTTGCAGAATTCGAGATTAACGGTGTTAATTTTAATTGATTTCTCCAATGCTTTCAATACCGTTAATCACGACATTCTCCTGGCTATTCTGACTCAAATTGGGATGTTTCCATTGGCACGGGATTGGTTCTCATCATATCTTTGTGGTCACTAGCAAGCGGTTCGTGCTGTTCAGAGTTTTTCTGAGTGGTGAAAACTGGCGTTCCACAAAGCGATATACTTTCTCCACTCTTATTCTCTCTTTTCATAAACTTTATTACCACTATCCTCAAATGCTCTTACCATCTGTATGCTGATGACTTACAGCTCTACGCACAAGCTGATATTGACAACTTGGACAACTGTATTTCATTGCTGAATGTTGACCTACTTGCTATTAGCGATTGGTCAAGCAGATTTGGAGTTGTGGTCAATGTCAATAAATGCCAGGCTATCCGCTTGGCAGTTCATATGCGCTACGAAACTTGGACACTAGCCAGCTACTCCCGCTTAGCTTCAACGATACCGTCATTCCACTCTCGCCACACGTCCACAAGACCTAGGCTTATACATTGACGACAGGTTAAGCTGGGATAAGCAGACTGCACAGGTTAGCCATAGAGTAACATTCACACTGCGATCTCTCTATAGAGTCAAGCATTTTCTTCCTTCTAGCACTAAAACCACTTTGGTTCAATCACTTGTGCTTCCTATTATTGATTATGATGATGTTTGCTACTCTGATCTATCCCAAGAACTTCTTAACAAACTGGATCGACTTCTTAATAACTGTACCTATTTCACTTTTGGCCTTCGTAAATATGATCACATTTCTACCTTCCATTCTTAGCTTAAATAGTTGCCTATCCGACAAAGAAGATCCTTCAGATCCCTCTGCATGCTCTTCACTATTTTGAACGATCCTTGTACTTCTGATTACTTAAAACAAAATTTGAAAGTGTGGGGCAGTTCTCATATTCTTAACCTTCGCGCATCCAAAAATTTACTTCTCCACATTCCTTCTCACCGTACCGGGTTTATGGCTATTTCTTGTGCTATTTATACCATTAAACTATGTAATATGCTACCCCTTGACATCAAGAAGGCCGAGTCTAAATTCCCTTTTAAGCGTAAAATGAGAAACCACTACTTAAAAGCCTGTAATTCTTAGTTTGGTTTTCGCCATAAATATATTTGTTGTGAGTTCTCTTAGTCAAGAAGATTATTATAAAGCACCGTATTTAACCCAAAGGTTGACTGGTAGAGAATGATTTGTTGCAATAAGTCCGCCCATGTACCACTATTGTACGTAAAGTTTAAATTAATTAATTTAATGGAAAAAGAATCGCTCCACCCTAATGTATATATATACCCTTTAAATTACACGTTGTATATATTAGGTAAATTATAGTTATACACAAAACCATATCAAAACTTACGATAGATTATCAAAAGTCACTTCAGTAACTGTCCGGCAATGAATTATCCGTAACAACGAGTAATAAAGAACAAATATAACTTACTGAAGTCCTTCCAATTTGTTCAATAAATTCCTTTACGTGCCAATGTTCAGTATCCTACATATATGTACGTATTAGGTACATATTATGTATGAGCCAGACAGGAGAAACATCCTTCACTATAAGTAGATGAGAAATGTCAAATTCATCATTGATATCTGGGAAATCTGATAGTTTATCTAATCTGTTATTTATATTTCCGCTACATAAAATGTCTCCTAAATAAATACCACGCATTGGTATCTTTAAACAACGGGATTACCTATTGTTTAAAAAATAATATTAAATAAATATAGAAAATAAAATCAACAGTCAAATTTAGAGTTACGCGTTCATACAAATATTAGACCAAGTCTAATAAGAAGTACGAGTAGGTACTCAACTGCGTGACGCAAAGAAAGATGATTTATTTATTTAGGCTAGGTATGTATTCTGCCTCGTTCGCCAAGTAGTCTTGTGACCACTCGGCGAACGAAGCAGAATATATATGCAGCGCGACTACCGAGCACGAGGTATCGGGTTCAACGGGTGGGGCAAAAAGTTGTATTGGGTTTTTCTTTAAGGAATTTCTCAGTAGTAGCCCAGAGTTTGGACGTTAGCGGTTTGCTACCCCTGTGTCTCGGACGTTAAGACGGTGGTCCCGGCTGTCATTTAGACATCTTTGACAGTCGTTACGGGTAGTCAAAAGCCAGTAGATCTGACACTGGTCTAGCCATGGGGTGTCGTGTTACCCAGTTACTGGGTTGTGGAGGTCAGATAGCCAGTCGCTCCATGTAAAATACTAATACTCAGCTGCATCCGGTTGAACTGGAAGAACCCCAACATTTTTGGATAAAGGTTAAGCAGATGATGATGTATCTTTTTATTTATTTATTTATTTTATTATTTATGTACACACAGTAAAATACAATAGGACAACATAATTATAATATTTGAGTACAAAGGTACTGCTTATTTCTTAAGAAATTTCTTCCAGCAGACCTGCGAAAGGAGAAGTGACAAAGAAATGTAGACAATAGTGTGTGAGAACAAGAAGAGAAATGAAAAAAATATGTGAAGTCTAAAATTAAAATATTAAATATACCTACACATACTTATAATGCAATAAAAATAACATATACTTAAATAAATACATAATAACATATAAATATATACATAAATAATTAACACAATTAAGAGGAAAGGTAATGCTAAAGATATAGTTTTTAAATCACGAATGCTAGGCGGAAGTGAGTTCCACAATCTTACAGCATGGACAGAGAAGGAATAAGAGTAGTAGCTAGTTTTATGAGGATGAGATTTAAGGAGGGATCTAAGGTGTGATCTACACGGTACGTCGCTAGAACGAGCGTAAGAAAAACGCTCACGCAGGTAGGAAGGGTAAGACGGGTTGTGTAAGATGTTGAAGAGGAGACACAAAATCCTAGTGTTCCTGCGAAGACGGATTGGGAGCCACTTGAGTTCCTTGCGAAGGTGAGAAACATGGTCATACTTTCGAAGAACAAAGCGAATGCACAGATTCTATCTATGTTCATATTAGTTCCTTCTTTGCGCTCTTGAGATCCGACGTAGACTGATTCGATATATTCTTTATTTTACACCATAGTGGAAAACAAATAAGAACTTAACAACTAAAAAACCGCAAATGTACGTGCCGCCACGTTCATTGTAGGGTTCTGTAGTTTGCTACAATCGAGAGTTCCGTTCCATGCTCTAACAAAAACAAACTACTCTATTTAAGCCAAATAAGAACTTGATCTAAATATTTCTATATTTATGAAGCCAACTAAGGTTTAATTGTTTTCCTTTTATTTTAACTTAGTACTACTACCGTGACGTTTGAATTCTTACCTACAATCAGTTAGTTGGTAGGAGGGGGACAGCTTAATATTTTACAAACAGATTATAGCCCTTAAATTTTATTATTTATTATTTTAAAAGGTTGTCTGTAAGAGATCGCCCTGTGCGATAAGACCGCCCATTGTACACTAGTTTAATTTTTTTGTATCCATAGTAATATTGTAAGGTGTACAATAAAGTATATAATAAATAAATAAAAATATAGTTTTAACAAACTATGCCAACGATCCCCATTCCCCACACTATGCGGTAGGGGAGATAAAAAAAAATCCCTCCTTGTGTAGAGGGAGTAACCTAAAAAATTTTTTTTCATGGTTATATTTTACCACTTTTTCGGCGTGGTTAATATGCCAAATCCATGCCAAATTTCAGCGTTCTTGTACCAAAAGTTTCTAAGCTAAGCCGCGAACAGAGGGACAGACAGACCGACGGACAGACACACAGTCAGCCGTACGGACAGACGGATATGGTGAAACTAGAAGGGAGAAACCCTTATAGTTTCACCATCTCTTTCACCAAGTCCGTCTTGATCACGGAAACCTAAAAAAGGGTGATACAATGGGCGGTCTTATCGCTAAAAGCGACCTTTTACAGAGAACCTTTGGATGGATTTCACACAGAAGGAGAAAATTTGGTATATAGGTATGCAGGTAGTTCACATTCAGGAAATCATCCACTGCCTCCCGATCCCGAAGCGGGAGGATGTGTCAAACTTTTACTGGCTAAAATGCATTTGTCCTTCGTGCTCCGAGGCCGCGGTAACTCTTTCGAACACTTCCGCAACCCCGGCAGGCTTCCGCAACCCCGGCAGGCAAACTTGTGTAAATGCAATACAGTTTTATTCTTTTATTTACTTGAGCATATTATTATTTGAAACATTTGGCTTTAAAATTATTTTGTCAGTCGTTCCTGTCTACCGACTTCAAAAAGAGGAGATACTATAAACGACTGTATTTATTTGTTTAAACGTATTTTCACCGACTTATAAGCCAATTATGAATCGATTAACAAAATTATTTTTTATTATAAATCCTGAGAGGCCCCAAATCAAAATCTGATGCTGGGATCAAATTTTACAGGCACAACAAATTTTACATTGTTTTTCATGACTTTCTAATGTGCCACCAGCCACAAATACCAAATTATCATCTCAAGTTACTGAGCTGATGATGGAAGGTAAAAGTCGGGATCTTGTTATGGAATCCCAGGAAAATCAAGGGAAATCGTCGACTTTTTTTTACAACTTTTTACTTATTCAATCTAAAGCAATTCTGTTAGTTTTGTCTGGTACTTTGTCATCGGCTCAGACGTACTTCTTTCTATCATTAGCTCAGCACCATGAAATACAAAACAACTGAAAGAGATCTCAAAAAGTATTAATCCGATTTAGATGGGGTTTTCACTGTTAAGATTCTTATTTTGGCCACACCTTTAATTGGTCTGCCCATGGTGATACTTAAGTTAAGAATAACATTATTTATTATCTAATTCCATTAAAAATGGCTGTCGGTGCCAAGTGCTAAGCCAAAAGAATAGGTTTGATCACCCTGTGCGTGTCCCGGAATTTGGCGTACGTAGCCTATCAAAACTTTGGCTTGGCACATCATGCAATGTGCCAAGCCAAAGTTTTCTGCATGGGTGCGCTCCTACGACCCGCTCGTAAGCCGTGCCCGTATCAACTGGGCCACCACTGCTCTTATACAAAGTGTAATTTAAAGGGTATATACATACCAAGTGCACGGCTTCTTTGGATGATAATAAACGATATGGCAAGGGTTTTCTAATCCTATGTGTACATGTGTGGAGCATATTAGAAATTTCAATACATTAATACCAGAGACCGAATTTTTCATAATAATATAAAATACATAGGTACATACAATACAAAAATCATATACTAATAAATATTACATGTATCTATAAATGAGAAAGAAGGGGATAAACTTATAGGGAGAGGTAATGCTCCTTCACCATTCTTTTGAACGCTGGTAGCGTTTGAGCACGCCTCACTTCTATGGGTAATGCATTCCACAAACGAGCTGCTTGAATAGTGAAAGATTTATCAAAGTAAGAAGTGGAATACATACGAATACTTAACTCTAAATTTTCCGATGATCTCAGGGATCTAGAATGTGTGTCACAGAGGAACTAAAAGCGTTCCTTAAGATAAAAACCGGGCAAGTGCGTGTCGGGCCACGCGCAGTGTAGGGTTCCGTAGTTTTTATAACAGCCAAGTGCGTGTCGTATTCGCTGACTGATTGTTTCGTACCATGCTCTAACTAAAAGCCAAACATGACTACTTAACTAATTTGACTTCCTATACAAATCCCCACCTGATCCGACAATTTTGCACGGAAAGTTTTAATTTTTTTAAGAGATTTGTATAAAACTTGTCATAGCCGGTGATTTGAATTTAAATACGGACACAGAGCTACACTACTCAATCGCCACAAGAAACTAGCACGATACAACTGGCGCTTAGCGCCATCTATCGACATTTCTATAGAGTTGTTCGAAATTTTCGAGTCAAATACAATTGGTCGACTATTACTCGTAAACTTGTAAAGCTCACTTATGTGTGATAGTTTTCCTTTAAATTTCGTTATATATAGGTACTACTGCCGTGACATTTGAATTTCTAACTATAACCGTTTAGTTGATAAAGGGGGAGGACACTTGACTCTAACGAAAATTGGTACTTTAAAGCTTGATAAGTCACGAACGGTTTACTTAATCAAAAAACGGTCTTACCAAACCCCTAATATATTTGAAAGACCTATCCAACGATATCCCACACTATGGGAAGAACAAAAAAAAATTATCATCACACTTTACATGTATGGGAGGTACCCTAAATAATTGTTTTTTCAAAATTTTATTTTACCACTTTTTCGGCGTCATTAACGTGTATACTCATGCCAAAGTACAACTTTCTAGTACCAATAGTTTTTGAGCCAAACCGCGGACAGGCGGACATGGCGAAACTATAAGGGTTCCTTGTTGACTACGGAACCCTAAAAAGGAGTAAAAGGATTAAAGAGCACATATATTAAACTGCTAGAAGGGTGGCCGGACTTCGCTTCCCTTCCGTGGACTTCATCACGGGAATAAATAACCTTCCTTCCTTTCCTTTGAAGTCGGTCTCCTAAAGCTTCATACTACTTTCATACCAAATTTCATCCAAATCCATCGAGTACTTTCGAAGATAAGCGCTTTTAAACAAGCAAACAAACTTTTCAGCATTATAATATTAGTATAGATACATGTTTCGGGAGGTACCTGTTTCGGATTCAGCGGGAGGACACGCCCGAGTGTCGACATTGTGTGGACCACCCGGAGGATACGGTGAAGCATACGTTGGAGGTGTGCCCCGCTTGGGCAGAGCTTCGCGGTGTCCTCGTTGAGGCGATCGGCGGCGGTGACCTCTCGCGCCCGGCCCTGGTTCAGATCATGGTGCGGAGCGAAAGGGAATGGGATGCAGTCACCTCCTTCTGCGAAGCAGTCATGCTAGCGAAGGAGGACCGCGAGCTGATCTCCAGCCACCGTAGGCGCGGGCTTGCGGATGGAGAGCACGGGTAGCTCACCGTCCGGTAAGGACCAGGCCCGGTTCAACAGTGCGTCGTGTTCCGGATGCGTCTCAAAGAGCAGTCAGCAGCATTGATGGGCCAGATAGGGCCCGTGTAAGGGTGTAACGAGATACCGCGGCCCCGGAACTTAAGGGCAGCTGAAGGAACAGGGTGGGTTTTTAGTCAGTAGAAATCTGACACTCCCTTCCGCTTTACCCAGAGCGGTAGAAGTCATTCGATGATTTTCCCACACGGGAAAAAAAAAATAAAAAAAGTATAGATATACATAAATGGTTAGCAGTGAAAAATAGTGTCGTTATTTTGTTCAGGTGTTTGACTAATATTTCTTAACATTTAAGGTTGATTTATAGTGATAATGGTATACAACGTGTAACGGAAACCGTATATCTATCCAAAAGGACTGAAGACAACACCTGGTATGGAGTCTCTAAGCAAAGTTTCAGCTCAAAATAAGTGACTCACAGAATTGATCCCAAATTATTTTTTCATAATATGTTTCTTGAATACCAGTAATAACAAACGTGTCACAGCACTATGAGGGTCATCACTTTCCACGTCACTTGCCAATAAAACGATAATTCTCTTCGTTCTTCTTAATTTGAAAATTTCTAATATGCTCCACACATGTACACATAGGATTAGAAAACCCTTGCCATATCGTTTATTATCATCCAAAGAAACCGTGCACTTGGTATGTATATACCCTTTAAATTACACTTTGTATAAGAGCAGTGGTGGCCCAGTTGATACGGGCACGGCTTACGAGCGGGTCGTAGGAGCGCACCCATGCAGACCATTACCTACTTTATGAAATTTGCTTTGAACACGGTGGAGGAAAACATCGTGAGGGAACCGGCATATCGTAGGATCGAAAAAATCGAAGACAAGCGATATCCACCGATCCGTTCTGAATCCGCGTGGTGGTGCCCATTCTCTCATAGAGAAGAGGCGTGAGTCACAGCAGTGGAAACGTTATAGGCTGACATAACACAATAAGATAAGATATCATTGATATATTAAAAGGAGGAAGATACGGTACTAGACACAGCGTTTGGTCCTACAAAACTAATAGTGATTGCCCGTAGTTGTAGTTGGCGGGCGCTCAGTCGCGTTCGGAACGTTGTTTATCACACAGCTCAAGAAATTCTCGTCTCGCCCAGGTTTACTGATTGCGATGTTAGAGAGTAACATATCTTCCTCCTTTTAATACATCAATGTAAGATATATTTATTTTTCAAAAACACGTGTAAGTTTCACAATGAATTGGAACGATTATAAGGAAAAGTTTTGTCTAGATAGGCCTACAAATAGGTACGACAGTGAAAAATTATTACTCAAATTACAAAACAATGAAAGTTGCGTCAAATTAATAATATTTAATTAAGTTATCTTATAATTAATAATTGATTAAAGTCCATTAGCGACAATATGTACAAAAAAAATTAATGTCAATAACCTTAAATGTAACTTCAAGAGTTCAGAAATACATCTCTAATATTATAAAGCGGAAAAGTTTGTTTGTTTGTTTGAACGCGCTAAGCTTCGAAAGTACTGGGTGGATTTCAAAAATTCTTTCTGATGATGAAAAAGCTATCTAGCATTACGCTAGTGTTCTTAGTTTTCCTAAAATGAGCGCATTAGTGAAGTAAGTCGGAAGAAAATACGTCGCTTAATTATTATAATCGCGTGCGTAGGCGTAATGCTGATATATATACGTAAATATCATGTACCTACCAGAAAAAGGTACGGTAAAGGTAGGTTTATACAGATCTGGAAAAAGTCTGCGCTACTACGTATCTAACTTTTATAAATAATCCACAATAAGGCAAATTTTATAAAGAAAATATCAAAACAATAACATTACTATGCAGTATTATTACTATGGGGTCATATTAATACTCACGTTCGAAAGTAGTGTCATCATCAAGACAATTTTATGAAGATAAACTTTGCCTTTTACAGTATATAATTTTGACTTATAATTTAGGAGAAAATGTAATGTTAAAATTATTTATCAACGTTATTTACCGAAACAGCTCGTGGATGCACGGCCCACAGTACAACACTCCCTGAAACGTACCGTACTGATAGTAAAGGTACCTAAACTTTGTTTCATTTCGATTTCTTTGCTAAAAGACTTCCTATGTAAGTGAAAATTGTTTCACAAATTGTTTTTTTATCTATACATTTGAATATTTTTATTTTACTTTCTGTTTAGCTAAATAAGTAATTTTGTTTCGTTTATCCCATTTTGTATGTCATCGATAAGCTTATAATTTATAGTTAGTTTATTCATTTTGTTTTATTTTAGTTCCAGTTATAAGAATACGTATTTGTAGTTTATATTTTTACGATTCTTAATTTTGTGTGTACCTATAATAGAAATTCAATTCCTTTTTATTGTAGGTAATATATTATGTAGGGTCTAACTAAGTCGTTAATTTTATTAAATCATCTTCGAAGGAATGTCATAGAACTGCAGGTTATAGTTTTCACTGGACCAGCGGCTAGACAAGCGGCACTAATACCTCGAATTCCCATGGTACTTATAGATTTACTTTTTAGTTTTAAAAGGATACAATTTCCTGCAAACGTATCTTTCGCGGTTACAATACATAAAGCACCCGCCGGAATTGCGGAAATGTTCTAACCGCGACCCGCGACTTCGTTCGTGTGGGAGGGTTTTCACACGTAAATTCAGATCCCGTGGGAATTCCGGAATAAAAACTATCCTATGTCCTTTCCAGGGTCCTAAACTATTTCCATACCAAATTTAATCTAAATCGGTTCAGCGGTCTAGGCGTAAAAAGGTAACAGACAGACAGACAGTTACTTTCACATTTATAATATTAACTAGCTTTTGCCCGCGGCTTCGCCCGCGTTAATTTACACTTTGTCAATAATTCTGGTTGTCAATCGGTACACCTTTTTGGGTGGTGAAAAACCCATATAATATTTAAAAAGAACCATTACCAGGGTCCATCTATACCCAAAAACAGACAGACAGTATTCGATTTACCTATATACCGTGAAATTTTAATGGTTGTTTTACCGCAGCGAAATGGCTTTGCCTTGGTAATACAATTGTTTTATAAACAAATAAAATATTAGAAACAAAAAATGGCGCAGTGTAGTTAATGCATTATCACCATGCGTGAGAGCTTATTAATCTCCTTTGTTGGCAGCGCGCGGCGATGCGTGTTTCGTGTAGGTACCTACGTTACGTCTACTGAACTACTAATGATTCTCGCGCTTTCGAGTTTATGAATATTTTTTAATAATTTTAAAAAGAAAAGCATTCGTTTTTTTTAAGTTTAACTGTATGTTTCGATACTACTACTGATGGGTAACCGTCCTGCCGCGGGAAAGCAACCATTTAAATTTCACGCTGTATATTTATGTCTCTGAGACACCTACTTACGTATGCGTCTACTATAAATTAATCTGCAAGTATAGACTAATACCTAGATATGATATACAAAAGTAGATAAAAGTGTAAGTACCTACCTACTTAAAAATATAGAAATTATTCGTATATTAACATGATTGTTTAAAAGGATCTAGCTGGTTAAGTATATGAAAACTGCACTCGCGTCTGATGAAGAATTCTTACCTTGTTTTTATTGTTTTTCATCCAAAATAGCCATATACTTAATCTTACACCCTAACCCCTATAGTAAAGGAATAATGGGGGTGACAACCCTTAACGAAAAATATCTTTTTCCCAGTACTCATTCAAGATATCTTTATGAAATTGAAACCGTATATGACTATCAATAAACTAATTATAATATTTTTATTTTGAAATTTTTGCAATATTTGAAACTGTAAAAAACGAGAAGTATTTTTTTAGGGGTGGTTTATAATACCAACCCCTAAAGTGACACCTACCAAAAAATATATCTTATTTGTTAATTAGTTAGCTATTACATGTCAAAGTTACAAAAGGGTCGAATTGGTGGAACATAGCTTAAAAAAATAAAAATCAATTAAAGTATGTAGTTTTATGAAATAATGTATTATAATTAATTCAATCATACAAAATATGAACATAATTACGGATTAAAAACCACCCACAAAAACAATACTTCTCGTTTTTTACAGTTTCTTTTTTTTTCAGTTTCCTTTACTATAGGGGTTATGGGTGTGAGATTAAGTGTATAGCTATTTTAGATAAAAAAAAAAAAAAAAACATGGTAAGAATCCTTCATCAGACGCGAGTGCAGTTTTCATATGCTTAACCGGCTAGATCCTTTAAGCGACACGGTTGGCGTAACTGTTGACTGGTGCATGACGTGCGTTCGACCCCAGCCCTAAACAAAGATTTGTATAGCCTACATGCAGTTGTATAGTTTAAAAAAAAAATTATGAGTGGTTCTTTACATCCTTAAGGGATGATTTCCAGGATAAAACTATCCTATGTCTTTTCCAGGTTTTAAAACTATCTCCATACCAAATTTCATCCAAATCGGTTTAGCGGTCCAGTGTATTATGTGTGTGGGGAGGGCGGGACATCATTGATTCCCTATACGAAATTCCAACACCATGTTTACATCCTTTAGGGATGATTTCCGGGATAAAAACTATGCTATGTCTTTCCCAGGGTCCTAAACTATTCCTATACCAAATTTAAAAATCTTGGACATGGCCAATTTTACTATGGACGTCGGCATAGTTATCGAATTTAGTGTACACCAATGATTTTTGGTGTTTTATATTCGTGAATATTGACTCATTAAATTGCTATAAATAAAAAACTCAGAAATCTTGGTATTACACCAGACTAGACAAAAACAGTTACCTACAGTAAACCTTTTAATCAGATCGCTAGCAATAAGGTGTTTAGATTATATTTTCGCTATTAAACACTTAAAGGCGCTTTAAAATAGTGAACAGTTGTGAATTATTGCGTATAACTGATATAGTTTTAGTATTTAACTAATAAACAAAGTAAGGATTTTAAACTGAATATTGACTAACATTTTATTAAGCTGGGTAATAGTCTCAAAAAATGTGACAATAATAACAAACATTAACATAACACGCCTGTATTATACACACATCGCGCCTGTATTCCCCGAAGGGTTGGGCAGAGGTGTACCTATAGTACACCCAGATTTCACCAGTTATTTTGAGTACCATTTAATAGGGGGCGAGTCTGTTTCTATTAACCAGGCACAAATCTAGACTCCGGGCTGCTACTGAGAAATTCCTAATGAATAAACCCAATATCACTTTGCTCGACCTGGGAATCGAACTCAGGACCTCATGCTCAGCAGTAGCGCTTGCGACCATTAGACCAACGAGGGAAACAGAATAAAACAAAGGAGTAAAAATTATTATTTATTTACTTATTAGAGAAAATAAACAAAAATATTTTGACATATTATAATTATTATATCTTAAATGCTTACGAAGATAATATACATTAGAGCAATGCAGCGATAGTGTTAATAAAGAGACCTAGGGAGGTCAATCAACCAGCTTGGATAGAACAGAGCATTTTTATTTCACCAATACACTAACCTGGATTAAGTGTAAATATAGGGCTTCAGTAATTATATAAATAACTGCTTTAAACATAACCAGACTTGTTAAAAAAAATACAATCATAGATTTATTTATTATTATTTTATAATTGTGATTACTGTTCCGTGAGAGAATTTCTGAGACATTTTCAAAGTTCAAAATATTAGCTTTTGACTTCATAATATTAATTGTCTTCTATATGGATAGCACTAAATGTAGAATGTGTCTCATTCATTTGAGGTAATAAATGCCATTGATCGCTGTACAAATGTGTTTCACACACTCTACAGCTGCGAGGAACATAGAAACTATGTTCCTGCAAACGCAGTCTTTTGAGGGATTGCGGGACCAAATGTACCATTCTGTTTCTGCATTGTTGAAATATACTGTGAACAGATGTAATCGAAGCTCGCTTGTAATTAGGTAATGATATGGTTGGTATTACTTTCCCATGGCCCTCTTTGAACAGGCGGCAACGGTGGTGGCTCTGGTGGGCTAACAACTTGGCTAACATTAGGGGCTGCTGCATCATTATCCAAAGCCAATTCTTGCATGTCTCGTGATGAGTCATGCACTGCCTGTCTATTTGCTCGCATCCAACACACATGGCAAATATAGTTGTTTCTTGAAGGCTGAAAATAAACCACAGTTAGAATAAACACAATAATAAATTAATTCAATCATTAGATAATTCTTATGTTTATATAATTTTTAGTAACAAGGGTATCTTTTTAAATATCTCTTTATGTTTTCAAGTACTATGTTATAGTAAAATGAGCAGTACTATGTTACACATGCCTACTTTAGGCAAGTATATTATGTTAAAGATGAAAAATACATAAAACACAGATATAACAATCATACATACATAGTATGAAAGTTCATTTTTTTATAGATTAATACAACTAGGTATTTATAATAATGAAAAACAAAATGCTTACCACATAATTAGTATTTTGTGATAATAAAACAGCCAGCAACGGAAAACCATGTTATGCCCCAGTAGTCTCTCTTGTTCACCAGTTTCGGTGTTTAATAATAATAAGCATGGATGACAAATAAATGTATCAAGAGGCAACTGAAAATAAGATGCACTGTAAGATTTCGCATACCAGAACTATATAAAAATAAATCAGGTTAAGTTTTTTCTAGTCCAACTTCTTACCTGAGTTGGGCATTGGTTATCCAACGCGAGTCTTGTTTGATTGTGTGCAGAAAGCGAGGATATGAGATGCCTCTGCAACCTTTGCATGGCTATTCCGCAGTTGATGCACCTCATATTGATCCACAAAACAAATCCACAACGCAATGTAAATCAGAGTCCAGTATTAATAGCAAGGTAATCGGGTGGTAGAAGATATCAGTACGTTGAAATAAGCAGGGGTCAAAAATATTAGAAAATAATCGCAAAAACAAACACAGGACGCAATGTAGAATCTGCAATAACATAACATTGACATTTGACATAGACAATGACACATTGTCAAACAAGTAACGCGATCCGTTTTCCGATTTTTTTTTGTGTGAAATATTTAAAAACTGTCTTACGCATCAACATTATGAAAAGATAATTTTATTAAATGCCAAAAATACCAACGAAGACAGTTTCGTATAAATAAAATGTTTTTAATAATAGCGTTTTGTCGTCCATATCACACGTCTATGTGATATATGCAAGTAGTATGCTTGATGTGGAACACCCATTATTATATTTATCTTACTCTATGGTCCATTATGGCGAACGTTGACAAATGGTACTTTGAATTCATCTTGATTACTAATTATTTTGAAATAAACACTGACGAGATCAGAGAGGTTAAGAACTACGTATTAAATCATTTTTCTATTTTTAATATACAATATTATTTACTATGTATGTGTACATGGAATGTACTTTTTTGTCCATGTCATTTAATTTAGCTTTTGCCAGCGGCTGCGTCCGCGTGCATTTCGAAAACTATCCCACGGTAACCTTATATCAGAATAAAAACAATCCTATGTCTTTCCCAAGGTCCTAAACTATTCCCAAATCAAATTTAAAAATCAAATTTAATTAATTTAATTTAGCTTTTACCAGTGGCTGCGTCAGGGTGCCATTCGAAAACTATCCCACGGGAACATTATATCGGGATAAGAACTATCCTATGTATTTTCCAGGGTCTAAAACTATCTCCATACCAAATTTCATCTAAATCTGTTCAGCGGTCTAAGTGTATTATTCGCCACAAAGTAAATTCGTCACATTTTGTAAACGCCATACATTGAAAATGTATTCGTCACATGCATAAAAAGTATGTGTAAATTCGTCACAAGTCTGCATAGGTACATATGTTTTGCATAAAGTACTGGTAGAAAACAAAGTTATCGATTTTATGCGGTTGAAATAAAAATGATTTCTAAAATCTTTCTTTTCTCTCCTGTGCTCCTGCACATGCTATCACGCGCTCGCTCGCTCGCTGTATCTATCTCTTTCTAGCCGTACCGGTCAATGCATTAGTCCAGTCATCCAGTGACTCACTTGACATTGTCGATTAGGGCGTCCAATCCCGCAGCCCGAATTCAATCTCGGTATTTGCGGGACTACGAATTTTCAATCCCGCAGGATCTCGGTATTTGCGGGATCCCGCATATTGAAAATATTCACATTTTTATAAGGCAAATAAAACAATGAATTAATCAACTTACTCCACATTTATTTACGTATTACTATTAGTATGAGATCAATCAAATTACACCGTTTTTTCTTCACAAAAAACAGTAACAAATACTGAATAAAAAACTTGACTGATATTTTAGGCTACATACTTAGGCTACCACTGACTGAAATTCGGCTATATTAGGCTACATAAGCTGTGAAAAAAACTTTTTACCAAAAAATTAAACCGACTCCCAAAAAACACTGCAAAGTGAAAAATAACTTTAATTTCGGTAGTCGGTGTCTTTAGTTTTGTATTTTCGTTTTTGGCACCGACTTCCGAAATTAAAGTTATTTTTCACTTTGCAGTGTTTTTTGGGAGTCGGTTTAATTTTTTGGTAAAAAGTTTTTATTTCACTCTTTTTAGTTGGTCTATTTTTAATTTACCTAGTTACAAGAGCCTAAATGTCAACTACTTATAACCTTTTACAAAATATTGCTTTTCTCAATGCTGGGCCGTTAATTGTTGAGGAGTTCTCCTGGTACTTCACCATCAGCTCTACATCACCATATGCATTGTGACGAACATAAAGTGCTTAACATCCATATTCAAGTATTCGAATCGCAATCCACGAAATACTTATTATTGAGTAGGTTCGGCGGCCATCTGTGGTCTTCATCATCAGTTCCACTTCCCCAAATGGTATTTTTTGAGAGCAACTGCACAAGTTACTATAAGAAATACCCAAAACGTCATAGGTGTGCCTATAATATTTGAAGAGTTCCCTCGATTTCTCCAGGATCCCATCATCAGATCCTGACTTGGTGATAAATGGTACCAATTTCGAAGTATATATAATACCCTTTCAAACAAAAAAAGAATTTTCCAAATCGGTTCAGCCGTCTTAGAGTAATCGGTGATCATACATAAAAAAAAAAAAGAGAAAAAAAAAATATACGCGTCGAATTGATAACCTCCTCTTTTGGTCGTCGGTTGAAAACGGGCGACATCGGCCCCCACGTTTATTGCAACACTGCCGGCCGCCAGTCACCGAGCGATCGCGCTCGCGTGAGGTTGTATGCATGCTTTTTTTCAGTCCCGCAAATCCCGCGGATCCCGCGCACGTAATTCTGCATCACGCGGGATTGGAAAATGACGCGGGATCCCGCAATACCGAGATCTCGGTATTCGGGGATTGTTCTCAATGACTATAATAATAATTATTATAGTTTTCTGTGGGTGATCTGTAGCAAATGTGATCTGTTTAATATTGTAGTTACCATAGAGTTATAGCACATAATATATTAGATCGACGGTAGTTAGTTAGACAGGTGCATCTCTGAAAAAATGGACATTAATCAGCCGGGCACAAGCTCAGGTGGACATGGTGTAAATATATTATTATTTAATGCTGTATTGTTTTTAAAAAGAGTACTTATATATTATTATGGCCAAAATTTCTATTATTGGCCGTTGCTTTGGAAGTTCATATTTTTTTTTTGGAGATAGTAGGTACTCATAAATAGAAAACTTTTACATATTTTTAAGTTGCGGAGATTCATGATTTATTAGGAAATATAATCGATTATTTGCATCGAGTTTTGGTCTTGATCACAATGTGCAATCTGCTTTGGGAAAATAAATCTGAAAGTGTATGGAGATGTTCTAATCGTTCGTGCAGCGCAACTATCAAAATTTCGGAGAATGCTGACATCAGAATTTTGCATGAAGCGGCCCACAAGTGTCAACCGAATATAGAAAAAACTGAAGTTATAAAGATAGTAAATCTTTGTAAGGAAGCAGCAGCGAACACAAGTAGGTACACCTATGCCTCAAGTGTATGAAGAAGCTTTTCGACCAACCAAGGATGCGGGTTATGAGTTATTAAATGCCATACTGAAATTTTCGAACATTTCGCGAACACTATACAATGTGAGGAATCGTAAACTAAACGTGCCCAAAACGCATTTTCAAGATGCAAAGATGTTATTATTCCACAAAAATATAAACATTCTTTTTTATTATTCGATGATGACAGTGAACCTGAAAATAGAATTTAGCTTTCTGCACTCTCACTTGAAATACATGTTTATTTAGGATTAGGCATGTCACGCAGGTCACGCTGTCTTTGATAACGTGGGCTTAAAAACGCACAAAACCAGATAATATTAGCATATATTTTAGCTGTAAGTAGAACAGTGATTATTATGTGAATTTCTGTGATTATGAAAAATAAATAAATAACGTTTTATTCTTTATTGTTTGATTTTTCTGCTGTCTGTACGGTAATATACAATACGGCGGATTTTTTTTTCATAAAAATAGAGTTGTGGCGAGTTTACACATACTTTTTTTTGTGGCGAATTTACTTTGTGACGAATGTACAATGACCCGCGGCGAGCAGGGGTAAGGATGGTAAGGACCAAGCCTGGGTCGACGGCGCATCGTGTTCCACACGCGCCTCAAAGAGCAATCAGCAGCATTGACGGGGCTCTAATAAGATACCGCGGCCCTGACCACAAGGGCGAATGAAGAAACAGGGTTGGTTTATAGTAAGGAAAAATCTGACACACCCTTCGTCTCCACCCAGAGCGGTAGGAGTATGATATTCCCACTACAAATTTTGATAGGTAGTTGGCATGCAAATCTATTAAAATATACAGACATAATTATCTGTGCGATCATTTTAGTCACTAAAATAAATAATCTTAAATAACATCAGTACGGTATGTACATAGGTACAGTACTGATATTATTTAAGATTATTTATTTTACCGCAATAATAAAACTGTCACCTAAATAAATACCACACACTGGTATCTTTAAAAGAAGGGATTTCCATTTTTTTTTAAGAATTATATTAAACTAGCTTTTGTCCGCGGCTTCGCTCGCGTGAAAATTTTTTCTTCAGCGAACTCACTTTTCTCACTATCCAGCTCTTCAACCATCTTCACACCAGAAAACTGTTTTGCCCATTCATCCTCACAAACTTACGTATTATTAATAATTAATTTGTAAGATTTTATTTGATCGATTGAAGATCGTCACCCATTGGACGCCTCTAGGAGGACAACGCCGTCGAGGTCGACCACGGCGTCGGTGGGGTGACGATCTGAGCATGTTCGCGGGGCAAACATGGTCCGAAATTGCCGAAAATAGAGAGGTTTGGAAGCTAAAAGGAGAGGCCTTTGCTCAGCAGTGGGATACAACTTAGGATAAGAAAAAAAAAATATGCAAGATTGCAACTTCACGACTTTTGGACAAAATTTTTTTTTAGTTTGAACCCTTTCTAACCAAAAAAGATACAAGTCATATGTTCCTATATTTTTCTTAATCAAAATCAGTTATATTTATTACTAGCTTCCGCCCACGACTTCGTCCGCGTGGAAAAAAAATCCCCCGATTTTGAAACATTCTTCATTAGTGCTCCGCTCCTATTGGTCTTAGCGTGATGATATATAGCCTATAACCTTCCTCGATAAATGGGCTATCTAACACTGAAAGAATTTTTCAAATCAGAAACGTAGTTCCTGAGATTAGCGCGTTCAAGCAAACAAACAAACAAACAAACAAACTCTTCAGCTTTATAATATTAGTATAGATTTCAGATTATATATATCAAATAATTTAAGTGATTCATTCAATTCTTAGTTAGAAGACATAATTTTTGCTTTTTTTTCCTGGGTGTAGGTATTTCGAAGGTGATTTTAATTAAAATACTTATTTGTTTTATGATTAAATCAAAATCTGTAAATTATACCATTACGGAATTCGTGGACAAGCAGACTTTGTTCTTTCCTATTTATCATAAAGGGGACAAAAATTTTAATGGAGCGACATTTTCAGGATCCCTAGTCAATTCCGCAAGGTTCTTGGTCCTTTTCGTTTTCTAATGTACATCAATGACCTATCATCATACATGCTGACTAACTTATCGGATGTAATTCTATTACCTGATGATACTTTTCTCATTTTTAAAATAGATAGAAAAGATACGGATGTCTTACATCTGGGGGCACGGCAGTGTCCCCGCCAAGTCGAGCGCAAAGCAAACACTGCCGTACCATCCTTTTCTTGAACAATTTCGGCGTATTTTCAGGCCCCTATTTGGGGACCTCTGGATAGATTTAGAACGCTGAAATTATCGTTATCTAGTAAGCTACCAGCATACACTTAAACCACAAAATTTCATGTTTGTAGCTTGTTTATTTCCTAAGTTATGCAAAAGCAAAGTTGTACTATTTCGACATATATAGACTCACTGATCATCAAAATAGAACTAGTACTTCCCATAAACCTAGAGAGCTGAAATTTGGCACAGAGGTAGGGTTTAGTGCTTATATGAAGGGAAAACTATCAAAACTAGGATCATGGAAGATCTGGAGTACCTTATGACCCTGAGTAGAAATCGTAATAGACCAGCCAAACTATTGAAATTATCGACATGCTATGTTCACAACGTTTATTGAGCGTGGTTAGCCCTTTCTTTTGAAATTAAAAAAATTGAAGGTTTGAAGTATCTGATGAAGAACCCTAAGAGCTCAGCTGAACTATGAGAGATATGGAAATGCGCCTTGACTAAAGTTATTCAGTGTGACGAGCTCTTTCTACTGATTTGTATAAAAAATCGAAGGTCTGAAGTATCTGATGAAGAACCCTAAGAGCTCAGCTGAACTATGGGAGATATGGAAATGCGCCTTGACAAAAGTTATTCAGAGTGACGAGTCCCTTCTACTGATATGTATAAAAAATTGAAGGTCTGAAGTATCTGATGAAGAACCCTTAAAGCTCAGCTGAACTATGGGAGATATGAAAATGCGCCTTGACAAAAGTTATTCAATGTGACGAGCCCCTTCTTATAAATGAATATGGGCAGTACGAAAGCTTATAGCCAATGTACAAGAATTGGAACCAGAAAAAAAGAAAAGAAAGATTACTAATAAAAAAAAATACACCAATAAAAAAACTATTCTAATAAGAAAACCTAAAATAATGAAAGGTATAATATTAAGAAACTAATCAAGTAAAAAATAGCTTTCTGCAAAAAGAAGTGAAATCCCACCAAAAACATCCTGTAAAATCGCAGTAAAGATCCTCAGACTTGGCTTTGCTTTGCTTAGAGATTTCATTAGTTTTTATAGAGAAACAAGCAGCTTAGGCGAGATTTGGCTAGTTTTTTACAGGATGTTTTTGGTGGGATGTAAGTAAGTCTGGCACTTCTTGCGAAATGGTTCGGTGGTGTATGAAATTATGTTTATATGTATCATTATAAATATATAAAATTTTAGCTTCCCTGCTGAAGAATTTACCCCGAAAACGGACAAATAATGTCTGAGCTAACAACATTACGCGGGTGGGAAGGGAGGCTAGCGGGGGACGCTTGTCTTGTATTTGGACACAGAGCGCGGCTTGCAATTACAGTTGAACGCGGTTTCTAGTTCTTTCTGAATTCTAAGCAACAGAAGTAGGAATCTATGTGAATTCCTGATGACGTTGTCAATATTTCTATCGTTAAAATGTATTACACCTTACAAACGAGTAGAATGCTGATTGATTCATTCGATTGGGTATATTTGTTGCAGGATCCAAAACAGTTTCGATCGATTCTGTGATACGAACTCGATGTTTATCGCCGCGGCACTTGCTTTGAGTACATCATAGTCGATTGTGGCTTTCAGGGATAAACGGGAGGGAACTGTCCATATATTATTATGCCTTATCCAGTACATATATGTTTTTTTACCTGTTTCCAGAAGCGAAAAGTGGACTGAAACAGACGTGGGCGAAGCCTTATCAGCAAGGCCCCATTTCTTTATATATAAATCCGTGGTGGGAGAATATTGAAAAGCATCCGAGTATAGATTTGAAGGAGTCTGGAGTCATCGCAGTTAATAGGGCCTCGTGAGGCCCCTTGAAGTCCACGGCTAACGCCGCCCACGCCTAGCTACGCCACTGCTTGTATCAATCCAATACTGAGATCACCAAGTATTGGGCCTTCCATATAACTCTTAGAGCTCGTCCACAGTGAAAACGCGGTAATTAGTTCTGTTAGGAAGCGGGTACGGCGGCGAGCGTAGTGTGTAGCAGCGCAAAATATATCGCAGTTGCAAAATCAGAAATTATAAATAACTAGCTTCTGCCCACAACTTCGTTCGCATGGAAGGGCTTTGCCGCGTAAGTCCCGATCCTATAGGAATTCCGGAATTAAAAGTAGCCTATGCGTTATTCCAGAATGTCCTCACAAACTCTCGCATCTTACGATCTTTCTCCTACTAATATTTCTTTCTTACTAATACTAATATTATAAATGTGAAAGTTTGTGAGGATGGACGGATGTTTGTTACTCTTTCACACAAAAACTACTGGACGGATCTGAATGGAATTTGGCAAGTAGATAGTTTACATCCTGGAATAACACATAGGCTACTTTATATTCCGAAATTCCCACGGTATCGGGATTTTACACAGGAAAACCTTCCCACGCGAACGAAGTCGCGGGCAAAAGCTAGTTATACTATAAATGCGAAAGTTTGTGAGGATAGATGTATAGATGTTTGTTACTCTTTCACGCAAAAACTACTGAACGGATCTGAATTAAATTTGGTAAGTAGATAATTGACATCCTGGAATGACACATACAATACACATTGCTTGTGCCAATCTCCACGTTCATGTGTCAGTCTCATCCAGCGTTTACCCGTGCTGGCAACAATGTCATCTGCCCATGTCGCTGGCAGACGGCCAACGCCCCTCTTACCAGTCCTTGGAAGTCACTTGGTCAGAGCTTTACTCCACTATCACCGCGCTTTTTAGATATCGAATACCTTCATACGTCTTTGTATCTAGACATTTGGAACCCGATCAACTAGTCTAATGCTGAGCATGGAACGCTCCATGGCTCTTTGTGCTACTCTGAGCCCTTACACAGGCATTGTGCAATTTTATACATAGTAATTACTAGCTTCTGCCCGCGATTTCGTTCGCGTGGGTAGCTTTTCCCGCGTAAATCCCGATCCCATGGGAATTCCGGGATAAAAAGTAGCCTATGTGTTATTCCAGGATATCAACTAGTTTTTGCGTAAAAGAGTAACAAACATCCATACACCCATCCTCACAAAATTTCGCATTTATATAGTATTACCTAGTAAGAAGAAGTAAGATTGAAGAAGTAAACTTGCCTTGTATGTAACAAGGCAAGTTTATTTCTTCTAATCTATATATCTATACATATAATATAACAGTAAAAAAGTGTGTATGTACATTTAAATTTTAAACAAAACTAATAATTCAGGTGGGTTAAGAAACGGTAACACGGCAAAAAAACGTCTGTCTTGTTTGTACACGCTAATCTCCGGTCCTACTGGATGGAATTTAATGAAATTTGGTAAGTAGATAGTTGACATCCTGGATAACACATAGGGTACTTTTTATCACGAAATTCCCACGGAATCGGGATTTAGGTGGGAAATCGTCCCACGCGAACGAAGTTGCGGGCAGCAGTTAGTAATAAATAGCTCGTCAATTTGACATTGATAATAGGCCATTCGAGGTATTAAAACTTTTATTCAATTATTTTTATCTTCACGGGTCACTGTTCGTCAACTTGAAGTCGCTCTTTTATATTATGATAAATACTGGATACTAGGCACGTAAGGTCGCTCTTGATTACCTATTCCATTTCTTGGCAGCTGGCACCGACGTATGATAAGATCAAGTAAGATAAGGATATGTGTGCTATGAATAAAACTAACCACACTGTTTTCTTCCGAACTTTAATTTACCATCGGCTCAGTCTCCCTACTTAATCAGCTCTAGTGAGAAAAAGAAAGAAAGAAGGTTCCAGAATTATTTATTTACTTACACATCGTTGACTTCAATCAAGATCTTCTAAACTTTGAGAATCTGTGTATAGATTGAAGATTGCCTAAATTCTTTATTATTTCGGTGTAAATTTCAATCCCCGCCATGAATGTTTCCACATTCTGGTATTCGTTTTTAGCGTGGAGTCTTGAGATCGTTTTGGCTTTGGGGCTAAACCCAAGTGCTGGTATACCAAGGTTACGAAGTACGAGCATGTCGGAGGTCGCCGGGCACACCAGAGGCATAATCTTGATACCCCTGAAATAACATTGAATTATGTGAGTGAACATTGTATCTCTTCTACAGATAGCGATAACGAAATATGTTTGACAGCTTGTTAATAAGGTCAGGTTAGGGCACAAATTACGTCATTGTATACGTTCATTGTCTAGGTTTATAGTGCAGAACTTATCTCGCTCAATTGCATAACAAAACTGACCTACTGAGATGGGAAACAGTCTGCATTAACGTTGCTACAAGATTACGTCTTACATGCATCTAGCTAGGTACTGTATTTTCCTAAGATGTAAATTTATTTAAAAATTAATTTATTTTAATTCACAAACTATTAACGTAAATACATGCAGGATGAGACATGTATCTGTTGTTCAAGAGGAGATGATAGACACAGTGTGTATAAATACTAATTACGATAAATAAAACATACTTAGCTATAAAATTAAACTCTAATTATATAATAAATAAATATATACATACATAGAATTAAAATACATATTTATATTAATGCTATAAAAATATAGATAGGTGATAAAATAAATAAACAAATATAAATAATGATCTTTGACCAGCTTTTTGAAAATATTAATGGATTTAGGTTCGCAGATTTTAGCGGGAATTGAGTTCCACAGTCGTACTGCATGAAAGGAGAAGGAGTGGGAATAAAAACGGGTTTTATGGGATGGGAAGTTGAGATGGAGTTTAAGGTGGGATCATAGATAAATGATTTCTGTGGGTGGGATCTACAAAGCCGAGACTGGGAGCCAGTGACTGTTAGTGTCATTAACTGAATGACCCAAGGGTCTTACAGATAAGAAGAGGCTTAGCAAATAATGATTACGTACAAATACCCGATACTCGTATAGACTTACATTTTGTTCAAACTACCCTTCACCGAAACCCAGTAAGGGTTTGAATCGTCTACTGCAGTGGCTTTTGACGTTTTTTCTTGTCGGAAGAACGTTATTTCTGTGTTGTTACCAGCTTCTCGCATCCAAGATTCGATCTGAAGTTAGATAGGTATATTATTTTCATTAAATACAGTAAAAAGTTAATACTGCTAGACAAGACAAGCATGAAAATAGAGCCGAAAAGGTTTGGGGTGGGTTGATAAATCTGGCTACCGTAATATTACTTTTAGTTAATTAGTTAAAAGTTTGACGAGTTAAGGTTAAAGTAGCACAGAGGAGTTACTTAAAACTAAACTCGCCAAACTTTTACGATTAATGGCGAGAGGCGCTCTTTATATGCATAATAATGAAATACCAATATTAGTTATAAGCAATTAGTTTTTTTAGTGTACTATTTGTTTGCATTGAAATATAGATTAAGTAGTATTTAAGTATAATACATAGTATTAAATACTTTATAAATACCTGTATAACAATAATGCAAGGAAACCACGAGAACACTGCCGACAAACTGTACCTACTGTAGTTTGGCAGAAGATAATGAAAATGAATGAATGTATCCAAATGCAAACTGTCTTAATAAATAAATAAAAAAGGTTTATAATTTAACACCCGCTGTTTTGGAAAATATCAATTTTTTATACAATGTGTAATGGAAACCCCATATCTATCCAAAAGTGCTGAAGACAACATCTGGTATGGAGTCTCTATGCACAGTTTCAGCTCAAAATAACTGACTCAAAGAATTGATACCAAATTATCGGTTTCATATATTTCTTGAATACCAATCATAACAAACGTGTCACAGCACTACGAGGGTCAATAACTTTCCACGTCACTTGCCAATAACACGATAATTCTCTTCATTCTTCGTAATTTGAAAAATTCGGTCTCTGATATCAGTGTATTGGTATTTGTAATAAGTTCTACACACGTAGACTTAGGATTACAAAACCCTTGCCATATCGTTTGTTATCATCCAAAGAAGCCGTGCACTTGGTATGTATATACCCTTTAAATTACACGTTGTATATTTGGAAATTTTCATCATCTAAAGAATTTTCTTAAAAAATCTGCAAAACCCATCTTCCCAAGCAAATATGAACTAAGCATGTGACTTAACAACTTACAACGGTGTGATATTTAATAATGATATAGCTAACGCCACCTATGTGAAACACAAAGTAAGAATACTGCCTGATGTTTCATGAAATGTTCGTTACCTTCGCAAGAAAATTCGTAAGTATCTGAAAGATTAAAAGCGCCCCTAGTGGTTGAAAGCGCTAAGAATATGTACCTACGGGGGCTGTGCTGTGGGCGTTACACAGATTTTTAATACTATTTCATCTTCCCATTACAGTTTCAGAAGTCTATTTCCTAGCGCATTATTAATTATTGATAAGCGTCAAATCCTAATGGCTAAAGTGTCGGACCCCACCCATTACTGCCTGTAATGTGAATTCTACCCACATTGCAGTTCTCTTTAAGTAAACACGAACTTATAAAAGCATACATTTTGTAAACAGTTTTCATAATTTGTCAAGAGACAATAAGAATGGACATTACGATACTCACTAAAGATTGGATCTCGTCGGATTTTGCTTCAGGAGACAATCTCATATCGATGACTAGTTTAATTTTCGATGGTATTATATTCGGAGCGAGCCCACCCTGTAACGTACACAGATTTACTCATTACATACATATTCTTATCAAAATATTTATGTACTAGCTTTTGCCCACGTCTTCGTTCGTGGAGGTTTTCCCGCGTAAATCCCGATCCCGTGAGAATTTTGGGATAAAAAGTACCTTATGTGTTATTCCAGGATGTCAACTATCTACTTACCAAATTTCATTGAGATCCGTTTAGTAGTTTTTGCGTCAAAGAGCAACAAACATACATCCATCCATCCTCACAAACTTTAACATTAATTATAATATTAGTAAGATAAGATTAGTAGAATAGGATAAAATAAAATTTGTTTATTAGCACATGTGACTACATTCAGTATTGATGTAAGTGAATTGGCTCATTCAAACTTATTTATTCAAAACTCCTGATGCTGATTCCCAAACTAAGCTAGAGCTTGTGTTTTGGGAGACAGTTTTACAGTCATTACATAATTATAATAAAAAATGAAATGAATATAGAATTGGATGTCACTGTGGTTTATTCGTATATGGACTATAAGTATAAATAATAACGGTAAGTTTATGTATCACATCTAAATCTGTCTTCTTTGTATTTAACATTTAAGTTACGACGACGTGGACAATAAATAGCATTTTTAAAAAAATTGGGACGTTTCTAATAGAAAAATCAACTGATCGATTCTATAAGACCTGTATTTGAATTGAGTATTTGGTATTAAGGGCCTATACTACCTCAGCGCTTCTCACTCTTTATCTCGCTCGCACACTACTGGCCGCGGTTACGCGAGCAAGCGAGACAGGGTAGCAGGGAAAAGACTCCCAAGACACCGATAATTTAGTTTATTTCTTTTTACGGTGAAAATAATGGTAATTTAAAAAAGTAAATAATATAAGACCTGTTTTATAGTTAGTTCAATTAATATGCAAAGTTTCATTATCTAATTTGGTGTTATTTTTGAATAACAGCGGTTTATTGTTCGGTTTGGAGGCAACTTTGGATTTTTTTTCTATCAAGAAAATTTTATGGAATCGTGTTTTCGTCAAACATAGTACCTAACATTAATCCTCAACTTTACCAGATATTTATTTCAAAATTATTGCTGCAGTATTTTCGTCGCTTTCGTGATCATGCTAAGCCATTTGAGGTAGTATAGGCCCTTAATAGTCCTCCGTGACCGATTTCACTTCACGGCGGCCAATCTATGCGAAGTTTAGCTATCTGCACTAATATGTCGTATTAATACCTATGTACGCAGTTACAGGTACATTCTCTGTTCCTTTTACTCTCATAGTCCAATGGGACAGAAATACAACACGATCGGAGAGAGATCAGGCAGGACTAACGGCTTAACATGTTTCCGAGGCACGGGGGTATCTCACCGCCAAATTCCGAACTCCGGGCTACTACTGAGAAATGTCTGAAGCTCTGTTTTCCTAGGAAAGCGGTGCCGTCATATAGCGGACGTAATATTACGGACGCAAAAAGGCGGCCGTCTTTACGGTGACGACATGTGGAAAGTTCCACGGCCGTTTTAACACACTGTCTGCTTCATCGCTATCTAGTGTATTACATTCTCTTTGGAAACGTTCACGAAACCATCTGAAGCTTTGGTTTCCTAGAATAGCGGCGCCGTCAAATAGCGGCCGTAATACAGCGGTGAATGACGTCACTAGAACGTTGTCTATGTAAACAAAATGGCGCGGTTTCCTAGAGAGCGGTAACTGACACCGTAACGTCAAAAAGCGGTGCCGCCATTTGCATGACGGCCGTCTTGTCAGTTTCAGATGGTTTCGTGAACGTTTCATTGATAGCGATGAAGACAGTGTGTTAAAACGGCCGTGGAACTTTCCACATATCGTCACCGTAAAGACGGCCGCCTTTTTGCGTCCGTAATATTACGGTCGCTATTTGACGGCACCGCTTTCCTAGGAAAATAAAGCTTTACACCGACAAGACGGCCGTCATGCAAATGGCGGCACCGCTTTTTGACGTTACGGTGTCAGTTACCGCTCTCTAGGAAACCGCGCCATTTTGTTTACATAGACAACGTTCTAGTGACGTCATTCACCGCTGTATTACGGCCGCTATATGACGGCACCGCTATCCTAGGAAACCAAAGCTTAAAAACCCATGGGTATTTTTGTTCGACGCAGGAATCAAACCCGAAACCTCATGCTCAGCAATCGCGCTTACGACCGTAAGAAGACCCTACTCTTGACATTCAAGTCTTTGTTGAATGTCAAGAGTAGTTGCAGTTGTTCTTAAGCAAATATCTTCCTTTGTGTTTGGGAATAATCTGTTTTCCCCTTTCAAATCAGCTGTTTTCGGCCTGGCCACAGCACAGCCACAGCTTTGCTTAAGGTTACAGAAGACAGAAGAGGGAAAGGCCTGGAGAATTCGAAATTAATGTTGTTAGTTTTAATTGATTTCTCCAATGCATTCAATACCGTTGAACACGACATCCTCCTGGCCATTCTGTCACACATTAGGGTTTCTTCATTGGTACAAGATTGGTTCTCATCTTATCTTCGTGGTTGCCAGCAAGCGGTTCGTGCTGATCATAATTTTTATGAGTGGTGCTCCCTAAAAACTGGCGTTCCACATGGCGGCATACTCTCTCCACTTTTATTTTCTCTTTTCATGAACTCTATTACCACTATCCTCAAATGCTCTTACCATCTGTACGCTGATGACCTACAGCTCTACGCGCAAGCTGACTTTGACAACTGCATCTCATTATTGTATGCTGATCTTCTAGCTAGCAATGATTGGTCAAGCAGGTTTGGGTTTACTGTCAATGTCAGTAAGTGTCAGGCTATCTTCATCGGTAGCTCATATTTCATGCGAAACTTGGACACCAGCCAACTTCTCCCGCTTAACTTCAACAATACTGTCATCCCTCTCTCGCCGCACGAAAAGACTTAGGCCTATATATCGACGACAGCTTAAGTTGGAATAAGTAGATTGCACAGGTTGCACAGGCGATAGATATAGATTCAAGCATTTCCTTCCTTGTAGCACTAAAACCACATTGGTTCAATCACTTGTGCTTCCTATCATTGATTATGATGATATTTGCTACTCTGAACTTTCCCAAGAACTTCTTAACAAATTGGATCGACTTCTTAACAACTGTATTCGTTTTATTTTTGGCCTTCGAAAATATGATCACATTTCTTCCTTCTGTTCTCACCTTAAATAGTTGCCTATCCGTCAAAGGAGATCCCTCAGATCCCTCTGTATGCAAGAGCATAGAGCACAAGGATCGTTCATAATAGTAAAGACACTATTATGAACGATCCTTGTGCTCCTGTTTACTTCAAAATTTTAAATTGTTGGTTTTATTTTTACTCATAGTCTTTACCTTCGCTCATCCAATAACTTATTTCTTCACATTCCTTCTCATCGCAACGAGTTTCTATCTAATTCATACGCTATTTCTACTATTAAACTCTGGAACTGTTGAATGTTAAGGGGTAGCCCCTTAACTTCAAAAAGGCTGAGTCAACATTTTCCTTATGCGTAAAATTAAAAACCACTACTTAAGGGGCTGCTATTCTTAGTTTGATCTTCGTCACAATTATTATGAGCTCTCTTAATCAGAAAGATTATTATAAAGCACCGTACTTATTAGTTTATTATTTTAGCATATATATGTATTATATATTTGTATTGTTCCTTTATTTCCAATATATACATATAAATTACATTTTTAAATATTCTCTAAAAAAAGAAATTAAAAAATATAAAAAATAGTAGCCCACCGGTATCGGGAACTTTGGACCCTCCAAGCTATCGGCGGTCAGGGCTCCATAGAGAGGGACCTCCTGAGGATACGCGCCGTGTCGAGGAGTACCGCTTTCTGAAGCAAGCCCTTGATCCAACTGCCTAACGAGAGCCTTCTGAGGTGTTGGTCGAGGTTCTTGGCTATTAAGCCATTGGCTGAGATGACTATCGGTACAATGATTGCCGAGTTTACATCCCACATGTCGTCAATCTCGTGTGCCAAGTCAAGACTATATTTATTAGTATTATACATATTATTTCATTCTATTTTCTCGTACACCTACCCCAATGTGTTTTTTAACCCAAAGTTTAACTGGTAGAGAATGCCTTGCTGCATTAAGTCCGCCCATGTAACACTATTGTACATAAAATTTAAATAAATAAATAGACACCAAGAGGTACGCTCTACCAAAATTGTAACTAGAAATAGCTTATGGAGTAGCTATATTTGCAAAAAAAAATAACTAGACCAATTTGTATTAGTGTTTTAGACGCACTAAATGCCAATAGACCTCTGAAAATGAGGGTTTTCTGGTAAATTTAAACCACCAGTTAGCGCTACTGAGGCGAGAGGTCTTCTTTGGAAACGAATCTTTGATGTATACATGACATTGACGTCAATTTGACAGATGTCAAAAAACTTAAGCGTTTGACAGGTACCCGGACCTGATGCCTCAGTGCTGCCGCCTGGTGGAAGTTATTACAGAAAACCCTCCTTGGAAATGTGTAGGTACATGTATTTTATTTTTAAATACCATTTGTTTTGAGCAACGGCCTGTCGAGACACTTTTTAGAACGTCGAACGTTATGCTATAAAAATAGGTTCAACACATCAATAAAAGCCTACAATAAAAATTAGTGAGCTTCCTTTACAACATTTTAAATCCAAACACTAAATTGGACACTTGAGGCGGATTTGTATAGTGCAAAAAATTATATGATTTAAAATATACTATCAAATTAATATGCCTTTTCCTGTTTACCTACTTAAATACGTTTTGTATCTCATTCTCAATCTCACTGTTATTATCATTCACAACATCGTTCTTATCATTCAAGAATTTATGAAAGGTGACTATGAATAATGAAGAACCGATACCATAAACATGACACAGTTAAAATGAAGAAAAAATATGATAAAACTTACATCAATCATGTTTATGTTCACGCTGTTGTATTCGGTAAAATCTAAAGCACCCTTAGTTCTCTTGATTTGTTTCTGTGTGTCTCTGTATTCCATGACAGTGTTTATAAATTTATGAGCCTGTAAAGAATAAACACCAAAAACATTTTTTTAATCAGTACAAACGATTAGGTAGTGAATATACTTATTCGTAAATTGTTTCTAGTTCGAATTTGAGTAGCAGAAAAAAAACAACATTCTTTACTAATCAAATTGTGGTTTCTTAATTCAAATGTTGACAAAACAATTCATGCTATGAGTACGTATGAGTAACACTTAAAAATCATTATATAATAATAATAGTCTTCCTGACCGATTTCGGGCATGGCAGCCAACATCAGCGGAGATTAGGCAACTGCGCAGGAGATATTATAAGTGAACACTCAGTTCCTTTGTTCTCATAGTCTGATGGGACTGCAATCCAACACGATCAACGAACAGACAGAGTTCAGGCTCAGTTATTATCAGACCGCTAACTTCTTAACTCCGGACACTAATTAGAAATTTCTAATAGTTAAACCCAACAGTACCTTTCTACCCGAACGAATCGAACCCGAGACTTCTTCCTAAAAAGACATACATAACCAGTAATATATTAACTAACATATTCATGGCAAGATTGCTTCTTACTTTGGAATTATATAGCATTTACCGGAGTTATTTTAGTACCATCGCATCATTACGTTCGAGAAAAGGAGACGTACTCATACTTGGTAGCGTTTAGTGTGTCACCCTTTGTTGTTGTTAAGTCCTTATTTAATTCTGTTATGGTGTAGAATAAAAAGTACCTATATATCTATCTAACTATCTTAATAGTCCATCCGTTAATTATGTAAGGTCCCCTCCTCCTCCTCAAGTACCATTTTATGAACGTTTGTTTTGTAGGTAATTAAATAGTAGTTAGTAGTAGGTAATTAAGTCCAATATTCCAAAATTTGTTCTGTGTTGGTAGTAATCAACTTTAGTTTAATTTGTTTTTTTTTTTTATCATAGCACTAACTAATTGAGGCCGGTGTTTCCTGAGTACCCTGAGAAGAAACAAATCAGTCTCTTTTAAAGCCAATCTATAACCTACTGGTTAAATTACATGGGAGCCTTGTAGGTTACAGACTGAGGTGATTTTTATCGTCATCTACATCTTATCTTGTCTTAGTCTCGCTAAAACTCGAGAACGGCTTCACCGATTTCATTAATTCTTTTTGTATTATGTTCCCTCTAATACAGGGAAGGTTTAAATAGGGAGAAAATAATTATGGTAAATAAAAATAAAATTTGGCGGTATGAAGTTCGCCGGGACAGCTACTCTATATTTATAAATATCAATTGCTGTTCGTTAGTCTCGCTAAAACTCGAGAACGGCTGGATGGATTTGGCTAATTTTGATTTCAAAGTATTTTTGAAAGTTCAGGGAATATTTAAAAGGTGAGAAAATGGTGGGATAAAGTTTGTCGGGTCAGCTAGTCTTCTTCTTATATATAAAAATCAATTGCTGTTTGTTAGTCCCGCTAAAACTCGAGAACAGCTGGACCGATTTCATTGATTCTTTTTGTATTACTTTCCCTTTAATACAGAAAAGGTTTAAAGTTCAGAAAGAAAAAGTCCGTCAGGTCAGTTCTAAAATTCCCTACCCCAGAAAGCCGAAATATGCTTTGTCATAAAATAATGTACCTATACAAAATGCGTGTATTACGAAACCATATATTCGTACCTTTTCCATAGCACTGCCGTCTGGCATTTCCAAACCATGACCACCTACTCCATAGACTGTGAACTCCATTTCTGGAAAAAACATGATTTTGTAGCCTGTTTCTACAAGACGCCGAAAGTGCCAATTTCCTTCTTCATCATCATGACCTTGTCTAGTTGCCTTATGCTACGTAAGATATGCGCCGCTTTAAAAAATGTCCAAGTGCATGTCGGGCCACATCAGTGTAGGATTTCGTAGTTTACACTGAAAATTAGTCTTCTTTCTTTCTTATTATTTTTTGAACGACCTATCTAACGAT
The DNA here is from genome assembly GCA_943138885.2 of Tholera decimalis. Lineage (NCBI taxonomy): Eukaryota > Metazoa > Arthropoda > Insecta > Lepidoptera > Noctuidae > Tholera > Tholera decimalis. The sequence continues at coordinate 21,088,536 of OW964557.2, forward strand.
TCCCCACACTACTAGGTATCCGAGATCATCCCATCATATCATCATATTATAATTATATACTCCCCCTACACCTAGTAGGGGGAGTATATAATTATAATATTATAATTAATAAAAAAGGGGACTCATCGCGATAAGTGGTTGGAGAGACGTCACGGCGTCCTCACCTTCTGCCTGACGCAGGTGCTTACCGGACACGGCTGTTTCGGATTCAGCGGGAGGACACGCCCGGTTGTCGACACTGCGTGGACCCGTGGACCACCCGGAGGACACGGTGAAGCATACGTTAGAGGTGTGCCTCGCTTGGACAGAGCTTCGCCGTATCCTCGTTGAGGCGATCGGCGGCGGTGACCTCTCGCGCCCGGCTCTGGTTCAGACCATGGTGCGGAGCGAAAGAGAATGGGATCCCTAATACTCGCCTACACGTTTGTTTCTATCTAGTTAATAGATCCGCAATTGGCTATAAGATTAGATATACTAATACTAATACTGGAAAACCTTTGTTCATGAGCTGTGGATTTTGTTATAAATAAATAAAACTGTTATTTTATTACGGTTGAGCCCGCTTGATCTCGACCACGCCTGATGATTAGCGATAGATGAGGTCTACAATGGAACGAGCGAGCTAAGAAGATGCGTGTTCACAACAGTACGTTATATCTTAAGTTCATCCTTTACAATACCAGAAAAAAGGTTTATACTGTGGATATCAAGTTTTTTGATTAATTTACTGAACTACTAGATAATAAAAAAAATAACTAAAAACTTACGCCAAGGCCTCCTATCCACATATGTTGCGATGAGAGACTCATTCTTTGATGACAATCCTTCATCTAAAGCGAATCCAACGTTCATTGATTGGAAGTCTTTAGTTTTCACAAAAGCTTTCATCCCGTTTTCACCACCAGTTTCTTCATCTGTAAAAAATGTTGATGGGTATTTCTCATTTTCAGTAAAATTATCTGTGACAGCGATTTTTTTCTTTAATAACAAATGGCACAAGGATTTGATATATTCATCAAGTTAGTGCTACCATGTCTGGCGATGACTACATGAAAATATACTAAATTTATTGATCACATTATTTTAAATATTAAAAAATAATCGTCAAAATGTCTTTTCCGTGGATATGACTGAAGCAAATTTACAGATATAATAATTTTTTCCCAGTCTTTAGCATGGTATTTCTAAAATATAAGAATATTATCTTAAACTTTAACAAATACTGACCCATATCAGCTTATAACTTAATATTCAATTGATAAAAAAGAGAACAAAAACCTAATTAAAATATGTGACTTAAATTTTGGTCACTTACATGGACAAAGGTCACAATAACTTTTTACCGAGAAAAAAAACTGCGTGTGTCCGAATTTATATGAGCATTTACAAGCCGTCAACTGTCATAACCATAATGAGATGTCAATTTCTTACTGGCTGCAATACTTTTGTCGTGAAAAAACAATAAGATTACCTAATTAAAACTCGTCAAGCATACGTGGTCACTACTGTGGTTGTTTTGCCAAGTAAGTATATAATGTTAAATTTACATTTGTTTTGCTGTTTTGTAGGTTTGATGGTCAAATTACGATTGCCGAAATAGGTTTCAAAGATGAGATTTTTAGATTAGTTTTCTGTATTTGAACCTAAAAATGTCCTTTCCATGGATGTCACTTCCATTGATTACGTGGATATTTTTCCTCCATGGATGTGACCACAGGTCCAGGGATGTGAACTTTAACTTGGATCATTCCAATTATTTTGTGTGTTTAATTACTGCCATATACATAGATACACAAAACGCTTTTACATTCAAATTAGTGAGGTCTCAACTCGATTTACTAACTCGACTTAACTCGAGTTGGGCTTAAATCGAGTCAACTCGAATTGAATTCTCTTTAACTCTATTTAATCGATTTGAATACTCCCGCCCTAGCGAGTCAGCCAAATGACAGACACTGACATGGCGCGAAGTTTGCCGATCATTTATGACTACATTCATTCATTTAATTCGCTACAAATTTGAATTGTGTCAATTTCACAACAACACAACATTGCACTGTTGCAGATTTGAGGTTATTTTGGAGTGCCGGTTGTTATTGTTGTTAGTTTTTCGAATTATTTGGTACTGTATAGAAAAAATGCCGGAACCTAAAAGGAAATCTGTTGTTTGGGATGTATTTGAATCGCCAGTGAATGGACATGCTAAGTGCAAACAGTGTTCAGATTCATACAAATATAGTTTTGTTGTTAATTAATAGAAATACTTACTTTATTTATGTTAAGAAAATTTAATCCTAAATACATAAATAAATGATAAATAAATACATTTCTTTTTTTATTTAAATTCTACCTATTTTAATTATAATGGTCCCCATACATATTTATGCTGAATCTGTTCAATTTATTTAAATGTTGTTACGAAAACAAATCATTTACTCAGTTTCATTTCACCCAGTTAACTCGAGTTGAACTCGAGTTACGTGAACTTCAACTCGAATTAACTCGAGTTGTGTTTATTCCGAGTTGGCACATCACTAATACAAATACATGTTTTACTTTTTTTTAGATGGTGAGAAATAAAAGATCAAGGACAGCAAAAGAAATTCGTAAACAAAAAAGAGAATGCGAACGAAAACAAAGAGCTCGTATTAAGGCTAACCCCGACTTGTATGAAGCCAGTCAATTTAACATTTTTAGTGAATATTTTAATATTAAAAAACATTTCGTTTTCGAATTTTAATATTTATTTAGCATATATGGATGCTATACTATTGCGGGTTAACGGGAAGCCCTCTGTTAGTTAATATACTGTATGACAGAGATAGCGAAAAACAGGAGAATAAGGAACCGGATAGTGAAACTAAGGAACAGGATAATGTGGTACTTGACAGTGAGATGAAAGGACAGGAAGACGAGGAACTGGATAATGAGACTGCTGAACAGGAGGATAAGGAACTAAACAGTGAGATTAAAGAACTGGAGGATAGAGAACTTGATAATCAGACTGAATAAGAAGATAACGAGGTTGATAGTGAGACTAAAGAGCAGGAGGATAAGGAACTAGACAGTGAGTCTGAAGAACTGGAGGATAGAGAACTTGATGATCAGACTGAAGAACAAGAAGATGACGAGCTTGATAGTGAGACTGAAGAACAGGAAGATAAGGAACACGATGAAAAGAGAGGATGAGGATCTTTGACAGTGAGAGCGATGATGACCTCGAAATATTTGAATTAAGAAATATTTCTAAAGTTATAAAATAACTTGAAGAGTTTAATATATATTAAGATTTTATTGAGACTGAAATTAGAAAGTGCTATAAGTACAATGTTTTTGATCTTTTTAGCAGTTACTTTTAAAAATATATAATATGTTTCATATTTATTACAAAATATGGTTTATACCATAATTCCTAAGATAAAACATGTGATTTAAGTTAAAGTTAAAAATTCAAAGCAATTAAACCTGATTTGTATTATTTAATAAATCCAGTGTTTTAATTATTTATTGATTTGTGACTTCATCTTTTATACAAAATATGTAGAATTTCACGTCCATGATTTGAAGTTAATTCCATGGTTAAAAAAAACAGTATGGAAAGTCACTTCCCTGGATTCAGTGTCACTACCATGGACGTTCGAAATTTCATTGCGTATTTCTAGTAAAACTAAAAAGTTGTAAGCTCGGTACATATTTTTTTTTGTAGTAGGTTATGACTTAAGTTATTGATATTTACAGCTATTTCACGTAAAGTTGACCAAAGCATTTTTTTTTGTTTTCGTCATCAGAAGTGAAAAATACCCTGATGACATACTCTAGACTCTTTAGAGTCTAGAGCGACAGAGAATTGCTTTATTTGACTACATATAAAACAGCTCTCTAAAAAGTTTTTCTCCACATAATTTTGAGATCTACGTCCATCATGAAATATGTTCAACATGAAAATTTCCTCTAAAGACTTTCTCTTGTTTAAATATACGACTACGAAACCAAAAAATTAAATTAAACCAGAAATCGTAGCAAATGTTTGTTTTGTTTGCACGTTCATTATCCACTCACAACCCGCATATTCTTATTTTATCTATGTATGTCAATCAGGGACATTCACTCTTTGACTTTATTAATAACAAACTGACTTGATAAAAAACAGGGTAATTAATAACTACAATGTGTTCGATATAACAACGAGACTTGTTCCCGACTTTTCCTCCAGGGTCTATCCTACAGGAACGGTGCATTAGGTGTTCTACGATAAAAAGAACACTAACTAAGCACAGTTTTCTAAAAATAATGGTTTTTTCCCTATAATACCACCTAATTATTATATTATTTTCACATCAATTCGGTGAACGTCTTCCCCTGCGTTCCAACGGGTATAAAAAAGATAATGTCACAAAAGTCATTTACTTTTCTATTCCTCATGCTCTTAAACGGAGTATAAGTACTAGGCAAAAATACAAATCACAAACCTGGCATAAATGTGACATGTAAAGTACGTGCTAGAGTAACATTCTGTTGTTTCAGCCTCCTAATTGCCTCCATGTATTGAATACCAACATCTTTGGTATCCTGCGTACCGCGCCCGAATATGTCTCCATTTGAGTCCATGTAAGCTTCGAAAGGTGGATACGTCCATTCATTCTGTAACCAAAGTTATTGAAATGAAATAAAATGAGATGAAATTTTATTTTGACACTTTTACACGAAATTTTTTGGCATTGTAAGTTAAACTAGATGAGGCCGGTGTTTTCTAATGACTACCCTGAGAAGACCTAGAAGAAGATAACCGGAAAATACTCAGAGGTCAACGTCTCTTTCAAGGTCCATACTGGTCACATTTAATAAGAAGCGTGTAGGTTTATATTTGTGGTGCTCTTTTGAGGAAAGAAGCGCACAGATTAGAGTGGCATGTCCAGACAGTGCAAGCATTTGTCTGTTATCGTGTAACTTAACTTAAAACTTAAGGAGTTCAAAGAAATCGCTCAGTGTATCTACTACGTTTATGGTGCGATGAAGCCTTGTAGGATGTCCCTAGTGGTTTTGCGGAGGCGGATGGTCAAGGAGTTTTGCAATAGGGTAGTTTCCTGTGTTACAAAATAATTATTTTATTTGGTCCATTAGGTAGATTTTCAAAAAATATTGGTCACGTACTTTTTGCTTTTTCAAGTCAAGAAAAATTCACAAAGATGGAAAGCTTCAAAGTACAGGAGTGGGGGCTGCTGACGTCACACATTGCTAAGAACTATACCGAGCCGTGACGTCACGCGAAATTTCAACTCACTGTATCGTCTTAATTTTTCAATTACGTGAAAAAATGAAAAATACGTGTCCAATGTTTTTTGTTAAGCTACGTGACGGACTAAATAAAATATTTTAGGAAACTACCCTATTCCCAGTTTTAGGAAACACCCCACCCCAAATCTAACCGTTTTCGAGATATTGGACTTTGAAGGTTAAAAAAAAAACGTTTTTTTATAAAGCTATTATCCTTATTTTTTTAATGTTTTGAGCCTCTCAGTTTATTGTTTTTGCGATTTTGGTGTAGAAGATAGGTTTCTTTATTATTTTTAACACAAAAGTTGCTGATAACTGAACGAACTGGGTCGTAATGAATGATTGATAGTTTAAAAAATAAATAATTTATAAAAACATATTGTTTCTTTTAGGTATACTTTAAAAAAAAACAGTTAGGTTTGGGGTGGAGTGTTTCATAGACAAATCAGTCAGGAATTATGTAAACTACAACCTCTTAACGGATCTAGGTCGACTTTACCTTTAACCATGTATATAGCTACCAGTCATATCGATAAAATATGATGTAAACTATCATATATAACTATCAAACTACAATGAATCCTTCAAAGATTTTCAACGTTAATACTGATTAGTTCTATGCCGTCATGAGGTTTCAGTAACTTCAGTTGCGAGCTAAGTGCCTTAATCAGGTCAAGCGTCACACCAAAATACTAAAATAGAAATTGATTCAAGTGCCAACGATTAAAATATGTTGTTTTCCACTTAAGACAGTAGAATTATAAGCCAACAAAAATTTAATGAAACCAAAGGATGTCCTAGAAATGATATTAGTACTACCTATTACCAATTTGAGGGAGAGAGACGTTAGCGAGTGATGCATCATGTGTAGTGAAATAAACACAAACTGTGAAAGTTTCAACTATATTCATAACGATCAGACAGATAGACAAAAAGTGAATAGATTGGCGCTGCTTCATCATCACTTTAACAAAATGGGAACTTGGGATAGCGGTTAGCAGCCCTATTATTAGGCTCCTATACTTACCTCGTCTACTTTGACGACATCCATATGTGAATTGAGCATTATACTTGGCAGTGATGGCTCGGACCCTTCCAGCGTAGCCACAAATATCGGCTTCCCAGCTGGTGTATACACCTCATAAGGTAAGCCCAGCTCATTTGCTTGCCGAATCCAGAAATCCACCGCATGTTCTAGAAGTTATAAATTTATGTTTGGTTACTTTAGTATCATCCCATTTCATCATCTGCTCAGACTTTTCCCAACTATCTTGAGGTCGGCCTCTAGTATAACCGTATGTATCTGAGTATTAATATTTTACATGGAGAGACTGCATATTTCACTTCCATAACCCAGTAGCTGGGTAACAAAATACCCTTGGCAAGACTGGTGTCAGACTTCATGGCTTCTGACCACCCATAACGATTGTCAAAGATATACAATTGACAGTCAGGAGTTCGGGACTAAGGCCGCGCTCAGTTTGGACGCGTTTGCGTTTTCGTTACGAATTTTAGTCGTGCGTATACGTACGAACTCACACGAACGATCCTAACCTTCCAAGTACTATGGGAGCGTACATACTGGATGCGAGTTAGTCGTACGTATACGTGCGTGTAGTTCCGACGTCCGAAAACAATCCGAACGCGTTGGGATTTTTAAACACGTTCGTGCGTAAAAATGGATGTAGAAAAATTTCTTTTAAGTTTCTATTTTCATACGTACATAACCATGAAACAGTAAGGGGTCATTATTTAAGTCTTCAATAATATGATGAAATTCTCCAAATTATTTTCTTTTTAAATAAATTTTACGCACCCATTCGGTTCTGCGACAGCGAAGACACCGCCGCAGTCTTCAAGTTATAAGAGAATTATCTAGAAGATACAGATTATTCATTGCGCTCCAACCAAAGATGACTTCACGAACGCGATATCACTACCTTTTTGACGGAGTAAAACGTATTCAGTGTACGCACTCAATTCGTACGACCACGATCGTACGTTTACGTACGATCGTGGTCGTATTATTATTATTCCATTTATTTAATATATATACATATAGATTACATTTTCAAATATTAATATGAAAAATAAAAACATTTAAAAATATAAAAAATAGTAGCCCACCGGTATCGGGAACAGGGTCCAAGCTACCGGTGGTCAGGGCTCCATAGAGAGGAACCTCCTCACAATACGCGCCGTTTCCAGGAGCACTGCTTTCTGGATCAGGCCCTTGATCCAGCTGCCCAACGAGAGCCTCCTTAGATGTTGGTCGAGGTTCTTGGCTATTAAACCATTGGCTGTGACGACTATCGGCACAATGATTGCTGTCTCCACATCCCACATGTCGACAACCTCGCGCGCCAGGTCAAGATACTTATTTTTTTTATCTATCTCAGCTTTCACGAGGTTCTCGTCATGGGGGACTGCTATATCAACAATCATTGTGCGACGCTCTAATCGGTCTATCACCACTATGTCAGGCTTATTGGCAACAATAGTCCTGTCAGTGATGATAGACCGATCCCAATACAGTGTAATATTGCCATTTTCGAGAACTGGGTCGGGCACATACCTATAGTATGGTACTTCTGATTCCACAAGATTGTATTTAAGAGCAAGTTGCTGGTGAATAATCCTGGCTACGAGGTTGTGTCTATGCAAATAATCTCCGTTAGCCAGACGAGAACAGCCGGAGATAATGTGACGAATGGATTCTCCCGGTTTGTGACATGCCCGACATATGTCTACCGTACCATCCTTCACAATATACTTCCGATAGTTATTCGTCATCATAACTTCGTCCATAATCGCACAGACAAAACCTTCGGTTTCCCCGAAGAGGTCACCAAAACGTAGCCAGGCTACGGACGCTAACGTATCTACGTCAGACCCATGAAGGGCCCGGTAATAGCGTCCGTGAAGCTCCTTGCTCTGCCATACTTCTCTGCGGTCATTAGTATCTAATACTACAGGTTTGCGCCAATTCTCGGTACCTAAGGAGAGCGGAGTGAGGCCTTTGTCCATCGCTACCACATCTCGATGTATACCCACGTCGGCTTCTAGGAAATATTCCCTAAGGCTGCATACCTCGCGGTTGTGCAGGGTCTTTGCATTTAAAAAGCCACGACCCCCGCACTTCCGCGGGATATACAGCCTCATCACCGATGAACGTGGGTGATGCATTCGATTTGCAGTCAGCGTTGTGCGGATATATTATTAGAATATTATTAATATTATTATTTCATTTAAAAAAATGAAATAATAATATTAATAATAAAAAATAAATAATAATACAAATTCGTGTCCAAACTGAGCGCTGCCTAATGCTTTAACGTGCTTTCCGAGCCTCCGGAGAATCTCGTTATTTTTGGATAATCACCCATCCACGGACAAGTCGACAAGTTTTGTTTAACCTTGAAGATAACCGACGACCAAAAGAGGAGGTTATCAATTCGACGCGTATATTTTTTTTTTTTTTTATGTATGATCATCGATTACTCGAAGACGGCTGAACCGATTTGGAAAATTCTTTTTTTGATCGAAAGGGTATACTTCGAAATTGAACCCATTTATATAAAAGTCACGATCTGATGATGGGATCCTGGAGAAATCGAGGGAACTCTTCAAATATTATAGGCACACCTATGACGTTTTGGGTATTTATTATAGTAACTTGTGCAGTTCCTCTCAAAAAGTACCATTTGAGGAAGTGGAACTGATGATGAAGACCACAGATGGCCGCCGAAACTACTCAATAATAAGTATTGAGTGGATTGCGATTCGATAACTTGAATATGGATGTTAAGCACTTTATGCTCGTCACAATGCATATGGTGATGTAGAGCTGATGGTGAAGTACCAGGAGAACTCCTCAACAATTAATGGCCCAGCATTGGGAAAAGCAATATTTTGTAAAAGGTTATAAGTAGTTGACATTTAGACTCTTGTAACTAGGTAAATTAAAAATAGACCAACTAAAAAGAGTGAAATAAAAACTTTTTACCAAAAAAATAAACCGACTCCCAAAAAATACTGCAAAGTGAAAAATAACTTTAATTTCGGAAGTCGGTGCCAAAAACGAAAATATAAAACTAAAGACACCGACTACCGAAATTAAAGTTATTTTTCACTTTGCAGTGTTTTTTGGGAGTCGGTTTAATTTTTTGGTAAAAAGTTTTTATTATTTGGTCACGAAGTAAAAATAGAGTATTAATGCTAACTCTATGTCAAACCAAGTCAGCCAAACAAAGAGTAGTAAAAGTGAGTTCGTTTTAATCTTAGGGCAAATTTTCCTACAGAGATGTGCCAGGTTAATCTATGCGAGGAGCGACTCTTTTAAACTACATATAGACCTCTCATTTCTCGCTCGCATCTCTCGCACGTAATAAGAAATAATTTTACAGACAAAAAATTCAGGCTAGTGTGCACCAAAACTGCATTAAATCTGGTTAGTCAAATAAAATGATACGATTAGTGGGTAATTTCTCACAAAACGGCTCGCAATGTCGCACATTTGTACTCGCATATTACATTTCTTTGTTGGAAAAGCACCGTTAACTGGGCAAACTGTTTAAAAAAGTGACTAGGGTACGTGAATCTTTCTAACTTCCCTGATTTCATGTAAATCATGGCATTGCACTGCTACTGTTACAATGCCATGATCTACATGAATACACTAAACAATCAAAAACAGGTAGCTTTTACCATGCGGTTACAAACAAAAGCATTTTTAAATCCTTGTGACTTTAAACGCTTGTGAGTTTATTAAGCCTACTTGCAACACTTATACATACATATCTGTGGTTTTACTTTTATTAGTAATTCTAGATTGAAATAATTATAAATTTTTTTACGACGGTTAAACGTAAGTCAAAAGAACATGAGTTAATTAATAATATCTATCTCTCAGTGCTATACGAATGAGTCAACAACTTACTTAGTTAATAAGCAAAAAAGTAACAAATGTAGCTACAAAATTTTATGTATAGGTGTCCACTAGGTTATTTCACAGAAGCATATTTGCAATGGCCACAAAATTATATAATAATAAGTAACTTCACCAAGTTATACTAAGCAATAACATTAATGAATTTAAACGAAATCTTTTGAATTTATTGACTGACAAGGTGTATTAATGAATTTCTAAATGACAAATTTTAATAATATTTATTTTTTTAATTGACATCAACTTGTATTACGATATTATTGACTATTATTATGACTGGTTATTATCACTACATAGTATAAAACAAAGTCGCTTTCCGCTGTCTGTCCGTTCCTATGTATGCTTAGGTCTTTAAAATTACTCAACGGATTTTGATGTTTTTTTAACAGATAGAGTGATTCCTGAGGAAGAATTTAAGTATACAACGTGTAATTTAAAGGGTATATACATAACAAAGGGCACGGCTTCTTTGAATGATAACACACGCAAGGGTTTTGTAATCCTAAGTCTATGTGTGTAGAACTTATTACAAATTTCAATACATTGATACCAGAGACCGAATTTTTCAAATTAAGAAGAACGAAGAGAATTATAAAGATATTAGTGTTATTGGCAAGTGACGTGGAAAGTTATTGACCATCGTTGTGCTGTGACACGTTTGTTATGATTGGTATTCAAGAAATATATGAAACCGATAATTTGGTATCAATTCTTTGAGTCACTTATTTTGAGCTGAAACTATGCATAGAGACTCCATACTAGATGTTGTCTTCAGCCCTTTTGGATAGATATGGGGTTTCCGTTACATGTTGTATAACTAGCTTTTGCCCGCGACTTGGTCCGCGTGGAATAGTTACTTTGGGCTAACGTTAAATTTAACCCCGATTTTGAAGCATTCTTCATTGGTGCTCCGCTCCTATTGGACTTAGCGTAATGATATATAGCCTATAGCCTTTCTCTATAAATTGACTATTTAAGTAATTAAATAATAATTTTTCAATTCGAACTAGTAGTTCCTGAGATTATCGCATTCAAACAAACAAACAAACTCTTCAGCCTTATATTATTAGTATAGATAGCTGTTACCCGCGACTTCGTCCGCGTTTCCGTCGTTTTTCGTAAAAAAAAGTACCTAGCCTATGTCCTTCCTCACGGTTCAGTGATTTTGATGTAACAGACAGATTAACTTTCGCAATTTAGTAGGGAAATATATGTCAATCTATATTACTGTTGAAAAATATCGCAATATGGAACCGCACAATATTATTGTTAATAGCTGTGCCCGCGACTCCGTCAGCGTAAGTTAATGTATTGGTAATATTGTTTAGATCAAGTTCACATGTTTAAATTTTATACCTTCGGCCGCGAGACGCGTCGAGCGCAGCGACCGATTCTCAAAAATAATCCTTATAGCATGATTCAGTATTCACGCGCGTTGGCTTATTATTAGCGTATTTCATGTATAACTTTGGTGTTTCTATACCGATTTATATGATTCTTTTTTATGGAATAGTTAATAATGTTAACTTTTCAATTAGGGGTGACTGAGAGTGTTATAAACGTAAGAGTAGACAAATATTATAATCAGAAAGCTTCGAACTGCTAAGCTATCTATCGGGAGTTACACGTGTTATTGTGAGTCAACCATAAAACATTATTAGATTATTTTTTATACAATTTTAAGGAGAACATTTCCGTCATGAAATGATTTCTGTGTAGCTTTAACCATTAAGGATGCACACGCGACGCAAGCTTAAAAAATGAAGTAACTTCTCCCGTTTTTCCCAACATTTCCCTTCACTGCTCTGCTCCTATAGATTGTAGCGTGATGAAAAGTATACTATAACTAACTATAACAGCTCAGGAGTATGAAAAATAATTGTACCAAGTTCCGTTAAAATCCGTCGAGTAGTTTTTGTTTCTATAACGGTTATACAGACAGACAGACAAAAATATTACTGATTGCATTTTTGGCATCAGTATCGATCCCTAATAATCCCCTGATAGTTATTTTGGAAATATATACCATGTACAGAATTGACCTCTCTACAGATTTATTATAAGTATAGATAAGTTAAGGTTTTGTGTAAATTGGACGAAATACGATATTACTTCAAAACGTCAAGAAAAATTAAACGTATCAAGACACTACCAAAATATTTGAGTTATAAAAAAAACAATGTATGGTGGGATTGTTTCTCTTTTATAGATCTACAAAATAACAACCCACTATAACCATTTTTTTGTTTTACAAATTACAATAAAATGATGGGTTATTTACGAATCTTTTTTTAACTATACAGTATTATTCCTTATCCAATTAAATACGTTGTATGTATGTATGTATGTATGCATGTCAGGCAGGTATCCGCAACTCCACGACCATGCGCGTATTTAGCGTAAGGGTAGGATTTCTTTTCACTCAATCCATGCCAGTTCCTCCAGGAAGGCGAGCAACGTCCTTGTTTTGCTTACCATTTCTCGGAGGGTACCTGGATTGCCGAAGTATTTAGTCCTATAATCCTCAACTACAGGGCAGCTCAGTAGCAGGTGTGCTGCTGTTTCGTCCTCCTCCATGCAGGCTCTGCAGAGTGGGCTGTCTGTGACTCCTATTACATAGAGGTGTTTATTAAATGATCCATGATCGGTAAGGGCGGCTGTCACCAGACGCAATTGCGGTTTAGATAGTCTAAGGACCTGTTTCGACAAGCGGTCATTAAGGGTCGGGAGAGCCTCTTTGGCCTGCCTGCACTCACCATGGTTCTCCCATAGTTTGTGGTGTAGGTCTCTGGTGCGTTTCCTTACCAGGTGACGCAGATAACCGAAGGGGAGTGGTGCAATTGGTTCAGGTCCCATAATCGCCATACTCGAAGCAGTATTTTTTTTTGTACTGAGAACAAGTACTTATTATTTGTCAAAAAATATTTCGTTTCACATCTAATAATGTCATATAGCTTAACTGTAGCACACCAAGATCGAAAACCATTTCTTTTATTTTTTCTTTATTATATATATATACTTTATTTTATCTTACTTTGTCGTACCGGTCGTACAAAACTCTCACTTCACTGTCTCGTTGATTCACATTAACGTATTACACGTTAATCTCTCTCTCCCAGCTAGACACTGACGGTATAGCTACATGCGCACGCGCTGCTGCTTTTCTCACCTCGATCCTTGTCAGAGGCAGCCCGCGACGCTGAGCCAGTAGCCTTAAATTCCCCTAATAACGATGATCTGATCCAGCCTGCCCCTAGCTGCCCTCCCCGAAGAAGAAGCAGAGGTCCGTACCACACAGGCCTCCTTAGCGTGTAGTCGCCTGGTTTGTAAGTTTTTTATTATAAGCAAAGGCTGGAGGCTTTAATTTATTTATTAATTGAGGCAACCACAGGCATGTCCGTTTATGCAGCCGAAAACCACAGAGGTTGACCTGCGAGATGTTACAAAAAAGCTGCTGGTTTTCATCATTCTCCGTCTGACGCTCGCATGTGACGGTCGTGCCGCTCTGCGTTCCACGATCGCTCTATGTCTGTGTCATCCCTTCGTCTCACTCGCAGTGATGTCATTCGTAGTCGTTGACTACATCACCCGATCCAGAACTACCCTTTTCAAGGCATTCAAGGATATCCTATTTCTTTACGAGTGTTGTCAAATCGTTTTTCTTCTCTTCTATCGTTTCTCTCTTTTTCTTGGTCTTTGTTGTATAATCTCACGGTGTTAACCAGACCAAGACGGTGCAGGCGTCGAGAGCTAGGTTTTGGCCTTGAGGATCTCCTAGTCCAACCTAGTTACTGAGTTTTCTCCACAGCAACTCACCTAGTGACGGTTGGGTGTGTCTGCCCCTTCGCACTAAACCTAATAGGGCCCAGTTAGCACAATAAGACTGACGACTAACCTAGACCCCGGTTGGGGATCTCTTAGTCAAACCTAGTTACTAAGTTTTCTCTACAGCAACTCATCAGTGTAGGTTGGGTGTGTCTACCCCTTCGCACTGAACCCAATAGAGCCCGATATACTGCATCCCTCTAAGCCCACCCGCGCCCCTCTCATCGCGGTAGTGAGTCATTTGCTATCTAAGAATATAACAGGCACTAAAATTATATGTCTTCATTCAATATGCCATCTAATACCGCGCAATTCTTAAGAATGCACATTGTTGCTCATGTTTCATGGCACATTATGTATTTAATTAGCACTGTCGTTAATTAATAAGTTCATTTTATACCAATAAATTGTTCCCAAGAAAAAGCTTTTTTCTCATGACTCCTGGGATAGATTTTGATGCGCTTTGGTTTACCGACTAGTGTTAGCCTAAGGAACATTATGCACTATATTTTTATTCTGGGTAACACTTAGTCCAATTCCCATACAAAGACTGTCATTCTCCTTTAATATTATTTTGTACGCCTTTATGTGGGACCTTGTTGGAACTCTTTTTTTTTGTATAACATCTGCAAACAACCTACACTCTGTTCACAAATAAAGATTTTGAATTTGAATTTGTCTTATAGAGCCAGCCAATATTAATTACATACTCTAAGTAATAAGTAAATGAATAATTATTAATATTTATCAAGGAATATTTATTTTTATTAAAAAAATTAAAAACGTGTTTCAAAAATATCAAAAGTCGAGAAGTCACGGGTTCAAACCCTACCTATTACACTATTGCCGTGAGCCCACTCCAGTCAAGCATATTTAGCTTATAACAGGACTTTTAATTCGATGCAGTAGTACTTTTTCAGTGTTGTAAGATAATGACGACTACGAAATTGTGATGTAACTAAATCAATCGATTCGGGAATAAAATCGAATAATGATGTAAAAACTTATTTAAAACTAGCTTTTGCCCGCGACTTCGTACGCGTGGAATAGTTACTTTGGGCTAAAGTTAAATTTAACCCCGATTTTGAAGCATTCTTCATTGGCGCTCCGCTCCTATTGGCCTTAGCGTAATGATATATAGCCTATAAGCCTTTCTCTATAAATTGACTATTTAATTAAAAAATATTTTTTCAATTCGAACCAGTAGTTCCTGAGATTATTGCGTTCAAACAAACAAACAAACTCTTCAGCCTTATATTATTAGTATAGATAGCTGTTGCCCGCGACTTCGTCCACGTTTCCGTCGTTTTTCGTTAAAAAAAAGTTGCCTATGTCCTTACTCACGGTTCAGTGATTTTGATGTAACAGACAGATTAACTTTCGTATTTTAGTAGGGAAATATAATATGTCAATCTATAATACTGTTGAAAAATATCGCAATACCGAACCGCACAATATTATTGTTAATAGCTGTGCCCGCGACTCCGTCAGCGTGTAACTCCTTGTGTGTTATTAAGTTAATGTATCGGTAATATTGTTTAGATCACGTTCACATGAGGCTTAAGTACTTATAGAACGAAAATACTTCAGCGCAAAGCTTCCGGGTAAACTATGTTGAAAGTTGACCCGTCCGACACGTGAACATAAAGATTTCTAAAACTGCTAACCCGGGAAAGAGCGACGTACAACTGACCACGCGAGAAACAACTGACACCGAGATCTACTCCAGCAACACGAAAAGTCTACCCTTGAGCCTTATTAATTGTCATTGCATAACACACCGATTCTGGGAATTGCGTTCTTTTAAATTGGAATGGAAAATTATTTGGTATTATGGGAATTCTGGGAATAAAGATGGTTTCTCCTGCACCGCAACCTGTTAAAATTTGTGCCTCGATTATATTTTGTTGCAACTGGGTTACTTTTAGCCGAGTTCCATTGCAAAGTTGTGGTGGTTTTAAATTTCGGAGCAGAATAATAATCAGAAAGCTTCGAACTGCTAAGCTATCGGGAGTTACACGTGTTATTGTGAGTCAACCATAAAAGATAGATATATGCTGTCGTGGGATATTTTTTATATAATTTTAAGGAGAACATTTCCGTCATAAATGATTTCTATGTAGCTTTAACTATTAAGGTTGCACACGCGACGGAAGCTTAAAAAATGGAGTAACTTCTCCCGTTTTCCCAACATTTCCCTTCACTGCTCTGCTCCTATTGATTGTAGCGTGATGAAAAGTATACTATAACCTGCTCAGGAGTATAAATATTAATTGTACCAAGTTTCGTTAAAATCCGTCGAGTAGTTTTTGTTTCTATAACGGTTATACAGACAGACAGACAGACAAACAGACAGACAGACAAAAATTTTACTGATTGCATTTTTGGCATCAGTATCGATCCCTAATCACCCCCTGATAGTTATTTTGTAAATATATTTCATGTACAGAATTGACCTCTACAGATTTATTATAAGTATAGATATAGATAGATAATATCGAATGAAAATTACTAAAAGCAACATGTGATTATGAAGGGACGTAAGAAATATTAAAACGAATAGATCATAATAATATTTTTATTTTTTGCAACATGTCCCTGTACTTGTACCTACCCAATCCAACAGGATTTAGGTCGCAGTGGTGCGGGGGCAGTCTTCCTGCGCAATTTATTAAAATATTTATCACATTAATCAATTTGCAAGAGTGGCTTTTATCATGTCTGGTTAGATATGAATATTTTAAATAAAAATAGATTCGGTTTAAAGAAACTTTATTCCCAATAAAGACATAAGTCACTTACTTGAGAACAATGCTAAAAGTAAAGATTACAATATGTTCGTTATCAGTATTACAATACAGTAGTTACCCATCCAATGCATTCATTTCTCCAGAAGTGATTGATCCGCAATGATGTGCTGGCTAAGTTGAGTTTTGAATGCATTGTAAGAGTGTACATTTCTTATACAGGACCGTAATTTGTTATAAAGCTGTGCTCCTTCAAAAGTTAGCATTTTTTTGCCATAGTTAGTTCTTGTTTTTGGTAAAACTAGCAAGCTTGCTCGCCGTGTACTGCGTTGACTAACTTGTTTATATTGAGTGAGTGTTGTGTTTGAGTGAATGCTTTTGTTAAGAATATTTCTGATGAAAATGCATGTGTTGTAAATATAAAGTTGTTTTATGTTCATTATTTTTGTGTCTTGATAAATTTTGCTGGTAGATGTTAGATATGGGTAGTTGAATATTATTTTTATGATTTTATTTTGGGTAGTTTGAAGTTCTGATAATTTTGTTTTAGCAGCACTGCCCCAAATTTCGATTAAATTAAGTAGATGTGGCTTTACTATGGAGTTATAAATAGTATACCGCAATTTTGGTGGAATACAACGAACAATATTACGCAGTGACCCGGAGAGTAAAAATAGATTTATCAAGGTATATACAGAGTTGATACGACAGTGGGGCATTAAATTAAACTACGTATAGCATACGTGTTTAGTGTTAATTTGATACAGTTAAAAAAATAAAAAGAAGCAAAAAAAAATTTTTTTTTTCAAACAAACTAAATAGCTTACAAATCAGAGTAAAACGCAACCACCCTTTGTAAATAAATGTTACTGACCTTAAATACCTAGGTAACAAAGTGGCAACGTAGCGCGGCGTATGTTATCTCTTGTCTTGGTCAGATTTATCGTTTTAAGATGCATCTCATCAAAATCATTTGCGACTAAACTACTTCTCCTATTTAGTTGATTTTTGGTACAAAGCTTGAAAATGGTACCTAGTATACGCAGTTTAAAGGAAAGCCCCTCGGTCGTATCAACTCTATATATAAAAGCGAAATACCACTCACTGATTAATCACGAAATCTCAGAAACTACAAGTAGTAGGGCTCTCAAATATTGCATGGGGGTTCCTTTTAGTACGTAGATGCTCGCTAAGATGCTATTTTGCGAAATTCCCACGGGATCGGGATTTACACGGGAAAATCTTCCCACGCGAACGAAGTCGCGAGCAACTGCTAGTTTTTAATAAAATCTAGTTACTACTTAAAAATAAATGATAATAGTAAAAAATGTATTATCAAAAATCGCTCAATGGCTCGAGGCATGCCTTTTAAGTTTTGTCGTTTGAAGAAAAATACACAACTAGAACCTTATAGTACTTTTCATTGTTTTTCAAAGTATTCACCACGTAGCTTAATACACTTTTCCATTCGCTCAAACCAGTTATTATAACATTTATTCCACTCTAAAATGGGGGTGTTCAAAATGGCTGACTTAAAAGCGTCCACTGCTTCTTCACCGGACTGGAACCTCTGACCACTACTTTTTCCTGCTTCAAATACTCAATCGTTTGACGAGCGCTGTGACAAGCTCACAGCTTGCGTAGTCGTGGTGCAGGATGATGCGTCGCTTTGAGTTAGATTTTCGAAGTTCGGCGATGACTTGTGGTAAACAAACTGTGGTATACCACTCTGCGCTAACCGCTCTACGATCTTCAAGTGCAATAGTCGCAACATGGCCGGTTTTTCCAACGAACGTGGCCACCATCTTCTTTGAAGCACTTCGAGAACGAACAACTTTAATCGGCTTTGGCTCGTCTTGAAAGACCCAGATTGTAGATTGTTGTTTGGAATCAGGATCGTAGGCATAGATTCAAGATTCGTCACCACTGATGATGTCGTAGACGTGATTGGACTCTCCTCGGTTGAACCTTTGCAGAGTTTTCTTACACCATCTGACGCTGGCCGCCTTGTGATCGTCGGAAAGCAGATGCGGTATCCAACGGCAAACTAGCTTTCTTAAACCAAGCGCTTCATGCAAGATCTTCTGAATGGTTGTCCCTGAGATGCCTAAAAGAGCCTCTATCTCTCGATACGTCACATGACAATCTTCGAGAATTAGTTGTCTCACAGCAATGATGTTATCTTCAGTGAAGGCGTATTTTGGGCGTCCTTCGCGTGATTTGTCACTAACACTAGTATATCTACGCTGGAATTCTAAATACCAGCGTTCGACAGTCCGCAGACATGGGGCTTCATCACTGAACACAGATGTTAGCTCTTCAAAATACTGAAGCCGTGTCAGGCCTCTTCTATAGTTGTAGAAAATTATTGCACGAACATTTTCCTTAGAAAGATTCATTTTCGTACAGTTAGGATGGCGCTCCGCGGGTCCTTTTATGAAAACACTACACTGCTGCGATAATTACTTTATTAATTAAAAGAAACACTGTTACATTCAAGGAAGTTACAACCTAGGAGTCTTTAAGTCCAGAGTGAATAGGTTACTTTTAGGTAAGCGTGCTCCATGTTCGATGACGTCATCACTTACCATCATAGTGGTCAAACGCAAATTTAATTTCAGTAAAAAAAAAAAGTTGCAATTTTGACTGACTAAGAACTATTTACATATGTGTGCTTAAAGTGAATTTTCTGAACTAGACTCTCTACTAAACACGTGTAAATTGCCTTTATATATGCTCGGCATAATTGTGGAAGCTACGGGCTGAATCGCTTACTATGCGTTTATTGCATATAGGTACAAGATTCATAACATCTCCCCCCTTTAGACTGAGCTTATGCATGTGAGATTCAAGGTCATGAGAGTAAATAATGCAATCTAAATATCCTATCCTACTAATCCTACTATCCTACTAATCCTATCCTACTTCCTACTATTCCTATTCCTACTAATATTATAAATGCGAAAGTTTGTGAGGATGGATGGATGTTTGTTACTCTTTCACGCAAAAACTACTGAATGGATCTGAATGAAATTTGGTAAGTATATAGTTGGCAGCCTGGAATAACACATAGGCTACTTTTTATCCCGAAATTCCCACGGGATCGGGATTTGCGCGGGAAAACCTTCCCACGCGTACGAAGTCGCGGGTAGAAGCTAGTATAAAATAATGGAGACCTTGTAATCCTGAAAGAACTGTATTCAATGGAAATGGAATGTAGAGGGAGCATTTTTCAGACCGAAAGGCATTCTAGTAAATTCAAATTGACCTGAGAGGCTATTAGTTGTAACACTGAATGCTGTTTTTTCAGTGTCCTTCAGATCCAAAATCAATTGATGAAATCCTGATGCTAAATCAAGGGTACTGAAATATTTAGAGTGACCCAGTTGCCAACTGGGTCACTCCTTAGACCAACTGGCAGTTGGTCTAGTGTCGGTTATGAGAGGGAGAGGATAAACCTCTGAAACAGTGACGTCATTCAGACGCCGATAGTCAATGACAATTCGCCATTTTTAGTGTCGGAGGCATATAGTTTCTTCGGGACCATCCACACGGGTGCATTTCAAGAAGTTGAAGGGCGAATAATATTTTGACTAAGCATTTTCTTAATTTGTTTCTCAACTTCATCTTTATGGACTTCGGGGAAACGATACGACTTTACTTGAATGGGAGGTGCATTTTCGGTGTTTATAGAATATTTAATCACATTTTAATAATTCACCATCGAGATGAAATATGTCACTATATTTAGTAATGTAATTTAGTAAAGCTTTCTTTTCTTGCGGAATTAAATGAAAGCACCTTATCTGCTCAAGAACTTTCTGAGATCGGTCAATATTTAAAGACTTTAATTGATGAATGAGTGCCGGTTTGGTATCATCTAATTTACAAGGTGGCGGTTCAAATGGGGTCAACTTAACTTGGAAATTATCAATTATAACTTCGGATTCGGTGGTATTGAGAACTGAAACGTTAACCCTGTTGTTTGACTTTAATTTCACTATGCAGTTTGCCAAAAATACACCTTCACTGATCTAATATCTAACCTTCGTTTAGATTAATGATCTCTGATAAATTGGAAACTGGACACTCTATGACTGTTTCTGACCGTGGAGGTATGACATATGATGGTTTATTATAGCAAATTTGTAATTCATAACCTTCTAATATAAGAGTATTAGTAGAGTATTGAATATCTATTTTAAAATGTTGAATAAAATCACTACCAATAATACCATCGTAAATTAAGTTGATCGTATCGTCAATCGCGTGAAAACCATAGTTGAATACTGTTTTGCCTGTCGACAAAACGCGATACTCGAAATTTAGTTGAATAGACCCTTGCGATTCCCACTAGGTATCGTCATCGCTTAAGCCTTTAAGTTTTATTATTTCAAGGCCAAGTGCTGGTTTATCACATAAACAAGAATATTTAACAATTGAAATTGTAGAACCAGTATCGATCAAAAAACGCAAGGGTTTATCATTATAATTAGTTTTTAAATAAATGTGAGGTAAAGAAACATTGTTTTTCAAGTTACTAATAAATAATAAATGTTTTCTCACGTGAAATATCCCTAGAGGAAGAACTCAAGTTTTGACGAGATGAGGGATTATCTAATATATTGAAATCTGAGTATAATTTTTTATCAGAAGTATTAAAAGTCTTTGTAGGTGCATTATAACCTGTGTTGGGGAAAATTTAGGAACACAGTTTGAAGGACGCGTAGTCTCTTGAATTGCACTAAACTGTGTTGAAATTAATTTGGGAACACAGTTCGAAGGACTTTTAGAATATTTATTTGCGCTAACCTGTCTTAAAGAAGATTTAGGAACACAGTTTGAAGTACTCTTGGGACCCTTATTTGCGCTATAAACCTGTGTTAAGGAAAATTTAGGAACACAGTTTAAACAATAACATGAGTTTTTCGCGTCATTTATGTAACTATCAACAGGTTTCGGCAGACACGGAACCGAAACCGTATTTAGTTTTTTGAAATATTACTATCATTATAAGTGTCAACTTGATGCACATTAGCATAGATGATACATATATTTACTGAGACACATTAGAGCGATTATTACTAGACTCGTTACTTGAGCTCGGTGCAGGAGCACTGGATCACGGTAATATTATCATTAATATTACCGTGACTGGATAGTGTAAAGTTACGTGGATCGGTGCGCGCATTACTATTGTTTTTATTTTTAACTTTGAGACATTCGCCTATTAAATGACCATGATTTTTGCAATAAGCACATAATTTATTTGGATTTAAATTAGAATTTCGTTTAGATTGATTGTTATTATAATTATTTTGATTATTATGATTAGCTGAATCAACATGATAAAGATTGTGACCAGAGTATTTATTTTTATTTCTATAGCACTCTGAAGCGACGTGGCCGCTCTTATTACAAATTGTGCATTGTTTATTAGAACGAGATGAAAGTTTTGATATTTTAAAGAGTTTTTTTCCTCAATTGCATGTGTAATTGCTTCCGATAACGTCTTGGGATTTCTGCATCGTACTATATGAGAAAAGTTTGAGTTCAACCCTAACAAGAACGTATTAAGGGCAAAATCTTCCATTGCGGCTATTCGACCTAAAAGTTCTTTGTCGTTTTTGCAGCTATAATGGATGTCAGCTTGTAGTTGTGTCAAACACGACTCAATTCATATAGAAAACTGCATCACGTCTTCGGAAGGCACTTGCTTACAATTTTGCAAATCGACTAATAAATGAATAGAGTGTTTCTTCTCTCCAAAGGTAGCTTTAAAAAATTGTTTAATTTCTGGCCAAGTATTTAATTTTTTTAAACAGCAAGCTAATTGTGCCTTGCCTTCCAATTGCGTGATGATATATTTACACAAGACGTTCTGTTGTTCTGTAGTAGCTAAACTAATTGCATTATCGCAATTCGTTAAAAACGCGGGCAGTACTCGCGATCCCCATTGTAGGGTTTAATGAATTTAGTGAGGACACCTAGGGTGATTTTATCAATCATTTTAAGTTTTTGTTTTGGTACTGGATTGTCCTCATCTGAATTATATGAAGAAGCGGTTTCTTCGGATTTTCCTTTTTTTGGAGACATTAAATATTTAAACATCAGATAAAACATGCACAAAAAATATGATTTGAAAAACTTTTTTTAAGATGAGAGAATTTAAATTACTTAAATTTTGCGGAAATTCACTTAATTAAAATTGATTTGAAAGCACTTTCACTTTATAAATGAATACGAGAACTCACAGTAGCATCGACATGATGGCAGCATTCGCGAACATTCTGGAAATTTCGTGACACGTGGAGGAAATGCGGCAAGCTACGGCGCGCGGGAGCCTGGCGACTCAACGAGTCGTATTACAGGCACGTCCGTCGTCCTCTTGATGCGTTCTTGGCACGTGGCGCGTTTTGACCACGTGGCTGATGATGGATGATGAGCAGTCAGGGGTCCTGTCCTCGACAAGACCTCGATGGAAACTCCTTAGAATGGTGTTGTGATGTGATGCGGGCTCACACTCGAAAGTAGAGGCTGATCGTCGACCACAGGGGAGCAGCAGGTGTTCGGGGGTGATGCGGGCTTACACTCGAAAGTGGAGGCTAACCGTCGACGACAGGAGAACAGCACGTGTTTCGGGGTGATGCGGGCTCACGCTAACCAGCGGAGACTTATCGTCGACCACATTGCTATAGGACCTCTTGTTACGGAGCTAACAAATATAATGGCGTGTAATGGAAACAAATTCGCGACGCCTACACCAGATCCCAGTACCTACTCAATAATTTTTCCTGAGATCCCACTTCTGACACTAAATTTGTTAGGATGGCTCTCCGTGGGTCCTTTTATGAAAACACTACACTGCTGCGATAATTACTTTTATTAATTAAAAGAAACACTCTTACATTCAAGGAGGTTACAATTTTGACTGACTAAAAACTATTTACATATGTGTGGCTTAAAGTGAATTTTCTGAATTAGCATCTCTACTAAACACGTGTAAATTGCCTTTATATATGCTTGGCATAATTGTGGAAGCGAGGGGGTGAATCGCTTACTATGCGTTTATTGCATATAGGTACAAGATTCATAGCAGTACGTAACCTGACAGATTCCTTTCGACGCTGTGACTAAACAATACCTTTAATCCTAATACTTTCAACTGTTTTGAGATTCAATATTTAAACACATTCGAATATAGCACAGTTCCAAATTCAAAATTGCCGGGAAATATGGAAACGACAGAACTTAAAAGGCATGCCTCGTAGGTTAAATTAGGGTATATTTTTTTTAAACAATGAGAGTCAGCTTACTGAACCGAATTAAAAGTCCTGGTATAGTTGGAGGGGTAAACAAAATTGCTAGTAAGGTGAATCCTACCCACATTAGATACTAGTTGTCTTAATAATAAATAAAAAAACTGTAAAAGCTAAATGCCAGGTTTAAAGGCAGGTTTTACTGCGACTTACTTGCTATAATGCTATAAAGATCAACATAATCCTCACATTTACTATACGTTGTAAGAAGTGTCCGTAAAGTTTTTTGTAGAAAGAATAACATACTAAATTATATATAATTGTGGAGTAAATATACTTAGCAGAACCAAGAAGTTCAGAAACTCTTAATATTTAGGTAGATACCTGCAAAACAACTCAAACTGCCAGACATTGTTAAAAAAATCTTGAAAAAGAATGAATAACCGGAAGATTTGTATTTTTTTTTTTTGTTAATTTATATATTCATAATACATAGTTCATAAATATAATATAGGTGGCCTCTCCACAAAAGCCACTTTTCAAGATAGAGTTGAAGTTGACGATCCAGATATCTTACAAAGTAAATACTTATTTATTCACATCGAAATAAAAATACTCAACAGGAAAATGTCGTGCTTATTTTATTTATATATACTGAGTATATGCCTGTGTATAAAAATTCAGTTTTAACAACTCATTCCCAAGGTCTTTTTTAATTGCCTTGATAGTTCGTTTGCTAGTATGTATGTCCTGATCAAATCGTGCATTCTTTTAGAAAAGTTGCGTTTTGGGTAATTAATCTTCAACATGCGGTAGGAAGTCCATGTTATCAGTTGCGGGATTTTTAACATACATACTAAGAAAGATAGCGTAGGTTCAAGAAGCAGTCATAATAAAAAGTTAGGTCAAAGACCAAAAGAGCAGTCAGTAGCATTGACGGGGCCCGATAGGCTCATTCAATCAATCGATCAATCAATTCATTTATTTCAGGCAAACTTGGCCCATACAAATAAAATACTTACATACTTTAACAATAACTATAAATAAACTAATACATGGCTGCGCCGAGTAAAATAACTCAAAACGGTCTTCACTACTAAAGGAATATAACCTATAATAGTACTTTAATTACCATACAAAAATATGTAATGAACACTAGAATAAATGTGTTAGCAAACATTGTTGGCAAAATTTAAAAATATTTTATAGTTTATTAAACAAAAATACATAAAGTTGGACAAAAATCCTTACAAAACATGCTCGTGCGTCGCTGAATTTTGATAGTAAACTGTTGAGTTTTTTCATAAACTTCAATTCATATTATTCTCTAATTATCATACTATCATTTACAGCTTTAACATTTCAAAAATGTCGCTTGGTTGTTTTAATTTTAATTTTTTCTTCTAATTTGCGCGCTATTTTGAACCATACGCAACGTACACCGGCCGAAAATTCAGTCGTCCACGGGAGCTCAGAGAGGGGTCACGTCTCATCGTGGAGCGTTTCGCCGGTAACGATAATTCGCGATCTATTGTGTACGTATGTATTGCAGCAATCCGTTGAATAACATAAGTCTAATTTTTTGTTTTTTGAGTACGATTTATTATGCATACCCAACAATTACTTTTTATTGTTCAATATATATTTCTTTAACATTTTTTTTCAATATTTGTTTTATTATGGGAAAATGTAAAAAAAAAAAATATTATTAGAAGAAAGTTGGCGCAAATTTTCGAAAAAAACGCCATTCTCATAAAAAGTACGTATTTCTATTTTGTGATGTTATTATTGCTTTTTAACCGACTTCAAAAAAAAGGAGAAGGTTCTCAGTTCGTCTTAAACTTTTTTTTATGTATGTAACCTCAAACTCGAAGACGGCTGGACCGATTTGGAATTTTTTTTTCGTTTGAAAGGGTATACTTTCTAGTTGGTTCCATTGTTATGAAATCAGGATCTGATGATGGGATCCTGGAGAAAGCGAGGGAACTCTTTAAATATTATAGGCACACCTATAGCGTTTTGGGTATTTCTAATAGTACCTTGTGCAGTTGCTCCCGAAAAGCACCATTTGAGGAAGTGAAAGTGATGATGAAGACTTTTTTCAAACATTCGATATGGGTATCGTGTAATAGGTTTTTGGGGGTGGTAATTGCAAATCTGGCATTCATTTTAAAATCCAAGATGGCGGATGCAACTTTTTCTCAAACATTCGATATAGGTATCGTGTAATGGGTTTTTGGGGGTGGTGATTGCAAATCTGGCATTCATTTTAAAATCCAAGATGGCGGATGCAACTTTTTCTCAAACATTCGATATGGGTACCGTGTAATGGGTTTTTGGGGGTGGTGATTGCAAATCTGACATTCATTTTAAAATCCAAGATGGCGAATGCAACTTTTTCTCAAACATTCGATATGGGTACCGTGTAATGGGTTTTTGGGGGTGGTGATTGCAAATCTGGCATTCATTTTAAAATCCAAGATGGCGGATGCAACTTTTTCTCAAACATTCGATATAGGTATCGTGTAATGGGTTTTTGGGGGTGGTGATTGCAAATCTGGCATTCATTTTAAAATCCAAGATGGCGGATGCAACTTTTTCTTAAACATTTGATATGGGTACCGTGTAATGGGTTTTTGGGGGTGGTGATTGCAAATCTGGCATTCATTTTAAAATCCAAGATGGCGGATGCAACTTTTTCTCAAACATTCGATATGGGTATCGTGTAATGGGTTTTTGGGGGTGGTGATTGCAAATCTGGCATTCATTTTAAAATCCAAGATGGCGGATGCAACTTTTTCTCAAACATTCGATATGGGTACCGTGTAATGGGTTTTTGGGGGTGGTGATTGCAAATCTAGCATTCATTTTAAAATCCAAGATGGCGTTAGCAACTTTTTCTCAAACATTTGATATAGGTATCGTGTAATGGGTTTTTGGGGGTGGTGATTGCAAATCTGGCATTCATTTTAAAATCCAAGATGGCGGATGCAACTTTTTCTCACACATTCGATATGGGTATCGTATAATGGGTTTTTGGGGGTGGTGAATGCAAATCTGGCTTTCATTTTGAAATCCAATTTAAAACACATACGATATCCATATTGAATGTTGGAGAAAAAGTTGCATCCTTGGTGGATGTAACTTTTTCTCCAACATTCAATATGGATATCGTGTGTGTCTACTAAGTTAAATACACTGATAACCTTCAAGGGTTTATTGCTAAGTATAATTAACAAAGTAACGTAAGGGCTAAAATTATCGCTAAATGATGAAAATGAGTGCACCCGGTTGCTGTTCGAAATACACTAAGCTCGCGGCGAACTTAGTGCGACCGCATTATATCGCTTGCTCAGCAAACGTGGTCGATTGCAAAATATTGCATCAAACATCGTGTAATAGGTTTTTGGGCATACCGATTGCAATCCTTACATTCATTTTAGAATTTACGACGAAAGTTCATTGGCTACTTTGTTAGCTTACAATTTACACTGGGTTATTGACAATTTAACTGATCCTAGGTTAAGTGACTATTCAGTATTATCTAGGGTATCTAATAATACTGAAATTAATTGTTTAAACCCTTAGATGTGACAAAGGAGAGTTATAATAACACAATTTTACTATATCATCAGAATATAAATCGTTTCTCCGGCAAAATATTAGATGAGGAAATGTTAATAGATAAATATGATATAGATATCTTATGTTTTTGTGAAACCTGGCTAAAACCAGATAGAATGTTGTTTAAAATTAATATTTTTCTGTTACTAGTGCATACAACAGGTCCTCAGTAGGAGGTGGTACTTTAATATTACGTAATAATTCTCTTAGATATAAGGAACAAAAATATATCACCGCTTGCTCTGTTGATTGCTTGTGTGAGGTAGCATGTACAGAAGTTGAAGGCCAAACTTTCTTAAGTGTTTATAGACCACCAGCATCAAACTTGTCATCATTCTTAATGATAATGGGAGAAATTTTAAGTACCTAAGCTTATAAGAGATAATAAATTAGTTTTCGTTTGTGGTCACCTAAATATTGATTTGTTAGTAAATTCACCTGAACACTGCAAGCTTACTTCATTGTTTGGTTCATTTAACTTAAAATGCACATACAAGGAAGCAACAAGAATAACAGCAACATCAGCTCAATGCATAGATAGTATTTATACTAATTGTGCCATAAAATACTCGTCTCAAATTAGTGGAGTTAGGTCTGACCATACAGGTCAACTAGTATCCTTTGAGTTGGTTAAAAAGCGGCAATTAAATAAGACTATTAAGTTTAGGCCACTAACTAAAAAGAAATTAATGTTTTTAATGATAACATGTAAAGTAATCTTTCAATGGCCAATTTTGACTCCCATGACCCCAATGAAAATTACAGGATATTTTTTCTTCACCATGCCACGAATTTAGTAAGGCATGTCCAGTTAAAACATTTCAAATGAGTAATAAATCTAAATTTAATGAATGGGCCACTGCTGGAATAAGAATAAGCTGAGACAATTTATACAACTTATACCATGAAAAATCATTGACTTCCGATGAAGCCTTCCATAATTATGTAAGAAACTACTCAAAGATATTTAAAAGAGTATGCGCCCTAAGCTAAATCTAAATCAGAAAGTAATAAAATTAGCATTTCGAACAATAAAATAAAAACTGTGTTGAAGGTGATAAACAACCCTCTAACTATAGACCGATATATGTGCTTCCAGCATTAAGCAAAATATACGAAAAAATCATGCTGGACCAGATGCTATCATATTTTAACTCAAATGGAATTCTGCATAGTCGGCAGTTTGGTTTCACGAAAGGTAGGTCAACAACAGACGCAGGAGTAGCGCTCATCCGTCACATTCTGGAATCTTGGGAGAAATCTCAGGATGCAATTGGCATATTTTGTGACCTCTCCAAAGCTTTTGATTGCGTTGACCACAAAACACTGATCTGTAAATAACACCATTACGGAGTTCGTGGATTCGTGTTCTGCTGACCTTGTTCTTTCATATTTATCAAACAGGCAACAAAAAGTTATTGTTAATGGAGCGACATCTGCAGGATCCCTAGCCAAGATGAGTGCTCCGCAAGGTTCAATTCTTGGCCCTTTCCTTTTTATAGTGTATATCAATGACATACATGATGACCAACTTATCGGATATTTTTTATTTGTAATTCCATTGTGCTGTATTAATTGGTCTATACGACAGTATAGACCAAAGTTTTAAATATAATTAAGCATATCTTAGAACTGGAAACATATCTTACAACTATATAATAATATAGGTTATCCATCAGAATTCAGACAGGCTTTAATTTATAATCATATTGTGGGAAGTACTAATTTCACACGGGTTCCCGTTAGTATATGCTTAAACTAGACTTATGGTCTCATGGTGCGTGGTGCGCTGGTTGCACGCTACTGGCATGATTGCTCTATGTTATCTCTTAAAAAGACAATTTTTTAAGAGATAACATAGAGCAATCATGCCAGTTTAAAAATTAATTTCAAATTGAAATTTAATTATTTAATTGAATTAATTTGAAATGAATTAATTTTTTTCTTAAAATTCAAACGCGAGCCAAAAATAAAAAAAAATCACAAGAAACAGTAGTAGGTATCTCTACTTAGTAGTAGAGATACCTACTACTGTTTCTTGTGATTTTTTCAAACTCAAAATGTTTTATTTCACATAGGCCTACATGGGCACGTATAAAACGTCAGCAGTTTGGCGCAGGGCACGGTTCGAAATTGGCCGTTTTCTATGGAGAAGATCCGACAAGAAACTCCACAGTTACTCTTTTAAAATATCATTCTTACAATGTATCTATAATACAGGTTAACCTAATTAACCTGTATTATACCTATGAGAGGACATTAAAGCCTGTCTGAATTCTGATGGATAACCTATATTATTGTATAGATGTAAGATATGTTTCCAGTTTCAAGATATGCTTAATTATATTTAAAACTTTGGTCATTACAAGATATTTTCTAAATTTAAACCCACGACCTACGTCATTTAAATTTAAAAGTCAATTATCTGAAATTAAGTATTTCAAATGGCGGGAGACTGTTAAACATAAAAAACACAGTGATACGACGTCAATGTGGAGCTATTTTTTAGTTGCGAAGCATAGGAATAGTGCCAAATGTAACCGATGCTCAGCCATTCTCAAGACTTTGGATGGATCGACTAAGGGATTACATACACATTCGTGATCAAAACATAACATCAAGCTTATATCAGCTTCAACAAGTCTAGATTCTGATAATCTGAACACAGCACCGCCGCCAGCCAAGCGAAAGTTAAATGATTATTTTACTAAAAGTGCCGACGATAGCCTCGATGATGTTTTGGCAAGAATGATTGCATTAGATGGATTTCCATTCAGTATATTCATAACTTCAGATGATTCGAGAAAATTTGTCTTTGCAAAATACACGGATTTACCAAAGTCAGCCGTCACCATTCAAAAACGTGTCATGAATTACAGTGAAAAAATCAGAAAGCAAGTAACTGCAAAATTGAAACATTTGAAAAGTGCAGGTGAAAGATTTAGTCTTTCTTTCGACAAGTGGACTTCAACATCCAATAAACCATATAGTGTTGCCCAAACGAGAGTCTCGCAAGAGTCTTGCAATTAGCGATTATCCTATTGCTATTTATTAAACTGTAGTTGAGATCTCAGAAAAATGTAACAGAGTCTGTTACATTATTGTTAAAAAGTATATTGTTAAAAAACTTAAAAGTCGAGATGACACGGAAGAAGAAGAAGGAAGATCAGGATCACAAACAGATGATGAGTTAATGCCACAAACCTCCCAATCCCAACCCCAATTGACACTAAAGGAAAAGTTATAGCTGGAAATTGATAAGAGTATGAAATCCCCAGATCGTGAAGTACAAATACAAAATTAATCGGAGTTGGCAAAATAGACGTGAAATAATCCTGTTTGAAAATGGAGGAATTAGTGCATATCACTTAGAAACAGCATATAAGTATCTATTGTCTATTCCTCCAACCAGTGTAAAACCTAAACGAGCGTTTCCAGCTGCTGCTTATGTTGGTAACAAACGAAGCAGGCTTGGAAGTCAAACCTTGGATGCATTGATATTTCTACGATTGTATTTTCAAAATTCGAAATAAGTTTTATTGTCTTTTTATTTCTTACAAAATATAGTATCTTTTTGTCATTTTTTCTTTTCTTACTATACTGTGATATGTATAGTGTACCAAAATTAAAAATATATATTTAAAGAAATTACTCGTTTTTTAGAGTTCATTTGCCGAATGGCAAAAAACGGAACCCTTATAGTTTCGTCATGTCTGTCCGTCTGTCTGACTGTCTGTCTGTCTGTCAGTCCGTCCGTCCGTATGTCACAGCTATTTTATTCCAAAACTATGAAGACTATACATGTGAAACTTGGTAAGTAGATGTATTCTTAACGTGACCAGACGTCCCGTTTTGAACGGGACTGTCCCTTTTTATAATTACGAGTCCCGGTGTCCCCGCAATGATCTCTGGGACGCAAAATTGTCCCGTTTTCTGAGCGTCATCGGACTCATCGGTCGATGCGAAGATAGCCGAGAATGGCCAAGACGTCGTCGCTCGTGCTTTATTGACTATTTATTTGACAGATTTTTCGTTCGCCCACTTCTCGATATTTGTTTTGTTGTTGTTTAATGCTCGTGTACCTAGTAAATAACTTAAACTTTTTGTTTTGGAATATTCTTCTGACTTTTAATGATGGGATTTGTATTTATTTATTTTTTACGTACTTTATATTTGACATTAACATTCATATCTGGAGCTAGGCCATTGAGAGACACGGAGAAGTACTTGCTGTATCCCTTGACATCTCCAAGGCCTTTGACAGGGTCTAGCATGATAGCCTTATTGCTAAGCTTCCTTCCTTCGGTTTACCCACTCAACTTTGCGTTTGGATTGAAGACTTCCTGAGAGATCGGTCCATTTGAGTGGTCATTGATGGCTGCTCATCTGGTTAATTGGAAATTAATGCCGGGGTCCCTCAGGGGTCTGTTCTCTCAGCAACTTTATTCTTGCTGCACATTAACGATCTGCGAATGCCCGGTACCTTTGGGTATGCAGACAACAGTACAGTTTCTGAGATATATGTGTCCAGCGCGCGAGCTGGTGGGTCACAGATCCAGTCTCTCCGTGAGGTCATGGTTGGAGGCTTCAACTAGTCCTTAGATAGCCTTTATCTCCGAATGGGGCGATGCCAATTTGGTCAAGTTTAATGCAGCTAAGACCCAGGCGTGACTCTTCTGCGCAAAAAGGAGCCTTGGAGGTGACTTTAACTTCCACACTCAATTTTGGCCCGTATATCGAGGCTGAGGCTCAGTTAGCATCAAAAAAGTTGGGAATCCTAGCCAAGGTGAGACGGTACTCCACATCGGAACAGCTGCTCAATTTGTATCAAGCCCAGGTTCGGTCATGTATGGAATACTGCTCTCATCTTTGGGATGGATCTGCGAAATACAAACTGGACGCGCTTGAGTCTATCGAGAAGCGGGCCAAGAGACTCATTGGCAACGATGCACTGGTCGAGTCAAAGCTCCAGAGCCTTGAACATCGACGACGAGTTGCAAGTCTATCGGTTTTCTATCGGTTACATTTCGGGGAGTGTGCGATGGAATTACACAATCTAATTCCGCCAAGCCCGTTCCATCATCGGACTACAAGACAAACGGCGATGCGCCATCGTTACATTGTGGACATCCCTTGTCAAAATTGTGTGGTTAAAATTGTTTATAAAATAAATTAAATGAAATATTAAGTTAAAATGCCGAAACGCAAGTGTTCGTTCAGAATTTGGATATGGCCGCGGCAGAAGACGTCTGGGATATAAGAAAACCACAGCTTTCGGTCTAATGATTGTGCATCGAAATTAATTCAATCATGTTTTGATCGCGCGTACGAAAGACTTATTGTGAATATATATATATATATATATTTTATATTTACACGATTCGAGTTGAAGCTCTAAAGGAGTTTTGAGTCGAAACTGAAACGGAATATCAACAAATGCTCGGCTATAGCAAAGCCTCTTATGCCTGCCTTGGAGAGGGTTTCAAAAATGTATCAGCCATTAAAAAACTACTTTTTGAGTATTGAAAAATATCCCCTGTTACTAAAAAACTTTTTTGAAGATTCCACATCCAAACTGTGGCTTTATATTTTACACGCTCAGGCAGCAAGTTTTCATCAAGCTGTATTGAAACTTGAAGATCAAACTACTAATACTCCTACCATAGAAATGGATATATTTTATTGGGTTGATTTAAAAAAGTTTCCGCATGGGAAATTGTTCAAAAATTATAGATAACTGAGAAAACCCAGTTACAAATTTCAGTTCTAACGGCGATTTTGATAATTAAGGTGAATATAAAAAAAATGAGCTAAGAATTTCATTCTTACTTAAAATCATCACCAGCTATATTAAAGCCAATTTGTTCATCTGATAAATATAAATTTTATATAACTTAACTTTTCGGATATATATATATATTTTTAATTCGTAACTTTTAAGCTAACTGAGTATTCCTAAATAAAAAACTTAATTGTTTTTTTTTTCATTGACAACCTGTTAATTGACCGTAATAAACCAGTGTCCCGTTTTGAGACAAAAAATAAATGGTCACGTTATGTATTCTATGAAACGCTTTCCGATATTGAGAAAAAAATTAAAAATCATTTAAAATAAAGGAACATACTACTACCCCATACATGGAACTAAAACTGAAAATATTTTTTTTTTCATTAAACCTATACGTGTGTGGTATTTATAGACAGGTCTTTAAAAATGATATGGGGGTTTCTGAAACCACTTTTTCATAAAGTCAATCGTTTAAAAGATATAAGCTTCCAAAGTGGTCAAATGTGTATCCCTCCCTCTAACTTCTATAATAGTGGAGTAAAAAATATAAATATATATATACGTGTAACGGAAACCCCATATCTAACCAAAAGGGCTGAAGACAACATTTGGTATGGAGTCTGTATGCACAGTTTCAGCACAAAATAACTGACTTAAAGAATTGATACCAAATTATTGGTTTCACATATTTTTTGAATACCAATCATAACAAACGTGTCACAGCACTACGAGGGTCAATAACTTTCCACGTCACTTGCCAATAACACGATAATTCTTTTCGTTCTTCTTAATTTGAAAAATTCGGTCTCTGGTATCAGTGTACTGGAATTTGTAATAAGTTCTACACATGTAGACTTAGGATTACAAAACCCTTGCCATATTGTTTGTTATCATCCAAAGAAGCCATGCACTTGGTATGTATATACCCTTTAAATTACACGTTGTATATATATATATATATATATATCTATAGATCTTAATGTAAACTTTCAATCAAAATTGGTTTTAAAGAGATCGAGTCAGCAGTTTTTGAGATACAGCATATTTTCTAAAACCGCAAATATAACTTTGTAATTCATACAAATACTATGAAAAACAAAGTTATTTGGCGTAGTTGCAAAAAATGTAAATAAGCTAGTTTTAAGAAATTTGTAAGTTTTAGTTTTTTGTCAAGTAAATATACATATTATATTATATTATATTATTATAGTTACTACGGAACCCTTCATGGGCGAGTCTGACTCGCACTTGGCCAATTTTTGTAAAATGTTATAATAAGCAATATAACATTAGATTTATAGATTTCTTTTATTTTATTTTTTTTTAAATTAAATTACACTTGATACATATATTGTTATGAAATAAATTACGCTTATATTTTCTGCGAAGTAAGTTCGCTAGACAGCATTAATGAAAAAATGTTTTTTTGGTATGGCCCCACGTATATATAATAAAGTACCGAATGTTATTATAAATATGACTGTACATCAGAATTTAAACGAGCACTAAATGAAATTTTAATAAACAAAACTTATTTCAGTCTGGTTTTATTAT
This sequence comes from Tholera decimalis, assembly GCA_943138885.2. NCBI lineage: Eukaryota > Metazoa > Arthropoda > Insecta > Lepidoptera > Noctuidae > Tholera > Tholera decimalis. The sequence goes on from OW964557.2 coordinate 21,123,555, forward strand.
GACATTACATAATATTTTTTTTATTTCATACTGGTTTTATTATTCAAATAAGTACTGCATACCCATCTACCCTAACTTGCTACTTACCCAGTTTCGAAGCGTCAATAGCCTAATGGATAAGGTGTCGGACTTGTGATCGAGAGGTCGCAGGTTCGAACCCCACCCATTACACTATTGACGTGAACCCACTCCAGACACAAGCATATTTAGCTTAGTTGGAGGGGTTAACAAGATTGCTAGTAATGTGAAATGTACCCACATTGCTAGTATTCTTTAAAAAAAAAATCTGAGGAGTTTAATATATAAAATCAAAGTTTTATTGCAATAGGATGAATAGTGAGGGAACGGATAATGTAAAAACAAACGTTAATTTTTATATAATAGGTATAATTTATTAAATTTATTTTTGTGATTTATTTACGTACCTACTTGCTTCATTTAGATCCATCCAGCCGTTTGAGCGTGAAGAAGTAACAAACATGCAAACAGACACATTCATTCACAAACTTTCGCCTTTATAATATTAGCGTGATAAATAAAACCATCTAAATAATTAATATTCGTTTTTCAAGTTTATTCAACATAACGACAAAAAATTAAAAAATGCAAAGTTAGCAAACTTCGTCGTGCAACGGCAAGCGGGCCTCGAGCGAACTTGTCATTGTGTGTGTGACAACGCACACGACTAGCCCGCTGCAGTAAATACCTATTTTCAGCGCGTCTCGTAGGCTCGACACCCTCTTAACTAAAACCAAAGTTAAACAAAATACTCAAAATAATCTAATACATATACATTGCCTTACGGGGTTGCGGGAATGTTCTAACGAGATACCGTGGGCCCGGAACTTAGGTAACTTAAGTGGCTTTACTATTTTGTCTGTATATGTTTTATGACTACTACCGATAAATTTGAATGAAAATGAATTTGATAAAAAAACAGCATTAGTGTTCATCATTTAGCTCCTGAGTACTTCTGACTACTAAAAGTGTACATTAACTGGACAGTTTCACTGATCTGTATGGATATCTCCTAAAGAGATAATTACATTTACCTATATGCATGTGCATCATTTGATCGATCAATCCACCGAGCCAATAAACTTAAAAAATTTTTTAGCAAAAAATAGAACCAACTTCCATATCAAAACACTACAAAGGCAAAAATAACTTTAATTTCGGAAGGCGGTGTCAAAAACGAAAATATATACAAAACTAAAGACACCGCCTTCCGAAATTAAAGTTATTTTTGCCCTTGTAGTGTTTTGATATGGAAGTCGGTTCTATTTTTTGCTAAAAATTTTTTTTTCACGCTTTCAGTGGGTCGGTTTGTAATTTATCTAGTTACAAAAGCCATAATGTCAACAACTTATCACCTTTTACAAAATATTGCTTTTCCTGATGCATAGCCGTTAATTTTTGAGGAGTTCTCCTGGTACTTGACCATCAGCTCTACATCACCATATGTATTGTGTCGAGCATAAAGTGTTTAACATCCGTACTCAAGTAATCGAATCGCAATCCACGAAATACTTATTAGTTAGGAGTTTCAGTGGCCATCTGTGGTCTTCATCATCAGTTCAACTTCCCCAAATGGTACTTTTCGGAAGCAACTGCTCAAGGTACTATAAGAAATACCCAAAACGCTATAGGTGTGCCTATAAGATTTGAAGAGTTCCCTCGATTTCTCCAGGATCCCATCATCAGATCCTGATTTCGTAACAATGGGACCAACTAGAAAGTATACCCAACCAAACGCAAAAAGAATTTTTCAAATCGGTCCAGGCGTCTCCGAGTTATGAGGTAACATACATAAAAAAAAAAAAGTTCAAGACGAATTGTAAACCTCCTTTTTTTGAAGTCGGTTAAAAAGGACATTGCTCTCTGAGTTTTCGATGTTTCTCCAAAGAGTTGGTATTTCGGATGACAAACATCTACTCCACTTGACTACAATAATTGTGAAAAAGCTCTAAAAACTGTCCTCCGTAGATACAGAAAAGTTATTAATTGTGCTAAAATATATATTTTTAGAATATTATTATCTTCATGTACCTACTAACTAAATTTAAATTTGACCTGTGTAGGTACTTAGATAACTAGGTAGTTATCTAAGTGTTTTGTAAAACAAAAAAAAATAATGTTAGCTCTTATCGCCTGAAATACAGGTCTGCATAGTTCACGCACACGTACTCAAATTCAAATTCTTTATTGCGAACTAAGTGTACAATATATTTTTGAAGATGTTAACAATAGGAAGGTTCTTAGAACTTAGTTACCTGTTAAGGCGTTGCAATTTAATATTTATGTTTATCTTATAGTCTATCTTACAGTTTTCTTACAGGTTACATTATATTAATTACTAATTATCATATTTTTTTTATTATATCACAGTATTTATGTCATTTCATATTTAATATCACATTTTAATATTATTAAATTATTATTTTTCTTCAAGGAATTCTTTTTTGGAATAATATGCTTTTATAATAAGGAAGTTATTTAGCTTCCTTTTAAAAGTACTAATTGAATTTGACTTAATTTCTATGGATAACTTATTATATATCTTTATGGCCATACAAAATAAACTGTTGCTATACACTTTAGTGTGGGATGATTTATTGCGTAATATATTCTTAAGTCTACTGCTTGTTAATGTGTCATAGCTACTGATGCCCGATTTAATTAAAATTGAAGCCGCATAGATATAAAGACAAGGAAGGGTTAATATCTTGAGGGTTATAAAATGGGGTTTACATGAATCTGTTTGGTGTATCCCACATATAGATCTTATACACTTTTTTGAGCCTTAAACGCAAATTCCTTATTAGTTGAGTACCTCCAATATAAAATCCCATACTCAAGTACCTACCTTATATTATTTATACATTTGTCTCAGACCATTGATCCATAAAGTATTAGTAAAAAGCTTAACCTATTGTTAGTTTATTAACTAACAATAGGTTAAGCTTCTTTTTTACTGGTTTTTATTTTAATTATATTTAATTAAAATAAAAACCAGCCCACTGCCTGACAAATGGCCCATCTATTTTGTCTGCCAGTGTAACCAGAATGCTGTTGGGACTATCCCTGTATCGCCGCAGCGCAGGTTGACATCGTTTGCGTATGACAGCATAAAAGTCGTCTACTCTCGCTTCAGCAAACATGCCTGACGTGCTGCAAAACCGAGGTAACCCCAACAAAACCAAAAACGTATGTAAAGCAAGCCTGTAAATTTTAATAAACGGTTTCCTCATACTTATGTTAGGTACCTTTAAGGAAATATCCATCTTAGTCAGTCAGATTTTTTTGTCAAGTCTGTTTAAACCGATTTATTTAATAATAACTTATTTCAAATGAAAGTGTAGTACTTACTTATGTTTTCTTCTCGGCTCGTATCTATGCGGATGTACTCCCGAAACCTTTGAACTGCACCCACTTCTAGGTATTGGCAGTATTTGTTTCGCAAAGGTTCAGCGTCATTCTTGTGTACAATAGAAAGGATATATAACAAAATAAGCGACTTAAACATCTTTATCTTAATCCTGTAACAAAAAAAATGTTTTAGGACTTTTCACAACAGTATTAAATTATTGGATTGTTCATAATCTTTTTCCTTTTACATTACCTAAATCAATTGTTGTTCGTTATTCTTGGTAAAACTCGAGAACAGTTGAGCTGATTTGGGTAATATTGGTTTTTAAATATATCTGGAAGTTCAAAAAGTTTAAAAGGTGAGAAATCAGAAAATACGGAACTAAGTACCGCCTAGTCATCTAGTTTCTTGAATAAAAATAAAATGATCTCGGGATAAGTTTACGGAAATAAACGATCAAACAAAGTTTTAATAATCAAAAAAAAAACTGCTAAGAAGTCAAAACTAAATAAATACTAACAGTATTTACCCACCTGCCTGCTCGCACGTTAATGTACGTTCCACACACTGCACATACACAGTGTGCTATCAACCAGAGAATTTTCGTTGTCAGTCCCCACAAGGTATTATGTTGACTAACTAGATTTAATGAATCTATAAATACAAACGAGAAATTTACAATCACGTTAAATGCGGCTTACATTTAAAAGGGTATTAACATTTAAACGGCATATATATTTAAATATATTTTTTATAGCTATGATCAGTCAGAAGCCTAGATAGATCTCAAATAACGAACGTTAGAAAAGACTGCATTATATGATGTCAACGATGTTATCACCCTGATTGGCCTTTACGAAACAACACGTTTTAATAACAATTGTAACATTATTAAATTAAAATTTAAAACTCCACTCAGTAAGACATCGGCGTGACTACTGATTGTAATTTATACATAATGATTACTTATAGTACGAAACTATTTCTACCACATAGGTATAAACATTGTAGGTACTGTGGAAGCAAAGATACGACAGTTAAATGAAGACACTGTAATTACTCATAACCATGAAAAATCAACGACTGCATCATCCAATAGGTATATATTTGCTAGTAATGTAACTCGGTCGACTAAATTTATTTTATTTTATAAATTTTAAGGAAACTTACAGCTAATACATTTGAGTGATCATGATCATTGACAATATGTAGAAAAAGGCCAATTACAAGCTTCCGCTAGTAAACAGTTAATGTAAGTTAGATACGACGGCGGATGTCGCACGGTCATGGACGAGTACATACATATTATGAAGTAAAACATGCATAAATCAGTACAAAATGTATACATCATTTGATAGAAATGAAAGAAAAAAAAATGCGGGTTGCACTCCGGGAGTGCCGGCAGAAGTGAAAACTTGAATATTAACGTTGTGCAATTTTGATATTTTGGTATGGTTAGGGAATAATTTTGCACGAATTGCTTTAATTATCAGTATAAAAGTCCTATCATTTATGTGGTAGAATACAATATTTATTAATTGCGCTATCGTACACAAACATGACAATTTATATTACATTAAAAGTTTATCACTCAAAACAGCAGGCGTAGGCATACATTTTCGCCGCGCCGTAGAAAGAGAGGGGGATACTTCCTGTCCTACGCCACGCCGACTGTCTACTCTCCGTCCGTCTTCCGAATTCAACTCGCCCCCCAACTAGTCCCCCAACTCGCCCCCCAACTCGTCCCCCAACTCGCCCCCCAACTCGCTCCCCAACTGGCTCTCCGACTCGCACCCCAACTCGCCCCCCAACTCGTCCCCCAACTCGCCCCCCGACTCGCCCCCAACTTGCCCCCCACTCGCCCTCCAACTCGTCCCCCAACTGGCCCCCCCATCTCGCCCCCAACTGGCCCTCCAACTCGCTCCCCAACTCGCACCCCACTCGCCCCCCAACTCACCCCCAACTCGTCCCCCAACTCGCCCCCCAACTCGCCCCCCAACTCGCCCGCCAACTCGCCCCCAACTTGCCCCCCAACTCGCTCTCCAACTCGTCCCCCAACTCGTCCCCCAACTCGTACCCCAACTCGCCCCCCAATTCGTCACCCAACACGCCCCCAACTCGCCCCCCAACTCGTCACCAACTCGCCCCCCAACTCGTCCCCCAACTCGTCCCCCAACTCGCCCCCAACACACCCCCCAACTTGCGCCCCAACTCGTACACCAACTCGTCCACCAACTCGCCCCCCAACTCGTCCCCAACTCGTCCCCCAACTCGCCCCTCAACTCGCCCCCCAACTCGCCCGCCAACTCGCCCCCAACTCGCCCCCAACTCGCCCCCCAACTCGTCCCCAACTCGCCCCCCAACTCGCTCTCCAACTCGTCCCCCAACTCGTCCCCCAACATGTACCCCAACTCGCCCCCCAATTCGTCACCCAACTCGCCCCCAACTCGCCCCCCAACTCGCCCCCAACTCGCCCCCCAACTCGTCACCAACTCGCCCCCCATCTCGTCGCCCAACTCGTCCCCTAACTCGCCCCCCAACACGGCACCTAACTCGCCCCCCTACTCGCCCACCAACTCGCCCCCCAACTCGTCCCCCAACTCGCCCCCCAACTCGCCCCCAACTCGACCACCAATTCGTCCCCAACTCGCCCACCAACTCGTCCCCCAACTTGTCCCCCAACTCGCCCCCAAACACGTCCCCCAACTCGCCCCCATTTCGCCCCCCAACTGGCACCCCAACTGGTCCCCAATTCGCCCCCTAACTCGCACTCCAACTCGCCCCCCAACTCGCCCCCCAATTCGCCCCCCAACTCGCCCCTCAACTCGCCCCTCAACTCGCCTCTCAACTCGCCCCTCAACTCCCCCCTCAACTCCCCACTCAAGTCCCCACTCAACTTCCCACTCAACTCCCATCAACTGCCCTCCTCCCCACGAGACCCCCCTCCCCCCACCCGCTCCCACACGGGACCCCCCTTACCCCTCACCTCCCTGAACTCCCCACGCTTTTTCTTTTCATTAACTTCAAATCACAACGATGCTAAAGAAGTTTTTACTTAAAAAAAGTCTTACGATTTTCGATCGGTCACGTGACCCTGACGCGAGTTTAACAGTTTTTACCCATACAAAAAGTGCTCAGCGCCGCTAAAGAAGTTTTCACTTCAAAAATTTAAGTCATCATTTGTCAAAGAAAAGGCGACATAGGCGTTTTTTTAATTGCTGAACACTGGTTCTGAATAAATCCAATTCCGTGTCCTGGCACACCATATTGAAAGTTCGACAAGCTCGTAACATAAACGAATTTTGCCTATAAGCGTAAAAACTACACATGGTACATGAAGAATATGTGGTCGTCTAAGAAACACAGACGGCACGCGAAGTCCAATCTTGGCCACCAGCTCGGGGACGTCAATGGACCCGTTCAATAAACTAAATAGGAAAGTGAGATCTGCGATACGTCTGCGCTCGTGCAAAGGCAGAATATGAAATTTCTTACACCTACTTATATAGTTAGGAAGATAACAATTGGAACGATATTGAGTGTACCTTAAAAATCGCCTTTGAATGCTTTCAAGGCGATTAATGTAGATATTATACTTCGGATTCCAAATTTGACAAGCATATTCCAGATGGCTACGGACAAAAGCACAGTAAAGGATTTTAATTGTTTTCACATTCTTAAACTCCGAGGATACCCTCAAAATAAACCCTAAAGCCTTGGAGGCCTTATTAACAACATTATTAATATGAGCATCAAATAACAGCTTTGAGTCAAATGTTACTCCGAGATCCTTTATGACATTCACTCTGGCAATTGACGTATTCGACAACTTGTAGTCATAAATAATTGGATTTTGCTTACGAGTAAAGGTGCATACATAACATTTGGATATATTTAGATCCAGCCTATTTCTGACGCAGTAGTTATGGAACCTATCCAGATCCTCTTGTAATAGGTGTGCATCCTCAGTGGTTGACACTTGGCTAAGAATTTTCATGTCATTGGCATACAGTAAGATTTTAGAGTTTCGGAAACAAGTTTATCTATATATCATTAACAAAAATATTGAATAGCAGAGGTATCAATAAATGCTGATATTTTATCGCGACTTGACTTATATATTGTGTAGATATAGAGTTCTGCAAATTTTCAGGTTACCTAAATCTGTAATTAGCAGAATACTTACATTGTGTTCATGCGTCCTCGTCGCCTTCGTCTAGCGTGTTAATTCATACTTTCGTCTTTTTATCTTTCTGTTATAGTGATATTAAATAATTCATTTATTGGGATTTAAAACATGATGCTTCAAGTAAATCGGTAGTAAAAATAAACCTAAAAATACATAAAAAGAATATGCATCTAATTGTTTTAGTAAATTTAACCTTTCCCTATGCTTTCCCTATTTAGTTTTATATTTTTCATAAAAAAGTTTTGTTTTTTAACTAACTTTTTGGTTTTTGTAATGTACATATTTATTATAAATAATATAAATAGGGAAAGGTTAAATTTACTAAAACAATTAGTTGCATATTCTTTTAATTTATATCAAAGTACCAGGAAGTACAAAATTGACACTTGAGCACTTGCAATCTGAACTGAATCGTTTACAGGAAAAACTCAGTTCAATGACTAACAAGTATACCTATTAATACCTCTGAAAATCTTATGAGGGAATACGTGTTGGCAATGAATGAACCGGTAAGCTCGCAAACTTCAAACTGTGTACAGATAAGACGTGTCACGTCTTATCTTTCATTGTCAACATGCACTACCAATAACTTCACACAGCGGCCTTGTGTTAGTTTACCACTTCCTATTATTGATTCGCCAACAAATCATACACACACTATTAAGAAAAAATTGGAAAGAATTTTGGCCACTTATTGATTTTAAACCACTATATGCCTGGTTGATCTTTACTTAACATAATAACAAAAATATTTAATTATAACTTTACTCAAGACTCAATATTGTTAATATTTATTGGTAATAGGAGTGATGTAAAGAAAGGTGAAATATTATTTTTTTATAGGTCTCTGAGCAACACTTCCATATAGCAACAGCTTGCCACAGAAAATAAATTACCATAGATATAATATTAATAATAGATACGTTGCATAATTTGACGTATAATACTGATAAATTTCAATTAATTGATATTATCAATTACCTTGGTAATAGTCTGTCTGTTTTTGGGGTTGGATGGATCCTGGTGATGGTTTTTGTTAATTTATATGCCATTTCAGGCGTGACAAAACGCGGGCGAAGCTTAAAACAGGCACACATTTGTGCATTCTAGCGCGAATCAAAATGTGAGCGAAAGGTATCCAATACTTGTGTCTAAAGGTAGACTCAACTCAACAAATCCGGACCTGCGTAACAATTCACCTTATGATGATAATCTACAGTTAAATCTAAAATATGGTCCTTGCGGGTAAAACTACTGGATACCTTTGTTCAGATCCTATATCGGAGTTTCTCAACTTACTCGAATGAGACCATTTTGCAAAAAAGGTTTCAAATGTTGAAAAGCGCGACTACAAGTTTTGTTGGACTCTAAATTACTAAATTCTGATGCGAAATAAAATCTCTGCAATTCACGAAGCACTACTGACTCAGCTTTATCCAGATCAGCGGCGGTTATATCATTGCGCGTGGGTAACAGTTTTTTTCACCACACAACGCAAAAGTTTCGACCAAGATGAGACGCGATTAGACAACGATAGGATAATGTCAATTATCCTATCGTTGTCTTCACGTGGAACCGAAACTACAAGCGAATGTTTCTTCTCCTCAGATGGTTCTGAAACGACAGCTGGGTTCCTCAAGCACACTATGAACCCAAGACGGAGCGCGGAACCACAACGGATGATCTAAAATTTGCGAAATGAGCAATCCACGGGAGAGACCATTAGCAGGAACATTGTGGCGACACATTGTATTTTGCTGAGCTAGCTCCTTCAGAGCTCTCACGGCCAACCGCTCCTAATGAATTTAGTCGCTACCCATAGGCCACAGTATAGACCCGCGTATACACCGTATATAGACTTACGTCATAGACCGTGTCATTGTACTAAATTAAGTGATATATAAAATACATGTTTATCTGTTTTCAAGGTGTCTACTTATTTTCTAAATTCAGAACCTTCTGACTAAGGACTAATTAACGACTACACAAAGAACAATTAAATCTTCGTTAAATTGGTGACCCCGTGCGAACGCTAAAAATATAATAATTCCGGTAGCGACTCACTAAGGTATATATACTCGTGGTCAAATCAAATCAAGTCAAATCAGGTCAAATCAAATCAAATCATATCATATAGTTTGTGTTAACAAGACTGTCAGTGAAAATGAATCCTGTGCAACCACCAACACCTGTCGTCACCTGTCGTCGTGCTGCGTCACGAACCACTGCATCGCATCGCATTGCATAGCATCGCATCGCATAGCATCGCATCGCATCGCATAGCATCGCATCGAATCGCATCGCACTGCATCGCGTCGCATCGCATCGCATCGCATAGCATCGCATAGCATCGCATCGCATAGCATCGCATCGCATCGCATGGTGTAACTATTAATTTTAATAAAGTGTTTTGGTCAATCAGATATAGAATATCGACATTTATTAAATAATTATTTACATAACTCTAAGCGTAAAGATAAAACTAAAATTATTTGGTCAGACGAAGCATACAAAGCATTTTTGCAGTGTAAAACTAGTCTGCAAAATGCGGCTACCTTATCGTATCCGACACCGGATATTCCGATAGCTCTTATGACCGACGCTTCCAATACTTGTATAGGCGCAGTTCTCCAGCAGCGTATTAATAATCGCTGGAAACCATTAGGTTATTTCTCACGTAAGTTAACTACGGCTCAAACTAAATATACTACGTACGATGGTGAATTACTAGCTATCTATGAAGCTATCATCCACTTTCGCAAGTTATTTGAGGGTCGGGAATTGATCATTTATACTGACCATAAGCCCTTAACTTACTTAGCCTTTACTTACTTACTATAATATACGTCATATAACCGGCGAGAATAACATTGTAGCCGACACCTTATCGCGCGTAGTAACAATAACATGTCCTACGTTTCTTGACTTCGCAGAATTAGCCACTGCGCAATAACGATGCTTACTTAATGCAACAATTTCAACAGTGTAAATCTAGTAATAATATTGTTATGAAGCGAATTAAATTACAAGATAGCGAACAACATATTTATTATGAAACCAGCATGGTTATATACTAATATTTATACTTACGTCGTTGTTGGCATTAATAGTCATCAACGTGTTACGGAACCGTTGCCGTTCCGCTGTGAAACGCTAGCTGCGTAAGGAGATTGTAGACCTCCAGCCGCCTAAGATCGTGACTGTGTCAGGCCAGGCTCAAAGTCAGCCACATCCAGTCGCGCCTTCCACATCTTAAGCCGGCTCTACACGTTCGCCAACACAGTGGCGAATGTAGTGGCCAGCATATTGGCCAAGAGTTCGTGATAGCGTCCACACGTTGGAAGGTCGTTCAGTTTGCTACGGTTCAGCCCAATGTGCGGACGTATTTATTAAAATGGATATTGAGGCGCTAACTGCTGCTTCTTGGGTTCCACAAACAATTTATGCCTTGGTAGAGCTCTATAAACCGAAAAGTTTCTTTGTTATTAGTCATTACTGACATTTTGTTTACACTAGTTGTTACCGACGCGTGACTGTAAAAACTTTTTAACAAAAAATAAAACCAACTTCTATATCAAAACACTACAACGCCAAAAAAAAAATTAAAAAAAAAATCACGTTTTTTAGTGGGTCGGTTTGTAATTTATCTAGTTACAAAAGCCAAAATGTCAACTACTTATCACCTTTTACAAAATATTGCTTTTCCCGATGCAGAGCCGTTAGTTTTTGAGGAGTTCTCCTGGTACTTCACCATCAGCTCTACATCACCATATGCATTGTAACGAACATAAAGTGCTTAACATCCATATTCAAGTAATGGAATCGCAATCCATGAAATACTTATTATTGAGTAGTTTCGGTGGTCATCTGTGGTCTTCATCATCAGTTCCACTTCCCCAAATGGTGCTTTTCGAGAGCAACTGCACAAGATACTATATGATATAACCAAAACGCTATAGATGTGCCTATAATATTTGAAGAGTTCCCTCGATTACTCCAGGATCCCATCATCAGATCCTGATTTCATAACAATGGGACCAACTAGAAAGTATACCATTTCAAATGAAAAGAGAATTTTCTAAATCGGTCGAGCTGACTTCGAGTTATGAGGTAACATACATAAAAAAAAGTTCAAGACGAACTGAGAACCTCCTTCTTTTTTTTGAAGTCGGTTAAAATGTTTAATCAGGTGCGTGCGATCGTTCTGGGAGCTCGTAGCATACTAAACGCGCGGCCAACGTGTGGACGCGGTAGCCAATACTCGGCCAACAACCCTTTGATCTGTTGCAAAAAACCGACACCACACGGATCTCGCGCCAACTCGTCGGCCATCATTCCAATACAACCCAACATGCACAAACACCCCCTCTACACGTTGGCGAATAGGCACTGGCCACTACATTCGCCACTGTGTTGGCCAACGTGTAGAGCCGGCTTTATGTCAACGCCGGATTGGTAAACTAGTGAACCCGGTATCGCGGGGTTGCAGGTTCAATCCGAAGGTATTACCGTAGGGCTAGTGAATCAGTCATAACATTATTTCATAATTCTTATATTATTTTTTATTATTATCTTTTATTATTGTGATACTATGTCCAGTGCTGATCAAGTATTTAGTATACTAAAAGAATTCTGTTTGTAAATTAAACATAAATGTATTATTTTCAGTAACTTTTAATGATGTGTAATTTCAATATGTTTAAGTAATTTTTGTACAATCGTACTTGCGAAACAAGTTGTTTAATTGTATAACAAATGCTGATGTAACACAACATTTACATTTTATTGTTAACACTTAACATAACCATATATTGTATCTGTATTAAATTATTATAATGTTATTCATTACCTAATTAATATAATAAACATTATTAAATGTAATAAACAAACAGCATACAACATTTGCTAGTGTGGCATTGCAATTTGTATAATTGTATTTAATTTTGTGTAAATTTATTGCGACTCTAAAAACTTTGGTTTGTTAATAAAAAAAATATTATTTTCTTTTTTAAAGGAGGGGGTTATTGTGGCGACACATTGTATTTTGCTGAGCTAGCTCCTTCAGAGCTCTCACGGCCAACCGCTCCTAATGAATTTAATCGCTACCCGTAGGCCACAGTATAGACCCGCGTATACACCGTATATAGACTTACGTCATAGACCGTGTCATTGTACTAAATTAAGTTATATATAAAATACATGTTTATCTGTTTTCAAGGTGTCTACTTATTTTCTAAATTCAGAACCTTCTGACTAAGGACTAATTAACGACTACACGAAGAACAATTAAATCTTCGTTAAAACATCATTGGTAGTTGATTGAAAGCGTGCCGGACGTGGGTCTATCTGAAAGGGTTGTGACCAATACGCCGTAGATTCAAGTATGGTGAGTGGAAGGTCCCGGCTGTTTCGAGCAGGGATTGAATAACCCAAAAATTACTCTATCCTTAAATTACGGTATGACGTCATACCGAAAAATAACGGTTGCCGCTTTATTTCGATATCTAAATTGATTTCGGTACCGAAACTTTTTGTGTATAAATAAAAAAAGGTATATTTCGGTAGCGGTACTAAAACCTTAATTAATAAAGATATGAAAGAGACGGATATTGACCACTCCTGGCCCTTGTTCGGTAGCGCGAGTTTCTCATCAAATTGCATTAGTTTGGCTTGTTCTCGAGGCACAAAGTCACATGCGCGGTGCGCCTCGCATAATTTCTTGTCACACAATGTCAAATAGCACACGAAAAGTTATAATTACAGAAAAAGGTAAGTAATAAATACTTATGTGGATACTTATACTCTAATAAAGTGTAGAACAATAGTGTTAGTGTATAATATTTTCTTCAGCTAACTCATCGACTGGACTTTAGTAGGTATTTTAAGGTATTTTTTTTAACCGACTTCTGAAAAAGGAGGAGGATCTCAATTCGGATGTTTGTTTGTTTTTTTTTATGTTTGTTCGGGCATAACTCCGTCGCTTGCTAACCGATTTGAAAAATTCTTCTTTTTTGTTGGAAAGGGTATAATAATAACTTCCCAAATGGTCCCATGAAAATTTTATCGAAATCGAACAAGCCGTTTCTGAAAAATCAACAAAAGTCTAAAAAAGATATTTACATTGATGATCTTTTCGTTTACTCTGCATTGTGTTTTTTGTTCGCGCGTTTTTAGTTTTTTGTAGTTGACATTTTGGCTTTTATAACTAGATTAATTACAAATTGACCCACTAAAAAGCGCAAAAATAAAAACTTTTTTGCAAAAAAATAAAACCGACTTCCATATCAAAACACTACAAAGCCAAAAAAAAATTTAATTTCGGAAGGCGGTGTGAAAAAAAAGAAAATACAAAACCAATAACACCGACTACCGAAATTAAAATTATTTTTGGCTTTGTAATGTTTTGATATGGAAGTCGGTTTTATTTTTTTGCAAAAAAGGTTTTTACTCATTCGTTTTTCAGATCAGAGCAAGATTAAAAAACGTGACAACATTCGCAAATTCATCAAAAAAATCCAGAGTGCCGACTAATACCCAGGAAACCTGTTACTCACAAGACGAATTTCCGGATTCTCAACCTTTTGATGGTTTCATATATTCGAGAAAAATCGATATAAACATCCATGAGGCACCTTACACTTTTGATTTACATAAGGATCTGCGTGATTATCAAACTAATGATGATTTAACCAACTCTGGAGAATTGTGTACCCATAAATATAACACTATTAAAACAACAAGAGAAATTGGGACTATGACGGAATACGAAGGATGCAACATGAGTGCAGAAAAAGAAGCTGAATGTAACGAGTTCTTTGCGAAAATAGTAGCATTGGAGATGTCTAAGTTTCACGGAAACATGCGTTACAATAAGATGAAGGAAATATTGGATATACTGAAGAAAAGTGACGCATAAAAAAATATATATTCTTATTAATTAACGGCTGATTAAATTGTACCTAAGCCATATGATTGTCTCCTACTTAGGATTATTTGGTTTTAATAAATCAAAAGTATTCTTCAGCGCAGTTTTGGTGGAATGAACTTGGAAAGTTTTCGGGAAGATGCTAGCAATATTGACTGGTCTGATCTTGTTCATGCAGAGTCGATTGATGACAAAGTTAACCTCCTCAATTCCAATCTTAACCAGCTTTATGACGTGCATGTACCTGTTGGTTTGGTAAAGATTAAGCATCTACCTGCTCCGTGGCTAACAGATGACGTGAAAGTAATTTTACAAAGAAAGGCAGCAGCAAAGTCTAAATTCAAGTGCAGACCTAGTCGAGAAAGTCGAGAAAAATCCGAAATCGCAGCAACTTGGTTTGTAGGGATGCCCAACGCCGCCACATCCATAAGTCCGTTGAAAACGGTGATCCAGCTAAAGTCTGGAAATTTCTTTCTTCTCTTTCTATGGGAATTGGGAAGTCACGTCAAGAGTCTATTCCTAAGGATATAGACCTTGAATCGCTCAATCAACATTTTTCCACCTCTTGTAGCTTCAATGATGCTGTTAAAACCAATACTCTAAATAATCTTTCTCCTCTTCCCACTCCCAATCATTCTCCTTTTATTTTTAATCAATTTACCAGTTGTGATGTTAAGAAGAGCATGCTATCTATAACGTCAAATGCCTTTGGTAATTACTGTATTAGCCGTAAAATGATACTCCCTATCTTGGACGAAATTCTTCCTGTCATTTGCCATGTCCTCAATTATTCCGTAACCTCAGGTGTTTTCCCATCTTTGTGGAAAGAAGCTCAGATAACTCCTCTCCCTAAAAAGTCTAATCCTGTTTCTTTCTCTGATTTCCGCCCTATTTCCATATTACCGTTCCTCTCCAAAGTCCTAGAACGCCTTATCCACAATCAACTTAGTGCCTTCCTTTGTAAAAACCAACTCCTAAATTTGTACCAATCCGGGTTTCGTTCAGGACATAGCACTACCACAGCTCTAGTTAAAATTACTGACGATATCAGATTTTGATGTCCTGCTCGGTATACTCTGCTCTCTTAACATATCTCCAACAGCAATTGATTGGTTTCGTAGTTACCTGTGTGGCCGCCGACAACGTATTTGCATTGAAGGTACATCATCTTCATGGTGCAATACTACTGCTGGCATACCACAGGGGGCGTTCTCTCTCCTCTTCTTTTCGCCATATTTATAAATTCTATTTCAAATGAACTTATCTCATCTTATCACCTTTATGCTGACGATCTGCAAATTTATTCGCAAGCTCCCGTTGAAGAACTGTCTGAGGCGGTGAAGATTGTGAATAAAGATTTAGCGCGTATTTCTGATTGGAGTTTGAATCATGGTTTGAAGGTTAATCCTGCGAAGACTCAAGTCATTATTGTTGGCAGCCCTAGGCTACGTTCCAAAATTAACTGGGTGACCCTTCCTCAAATCGTTTTTGATGGAGCTGCTATACCTTACTGTTACTCAGTAAAAGACCTCGGTATTTATATTGATAGGGATTTGTCTTGGGGTCCCCAGTTGCAAGAAGTAAGCCGCAAACAGTATGCCTATGCGGGGTCTTTACGCAGATTGCGCAATTTCCTGCCGACTGCCACTAAAATTGCGCTTGTCCAATCGCTTCTTCTCCCTGTTCTCGACTATGCTGATGCAGGTTATCCAGATCTTACTGAAGTGCAGCTAGATAAGCTTGAACGACTCCAAAATTTTTGTATTAGATTCATATTTGGTTTGCGCAAATATGATCATGTTTCTGAGTTTCGCATTAAACTCTGGTGGCTGCCGATCCGCCTTCGCCGGAATGCACATATTTTATCATTACTTTACAGTATTCTCTTCAATCCTACAACTTCTTTTTATCTCAAAGAACGCTTTAAGTTCCTTCATGACACACATGTAAGAGATTTGAGATCATCGGAGAATTTGAGACTTTCAATGCCTGCACATTTCACTAAATTCTATGGCTCATCTTTTACGGTGCAAGCTATTCGTTTGTGGAATGCATTGCCGGTGTCAGTAAGACAAGCTCAGTCACTGGCTACTTTTAAAAGCTCGGTTGCTAATTATTTTCATTCCAATTTATGACTATTCTTTTGTTTTCTCTCCACTTAATGTTAAAGATCACATTATATGTATTGTATTATTTAATTACCTATGTATTACATTGTATTTATATATATATATATATATGTATTTGCATATTCATTTATTTATTTTAATATTTAAATAATTTTTGTTTCTCTGTTTTTATGAGTAATGTAGTAAGTACACTAATTTAGCCCTCCCTTCTTTAATTTAAGTTTTTAAAGTCCTTCCAAAGGTTGTCTGGAAGATATCGCTTTCAGCGATAAGACCGCCATTGTTACCATAGAATAAGCAATATTGTTAAATAGGTGTGTTTAAATTTTGGTGTACAATAAAGTATATTCTATCTATCTGTTACATGGTATTTTTAATAGGTTATATACCTGTTAACAAAAACCCTGTAATTCCCGAAAGGGGGTTAACGTACTCATCATAATATCATCATAACTTTTACTATAAACCAACTCTGAACATAGGTATACATTAAAGATGCGCCGAATGTTCGGCCGGATATTCGTATTCGGTACATTCGGCATATTTTTTCATGTTCGTATTCGGCTGAATATTCAGTTGATTTGCCGAATAATTACCGAATATTTAAATAATTGTTAATATTTAAAAAAAGAATATTTTATTAAACAGCAAGGTTAACTAATTACTAAATAAGTGTGTTTTATTCCGAAAGTTTTACATAGTTTTTGTAAATGAAAGAAACACTACTTTTTGTACCAATTATTTATTGACAAAATAAAAAAAGATTAACTGTAACAATCAATTTCAATATAATTTTAATCAAATAAACTTCTGTTTTTCTATTAAATTAAATATGATATTAACAATTTTAAGAACACTGCTTTGAGTAACAACTTTTTTCAGAAATATTTTTTTTAGAATAATATAATATAATAATTACCTACTATCTTAAGGAACCAACACAATCATTAAAATATATATAATCAATCTAAGTATTTTTTAAATAAATGTCTATATGCGCTTAATAAAATGTATGAAATCAACATTAAAAAAACTTATGTAACAAATATTAATTTGCAACATAAAAACTAGGAACTGTGTTCTAAATAACACGACACACATAACACAACTTTTATTGACAGAGTGTTAGTGGTCACTGTATGCGAGCGTCCGGCGACAAGCGACAAAAGCAGGTTCTAATAGGTTTGCCGGCGCGCACGCCTGTGCTTTGTCCACCCTTGCCGGTGCCTCACACCCCTCGTCCCACGTCCTGCAACGGTCAATTCTATGTTTTTCGGTACCGATATCGCATAAAGGTTAAATAACGGTATAGCCTTACCTTTATTTTATTAAGGTACATTTATTTTATACAGGTATCGTAACCGTATACCGTAACCGTTTTCAGTCCCTGGTTTCGAGTGCTGCGAGGCGTCTCCTTGAAGGGAGGTCGGAAATGCCTGAGTTAATCGATTCTTATCTCCAGCTTGGAGAGAACCTTTTTTTCAGGCTCTTCTCCATGGGGGCGGCCCGTTCGACACGTTCTTCTGACGTTCTGGAGATGCCTGTGTAAGCCTATGTGAAGTCAAATATTTTTGATTTTCATATGCCCTCGTGCTACTACTACTGACACGTATGTGGCAGAACTGGGCATCGTGCGGCTGATTGACGTGAATAATAAGATAAATTGGTGCCGCAAGATTTGACTGATCTATAGAAAGAAACTTGAGTTGCCTTGTTCAATCGGTACAGAAATTAGGAATATTGAATTGAATTGTGACATGTGACGAAAAGCGGATTCTTCACAAAAACCAAAAGCAAAAAATACAATGGCAGACCCAGGTCAAACGCCGCAATAGTGTACTAACTGTTTGGTAGTCTATTCGTGCTGTTAATCACTATAACTTTCTCAGGTCTGATCTAGCAATAACGGCAGATGTTTAGTGTGCCGAACTTCGAACAATGATGGCGAAACTAGCAGTGAAACAGCCCCGACTCTTTAACCGATGTTCACCATTATTTGCTCCACTTATTTATCCATGATAACGCAAGACATCACACTGCACGAGAAACCGTTGTAACTCTGCAGATGCTGCGGTTGGAAACCATAGGTCATCCTAAGTACCGACCAGACCCAGATGCCAGACTTTGCTCCAATGGACGTAATTTTTTTGCGTCCATTTTCAACAAGATAAAAAATCATCCCAAGAGGGAGTACAAAATGCTTTCAAACAGTTATTCCAATGTAGATCCCAAGAGTTTTATTGCAAAGGTATAAATAACCTTCCGATTAGATGGCAACAATGTAAAGACAATAAGGGGTTTTCGGTTCAAATCACGAATTTTGTACTTTAAACGGTTTAACAAAGATACAACAAAGTTACACTAACACTCACGGGTGTGTTAGTGTTGTCATTTACACAAACGCTATAAAAACAAAAATATTTTTCGTTAATCTATACTTGCTAACTACGAAACCCTTCATGGGCTAGTCTGACTCGCATTTGTCCACTTTTTTATTAACTTTTCAGATTCTTCTTGTTGACACTACTGTTGCGATACATGTTTAATTGATTTATGTGTAAATTTTCATTTCGTGCGTTAAGCGTTAACGCAACTTCGATAAGCGATCATCGCTTCTACCACTGGGGGCCAGCCCCCCCCTGGAAAGTATCTCTAGATACGCGAATGCTTGCGGGAATTGTTCTAACGAGACACCGCAGCCCCGGAATGCAAGGTCAACAGAGCAGGGTGGGTTTTTAGTCAGTAGAAGTCTGACACTTCCTTCCGTTCCACCCACAGCGGGAGGGGTCATATGATGACATTCCCACCATGAAAAAAAAGACCACTTACAGCCCTTCCATATACCCATATCAATATAACAATTTTATTTGATTGGATAAGGAATTATACTGATTCGTTATAAAAAATAGCTTGAAGAGAGTGAATAGTTGATTTTATTTATTTATTTACTTAAGGTTCACCCACAGCACATACATACACATACATATACTTAATCATACGGTAATATTCTAATATATATGCCAATTACAGGTAAACACAACATTGACAGCAAAGACGTCAGATTACCGCTTAATCGCTTAAAAATAGCATAATCGCTATAAAAACTTAAATCTAGGAGTAATGTACAATTGATTAATATAATGGAATATGTTTTATTTTTTACGAAGAAAGAAATGGAAACGAGCAACTCATTCATAAACTGTACAGAGAAATTTGACTACGTTTATTTGGTGTGGAGGGAGGCCAAGATTTTTGATTTAAACTTTAACTTACGGTCATTAAATATATCTGCTTCGGGTACAGACCTATTAAATGAATTAAGGTTGTCACACATCTTGTTGTTGATGCTGTTTACGTAGGATAAAATAATTATCCAAATGATGAATAGGTACCTAAGTGATGAATACCGGTTTTTGGAATAATGCATCATGTAGAAATGACTGAACCATCAGCTTTACGTTTTTTCCGAGGCACTCGGAAGGAAAGATGATAACACATCCATGGACCGATCTTGGTAAGCGTTGCTTAACTTTGAATCGTCCCATACGGTTGTTATTATTTAGTCACGAGCTCCGCAGGTCATTACATACTATACAGCCAAACGATAAACTAAAAATGGGTCTTCAACACGCGGCCCGCGGGCCGCTTGCGACCCGCGCTAGCTTTCTTGGCGGCCCAGACGCTTGCTTGACAAGCCCAAAATCTATTTGTTACATATGTACAGACGCCAGCACATGAAGCTACCCAAAACTGTCAAATTTTCCCAATCAACCTTGAACCTAATTTCTTCAACAATAAAGTTGAAAATCTATTAAAAAAATTTGACAGATTGTTGTAACTTGATGTGCTGGCGTCTGTACATACTGGGCATGCGGCGAGGCGCTAACGCACATTTATTCCACGCGAAACGTAAACGACATTATGATTCCAAACATTCCAGTAAGTTTGCACATCTTCAAGGACAATTACGCATTGATAAGGTGGAGTCCCTGAAGAAACAACTTCAAAGACTAAGCATTCATTTTACAAACAGAATGAAGACAGTGAAGCAAGTGTAAAAGTAAGCTACATTATTAGTGTTAGTAAGTCAAAACCATTTACTGACGGCGAATTCATAAAGGAATGTATGGAGGCTGCAGCAGACGTTTTATGCCCCTCGCTAAAGCAACTTTTCTCGAAAGTCTCTCTGGCGTTACAGTAGCAAGGAGGATAGAAGAGTTGGCTGGTGATATCGAAAGAACATTAAAGGAACGCGTGCCGCAATTTGTTTACTATTCCGTTGCACTCTACGAAAGTAAAGACTTAAGTGACACCGCACAGCTGGCCGTTTTTATTCGCGGCGTTGACGTTTATTTTGATATTACAGAAGAAATGGCTGCTCTAGTTCCAATGAAAGGCAGCACAAGAGGATGTGATTTGTTGGAGTCGTTTAATTCCGTCTTAGACAGATATAACCTCGAATTATCAAATTTGCCTGGGATCACCACAAACGGTTCATCACCACAACCTTCTATGGTTGGCAAAAATGAAGGACTTGTTGCTTTAATAAAGAAAAATAATCCCGATGTCTCCTTTGTACAGTACCACTGCGTTTACATCAAGAAAATATATGTGCAAAGTCCCTTAATAGACAAGATGTCATGAGTGTTGTGGTAAAAACCGTTAACTTTATCAAATCTCGGGGCCTAAACCACAGGCAATTTCAGGAGTTTTTCAAAGAAATGAATGCTGAATATGGTGACATACCTTATTTCTGTGATGTTCGTTGGCTCAGCAAAGGAAAGATGTTAAAACGTGTGTTTGATTTGCGGAAGGAAATTGCAAAGTAAGGATAAAGCTGTTCGGCAATTCACTGATGAAGCATGGCTGAGTCATTTGGGTTTTCTCACTTATATTTTTAATGAAATAATGATTTTTATTTTGCAAATGGGTTATATAGGTATAACACTTTTACACGTCATTTTTTTTTCGTAAATGTAAACTAGATGAGGCTAGTGTTTCCTAACTGACTACTCTGAGAAGAAACACTGAAACAAACTCAGAGGTCAACGTCTCTTTTTTTTTTACATTTTTTATTACATCACATCTCAATGATTTAAATATGAAACTGCAAGGAAAAGATAATTTGATTCATGAGCTATTTGACGCTTTTAAAACGTTTGACATGAAGATATATTTATGGATAAGTCAATTTAAAAAAATGTTACCCGTCTTTTTCCACATATGTCTTCTTGCGAAATTTCAAACATGGAAAAATATATTACTGCGCTGCAAGATCTGAAAACTCAATTCGGCCCACGTTATACCGATTTTCGAAAAAATTTAATGATCCTGAATTTGTTTGCGTTCGTTGCGTTTGTGCCATTCAACGTTTCTGTCGAAGAGGTTCAGATGGAATTGATAGAGTTACAGTGCAACTCTACTTTAAAAGATAAATTTAATTTGGGTTTGCTAGAGTTTTACTCAAAATACATAAGTTCCGATTTTCCTAAAATCAGAGATCATACACTGAAAATGGCATGTCTGTTTGGCACAACTTATCTATGCGAGCAGTTATTTTCCCCAATGAAAAATGTGAAGTCCCGAGCAAGAACCAGAATCACAGATGTTCACCTTGAGAACATTTTAAGAATTTCAACGACTTCTATAAAGACAGATATTGACTAATTAATCAAAAACAAACAATGTCAAACATTTCATTGATTATATTTGATTCCTTTTTATATCATTTTTGTAATAAATAAGATTAACATTTGAATAGTGTTTTTATTTACTTTTGAAATTAGCTGCACCCTGCGTTTTAACCTATGTAAGTCCCGATCCCGTAGGAATATCGAGATGATCGGGGTAGTCTATGTCCTATTCAAGGACTTTAGCTATCTACATTCCAAGTTTCATCGCAATCCGTTTAGCCGTTTATGCGGTAGATGGTAACAAACATACAGACACACACAAACTTTCGCATTTATAGTGTTCGTAGGATGTTTCCCTTGTGTTGCGGCCCGCCGAACCAAAATTAAAGTATTTCTGGCCCTTTTCTTTAAAAGGTTGAAGACCCCTGAACTAAATAGTCATGTACCTACCTACTTAGGCACAAATCAAAACATTAAGAGATTTAATTTATTAAAACAATGCATAAAAATGTTATATGGGTATGATTGTTGGGATTCCTTCATTAGATTTATTTATTTATTTGTCTCAGACCATTGATCCATAGTGTTAGTAAAAAACGTAACCTATTGTTAGTACAATAAATTAAAACACAACATCAATTTAATTGGCGACATGCACGCCTGTGCGCACATGCCTACCAGCCCAGTGCCTGACAAATGGCCCATCGATTTTGTCCGCCAGTGTAACTTTAAAATGCTTTGTTGAAAGCAAATCCTCAACCTCAACTTTGGCTCAACCATCGAGTCCAGAGCTCAGACTGCAGCAAAAAGCTAGGAATCTTACACAGGGTGAAGCGGTACTTCACGCCTGGACAGCTTCTGAATCTTTATAAAGCACAGGTCAGTTCCTGCATGGAGTACTGCAGCCAATTGTGGGATGGCACTGCAAAATACCAACTTGCTGCACGCCTGCACTGGACTCTATCGAGCGCAGGACGGCTTATAGGTGACGAGGCGGTATCGAGCAAGCTTCATAACCTGGCTTATCGGCGAACCGTTGCTTGCCTGTCGGTTTTCTACATATTGTACTACGGGGAGTGTACGCAGGAGCTCCATGACCTGATCCCTCCATCTCCCTTTCACTACCGGTCTACCAGACGCACGGCTGGATACCATACACACTTGGTTGATATACCGTCTTGTCGTACCAAGCACTTCTCCTCCACATTTATTGTGCGCAAGTCTACGGGTGTGAAGACCCGCGACTGGAAGTATTATTATAAAAATGCAAGTGCGTTTGTTTATCCTACTTTCACTTCGAAGCAGATCGATGAATAGATGTAATTTTTGGTGAAAGATATTTGAAGGACTTGCAAGTGGCATAGGGTACTTTAATTTGGCAAAAAAAGAGACCTTTTCACGGAAGAGAAGCCGCGGGCAGAAGCTAGTTTATTATAAAGGAGAACATTAACCAACTGGGTTAGCGGGAAAAGGTATTAAAGAAAACTAAAAGTTCATTAGCTATTATTGTATTTATAATATAATGATTACATTTATATAATCATTCTTTACTAGACGAATCATTTTTATCCTCGCCGAATTCTTCGAGAGACAGTATGTTAGTTTGTCCTTCTAGCGGTAAATCTTTGTAGCCTTCCACTTCGTCTATGGCTGAGTAGACTGCTTTCTTCTCAATCTTGGCTAGAATCTTCTTGTCGTGAAATGAGTGGTTGTGCATGTTGGCCCTGTTGGCAAAGGTGGTCGTTAGCTAGGTTTGTAAGTTTTTTTTTCATTCCATTAATTTACAGGTTGACGGCATATGGACAGTGGTGTTGCAAGATTTCATTATTATTTTCAGCTAGCTTCTACCTGCGACTTCGTCTGCGTTCGAAACACCACGCTTGTTCGAGGATAAGGAGGAATCTAAGTACTTAACCGCGAACAAGCGTGGTGTTTTGAAATACCTCAATTTCCCTCCTGAACGGTTGACATAAAACGGGTATGTTCCCTAATATGTATCCTGTCAAAAACACATGTAAAGACGCTATAGATTATCTCATTTACCTATTTAGTACGACGTTCCCTTTGGTTACCAAGAAAGCAGTACACTTGTTGTTTCTATAGTCGACGCACCGCCATCTTCTGAGCCCCGCGCGCGATGTCGTAGAATGGAGGTTGTATATGTATCTGTTTAGTATCACTTGCAGGGACCCTCGTATTGACACCGTGAATTGTAGGTTTGATGATGCAGCTGTGAACAAATTACATTGTGACATTAACTTTATAATATTCTGAGCTGAAATTTGGAGCTATTATTGTTTTATTATTAGTTTTTCTTTGGTTGATTATATTTTAATGATTATTCTTTTTCTATTGATTATTTTTTGTAATACGTAGTAAATTAAGGCGACTAATTGAAGAGCGAGTTTGGGGATCTTCAAGACCGGTCATACAAATACGAATAAGAGTCTGTCTATTCCTTTTATCAAGCTCAGCGTGGAGATGCGTAGAGATGCAGGCAACTCAATAGATGTTTCTCTAAGTCCTCCAAGTGCAACCTCCACTTTACTAATTATATTAAAGAAATTAGAAAACTTGGAACTTTTCTTCCGTATTTGCAAGAGATCTGACTATTAGGCGGATCTTTCTCACAATATGGAGCCGTCGAAAGTAAAATCATATCTACCATACCATCCACTAATTTTTCTATAGACAGTTTTACATCGCAACCAATACATCCGCTGAGTATATAGCAAACAAACAACACAAGAGCTACGTTTTCTCGACACTATACCTTAGACATCCCGACCTATACAAGACGCGGATGGGTCTGAAGCAGCTGAAACATGGCCACTAACAATGGGGTTCATCACAATAGGCTTGAAGTCATCCATACGCATTGACCTTTGCAATGGAAAAGACAATGTGAGTTTCCTTGCCTGATTAAATCAGAAACGAAGATATATTCTCAAAAGGACCGAGGTTAGGTCACGAAAAAAGTATCGATACTTTGTGGTATCGAGTACGTTTCGTTTCAATACCGATACTTTTGTACTCGATACTTTGTATTTGATACTTTTACTCGATGAGTACTTTTTGACAGGTATCGTATCGAATAAATCTTGGACGGCAACGCCATCTGGTTCAATTAAACTGATCCTTCTAAATCTTTACATTGAGCTTGAAATCGTTCCTTCAGTCTTTCTTTCTGTTCACAGTTCAGATCCTGTCTTTCACTAATCAATCACTCAATCGTTCGCCGTTAGAAAATTGTTTTGTTATTATTATTTATAAGGTACAATGTAGTTCTTATAATATACTACGATATCCCACAAAACCGTATTATTTGTATTATTCTTCGTGTTCGTCTCGCGATTTGTTTTTCTCCGGTTGATCGTTATTGTGCTTGACTATTATTTGACTTATTAAATGTAAATGTATGCTATCTAAAAGAACCTATTGTTCCGTGCTGTATAATTATCAATTAGCGATTGTACGGAGGAGGAATGGGTACTATAATATGTTGCTAAAAGAATAAATAATATAATATTGTTTAAATAATTTGTAAAGTCACAGTTGTCTTTTTATAGTACTATTACTACACTAATGTACCAATACCATTAGTGTTGATGTTCTGTTCTTCTGTCCTACTATACTAAAGCTAAATTGACGCTAATTGAACATTGACGGCTTGACGTATGCGCATTAGGTCCTAAGAAAAGTACTCGATACTTTGAAGTATCGATACTTTTCTTTCGATACATTTATGAGTACGATACTTTTTTTCGATATTACTCATGAGTACAATATCGATACCGTGACCCTAGCAATACAGCCCGAAGAATCACCAAACTTAAGTGGCAGTTGGTACAGCACATTGTTTGAAGATCAGATAGTCAATGGGACAGAAACGTTCTGCAGTGGCAACCGAGTACGTAAGGAGGAAAGATGACCTGGTTGGGAACTTGCTGGATGTGAAACGCAAATAACCAGTCGCTGTGGCAGCACTCATGGTGGGCCTATGTCCAGTGGACGTCGTATGACTGAAATAATTATGAAGCTTAGTGAAAGTGAATAAATAAACGGAATCTTTAGTCTTTTCTCGATATTTTATTTTAGTTTTGATATTATAGTGCACAAGCATGTGCGCAAACACAGGTGCACTCTCTGTTCTTTATTCTTATAGTCAGACTAGCTTGTGCCAGCAGCTTCGCCCGCGTGGGAAGTTTTTCCCGTGTAAATCCCGATCCCGTGGGAATTACGCAAACTCCTTTCTTAGCGGATGCCTACGTCATAACATCTACCTGCATGCCAAATTTCAGCCCGATCCATCCAGTGGTTTGGGCTGTGCGTTGATAGATCACTATGTCAGTCAGTCAGTCAGTCACCTTTGAGTTATATATATTTAGACTAGTACTCACGCGGGGCTTCGCTCCCGTGGATTCTATCACGGTAAAAACATAACTCTCCTTTTTTGCAGTCGCGTAAAAAGTAGCCTATAACCTTCCTCAAGCTTCAAGCTACTTCCATACCAAATTTCATCCAAATCCACCCTGTACTTTCGAAGATTAGCGCGTTCAAGCAAACAAACAAACAAACAAACTTTTCAGCTTTATAATATTAGTATAGATGGGACGGCAATCCGACACAAGCAGAGAGAGATCAAGCGCAGAACCAACGAATTAACGTGCTTACCAAGGCACAGGGATATCACACCGCCAACATCCAAACTCCAACTACTACTGAGAAATATCCAATATCACTTTTCGCCCGACTTCGAGACCTATTGCATACGGGTTTGCAACCACTAGAACAACGAGACAAGAACAACGACACAGTCAGCAATATATGCATACGTATACGTAACACGGGCAAAAGCTTATTATGGACGCATGTTAGCGACATGTTAAGAAATTCAGCATGCTGCAAACTAAAAACAAATACTGTCTTTCTATTATTTTAAAAAGGAGAACTAGCAAATAGGGAAGTTTCCTAAAATATTTTATTTAGTCCGTCACGTAGTTTAACAAAAAACATTGGACACGTACTTTTTATTGTTTCACGTACTTTAAAAATTAAAACAATACAGTAAGTTGAAATTTCGCGTTACGTCACACCCCGGTATAATTCTTAACACTGTGTGACGTCCGCAGCCCCCACTCCTGTACTTTGAAGCTTTCCATCTTTGTGAATTTTTCTTGACTTGAAAAGGCAAAAAATACGTGACCAATATTTTTTTGAAAATCTACATAATGGACCACATAAAATAATTATTTTGTAACACAGGAAACTACCCTATTGTTTTAATGTTTTATTGACATAAAAAAACGGATGTTACATTTTCATTTGAAGCCCTGACTCCTGAACTAGATAACAGGAGACGCTGACTCCTGTAACCTGTGTTACAGATTTCAGTGTCTTCACCCACTTGTTAAACAATTAGAATTATGTATGCCATAAACATAAAATAAAATAATAAAAAAAGTTGACAGTATCGCTTGCTTGCTCTTAAGAAGTGTAGGTGTGTATTACATTTATGTGCTTGATGTGGTTTGAGTGTGTGTATATGTATTCATAATTTAAAACCCCTTACGTTTATCTTTGTTATCTTGGACGTGGTCTTTATTGTCAGCTATTCTAAAGTCCATGTCATCGTCGTCTTGAGCTCCAGATTCATCCATGAGATCACTGAAGTCGTGTTGATGTTCATCTTGGTGCGTACTGACTGGTGTGCTCACAGTCGCGGGTAGGTTTATAGAGGACATTGACGGTAGCTTGGTTGTCCTGATTAAATGTATTATATTTAAAAACAGAACATATTTGAAAGAGGCGGATAATGTAAAATAAGGGCCAGACTACACGCCGCAATGTCTAAATAATAGCAAGAATTTGTATTACATACATTTTTCTTTAAAAATTCTAGCAATGTGGGTAGAAATCATATTACTGGCAATCTTGTTAATCCCTCCAACTAAACTAAATATGCTTGTGTCTGGAGTGAGTTCACGGCACCTGCGACCACTCGATCACAAGTCCATCACCTTGGTCATTAGGTTATTGACGCTTCTCATTTCTCTCTCCGTGATTATCAAGTTCGCGTCATTAAGTTTAAATCGACATAAAACCACTTGCTTGTGAAAACATTAGATTTGCGAAAGATGCAGCCTGTAATCAGGCCATTTTAAATTAAGTTTCTCGCAATATCAACTTACGAATTATGATCCTGTTTTATGAATATCTTTCTGGCTGATGTAGGCAAACTGACCTGAAGAAAATAAATTCACATTATTATAATGCATTATAAAAAAACTGCTATTAGGAAAAACTTTGTGCCATATTGTAACGTCTTAGCTGTCAAATCGAACCATTTGGGTAGAGTGAAGAAAACAAGGATTTATTAAATAATTTATTTATAAATATTGAGCAAAACAAAACTGTTACCCCTTCTAAATTTTGGTGGTCAAACGCGAGTCTATTATCAAAAATAAAATAAATTATTAACAATTTTGACATGATTCCGGGCCTTTGCACCATTCGTTCTCTTTACTTCCGGGCGTATTGGTGCCAACAATGAAAATAAGAGACAAAAGTATTAAAAAAAAACTTATAATGACTTTAAATAATTCAATATTATATTTAAAGAGCAATGCCAAGTGTCCATAGTAACTTTGGCTTAATATAAAATTCTCACGGCCAGCGATGAAAATAATTTTATTGTGTGTAGTTCAATACTAAGAACTGTTTCTTAGCATTAAATATTGTATAGAATTTCTAACAAAAAAAAATTAGGATAAATACAAATATGGAATTTTGACGATCTCTGTGCTCAACTGGCCTATACACCGGCCTTCGTGGTGTAATAATGGAATAATGGATGTACTTCAACGCTTCGAAAAGCAAAAGAGTCTCAAAAAACAGAGAAGAAAGCGTAAACACATGCCCTTCGCAAAATCACCGACAACAACAACTGTTAGTGTTTGTAATGTCAATCAATTCCCTTTGTGTCACTTTTGACACTTGTTTTTCTGCTTTTCGAGTTTGTATTTGGCAGAATAGTCGACATCGCTTTTGCTTGCCATAATTATATAAAAATAAAATAGAGATTTTATTCTCAATAATTAAAATATTATTTCAGATTTTTATATAATAAAATGCGATTATTGTTCATCAAATATTGTTACTATTTTAGTATACAAAAGGATGCAGAAAACAATAAAAGATATGAAATAAAAACTGATTAATAAGTTTAATTGCAGCATACTGACAACTCAACTTATTTTTGTCAATTTCCGGTCAGCTATTTGTTTATTAATAAATCAATTCAATTGGAGAAGTTCTCGAAAGAAATTAAATATAACTTTATAGTTTAGATTTTTTGTATAGATTCTTATACATTGGCCGTGCCATTTTAAATTTAAAAGTTGTGTAGGCCAGGACCTGTCTTTGTTCTTTGATGTGAGACTCGCATAACAAAGTAAAATAAACGATTTTTTTTTTCTCCTTGTTTCGGTGTCGATTATTCTGCCAGTGTCTAAATGATTATTATTTTTCGTCATTAAGTTTTCTTTTGCATTTTTTGAATGACATTTGACAGATAAAGATAATTGAAATTCCTATTAGCATTTGAAACGCATAGTGCTCACACAAATCATAAGGCAGTTTTAAGTAGGTAATCTTGTTGGAATATAGCGTACCTGTGGTACAATAACTTGAGGTACCTGTGTTCCCATCTTGTCTGCAGATCTCTTCATGCCACTACCATGGCATATTTCACTGTCATCTAACTGAGGCATGCTTCCAGACACTCTGACTGGCAGGGTTTGTTGGGCTGTACCCTGTAACAGATAATTTTACTTCTAAAGTATATATGTTACAGTTAAATCCCGTTCTCAATTACAACGCGTTTTCTCCAGATAAAACTAGTTTTCACTAAACGCCTTTGTTACAACTAGCATTTCCTAGTTATAACTAGAAATTATTGCCATAATTTTAAGGTAAAACTAGTTCTAATTTTGGACCTGAGTTAAAGCGATATAATATTAAAGAAACGTGGATTGATAAATTGGGATATCGTTTATGAAAATATTTATTAAAATTTCTTGATACAAACAAAACGAATTGTCTTACTAAAGGAAAATCAACATTTATAATAGAGTTGCCAGGAATATTCGGCAACTATTCGGTATTCCGCTATTCGGCCAGCTTTTTTCGCTATTTGGTATTCGGCCGAATGCCGAATAGCAAATTATGAAAAAAAGAACTCAAAATATTATTCACAAAGATGTTTATTTAACCAAAAAATTAACATATTAATATTTAAAATCTACCAGTGGGAAGTTATGATGCATGAAAACTTTTTTTCAGCATTTGTCGATAGCACACGATTGCGTTTTTCCTCATAAATTATACCTGCTTCCGAAAACAGCTGTTCACTATTCAGTATGTTAGTTTAAACGAGGGACATATTCAAACCCACAATAGTGTATGCTTACATGATACTAATAAAAATATGAACAAAAACGCGAACGCTAGGTGGCGCTGGCAAGTAAACATAGCATTGATTTGTGCTCCTGTTATTAATATTTGAATAAATAGTAAAACTTAAGTACGGACTATGTAATGTGCTTTAAAGTGAAAAGGGATTTATAAACTAACTGTGACAGTGTTATCCATGGTAAAAGTTCACTAAAAACAAAATATTTGTGAAAACAGTTTACTCATACAGTGACTTGCGTATTTACGGAACTGGACGTTCGTAAGTTATGTTTACATAATATTGTGACATATTCTAACATTCAGACTCAAAAGTTCAGATACAGACTGTATTTAATATCGCCAAATTCAAGAAGTACAAGTAGTTTTCAAGATTTGTTCAAAATATAAATCGCTTTTTATTTGAAATTGTTTGACGATACCGCCCTCTTTAGTCACATTCAAGAAAAAAGTCAAGTGTTATCAATCGCTAAACAATGTTACCGGAGCAAATTTATGGCAACTACTAAATTAAATTTGAGTTAAGAGACATCTGTTGGCAAGGAAACATAAATACTTGATAATGCAATACTAACCAACAATTTCACCTCCTTCACTAACGAATAGTTGCCTCAGCGGTAACACAGCCTACCTTGTCGGAACGAATATCGAGACACGGGTTCAAATCTCACGTTCCAATTTCTGTTTTTGAAAGTTCATAGTAATTTTAAAAATGAATTTCTTGGAAAACATTACTTTTCGGCGGACCCGCACGAGATCGGAACCGAATGATGACGAAAGCGACATTATATCGCAAACTTTAAATTGTACGACAAGCAGTTTGCCAGACATATCCGAAGACGAAGACGTTCCACACCTACAAAAATTAAAAGATGAAATCGCCAAATTGACTTCTCAACTTAACAGTGCACATAAAGAAATAGAATTACTGTCACTTGAAAATAGTAATTTAAAGCAATTAAATGACGAATTCAATAAAAAACACTGTATGTATAAAAAAATTGTCAGTAGCCCAGGGAAAATTAAAACAACATTAACGCCTAAAAAGAATATGAAGACGAAACAAACACAGACTATCGAAAAAGACGACTATAAAAAGACAAAACAGACACAAACTATAGAAAATTATCATTCGACACCTGTGGACCTACATATTAAGAAAACCATCAGCAATTACGTAACTTTTATATCTAAGTCATCTCAAAACGAACGGGCCGACACAACTGTAGTTATGTCTTCAACTAAACAGAAGTTATGTCTATTAAGCAGCGAAACGTCGAGCAGGATATATACACTCGTCGAAAAAACAAATTTATGCAACTTTGAAATCTGTCACTATCGTAAGCCTACATGTGGATTGTGGCAAATACTTGACAATATAGAAAGTAAGTTACTAAACTTCACACACTCGGACTACTGTGTTATTTACATTGGCGAGGAAGATTTTCGGAAAACACATAACTATTTAAAGCTTGTAATGTTTGTTAGAGAAAAATTGTTACCTTTGAATCACACAAACTTTATAATTTGTTTACCGACCTATAGATATATGACAGATTCGAACATTGTATACAACAGTCGCGTAGAAACTTTTAATAACTTGATGTACTTGGATGTAAACACATGTAACTATGCGTATATACTTGATTCAAATCTAAATCTACCTTATAACTATAACAGTGGCGTGCCTAGGGTTTCAAAATAACGCAAGCCCAATAAAATTTTAACCGATTTCAAAAAAAGAAAGTTCAGTTTTCGACTGAGTATGTAGGTACCTACGTATGTATCATCGCAATTTTCTCATAAACTACTGGTTAGGTACAATAAATTAAAAGTGAATTCATCCATCTTCTTCTTTCCTCTTCTTTCTTCAATTTCACTCTTGCTTGTCGTGCGGTGAATGAGGTAACCAAAGCACACTGAAGGCATGCTAGTGCTAGATTGAATATAATAAACATATCAGCAATTGCATACCTCCGGTGGCTTTGAAAAAAGCCGTTTGGTTTGCTTCATTGCTTGAGGGAACAAAGTTATGGTAAGTAGTTGCTTCCTTCGTAACAGAACCCAGGTTACAGACAAAAAAAAAAACAAATCAAAAAGTTACAAAACGAAAGTTAAAAAATTGCTAGATAGAATGTAATAAGGAATTTAAATAAATTATTTATATTCTAATTGGAATCGTCTATCTTTCTTAAGAAATGATTTAATTACATCAGAGTAAAATGTTGGTGATCGTTTTAATTCTACCAACAACTGTTTTTCAATAGCTATCATTGATAATTCGGAAAGACGCTCTTGACCTTGTGTATTTCTCAGATACGTTTAAGAGACGAAAAAGCACGTTCCGCGGAAGTACTTGTAGCCGGAATAGTTACAACAAGATACGCTAACTTTAACAGCTCGGGAAAGGCATCTTCGAGGTTATTCTCATGAATGAAATGATTGACTGATCTATTAAATTTTCGTTTATGCGATTTACTAGTCTGAGAAATACACAGATTAGGCGTCGGTTTTAATGAAGAAATTAACTGTTTTTTCTGAGCAAAGTTTAAAGATTTTACCTTATCTTCGCCAATCAAAACTTGAACGCATTTTAAATCCTCACAAGGTACAATTACCTCCATTGTTGTAGGTAAATCACCAAAACAATTGTATCACTGAGAAAATCTTAGAAAACAAACAAAACCTTTTCTCACTCACTCAAGCAAATGAAACTGAAGTTAGTTGCACTCTAGAATGTCGGGAACTACTCAAGTGTTGTCATTTAGGCAAAAAAAGTCGCCAGGTATATGAAAAATCTAGCTAATTTTTTTTTTTATTTTTAAGATATTGCTTGAATACAGTCAAAATCTGTTATAACAACATCCAAGGGACCACTCATATTTGGTTGTAAAAACCGATAGTCGTAATAACCGGTGATGTTTTCAAGGTACAAAGTATTTTGTACCTATGATTTTGGTCTATATAACCGGTATGTTGTTCTAAATGATGTTGTTGTAAACGGTTTTGACTGTATTTAATTTCGTTATTTTAAAAGTCGCTAGTTTTTATTGTTGATAAATGTTAAAAAAGTTTCCAAACACGTTAAAAATCTCCAAGATCTTTCAACGTGTGGCTAAAACGGCAACACTGCAGAGTTGGCAAGCTGACAAGGTCACGCATACGCATGCAACTTCATACGAATGCCCTGCTTAAATCTGCCATAGTGATAGATTTTTTCTACGCACAAGGCCTAACTCGTTATACGGCACATCGCTATAAGTGCGAAAGTGACAGATATAGTATTTGAAAGCCCGGTAAAAGCCGGTGCGTGTAAGCGAGATAGCAATATGTAGATCATTAGATGCTACAAATGCGAAACTCTGCGCGCGAACAATCGCGATGCGTAGTAGTGTACTCAGTAGATACATTGTGTTATTTTGATAAGAATTAAGCGCGCGAACTTTTAAATAGTTCGGGTTTGACATTGATTCTCTATCGAGCATTTTTTAGTAAGGCTTTTGGGCTTATATGAAGGTACCGCCACTGAACTATAATACTTACAGCACACATTATGGAACCTTAAATAAAAGTGGTTTAAAGATAGTTATAGCAGATTTACAAGACCTGATTCTTAGTTTAAGCAACCAAAATGCTACGCACTTAGAAGTGACCTGCCATCCTCAAAATAAAAGTCAAAAAGATTGTTCTACAAATTCACAACTAAATTCTCAGTTTTTTCGTTAACTACCTCAATATCTTACATCAAAATATAGCTGGTCTTATCAATAAATCGGATATACTAACTGTAAAATTGGAAGAATTTATAAACAAGGGAACTATTATAGATGTGCTATGTATTACTGAACATTTCATGCAAACAGGTTATGAAGATTTATTACATATTCCGAATTTTTGTCCAGCCGCTTTCTTTTCTAGAAATACTAAGAGAGGGGGTACAGGTATCTTCGTAAGAGTGGGACTACAGTTTAAAGAATTATCCAACATAGCCAAACAGTCTATTTCAGGCATCTTTGAATGCTGTGCTGTAGAAATAATAGCATATAAAATTGTTATTATTTGTATTTACAGAATCCCAAAACATAATTATGAAGTATTTTACGATAAATTGGATAACATTTTAAACATGGTTTGTCTATCTTCGAATAAAAAAATTATTCTGTGTGGAGATTTCAATATTGATATTTTGAAAAGAAACAAAACTACCCTAGAACTAGAATGTTTCCTTATGAGGTATAATTTAAAACTAGCGCTTTATACTCCCACTAGATTAAAAAGTAACACCTGTATTGATAACTTTGCTCACAATTATCGGAAAGAATGCCAAGCGGAAGTTGTGGATCTAGTCCTTTCAGACCACACTTCTCAAATACTTAAAGTACCTATAAAAAAAACTTGCAAACTTAAATACTGGAAAACGAAAAAGCAGGACCTATCCATGACAAACTTAATTATCTTTAAACGACATCTTAGCTCTCTATCTTTTAGGCGAGTATATGATGCTAAGGACGCAAATCAAGCTTTTGACAATTTTATGGATGATTTCTCCCTTATATACAGACTATGTTTTCCAGAAAAAATCATAACCATTAAAACTAGCAAGAAAACGAAATGGATATCTCACGGAATAAAAACATGCAGTAACAAGCAAAGGCAGTTACTCTGGGATTATAGATTAAACAAAGACTCAAAACGTAAATCAATTTTTAAAAATTACACCAAACTATACAAAAGAATAATTAATCTGACACAAAAAGCGCAAAACAATCATTTCATTAATACGGCTCAAAATAAATCAAAAGCAACCTGGCAAATAATAAATAAATCCAAATTTTGTCTGCCACCGGAGCCTATAATGTGCTTGAATAGAGATAATTTGACATTTACAGACCCAATGGACATTGCAAATGAATTTAATGATTATTTTATTGACACGATTGAGAATAATATAAAAACTGACATAACATTGAAAAATACCAATTTAAATAATAAATAAAATAATTATAACAATGACATAAATGCTTGCTTAAATGACATTATAAATTGGCTCAATAATAATAATGTGGTTATAAACCTAAGTAAAACAAAAGTCATGCATTTTTATCAACGATCACAAAAACCGCAGGTTAATATATCTTACGAGGGTTGTGGTATTGAAGAAGTACTTAGGGCTAAGTTTTTAGGTATCACAATTGATAATCAACTAACATGGAAACCTCATGTTTAAGAACTAAGTAAAAGACTTAGCAAATCCGCATATGCTCTTTTTCAACTTTCTAAGAAAGTCAACAGACATGCGCTTTTAATAGCCTACCATGGACTGGTAGCCTCTACGTTACGATATGGCATTATTTTTTGGGGGCACTCTACTGATAGGGAACTGGTATTTAGGTTGCAGAAGCGTTGCATCAGGTCTATGTACGGTCTAAGGGTGACTGATAGCTGTGTTCCCTACTTTAAATCATTAAAAATATTAACTTTTCCTTCTTTATATATTTTGGAAACGGCTTTGTTTGTAAAATGTAATCCACATCTATTTCAAAAATTGTCAGAAGTCAGGAAAAATCCAATACGGACTCAATATAGCAATCAACTTTGTCAAGTAAAATGTAAGACAGCACTAATGAGAAAATGTTTTTTTGGTATGGCCCCACGAATATATAATAAAGTACCGAATGCTATTAAAAATATGACAGTATCAAAATTTAAACGGGCACTAAACGAATTTTTAATAAAAAAAACTTATTACAGTATTGATGATTTTCTTAATGATGATTCACTGACTGATTGATATGCTGACCTGTATGACATTGTGATTGACAATTTTAATGCATTTCTTAGGAATTTTTTTTTTTCAAGTATTCTGACCTTAATTCATTTGACATTACTGATATGACTTGGTAATTAAATATGACTTGGCTAACATTTTTAATTACGTTACTTTTATTTTAGTGTAACTCTAATTTCAATTGTGTTTGGAAAAATATCTGCATACCCAAATGAGGATAAAATATGGAGGTCTGTATTGTCTGTGGTGACGATTTCTTAAATGGTGAATTAATTTAGAATGACAACTAATGATATAGATATTTAGTAATATTGGCAATTTAAATATTTTTGACATTAAAATTAATTTTGACAAATTTAATCATTTAACATTTTAATATGCATTTGACAATTTGACATTTTTAATAATTCTTCATTTAAGTCTGACATCAGTTGTTATTCAATTTAATTTATTTTTTATTTAACACCAAAATTATACATGATTTTGCAAATATTTTAGTAATTTTTTTGTGTAATGTATTTTTCCAGTAGATTTGCACAACATATTTGTACGCCTCCTGGCATAACATAGCGCTCTTTTTATTAATATAACACCTATAAATAATTATATCTACTTTACCTATGTTAACAAATAAATAAATTTGATTTGATTTGATTTGATTTGATTTGAAAACACACTGATAAATAACAGACAGACCGATACCTAAAATTTCACAAGTCTCACAACGTATATACACTCTTGCGCTTACGTTTAATGTTATCGCAGAACATGTGTTAAGGTATCATTATCAAGTCTTCTATCTATCTATCTACAAAACTTTTTATGTTTCACACTTTTATCTGAACGTAACTCAAAACAATTCCAGAAAACCATCATGTGTCTCAATGGTTTTATCATTTTTATTGACATTCCTTTTCATTCGACGTGGAGATGAACCATCATCGGTGCTATTCTTTTTCAGAGTATTTATAAGATTTTTTTGCTGTTTGTGTTTGAACTCCCAAGAAACTAGTTTTAAAACGGGGTCAAGAAAAGTGGCAAGCAGATATTTAAATCATTTTGCTTTTCTTGAAATGGTTTTTTTTTAATTGATAATAGGTTCGCGTTTGACCACCATCTCACCTGATTACCACCTACCGGTGATGATGTGGTCGAAGATGAAGCTCGCCTACCAAAAAGATACCTATTCACTCTTGACTTAAAGACCTATCCTTATATACTTAAGGCTATAGCTATCGGGAAATACAGGCTCCGGCAGGGCATTCAACTCCTTAGCCGTACGCACAATGAGGTATTCCCAAAACGTTTTGTGTGTATGGGTGGGTGATATTTCTTAAGATAATCACATTTAAAGTAATTTTTAGTATACATTACGTACAGTATGATGCACCAACAATCAACAAATAAAGCGTGCTGTGACCGCGACCTAATCACAAATGAAACAACTGCCCGCGCCTACGTGCTACTTTAGCGATGCAAGTTTAAACTCGTAAGTGACGAGACACACATGACACCATTTATTTATCACAAGAAAACAATGAATTAATCAACTAATTCCACATTTATTTACGTATTACTATTAGAGTATGAGATCAATTAAATTACACCGTTTTTTCTTCACAAAAAACAGTAACAAATACTGAATAAAAAGCTTTCCTGATATTTTAGGCTACATACTTAGGCTACCACTGACTGAAATTCGGCTATATATTAGACTACTTAAACTGTGAAAAACAGGCGACATCGGTCCCCGCGTTGTTTGCAACACTGCCGGCCGCCAGTTACCGAGCGATTGCGCTCGCGAGAGGTCGCATGCATGCTTTTTTTCAGTCCCGCAAATCCCGCGGATCACGCACCCGTAATCCCGCATCACACGGGATTGGAAAATGACGCGGGATCCCGCAATACCGAGATCTCGGTATTCCGGGATAGGAAGCCCTAATTCGGCCAAATAACTATTCGTGGCATCTTTAATTTATAACAGTAATACATGATGATTTCAAATAATTAAATAAAGAAAATCAAAAACAGCTTAATAAAAAACAAATATACAATGATAAATGTTGAAGAAATTACCTACTTATTCTTAATGCCCCGATAGTTTGTCATAGATTAGCTATTTAAATAACTTATTTCATAAAAAGCAGCTGAGTTTTTAATTATTTACCCAAAATACCTTCTATATAATTTGGCCAGTATTCTATATTTTGTTTAAATCTTGTAAAAACCTTGATCATCCTTTAGAAGACTCACTACAATAAATATAACGTATGTCTCCCGACCAATCAAAATATACACGATGAACTCTGCTCTCGCATGAAACAGTTTTAACTGAATCATTTCCACAAAACGCGTTTTGTTTAGTTAGAACTAGTTTTCAGTAGCAGTTATTTTTTAACTATAGTTAATTCTAGTTTGAACAAAAGCATTAAGTGAAAACTAATTTTAACTAGAGAAAACGCGTTATAACTAAGAACGGGTTCTAACTGTAACACATACACCATATTATGTATATCTTTTTAGGGTTCCGTAGCCGAATGGCAAAAAACGGAACCTTTATAGTTTCGTCATGTCTGTCTGTCTGTCCGTCCGTCCGTCCGTATATCACAGCCATTTTATTCCAAAACTATTAAGACTATACATGTGAAACTTGGTAAGTAGATGTATTCTGTAAACCGCTGTCAGACTTTAAGAAAAAAATTAAAAAACTTCAAAATTAAGGGGGGCTCTCTATACATGGAACTGAAACTGAAAATATTTTTTTCATGAAACCTATGCGTATGTGGTATCTATAGAAGTCTTTAAAAATGATATTGAGGTTTCTGAAATCACTTTTTCATTAAGTCAATCCTTTAAAAGATATACGCTTCCAAAGTGGAAAAATGCACCCCCTCCCCCTAACTTCTATAATAATAGAGTGAAAAATCTAAAAAAATATACATATGCTGTACATCTTAATGTAAACTTTCAACGAAAATTGGTTTGAACGAGATCGGGTCAGCAGTTTTTGAAAATTAGCATATTTTCTAAAACTGTAAATATAACTTTGTAATTTATACAAACACTATGAAAAACAAAGTTATTTTGTGTAGTTACTACGGAACCCTTCATGGGCGAATCTGACTCGCACTCGGCCAATTTTTTTTTATTTGTATATAACGTGTAACGGAATTGACGCTAGACCTCGGACACCCCAATTAGAATATTAAATTATAGAACTAAAACAACATCTGTAATTTAATTTACCATTTTATTAAAAAAAAACTGGGTGTTCTTTAACACCCAGTTTTTTTTAATAAAATGGTTGTCCTGACTGAACGTAAAACGTTAGAGCATACTACTCTATCCCTACGCACACTCGTGCGCGTGCCTACGTAGTAGGTACTAACAGAAAGCTACGCATTAGGTATGTATTTGTACGTTCATTGACCGAACATTACCTACTTAGTTTGATACTAATAATTTGCGATATTACCGTATAACTATTATTGCTAGTTGCCTAACTAGTTTGATTCCATCTTTCCATCACAATTACACAGGCTTTGGACTGACAGCTTCGAATGATTTGGTTTAATTACGGATACGGAAGTATTTTTAAATTGAGCAACTTTTCACCCCACTGCGATCTATCAGTACCTACGGCTATACCTAAAGGCGCCCGCGTCTTTTCACCCTCTACTAAGTCGTGTTTACATTTTTATTAGGTACGTATAAAAAATATTCAAAGTCGGCGTGTTTAAAAGATTTGAATCAGAATTTATTTATTTATTTTATTATTTATGTACACACAGTAAAATACAATAGAACAACATAATTATAATATATGAGTACAAAGGTACTGCTTATTTCTTAAGAAATTTCTTCCAGCAGACCTGCGAAAGGAGAAGTGAAAAAGA
The DNA here is from genome assembly GCA_943138885.2 of Tholera decimalis. Classification (NCBI taxonomy): domain Eukaryota; kingdom Metazoa; phylum Arthropoda; class Insecta; order Lepidoptera; family Noctuidae; genus Tholera; species Tholera decimalis. The sequence continues at coordinate 21,163,957 of OW964557.2, forward strand.
AATGTAGACAATAGTGTGTGAGAACAAGAAGAGAAATAAAAATTAATATGTGAAGTCTAAAACTATAAACTTAAAAACTTAAACTTACTTCTAAATATACCTACACATACTTATAATGCAATAAAAATAACATATACTTAAATAAATACATAATGTAATAATATTTAAACATATAATATAAATATATAAATAAATAATTAACACAGTTAAGAGGAAAGGTAATGCTCTTTTAATCGACATTTGAATAAAGATATAGTTTTTAAATCACGAATGCTAGGCGGAAGTGAGTTCCACAATCTTACAGCATGGACAGAGAAGGAATAAGAGTAGTAGCTAGTTTTATGAGGATGAGATTTAAGGAGGGATCTAAGGTGTGATCTACACGGTACGTCGCTAGAACGAGCGTAAGAAAAGCGCTCACGCAGGTAGGAAGGGTAAGACGGGTTATGTAAGATGTTGAAGAGGAGACACAAAATCCTAGTGTTCTTGCGAGGACGGATTGGGAGCCACTTGAGTTCCTTGCGAAGGTGAGAAACATGGTCATACTTTCGAAGACCGAAAACAAAGCGAATGCACAGATTTTGCAAGCGCTCAAGCTTGTTTAATAGCTCCTCGGTAGCATCCAAATAGCAGGCATCGGCATAATCTATAATCGGCTGAATAAGTGTTTGTGCCAAAGAAACTTTAGTCTTCAAGGGCAGAAGACTGAAGGCATTTCAGCGAATGAAAGGAGAAATTTACCTTTCGGCTGACCTCATTGACCTGAGCACGCCACGAGAGATTGGAGTCAATAACTACACCCAGATCTTTAGCGGTTTCGGTATAGTCAATGCGAACACCGTCGAGATATAAAGGCATCAGACATGCAACAACAGCCGCACTGCGAACGAATCTGCTGCCAATGATCATGGCCTGGGATTTAGTTGGGTTAATTTGCAAACCAAATGACTTAGCCCAAACGCTGATGCAAGCCAGGTCATGATTCATTGCAGCAATTGCAGAACCCGCGTCAACTACAGTAAAATGACGGTAAAGCTGCAAGTCATCTGCGTAGAGATGAAAACTAGAGGAGATTACTCTGGTAACAAAGTTTATGAAAATTGAAAAAAGAAGAGGAGAGAGAACGCTACCCTGAGGAACACCCTCAGTGAGGCTACACCAATCAGAGAAGGACTCCTCCAGGCGAACACACTGAGAACGTCCCCGAAGATAAGATCCGAACCAGGCTAAAGTGGAAGGAGAGAAATTGATAGATTTGAGGATACCAAGTAAAATGTCGAAATCCACTGAGTTGAATGCGCTACTGAAGTCCAGCAATACAAGGACAGTAAGGGACTTATTCTCCATTGCCCAGCGGATGTCATCAGTCACTTTTAAAAGCGCGGTTACAGTACTGTGACCCGAGCGAAAACCGGATTGAAAAGGGGATATTATCGAGTTTGACGCCAAGAAAAATGATAATTGTCTATGAACTATGTGCTCAAAAACTTTAGAGAGAAAAGGGAGGATAGAAATGGGTCTAAAGTGGGTTAATAAAGTAGGATTGTTAGTTTTAGGTAAAGGTATTATGTGAGCCTGTTTCCAAACATACGGAAAGGAGCAAGAGGAAAATGAGTGGTTGAAGATGTGAGTGAGAACAGGAAGTAAAGAGGAAAGGATAAGAGTTATCTTGAACATATATCTTGAACACAACTTATCATTACCGACTGCTGAAGAAGTAATCGCAAGAATAGACTTCTTAACGTCATCCTCAGTAACATCGCTAAGCTTAAAGAGAGAACATAATATTTACAGTACCTACTTAAAATCGTATTATGAAGGTACATACCTGATGTATTACTAAATACTTCTTCTTTGTCCCCTTTTTAGAAGATTTTCAAAATGTCCATCACCTTGCTCGATACACATTATTGCACGTTTTCTTAAGTTAGTTTTTAGTTTGTTAAGCACCTCAGTTTCACATTTCACTTTAACAAACGCGAGTTCAATTTTATGTTTGAGGTCATCGACACTTGTTGCTTCGTTTACATACACGAGCGATTTTATTCGACCCCACAAAAAAAAAGTCCAACGGTGTTAGATCAGGGGATCTGGGCGCCCACTGTACCGGACCCCCACGACCTATCCAACGAGGGCCATATTCCGCATCAAGATGCCGTCGGACGTTCCAGGTGAAATGCGCGGGAGCTCCGTCGTGTTGGTAAAACACGTCTCGTAACAACGAGAGAGGGACGTCCTCCAATAACTCCAATAATAATACCTCTTGTAAGAACTGTAGGTAGGTATCTCCAGTCAACCTCGGTAAAAATACAGGGCCGAGTACGCGTGTACCTAGAACGTCCGCCCACACGTTCACGGAAAACCTGTGCTGGAATGAGTCCATACGGCATGCATGTGGGTTTTCGTGCCTACACAAATGCATGTTGTGCTGGTTGTAAATACCAACTCGTGTGAAGGTGCTCTCGTCCGTCCAGATGATGTTTTGTTGCCAGTTTTCCAACAACCATCTACAAAATTGTAGTCGTGGCAAATAGTCAGTCGGCATCAGCTCCTGACAACGTCGTAGGTGGAAGGGGTGTTCGCCATCAGCACGTAATGTTCTCCACACGTACATGTGGCTACAGTTAAACAACGGCGCTGCTTCCCTCGTGCTGCTCCCTGGATTTTCATCGAAATAATCGAGAATGTTTTCCTGCAAACGACTAGAGCGCACATTCGTCCCTCTATCCATTGCCGTGTTAGGATGAAACGTTCCAGAGTCCCTCAGGCGCTGAGTTGCACCTAGCATTGTCCTGGCACTCACTCTGGTACCATGTCGTTCATTGAACACTCGACAAGCTAACTCCACATTATCGTCGCAACGAGCCAGTGTCCTCACCATCTCCGTGTACTGGATATTGCTATACCGAAAAGCCATCGCGTGCGTAAACAAGTAACAACAACAACAAATTTACGAAATCCACTCGTCAATGGCGGCGCGCGACGGATGACTGAGTGATTTCGTTTCATATCGGGCGGGCGGTGGTGGAACGTGTGCGCGGCGGCCATATCAAACGTCAAAGGGCTAAGTCGGGTAAATTATTGCGTCTCGCTCTTTCATATTGATTTTGCGTTTGCAAAAAACGTACCTTAGATTTTATAATATTTTGTAATTTCTCAACAAAAGATTGTGAAATGCGGAATTACAAATTCAGTCATGCATTTAAAAAAGCTTTATTGCTTTGAAATAAGGTTGAAATTTCCTTAAATTACGTACAATAGGGGTGTGTGTGAGTAAGGATAGATATGATTATTATTATTAGTGACCGAACTACAAAGTACAAATTCGGTTATGCAGTTAAGTAAGACGTACTGCTTGGAATTAAGGATTAATCTTCCTTAAATTAAAATTTTATTTTTCGCACACTAACTGAAATGTAAAATGTATTGATATTATTTACGTGTGTGTATGGATAGCTATTGAGCGATCTACAAATTCAGCCATACATTCATATGGGTTTTTATTGCTTTGAGATAAGGTTTAAATTTCCCTAAATAAAATATTTTATTACGTTGGTTTTACGCAGTGATCCTAATTTAGGTTAAATAAAGGATTTTTCCGAAAAAAATTAACATATATAAATAATGATGGAAATCGATTCAGAAGCCAATTCTGAGCAAACTACTTTCAGGTCTTGCGTTTATTCTGATACACGTTGTATAACCCTCAACAACCTTGAAACACCTGAACAGATCTTGATAAATTGTCCGAACCATCACGATCACGTCAGCTTTCTAACAAAAAAAAAACCGCATCATAATCGATCCAATCGTTTAGGAGCTACGATGCCACAGACAGAAACATAGACACACAGTTTACCTAAAGCTTTGTTTTCCTAGGAAAGCGGCGCCGTCATATAGCGGACGTAATATTACGGACGCAAAAAGGCGGCCTTCTTTACGGTGACGACATGTGGAAAGTTCCACGGCCGTTTTAACACCCTGTCTGCTTCATCGCTATCTAGTGTATTACATTCTCTTTGGAAACGTTCACGAAACCATCTGACACCGACAAGACGGCCGTCATGCAAATGGCGGCACCGCTTTGTGACGTTACGGTGTCAGTTACCGCTCTCTAGGAAACCGCGCCATTTTGTTTACATAGACAACGTTCTAGTGACTTCATTCACCGCTGTATTACGGCCGCTATTTGACGGCACCGCTATCCTAGGAAACCAAAGCTTTATACCGTACTGACACGTTAAACTTATAACACCCCTCTTTTTGCGTCAGTGGTTAATCTTACTATCTTACTAATATCTTATCTTACTAATCTTACTAATATCTTATCTTACTAATCTTACTAATATCTTACCCTTACTAATATTATAAATGCGAAAATTTGTGAGGATGGATGGATGTTTGTTACTCTTTCACGCAAAAACTACTGAACGGATCTGAATGAAATTTGGTAAGTAGATAGTTGACATTCTGGAATAATACATAGGCTAATTTTTATCCCGAAATTCCCACGGGATCAGGATTTGCGCGGGAAAATCATCCGACGCGTAAAAAGTCGCGGGCTAGTAAATAATAAAATTTATGTAGATTTCTTTTTAAGGTACCTACTAGTTTTTTCATGGTTTGTTTTAAATATCTTATTTAAATTATCGCCTAAGCATTGCACCTACCACGCTACCTCTTCACCAACCAGGATTTACTGGTAGAGAATGGCTACGATATTATGTAAGTCCGCCTTGTACCTATGTGCATAAAGATAAATAAATAATGATCAGTAAATCCCACCTTCACTAAACTCTTTCAAGCTACTTCAATGCAATTTATGTTTGCCATTAAATATCTATGTGTCGCAGTAAGATAGATAAAGCCGTGATATGGTTATATCCCTAGGAATATAATTATATACCGTAACATAGATAAACGGAAGCGATTCATTACTATCTTACTAGGAATATAATTATAATACCATTCAAGTTTAGTGTTATAATTATATTACTGGATTAAGTTTAGTGAAATAGTTGTAGGAGTTTTTTGTCGGGGTGCGGCGGAGGTTAACACCCCGACTCAGAGTACCCCGACTCGGATAGGTTAGGTTAGAAGGTTATTTTTTTTTAAACCACCCAGAAATAGGAGCCCCGCGAAGCGGGGCTCCGTCGATTTTGCGTAAACACCATAAAATCACTGCCAACTTTAATACGTATTATTGCTAAAAAGTATTGTAACTAATTGCAGGTTGCAAAAAGTTGATTTTGTAATAAAAATAAAAACCAATATATTGTTTTATTCGATTTTGTGGTAGATTTATAACTATTTAACTAGATTAGTTTAGTCAGATAAACATATTACTAGATTGCGACCGTAAGATAGTAATGAATCGCTTTCGTATAACTATGTTACGGTATATAATTATATCCCTAGGGATATAACCATATTACGGCTTTATCTATCATACTGCGACATATGCATTGTCATTCTAATGAACAAACAAACTTAGAATTTTGAATTCTGAAACAATTACTCGCGTAAGTTGTTTCAGAATTTATAAGAGCTTATTTTATTGTAAAATACATTCCGACTTAAGTTGATATCATTATTACTTTGATAAAATCGTATACAAAAACTTAGATTTTTTTTAATCTAAAATTTTGAAAATAAAAGGTTTATTAAAAAATCTAAAGACTCTTCAACTGAAAAGCAAAAAATATTTTTATTTTAAAAGTGATACTTGTTCTATTTTTATAATCTTACAGTAGGTTTTTAGTGTCTTTTATTACTTTTGTTTAATAAATGGTTGTTATTTCTATTTTGGTCAATACTTACAATATTCTCAAGTCCTTTGATGTGCAGTGATTTTGCCGTTTCTGCAAAGGATGAAAGGCAATCAGCTGGGACTACCACCTCACCTGTGTACATGTATTCTAGTAGCAAACATAGCGTGCGATGTGCAACATTCTGAAACACACAATTACGTTCTTTGAATACAATAGAACAGAGAATATTTTTTTCAGTTAAGAGCAAATTTACAAGAAATGGGGCGTGCAACTGTCAAAGTGGCGCTAGTAGCACACTTACCAATATCAAAGCAGTTTCTCTATGGAACAGTAATGAATTCCTAAATTAGAGACAGTTATTGAGAATTTTTCGATTAAAGAACATGTATTATGTTCTTTAATCGGAAAATTGTACAGAAATCAATTGAAATCAATTAAATGAAAATAAAAAATATAACCACAGATAACCATAGATGATACAGATAACTATATAATATCTCACAATCTAACTAACACACAGTGACAAAGATTCTTATGGTGGTGGCGCCATCTGCGATTAGCTTTCACTTGCACGCCCCATTAACATAACTTGATCTTATTAATATTATAAGTGTGTGAGGATTGGTGTATACCTAAGGATGTATGGATTTTTGTTACTCATTCACGCAAAACGACCAAACAGAGCTGAAATCCTGGATTAACATATAGGTTACTTTCTATCTAGGAATTTCCACGAGGTCGGTTTTGCGCAGGAAAAACCTCTCACGCGAGCGAAGTCGAGGGCAAAAGCAAGTTGATAATTATCACAACACCGATAACAGTTCAATTGCAAACAAAACTGATATATAACATAGGTAAAGATTACAGAAGTCATGAATAAGATGAATTCAATTCATATTATTGCTGCATCACTTACATTTAGGAATATAACAGGATGCTGACAAGGTGCTGAAGTGATAAGGTCCTTTAGATAAGGGCTAGCAAGCGCAACTAATACTTGGTGAACTTTCACAAAGTGTCCATCTGCAGCAATAGTCATGTCTACAAACTCTCCATTCTGAAATATATACAAAGCAGAGTGAGAACATTCAGACCCTCTAAGCATAAAATAAATTAAATTAAAATAAATGTTTATTTTATAAATTGGTTATCAATAACACTTTTACACATCATGTTTTTATGTGTCTTCATTTATTTACAAACCTTTGAGTTTGTTTCTGTGTTTCTTGTCAGAGTAGTCAGTAAAGAAACTGGTCTCTATCTAGCTAAACTAAATTTAGCTAGATGAGACCAGTTTCTTTACTGACTACTCTGACAAGAAACACAGAAACAAACTCAAAGGTTTGTAAATAAATGAAGACTTCACATTAGAACATATTTATTTATTTAAACTTCACGCAAATATTTACAAAGCAGACTTAATGCTGTAGGCATTATCTACCTGTCAACCAAGAGTGGTGAAGAGATAATAAAGCAAGAGCAATAATTGTGCAAGGGGAGTGATAAGAAAAGAGCAATAAAAGCAGGAAAAACTAGTAACTTGAAATAGATAAATATATATGTGTAGAATACTCAAGGATCTTCTACCTACTAACTGGATTGCTTACGAATGATTCAAAGAATACAGAAAGTCTTTCTTAACTGTTAAACAATAGGGTATAAACTTGCACGCATAAAACTGAAGGAACTTTTCGTTCCGAGCGAGACAGTGCCGTGTGTGGACTGTGTCCCTTTCTTCTGTGTGGCAGATTAAAAATATTTACTTCAATGGTAATTTTTTCCCCCTGTCTGTTGTAGTAATAACACCTAGTTTTAAACTTCTTTGGAATTCTATCTTTAAAATGAATTACCATTATTACTGTATGCATATTAATGAAAATTAAAGTTATTTTACCATGCAAACACTCTTGTGTTTAAACCAAAAAAAATGGAATTTGTAAGAATTAGTAGTGATATATTATACTATACCTGGCAATTACTACATTGCCGTCTGACGTTTACTTGACATCTGTATGTTTGTAAATTTGAATTATATTTAATTTTGTGAGTTTTCGTAATATTAAAGTGCAAGTTATTGTAACCATGGTATGAACGTGTTTTGTGGTTAATTGCAAGAGTGAAAAGTGTACCCCGGGTCTGGAATTTCCCTTTTTAAGTAAGTTTTGTGACTTTGTTTACAAATTGCATTTAGGGTGACTATGTTTTCAATGTAAAAGTGGATGTTCTTCTCTTTATTCTTCTTATTTATTATTTTTCTTTCTTCTCATTATATATTATTTTTTGTTATTTTAAGCTTTCCTAAAAATGATGATCTTCGAGACCGGTGGCTCAGTGTTCTACACAGAAAAGGGTCAGAAACGGTTCTAAAATTTGTAGCCGCCATTTCAAGCCCGAAGAAATATTGCATTTCGAAACAAGAATATATGATGCAATTCCATCCATTTTCCCTAAAGTAAGTTATCAATCTTTACAATTGACATGAAAATCACCGTTTTGAAATAGAATATGAGCATAGCAAGATGAATTTTCATTTTGAATCTATCTTAAACATAAATACTAAAATTTTGTTCTCATCAATCTATTATTATTTTAGATTCCTGTTAAAGCGAAACAAATAAATGTTTTAAGTACTATAATATTGAAACCCACTAAAAAAGAATATACAACCTGTACTGGGCACATTCAAAGATCAGTAAGTGAAAGTTATGAAAGGAGTCAAATTAATAAGCATAAAAGTCGACATTTTTGTTGATTTATTTACTTTTGCTTAGCAAATTGATGGCAAAAATATTTTATATCATTTTGGCCAAAAACTCAGCTAAGCAAACTTGCTTACAAGTGTAGGTTATTATATTAATAATTACTTATAACTTAATTACTTAACTTTTGTCCACTGCAGTTAGTTAATGTCGACAAATAATAATAATAATTCATAATTTAAAGATTATTTCCATACTTTTAACTAATAATAGTGTAATACATTTTTAGGGCTGTGTGTCAAGCCAATCTTGTAACAAACCTGCAGCTGCAACATATGAGGAACTAGAAAATATAGAACCAACCTAATAATAATAACCTTATAATTGTCATTCGATCTGCTTCCTTCATGTTTAGAATTATGTATGTTAATAATATTGATTTCTTACCTTAAATAGCACATGTGGTGTTAGCCTGTAATTAATTGTTACACTTATAAATGTAATATGACTGTTTCATACAAATGTATAGTGTAAACAATTGTAGGTTAACCTAAATAAATATATACATAAATAAATTATATCTCTTCTGTTATTCTTTCTATTTATAATCATCGTTTTTCATGAAGGGTTTTAGTAGTTTTAATTATGTATAAACATTGCATCATTTTATTTTTAGTCTACTGGTTCTGACCGTACAAGTGTCGAATAAACGTAGATTACCAATTAATGCACGTTTGTTTGGACGTCTATACCACTGCCTATCAAGGCCAAGCCTTCGAAGAATTGTCAGCTGGTGATTCTGTTATTAATTCTGTATCTGCAATAATTGTATTTGTATCACGGGTCTTAATCACTTTGAAAGTTTATAATTCCACGCAATAAAGTCTGCTCAACAAAACCAATTTTGCGTTTAGCCCGTATAAGGAAGGGTTTATTATAGAAATTAGCGCGCTCAATATAAGTTCCCCAGATATATATTGAGAACTAGCTTTTCACCCACATGGAATTCTGTTATATCGCGCTACCGAGCAACTATTCAAAAATCTGAGATAGAAAGAACCCTATATAGTTCCCAGGGTTTTAAACTATCTCCATGCCAAATTTTTCGAAAGCGGCTCTGTGATTTAACCGTGAAAGCGTAACAGACCGATACAGACCTTTGTATTTATAATAGAATTTATTTCTTTCTTTCTATTTAATACGTTATTAAGAAAAAAACCGGCCAAGTACGAGTCGGACTCGCGCATGATGGGTGTTTTTATAGGTAGGTAATGAATGGTACGGAACCATTACCTATAAAAAGCGCCAAAAATATCACAACTGTTGTATGGGAGTCTCCCTTAAATATTTATTTTAATTAATTTATAGTATTTTTTGTTATAGCGGTAACAGAAATACATCATTTGTAAGGTTAATAATAAGTGTCTTAAAAAAACCTGCAAATATTGCATCAAATAAAATTGTCCTTACGTTTATCGCGAATTGATATCCACACTACTAGAAAGAGATAGCTAGGTCCTTCGAGGGTATACTCTTCGGAACGGATTTGAGCTTCGCGTCCGCATTCCAGTTTAGGTACAAGTTCCTTGAGAATACTTTAAAAACAGATAATATAATAAATATTATGTAAACAAAATAGTATTTACTTAAGCAAGTTAAGTACTGTAAAGTAAATGAAATAATTCTGCTTATTTGATAAAAAATGTTGATCTGTCATTTCCTTTTGAATGCATAGTGATTGAGGCCATATGTAAGTACTACGTACTAGAGAAGTCACCACACATCACTACTGCATTCTGTTCAACTGCAGTCAATTGGCCGCACTTCACATAGACACTTGTCAGATCTTGAGCGCATAGGTCATTTTTTGTTTTATACGAAACAAACGTTCTAACACATTAAATATACCATTGTGTGTTTTATGATATTGCACTAATAATTCAACTAATATGGCAAAGTGCAGAGGAATAACTTCTCATCGGTGAATAACTAGATATTCATTTTTAAATTTAATTTGAAGAAAATATTTGGTGGACACCATTTGTCATAGACTAAAAATTAAGATGTGACAATTTTGGTACAAGCTGATGATTCTTTTCATAGATAATAACCTAAAATATAATATTTTACATTATTATTTGATGATTACATAAATTTAGAAAAGAACTAACGGTGGTTATGCAAGGAAAAAAAAGTTGAAAAATAATTATTGCATACTGTAAGATATAATTTATTACACTTTGTTTATTTTAGGTTTCCACATTTGGGCCGTAAAGATAGGGAAAATTAATATTCGTCCAAAACAACCACAGTGAAGTGACCCGGTTACCATCCAATCATACTTATGTATGTTCGTTGTATTTTCGCGAAGAGGATACCAAAGCAGGAATGCATTTTCTGAAGTCTGTTGAACCTTATGTAAGCTGTAAGCTTCGTGTTCCAAGCGAATTTTTTTACTTATTTTTTTTATCACTGAGTAGCCCACTCTTGACCTCGATCTCGCCTATTCCAATTTGATATGTTTTTAATTAATTGTAACCGTTGTATTAAATAAACAAGTTTGTTTTACTTTAAGTACTAAGGTTAATTTCAATTAAAGATAAATGATGAAAAAGAAGTACGAATGAAGCTTGTTAGGTATAAATCGATGTCACTTCTGTAGTCAGTGAGCAATTTAGTCTATATGGGTGACATTTTGTAGCTGAATGTTGAACGAAATGCATAAGCGCCATGAAAATCAAAGTGCTTCCGACCTTTTGGTCGTGAGAAAACTACACCTTAGAAGTGTTCTAGCGCTGCGTGTTTTTACTGTTTTGTTATACGACTAATTATTGATTTAGCGCTGAAGCGAAGTTTAATTTAAACTCTTGCCAAAATGGAACATATCCTTTGCTTAGGATAGCTCCTCTAGTACAGTGTTATTCAATCTGTGGGTCGCGACCCCTAGGGGGGTCGCGTAGCTTTCCTAAGGGGGTCGCGAAGCCTTATTCGGGTGATCGACGGCAAAAGAGAAATGACAAGTTTCTACACTACAATAAAAAATAAAAATACAATATCAGTGAGAAGGATATGCTTGTTTATTTTTAAAAAATTCTCAAAGCGTGGTGCTATTTTAGAAATGTTTATGATTAAATAATTTTCTAGTCTGTCTGTTTCTCTTTTTAGTTTTAATGTCCACCATTGAGGAGAATGTTAGTTCGCACAAGTATGAGGTGGCAAATGGCACTAATGATTTTAGAGCTTCCCTTGCCAGCTCTGGATATTCTTGTTTTCTTTTCATCCAAAACACCTCAATATTTTGCGAATGATATTCCATTTTCAGCATGCCGTCAGAAGCTAAATCTACAAAATTTTCCTTCAGATTTCCTTGCATACAAATAAATAATTAATAGATAGGTATCATATTCATATAAAACACGCCTCTTTCCCGTAGGGGTAGCCTACTTGTTTCCACTTGTAGATAGGTATCAAAATAGAGAAAATCGTAAACATACTCATTTAAATTAATAAAGTTTTGTCTGTATATGTCTTAAGGGGGTCGTGAGAATTTTTCATCCTGTAAAGGGGTTGCGTATACAAAAAGATTGAAAAACACTGCTCTAGTACATAGTATATATTACCTCTCAATCAAGGGCGAATCCAGAGGGGGGGGGGGGGGGGGTCCTGGGCTGGGTCCAGGACCTAGGTGGACCACTAATTATATTTTGTTACTAGATAATACTCGTTTCTGTCATTGTAAATGAATATCGGCAGTGGATGGCCAAGTGACAGCGTAGTCAGGAAATACAAATTATAACTTCTTGTGACTTGACCACGAAATGTGACCTTATGTGACCCCCCCAACCCCCCTGGCACCAAAGCTGGATCCGCCCTTGCTCTCAATGTGCATAGTAAAGGGTAGCCATCCCAATCTCAAGAGGGGTCGAGAGGAAACGCATTCCAGATCCAGTGAAGAATTTACTGAATGTGATATGAAGAATGAAAACTGAAAAGTATTATTCATATGTAGCTAAATATTGTGATATGTAGAAATCAATTAATGATAAACTTACAAACCCAATATTTAAACGTTTAACTTAGTGTATAAATAGAAAACCAGCCTAGTTTACCTGTTGCAAATAACTAAATCCACTGCAAATACTGGACTTGTAAGAATCCCAGGACAACGAGAACTGTGACTGAACCATGTTATTTGGAGTAATCAAATAACAATCTATGTACAATGTACCTAATTCTAATCAAAAACAATTCACACGTTTTAATTATTACACAAAATTTCTGCAGTTTAGTGTTTTCATCAAAATAAAAGCGTAAACTACTTAAGGAAATTCCACAGATTAAAAATAAATAATAATACATAATAAAGCACTACTGTCATAGACTCATTGTCAGCACTGACGTATAAATCATATGGACTTGAACTGTTTGACTATAGAAAAAACAGTTATACAATTATGAGGTATATCGACGTCAAAATCATAAAAATACTGGCATCTCTTTTTAACTTTCGTAATTTTGCATAAATGAAAAAGGATAGTGGTATTTTTGACAGTTACTATAATGGCAACCCTTCATTCCAGCGTCATTGAAATACCTATTTGCGGCCGAGTCGCCATTTTGTCCTCTCGCTGTTTGGTACCAAAGTTGGGTACGTCAGCTGTCAAAAGCTCTTGAGCTGTGCTTTTAATTTGTGAATTTTGGAGTAATTTGCTGTGTTATTGCGTTTGAACTCGGTTCTATAGTGGAAATCGTCAATAGCAAGATGCCCAATTGCAATATAATCGGATGTGGCAATAAAAGAAGCGGAAATCACCCAAACATAACTTTGCACCAATACGTACTAAATATCAGCTGGAATATCTTTAGATTTAGATAATAAACAAAAGATTCTGCATTTGTTAAAGAGTTTCAACAGTAAAGCATTCATAATTTCCATTTTATCTTTATTTTCAACAGTTGTACTTCATGAAATCATTATTTAATTATTGAAGGAATAGAGTAGTGCATTTAGACACTTTTATATTTATCGATAAAGCTATTTTATGGTTCTTTATTGGTTTTTGTTTTACTTTCAAGGCTGCCTACTAAAAAAGGAAAAAAGAAAATTTGGTTGGAAACAAAAAGATGTCAACAAAAATAATCCATATTTGTTCTCTTCACTTTGGAGAATCATGTTTCAACCGGACACTGAATAAAGTAACATTGCGTGCGTGTAATTGAGGTATACTTACATGAATTTGACATTCAAATATTATGGGAAGAAATCTATGGAAAGAATATCTCATAGAAATTACCTGAACAAAATTGTATTGTTCAGAAATGAATGAGATTGATTTGCTTAATATACTTTATTATAATTATTGTTGACTTTTAATTAAAACCCACAATCATCTGCATTTCAGAAAAGGTAGGTGTTGAAAACTTAACATTAAAAACAGTTTGCAAAACATTTTTTAAATTTTCAGGTTTATGTTCCCCCAAAAGTGACCCCATATTCAAAATTAATTTATATACGTTACAGGTCCATGTTTGGGTCACAGAAATTCATATTATGTGTAGGTACTAAAATTCAACTAAATCGATCCGTTAGATTCGGAGCAAATTGGCTGTGACAGACGGACGGACATACAGCAACTAGTTACCCTTATAGAGATCCTTTAAGGGTTCCTTTTTAACCGACTGTGCGACGCATAGGAGGGTAATGTATTTATCAGCCTATTTATGTATGTATGTATGTTTGTTCCTATGTGGCGCTCTAGAGCCCAAACGCGTGGGCCGATTTTGATGATTTTTACGTCAATTGATTCGGCTTTATCTTGTGAGTGTCACTAAAGACATGACAGTAATCGAAATTCAATATGGTGGCAACCAGACGCCATATTGTGATAAATAAAAAACTTAAGTTGACTAACTATGTCAAGTGGGGAATCGTTGAATAGGTTTTTGAAAATCATCTTGAGATTTCTAAAATCGTTTTTCATTTTAAATGACCATTTAGAATCTATAACGATTTAAAATTGGTCAGCAACCATGCTCACTTCCGTAATATCATAAAGTTCTTAGATAATCGTATAAGTAATATGTCATAATAACGTGAAAAATAAGTATTATTATAGAATTCTTAAAATCGAGTGAAAAACCCAGAATTTTTGGTACTGCTTTGAAAGATAATTTTAACGACCGTTACCTAAAGTGTTTTAAATTACCTAATAGGTACAGTGGGAGAAAAATAATCCTAACTAAAAACTGTAAAATAAAAAAACTAAATATAAAAAATTTAAAACCCGACTGCGTTAAAAGCGATCTTTAAAAAAGATGACCTAATCTATCCGTAGTATTATAGTACTCTATGACCTAATCTCATGCAGTCGGAGGCAACAGGTGTTTATTTGTTAAGTTTAGTTGTTTTTTTCCTTGAGGTTTGGAACCTTAAAAATAATGATTATGGTGGTTCCGTCAATGTAGCCCGTGAAATTAAAATTTTTATACGTTTTTTGCAAATTGCAGCTCATAGATTTATTAGGTCGTATGTTGATCAAAATGTGATAGGTATGCGCTATGCGACCAAAATTTAATTATTATTAAAATTTTACGTTTTTTATTACATTTCAAAGGCCTAAGCTAGAAAACTTTGGGGTATTTTTACTCGTAGATACTGTACTGTGAAAACTTGAAAACATTTCACGATCTTTTATCGATGTTATTACCTATATAGAAATATCGATAGGGGCTGCCCTATTAACCGCCATTTTATCCTCTCAGTAAAGTGTAGGTATACACGTTTTTCTTGTAGGTATGCCAAGTCCATATGATTTATACGTCAGTGATTGTCAGTGGCTGTGTCAGCAGTGTTGCCAACCTAACCGAAGCATAAAGCAGTAGAGTTTAGGTACAAGTTCCTTGAGTAGATCCAAGGAACTTGTATTCTAGTAGGTAGAAGATCCTTGAGTAGATCAGACTAGAAAACAATAAAATGGTAACTTGAAAACATTAACGGTCTTATTACAAAAAAATGCTTAAGTACTGGTTTAAACCAAGACTAAAAGGTCTAGGATTGTGACGGTATTAACGTTAGTACCAGTATCAAAATGCGTTCCAATTCCAAATGTACTCTGTCACCCATATTCATAGTCGAAACCTCGTGATTTCCTTGACTCGACTCAACCGAACTTAGGTGGTTTGATATTCATAGTTGCAATTTTTCTCCTCACCTCAAAGAGTTTCCTCAGTCGAGGTAAGGTGAGAGGTGAGGAACCAACTGTCAAATTTAAGGTACGTCGGCATCTACCTTGAAGCTTCCTTGAGGAAGATAACAACGAACTTTCAACCAAAGTACGCGTATTTTATCCGATTTCCATAATTTCTTTTAAAGAATATATTGAATATGGTGTACGATAACCCTTACGATTACATATCGCGACGCTATTAACGAGATGCAAATAATCCATTTGAGTTTTATGATGAAAATGAATTTAAAATTAGATTTCGCTTCAATAAAGATGCTGTGATTGTGAATTGTAGCCAGAATTTCTAAAATTAATATTGGCATTAAAAATAAGACGCTTTATTAAACCTGACGTTGCTGAGCGAGCTGATGTGAAGATCAGTTTTCACCGTATTGCTGGATTTCCTGGAGCTATAGGATGCAATGATTGTACTCATATTCCAATTAAAAATCCCAAAGGACAAAGGGTTTCTTTATTTATGTTATGCGTTCATTTAACAAGTGTTGACACTTCAAGTTGGAAACCACAGATAACGCGCACGCTAACTGCTCTCAAAGTAAACAAACTCGAAGATATTCCTCCAAAATGATGACGTATTAGTGACGTATTACCTCACCTCACACTCATTCGAGGATCCTCATAATTTCCTCAATGAGTCGACTTTGAATATCGATTTTGAGGGTCTTTCGAGGCTCTCCTTGAGGCTTCCTCGAATGAGGTGTGAGTCAATTAGCTTTCGAGGCCACGACTTTGAATATGGGTGTGTGTATCTGAGGATCTGTTAGTATTATACCAAAGAAGGTCCATGGTTCATTTAATATCCACAGATAAGAAACAAAAATGGCATTCTTTCATTCGTTCGTACAATCTTTATTTGAAGCAACGTTCCGTTTCTATAAATATTGATATCATAATAACACTTGAAATGATTAAATAATTATTAATCAATACAAAAATATGTCATAAATTGTTCGTTGTTCAGGTTACAATATAATGAACAAGCGCAACTTGTATTTTTGACGCGCTGTTTCTAATCAAGTTGTCATATTTTTTAACCCCTCTAGCTTGAAATGGAATGAATTACATTCGGGGCCAGCCCGCGTCATTTGAAGCCAATGTTTACGTCCTTTTGAATAAATAAACACACTTCTTATTTATTATTAGATATTATTCTTGGTATTTCTATTACTAACAGTTTGTTAGTTGGTTTTTTCGTGAGTTGTTGTGTGTGATTTAACATGAGCTAGCTATGAAATGGAACAACAATAGAAAAAACGGGGTAAAAACTGGAGTTCTGAAGAAAAAGTTAGTGAAATATAATTTTTTAATTATTATTAGGTAAACAATGGTTTGTTTTATCTTATTTCGACTACCTAACGCGGATGTTCTTATTATTATAGGAAATATTACGTGGCCTTATTGCTGAATCAGCACATTTTATAGAAGATAAGTTTTATATATATAAATATGCCTACTATAAAAATGCCTACTACTAGGCATTTTTATAAATCTTCGGGACATCCGTGACAAATTTTCCAGACACACCGTGTAAATCAGCTGTATCGTCTTGAATCTACAAAACAATAAAACAATAATATTAGTAAATATAGATATTATTTAGATTTTGTCATGATTTTGTCTAATGTTATGTTAGCATTGACCAAGGGCACTTCATGGCAAGCCCAGTTGCGTAATGCGCAAACCACTTGCACTTCAGGACTCAGTGGGCATCCTCGAGGGTCGTGGGATTAATCCTCACGTAAATCATCCACAACTTTTTCCCCAAAACGTTTTGTGAACCTATACTTATATTTAAAATCTTCGTCACTCAATTCAAAAGGATTTACACGATGACGACGTCTGTAAGATCGCCGAGACGTCTCCAGTATATCCAAATCTTCCAAATCCATCAAGTCAATCATATTAATATCCATTTTTTACGATTTGCAAATAAAAAGACAATAACAATCAACGCAACCTCAAAAATTTATTACCGTTATCAAAGTTAATCCATGGTTAAACTAGGGGTCTCCGCGGACTAACTTTAGTACCTTAGATAGTTCCTGAACTAGTGATAAACTTCATTTTATAATAAAAATTTAGTCATGGTTTAAACCTAATAATAATCCTAGTACTAAATTTAGATCGTGTTTTGGAATAAGACGGTAAGTCTACTACTTTATTAGAATTGAAATTGAAACCCTTAATGAAATTGAAAACACAAGTACATAATCATTATTATTTATTTATTATGTTAAAAATATGAATAATTGACATTTTTTTTAATATTCCTATAAATAATCAGGGGCGGATCGTGAATTTGCGGGGCCCTGGGCTACAACTGCTCGGGGGCCCCTTAATTATTCAAATAATTGTCTTTTTGTCAAGAAACTGTTATATCTATTTGATGAAAATAAGGTACAGGATTAAAATGGATTAAATAAAATTGATTTAATAAGAGTTCCTATTTATATTTTTTATTACTGATGAGCCCGCTCTTGACCTCGATCACGCCTGATAGTAAACGACAGATGAGGTCTACTATAGAACGACAGAGCACAGAAGTTGCCTGTTCACTCTTACTTTAAAGGCTGCAGACGAGTCACATGTGGAAAGGAACACAGAAGCCGGCAAAGCACATCTGTAGATCAGTAGCGAAAGGGAGGTGGAAGAATCAGGCCTGTATTAAGTGCTAGTATAGTAATTTATATAAATATTTTTTAAATCATAATATATTGAAAGAATTTACAAATGATTTAGGCAGTCACTCGTTCAACTTTTTTGTCGTATATTTGTTTTCGATATACGACATTTTGGTGAAAGAGCGCTCCACTTCACAGCTAGAGATTGTTAATGTCAAAATAATTAATATTTAAGATGGTATAGCAATTAGTGAAAACGTGAACTACTTTATTTTGAAAAATAAGATTACTTCTTCCTAACGTCAGGTGTTCATCTGAATATACAGAGTTGATACGACAGAGGGGCATTAAATTACACGATGTATACTATACGTGTTTAGTGTTAATTTGATACAGTTAAAAAATAAAAAGAGCATAAAAAAATTTTTTTTTCAGACAATCTAAATAGCTTACAAAACAGAGTAAAACGCAACCACCCTTTGTAAATACATTGACTAACCTTAAATAACTAGGTAACAAAGTGGCAACGTAGCGCGGCGTGTGTTATCTCTTGTCTTGGTCAGATTTATCGCTTTAAGGTGCATCTCATCAAAATCATTTGCGACTAAACTACTTCTCCTATTTTTGATTTTTGGTACAAAGCTTGAAAATGGTACCTAGTATACGCAGTTTAAAAGAAAGCCCCTCGGTCGTATTAACTCTGTATTAGATCCTTACCAATGAAACCGTTTATCATGAAATAAGTTTACGTATTTATTTCTATATTTTTATTTCTATTAATCAAAGTAGACACCCATGCAATCGATGCATCTTTTCCAACTCAGTGGTAGCTTATAATGATGCCCTTCTTGAATAAATCAGTTGGACGGGAAGCAACAAATTCTTCAAATGCATTTTTACTGCTTCTCGGGTATTGATTTTTTTCCCGCCAAAAATATATCCAAATTCAGGTCAAAATAGAAATCTGCAGGCGCAAAGTCTAGTTAGCACGACAGATGGCGGAGAACTTCCAACCCTAGCTCTTGTAACTTGTAGACCGTCTGCTGTGTAGTATGAGTACCAGGAACAGCGGAGCCGAGCGATTGAACAATGCTGGTTGGTTCTGTGCGAGATTCTCCATCATTTTGTTCAGTTCTGCAGTAATGCTCACCCTGTTTGGTAAGAAGCTGGGATGAATTACACCGGGGTTAGACAACCAAACATCACCTTTCATCAAACCATCACTTTAGGGGTCAGTTTTCGTTTAGGGAATTGTTTAGATGCTAAACCAGGATCCAACCAATTTGCTGAGCGCTTACGATTGTCGAACAGAATCCATTTTTTGTCGCAAGCAACAAAATTCTTTCGTTTGTGTGCCTGTTGAGCAGTGCAAGGTACGGCTCGATGCGTCCTTCGTGCTGATGGGCACTGAATTCGGGGGCAGACGTCAAGCTGTATTACCTTGCCAATTTGACGCAAGTGAACCAATATTGATTTGATGCTAGCGTCGAAAGCTGCTGCTAATTCAGCCGTGGATTGAGTATCACCAGCTCCCACAATCGTCTTTAATTCGTCATTATCGACCAAAGTTTTTGGACGACCACGGGGTTCATTTTTCAGGTCGAAATTTCGAGATCGGAAGCGAGAAAACTAATAACGGGTGGTGCATTCGTTTGTAGTGTTCGTTCCGTAAACGTCGTGGCATCAAAGCCTCGTTGTCGTCGCTGATGTTGCGTACCGCTTGTACCTACGACCCGCAACATTAGCGAGGACAACGAGGCTTTACTGCCACGACGGTACTCATATTCCATAATTACTCGAATTTTCGAATTTGATCAGAAAAACGCTTAAAAATATATCAGGAACAGTCTGAAGAGAGTTGTTACTCGATTATGGTTTAATAATGTCAACTTATTGATTTTATTTTGTTTAGTTGTTATAGACAAATTTGCAAATAAAGGTGTCATTTTTAACGTACCCGCGAACCATTACGTTATGACAAATTTTGAAATAAGAATTCCATGTTTTAAAATAAAATTAATTTGAAATTAGAATTCTTAGCAAAAAAAAAACCGGCCAAGTGCAAGTCGGACTCGCGCACGTAGATTTCCGTACCATTATCTATAAAAACGGCAAAAAAGATCATGTGTGTAAAATGGGAGCCCCCTTTTAAATATTTGTTTTATTTTAATTTAATTATTTATTTTTAAAGTGAATATATAACTAAATATTCTGTGAATATTTCAAGCGTTGCCGTTATCAAAGTCGAGCAAAAAAGACCCGTTGGTAGTATGGGAGCCCTTAAATATTTATTTTATTCTGTGTATAGTATTTGTTGTTAAAACTGTCTATCACGGTTCATGAGATACAGCCCGGTAACAGACGGATGGATAGCGGAGTCTTAATAATAGGGTCCCGTTTTACCCTTTGGGTACGGAACCCTAAGAATATTATAATCAAACTCAAAATATTTATTTCACATAGGCCTACATGGGCACTTACAAAACGTCAAAAGTTAGTGCACGGTTCGAAATTGGTCGTTTTCTATGGAGAAGAACCGACAAGAAACTCCACAGTTACTCTTTTAAAAATATAATTTTTAAATATAAATTAATATATCCATAATACAGGTTAATTAGGTATGAGAGGACAGTGTATGGTTTGAAATGAAATCGCTGTTTTGCCATACGCCAGTACGGCAAAACATTTCATGGGTAAAGCCCTGTTATTAAAATCAAATATTTAAAAAATATTCTAGCAGTCGGGTAGCCTATAACCCTCCTCAAGCTTCAAGCTACTTCCATACCAAATTTTATCTTAATCCACCCCGTACTTTCGAAGATTAGCGCGTTCAAACAATCTTTACGGCTTTATAATATTAGTATAGATTTCCTAAATTAAGAGCATTGTAGGATCTTTTCATAATTCAAGGTTCAAGTCTGATATTTATTACTGAAATGAAATTAAATATTTTTTCGTAAATTGGTTATAAATAACACTTTTAGGTACATGTATTTTTTTGGGTTTTAAGTTAAGGTAGATGAGGCCGGTGTTTGATAACTGACTATTCTGAGAAAGAACACCGAAACAAACTCAGAGGTCAACGTCTCTTTTAAAGTCCATATAATTTGTATTCGTCAAACCATATGAGAAGCGTGAAGATTCATATCTGTTGTGTCTTTTGAGGAAAGGAGCACGCAGATTTGAGCGGACCTATCCAGACAATGCAAGCATTTGTCAGTTATCGTGTAGCTCAACTTCAAACTTAAGGGGCTCAACGATCTGAAGAACAATATCAAAGTAAGGACATTTGGGTAGGCCACACAAATACTCAAACTGCCAGACATCAACTATAAATTATAATGAAAATAACATAAAAAGAAATAATAACCTACATATTTCTCACATTTACAATAATAATATAAAAGATAAAAAAAAATGAAAAAGAAACAATAGATTAAAAAGTATATAGAATACTTTAGAAAGTCAATCATTAACTCAGCAAAATATATTAAAAAGCCCACATAAGTAGGTATATCATTGGAGCAGCTCATTCTCATGCCTTTTTGTCCTCAATATAATCTTTGACTGTGTAAAAAGCTTTCTGGCATAGGTTACGTTTTAGAAATAATATGAATTTAATTAGGATAAATTACTTATCACTTAATAGCACACGAAACACCCATACTCACACGCAGTTGTGACAATTAAACACTGAGTTTGTATTAAGACTATGTGACTGTCTGTCACTTACGCCTATTTAATATCAAAATATTATATTTAATTTTAAACACTGCACATGGTGTCAGGCCACTTAGAAACTCATAAATTGTTCTTTGAATGTGAAAGGATCGAGAACGAATGTTTAAGGGTCGGCCGTCAGTTTAAAGTATATTGCACTAAATTCCTAAGAAACAGTAAAATATCCGATTTCTAATAGCAACTGACAATACCAGTGCCACATGTGGTAACGATTACTGATGCTCGGACAAGACCCAAACGGACCCTTAAAACAATTAAGAAATTGTACAAAAAATAATACAAAAGCTGTGAAAGTGAGAGAACACAGCCATCATGGTATTTTTTAGGGATTTCTGGAGGGAGGCTGCCTCGACCTCATGACGAGGGCAGTTAGTGTGGACACTTAGCTGGGAACCACGGTAGAGGGAGGTCGACTTAGAATCGCGTTAGGGCTTGGTTGGCATCGTCCATTAAGTAGGCTTAGTGCCGCAGTGTTAAAGTCCCGTTGTAACTCGTAGGAGAGAAAGTATTACTTACTAAGTTAGATATAATTTAGACTAAGCTAGTATTAACAGTGTGTGTGTGTGTATTGGTGTGACTGGGTGAGTCTTTAATTATAATTATTCCATAAGTCGGTGTATCGTAGATAACCCTTTTAATAACCATTCATTCCAGCTTGGCGAAACCTTGTATCTATCCCCTAATGTTTTTCGTACCTTGCGGATAATTGTCATTTAGCGTTTGGTTTTAGGGAAACGGCGAAGGCCTCTCATACACATAGCATGCCCTCATTCACACTTGTACACTATAAATACAGCAACTCACTCGTCTACTGACTATTGTTGACTCTTAATTGACGCAACACATTCGCAGGAGGCAGAACCGTTATTCACAGTTCTTTTATACGAGGCTCCATGGCCGACCCATTGTAATGGGATTGTAGGACAACCAATCGCTGCTGATGATTACTGCTTCCTATATGGTCTAGCTCAGAGTACCTTGTGTGGGGCTTGTTGTACGCACATTTCTGGGAGAGGGGTAGGCATCAGCCGGTAGGCTTCACACAGCACCCAAATGGATCGTCCCATGGACGCTAGATACTTTCTGTGTCTCGTTAAACCCAAAAAAACACACCCGGCTATGGTATGCCATTTACTGAATCATTCTTAGCGAGACACGAGAGAACTGGATGGAGTACGACTCAGAGCCGCTCCGTTTATCCACGAAATGGTTAGATTAAAGAAATGTGAAGTGACGATAAGAACCACTTCGGCGTACAACAATACCGATCGCAATGAATTCTGCTACAGACTGAGTCTACGGTGCGCTCGCGCTAGCTTTGTTTTATACATACATATAAATTCGGGTAAACCACCGTAAGGGTATAACCTACTTTGCACGCGTGTAAGCTACATAACATTATACTTGTCTTCTTAGATGGCAATGGACTTCGTAGTACTCTGTCTTAGTATTCTGGAAGACATTTATTGAGAGTTTAGGGAACGTGTTCTGTTAGAATGGCCCTAGAGCCCCAATAGTAGGTCTAACACCACACGTATGACGAGGCATTTGTTCCATGTCACTCAATGGGCTATAGAACTTAGAGATCTATAACATAACGTAGATTTAAATAATGAATTATTAAGAGCAAGCGTATCACTCCTGACACAACCCTCACTTTATTTAATACACAAAGCTAGTTGTGTAGAGTTCTTCTAACTAAATGGACAGATACGTGTTGCTGAGGAGTTTGTTTCTCCACTTCTTCTCCTCAGCTAAAACACTAGGAAGTGGTGACGGGTGGGCGTTTTGGGCTGTCCATAGGCTTTCAAGAGAGTTGGAATCCTTAACTCTAATAACTTCTTGACATTGTTATATTCTTCATCTGCGACCACTAATGTCTGTACGATCACTGTGTCTTGCAGAAGTACTTGTTTCTCTGAGTGCAGGTGTGAGTAACTATGGACCAGGTACCCATTGCGCTAGCGCGAGGGTTTCTCACAAGATCTTTTAATAATTACAGTAATTTATTCAGCGTCCCTTAATTATATTTTATCTTTCTAAACCCAATCTCAATATTTCATAACCATGAATTCCTAAGTATATGTATTTACTATTTCAATCTCTTCCTTGCCGTAACATGGTCATAAGAAATTAATATTATAATAATTACTTCTTTATACTTTTGGAATTCACTCCATAGCCGGCGGGAGAGTGACCAGTATGGTGACGAACTCTACGGGGCCGTGCGGATGGCGGAGCGCGGCCCTTTCCCCTTCGGGGGAAACCGACCCCAAAACTAAATTTAGTATATTTTAGGAAAAATAAAAATGTTATCGGCCTAGGGTATTTTAGGAACAGTCACAACTACAAGAACAAAATCCACCCGACGCAATTGCGCTGCGGGTAACAAAACGCCCTCTTTAGCTAAAAATACTGAATAAAAATGCTGATCATTGATAAGCGACAAGGGAATTCCCTGCTTCGTTCTCGATAGTCGTCGGATTGATCGATTATGGCGCTGCCAATATTATGTTAATTTTACATATTTCCGATGTATTATATATATTTATATATATATTAAAAAGTATCGTTTATTTTTTAATGAGCACTGGCAGGGGGCGCCTTATATACACGGGGCCCTGGGCTGTAGCCCAAATAGCCCATAGGTAGATCCGCCCCTGCAAATAATTATTATTCATTTTAAATTTCTCTGCCTTCGATAACATTTTCAGCCTCTTTTTTTTATTAAAATTATGCATATTTTATTGAATTTATTCACATGTGTTTTAGTTGTATTAAATGAATAGCATTCCTTTATTTCTGTTTTACTAGGGTCTACGGTCAAGTCAAACAAAATATTGTCAATGTCATTATTGTCATTACTGACATTATTTTTGTCAGACTTGTTTTGTTAGACATCGATAAAATTTATACGGATACATCATGCATATCATGAAGCTAGGTATTTAAATTGGAGGGGTTTTATCGTTTTAGACGAAATCTCCAGTAAATATAATCATAAAAACAGTAGAAATTGGTACTTAAACAGAAAACAGGGATGTCACGGTAAAAACAGTAAATCTACTGTTAAAACAGTAGGGTTGGCAACGCTGTGTGTCAGACAGGTCGACAGGAAGACCGTAAACCTACAGTTTGGCAAGAAAGTCCTGAAACGGAACTAAAATATTTAATCATTGGCAACACTTACTTTCACTACTTTGTCGAAGTACTGAAGTATATACATTCTGTCATTTTTAGTCATCGGCGGTGACCACTATAGGTACTTTTCCTATCACAATGTCAGTGACTGTTTCTCGTATTTGTTTTTAATTTATCTGCGTTATTGTGGAGATACTGATGATTATAGAGTAAAGTAATATAACGGGTACTGATGACCCATTGTGTTCATAATAAACCTCAGACTAAGGAAACAAGAATAGACATGAAATACCTACCAAAAAAGCGTGCATACCTATTGTGAGTATGGCACAAAAATGGCGGCTTGCCGTAGAGCTGCGCGCATTATAATATCGATAGTTGAATTGCACGGTGCTTACAGAATTCAAAATGGATGAAAATGAGTTTTACGTTTAAGAAATTCATGGCCCTTTGCTTTAAGTTTTTACTATTTTTAACTAATTTCCCTATAAGTCTTATTTCGTTTTGCAAGGATTAAAAAAATAGGCCCTCAATCCAGATGCACACGTTGCTTTTAGCTTTCTTCAGTTTTATTTACGTGGTAAGGCAAGCTATATAAACGCACACGTTCAGAGTGTCATTTTATATGGCAGGCAGGGCACGTGGATACGTGAACAAATTTTCCTATGGTGTGGTATGTCTATCCCATTTATTCCCAGTTGCCACCGCGGCGATCACGAATAAAAAACTGTAGCCTTGTGATCGCTGTGTTCATTGCTCGCTTTTTCCTGTGAGCGTAGTATACGACCGAAATTGCGGCCAGAACAACTGTGGCGACCACGCTCAACATAGTGGTTGCGAGTAAAAAACCTTCTACACACAGTGCCGCCGGCTGGGGAGGCTGCCGCGTGCGGCTCAGGGTTACTTAGCGCTTGGAATTAAGATTGAGTTTCATGCGGACTTCCAGTTTCTGCGACTTGTGCCGGGGCATATGTGTAGGAGCCTTATTAGCGTATCACTATTACTGATCAGCATACCACGACTGCAGTACCTGTACCTAAGGTCTATGATTACCAATGAAAAGAATAAATAAATACAAAATACGGTTTGTTTTCCTCGTTTGTCAGACTATACTTATTTTTATTAACTAATAATATAACTTAACATTCATAATAAAACAAAAATTATCATTTTATACAGATTTATTGAAAACTATAAAAGCCGTTGATCCCAGTCATACTCAAGTTCTAAAATACAAATAAGTATACACAATAATCAAATAAGAGCACGTTGCGCAAACTTTATACAAATATACACATTAATCAAGTATGAGCATTTTGGACAAAAAAAAAAATATACAAACTACTCCATCCTTACTTATTAATATTATTATAAGTGCGAAAGTTTGTTTATATGGATGGATGTTTGTTACTCAATCACGTCAGAATGGCTGAACGAATTTTGATGAAATTTGGCACAGATGTAAATTATAGTCTGGATTTTCTTACTCTGTCTTCTCACTTTTTCATTTAATGTTTTAATTTTTTTCTTTTGATGTTCACATTTTGATTTTAATTTTTGAATAATTTCAAGCGCTTTATCCTGAAACAAAAAAAAAAACGCATTCACTTCTAGTTTTCTGCAACTTCGTTCAAGTTTTTGCCGTAAATTAATTTGAAATGACCAGTTACGCTGCCCACAGTACATACAGTAACATATTATAAAATAGAACACTTACATCTGCATAGCTAGAAGTGCTGCAGACAGGCTCCTCTTCCAGTGCTTTGTGAGAAAAAAATTGTTGTGCCTCCCATTCATTAAATTGTGCTGGTAACTGTAAAGAAATAACAACAATTTTTTATATTGAGTGAGTTTGTATTTAAAAGTCAAGATTGCATGGTAATTACCATAAGGAACATAATCATTATGAAATATTACACTTACATCTGCATTGTCAGAAGTGCTGCAAACAGGTTTCTCTTCCAACAAGCTGCGAGGAACAGATTGTTGTTCCTCACACTAGTCAAATTTGCTGATAACTATACAAAGAATAACCATAAATGTTTAATAATATTTACATTGCGAATTTAATCACTAACTCACGCTCACATTTGTTTAGCTTGCATTTTAACATAGGCACAACATTTTATAACCTGATATGTATGTATCTTTTTCAAAAATTAATCATTATCCATCTCCTTTTGCTATGACTATATCAGGAGAAAAATAGTGCAGGTATATGTGTCTTAATCTGTGTGAGAAGGTGGATAATTAAAATCATAATTATAACTTATATTAGGTTTTGATTCAGTCTGTACGAGAATTTTAAGGATGTTTTATAATTTTCAGAAAAAAAAGTTATCTATTTATTCTGACTGATGTGTATTTAAATCTGAAACTTTATACCAGTATTTCAGCAATATAGAACTGCTGTTGCTGACATGCTTCTCGTCCCTCCTCTCTCTCCATCAACTGGTTTGGATTGGTTACTTGTCAGTAAGTAGGTAAACACAATAAACTTGTCTATTTTCAAAACTTACCAACAACTCACGTGAAGGCAAAGCATCATCGCGCAGTCTCTCTATATTTAAAGTTCGGTTAAAACATTTATCTTCAAAATGCAGGGAACAAATAAAAATATTATGCTTTGTTGTAGTATTCAAATTTTCAATCCCAAGTATATACAGCCACTGTTCTTTTCTTTCTTTACATGTTGGCAATCTAAAATCATAAAAAGAAATCGAGTTTAAATAATATTCACCTGTCGATATGTTTTATCGATAAATTGAAAATTCCGAACCGTAACTCTAACTCTCTGTTTACTAACAAATGATTTTCTTAAAAATCACATAGGTAATATCAACAGTAAAACAGTAAATGATTACAGAAAAGCAAGTTAGCTAGATCGGCGTCACGGCGTCCTGACCTACCGCATGACACAGGTCCTCACCGGACACGGAAGTTTCGGGAGGTACCTGTGTCTGATGGGTAAGGAAGAGACGCCTGGGTGTCATCACTGCGAGGGCCGCCCTGAGAACACAGTAGAGCATACGGTGCAAGACTGCCCCGCTTGGGCAGAGCACCGACGTGTCCTCACGGCGGCGATAGGTGGAGACCTCTCGCGCCCGGCATTGGTCGAGGTCGAGGTCGCTCTTCAAAACACTGAAACAAGCAAGTCGCGATGACAACTGTTATACTTACTGTTGTTGGCTGTGACAAAACATGGCGGCCGGTCGCAGTTCGGAATTTTGTGACGTCACCAAAGTTATGTTGCCATTTTTGGCAATGATAAAACTAATGTTGTCCTTTTTTACATATGATTACTCTCATAAGTACTCATATGTAAAAGAGGCTCCCTTTGTCGTAAGGCAAAAACCCGCTATTTTAAATTTAACTGTGCCAATTGGAGTAAATACCGTTCCCATCTTAATAATAATATTACACTTAGCTCTAAGACATTTAGAACAGAGAATGAAATCGACACTGCCATTGCGCACTTGCAACAGACTATCATTGATGCTAGAGACTCCTCCATACCTTCAACAACTGCTGTGTATAGCGACACCCCTACCAAACTACCTCGTTATATTAAAAATTTAATCCGCTATAAATACTATTTGCGTCGCATTGAACAGAGTCTACCCAATGGTTACCTTAAAAGACTCAACCGCAGTAATATAAACTTTTTACAAGCGCACATAAACACAAACATCCAAAATTTCCAAGATAACGTTTGGAACTCTAAACTGGCTAAGGTCGATAACCCTAGTCATGATATTTGGCGTGTCACAAAATCTCTTAAGCCTAAATCTGTGAACATACCCTCCCTTAAACTCTCTGATGGGTCCCTAGCTACTACCACGGTTGAGCAATGTAACGCGCTGGCTAAAGCCTTTGGTGAGAATATGAACCTTACCACTAGCTGGG
The DNA here is from genome assembly GCA_943138885.2 of Tholera decimalis. Lineage (NCBI taxonomy): Eukaryota > Metazoa > Arthropoda > Insecta > Lepidoptera > Noctuidae > Tholera > Tholera decimalis. The sequence continues at coordinate 21,193,083 of OW964557.2, forward strand.
TTTGTGACGCCGTAATAAAGGATGAGATATCGAACTCCATGTCTCTTATTAATAAATATAATATTGCCCCCGATTCTATAAAACATGTTAGGCCCTTTGAGATCCGTAAATCCCTGATTAAGCTTAAAACGCGCAAATCTCCCAGTCATGACGGGATTCATAATTTACTCTTAAAGAACTTGCCTCAGAAAGCGATAGTTTACGTTACTAAAATTTTCAATGGTTGTCTTAGTCTGGGATATTTTCCAAAAATTTGGAAAAAAGCTAAAATAATACCATTAAAAAAACCTGGAAAAGATAGTTCACTACCTATAAATTACCGCCCTATAAGTCTTTTACCTTCCATTGGCAAACTTTTTGAGTCTTTGGTTTATACTAGATTATTACATGCCACTCAGCAGTTATTAATGCATGAGCAGTTTGGTTTTCGTGCCGCACACTCAACTACTCAACAACTAGTTAGGGTGTGCGAGCACATTTCCCACCACCTAAACTTAAAGCAATCTACAGGTATGTTTCGGCTCGATATTGAGAAGGCTTTCGACACGGTGTGGCATGAGGGTCTGCTTCACAAGTTACTCACTCTGAATGTGCCAATGTCTCTCATTAAACTCATACAGTCGTACCTTGCCGATCGGAAATTCCAGGTTCACATTGATAACACAACTTCATCACCTCAATGGATCCCAGCCGGCATTCCACAGGGTTCAATAATTGGACCTTATTTATTCCTCCTATTCGTAAACGATATACCTATCCAACCCCGAACAAAACTAGCTTGTTTTGCAGATGATACTGCATCTTATACCTCTTCTGACGATGCCGATTTAATTATAGGTCGCCTACAATATTCACTCGATTTGCTTCTTGAATATTTCAAAAAATGGAAACTAAAAATAAACGAAAACAAAACGGAAGCTATATTCTTCTCCCGTACAAGACAACCTCCTTCAAGAACTTTAAAAGTAGCAGGTCATACAGTACCGTGGAAAGCCAGTGTGCGTTATCTTGGGGTAACAATGGATTCCCGTCTTAATTGGTCCAAACATATTGCTGACTTGCGATTGAGGGGTGCCAAAGCCCTCGGTGCTTTAAATCCAATAATGAACCGTAAAAGCAAATTAAGCAGCAGTACTAAACTGAGAGTATATACAACTCTTGTCCGCCCGTGTATAACGTACGCCTGTCCGGTTTGGAGTAGCACGTGTATCACTAATCATCACCTACTGCAAGTGATACAGAATAAAGCGGTTAAAACATCCTACAAAACTAAATTTAGAACGAATCTCAAACCATTACATAAATCCATTAAACTTCCCTTATTATTTAATCACATAATTAAAATTTCATTAAATTTTTATAATAAAAATAAAATTAATTCCACTAACCCATTAATTAAAAATCTATGCTCCACAACCTCAGACAAATTACCATATATCGATAGGTACGGTACTTACCGTCTACCGCATCACTACCTATTGTTCCCACCTAGTTAAGTGCGAGCGACCAGCACCTTGACCCCTGTGAGGCTTGCTATCGCCCCGTCCCTGGCCGATAATACACCAGAGCGCGGGCGGCAGGGAAGCTCCGTTTGCTGAGCGTAAACTGGTCGTGCGCTTGGCCGTTTGACCGAGCTTGACAACAGCTAAAGTCATATTTTTTTTTTTGAACTTACCTACGTGCAAGCAGTAAATTATGTCGTAATAATGTATAGTTTAAATCTCTGTTTTCATTTTTGTGAAATTAAATTATGTTTATAACAGTGAAATCTATACCTATTTTATAAACTTTCAAAGGCGAATTGTAGCCTAATAAAGTGTTTTTATTATATTGTGTTGGTGTAACTTAGGGTAAGTGCATTATTGTTAATATTTATGTTAATAAAGATAATTGAAATTGAAATTGAACTCTCATAAGTTAAAAAGAGATGCCGATATATCAATAGCTATGCCGTCGAAATGCATCATATTCCTATAACTACTGTTCGCATAGAATGTTTATGGCGTGTCCTCTTTTTTCCTTAGTATGAGAGCCATAATTATATATAAGTTGTAGATAAGATTTTTGGTGAAACACGAGGCCGGACAAACTTTACCCGATCCCGTGAAATATCTAGTATAAACCTTTTATACAATGGGGCGTGCAAGTGAAAGCTGATCGCAGATGGCGCCACCACCGTAAGAACCTTTATCACTGTCAGTGTTAGTTAGATTGTGAGATAATATATTGTTAGATGTGTTAGATGAATATAGCGCAAGTAGTGGTGGTAACTGTCATGCCTATAAAGTGACGCTTGATCGAGTTATGTCAATCATTAGTTGGCCAGTCGTTGGACGGTGAGGTTGACAGTGTCCACGCTACATTGCTGTGAGTTTGTTCCATTTTCCCTGTATTTTTATGGTGATTCTTGCTATGAATATTGACGGTTGTTTGTTTAAAGTCGAGCCCTGTTATTTGGTAAAATTACAGTTGTAATTCAGACTATGTTGTTGTTAATTAAAGTTGAGGGTATTTCCCGGTTGCTTATATTTTTTATTTCTTCTCAATACTGATTCCTAATATCAGAAGTGGGATAGGATCAACGTTATCCTATTTTGCTAGCCATTCTGTTATTTTCTTTTGTTAAATAAGCAAGAAACATCAATGTCTGACAATTTGAATCATGATCGTGGTATGTGAAGTGATATCCGAAAGCACCGCCGTGCTAGGATAGTGTCGGTCGTGAAATTAGTGTTTTGTTAGTTCGTATTAAATCGTTAGAAAGTATTGTGCATAGTTCATCGCAATCATATTATGTGTGTCGACACGTGGTCGCCAGTTAGATTCCTCAATTCATTCGTTCCACGTCGTTTCCTTTCATAAATATCGTCTTGTGCTGTGTGCACCGATCAACCGGCGGAAACGAATAATGTGGGTACCTAGAGAAATAAATACATCATCTATGGTGACCGACAGGATTGTCGTCAGTTGCGAATACCTGACGTAAATAACATTTCACTTGAAGGTATGAGTACTAACTCGGATACCTACCCTACATGTGCAGACTATAACTGTAGTTTGCTACTTTAGTACTTTGTTTACGTATTGTTCGATAACTTAGTGACGAGTTGATCTCAGTGGTGTTATTTTGTTGTTATTATGATCACAGTGATTATAATTCATGGAATGAGGACTATTCGAATTAGAGCATCTACCACAAACTCTTGTGATTATTGATATCACTTGCAAAAATGATTTTGTTGAAAACCTTTTCGGAATATGTTAAGCTCAGTTCATTGAAGGGCACTGATTCTGAAAATCGTTCATATTGAAGGAAAAGAACACTTGGATTGTTGTTTGGGGAAACGACATTTCATGGAAAAAGTGTTTTGATGTGATCAGATCGATTGTGTAACAAGTTGAATCCTAAGCTTGTTTCTATGTCACAAATTTATTTACATGTTCTTGTCGTGAAGAAATTGAGAGACACAAAACCGATCTACCCGCAATAATTATTTTGTTGTCGCGGTTATACAAGGTGTACTGATTGATCTTATTATTGACAGTGGCTTGTTTATTTCTCATCTATCGTCCTATTTTACCTGTGTGCGTAAACCGTTTCCTTATATTGAAAGGTAAAGGTTTGGGAAATCAAGGAACCGAAAGTACTTCTTTTGTTTACATTTCATTTGGAGTTTGTGATGTCAATGTTTGTTATTGAAGAACTAGCTGGTGGCTAGATAATACTGGTCACACTGGTCACATAAGTAGATTTTCAAGGTTGAGGCTGGTCCGTAGATGGGTAACCACCCTGACATATCAAGATTCCACTGTGCCTCGAAAAGTATATTAGGCTGTTGGTCCAGCTGTAGTTTTCCAACTTTGACAGTTTTATTTGGAAGTGATGTTTTCATAGCATTATCACAAGGTGAGGCAATCATGGGAGGTTGATTGATGGAGTTCTCTGCGTCTCTAAGGATACCTACTGACCGATACATGTGTTCGGTTCTGGAGTTTTTCAATAGTGTCCAAGACATACCGAGTCTGAAGGTTGGCAGAGAAGCCTCCTCCCGCACTATTAGGTGTAGTGGCGGTTGTCCCAGCATAGCCCTGGGGCATTAGGGGACGCAGTTCTCATGCTGCTGGTGATTGCCACGTAGGCAAGGCGTTGCAACTTGGATTCGCTGCAACTATTTAGAGAATCCGTTAAACTAGACATGAGTACTGCTCAGTCTCATGTGTCCATTATGATGGATGGTGGATTAGAACATTTACGTAAGGTTCTTAAGATTTTCACGAGTTCTGGGTTTTCTATAAATCTGAAGAAATGTGCTTTTCATGTATCCGAATTGTATATTTGGATAAGACCGTAAGTGAAGGTCAGGTAAGCCGAGCGCTCGCTAAGTCGAAACTTTGGTAAACATTGAAACATGTACAAGTTATTATTAAGAAATAAGTTGTGCTGGTTGCTGTCGCTCTCTGCTCATGTGTTTCAGATTTCTGACTTCGTCTTTGTGATCAAGCACTCACAAAGGCACTACCAGGCGGCGGTCGAGTAGTGCAGTCCTGTCGAGCTGCCGACCTTGCGGAGCGCACCGTTGCACCTGGCGAGCACGAGTGGTGCTGGCGTGGTATACTGCTGAGCAGCCGGTGCTGGTGGTGCGGTGTTGAACCGCTGACCTGGAGCGATGAGCAATCCAGTTGCCGAGCACGAGTGGCGCCTTGGCGTGCTGTAGCGCTTGAACAGCGCCTTGGCGTGCTGTAGCGCTTGAACAGCGCCTTGGCGTGCTGTAGCGCTTGAACAGCGCCTTGGCGTGCTGTAGCGCTTGAACAGCGCCTTGGCGTGCTGTAGCACTTGAGTGGCGCCTTAGCGCGCAGCCCTGCTGTCGCGCTGGTGGAGCGCGCAGCCCTGCTGTCGCGCTGGTGGAGCGCGCAGTCCTGCTGGCGTGCTGGTGCAGCGCGCAGTCCTGCTGGCGTGCTGGTGCAGCGCGCAGTCCTGCTGGCGTGCTGGTGCAGCGCGCAGTCCTGCTGGCGTGCTGGTGCAGCGCGCAGTCCTGCTGGCGTGCTGGTGCAGCGCGCAGTCCTGCTGGCGTGCTGGTGCAGCGCGCAGTCCTGCTGGCGTGCTGGTGCAGCGCGCAGTCCTGCTGGCTCCTCAGAGCTTCGGAAAAAGAGGTCCATAGTGCAGCCGAGGACGGTGCACAGTCAGGAGAGGTGTTAGATGTGTTAGATGAATATAGCGCAAGTAGTGGTGGTAACTGTCATGCCTATAAAGTGACGCTTGATCGAGTTATGTCAATCATTAGTTGGCCAGTCGTTGGACGGTGAGGTTGACAGTGTCCACGCTACATTGCTGTGAGTTTGTTCCATTTTCCCTGTATTTTTATGGTGATTCTTGCTATGAATATTGACGGTTGTTTGTTTAAAGTCGAGCCCTGTTATTTGGTAAAATTACAGTTGTAATTCAGACTATGTTGTTGTTAATTAAAGTTGAGGGTATTTCCCGGTTGCTTATATTTTTTATTTCTTCTCAATACTGATTCCTAATAATATAGTTATCTGTATCATCTATGGTTATCTGTGGTGAGCTAAACATTTACACGCTTCGTATTTTTTATTTTCATTTCATTGATTTCAATTGATTTCTTTACAATTTTCCGATTAAAGAACATAATACAAATGTTCTTTAATCGGAAAATTCTCAATAACTGTCTCTAATTTAGGAATTCACTACAATTTCCATAGTGTTCCATAGAGAAACTGCTTTGTTATTGGTAAGTGTGTTACTAGCGCCACTTTGACAGTTGCACGCCCCATTATTTAAATATATATTCATGATTTGAGTTTAAGTTTACAAAACAAAAAATTCGAAATGCAGTGTTTTTATAAAATTATTGCATAAATCACCGAACAAAAATAACTAGTATTGTTTAGGATCAATTGCCATCACGGTATTTTGAAATATTTTTTTCATCATAATAAGTAATTGCAAATGTTTTTGTTTTTATTTTATTGTTCTAGTCTAAGCAATAGCCAACCAACTCACATGTCCTGAAAATAGAAAAACTTTCATGAAATGTTGGTTGGTATTTTAGACATTGAAAAATAAATCATATTATGAGAGGAGATAGCCATCAGAATTTTGTTGAAGGCTCACACCAAGATATGGACAAAGACTTTTCGGGCGTGGAGTTCTTGGAGGAAAACATTTTTGTCTCGGAATATAATTTTTGATTTTGATTTTTTTTAGATTTTATTAAGAACGCGGAACGGAACATTTTGCCTGTGGTTAGAGGACGATTTGGATTTGTGGAACACAGTCGCAAAGTAGCAAGGCTTCCTTCAACTTATCACTGTGTTCTACGAAACCCTAATTGAATTGATGTGGGGTATTGTAAAACATAAAATTCCCTCACATGATGTGGGATCAGTTGACATAAATAATTACAAATGCTTTAGAGCAGTGGCTGAAAAAGCGTTTTAGAGCTTCACTATTTTTCATAAAATCATAATTATAAAGTCCGTCTCACGAAAGAAGTCTCGCAGACGCGGCGCTAGAGTCTGGCAAACGAAAGTAGACACTCGAATTATTTGCAAACTTTTTATATGGCAATGCTATACTAATGTCAAACTCAATTTTCCAAAACAAGATGGCGTGTGTGGCAATTTGTTGTGATCTTGTTAATAGCCTTTATTCAGCGAAAAATGAACAAAACTATTAAGAGTGGAGTACGGGAGATGTTGTTTCGCATGATGTCTAAATATCAAGAAAAACAACAGGAGAAAGATGCCGAATTCAAACAAAAACAAGATTGTTTACCTGTTGTGTTCGATTTCATATGGTAGTATGACGCTACTAAGTTGATACTTTGTCGTAATTCATAATTTATATTTATCTTTTAGCGAGGAAAAATATTTATCTATTTTGATTCACATTCATTTTATAGTATGTTAAACACCTTCATAATAATGCATTATGGTTATTTAACATACTATTAAGTGTTGCATGGTTTTTAACAAAAAAAAATTCTGTTATAGTAAATCTGGTGGATGTAGCAGGGGTTGGTGAGATAGTGAAACCTTGAAAAACTTACGGATTTACCAGTACTTGGATGAAGTAGCTTCAATCACTGGTAAGTTTTTACTAGGAGTATATAACTTTTATAAAGATGTACATAATTGAATTCATGATTTGCAGAACCTAATCATTCTGTTTTACCATTCTTTACAGAAGTGAGCGTTACTACATTGAAAGAATTAAAAAGGAACGTGCGCGTAAAGCCATATAAATCCACAGTGTCCGACTTAGATAGTTTCGACATAGATGCTATTCGTAACAAAATTGACGAATTTTATATCGTTAGAAAACAAGTTTAAAACGAAACACCAGAACCAGTGTATGAAGCTGATGAAATTCTGAAGCAGAATGGGCACGAGGTATTGCGGCTTCCCCCTACCACTGCGATCTAAATGCCATTGAGTTAGTATGGAGTTTGGCTAAAAGTAAAGTGGCAAGTAAAAATATTGCTCTGCCTACAGTGGAGTTAGAGAAAGTTATAAAAGAGTAATTGAAAATATAACTTCCGAGGAGTGAAAGAAAATGACTGATCATGTCATTCATGTTGAAAATAAATATAAAGAAAGGGACAGAATTACAGAAAATAATTTAGAAAGTTTTATAATTAACGTAGGAAACAGTGATTCCAGTCACTCTAATGAAACTTTCCACATGGAAGTCTTACATTCAGATTTTGATTATAGTGAATAAATCAGAACCTTTTTAGAATACCGTTGTTTTTTTTTTTTTAATTCGAATTAATACACAATATCTAAACTATTACCTCCCTAAAATACCTCTTGTATTTTTATTCCGATGAAATAAAATAGATAATTCTAAAGTATCAAATATGGTTATTCTAGGTATTTCATAGTAGTTTTGGGGTTGCTATGCTGATATTTTTTAAATTTGCCGCGCTTTTTCAGTCTACTTTCGTTTGCCAGACTCTAAAACATGTCACGGAATGTTGCCACACTCCACTGTTTAAGACTCCCCAAAAATTCAACTTGACATCTGATTTCATTTAAATGATGATTTGAAATTGATTTTTTGGTTCGATCCGATTTTATTATCTTTAATAATTGTATTAATATTAATTAAAATAGAAAATGATATTGACATAATACTTATACTTTGCAAACTTTGTTTGTTTTAATAACCACAATATAGAGCGGTCGAACCATAAAATATATGTAATATTATAGTAAATAATTTAAAAAAAGAACATTTTCAATTTTAATTGTATAATTATGGTCATCGATTGGGTTTATTCCAGACACGGAATAGATGAATAAGGTTGGAATGATAATGTGAGCGTGGCGAGCGCGCCACATATATGATACGAAAATCATAGCTCGACCAATTATTTCATTCAGTTTAGTGCGCTTCGGATTACTTCGGAACACAGACCTCTGCTTGAAAATGCCGTGTTGGGCAATTATAACCTGTAAAACAAAAAGTTAGTATAGAGCGAGGAGGTATATCTTTCCATCGGTAAGTCGAAACTAACATTTAATTACAATTTTATTTGTAAAAACATAAAAATATTCTGATCACTATGAAATTCCAAACATTAACAACATTATTGCAACAAGTTACAAAGAATATACATTGCCCGATGTGTACTCGCTTAATCAACGCAATGACCAAGTCCACTTAAAATTTTCAACTTTATTGTTAAAGAAATTAGGTTCAAGGTTGATTGGGAAAATTTGACAGTTTCGGGTAGCTTTTATGTGCTGGCGTCTGTACTTAACTCACTGTTGATAAACATGCGTCGTGCATCACGGTCAATCAGGGCAAAGGACAAAACGTCAATGGTTGAAGTGAGGCGCATGCAGTACATTGTAAGCGGACTTGACCATTGCGTTGATTAAGCGTTGTTTGTTGTTCTTTGTCTGGGTGTAATTTATCTATAATATGTATGTATTTAGAAATATATATGTATGTTTATCAGTTGTCTAGTACTCATAGCACAAGCTCTGCTTAGTTTGGGACTAGATGGCGTTGTGTGAAAGTCGTGGAATATTATTATTATTTAATGTAGACTTTTTGTAAATTGTTGCAATAATGTTGTTAATGTTCTGAATTTCATAGTGATCAGAATATTTTTATGTTTTTTACAAATAAAATTGTAATTAATGTTATTTTCGACTTACCGACGGAAAGATATACCTCCTCGCTCTATACTTGCGGTCTGACTATTTGTTTTATAGGTTATAATTGCACAACACGGCATTTTAAAGCAGAGCTCTGTGTTCCGAATAGGGCTTTCAATACGGGTATTCCGGGATCCCGTAATACCGTGATCACGGATTTTATTTTGGCCTTTTACAATACCGGTATTGACGCCCCAATACCGTGATTACGGTATTACAAACATTAGATCTAAAAATGTATGTGATCGTATTCTCATACTAGTTTTCATCAGCGCAAGCGTCCCGCTGTAGTCTTAAGCCGAAATCGAGCTGTACTTATGTCGTTTCTGTTATTGTCAGTCAGTTTCGCAAAGGCGACGGGATAACGCGTATATAGACTTTGTTATTGTGTTGTGTTAACTTGTGGCTGTGAAGTAGTGATATAATAGCGCGTATTTTTGCTAGTTTAATTAGATTGCCGTCGTTGCTGCCTCTTCGTGTCTTACCCAAAACGTTCTTGGCGTTTGAAATTCAGAAATTTTGCACTATGTTTTTCAGAAATTGTAACGCTTGATTTATTTTGTTACTTGTTTTGTTTTAGATTTTTTGATTATTTTTTATTACAAGTAGGTAGGTAGGTAGTGTCGCCGAAGATGGCCCGGCTCCTAGGATAGCCCACTTTAAAAAAAATATATTTATGATTATTCGAAACATTTGAAATTTCGCGGGTTTATGCTACTAGTACCTAAGACAATAGTGCAAGTCAGTTTCATTACCGGCGCATCGCCATTTTGAAGACAGGTGACAGTTTGCTCGGTAATGTCAAGACGATGCACGTTTTATAACCTCCATTATCTAAATTCTTTTAAAAATTAACAAATTTAAAACAAATCTTTTTGCTGTAAACTGTGAAAATTCACATTTAATCTATTTATCAGCGAATGACTGGTGAGTGTTATTATTTTATTTCCATTTTTGTATTTTTACGAGACTATACCCAACCCGGGTGTAATATCCTATCATGGCCCATAATATAATTCCCCAACATAGCCCAGACCTTTCTAGGATTACTGAAATGTAGTATTAGTATATTTTTGTGTTTGTTTGTTTGTTTTTTTTTTTAAGTTTGTCTGCGCATGTTTCGGAAACTGTTGGATTGCAATAAATCTCGAATTAGGTACCTTTTTTTAGGCAATTAAAGTTCTGATTAAGCTATTAAGTAAATTCACTTTTGAGATTCTTTTCAGATTAATTTTTTGGGAGTGTACACACTCAATTAAAGACAGTAGCGTCTAATTTGTTTTAATTAATTAAGTATATTTTGATTGATATCAAAGTTAATTTTCAGTATTCCTTAGATAGCCCACCCATTCGAATGACATTTAAAAAAATAAACAGAAAAAGAACTGATTTATTTTAATTTTTGAAATGTACTTTCAAAGTTACATTTTATTTTATTCAGTAGTTTTATTTTATTTTATAGTTAATTTTTATTTTGATAGATTTAAGATAGCCCACATTTCAATTTTTGGTTGGTTATTTACCTTTTATGAATAATGTTATGAGAAGGATGTGTTTTTATTTTGGTGTTTTATGTTAAAAGTGTTTAAGTGTTTATAATGATTATATTTTCATTAATATTTTTCGGGCCATCTTCAGCGACCAGTCTCCCAAGATAGCCCAATACCAAGTTTCAAAAAAGTGTTTACATTTGTGTTAAAATGCCAAAAGCTGTACTACTATTTTACATATTTTGTTTCTCAAATAAATATATTACAACTTCCATTATGTTTTTTCTTTACTTTACTTATCTGCAAGATTTTACGAGGTTTTGAAATTAAGCGGGCCTTCATTGGCGCCTTTACCTCATCATTATTAAAAATGTTATTAAAATGATCACCAAATGATTGCTAGCTAACTACTTAAGATACTTTACTTACTAACATTTCAGAAAATCATGGTACCTATGTTAATTTTTACATGAGCTTTTTTATATTGTACTATATAAAGTCTATGTGAAATGCCTTCCTGCAAAAATATAGATTAAGTTTAAGTTTTCATTATGTTCCTAATTCCTAGTCCTACTTAAATAATCAACAATTACCAAATTGTTATATAAGAGAGCTATGGATAAAACGTATTAATTCTTTATTTCCAATATATACATTTATAAATTACATTTTTAAGTATTCTCAAGAAAAAAAAAACATTTAAAAATATAAAAATAGTAGCCCACCGGTATCGGAACAGGGTCCAAGCTACCGGCGGTCAGGGCTCCATAAAGAGAAACCTCCTGACGATACGCACCGTGTCCAGGAGTACCGCTTTCTGAAGCAAGCCCTTTATCCAACCGTCTAACGAGAGCCTCCTGAGGTGTTGTTCGTGGCTCTTGGCTATTAAGCCATTGGCTGAGATGACTATCGGTACAATGATTGCCGAGTTCACATCCCACATGTCGACAATCTCGTGTGCCAAGTCAAGATACTTGATTTGCTTATCTTTCTCAACTTTCACGAGATTCTCGTCATGCGGGATGGTTATGTCGACAATCATGGCACGCCTCTCGATTCGGTCCACCACCACTATATCAGGCTTATTGGCTACAATAGTCCTGTCAGTGATGATGAACCGATCCCAGTATAATGTGATATGGCCGTTATTGAGAACTGAGTTGGGCACATACCTATAGTACGGCACTTCCGATTCCACAAGAGCATATTTCAGAGCAAGTTGCTGATGAATTATCTTGGCTGCAAGGTTGTGCCAGTGCAAGTACTCTCCATTAGCAAGACGAGAATAACCAGAGATAATGTGGCGGATTGATTTACCCGGACGGTGACATGCCCGACATATGTCAACCGTGCCATCCTTCACAATAAATTTCCGGTAGTTGTTCGTCATGATAACTTCGTCCATACTTGCATAAACAAAACCTTCGGTTTCCCCAAAGAGGTCACCGAAGCGCAACTAAGCTACGAAAGAAACTTGGTCTACGTCGGACCCATGTAGGGCCCGGAAAAAACGTCCATGAAGCTCTTTACTCTGCCATACCCCTCTTCGATCGTTAGTGTCTAGCACTGCAGATTTGCGCCAGTTCTCATTAGCCAAGGAGAGCGGGGTGAGTCCCTTGTCCACCGCTACTACATCTCGATGCATACCCACTTCGGAAGCAAGGAAATGTTCCCTGAGACTGCATACCTCGCGGTTGTGGAGAGTTTTAGCATTCAAAAAGCCTCGACCTCCACATTTCCGCGGGATATACAGCCTCATCACCGACGAGCGTGGGTGATGCATTCGATATACAGTCAACAATGTACGAACTCTCCTATCCAGGGTGTCAAGTTCAGTTTGAGTCCATTTGAGTACGCCGAAAGAGTACATCAACACTGGCATGACCCAACCGTTGAAGGCACGCACCTTGTTCCCGCCCGATAGAAGGATTTTAAATACCTTCTTTAGGCGGCCAAAGAAGCGCTCCTTCAGCGATTGCTTCATGTCAACTACATTAATACCTAACGCTTCCGACATACCCAAATACTTATATGTTTCGGTTGGAGAGAGGGATCTCAGGTTTATGGAATTCGAGAGTTGAGATCCCACGGATTCCATAATCTCCCCTCGCTTTACATGGTTTTACGCTTTACATACTCGCTTAGCCGTACGCACAATGAAGGTATTCCCAAAACGTTTTGTGCGTATGGGTGGGATGTCCACCATGTAACGATGGCGCATCGCCGTTTGTCTTGTAGTCCGATAATGAAACGGGCTTGGCGGTATTAGATTGTGTAATTGCATCGCACACTCCCCGAAATGTAACCGATAGAAAACCGATAGACTTGCAACTCGTCGTCGATGTTCAAGGCTCTGGAGCTTTGATTCGACCAGTGAATCGTTGCCAATGGGTCTCTTGGCCCTTTTCTCGATAGACTCAAGCGCGTCCAGTTGGTATTTGGCAGATCCATCCCAAATATGAGAGCAGTACTCTATACTCGACCGAACCTGGGCTCGATACAGTTTGAGTAACTGTTCTGGTGTAAAGTACCGTCTCACCTTGGCTAGGATACCCAACTTTTTTGATGCTAGTTGAGCCTTAGTCTCTAGAAACGGACCAAAATTGAGGGTTGAAGTTAGTATCACCCCAAGAAGCTCAATACGATTGGTTATCAGCACGGTTACATCGCGGTAAGTAGGAGCTGGTTGGAATTGGTTCCTTTTTGCGAAGAAGAGACACGCCTGGGTCTTAGCTGCATTAAACCTGACGAAGTTGGCATCGCCCCACAGACAGCCTTCAAGGACAAGTTCAAGCGCCCAACCATGTCCTCACGGAGAGATTGGATCTGTGACCCACCAGCACGCGCACTGGACACATATCTCTCAGCAACTGTGCTGTCGTCTGCATACCCAAAGGCATCGGGCATTAGCAGATCGTTAATGTGCAGCAAGAATAAAGTTGCTGAGAGAATCTACCCCTGAGGGACCCCGGCGTTAATTACCAATTGGCTAGACGAGCAGCCATCAGTTACCACTCGAATGGACCGATCTCTCAGGAAGTCTTCAATCCAAACGCAAAGTTGAGTGGGTAAACCGAAGGAAGGAAGTTTAGCAATAAGGCTGTCATGCCAGACCCTGGCAAAGGTCTTGGAGATATCAAGGGAAACAGCAAGTGCTTCCCCGTGCTTCTCAATGGCCTCACTCCAGATATGAATGGCATACTCTAGAAGATCCCCAGTTGACCCGTTTTTGCGAAAGCTGTATTGTCGGTCACTGAGGATGTCGTTGGCTTCTAGGTATGCCAGGAGCTTACTATTAAGTACACGCTCCATACTCTTACAGAGTATGGACGCGACTGTACTGTAGCCCTGTAGTTGGCCGAGTCAGCACGAATGCCCTTTTTGGGTACATGCTGTAAGTTAGCACCTTTCGGCACCTTTCCAGTCTCAAGCGAAAGGCGAAACAGGCTTGTCAAGATTGGAGACAGTGCAGGCGCACAAGTTCTAAGAACAACTGCTGGTATCCCGTCGGGGCCACTAGCTTTGTTCAGGTTAACATTACGCAGCACTCTACGGAAGTCCGAATGTCTGACATACACGTCTCGCATCCAATAGGAGCATCAGGAGGGTGAGCGCCACTACTATCCAGATGTGAAGACTCCTCAAAGAGAGCGGCAAACAAGTTTGCTTTTTCATCAGCGGAGTGAGGGGTGACAGAAGTTCGATTCGACCGACTTTGCCAGGGACCAAACCGCTTTGCTGCCAGCAGGGTATGAGGCAAGTTTGTTCCCAATTCGGCTAACGTGGTCAAACCGAGCCCTCCGCAAAACCTTCTTGCCGGTCTTGGCAGCCTTATTGAAGGCTCTCTTCTTCTGATCCATGTCATTTGTTTTGCAGTTTCGCGCATGGACCCATGCTAGGTACGCCGCGTGTTTAAGCACTTCAGCGCTATCACATTCGGCGCCAAACTAAGGTCGAGCTTTGCCGGACATTGTTAGGTTAGAGAACGGAATGTAATCTGTAGTCAGCAGAAGGTCCAAGCAATTGGCTGTGTGCGACTCAACATCCGGCACCCTCGTTGCTCTCTGGACCAGCTGAGTGAGATTTAATGAATTTGATTTCATTAAATGTTTGCGCAGCAAGTGTAGTATTATTAACGTTTAACTTAGTGACCACGCAGAGCGGATAATTCTTTCGAGAAAATGATTTAATATGAAAATTTAACGTATTGATTTTTTTTTTCAAAAATGGAGTAAGTGAATGATGCCTAATGCCTTGAAAAAAATTTGACGGTGACTAAAAAATCAGGCGGTATAGTGCAACGAATTAGGAATGATATAGAAACATAACTCTCTAACAAAGCCCGCTAAAACATGGTTCCAAACTCATACCACTAAATTAATAATACGAATGCAACACGCGCACAAACAAAACAAAATACTTTGCTAAATTTATTTTCTGCGCATGGATCCGTCAATTCATTCATTTGGGGCGCTATTTTATTTAGTAAGATACTGTTAGAGTGAAACTGAAATATCAAATCAAGCGAGTGCGAACGAGATGGATCGTTTTGTGACATCGAGCGGCGAGGATGGTGTTATGCAGTATGCAGTAGGAGTCAGTCATTTATTATGAACTCAAATATTATAAATTAATATTAAACCTCTTTACATTAAGTTCACAAAAAGTGTAAAGCTTCATAAAAGGGAATGTCCGTCGGCCATATAAAAAAAAATCTGAAATGAACAAGAGTGAAATATACAATTTCAATAATTATAAAAAAAAACTAGGTAGAAGTCAGTTACAAACCTTTTTCTGAAATATTGGTCGTAATAAGTCTAGGGTTAAGGATGCCAAGTCGTCATTTAGGCGGGTCCAACCTAAGTCCGTGTTTAAAAATGTGTATCGTGTGCACAACTAAAATCAACATCTTCGAAAAATGACCATAGTCGTTGCTATACCATAAAAAAGCAATCCGTAGGTAACTCAATTCGCAAGCGCTATTGTAGAATCAAGTAAACAAACAATCGAAAATGAAGTAATGTCAAACTGTTAGTCTGTCAGTAGGTAAGGCAAAAGAGATGTGATTCATACAGCCTACGATACGTTTTCTATTAAAAAAAATATTTGATTTTAAATAATATTGACATGCATATATTATTTTTTTAGATTTATGGTACACATAGGTCGAATTATATTAAATTAATAATTACTGTGCACTAAATCTGCAAACTAATTCGTTAGGAATTATTTTACGATTCCTGTTTGGCTGAATGCCACTTACTAGTGTCAAATAAACACTAACCTCCAATAAAAATAAGAATTAATTAAACGGATATCAGGTTAAATATTTCAATGATTTCCATATTTTTATATCCTACTTAAACAAACTTGAAAATTATTTCATTATACATATTTTATTTTAAAAAGAATTAAGGACTATTCGTAGTTTCTGTCCATTTCAGGCATTTGGACAACACCCTTTGAAAACGAAACAGTTATTTTATTACTTACCTAATATCTATTTTAAATGGAAATTATTATTTGCTCAGGATCTACCGAATTTCATTTTTATTAATTTCTTAAAGTACATAAATAAGGTAAGAATTCATTAGCTAACCCCCCATCAGAAGAGCGTTAGGCTTATAAGCTGTTAAACTAGATTTATGTATATATATAATGTGTGAGTAGAGTAAATTTAATATACAAGGTGGTTTTTAAAAAGTACGAGCCAAAATTTAAGGGTACTCAAGGTACTCAAAACAAAACTTTGTTGTTTAGTAAAATGGAAAGAAACATCAAAATATTGGCTCGCTTTATTAATCAGCTCATATACGGAGTGCCGATTTAATGACCTGCGTTGTTTCAACGTGGTGTAATACCTACTGATAACATAAAACACATTAGACGTGATTTAAAATTTGTATTCTTAAGCAATCCTTAAATTAAGTTATTAGGATTTACGCGAATTTTTCACGAAATGCTGTGCAACAGTACAAACCATGCAAATAGGTACAGCTGATTTTTTTAGCATACGATAGCCAGTGCGTGACGAATATATGTCTTCGTTACCAAAATGTATGGAGATAACCCTACTTGCATTAGTTGGTAACCAGTCATCCTCTCTTTTTTCTAAGCGGACTGCTGCAATCCACTGTAGTCGTCAAATCTCTTTTTTGGGGAAACTAAAATAAGAAACACACAGGCAAACCAATCCATCTAATTTATAAAACTCTGTACTTAATATAAAATATATAATAGTTAGGTATTAAAAACTGGCTGGCTACCTGTTGCATAATACTGACAACTCGTGGTTGTCTATACGAAAATAAAACACGAAATTATTTTACTTACGAGTGATAAAGCTATTCCAGTTGTTCTTAATGAAATATCCGTGGCTGGCGTGAATACATTGACAACTCGACTTGCATGTTTTTTTTTTTTATTGGCTTAATACGTCCTATGCATTAGGAACTTATATGAAAAAAAATTGACAGCTCATAATATACATAACTTTTAGAGCATTCGACTATGGTATTAAGTTGACATCTCGCATTTTTACATGTTTTACTTGACAACACAACATGTCAAATTAACGATTCACATGTTTTTGTGAACGAATATTGATATTTTGTTATGTCAACTTATACCCAGTAACCGAAATATTATTTGTTATTTGATATCTCAACTTATACACATAAAAGTTTTCTCTTTTAATTGACAAATTGAGATATCAAGTTATAGCCAACCGAAATGTTTCTGTTTAAATTATGATATATTGAGATGTCCAGTTACGGCCAGCTAAGTTCTGAACCCTAAATGTAATAAGTATAGTTATCACTAAGTGTCGGTTACAAAAAACTTTGATATTAAATGAATATGTTTAGTTGCCAACTTATGGACCTAAATTGTATTAAAAAAATAATCGAGTTGTCAAGATGCTTCCGTAAAAAGTAAAACATTGGGAATATCGTGGCACAGGCACGTCCCTAGCGCATTCTCGCTCGTGTGTTGGTAAACAAACGTCACGTCAATTCAGAAGCCGCGTGCGCAAGAACTCTAAGTCTGTTTTGATTTCGTTTGTTTTTGAGTTTTATATCGAAAGTAACGACGAGGTAACAAGAAAACTGTGTACCGTGTAACTGTGTGCGTAACGCCAGCGGAATGTTGTCGCTTTTCAGGATCCCCATCTCGTGTAAATGTGCCCGAAATTTAGTATTTGTGCGTCCAGCCGATCCAAAGATATTCACGAAAAACAGATTTCGCTGGAGTAACGTTACCCCAGCGGCATGTTTTTAACCGGTGGTCGTAGTTGAGTACAAACTAGCTACTTAGATAGATCACATTAGTGCCTAAATGTGCCCAAAAAATTAAATTTGTGCGTCTTGAGGTTTCAGAGTTATTCAAGATGCCACTGGGGTAACGTTTAGCAAATTGCTATACCACTCAAACGGCATGACACACAACTACGATTTTTTTTATTACGGTGGGTCCTAATTTGTGCTTATGTAAAGTTAAAGAATTAATTTTCTATTCCGATACTTGTGGTGGCTAAAACAAAAACAATGTCGTGGCGATGATATTCATGTTTTTGCTTAATAATCATCCGACGCTGCAAAAGATAAACTACAAATTCCTCCTCAATGGACACACACATATGGAGTGTGACTCTGACCAAGCGATTATTGAAAAGACGAAAAAGAGAACACAAATGAGAATCAATCATTTATATGATTGGGTGCAATTGGTGAGGACTTGCAAAGTTCAGAAACCATTCAAGGTCGTGGTGATGACGGTAAATGATTTTTTGGATTTTGCCGAACTAAAATCCAAGAAAGGACCCTTTACTGTCAAGAAACTGGATGATTCGGGAGACAAATTTCTGTGGCAACCTATTAAATGGCTGCAATAAGACAAAAACAACGTCACAAAAACTTATTTTAAGAAAAACCTGGATCGCGAACCCCCTTTTCATTCAATAAGTTTTAGGAAAAGAGGAAAAACCACCATAGATATCTTTAAGTTGAGCCAAATCTCCAAGGAGGCTTTGCCAATTAGCGCAGAGAAAAAAAAGGATTTGATGGACATGATTGACGATTCCTTCAAGGAATTTTATATTAAAATAAAAACTGTGGGTGATGTATCTGCATCTAATGATCCAGATTTGGACGAGGACAACCCAGATGACGAGGTTGTTGAGGTCCAATAAAATATGACTGTGAATGTAACAATAACGTAATAATATTTAAAGTTGACAGATCAGGTCTGGACAGACCTGACGACTAACGTAATAAATATTTAAAGTGGACACTTTAAATATTTATTACGTTATTCCTTCTTTATTCTTTTCTTTCTTTATTAACCGTTTCCGTGCGGATGATCCGCACAGGCACCATGTAAATCTATTGCGTATGGCGTATGGTGCCCGAGAGGATACAAAACTGAAACATAAAAAACTCGGCTAAAACGACATTTGTCAAAAGAGTCCCGTAAATAAAAGTGTCTTTATTTGTCACCTATATCATGCCCACAGTGTTCGTTTCAAGTAATTTCGTAAATTAGCAGACTTCAGGGGTTGTAAACCAAGTTGTCGAGTCACATTTTATTATTGATTATAATTCTAACAGCCAACTTTCTGGAATGTTTCTCAAAAAATTAAATGCTTTTGTCATAAGGTTCATTTTTGCCTCAAAACATGATGGGGTTACAAAGAATGCGAGGCGGATCGGCGACCTAACAAACAATGGGTTTTACCCATTTTTTGCGCTGTTCGCCGGCCTATAATAATACATTTCTTTTTTTTTTCTGGGTAACTCTACAACAAACTAAAAAGGTTGTCAATTAAACGCTTAACAAAAATCCACATTTTTAAGTAGATAGTCATAGATATTTTTATCAATAAAATACATTTACATTGTTATCAAATAAAACACTTCATAATCATGTGATTGTTTGTAGGTACGAGTAGAATATTTTTGATTCATTAGGTTCGGACTTCCCATTCAGTTATACAATGTTCTATATTACAGTGTTTTGTAGAGAAACAATTTTTCCATCAAAATAACGGATTTAAAATTGTTTCCCTACATAACACCGTATAATAAATAAATATCACCTCGCTGCAAACTCAAATAGTACGTGAACAAATTCTATATAACACACTTGAATAAATACATCCATAAAATAATGCAAAAAGGTTTACAACACCTAATAGAAATTAGTCAATTACCTTCCATTTCCATAAAAACACACAGATCGTCACTTTTAAATGCACTGAACGAATTTACTGACTGATTACGTTCGATACAGAATGGCAAAATAACTCTTTAACAAGTGGAAACACGAGAACAAGCTAAAATTTACAATTCATGGCGGATGATTCCCCAGGGGAATCATCAGTCTCTGGCGCTTGGTGCCCCAGAGGCATCACGAAATTTTTGTTTGACGCCAGGCACTAAAGATTGCTAAAAAGACCTCCGCACGGAATCGGTTAAGTATGTTTCCGTTGTTTGGCCCAATAAAATAATTTACTTTTTTTTTATTTATTGCTTTTACACTAGGAAACTGATAGGTTCGTGGTTTTTCAATTTAATATTTATTCAGTTAGAAAAACTTTGATTTGAGTAAGTCCTTCAACAAATCAACAAATATATTTATATTCGTCATCAGTTGTTTGATTGGTCCTCATTGTTTTTGTCATTAATAACTAGAGACCGGATAATATGCATTTGCATATTTGCATATGCATTTGCATATTTAAGCCATTTTCAGCGCTAATAGCATATTTTTCCTAAGATCTAGTGATGATGCATATTATCGCTATAATTTACAGTATTTTTCGAGCGCAGTGCACTCAGCAGCGTCTTTTGTTTTGGTACGATAATAAAATGAAAGAGACAAATGATCGTCGCGCTCGCCTACCGCACTCCTCCTTCCTCGCACCTATTATGCATGTTATAGCTTTCATTGTTAACGTGCGTGCACATTGATCTGCAGTTAAAGTTTTTGTGTCAAATTGTACAATGCCTCCCGAAAAAAGTGTGTCTTCGTGGATAAGTGACTTTCCTGAAACATTTACTTAGGACGGAACTGTTTTGTATTGTCGAGTTTGAGAGAAAAATATTTCGTGGACTAAAAAGTTTCTAAGTTTTTTATTTTATTAAAAAACAATAAATTATAAAGATACATACTTAATAAAGTAAAACTTAAAACAAGTATTTACTAACAATAAACTTAAATCTAAAGGACTAACTTCACAAAACAAAAAAAATTTAGTCATTTAATGTTGCATATTCTGTCAGTTTTCGTGCATATTTCAAGCATTTTTCATGCATATTTGCATGCATATTTCAAGCTTTTTATGTTGCATATAATCCGGTCTTTATTAATAACATTGTTTACATACTAATATTCCCCACTCAGAAGGTGAATAAGTTGATAACTGATCGTGCATAAGTTGACAACTCGGTGAATAAGTTGACAACTCGGTGAATAAGTTGACAACTCGTTGGTGAACGACTTGACAAGTCTATTATTATGCAAACTAAGGGGTGTTTGGTTTATTTATTGTCATCATATAAAAGATGGTACAAAATAACCCTTAAAACAACTAAAACACAGACGGTAAACTAATTTACTGATTTACCAGAAGAGGTCAAACCTTTAAAACGGCCGTCCTGACAAATTGCCATTTTAGACATGTCAACATATTCACGCCAGCCACGGATATGTACTTATACGTGGGCAATTTTCATATTCGTAGATTCAGTATATCAAAAGTTTTTTCGTTTCTAGTCTATTTTTATAGAACTTGACAGTTGTATGCAGTAAGGAAACAAACATCACAAACAAACATTTACTTAGTTTATTTCGCCAGCTCTCGTTTTCGAAAAATATAAACAAATTTTGTGAAAAAAAAAAAAACAATATGAACATTTTCATAGAAATACAGCTCGACAAAATCCCCTTTTCTTTTTCCGGGAGGGAAAATTATCGAAGGACTGCTCCCGCTGTGGGTGGAGCGGAAGGGAGTGTCAGACTTCTACTGACTTAAAAACCCACCCTGTTCCTTTACCTGCCCTTAAGTTCCGGGGCCACGGTATCTTCTTAGAACATTCCCGCAACTCATGCGGGCAATGGCCTTATGGGACCCCGTCACTCGTGCTGACGACTCCGTGAGGCGCGCGTTGAACACGAAGTGCCACCGACCCGGGCCAAATGCTATTTTATCTGCTATTTATTTATTTATAAAAACTTTATGTAACACAAAATTAAAGTTAAATCATGCTATAGAGTTTATAGCCCACATCTAGCGGCATCGGACATTATTGAGCTCATATTTCTCGAATAATTGGTCAGTGAGAGTACTACGATGACTTAAAGACAAAAGTTATGAAGAGTCAAACGTACTTAGTGCCTAATAGTTTAATATATGCGCAAAAATAATCTTCACCTTTATTTTAATTGATCTAAAAAAAGAGAAGGTTCTTAATTCGATCGCGTATATTTTTTTAATGTATGATCACCGATAACTCGAAAACGGCTGAACCGATTTGGTAAATTCTTTTTTCGTTTGAAAGGGTTTACTTTAGAAGTGGTTTCATTGTCATCAAACCAGGATCTACCTGACGCAGGTACTGACTGAACATGGCTGTTTCGGGAAGTACCTGTTTGGGATACAGCGGGAGGATACGCTCGGGTGTCGTCATTGTGAGGACCATCCGGAGGACACGGTGGAGCATACAGTGGAGGTGTGCCCTACTGGGGCGGAGCACCGCCGTGTCTTCGTGGTGGCGATTGATAGCAGCCACCTTACGCGCCCGGCCCTGGTTCAGATTCAGACCAAGGTGCGGAGCGAGAGGGAATGGGATGCAGTCGAGGGAGAAGCAACTCTCTTCCTCACGCCCTAGCCGCCGCAGGAGATGCCCCCGGCGTCGGGGATCGCGAGCCGATATCCGGCCACCGTAGGCGCGGGCTTGCGGACGGCGAGCAGGGGTAGCTTACCGTTCGGTAAGGACTAGGCCCGGGTCGGCGGCGCGTCGTGTTCCACGCGCGCCTCAAAGATCGGTCAGCATCAGCGACGGGGCCTCATAAGGCCACTGCCCGCCGAGGTTGCGGAAATGTTCTAACAAGGTACCGCGGCCCCGGAACTTAAGGGCAGCTGAAGGAACAGAGTGGGTTTTTAGTCAGTACAAGTCTGATACCCCCTTGCGCTTAACCCAGAGAAGGAAAAGTCAATCGATGATTGTCCCACCCAGAAAAAAAAGGCTTTGTAACTAGGTAAAATCGGCCAACTAAAAAGAGAGAAATATTTTTTTTACAAATAATTAAACCGGCTTCCAAAAAAACACTGCAATGTGAAAAATAACTTTGATTTTGGAAGTCGGTGCCAAAAACTAAAATACAAAGCAAAAGTACCGACTACCGAAACTGAAGTTATTTTTCGAGAATATTTTTAAAGTTATTTTTTATACATTGCAGTGTTTTCTGGGAGTCGGTTTAATTTTTTGTTTTTTGTTAAAAAGTTTTTTTATTTATAAGTGACTTTTATCATTAAAACACTATAGGTTCTTTATAACAGATTTTTATAAAAACATGCATAATTTGCATTAGCATTTTGGGTTATTTCATTTCTGCATAAGGGTATCTATTTCAAAGATAACGATATAATTATATAGTAAATGATAAATAACTTTTGATGTACTAAAGCTATGAATATGAAAATCCGCGAGTTGACAACTTTGTAAAAATTGTTTAAAACGCTTCGAAGCGCTTCATGTGTACTCGTAAAATAATATTTTATTCATCACTTAACCTTTCAATTAAAATATAAGTATTTTTTTAATTTATTAAAAAACTTGGCCTAAATCGTGGCATTGTGGTCACGTGACTACCTATGACGTCATCGTTCAAAAAACAACTTTCCTGGCATTTGGCACATAAATGTACTTCGGGTATTTTATGATATTTTACTCTATTATGAACGTGAAAAATTATTATCAGTGCTGTGCAGTACCTTGTTGTGGGAATATTACTATAAAAACGCCAACGAAACTATTTATTCATGTCCCTTTAAAAAGAGATATTCGCAAGAAGTGGTTAGAACTTCTGTGTCAAATCCATCCAAAGGTTGTCTGTAAAAGATCGCTTTTAGCGATAAGACCATCACCATTTTTAGTTGTTAAGTCCATATTTGTTTTACTGTTATGGTGTACAATAAAGAATATATCTATCTATATATCTGCTTTTTTTAAAAAGACAAAAAAAGGAACTCATCGAACAACTATTACAGGACGATAAGACAAATGAACCAGAAGAGGGAGAGAGTTAGTTATGAAATGAAATAAAATATTTATTTGTAAATTGGTTATAAATAACACTTTTACACGTCATGTTTTTTTGCGTGTTTTGTTTAGCTAGATGAGGCCGGTATTTCCTAACTGACTACTCTGAGAAGAAACACCGAAACAAACTCCCTCTGAGTTTGTCGTCAACGTCTCTTTTAAAGTCCAGACAATTTGTATTTGTATATGAGAAGCATGTAGGTTCATGTCTTTGGTATTCTTTTGAGGAAATAACCACGCAGAGCGGACCTGTCCAGACAGTGCAAGCAGTTAGTTAGTTATTCTTTTCTTATTTTGTCTTACGCACCAACCAAAGATAACCAGTCAGCTGTCAAAATATTGAACGATGACGTCTCGTTTTCTGATTGGTGTTTCTAATCACGTGACTCACAGATAAAAAGTCTCATTTTTCTCAAGGGAAAATAAAATAAATAATTAAAGATCTTTTCTTCATTTGTACTATTTTGTGCTTCATATCAATAGATTTACATAATTAAATAGTTATTTTAAATTTTTAAGCATACTGTCAACTCGCGGATTGCCCACGTATAAGTACATAGGACGTACTAAGTTTCCACATTATATTTTGTACGAATTTTTACGATTTTCATATGAATTCAGCGATAACATGAATCATCATAATGGCGGGACCAATGTTTTAATAACATAACTTTAGTTTGGCACTTACAATTGTATTGAAAATTGAGTATATACAAGTACATATGTAGTACTAAGTCTTTGTGTATGAATTACCTGTCTCTTGGTAGCGCTTTCAAATGATCCCGCCACTTTGACGTCAAAGTGGCGGGACCAGGTTCGTCTGGACGTACTTCCTTTACCGTTAGAGGTACAAATTGCTGGTTTAGGGTACAAATAGTACATATGTAGTACAAACACTTTAATTTGATACATTTTAAATTGGGGTTTTGGTCCCGCCATCTTGACGCTGACATGCTCAACAGGCACACAAACTAATTTCTTTGTTATTTTTCGTCGAATCGCCGAGCTCCTACCTATTAGTCCCGAGTTGAGCTACACGATTGCTGACATAGGCTTACATTGACTGGACACTCCCCAGAAATCTTTGTGGTTCTTTCTTCACACAACACACAATTCCAGACACAATTTGCATGGTTTTGAATTGTGAATGATATAGATGGAGAATTTGAGTACTTTATACTGCCTACCCAAATATCCCGACTTTGGTATTATTCGTCAACTCGCTTAAAAAATACAATGGACTATCTTTTACAGACAACCTTGGGGTGGATTTGTCACAACAGGAGAAAATATATACGCGGATAGTCCATGGTGTACTATTTACTTATATACAATACATAAGTAATAAACTACATAGGTACTCAATTCAGATTTATTAACTTTATTGTTAAGCTGATTACTCCCACAGCAGACTCAATCTCAAGACGGAAATATCCTCAGGAAATTCATGCAGAGAGGGCGACATCTGGTTGGAGAGCAATACAAACTGCTTCAAAACCTCTCCCACATAAACGGGACATTTCATACTCATTGAAGGAATATTGATAATGGCAAATTTACAACGCAAAACTTTCTCGGTTTACAATGTTGTTTGTTTGGATCACATGCTTTTTGCTTCTTCCTTTAGTAGGTTTTTCTGCAACTCTGTCTGTAGCTTGAAACAGTGATGTATATACCTGCTTAGATTTAAATTTCCTCAGTATTTTAACATTGTGATCTGGATGGATATGAAATTCCGACCTGTAAATCATAAATCATGATTTATTATTGTTTTTAACAGACTTCTCAAAAAGGAGGAGGTTCTCAATTCGGATGTTTGTATTTTTTTTTTTATGTTTGTCCACGCATAACTCCGTCATTTACGAACCGATTTGGAAAATTCACTGACCCACTAAAAAGCACGAAAATAAAAACTTTTTTGCAAAAAATAAAACCGACTTCCATATCAAAACACTACAAAGCCAAAAATAATAATTTTAATTTCGGAAGGCGGTGAGAAAAAAAAAGAAAATACAAAACCAATAACACCGACTACCGAAATTAAAATTATTTTTGGCTTTGTAGTGTTTTGATATGGAAGTCGGTTTTTCGTGCTACTATCCTATATAAATCAGGGACCGAAAGGTTAACCCGTATGAGGGTTTTAAACCGGTTAATTTTTAGGATTAGGTTACAAAACCCTCAATAAAGGTTAACCCGTATTATAGGGTTAATCAGCCTATAAGAACCGGTTTCGACATAAGGTGCATTTTAGCACATAAAACATCTGCAAGAAAGTGACAGAGATAACTACCACGCGGTGTTTGATCGTGTACCGACATGACTCTCGTAGTCACCGCGTAGAATGCATTGAACTTTGAGCCCTATTAATGTTGCACAATACTGTTTTTAATATTGACTAATGTTCGACGCTAAAATATTAAAAATAATATTTCGATTCTAGCGCATTTCACCGACCGACACGGTTGAATTGTGAGTGTGTTTGTACTTGTACATATCGTCGTTTGTCGTAGGTACTTAGTAGAACTTTGTTATTTTTAACAGACTTCAAAAAAAGGAGGTTCTCAATTTTATTCGTCTTGAACAATTTTTTTTTTTTTTATGTATGTTAAGTACCTCATAACTCGGAGACGGCTGGACCGATTTGAAAAATTATTTTTCGTTTTAATGGGTATACTTTCTAGTTGGTCCCAATGTTACAAAATCAGGATCTGATGATGGGATCCTGGAGAAATCGAGGCAACTCTTCAAATATTATAGGCACACCTATAGCGTTTTGGGTATTTCTTATAGTACCTTGAGCAGTTGCTTCCGAAAAGTACTATTTGGGGAAGTTGAACTGATGATGAAGACCACAGATGGCCACTGAAACTCCTCAATAATAAGTATTTCGTGGATTGCGATTCGATTACTTGAGTACGGATGTTAAACACTATGCTCTTCACAATACATATGGTGATGTAGAGCTGATGGTCAAGTACCAGGAGAACTCCTCAAAAATTAACGGCTATGCATCGGGAAAAGCAATATTTTGTAAAAAGTTGTTGACATTATGGCTTTTGTAACTAGATAAATTACAAACCGGCCCACTAAAAAGCGTGAAAAATTTTTTTTTTGCAAAAATTAGAACCGACTTCCATATCAAAACACTACAAAGCCAAAAATAACTTTAATTTCTATATGGAAGTCGGTTCTAATTTTTGCTAAAAAATTTTTTGATCTCATAATTAGCACATACATAAGTAGCGTTATTACCAACCTGTTTTGAAGTCAAAACTTCTTTAGCATCGTTGTGATTTGAAAGTTTATGAAACAAAAAAGTGACAGTAAAAAGAGACAGACACAGGAATTCATAAGAAAAAAAAAAGCCAACATTGAAGGTTTCACTTCTACCACGTGTGAATTGCCCACATGTTTTTTTTTTATTTTTATACCTACGTGAACTTATAGTGATCTGATTAAGTATGCCTAAAACCAGGCGTCCGTCACTCGCTCAAGGCCACGTGTTATATGCCTACCGCTTCGCGTATCGCCGTCGGTACATCCGACAGTGGGTTGCCGCACGCCTGCCTGAACCTTTTTAAATAATTTTGACAACGTCATAATGGATCGACCTAAAAACAATTGATTTTCCTCCGCTTTGCTACTGTTTCCATTTTGATTAATTATTTATTACAATTATTTACGCGGTTTCGGCTATTTTAGACGTTAAAATTTATATAATCGGGAAATCAGGGAAGGAAAAAAATGCATCTATCATTTTATTAAACTGAAACATATTTGATCAACAAATAAAAAAAGAATTGTTTTTCTACAACATTCGTTTTTTTACCAATATCAGCATAGGTACAACCATAGAAATATAATATTATATTTATGGGTACAACCCTAACACATTCGTGGGCCGCGCGGCGGTTAAAACAATCTTAACTCTCTGTGTACGGAATTATGGTACATTTCTTCTCGCTGCAAACAGCTGGTATTATTATTATTAGGTACCCGCGCTCGCATTGAGCTGCATTGCGCCAAGATATCATCTCCGTGAGCGGTGTCTATGAGTGCGTTGCTCGAGCGCGCTTTTTATGTAGATTGACTTCTGAACCTATCTATTTTATGGCTGCACAGTGGGACGGCACCGCGTGCCTATCAATTATTGGTCGTTAGCTTAGATGTAGCGCTCGGCGGCTATGTTGCTTACTGGTTTTGCATTACAAGATAAGGACCAAGCTAACACAATTAATGTACAAAATATAAAATCCCACCAAAACATCCTGTAAAAATTTAGCCAAGCCTCGCCTAAGCTGCTTGTTTCTCTATAAAAAGTAATGAAATCTCTAAGCAAAGCGAAGCCAAGTCTAAGGATCTTTACTGCGATTTCTTTATTAATATAGTTAGATTTTATGTAACCGGCCGTTGAACATACTCTGTGCACTTTTTTTTACTAGTTAATACATCGAAGTCAACGGCCAAGTCACCGTGCATTTATGGGCATAAAGGTACAATATATTAAAAACGGCATTATAATCATACGCACTTTACGCGACAGAGGAAGTCTACAGAAGTCAAGCAAATTCAGCGTATATTCACCAAACTTTACTGCGTTAACAGAAAATCCTGATGACATAGTTTGCAGAATTATGTATAATCTCTTGATCAACTCTTCATCGATACCCGTGATTTCTGCAGAACATTGATAGGTTTGGAAGAATCTCCTTGCCGTATTTCCGTCATTGCTGTTTCCAGAATCTTGACGAGGTTTATCAATGTGTAAACCAAGCAATTTCCGGAAGCGAGTTTGAACGTGCTTCTTTTTCTCTTCTTTGATCTTTTATTCTCTGGAGTCGATTCACGCCACTTTTCAAATCCTAGGTTATAAGAAATATGCAGAATCATTTCCATACATCTTATCCAAGCATGTAAGGTAGACAGCCCGTATTTAAACGTATCTTCATTCTCAATTCTTGCAGTTACTTTTGTTATATTGTGCATCTGTCTAGGAGTTGCTCCACAAACAGTACATGAAGCACTCGATGGAGTCTGCGTTAACACTTGAGCAACTTTCCCGTCGATCATTGTCATAAACAGCTCATGTCTTACTCATGTTACCTTCTTTTGCTGCAGGCGTTCGCGTTTGACTTAATTCATTAATTTTTGCTTCAAGTTCACTTACAACAGCTGTAGTTTTTTCAGGAGTTTCTTTTGCTAATTCCAGAGAAATGGGTCTGCAATATCTAACTGAAGAACATGTTGGATTTTGCGATATAACTACTTTACTTTATTCATCCACTAGTCTCAATGGTACAAGTGAAACTATAAACATATTAGCATCCGATATTTGTTCATTTTCTTCCGGTAAAACTTGTTTATACTCACTTTGTCCCGAGGATCCATCGCAACCCCATTTGCTGTACAGTTTGAGACGGGTGAACTTTTTCGAAACCGAGTCTATTTTTAAAATACGACAGGCAGTATGATCTGAGAGTTCTTGAAGGTTCACTTTAGCACTTATATTCGTTACGGATATGCTTGATGCAAGAGGATAGCAATCCTTCTTTGCTTCAGCCAAAATTTGATATGATGGAAATACCGAAAATAAGTTTTTCTCAACAAGTCTCAGCCTCAGGTAGGAATATTGAGCTTTGGATAGATCGGTTTCAATATATATACATAATGCTTCTTCTTTGGTATGGGAAGGTACATCATCTGGACTTCGTAAAATGACTTTTTCTCCTCCTTTTCTGTATTTCTCGTAATACTCTCAATCGAAGCTTCATCATTTTCACCCATAGATCGTAAACCTTGAACATAAGCGTAATGCACATGTCCCATTCCATACTCCTGGAGTAATTCCAAGTTTTTACGTTTTTTTCGTACTCTCCGAACACGTCAGGATTTTCTTTTTTTTCACGTACTCTAAACTCGCCATTTAACCAATTTGTGTTTTGGCTCTCGAAGCAATCTTGTTTTCTTTGAGCTTTCACCCATTTTTGGTTACAAATCGTAATCAAATTTCTTTGAATACTTTGCATAACCGTGCTCACATCTGTTGTTGATAAATGGAAATTGTCCAACAAATATTTTCAATAACTGAAGTACTTTTCCCGCTTATTATCTGAGCACATATATCGCGTCGAAAACACACAAATTCACTCATTTTAAACTTTTTTCAGCAAATTCACAGTTACCGAAGGTATCCGGACACTGATGAACACGCTGCAAACCCGAGTATTTATAGGACCCTAGTTTCAGTAACTTGTGCAAAACCAATAAGAAAATTGATAAAAACAGTTTTCACACTAATACTTATTATAATTACAACAACAGATAAGAACTATGCAACATGATTTTTATCATACGTGTGGTTAAAATGGTTACCGCAAAAAAATATCGTGTGAAAATATATTTAGGTCGACATTTTTGCTTCTAGTTCGAAATGGCGCAGCAATGACGCAGGTTTTTTTTGTATTACTGAATAGGTAAGGTATCTAAACATGTCATTAACTTGACATCGGGAGCCATCGGTAACAAGGAAACCTCAACTTGAAAATTAAATAGACGTAAAATTTCCTTATGACAATTAAAAATTATATTAAAAAATTCGAAAATATATTTTTCATCACAAAATAACGTAGTTATGAACTAGAAATCTTAAGTTGAACTTCCATAACGAGTAGTCTAGTTAATATCAAATTATCAAAGTATAAAGTTTGGGTGTAATTTAATGTACCTAAAAATTTTTTGTATTTTTTTTTACTATTATATCGGGTGGCTTTATCATCTTAGAATGTAAAACAATCAAAACAGTTTCAAAAACACGACTTTTGTCCCAACTAATTTTGAGATGGAAAATACCGGTTGGTCCCATAGTGCGTCGCGCCGTGCGCGTCTAGTGGCGTGCTGCGTGACCTGTGTTTTGCGCCGTATCATTGCGTATATATGCTACTAAGTGTCCAACTTGTAACTTCTTTTTAAATATTTTTGGGGCAAAAACAAAAAAGGTTTATAAAATATTAGATTCGATTTAGTTACTTATTCCGAACGAACTATATTCACATTTCGCATATACTAAACATAATGTTGTATACTTACGGGTAAAACATTCCCACCTCGGAACACCTTTCAGGTGTGTAATATACAGAACAAAGTAAACCAATAAATATAATAAAATAAATAAAAAAAATTGGCCAAGTGCGAGTCAAACTCGCCCATGAAGGGTTCCTTAGTAACTATAATAAATATAATTTAAAATATTTATTTGAAAAAAAAAAAACTTAAAAATGTCTTAAAACTAGTTCATTTGCAATTTTTACAAGTACGCCAAATAACTTTGTTTTTCATAGTGTTTGTATGAATTACAAAGTTATATTTGCGGTTTTAGAAAATATGCTGTATCTCAAAAACTGCAGACCCGATCTCGTTCAAACCAATTTTGGTTGAAAGATTACATTAAGATCTATAGCATATATTTTTTTTCATATATTTCACTCTATAATTATAGAAGTTACAGTGGGGGGGGGACACATTTTACCACTTTAGACGCGTATATCTTTTACACGATTATCTTTATGAAAAAGTGGTTTTAGACACATTTATATCATTTTTGAAGACCTGTCTATAGATACCACACACGCATAGGTTTCATGAAAAAATATATTTTCAGTTTCAGTTCCATGTATCGGGAGCCTCTTTTATTTTAATTTTTTTTTTTCATAAAATCGGAAAGCGGTTCACAGAATACATCTACCTACCAAGTTTCACATGTACAGTTCTAACAGTTTCGGAATAAAATGGCTGTGATATACGGACGGACGGACAGACAGACAGACAGACAGACGGACAGACATGTCGAAACTATAAGGGTTCCGTTTTTTGCCATTTGGCTACGGAACCCTAAAAAGATACCTAACCTGTTCTACCGTCTATCTACTTACTAAAAAAAAATTTTTAGCAAAAAATAGACTTCCATATCAAAACACTACAAAGGTAAAAATAACTTTAATTTCTATATAATAACTTTGTTTTTCATAGTGTTTGTATGAATTACAAAGTTATATTTGCGGTTTTAGAAAATATGCTGTATCTCAAAAACTGCAGACCCGATCTCGTTCAAACCAATTTTGGTTGAAAGATTACATTAAGATCTATAGCATATATTTTTTTTCATATTTTTCACTCTATAATTATAGAAGTTACAGTGGGGGGGGGACACATTTTACCACTTTAGACGCGTATATCTTTTACACGATTATCTTTATGAAAAAGTGGTTTTAGACACATTTATATCATTTTTGAAGACCTGTCTATAGATACCACACACGCATAGGTTTCATGAAAAAATATATTTTCAGTTTCAGTTCCATGTATCGGGAGCCCCTTTTATTTTAATTTTTTTTTTTCATAAAATCGGAAAGCGGTTCACAGAATACATCTACCTACCAAGTTTCACATGTACAGTTCTAACAGTTTCGGAATAAAATGGCTGTGATATA
Source organism: Tholera decimalis (assembly GCA_943138885.2). Lineage (NCBI taxonomy): Eukaryota > Metazoa > Arthropoda > Insecta > Lepidoptera > Noctuidae > Tholera > Tholera decimalis. The sequence continues at coordinate 21,225,576 of OW964557.2, forward strand.
CGGACGGACGGACAGACAGACAGACAGACAGACGGACAGACATGTCGAAACTATAAGGGTTCCGTTTTTTGCCATTTGGCTACGGAACCCTAAAAAGATACCTAACCTGTTCTACCGTCTAACTATCTACTTACTAAAAAAAAATTTTTAGCAAAAAATAGACTTCCATATCAAAACACTACAAAGGTAAAAATAACTTTAATTTCGGAAGGCGGTGTCAAAAACGAAAATATATACAAAACTAAAGACACCGCCTTGCGAAATTAAAGTTATTTTTACCTTTGTAGTGTTTTGATATGGAAGTCGGTTCTATTTTTTGCTAAAAATTTTTTTTCACTCTTTTTAGTGGGTCGGTTTGTAACTTATCTAGTTACAAAAGCCATAATGTCAAAAACTTATCACCTTTTACAAAATATTGCTTTTCCCTGTGCATAGCCGTGAATTTTTGAGGAGTTCTCCTGGTATTTGACAATCAGCTCTACATCACCATATGTATTGTGACGAGCGTAAAGTGTTTAACATCCGTACTCAAGTAATCGAATTGCAATCCACGAAATACTTATTATTGAGGAGTTTCAGTGGCCCTCTGTGGTCTTCATCATCAGTTCAACTTCCCCAAATGGTACTTTTCGGAAGCAACTGCTCAAGGTACTATAAGAAATACCCAAAACGCTATAGGTGTGCCTATAATATTTGAAGAGTTCCCTCGATTTCTCCAGGATCCCATCATCAGATCCTGATTTCGTAACAATGGGACCAACTAGAAAGTATACCCATTCAAACGCAAAAAGATTTTTTTAAATCGGTCCAGCCGTCTCCGAGTTATGAGGTAACATACATAAAAAAAAAAAAGTTCAAAGCGAATTGTAAACCTCCTTTTTTTGAAGTCGGTTAAAAATACACCTACCTACTTACCTGCCTACATTTCTCAATTTGCTTTTGTCATTGAATTTTTAATGTTCACCATACACTTACCTACCAAACATTTTCATTCCACTGTGCGTGGTTACGCACATAATTTTGAATAAGTGCAAAATTCAACAAAAGAGCGACAAATAAACCTGAGCAACATTCAGCCGCGTGTGACGTAAGATACCGCGACGCAGCCGAGATTGTGCAACTTACAGGTTCTGTCTCTTTCATTCAGATTAATCAGCAATATTTTATAGATTAACCTTTATAGTATACAGGTTAACCCGTATAAAGGTTAATCAAACAAATGGGTTAAACGTCTAACCGGTTAACCTTTTAATCCGATTAATGGGTCCTTGATATAAATATATATCTTTCTTACTAATATTATAAATGTGAAAGTTTGTGAGGATGGATGGATGTATGTTACCCATATTTGCAAATAAAACACATCTTTATCTTTATCTTTGTTACTCTTTCACGCAAAAACTACTGAACGGATCTGAATGAAGTTTGGTAAGTAGATAGTAGACAGTAGAGATAGTATTCTGGAATAACACAGAGGCTACTTTTTTTATCCCGGAATGCCCGTGGTATCGGGATTTACGCGGGAAAAGCGTCCCACGCGAACGAAGTTGCGGGCTAGTCGTACTAATATTATAAACTAGCTTCTACCCGCGACTTCGTACGCGTGGGAAGGTTTTCCCGCGCAAATCCCGATACCACGGGCATTCCGGGATAAAAAAGTAGCCTCTACGGGATCACGGGATCGGGATTTGCGCGGGAAAACCTTCCTACGCGTACGAAGTCGCGGGCAGAAGCTAGTACTACATAATCCTGCAAATATTTTATATTTCTACTAGTACGCACGCGGGGCTTCGCTCCCGTGGATTCTATCACGGTAAAAACATAACTCTCCTTTTTTGCAGTCGCGTAAAATGTAGCCTATAACCTTCCTCAAGCTTCAAGCTACTTCCATACCAAATTTCATCCAAATCCACCCAGTACTTTCGAAGATTAGCGCGTTCAAGCAAACAAACAAACAAACAAACTTTTCCGCTTTATAATATTAGTATAGATTAGATGTGAAAGTTCGGATGTTTTTATTTTTCATTTTTGTGTTTCAAACACGCAAAAATGGCTAGAGGGATTTGGACAAAACTTGGCACACTTTTATCCTGGAAAAATATGTGAAATTGCCACGAGAACAGCAACATTTTTTAAAATCATTACCCCACAATAGGAATGTCTCCTGTATTGTGGATAACACCCATCTGTAACAAATATTTACAGGTTTTTCTAGGCCATAAAACATTTGTCCCGGTGCGGGGAACCCGCGACACGCAGCGCAACCACTGCGCAAACAGTGACGACAATCGAATTAGTTGGGGGTAAACTGTGCCAATATAACTAGAAATGTATAATAAATAACACTATCATATTATTTTCTTTATTTAAAAGTAGAAGTCGCGCGGAGCTTCGCTCCCGTAGACTGAATAACGATAAAAACATAACCCTGCATGTTTATAGTCGGGTAAAAAGTAGCCTATAACCTTCTCTAAACTACTTCCATATCACATTTCATCCAAATTCAGTACTTTCGAAGATAAGCGCGTTTGATCAAACAAATAAACTTTTCTGCTTTATTATATTAGTAGGTATAGATATAATTTATTACCTTCTAACAATATTCTCATCGTCTGTATCTATTAAAGCTGGACAACGCAATTTTCTGTAGTCTACGCATCGCCACCGCCGCTTACGACCTTCACAAGAGTGATGATGGCAATAGTACATGAAGCGATTTAATAATAATTGCAATGAACCACGGTTAGAGATTGAGTAATGATGTGTTTTGTCTGTAACAAATTTTGCTATTAGACATAAATGTAATAAATAAAAACTAGATACTAATATTCATTACTTTTTGTCATGAAAGGAACCTTCAGCCAAACAGAACATGCAGTTGACAAAATACACCGCTAATTTGTTCTCAATTTAATATCAAAAAATTACTCAAGTGCGAGTCAGACTCGCCCATGAAGGGTTCCGTAGTAACTACGTCATTAAAATACGTTATGTTATACCATTCATTATTATTTCATTATATTTGCAGTTTTAGAAAATGTGCTATATCTCAAGAACTGCTCTATCTCGTTCAAACCAAGTTTTCATTAAGATCTACAGTATATATATTTTTTTTAATTTATCACTCAATTATTATCAGTGATCGAAGTAGGTAGATTGATTTGGGGTCAATGAACTGGCACGTATATATTAATATGGATATGACTCCGGGATTCCGGGATTTTGTAATAATTAAGATTTTTTAGGAATTTCAAATATTGTAATGTAGGATGAAGAATATAACAATATGAATAAGAAATGTTTAACCCTTTTGCTGTCTTTTTAATGAAAATGATGATTAGACATATTTTTATCAATAAATATGTTGATTTTGATATAAACTGCTTTTTATTTTATTTTTACCAGTTTTCATATTCATAAAAAGTTATTGCACTGAATGCGAAAAAATATTAAGGAGTAAAAAAAGTTATTTTTATTTATTTATTCAAGAATATAATAATTACAAGCAGCAGATAATAAACTTGCAAGAAATAACTACTACATTAGTCATATGTAAGTTTCGAATGGACGCACAAAAGTAAGATTCACTTTATTACTTGATAAATAAGAATAAAACAATTTTAAACGTTTATCTATCGCCAGGCGCGTGCATAGGATTATGACAGGGCATGCGGCGGAGTAAAAACACACAAAAACTTCTTCTTTTATAGATTTTTAGCATAGCCACAGCCACGCATCGCCACCATGCTACGATGCGTGGCTGTGGCTATGCTAAAAATCTATAAAAGAAGAAGTTTTTGTGACCGATTACTCACAAAAACTTCTTCTTTTATAGATTTTTAGCATAGCCACAGCCACGCATCGCCACCATGCTACGATGCGTGGCTGTGGCTATGCTAAAAATCTATAAAAGAAGAATTTTTTTTTGTGTTTTTACTCCGCCGCATGCCGTGTCATAATCCTATGCACGCCCCTGTCTATCGCATTCTATAAATTTCAATGTAGTAGTTTAAAAATCTTTACATTCACAATATTTGATTCAATCCCGTAAGTACCAAAATGAAATCCCGGAAAAAAGGCTTATCCATGTTATGATTTCTATGACTATTCATGATGCAAGTACGTAAAATCAATCTACCTACTCCGATCACTGATTATTATAGAAGTTAGAGGGGGGACACATTTTACCACTTTGGAAGTGTCTATCTTCTACTGATTGATTTTAAGAAAAAAATGGTGTTAGAAACCTCAATATCATTTTAAAAAAATCTGTCTATAGACACTACACACATATAGGTTTAAGGAAAATATTTTTAGTTTTAGTTCCATGTATTGGGAGCCCCCCCTTAATTTTATATAATAACTAGCTTGTGCCAGCGGCTTCGCCCGCGTGGGAAGTTTTTCCCGTGTAAATCCCGATCCCGTGGGAATTTCGCAAAACCCTTTCTTAGCGGATGCTTACGTCATAACATCTACCTGCATGCCAAATTTCAGCCCGATCCATCCAGTGGTTTGGGCTGTGCGTTGATAGATCACTATGTCAGTCAGTCACCTTTGAGTTATATATATTTAAGATAAGAATACATCTACCTACCAAGTTTTATATGTGTAGTCCCAATAGTTTCGGAATACAATGGCTATGACATACTGACGGACAGACAAACATGACGAATCTATAAGGGTTCCGTTTTTTTTTTGTAGAAGGGATCAAGTAATGGAGAAATTATTTCTGTAAAATATAAACCCAGATACCCAGATCTTGTAAAATGAATTAATAATACATACAGACCTTTATCGCTTATTCTAGGTGGGACGACAGTAACTGCGGAAAGTGTGGTTGAATGATTCTCATTCTTCTTGAATGTTATGTTTTGCGAATCTTGATTAGTAATAGTAGCTTCATTATTTTCATAAGTTTTTCTTTGATTTTCTTCTCTACTGGTAAGGGGAGTGCTGGGAAGTTCGTAATCAGACAGAGGTGGAAAGTCTTGTTTAAAGTTATTCACATTTTCTACTATATTTGCATCAGTTAATACTTGATAATTCATTATATCTTTGTCAATTGAGATATTCATAGGCTGCACTATATTGAGTTGGTGTGTGGTGTCATTTTCATTCGGTATAACTTCCACATTAAAGTTCTCACTGTTAATTGTAATGTGTGCAGCAAAATTATTATCAGGTGGTGGCGGAACTGGCTCTGCTAATCTGCAAATATTAATCATGCCAAATATTTAGTAGCTAATTTCAAAGCAAAATAAAAATGTCATCATGTGTAATTCACGGAACATACATTGTTTTAAAAAGCATGTAGGGACACATTGTAATTGTCAACAAAAAGCGTATGACCACACGGCACTCAGCCAGTCGTTCCCCGAGACCGCGCGTAACGCTAGTGTTTCCCTTTATTTCACACTATTCACACTATACATATGTTATTATAATAAAGGGAAACACTAGCGTTACGCGCGGTCTCGGGGAACGACTGGTTGAGTGCCGTGTGGTCATACGCTTTTTGCTGACAATTACAATGTGTCCCTACAAGCACTTAAAGTCAACCAGCGTGACTGTGCTTTATAATACAATACAACACTATATCATTAACAAATATTTTTAACTTCTACATTACCTTTCATCTTCTACATTCAGTCTTTCTGGTTCAGGTTCAGGTCTCTGAAAAGTTATAAAATTTGTCACCATTTTATATAATTTACTAGCTTCTGTTCGTGGCTTCGCTCGCGTGTCAAAGTTTTTATCAGCGAAATTAAAGTAGCCTATGTAACCGTTGTTCTGTTTTGATGAGAAAATTGTAGGTAGTCAAGTGCGAGTCAGACTTGCCCACAAATGGTTTCGTAGTAGCAAGTATAGATTAGCGAAAAAATAACTTTGTTTTTCATATTGTTTATATAAATGACAAAGTTATGATTGCTGTTTTAAAAAAATACTATATCTCAAACACTGCCAACTGTATCTTGTTCAATCCACTTTCATTGAAGGTTTGCATTAAGATGTACAGCTTTTTAGGGTTCCGTAGCCGAATGGCAAAAAACGGAACCCTTATAGTTTCGACATGTCTGTCCGTCTGTCTGTCTGTCCGTCCGTCCGTATGTCACAGCCATTTTATTCCGAAACTATTAAGACTATACATGTAAAACTTGGTAGGTAGATGTATTCTGTGAACCGCTTTTCGATTTTAAGATAAAAAAATATTTAAAATAAAGGGGGCTCCCCATACATGGAACTGAAACTGAAATTTTTTTTTTCATGAAACCTATACGTGTGTAGTATCCATAGACAGGTCTTTAAAAATAACATTAAGTTATCTAAAATGACTTTTTCATAAAGTTAATTGTTTCAAAGATATACGCTTCCAAAGTGGTAAAATGTGTGTCCCCCTCTAACTTCTATAATAATGAAGTGAAAAATCTAAAAAAACCATAATATATTGTAGATCTTAATGTAAACTTTCAACCAAAATTGGTTTGAACGAGATCGAGTCAGGAGTTTTTGAGATACAGTATATTTTCTAAAACCGCAAATATAACTTTGTAATTCATACAAATACTATGAAAAACAAAGTTATTTGGCGTAGTTGTAAAAATTGTAAATAAGCTAGTTTTAAGAAATTTGTAAGGTTTTTTTTTTTCAAATAAATATATTAAGTATATTATATTTATTATAGTTACTACGGAACCCTTCATGGACGAGTCCGACTCGCACTTGGCCAATTTTTTAGTTTGTTCTAGCCCTCTTATTTTAAAAGTTAGAGGGGGGAGGACATTTTACCAGTTTGTAAGTGCCTATCTTTCAAACATTTAAGTTTTGAATAATGAATGGTTTTAGGAATAACAATGTAATTTTGTAAGACTGTACTTATAGACTTCCGACACAAATAGGTTTGACTTTTTTTTAATTTCTGTTTTTTATATATTAGTTTCAACTCTGTAGTTCATTAGGACTACATCTACTTTATTCCGAAATGAATAGTTTCAGAGTATAGTGGCAGTCTAGCAGTTTATTAGTACAAACAAATAAACAAACATAAAAAAAATCTTTCCTCTTTATAATATAAGTATGGATATAGGTGGACTGGTAAGTGTTTATCTTAACCGATTCGTTGCGATGTCCAATTTGTCAAACTTATAGCTGTGTCGCTGAACAAAAATAACGTCACACGGCTGCCGTGCCAAGCGCCATACGATTAAATGACACGCCTCCCGTTTTTTCTGCCATGCGTAAAAGAAAACAGTATTTTGACCATTTTTGAAATGTTTTAGGCCTGAATGTTTTTAGTTTACATTCGAAATCTAACGTGGACGGTCAGGAACGTTGTGTGAAGTGATTACAAGAGGCAAAATAACTGTATTTTTGGAAATGGATGGTAAGGTAATTTTTTAATACAGATGTGCTACTTAAACCTTTTCAGCTCATTTTTTATTTTGTAACAGTTTGAGTGATTATGAGGTATTAAATTAGTTCTAAAAATATTGTTTTAATTTTGCTCATAGTTTAGTAATAAAAAATAAATAAAATAAAAATATAACAACTATATATATATGTCAACTATTTAAAGCAAATGAAAAACTGGCAAGTTTGATTTAGTAGTTATTAGGTAATTATAAAAAAATGTCATGTGCTACATGAGTAATTAATTAAACTTAGCCATTCAAAATTTTATTATTGTCAGTATAAAATAACATTTTGCTAAATACTGCTATTATATCCTAGTTACCATCTATTGCCTATTTTTTGTTATAGAATTACGGCGAAAAAGAAAGTACATTCCAGAGACAGAAATTGAAACTCAATACGACGATGATGACATTTTTGAGCAGAATTCGCAAACGTATTCACAAGACTGGGAGCACTCAGAATACTGGGAATCTACACAAGAAAGAAAAACATTGGATACTTCAACATGCACAGAAAAAATGATGGTGGACAATGCAACATGCACAGAAAAAATAATGGTGGACAGTGCAATGTGCACAGACAAAATAATGATGGACAGCGCAAAGAGCATAGAAAAAAATAATGAAGATGGTGATCAAGGCCCAACTATCTTGGACATCCATGGATGTAAATATTTTGGCCAGTTGACTTCGAATGAATTACTGTGCTTCAAACCTACATTTAATAAAAAAATTGTTTTAGTACCAAATACAACTTGATAAGAGTTAATAGTAAGTTTATTTTTAAGTATGTTGTGTGTGTAGGATGTAATTTATTATTTGGTGTAGAGGTGCGCCGAATGTAGGTCCAACCGAATACGAATGTTCGACCAAATATTTGGTCCAACATGCACCGAACTGAATATTCGGCCAAATCATTTGGTTCAATTCTGTTTGGTAAACAGGTTTCATATTTTTTTAGCAATACATTTATTTTAAGAAAAACATAATTTGATTATATACATATTTTAATATTTGTGTTGGTTCCTAAAGATGGCAAAATCAAAATATTGTATGCCAAAAAAACAGTAAAATGTTGTTAGTTTACTATTTGTAAAAAAAAAAACAGAAGTTTATTTTACTATACCCTGTTTTTTAATCTCAGAGACAGAATTGACACATGCAAATGTCAAGTTTAGAAATAATGTTGCCCGCTCTTTTGCGCAGTGTTGTACCTATGATACCGGTTTTTTGAATCGTAACTTTTTACCCGACTGCACGACGCAAAGGATGGTAATGTGTTTCACAGTCTGTGTATCTATGTAAGTATGTATGTTTGTACCTATGGGTGATGTATAGGCCAAACGCGTGAGCCGATTTAAATAATTCTCACGTTAATCAATTCGTCTTAACTATGCCAGTGTCATTAGAGAAATGACAGTTAGTTATCAAAAATCGGCAAACTATATCAAATGGGATATCGTCGAATAGGTGTTTTTTTATAAAGAAAATTTGCAATGTGGGTATAATTCACATTACTAGCAATCTTGTTGACCCCTCTAACTAAGCTATAAAAACATACATTATAAATATGTGATTTACTTGTATAAAACTAAATAGAAATTAAATATCATATAAATAGACTGAAAATCGTAACACTAAAGAAAGGATAAAGAAGTTGGAATTATTCCTTCTTCCTTGACTTATGTTGAGAATTGAGATGTCAGGCACCTCACTATCTAATAGTTTGTGTTTCTACATCACTATGACAGAATCTCTAAATACTCTCTGGTTTTCTGTGAAGAGAAATGGTTGACGATTTTTATATTGCAAAATGTTTTATTAATTCAGTATTCAGTAATAAACCACAACATATATTAGAATGCATCGTGTTTTTTATTACAACATGGTAGCAGAGCGTGGTTTATACAAATAAAAGTAGCATTTGTTGTCATTGGGTTGCGATCCACATCGATGCAAAAAGATGTCGAAAAATCAAGAAAATATGTCGTCATCGGGGGCTGCGGTCTCATCGACCTCATTGTTGCCGTATTTAAATGAGAAATCGAATTTTAGCACATGGAAATTCCGCCTGAAATTGTTATTAGAAGAAAAACAAGTGGCGTATGTTTTACAAGATGTAGACAAAGAAAAATCGGCTGAGTTCACCAAAGATGACTCGAGGGCGAAGTCTCTGATTGCTCAAAGTGTTTCCGACCGCTACATTGAAATTATCAAAGACGGTAAAACGGCGAGAGAAATGATTACATTGTTAGAAAACATATTTGAGAGGAAAAGTGTATACAACAGGTTTTACTTAAAAAGAAAATTGATCACACTGAAGTGCAACGAGCCACTAGAAACCTATTTCATCAAGTTCTCGTCGATCATCAACGATCTCCAGGCAATAGAAGTCAAAATTGATGATGAAGACAAAATTTGTTACCTGCTGTCATCACTGCCCAAGGAATATGATCCGGTAATAACATCTATTGAGACAATGGCTACTGAAAAGCGACTAACATTTGATTTTGTTAAAGCAAGATTACTTGATGCAGAGACAAAGTCTAATACAAACAAGGACAGCACCCAGCAAGAGAATGCATTCATCACATGTTTTACCTGTGGCAAGCCGGGACACAAGAGTTATGAGTGTAATAAAGAAAAGAACAATGAACGAGAACAACATCGAGGAAGGAGCCGTGGAAGAGCTGGTAGCCGAGGTCACAGAAGTGGACGGTACCCTAGACGAGGTCGAGGTAATCATGGTCAAGTACATGAAACATCCTTAGCTGGTAAGGCAGATATTGGATTTCTTGCTAGCGAATATATGCTCGGGCTAACTGATAATTCTAATATTACATTTGTTGTTGATTCTGGTTGTACCCAACACATAATAAGTGATCAATATGAACAATATTTAACAGATATAACAGAATTAAAAGAAAGTATTAAAATATATGTTGCTAATGGTCAATACATACTTAGTAATAAAAAGGGAAATTTAAAGTTCATGTATAAACATATAAGGATAAGTATAGAAGCATTGGTAGTTAAAAATATATCATATAATTTATTGTCAGTAAATAAGATAACTGAAGCAGGATTTAATGTAAAGTTTGATAAGAGAAAAACTGTAATAAGAAATAAAAATACATATGTTGTTTGCTATTCTGAGGGAAAGTTATATAAACTAAATGCTAAATTATGTAGTGAAACATGTAATATCAGTAACAATAACTGTGATGATGCTCTTTCCAATATTTGGCATAGACGACTAGGTCATTTAAATAAAAAAGGTTTACATATTATGAATTTACCTGTGTCTGAAAAACTTTGCAGTCCGTGCATAGAAGGAAAAGCTACCAGAGCACCATTTAAACAGACACCAAGACCAAAATCAAAGAGAGTAGCAGAGATGCTACATTCAGACATTGCAGGACCAGTCAAGAACTCCGGACTAAATGGTGAGAAATATTTTATGACTGTAATTGATGATTACTCCCATTTCTGTGTAGTATATCCATTGGTACATAAATCAGAAGCGACAGAAAAACTTATTAACTACATAATTCAATTAGAAAATGAAACTGGAAATAAAGTACAAAGAATAAGATGCGATAATGGTGCAGAGTATACAGCAAACAGACTGAAAAATTTTTGTAACAAGAAAGGGATAAATATAGAATATACCCTACCATATACACCACAGCAAAACGGCGTTGCTGAGCGCTTAAACAGAACCTTGTGTGATAAAACTAGAACTCTGTTTGCAGAGACAAACTTACCTAAGTCATTATGGTGTGAAGCAATTCAATGTGCTGCATATCAATTGAACAGATCTCCATCATGGGCAATCAACTTTAATACGCCATGCTTCATGAAGAATGGACATAATGATTTATCAAGACTGAGAGTCTTTGGATCTAAAGCTTGGATGACTATAATACCGAAACAGGACAAGCTAAGCAAACGAGCAAGACCGACAAGAATGGTTGGTTACAGTACTGTGGGTTACAGATTATGGAATTGGGAAGATAACACAATAATAGTATCAAGAGATGTCATATTTGATGAAAGTGATTTCCAATATAAAGAAGGTGAAGAAAGTAAAGAAGATCAGCTTCAAGAAGAAATAGAATATAAAGTACAGAAAACTACAGAACCTGAGAATGTAGAAAATCAAAATATTCAAGAAGAAGAAGAAGAAGAAAAAGAAGATAGCTTAAATAGAGAAAGTAATGATATTAATAATGAACAAGTAAAGAAGTCTAGATCGGGCAGAACAGTAAAATATCCAGCCTATTTAGAAGATTATGCATCAAACATAGTCATATGTTTGAATGCTACAACACCAAACTCATTCGAAGAAGCAGTGAATAATACAGAATGGAAACAAGCTATTCATAAAGAATTACAAGCATTGGAAAGATTAGATACATGGGAAGAAAAGGAACTGCCTATAGGAAAGAAAGCGATAGATACAAAATGGATTTTTAAACAAAAAGAAGAAGGGACTAAGAAAGCCAGGTTGGTAGTAAGAGGCTTTCAACAGAAGAAGCAAGATATTTTTGATAGCAACTATGCACCAGTTGCAAGACATTCTACAGTTAGGATGTTCATATCTAAAGCTATTCAAGAAGATTTAAATATTAATCAATTAGATATTCCTACAGCATTTTTGAATGGAAAATTAAAGTCAGAAGTTTACATAAAAGTACCACAAGGAGTAAAGGCGCAGAATTTTAATTCTAAAACAGTATTGAAACTAAAGAGAGCACTTTACGGTTTAACAGAATCTCCTAAATGCTGGAATGAGACCATAGATGAATTTGCAAAGAACAATGGATTTCAACGTTCAGAATATGATTATTGTATGTACTACAAGGATGACTGTTGGATGCTAATCTATGTCGATGACATTTTGATAATTGGAAATGGAGATGATATTATAAAAGAATTGAAAAAGAAGTTTAATGCAAAGAACCTAGGAGAAATGAAAAGTTTTTTAGGAATGGAAATAGAAAGAAATGAAGACACTATAATCGTGAAACAAAGTAACATGATAGACAAGATATTAAAGAAGTATAATATGAGCGAATGTAAAGGAATGAAGACACCTATGGAAATAAATTACAATATAGAGATATGTGAAAATGAAGAAATACTGGATGTACCTTATCGTGAATTGATTGGAAGTTTAATCTACTTAACTATAACATCAAGACCGGATTTAACATTTGTAGTATCTTACCTTAGCAGATACCTGGATAAACCAAATGAACAACTATGGAAAGCTAGTAAGAGAGTTATACGCTACCTGAAAGAAACTAAAGATAAAGGACTTGTATTTAGAAGAACTACAGATAATAACTTGTATGGATTCTCTGATGCAGATTGGGCCGGAGACAGGAAAGACAGAAAAAGTGTAAGTGGAGGCATGATTTTACATGGAGTGAACCCCATAGCATGGTTCTCCAAGAAACAGACATGTGTGGCTCTTTCAACAGCAGAATCAGAATACATTGCTGCTGCTGCCACAGCGCAAGAGCTGGTAAATCTCAAAGGTCTTAGTCAACACTTAAAGTACAAGAATGATGCCGTGTTACTGGTTGATAATATAGGAGCAATTTCTATGTCTAAAAGTTATGAAAATTCAAAAAGAACAAAACACATAGATATTAGAGCTCATTTTCTAAAAGATATTGTTGAAAAGGGCATCATTACTATTGAGTACATAAATTCAAATGATAATCTAGCTGATCTAATGACAAAGAGTCTAGGTAAAGAGAAGTTTTTAAAATTTAGTAACCAGTTTATGTGCTAAAGTGTATTAAGATAGGAGGAGTATTACTCTAAACTGTCATTCTATGATTGTTGATATTAAGTTGTGCAAGATTAAGCTACTATGTGAAACTAAAGTTATAAATATGAGTATAATATTTAAGTTATAATGGATAATTTTAAGTTAAAATGTAAAAAAGTTGTTTTTAATGAGTATGTATCTCTAGTGATGTGCTTGATACCAAATATAAATTTGTGAAATGTTAAATTTGAGGAGGAGTGTTGAGAATTGAGATGTCAGGCACCTCACTATCTAATAGTTTGTGTTTCTACATCACTATGACAGAATCTCTAAATACTCTCTGGTTTTCTGTGAAGAGAAATGGTTGACGATTTTTATATTGCAAAATGTTTTATTAATTCAGTATTCAGTAATAAACCACAACATATATTAGAATGCATCGTGTTTTTTATTACAACAACTTATGTATAATATTGGTATTTGATAACTTTATAGGCCAGCTAAAGTTGGTGTACCTTCACTTGGTAAAGGTGGTAATGAGTGACCCTGTGATGATGCTGCCACTTATATTGTGCTGGGCAGTAACAATACATTGGGCGTTTCTTCATTGGCCGGCCCGGCCCGGCACCGATACCGACAATGACATCGGTGGACGCTTAATTCTATGAAATTGTAGGGAATAGTGTCTCATTGACCCGGCCCGACACCAATATTAACTGCAGGGGACTACTTTAGCTGGGATGTATTTAACTTCTAATTTATTTACATAATTCTATATTCTATTGAGTCTATATTGAGTCCTAATGAGTCTATATTGTATTGAGCAAAGTAAAGACACTAAAAGGCTCTATTTGTGCAGTTGATCCAAATAAACTTCTAATAATAATAATAAGACCACAATTCCTAGCAAGAATTAAATAATCTGTGAAATCTTTAACATATTTATTTTAAAAGTGACAAGCAGGCGTGACCCATCCCATTTCTATAAATATATATATGTATGTTCGATTGGGTCCCGCCTGCTTGCAATAAATCAGTATTTATTGTGTAAATCGGTAGTTATTGTGAGTTTTTATGTGTCATCTGGGCCATATAGTTGACGACATTACTGATATGTTTACCATAGAAATAGGTGGTGATTCTGATGATTCAGAATATTTCTAAGAAATGCAGTCATTATTTGAATCTGATTAACGAATACCGATTATACCAATTATACCGAGAATATTAATTATGATTTTAATAACATAATTAATTACAGATATCTTACATTATTCATTTTGTATTTCTCGTTTTAAATTAGCATCTACACATTATTTCAGGATAACGTATTATAAAAAAACCGATACTTGATTTTATCAACGTTAAGTTTCGATAGTGGCACATCACTATTTAAGATTTGCAAAAAACTGGCAATCGTCGTAATGTCAACTTTGTCTCTGAGATTAAAAAACAGGGTATAAAATTTTATTTAAATTGATTGTTAAAGTTAATCTTTTTTATTTTGTCAATAAATAATTGGTACAAAAAGTTTTGTTTCTCTCTTTTACAAAAAACTATCTACAACCAGGGGCGTGCATAGGATTATGACAGGGCATGCGGCGGAGTAAAAACACACAAAAACTTCTTCTTTTATAGATTTTTAGCATAGCCACAGCCACGCATCGTAGCATGGTGGCGATGCGTGGCTGTGGCTATGCTAAAAATCTATAAAAGAAGAAGTTTTTGTGTGTTTTTACTCCGCCGCATGCCCTGTCATAATCCTATGCACGCGCCTGTCTACAACTATCGAATAAACCACACTTATTTAGTAATTAGTTAACTTTACTGTTTAATAAAACATTCCTTTTTTAATATTAACAATAATTTAAATATTCGGTAATTATTCGGAAAATCTACCGAATATTCGGCCGAATACGAATATGAAAAAATATGCCGAATGTACCGAATACGAATATTCGGCACATCTTTAATTTGGTGGTTTATAATATCAACCCAACTTTCAAAAGGTTGGTTACCTCTATTTAAAAAATAAACATTCAATATCCAGAAATAAAGGATACGAACTTAATTTACGTGAAGAACAAAGATAGTTTTGTTCCGAGTAGATCTCCCTAAAAGTTTTTTTAAGGAGTTACCATCGATATCAGAATGACACGACTCCCGTACTTAACGCCACATGCAAAAAAGAATGATGGCACGGGAGACATGCCATCCGCAATAAATTGGTTAATTATACATTTTCAATAAATAGCAAAAAGTAATTAACATATAGAATATACCTTTGGTAAATATAAATTTTCAACACCGTTGATGTGAAGGGCTTTGCAGGCTTCAATAAAAGCAGGTGCTGCATCCTTTGGAATGTTCACTTCTCCAGTATACATATATTCCAGTATGAAACTAAGTATGTCTTGAGTTATGTTCTGAAATAAATTAAAAAGGTATAACAATATGAATGAATGATGAGTAAATATATACTAATATTATAAATGCGAAAGTTTGGATGTTTGTACTTAATCACGCAAAACTACTGAATGGATCTGAATGAAATTTGGTATGCAGATAGTTAGACATCATGGAATAACACATAGGCAACTCACACATAGGAATTTCATACTTACATTTAGGAATACTACTGGGTGCTGACATGGAGCAGAAAGTATCATGGCCTTGAGATATGGACTAGCTAGAGCTACAATATTTTGGTGGACTTTTACCAAGCTGCCTTCAGCAGCTAAAGTCATATCAACGAATTCACCATTCTGAAAATGATAATACATAAATGAGTTGTTTGGTCCTTCTGTTTTTCGCCTTATGTTTCTCATTGCCAAGGATTTAAAAAAATGAAAACTAGCAATGTAGGTAGAATTAACATTACTAGCAACCTTGTACACCAACCAATAGCAACTTTGTAAGCCAACCAGCATGACTTTCTTCACAACACTATGGACTGGAAAAGTTAAAGCAAAATAATTAAAGTAAAAAACAGAGGCAAAGAGGTCACAGCTGCCTTTGAAGCTTCAATAGTCGTCTCGTCAATAGTAGTCTAATGGCTAAGGTGTAAGACTTATGATTTCCCACCCATTTCACTATTGACGTGTACCCACTCCAAACACAAGCATATTTAGGTTTGTTAGAGGGGTTAACAAGATTGCTAGCAATGTGATTTCTACCCAAATTGATAACTTCTTTCAAAATAAAAAAATATATTATATTATATTTGTAACAATGATAAAATAAAAACATATAGCAAAACATCAATATATTTTAAACCATTTAAAATCTCTTAAACTTATTCAATTATAATACCTGCTGGAAGCGCGAAAATCCGTTAGAAATACTGTTTTTATATGACATCCAACTGATACAAAATTGTGCTGCACTAGACCGTGGGACTCGGGAAGGAAACATATTCTACAAAAATATTTAATTATTGTAAATGTAGCTAAAAAAATATAATAATCAAGCAAGGATCTTACAAACAAACTGTGTTGTGTTTACTGCTGCTGCTGTATTCGATGAAAATTATTTGACACTTGACACTTGACAGAGCTTGACAGTGACAGTTAGAGATGTTTTTTTTTTTTTTATTCGCCCATTGGGCAGGCTATGGTCTTTCAACCTTACCGCCTTGTCTTCCGTCATTCCAGTTAGAGATGAGCGTTGAATCAATAAACTATAGACACAGTAATCAAAGATTTTATTTTCCTGAAAGAACAATTCCAATCCATCGGCCTTGACCTGAACCACTTGAAATGTGAACTTTATATCTGTGAAAATACTGACAGACAAGCGACACTAAACAAATTCTATACAATATCCCCTGATATCAAAATTTTGCAAAAAAGTTCATTGCACCTCCTAGGCTCCCCAATTTTAGAAGAAAGTTTTCCCTCATTTATTGATAGCAAAATTAATCATTTTAACCTTTTACCTACGGGACTTCAAAAGCGATGTCATCACCCAATACGGGTACTTTTTGGCGCGCAACTGCGCAGTCATTTATGTTTTTATTACACAATACCTAGGTACTTCAAATTTCACACACTGATTTATTATTTCACTTACCTTTGAGAAATGTTATAGATTTTATAGTTTATTCACAAAATTTTACGTAATTGCCAAAAAATTAAGCACCAGAATCAATCACTGTATTCGGCGAAACATCACTTGTTTTTTATCAGAATTTTATTTTATTTAAATTCAATATGAGGTTAATAGTATTTTTAACACATTACTTAACAAAAACACTGAACTTAACCATAATTATTCAAAATAAACTAGTTTTTCCGATAACCAAAGGTGGCCAGAATAAAAACCTAGTTTTTTGTTTATGATTTATTTTTATTGCCATCTATGTATATGGGAACTTTTTCAACAGAATCATAATTTTATCGACTCACATAGTGATCTTTATCTCAAGGAAATACGGTCTAGTTTTGTCAATATAAAGGTTTAAAACAGACCCTTTCGCAAATCATCTATAGTTGCCTCCCGTATTCAGAAATGACATCGCTAAATCAACAATAGTTGACACCCGTAGGTAAAAGGTTAATGATATTTCAGAAAGATTTTTCCAAATTAACTTACATTCGGCTTACACCCTCATAAGATATTGTTGTTTTGGTCCAAATTTTATTTATTTCTTCCGTTCTTCTCCACTATGGAAGCAATGTCAGTTATTGGACATTGATCTTATTATAATTTCCCCCTTCCCCTCGGACCGCGAAAGCGTTTAGACGTGCATTCTGTACAAGTATTTTTAATTTTATTAAATAATTTATAGTTATTTCGAATCTAAATACCAAATTTAAACTTCGCAAAGTACTAGGCGCACATAAAGCAGAAGAGAACGTAGAGCTCTGGAGGAAACAGGCCGACAACAGTCAAGACAGATATATAGTGGGCGGAGTCTGGTGCGCGTGCGCTGTTTGGTTGTGTTCCTTGACGGTTGCCCAACTCAGAAGCGACAGCGATTAGCGGATAACTTTGAATTATCTTACTTTGTACTGATTTGCGGTTTAAGATAATAAGAAGCAATAAATTATCTGACCATGTATAAAACACCACCCAAAACTTCTCCGAACCAATACTCATCACGTTCTGAGTCCGACATCCGCAAGTTACATGCAGATGACACTTTGGAAGGGAACATAACCCAGAGAGCCAAACGCAGATGCCCTTCGGAGGAAGTGACCGGTGATAACCTAGATTTGTTTAAGAACGATATCAAGAAAATGTTCAGTGAGATGATGAGTTCACAAAACTCTCGATTGGATAAATTGGAAGATCATATTAAGGAAATAAAAAAACGTTACACCGAAATCAAGGCTACGAATTCGGACCTCGAAAAATCAATGACAGCTGTGTCCGACCAACTTCAGTCACTGGAAAACAAAATTACGGGTCTAGAAAATATACGTGACTCTATGGCAATCCAGTTATCTAAGTTGGAAAATAAGTTAGAAGCTCTCGACCGGAATCTCAACAAAACCTTCATAGAACTGCGTAATGTACCCAAAAGGCAATTTGAGACCAAAACCATGCTGTATGAAACTATAATGTTCCTGTCGAAACATCTGGACCTTGAAACGGAATCCACTAGTATCCGAGATATTACAAGACTACCCTCAAAAAAGGAAAACTTAACATCGAGTGTAACAATTGAGTTCTCAAACACACTAACGAAAACGAAATTTCTTGCTGCTGTTAAAGGCTACAATAAACGAAATCCCAAAAATAAGATAAATTCAACCCATCTAAACCTGAAGGCTGTACAGGAAACACCCATTTACATCACTGAACTACTAACAGCTAATTCTAAAAGGCTATTTTATCTTACTAGAAACTACGCTAAAGAGCATCAGTATACCTATTGTTGGACGTCAAATGGAAAAGTTATGCTTAAAAAGGATCCTGATGGCCAGACTATCGTGGTAAGAAGCGAAGAACAACTGAAGCTGCTGGCGAAGAACGATAAGCCATGACTACCTGCATTTAAGTATCCCTTGCTTTATCTTACGTGTTTTTTTAGTATCTTTACGATTTTCAATTGTTTTTTTAATGTACCTATCATTCATACACATAAACCTTACTCACATAATAATTTCTATCAGCACAACACACACTCATGCTTGAATCATGCTACACCTACACATTACAAAGTCTTAATTTACCCACTCATTTTCTTTACATTAGCTTGCAGTAATCCTGACCATTCCTTACCTACTCATATCAAAATCATTCAGTTTCATCTTAAATATATGTTACCACGCCTCTTATGCATCTCAGTTTTCCAAAAAACAAAACCCTCCGTATTCTCTCATAGCCCCCTATTAACCCTTATCTTACCGTAAAAATGACCAGTAATATTAACAATTTAATGGAAAACATCGATGAGCTGTCTATATCACATAACTATACATGCGCACCTGAGGAAACACTTGCCATTGTGAAGCATCCTAATAACTTTACTAAAATCCTAACACAAAACATTCGCTCTATAAACCGTAACTTTTTAAACTTACAAACCCTTCTACACCGTTTTGCATTTGATTGTGACTTTATTATTTTAACTGAATGCTGGCTACCATGCTCTAGCAATAACACTATCCCGATATTGGATAATTACACGTCGTTTATGACAACGAAACATAAAAACCAAAGTGATGGTGTGGTGGTGTATTCCAAGTCCGACTTATGTGTTACATATGAAGAACCAGATTTCCACCCATCAGCATCTGGTCTTATAATAAAAATTAATAACGACCTGGCGATAGTATGTATTTATCGATCACCGTCAATAGACAGCATAAACAGCTTTCTCACATCGCTTAACAACATTCTTCCGTCGCTCCATGGATTTAAATCGGTAGTCATAACAGGTGACATGAACATAGACATCAAATTAAGTACATTTGATATGCGCTCACACGATTACCTAAATTGCCTTGCCTTTCACGGCTATCTTCCTGCCCATGTACTCCCGACCAGGGATGATAACTGTTTGGATCACACATTCCTTAAAACAAATTCCAACACCGTTTCATTTATCCTTAGCTCTACTGTAACTGATCACTCCTCTTCCTTACTGTGCATTCACGAAAAATGCATACGTACGGTCGGCAACTTCCTTAAAACCAAAATTGACTATGAAGGGCTAGACGAATCAATGTCACAACTTAATCTCACCCCAATTTTTAGTTTGAAAGACGCAAATGTGGCTACCAATACATTACTGAATTTACTGATGGCGTCTATTTCTAAAAATACTATAGTCAAAAAAGTTTCATCAAAACAAAGAATCCTTAAACCATGGATCACACCTGGTTTACTACGGTGCATAAGAAATAGAGATGCTCTACATAAGAAAGTCAGAAGTTCTCCAGCAAATGAAGTTCTAAAAACTACTTACCTTCGATACAGAAATTTTTGTGTTAATATTTTAAAGAAGGCAAAAAGGGCGTTTGATACAGAAGAACTAAAACAAGCCAGTAAGAGTCCAAAAAGATTATGGAATGCAATTAAACGAGTAACAAACACTTCTAAAACTAAAAATACAGCTGCCCAATTATTAACTTTGTCATCCTCACCTACTGAGTCTTGTAATAATGTAAACTCATACTTTGTAAATATAGGCAAGAAACTTGCTAGTGATATAACTCACATTAGTTCACCATCAAAAGTCGCTCAACCCACTTCTAATAGCACATTTTCTTCATCATTTGTCCTCGATCCTACGGACCGTGACGAAATTTCTATAGCTATTCACTCATTGCGCTCTGATGCCGCTACGGGCTGGGATGGCATACCACCCTACTTCTTAAAGAGATATTCATCCGCCCTGGCACCCATTCTATGCCACATTTTTAATCTCTGTTTCGAGACTGCCGTCTTTCCCTCTTCATTTAAAAAGGCAATCATTCATCCAGTTTTCAAGGGGGGTGACGGGAACTTGCCGGACAATTACCGTCCCATAGCGGTTCTAAGTGCCTTATCTAAAGTACTTGAACGTCTTATCAATAAAAGGCTTACATATTACTTAGAACACTTCAAACTAATATCATCGCAACAATTTGGCTTTCGCAAAAACAAGTCTACCTGTGATGCAGTTCAGGAATTAACAAACAATATCGTTCAAAATCTGAACAGCAACAAAAAGGTTCTAACAATATTTCTAGACCTCGCGAAGGCTTTCGACACCGTTCCCGTCCCCACCCTTTTACAGAAACTTGAAAAATTGGGTGTCAGGGGGTTGCAACTTGACCTATTTCAGAGCTACCTCACAAATCGCTCCCAGATAGTTAATATTGACAGTCACAGCAGCAATGAGCTCCCCATCTACTACGGTGTTCCCCAGGGAAGCATACTGGGTCCCACATTATTTTTGGTCTATATAAACGACTTATGCAATATTAATATACCAAATGCTAAGATCACATCCTTTGCGGATGACACAACTATGACTTTTGTTGCTGACACATGGTCTGAGCTTGAGGACAAGGCACAGCATGGCTTCAATGTTGCGCTGACTTGGCTTTGTTCTCATACACTTACACTTAACACCACCAAAACCAAATTCATTACCTACTCCATCAGTTCCGCCACCCAACCAAACCCTCCAATACTACTTAAAGCACACAAATGCACATTGCAAAGCCAAGCTTCATGTCAATGTGCACCCATATCTTCCACCGATCATATTAAATACCTAGGTATAGTCATAGACAATAAACTTAAATTTAAATTGCATATCAATGCCCTCACTAGCAGAGTTCGCAAACTAATTTATATCTTTAAAACCCTCCGAACCATTGCTAACCCTTAATTATACGTACTGTTTATTTTGCCTTATGCCTATCTATTATAACCTATTGTATTCCGTGTTGGGGTGGTGCAGCTAAAACTATCCTTAAACCGTTAGAAGTCGCACATCGAGCCATACTAAAAGTGGCTACTTTTCGTCCATTTATTTTCCCAACAAATGAGTTATACAACAATTGCAATGTCCTTAACATACGGCAACACTTTATTTTACAAACTGTCCTATTACAACACCACAAAACCCCATATACTGAAATTAATAAACGTCGAAAAGACATAGTATGTAATCCTCCGCAAACCCGGGTGACGTTTACTAAAAGATTCTTTTACTTTTTAGGTCCATCACTATATAATAAAATAAACAAAAAATGTCCAATATATAACTTAACTTATCACAATTGCAAAAAAACTGTCCGTACATTTCTTCAAAACCAGACATATGACGAAACAGAAAAATACTTAAATTAACTTATCACAAGCTTGTGTATTGTACCACACACCTTATACTTATACCCACACTGATTCAATCCTCTTTCATCTACACACTCGCATAGCCACGGTTCCAAATACACGCTCGCTTACACATCCACACACACACATCCACACATACACTCCCATAAACACATCCACACATGCACTCACATACACAAAAATACGATCTAGAGTATTTCTCAGCAACTACCTACCTTGCATAAATTATAGCACTTAGTGTTAAATTTTGTTAGTAATACCTTACAATGTACTTAAAAATATTTGATAATATGTTAATAAGAGGGGCTCGGCACTGTTACTCCTTAATACAGGCTATTTTGTAGCCTAGCTAGGAGAACAGCAGTTCACCCACTTAGTCGGAGATTTTATTTTGTATTAAGTATAGTACATAAGCAGATGTAATTTATGTAACAATCTCCCCTTTTTATATAAATAAAGATTATATCATAATAGTAATAGTAAATAAAAACTTTTTACCAAAAAATTAAACCGACTCCCAAAAACACTGCAAAGTGAAAAATAACTTTAATTTCGGTAGTCGGTGTCTTTAGTTTCATATTTTCGTTTTTGGCACCGACTTCCGAAATTAAAGTTATTTTTCACTTTGCAGTGTTTTTGGGAGTCGGTTTAATTTTTTGGTAAAAAGTTTTTATTTCACTCTTTTTAGTTGGTCGATTTTTAATTTACCTAGTTAAAAGAGCCTAAATGTCAACTACTTATAACCTTTTACAAAATATTGCTTTTCCCAATGCTGGGCCGTTAATTTTTGAGGAGTTCTCCTGGTACTTCACCATCAGCTCTACATCACCATATGCATTGTGACGAACATAAAGTGCTTAGCATCCATGTTCAAGTATTCGAATCGCAATCCACGAAATACTTATTATTGACTAGGTTCGGCGGCCATCTGTGGTCTTCATCATCAGTTCCACTTCTCCAAATGGTATTTTTTGAGAGCAACTGCACAAGTTACTATAAGAAATACCCAAAACGCCATAGGTGTGCCTATAATATTTGAAGAGTTCCCTCGATTTCTCCAGG
The DNA here is from genome assembly GCA_943138885.2 of Tholera decimalis. Lineage (NCBI taxonomy): Eukaryota > Metazoa > Arthropoda > Insecta > Lepidoptera > Noctuidae > Tholera > Tholera decimalis. The sequence continues at coordinate 21,249,132 of OW964557.2, forward strand.
ATCCCATCATCAGATCCTGACTTGGTGATAAATGGTACCAATTTTGAAGTATACCCTTTCAAACAAAAAAAGAATTTTCCAAATCGGTTCAGCCGTCTTCGAGTAATCGATGATAATACATAAAAAAAAAAGAAAAAGGAGAAAAATAAAATATACGCGTCGAATTGATAACCTCCTCTTTTGGTCGTCGGTTGAAAATACCCTTACCTCAATTTTAAACGTGGCTCTGGATGACCGAGCGTGGCTGCAAGCTACGTCAACCGCCTCAGACATCATGGCCTTTCCTGCAGCAGAGGCTCTAGTTGGATAGCACGGCATGCTAGCATAAATGACATCATCCGTCGGGCTCTTGTCACCGCTGGAGTACCATCTGTTTTAGAACCCAACGGCTTGGCACGCGACGATGGGAAGAGACCAGACGGGATTACTATAATGCCTTGGAAGTTCGGTAGGCCTTTGGTGTGGGATGCTACTTGTGTTGACACCCTTGCGCCATCCCATCTTCTCAGTACGACGGGCTGTGCTGGGGCGGCAGCTGCAGTTGCAGAAAATCTCAAACGGCGCAAATACAACAAATTTTCGTCAACGCGCTCAACGTCTTTGCACATTATTTATTTCTGAAAACTGTTAATAAATTAACAGTTTTTTCAACCTGTTGACCATGACAGATTAACAGTTAAATTACATTAACCAAAAATCCGTCAATGACAATGCCTTAGTGACAGTTATCCGTAGTATTATAGTTTGGTTCGTTTACACTTTGTTTTATAATCGGTTTATCACCCTAGTCGGTCGTCGACTAGGGCAATTGTTTCGAGAAATACATTTTCATTGTCGCTTTGCGTCATTACTCTTTTGCTACGATAGGAGTGAGCCTAGGCCTAGTCAATTTATTTAACACGTATTATAATTATTTTCAAATATTTGTGTAGATTACAAGTTGCGTAATAATTATAATAGCAACACAGTGAAATATTTAAAAATATAATAATTGTCTATATTCAAATGCAATGAAGGACATCCCCTCGCTATCCAGGATATCCGATATCGGCATTTCCCGAAGACTGCAAACCGGAAAGGCTGAAGCGGGTTTCAGTGACACTACACTATTACCAAAACCTTTTACCTCCTGGCGAATGTCGTGACTCAATACCAGTCAACCATTACCAGTAGGTACGATACTAAGACATACCTCCTGGCCGATGTCGTGACATAATACCCGTCATACAACGGCCAGTACAAACCAGCAAAACCATTATCTTATTACGTTTTTGACAATCTGATAAGAAACCAAGAAGAAACCCGCCTTGAAAAAGACGTGACAATCCGTTAAGAAACAATAATAATATAACGCCAACATGGCGCGAAACATCGCTGGAATGCTACGTCACCACGCACGTTAATTCGCTCTGAAAAGAACGGTTTTTATGTTCCGCCAACACCGTGTGCAAGACCAACAAGCAGCCAAGAAAGAACCCTGAACGCTGCACTAGGCAGACGCATAGGTCTCTCCAGGATACTCAGAGATCCTAACACAACGACGACCGCGGACGCTAAGGAGCGAGCGCACTTTTTTTTTTTTTTTTTTCACGCTAGGGGCACTCCCTGTGGAGTACGGGCCTCGGCATAGCGGGGTCATTTTGGGAGGGCAGCAAAGGGACAGGCTGGGTCATATTATTATTTACGGGAGTATTTATTGCTACTGGCTCAGCATCGCGGGCTGGCTCGTTTGGCAAAGGTCGGGGAGGATTTCCATTACAAGTACGCGGACGTCGCGATGGGCCTCGTCGGCGAGGCCGGAATACGGAACGCGTTTTGTATGTGTATTTTCTAAGTGTGCTGGTTTCCCTACTGCTCTCTTGTCGGATGGTGGTGGGGTCGTCGGGCTCGTCTAGGACGTTACGCGGGTGACGAACCCGAGAAATCTTGGAGGGTCTGTATCGGGCGGCTGATACGACCAGGGGGTGGAGCGAGCGCAAGACACACACCTGTTTTTAAAGTTCTCGTTGTTCTAGAATCGCCCATCTCAGAATTTTTACTAACAAACAATTATGGTTGAAAAATAAAAAATAAAAACTAGCCAAGTGCGAGTCGGACTCGCCCATGAAAGATTCCGTATCCAAACATAGATTAGCGAAAATTAACTTTGTTTTTCATAAGTTACCAAGTTCGTTGGCAAATATAATATCTTGGTCATTTATACAAACTTATAAATTACCAAGATATTATATTTATTTATTTGTTTATTTACACTTAATGCCGTAGGCATTCTCTACCAGTCAACCATGTCGGTTTTTTAAAATGTATGATATCACAAAAATTGAGCTAGCAGTACCTATCTTGTTCAAACTAATTTTCGTTGTAAGTTTGCATTTATACTTCTTTGCACTTTCTTATTTTAAAACTAAGAGGTTATAAATTTTTTCGTACCACTTGTTCAAAAAACTGACATTCTATAGGTACCACAAAAAGCGAATATAACAATAGTCATTTTTAATCTGTTAAAAACAGGGAAAGAAAATTGTACTGAATTTCATTTATCCTCTATGGGGAGAATGTGATTTAAATTTGGAATACTTACCGAAATTTATACTGAACTATATCTGTGTTTACACCATTGAGTATGTATATAAAGCATTATACATCTTTTGAAAAAGGAATACGCATTTATTATGCAGTTATGATTATTAAATAAAATTACGAAAACCGACGAGGCCGTATGAGCTTGATGCCTTTGCTTTTCCGACAAAAAAATATTAGTCTAGGAATTTCCCGCGTTTTTGTTTTCTTCAAATACATAAACGTTAAGTTTATTTTAATTTATTTTTATAAATAAGTTAATGTTCTAAAAATAGGTTACGATGTTAAATCAAAGCGGCGGTGACAGTGAATTGTCGGATTCCATCAGTGCAAATGCTGCCGCAATTATAAATAATTTACTTCCAACAAAATCCAAGGAAAATTATTTGACCCTTTGACGACCACGGGAACACCTGTGTCCCAAACAAAAAAAATCAAATAATTCAATAACTGTGAAAGTGGTAGGTGTGACTTTAGCTTTAACTACTTTCTAAACAAACTTTTTCATTCTATTATCATAGCAACAAAATATTCCAACTGTCAGTCCATAGATGATACATATTGTCAGTCCTTGCTTATGATCATTAGAAATTGATAGTTTGTTTCGCGCTGATTTCTTATATTTTGAAAAAGTATTTTTAAGTACAAAAGTTGTTCTAAAAATATTATATTGTGAAATATTTACTGGCTGGTAAGTACTCTTTTATTTTGTATACTAATAAAACCTAAATTCATGTTGTACGCTTTGATCTGTGATTAAACATAGAGGGACACCGGTGTCCCTATGGCCCACGAGGGTATTTATCTGTTTCAATATTGCGGTTGTGATTTTTTTTACTATTGCCCACATCTTTAATTTTAATGTTTGTAGATAATGTTTTGTAGAAGACGTACGGTTTTCGAACAAAGGGAAATTGAAATCCAATAGATTTTGATGAGTTATAACAGTGACTCTGTAGAAATTTATTGTGCTCAACGAAAATGTAAGGCTATTCACACAGGATGATGACCAAGGTGTATTTGATGTTGAGATTGAAGTTACAAAACTTTAACTTTATGAATCCAGGAGATCATCACTCGAGCCTTCAACTTCTGCGGTAGAACATGTCAACGAACCACTTAGCGACCATCAACCAGTTTTCAAGTAGACCCAGGGAACATACGCTCTGAATGTATTTAGAAATGTTGAATATGAATTCTGAAAGGTGCAAATCTGTCAAGATTTGGATAACAATAAGTTGACTCCTTTTGAGATATTCCTTTCAACAATAAAATTTGACATTTTAGTGCAATTCAAGGTATCAGAATCAGTGCGATACGCTCACCAGAACGGATGAGAATTCCATGTTGAAATGCAAGAATTTCTTAGTGTAAACTTAGTAATGGGTTATCATATTTTGCCATCGTTGAGAGACTGGGTAACGGAACCTGACATAGCAGTACCTTTCATAGTAAATGTATTGTTATGCCAAGAGCTCGTTTTGAAGAAATATGTAGGAATCTACAAATTTTGCAATAACGTAGAAGTACGAGACCCTATTAGACCTAATTTTGACCGAGCCTATAAAATTAGACTTGTCATTGAAAATCTGAATACATAATTCCAAAGTGCCCTCAACAACACTAAAGAACAATCAAGAGACGAACATATTAGAAGAATAATAATACTTGTGGTTCATGTGAAGTTCACCTCTGCTACACCAAGAACTGAATTTTTTTCGCTGATTACCATAGTCACTAAAATATAACTTGTGAATTAAAATATTATATTAATAATTAAATACGTATAATAATAAATATGTTGTTTGTTTTTGTAAAAATCGTAAATTATGAATAAATGTAAAACACGTAAAGATAAGCTGAATAAGCAAAAAGTCAGACCTTGACGTCCAGAGGGACAAATATGTCCCAAAAAATATCAGAAAAGCCAGTAACATTTTTTTTTTATTTTTATTTAAAAGTATGTTTATTAGATGCCCCATAAATCATCCTAAATAGTCAGAATGATTATTTTACCTCCTATAATCTTATGGTCCTGAAAGGGTTAAAAACTTATGAAGAATTTTCAACGTGGAGAAGTGCGAAAGGCCTATCACTTTCAGAACCAGTACTTCTTGTCTATTTTTATTATTTATCCGAAACAAAGAATCCGGATACACTTTGGTGCATATACTCAAAACTGAAAGCTACAATAAGCATCAAACACAGCATTGAAATAAATAGATTCACGAAATTACTGGGTTTTTTAAAAAGAAAATCAGAAGGATATTGCGCAAAGAAGTCTAAAATTTTTACGACTCAAAATGTGGAAAAATTTCTTAATGAAGCTCCAGTCCAATGGGTTCCAATACGGCTGGAACGCCGACGGTGACAAGGGCTCGTCGGATAATGTCGTTTAAATTAGCATGTCGTGCAAAACGACCCGCACTACGGCTGCAAGAGAGTCCATGGTGCCCGAGGCTGTTGACCGCTTCCCCACAATTACAGCGATGAGGGGAACAACAAGGGGCTCCTAGGCGTAGTGAAGCAGCGATGCGGAAAGTGGTGTCGTCGAACAAAGTGCCTAGATTTGAGGACGGTAGAGCATGTAACCTAAGACCTGATTCCCACTTTCCCACGGCCAGCAGACGAGCACACTCAGCAGAAGTAGCAGACGTGGTTAGTAAATTATTCAGAACTACTCTGCAGAGCGGCTCGTTCCACCGCCTCTGGGAAGATGGTATAACAGGTAGGTCAGAATTCGGACAAGCGAGATTCCAGGCATCAATAGCCTCAGTGAAGCACGGCACATTAAAATCAATCAGTGTGGAAGCCAGGAAATGAAAGCCGGTAAACTAATACTAGAAATTTTGCGGATTCCGAGCCCTCCCATGCGGATGGGAAGAGAGGCTTGGGCCCAAGCTCGGTCATCCGGTCAATCGGTCAAGGATAAAGTTCGTCTGATAATTTGATCCATTTCAACTAAAAGTTGATGGTGCTTCCACAAATGGGAAGCATGAAGAGAGTATGTTAATTTAGGGCCGAAACAGCAGAAACGAATTATAGTGATGGCCGAGTGCATATTGATTTGGAGCAATCTTTCCGAAACGTCATTGAATTTATTAATTTGTTCTGCAATAAAGTCTGGAAAGGAAGTATCAAAGATTGGAGAACCAAGGAGACGGAGAGAACGTTTCTCAATAATATGAATTCCAGGTGCTATTTCCTTAAATTTAGAGAGAGTCAGTAGTCTGTCAGTGTTATCTGTTAAAAATAATTCACATTTTGAAAGGTTGAGGTCAAGGCCAATAGAATGAAGTTAAATTTTTTAAGAAATTTAGGTCTGCTAAAATATTTTCTACATCACCTCCCAAGGTTCCGTCGTCAAGATACCAAACATTGAATTTAGAATTTAGCTTTCGAATTATTGGGTGAATAGCTAAACTGAAAATCACTGGCCCGAGAGGATCACCTTGTTGACAGCCAACAGCTGATTCTAATAGATTGTCTCGAAACAATAATTTGGATGGATTTCTATAGCATTGCCAAAGAAAACTATTGTAGCATACGTAGCACACCCTTCACTTTGATAACCAATCGCTCATACAATGCACAAAGGAATATTATTCGAAGTACTATAAATTAAATATAATGTCAACAGTTATATGAGACGCGGGCGGAGGGCCGCGCTCCCACACAGTGACCACTATTTAACTAATGTAAACACTACAATTATATATACACAATTCTATTTTAATAAAGAACATTCATTCCACATTCATTACTGCGACTTCACGCCTTGTCATTGCTCTCCCTAACTTATTCTCCAAAGTGCTGTCTAAAGTAAATCTCCGCTACCTTATAAATAATCTCTTAAAATAGTGCTCAAACATAGCACTAAAGTAGTGCTACGCGATAGCGCTAAAGTGGTGACCCCGACGTGATTTGAACACGCAACCTTCTGATGTGGACTCATGTGGACAAATCACCTCCCGTCACACGTCCGGTCAGTCCTTGCAGTCAGCGAAATATTCAGCACCAAGACTACACTCGAAGAACTCGCTCTACTCGCCGACAAAATGATGGAGCAGACAACATCAACAGAAGTCGCACCCGTACACTCATTCGCAACACCTACATCAGCACCGCACTCTGATACGCAGTATCTCATGATTGAAATAAGAAAACTCTCGCTAGAAATAGCCGAGCTCAAAGCTAGACCACCTTATGATCACAGCTATCGCCGCCGCCGCTACCCATCTCACCACCGTAGCGCATCACGATCGCGAAGCCGAGAAGTATCAACATCACCACACTGCTATTATCACCGACGTTTCCGGGAACAAGCTAGACACTGCACGTCGCCCTGCTCTTTCAAGAAACAACTGTCGGCAAACTAAACAGAACGTTGGCAGAGGCGGACACCGGCGTTCAAGAAAATTCACACCGCCTATACATCACCGACAAAACCTCTAAATTATCTTTCTTGGTCGACACGGGAGCAAACATATCCGTGCTACCGAGAAGAAAGGGTCAAGTCGCAACGCCGCTACCATTTCAACTTTACGCTGCAAACAACACAAAAATAGCTACGTATGGCGAAAAAACATTAACTCTCAACTTCAACCTACGACGCCCGTACAAATGGAAGTTCATAATAGCAGATATTTCAAAACCAATACTTGGAGCCGATTTTCTCAAGTACCATCAACTTATCGTCGACTTGAAAAACCGCAGACTTATCGACGGCGTCACGAGCTTAAAGGTCAATGTCCCGGTACGTGTATCAGATGTTCCTACCGTACGCAGTATTGACATGTCCAAGTCATACCACGACATCCTAGCTCAATATCCGGAAATAACGCGACTAACATCAATGCAATTGAACTGCAACATCAATGTGCAACATTGTATTAAAACTCGCGGACCACCGGTACACTGCCGCGCCCGTCCTATTCCACCGCATCGCTTCGAGATAGTCAAGAAAGAATTTGAAAACATGATAGAACAAGGATTATGCAGACCTAGCAAGAGTCTATGGGCATCACCTCTTCATATCGTGCCTAAAAAGAATGGCGATATCAGAGTTTGTGGTGACTATCGCCGACTCAACTCTATCACTGTACCAGATCGATATCCCGTGCCACGCATCAAAGATTTTACGCATCATCTATCTGGTAAAACTATCTTCTCTACGATAGATCTCAACCGTGCTTACCAACAACTGAATGTCCGAGAAGAAGACATAGAAAAAACAGCAATCATCACACCAATGGGATTATTTGAATTCCCACGTATGTGCCCTGGTTTAAAGAACGCGGGACAAACATTTCAACGATATATTCATGAAGTACTACGAGGATTAGATTTTGTTTTCCCATTCATCGACGATCTACTTCTAGCGTCGGAAAATGAAACCCAACACCGAGAACACCTGCATATTGTACTCAAGAGACTCGAAAAAAATGGCATCACTATTAACCCTGCCAAATGCAACTTAGGCCAATCAGAAGTTCAGTTCCTTGGTTACACAGTATCAGCACAAGGTATCAAACCTCCAAAACATAAAGTCGAAGCTATCACTGACTATCCCAAGCCGACTACCATTGAAGAGCTGAGAAGATTTCTCGGAATGATCAATTTCTATCGCGATCATATACCAAACGCCGCATCTCAACAAGCACCATTGAACGCATACCTACAAAACGTCAAGAAGAAAGATAAAACGCAAATCACGTGGACCGATGAAGCAACGCAAGCTTTCGAGCAGTGTAAAGCCAGCATAATAAACGCAGCTTTACTCGCCCATCCATCTCACCACGCAACAATCGCTTTATTCTGTGACGCATCCGACACATCAGCTGGAGCAGTACTTCAACAGTACATACACGAAACATGGCAACCACTCGGATATTTTTCCAAAAAATTCACCGACGCACAAAAGAAGTACTCTACATTCGATCGTGAACTACTTGCAATCTACATGGCAGTCAGACACTTCCGCAAGATATTTGAAGGACGAAATCTCATCATATTTACGGATCACAAACCGCTGACATACGTAATGTCAAAAACTCCTTCCAACTCAGAAACAAACAGGCGAACAAGGCAACTTTTGTTTATCAGCGAATTTACGACCGACATTCGACACGTAAGCGGTAAACAAAACGTCGTCGCCGACACACTTAGCCGCATAGAAACGATATCTTGCCCAACCACAATCAATTATACCGACATAGCCAGCGCGCAAGAAAAGGATACCAACATCAAACAATTATTATCACAAGACAACATTCGTTTCAAGAAAATATTTATACCCAACAGCAACATCCAGTTATTCTGCGAAACCTCTACTGCTTATGTACGACCGTACATACCAGAGCCATATAGAAGACAAGTATTTAACAGCGTGCACAATGTCAGTCATCCTGGTACGCGCACGACTCGCAAGCTTATCACTCAAAAATATTTCTGGCCATCTATGAACGCAGACATCAGCTGTTGGACTCGTACGTGCATACCTTGTCAGAAAAGCAAAGTTCAACGACACATATTCTCAAACATCGCATCGTTCCCGCCAACCGAACGTTTTCAACATTTACACGTTGACATCGTAGGACCTCTACCTACAACATCTCAAGGACATCGGTACTTAGTCACAATGATCGACCGATTAACTAAGTGGCTCGAAGCAATTCCCACTGACGAAATATCAGCCGATCGCATAGCCCAAATTGTTTACCAACATTGGATCGCAAGATTTGGATGTCCGACTACACTAACAAGCGACCAAGGCCGCCAATTCGAAAGTCAACTTTTCCAAAACCTGATGAAGCTATTGGGAATAAAGAAAACTCGCACGACAGCTTATCACCCACAGAGCAACGGCATTATCGAGAGATGGCATCGCACCCTCAAGACCGCATTACGCGCGAAACTCACAAACGCAAGTTCCTGGATAGATGAGCTCCCGACAATCCTAATGGGTCTACGAGCCTCTCTAAACACTGACACCGGAGTAAGCGCAGCTGAACTTACATACGGATACAACTTACGCTTACCTGGCGAATTTTTCACAGAAAATACCTGCACACCTACTATGGATTATACCTACGTTGAGAAACTACGTGATATAATTCAAGTAAACAAGCCGCAAGCCGTTACCAAACACCACAGCAACAAAAAATCCGTATTCATTCATCAAGACCTTTTGAAGTGCACCCACGTGTTTATCAGAACCGACGCAGTCAAGAAACCACTTCAAACACCATACGAAGGACCCTACCGAGTGATAAGCCGAACAGAAAAAGTTTACACAGTACAGTTACCCGATCGGCAAGCAAACATATCGATAGATAGATTAAAACCTGCATACGTTATCTGAGAAGAAACTTTACCATCTACCACACCAGTTACAGTCAGCGATACCAAGAAAACAGAAGTACCGAGAGCAAGCCTGACGTCACATCCCGCTGAAAACAAGCAGACGCGCTCAGAACGTATCATCAAACTGCCGGTACGCTTCGCTTGAAGGGGAGTCCTGTAGCATACGTAGCACACCCTTCACTTTGATAACCAATCGCTCATACAATGCACAAAGGAATATTATTCGAAGTACTATAAATTAAATATAATGTCAACAGTTATATGAGACGCGGGCGGAGGGCCGCGCTCCCACACAGTAACCACTGTTTAACTAATGTAAACACTACAATTATATATACACAATTCTATTTTAATAAAGAACATTCATTCCACATTCATTACTGCGACTTCACGCCTTGTCATTGCTCTCCCTAACTTATTCTCCAAAGTGCTGTCTAAAGTAAATCTCCGCTACCTTATAAATAATTTCTTAAAATAGTGCTCAAACATAGCACTAAAGTAGTGCTACGCGATAGCGCTAAACTATAAATTTGGGGTAATTCTTTTTTAGTCTCAGCCAACAAAGTGTCCCTGTTAACTGAATTGAAGGCGTTCTTTATGTCAACCTTCAGAATGGCCTCGCTTTTCCCAGAATTTAGGTATGTCGACAAAGCGTGTACGGCAGCCTCACAGCCCCCTTTGGAACCGTAACCAAGTTGCAGGGGCTGAAATTTTTCCGAAACAGCCTCACCATAAAATATACAGCAAATCTTGGCTGCCATACGGCGGTAGGTGGTTCCCACGGCAATGGGACGAATGTCGCCATCTTTCTTGCGTAGCGCACATAAATTGGCGCCATACAGAATATCGATGACAGATTCGTTTACCTTGCCGGAGAGCATAAGGTTAACTAGAGCCGTCAGCTCCCTCAAGAGCGACTCACCAGCTACCCCGGCGCCTGAACAAATGAGGTCCTTCAGGTGCTGCGGACTCAGGCCGTCGAGACCGCCAGCGGAGCCGCTCCGGAACGAGCTAACGGCTGTGATTACCTCTCGACCTGAAATGGTGAGGGAGTGAATATCAGGATCAGGAGGGTCGGGAAAAGCAAGATCATACGCTGGGGTAGGGTGTTTGGTCTTGGTGCTAATATCACCGTCCCCTAACTTCGTTTCTACCAAATGGGATATACCTCATGAAGAGGTAATTCTAAGAGAGGGAGAATCGAAATCAAAACTTGGACCCGAAACATTACAATTTTCTTTAATTTGAGCTGTTAAAGTCTTTTTTGTGGCCGGATTCTTTTTCACGTGGAGAACTTTGTAGGGGAAGGTAAGCAGTTGTTCCCAGGCGCTTTGTGAGTTCTCCCGGACAGCTTGGCGAACGCAACTAGCCAGGTATTGAGCAACTAGAGGTTTGGCGCCGCGGGGAACTCGCTTCAGAATCGGAACGGATTTTTTTAAATTTGAAAGTTTTTTCCAAAAAGGGTCGGAAGTGGTATTAGTAGGTGTAGAAATAGGTATGGAAGCAGAGTCTGAAGGTGCATTTTGCGACTTATGTATTTTCCCGTTTTAAAATAATATCTCGTTGTTTGACGTTAACCCATTGGACTGGCGCGTGACGATGGCAAGAGACCGGACGGCATGTCATTGTTTCCTTGGAAGATGGGTAGGCCTTTAGTGTGGGACGCAACTTGTGTCGATACTGTCGCGCCATCCCATCTTCCCAGTTCATCATGTTGTGCTGGCGCTCCCGCTGCGGCTGCGGAAAACTTCAAGCGGCGTAAATATAGTCATCTCGGTGATAACTATATTTTCGAGCCGTTTGGGGTCGAAACTCTCGGACCATGGGGCCCGTGTGCTCACAGCCTTTTTAAAGAAATATCGAAAAGGCTCGTTGACGCTTCCCGCGACCCAAGGGCTGGCTATTTCTTTGGTCAACGGCTAAGCATTGCCATACAACGAGGCAATGCCGCCAGTATCTTGGGTACGTTGCCAGCCGACAGCGTTGACAATGAATTTTTTGATGCTTTATTGTAGTTTGTATTTTAGTATATAATTTTGTATATTTGTTGTAATTACCTAATTGTTTAAATATATTTCTATTTGCTTAGGAGATATTATAGTAATGAAGCTCCTGACGAAATTTTTCTGGCCACAAAAGTAAGTATACATGATTTAACTATGAATATTTCGTATCTTAGTAATGGTAATTATTCTATATATTTACCTGTTTTTTATCTTTGTTACAGGTGGCATTAATTTTTGGACTCAATGGTGCTTGCCGCGGATGTGAACTTGTAAACTTAAAGGTGGAGGACGTTGAAAATCATTCCAATGAGTTGCTGCTGATTAAGGACGCATTTACGTTTATCACTCGCTCAATTTTAGGTATTCTAGTAGCAACACAACAACATTGCGCGCACACACACTTACAAACCATTGTTCGCCCGATTTTATACATTACTTAACTAATATTGATACTTGAAGGTAATATTATATTTTATTTAATACTGTTTGATCATAATAAGTTGTAACTTATTGTTTACAAAGGGTTACATGCTTATTGATTAGATGTTAGTTTATTAATGTGTTTGACGCCCGATTAGGAGTACTAGGGGACTTTGGAAATAAAATACTCATATGTGATAAAAAAATTAATAAGAAATAAAAAAAGTTTCGTCATGCCTGTCTGTCTGTCTGTCTGTTTGTCCAACCGTCTGTATGTCACAGCCATTTTCAACCGACGAAAAAAACGGAGGAGCTTATCAATTCGACGCGTATATTTTTTTTAATGTTTGATCACCGATTACTCGAAGACGGCAGAACCAATTTGGAAAATTCTTTTTTTGTTTAAAAGGGTATATTTCGCAATTGGTCCCATTTTCACCAAGACAGGAGCTGATAATGGGATCTTGGAGTAATCGAGGAAACTCTTCAAATATTATAGGCACACCTACAGTGATTTGAGAATTTTTATAGTAACTTGTGTAGTTGCATTTGAAAAGCACCATTTGTGAAGTGGATCTGATGATGAAGACCACAGATGGCCACTGGAACTACTCAATATATAAGTAGGAATAAGAAGTATTTCATGGGTTCCGCTGAGATTACTTGAATATGGTTATTAAGCACAATATGCTCGTCACAATGCATATGATGAAGTGAAGCTAACGGTGAAGTACCAGGAGAACTCCTCAACAATTAACGGCCCAGCATTGGAAAAAGCAATATTTTGTCTACTTTCTAACTAATTTCGGAATTCGGACACCGCCTACCTACGGAAATTAAAGTTATTTTTCACTTTGCAGTGTTTTTTGGAAGTCGGTTTAATTTTTTTGGTAAAAGTTTTTATATTCCGAAACTATTAGAATGATACATGTGAAATTTGGTAGGTAGATGTATTCTGTGTACCGCTTTCCGATTTTAAGAAAAAAAAGTAAAAAAAATATTTAAAAAATATTTTCAGTTTCAGTTCCATCACTGATTTGAAAACCACTTGATCGCGCATACGTTGCCCCGACGCACGAAAACTATGCGAGTTTTTGCTCTTATATATTGACTACGATACACGAACCATTTTAGTTGTGACCAAGTATTAGGCCTATGTGCATGCTAAACAATTACAAATTTTAAATTTTTGTATCCAATTTATAACGCATAATAATGCTTTCATGCACGTTGAAGTGGTGTGGAAAACATTCCCAGACATCTAGATACCAAATGGATGACATAACTATTCATCAGTAATGATATAATATGAAAAATATTTATTATTTAATCAGATTATAAGCTACCGCAGAGGTCCATTTAAAGTGGTGGTTTGGGTGGTCAAGGACAAAATTGTGTCGCGCGTTGATGTCTTTTGGAAATGTCTCTTACTTACATGAAGAATTTCTAATTCTTTTATTCCTGTCTTTTCATCTGTATTTTTATCGTAAAAATCTGTGCTGTTACCTATAACGGCTGAATACGATATCGATAATTATAAAATTAAACTTATTTTTTTTAATTCAATTCAGATAGTTGTCATAAAATACCTATCTACATTAACCGACTTCAAAAAAAAAGGAGAAAGTTCTGATATTTTTTCTTCTGTGTGACATGCATGTTTATTTTAAATTTCCCAAGATTCCAGATTAAAAAGAAAAGTGGATGGATAAGGTTACTAGGGAATATTGGTTTCTAGTTTGGTTTTTATTGATATAATGTTGAGAAAAGTCAAAATAATATAAGATACCTTATATCCAATCTTTCTAGGCTTCAAATAGTATGACGGAGTCTAATATTAATTAACTTGGACCTATGCATTACAATATCGCCCTCGTAAGTTACTTTGGTTCCGGGGTTGCGGTAATGTTCTAATGAGATACCGCGGCCCCGGAACTTGAGGGCAGCTGAAGGAACAGGGTGGGTTTTTAGTCAGTAGAAGTCTGACACTCCCTTCCACTTTACCCAGAGCGAGAGAAGTCATTCGATGATTTTTCCACCCAGGAAAAAGAAACTAAAAAACTACACTTAACTCGTGGACTCGACATCGAAACCAAGTAATGGTTTCGATGTCGAGTCCACGAGTTAAGTGTATGTAGGAGGGAGGAGTCATTAGATAAATCATCTAATGACTCACCACCAAAAAAATAATTATTACCGAGTGCCTGCTGAAGCTACAGTTGTTGACACAACTGATTTTAATGAAAATATATTTATTATGGAATATAAAATAAATATAAAAAAAATAAAATATAAAAATAATATATGGCCGGCTACATTGTCCATGCTCTGATAAAGCAAATAAAATGCCTAACTTGTATTGGAGCGTTGATTGGTGTTACAAATCAAAACGCCTTACAATTTAAAAAAGACACTAAAACAAGTTATTGTTCGGATCCACCACAGTAATAGAAATTTGTCGTCGTTGTGAAATTTATATTAAAAGGGCGATCAACGAGAGTGGTTCGAAAGTGCTGTCTCAGAAATATAATTCCAATTATTTTATGAGATAGGTTTTAAAATCACTGATTGGGAATAATTTATTCCCGGATATTAATTTTCATCAATATGAAATAGAAACTACTAATCATTTGATTGAATGAGCAAGATGCATAATTCAGAAATATATAGACGCTCGGTTATCATTTTTTAGCAGAAACAATCAGGACCCT
This sequence comes from Tholera decimalis, assembly GCA_943138885.2. Classification (NCBI taxonomy): domain Eukaryota; kingdom Metazoa; phylum Arthropoda; class Insecta; order Lepidoptera; family Noctuidae; genus Tholera; species Tholera decimalis. Next base: position 21,264,214 of record OW964557.2, read on the forward strand.
AAAACTTTAATTCGAAAAACATTTACCAAATTAATTCATTTTAAAAATCAATAATAACAGCATACTTGTTTTTCTTTTTGTAATTGAGACTGATGATAATTAAATATTATTATGTGATTTTATTGAGTATTTTTATAATGTTAAACTTCATTTTATCGATATCGATAACTTTCCCTCAATCAAGTAGAGCAATCCCTAACTCGGCATATCTATGAAGCTTGACCTTGAACTAACCAATTGCAGTAGCGCATTTTTTCCTCGCCTCCCAACCCGTATTGGTGAGTTGTGTTCTTCAAAGAAATCGGCCTATAAGCTCTTTTAAATACTCTCTGAGTTCCATGTACCCCACATGGAACTGAAACTGAAAATATATATTTTTTCATGAATCTTATGCGTGTATGTATGTATTAATAGAGAGGTCTTTAAAAATGGCATACGGCTTTCTAAACTTTTTAAAACCACTTTTTCATAAAGTTAATTGTTTAAAAGATATACACTTCCAAAGTGGTAAAATGTGTCCCCCCCTCTTACTTATATAATAATGGAGTGAAAAATTATACAAAATATATGCTATGATCCTTAATGTAAACTTTCAACCAAAATTGGTTTGAACGAGATCGGGTTGGCAGTTTTTGAGATACAGCATATTTTCTAAAACCGCAAATAAAAATTTGTAATTCATACAAACACTATCAAAAACAAAGTTATTTGGCATATTTACTAAGGAACGCTTCATGGGCGAGTCTGACTCGCACTTGGCCAATTTTTTAGTTTTTGTACGAACTGAACATTTTGGCCTATTGAACCGTATGAAGTAAGCCCAACAAAAGGTAACTGTTGTATATCGTTGAGGAATTCCCTCGACTGTCTATGGTCTCCATCATCAGACCTGTAATGGCACTTATAACCCATATGGGCTTCAAGCTACTTCCATACCAAATTGCATCCAAATCCATCCAGTACTTTCGAAGATCAGCACGTTCAAGCAAACAAACAAACTTTCTTTGATGTCACTATCTACTTGGACTTACATGGACTTCTGTATCACTGTTTATTTTATATTACGCTATTTATTTATTTTACTGTACTTATTTTATATTATTGTATCAATTATTTAACTAATATTTTTTGCCAGGCTTGATTTCCGTACGTCATACATATTTATAAGGCAACCACTGAAAACCAGCGCCGTGCTATGGGCATGCCCATGGCATAGCATTATGCTGAGTGGGAGCCTTGTTGCCACGACCACGACGTGCATTTGCCTTGTTTTTTGTTGTTTCCTTTTTCTTCGTATATTGTCAATATCTAACTCTTTGTCCTTAATTACTAACATAATTATAAGTACCAATTACTAACTCTAGTCTAAGGAACTAAATAAGTTTTTAATATTGTTAGCATGTCGTTTGTCTGTTGGCAATAAATACTTTTTCTTTCTTTCTTTTCTTTCTTTTCAATGTTCTCATCAATATAAATGAATTAAGTCCAAACACAAGGTAGCTACTGTAAACCGTTGAGGAGTTCCCTTAACTGTCCTTCGTCTTCATCATCAGACCTCTAATGACAGTCACAAACTATCTAGGTGTAAAGTTCTGGTCATTCAAATTAATCAAGCCCAAACAAAAGGTTACTGCTGTAAATCGTCGAGGAGTTCCCTCGACTGTCAGGAGTCAATCTGATGAAAGGTTCCATTATCAGATCAACTCTAGACCTTCCTTAATTTGTATTACTTTAAGATACTTACTGAAAAAAAAAACATTTAAACGGTCGAATTGCGAAACCTCCTTATTTGAAGTCGGTAAAAAAAATTGTTGTTTCATGCTAGGTTCAGTAACCAATATCCATCCAATTCTAAAAATAAGTATGGTTCTCGTTCTTACTTTTGTTTCGGTACGAAAAAGTATCAACGTATTATAGTCACAGTATACAAGACGCCACTGTCTTTATTATAGGTTTCGACGTATTTATTTTTTGGAGGAAAGCGATACACCCCTGCGTTCACGAGCGCGTCTGAGCGCAGAATGACGGTCGGAGCCGTGCGTTCGGTAGAAAAATGTATGAAGAAATTTGAGACCGATTTTATTTTTCTCATAAATCATAAAGTTTTTTTATGTATGTTCAAAATAATTAGCTTAACGTATAGATAAATACATAGGCTATAATTTCTTGTTATTTTGAAGTTAAGAATATGCTCCAGATTTGGCTTACAGGTACATATTCAGACCCCATTTTTTGTAATTTTCTACGATTATTGCGGCGATAAAAACGTATTTGTGTGAAAAAGATGTATGGGACTGTGTAATTATAATGCATTCAATGTGGAGATGAATAAATTATCTTGAAATTAATACCATAACATTTTCAAAATTTTAACTCCTTATGTATCAAAAGGGGACCAGAAAAACATTGAAATTTGCGAGAAAACGTAAATGCGTCCTTAATGTAAAGGAAACTAAGACAAAGAAAAATCGGTAATTCATTATACAAGGACAATATACTAAAATCATTGATAAATACCAAGCATTACGTCCCATCAATATGGAAAACAATAGATTTTTTTATAAACTGTCGGAATGGGAAATGTACTCGACAAGCCATCGGCAAAAATAAAATTAGCAATATGCCAAAGGAAATTGCTAAATATTTAAAACGCAAAGATGTTGAACTCTACACCGGTCACTGCTTTAGAAGAACGGCGACTTTCTTGGCGGATTCAGGGGCGGATATTACGTCAATAAAAAGACACGGTGGTTGGAGCTCTGATGGAGTAGCTGAGGGTTATATCGAAAGCTCAATGGCGAATAAAACCATATTAAGCAGTCAAATTAACAAAAATATAAAACTTAAACCATCAGAGCCACAACCTTCAACTTCCGGCATCTTATCTTCGTCCGTAACTCACGATACACCACCACCACTATCTCCGACGTATACTATCTAGAACAGAGAAATACTCAAATCAACTCATCAACAATAAGTGTACCAAACAAAAATGTAACTCTCTCTATCAATAATTGGACCAATGTTTCGAATGTTAACTTTTACTTGTAATTGTCATTATTTTTAATAAATGCTTATCTCATATTATTATTGTGTTTTTTTTTTCGCAAATGGTACGAAAAGTAGAGTATTTTCCTCGGTGATAAAGCTGTCTTAGTCTTGGGTGAAATTTAAATCCCTCGCTACACTCAGGACTCGTCTTAAATCCCTCGCTTCGCTCGTGTATTAAGTTTTTAACACCCTCGCTGCGCTCGGGAGTAAACCTCGAGTCCTTCGTACGTTTGCTCGCGATTTAAATCGTCACCCGCGACAGAAGACACCGCTTTATCCCCTTGGTTACCTAATAATTTACTATACCACTTTGAAAGTCTATATCTGTCAAACGATTGACTTTAAGAAAAAATGGTTTTAGTAAACTCAATGTAAGTAATTTCAAAAAAAATTGGCCAAGTGCGACCCGCAAGTCAGACCCGCCCATGAAGGGTTCCGTAGTAACTATAATAATATAATATGTATATTTATTTGACGAATAAAAAAAAACTATAAAATTTCTTAAAACTAGCTTATTTACATTTTTACAACTACTATAAATAACTTTGTTTTTCCTAGTGTTTGTATGAATTACAAAGTTATATTTGCGGTTTTGGAAAATATGCTGAATCTCAAAAACTGCTGACCCGATTTCGTTCAAACTAATTTTGGTTGAAAGTTTACATCAAGATCTACAGACTTATATTTTATTTAGATTTTTCACTCCATTATTATAGAAGTTAGAGGGTGCGGATACACATGTTTTTTATTGATAATAGGCTCGCGTTTGACCACCATCTCACCTGATGGTAAGTGATGATGTGGTCGAAGATGGAGCACGCTTACCTAAAAGTAACCTATTCACTCTTGACTTAAAGACCCCTAGGTTATAGCTATCGGGAAACACAGAATCCGGCAGGGAATTCCACTCCTAAGCTGTACGCACAATGAAGGTAGGAAGGTATTCCCAAAACGTTTAGTGCGTATAGGTGGGATGTCCACCATGTAACGATGGCGCATCGCCGTTTGTCTTGTAGTCCGATGATGGAACGGGCTTGGCGGAATTAGATTGTGTAATTCCATCGCACACTCTCCGAAATGTAACCGATAGAAAACCGATAGACTAGCAACTCGTCGTCGATGTTCAAGGCTCTGGAGCTTTGATTCGACCAGTATATCGTTACCAATGAGTCTTTTGGCCCGTTTCTCAATAGACTCAAGCGCATCCAGCTGGTACTTGGCAGATCCATCCCAAAGATGAGAGCAGTACTCCATACACGACCGAACCTGGGCTTGATAGAGATTGAGCAGCTGTTCGAGGGTGAAGTACCGTCTCACCTTTGCTAGGATTCCCAACTTTTTTGATGCTAATTGAGAAGGCTCAATTAGCATCAAAAAAGTTGCCTGTATATAGAGGCTAAGGAGCCTCGATATACAGGCCCAAATTGAGGGTAGAAGTTAGTGTTACCCCCAGAAGCTCGATACGATCGGTTATCGGCACGGTTATATCTCGGAAAGTAGGAGCCGGTTCGAATTGACTTCTTTTTGCAGAGAAGAGACACGCCTGAGTCTTAGCTGCATTAAACTTGACCAAGTTGGCATCGCCCCATTCGGAGACAGCCTTCAAGGACAAGTTCAAGCGCCTAACCATGTCCTCACGGAGAGACTGGATCTGTGACCCACCAGCACGCGCGCTGGACACGTATCTCTCAGCAACTGTGCTGTCGTCTGCATACCCAAAGGTACCGGGCATCACAGGACGTCAAAGGAACATCAAAGGACGCCGCAGTAGGATTCATAGATGTTTTATATTTAACGCTTTGCTTGTCTTTTCTGAAAGTGATAATACAGATCTTGCTTATCTTTCCAGTTAAGTTACCTTTATAATATTTGTCACTAATACTATCCCATCTGTAAAAATCTTCATAACTCAGTCTTTCTACCTCGAAAGGCGCTGGTTCTTGTCTGGCAGTTGCAAAAACTGTAAACCATTGTGATGGTGCGTCGAACAGTTGTATTCTTCAATCTATTTTCAATAATAGCATGCACTGTATCTACACATATAATCAATATATTTAATAATTATCTTTCTTGGATTTTCTTTTACCAACTTTACTTTTAATTGGATTTGATACGGTAGATTCTTTACTTTCCTGCCGATGTAGACGGTACATCATGATCGGACGTAAGTGATGTATATTGTGTGTTTTTTCTTCAATGTCTGGTTCAGCAGTTAAAGTCATATTAAATGCGTGATCAACCGATATACGTGGAGCAGTAATCGATGCAGTCGTTTCAGTGTGATCTGTTGTGGTGCATAAACTATCGGCAAGAACCGGAAAAGCCAAATCTTTCGAAGTGTCAATGCTGATAGAAGCTGACTCTAACGTTTTGTTAAACTGCTATGTGTTGCTATTAATTGACGAAGCCGCAGACTGCAAAAAAAAAAAAACAATTCGATGATGTCAGATTTATACCGTGTATTTTTACTAAGTGAACCTACAAGATAAATAACTACTGTTTATTTATCTTGTAGGTACTCAAACAAATTATAAAACGCAAAATATTTTTAACTGCAAAGAAAAATAAAATCAATTTAAAATGAGTAGGTAGGTACTAGGGTTGCCACCTTTCTTTTGTGCAGTTAAAGTACATTGGTTAAAATAGGTAAGAAAAAAAAGTACATAGCATCAAAATAAAGTACAATTTATTTTCAAAGTCGCATTCCGCTGTCTGTCCCTATGTATGCTTAGATCTTTAAAACTACGCATCGGATTTTGATGCGCTTTTTTTTAATAGATAGAATGATTCAAGCGGAAGGTTTATATGTATAATACATGCATAATATAGTAGAGAAACAATGATAATTTTAGAGGTTTCTAATGTGATGTCTTAATAAAAAAAAATTTGCGCTTACATTGCTAGCGCTAGCTTAACCGTACCAGATAGATCAAAATAATGTACTACAGTACTGTAAACCTTAAAAATGTATACAAAAAGTCCGCAATGGCATATACCTATCTCTTACGGATAACATACTATACATTCATTTTAATACTTTAAAAAATGGGCAATTATAAAGCGCTAATTCGAAAGCTATTTACACAAATACTGTATTAATCCTTATCATATTAAGTACATTAGTTGGCTTGAACATTTCATGAAAATTATTTTTTCCCTTTCCTCTATCCAAATTAAATGAATACCTTAGGAGATATAGCAAAATCAAAATAATGCGCAACCAAAATAATTTCGTGTCACCGTGATTTCACCGTGCGCCTCGCTTCTCAGCCGAGGGAGTCCGAAAGTTTATGTAGTATATCAATGTATGGTGGAATTGTGTATCTTATATATGCCTACAGAAAAGTCCGCGATGGCTTATGTCTATATATTAAAGATAACATCCTACCTATGTCCATTTTAATACTTTAAAAAATTGGCAATTATAAAGTGGTAATGGAAAAGGTATTTACACAAATACGGTATTAATCCTTATCATCTAAATTAATATTATGTACCTATAACGAGGAAAGATGATTGATTTTTTGTTTGTTACGATTTAACTCAAAAACTACTCAACCAATTTTACCGAAAGCTACATCTCCTCGGAGTAACATAGGCTATTTTATATTTTCTGTACAGAACCTGTGCAAAGCCAGGGCGGGTTGCTTACTAAAAATTAATTGCCCAATGTCTAAAAATTAATTGATGTTTATTTTGCAAAAAGGTTATAAATAACACTTTCACTTTGTTTCCTAACTGACTACTCTGAGAAGAAACATTGAAACAAACTCAGAGGTCAACGTCTCTTTTAAGGTCCATACAATCTGTAGTGATGAAATCATATGAGAGCCATATAGGTTTATGTCTGTGGCGCCCTTTAGAGAACAGAATCACACAGATTTGAGCAGGCCCGTCCAAACAGTGCAAGCATTTGTCAAATATCGCGTAGCTCAATTGCTCTGCAAAGTACCAACTTGCTGCATTGGACTCGATCGAGCGCAGAGCTAAAAGGCTTATAGGCGACGAGGTGCTGGCAGGGGCGTGCATAGGATTATGACAGGGCATGTGGCGGAGTAAAAACACACAAAACTTCTTCTTTTATAGATTTTTAGCATAGCCACAGCCACGCATCGTAACATGGTGGCGATGCGTGGCTGTGGCTATGCTAAAAATCTATAAAAGAAGAAGTTTTTGTGAGTAATCGGTCACAAAAACTTCTTCTTTTATAGATTTTTAGCATAGCCACAGCCACGCATCGTAGCATGGTGACGATGCGTGGCTGTGGCTATGCTAAAAATCTATAAAAGAAGAAGTTTTTGTGTGTTTTTACTCCGCCGCAGGCCCTGTCATAATCCTATGCACGCGCCTGGGTGCTGGTGGACAAGCTAATAGCTCATTGACGAACCGTTGCTTGCCTGTCGGTTTTCTACAGCTTGTACTTCGGGGAGTGTGCGCAGGAGCTCCATGACCTGATTCCTCCATCTCCCTTTCACTACCGGTCTACCAGACGCATGGCTGGGTACCACCCACATTTGGTTGATATACCGTCTTGTTGTACCAAGCGCTTCTCCTCCACATTTATTGTGCGCACAGCCAAGCTGTGGAATTCTCTGCCGACTTCTGTGTTCCCTGCTACTTATGACCTATCAGCCTTTAAAGCACGAGTAAATAGGCATCTTCTGGGCTCGCTCGTCCCATCTTAGACCTCATTTATCACTTACCATCAGGCGGGATTGAGGTCAAGAGTGGGCCCATCAGTAATAATAATAAAAAAAGAATCTTAAGGAGCTCGAACGATTTGACGAAAGTAAGGACATTTGGGTGGGCCGTATAAAGCGCTCAAACTGCCAAAGAGTGCGGTAATCTATTCATAATATTCGTTGTTATCCCACAATGCTATCACATTCACAACATAGCTTTTGCTTTTACAAAAATAAAATATATTACTTGAAAAGAAAATGATATAATAATAATAATTCTTTATTTTCAGACAACAATGATCCAGCGTGTTAGTAAACAATAATATAACTTATTACTAGTGTTAGTAGTTAAAATACAATAGAGAAGAAGACAGACCATATAGTATTGTGAAAAGGACATCCCCAAATTAATGGTTAGTGATTGTCCTTCTCACAAAACTTTTAATAATCGGAGAGTCGATACTCTCCGCCACAGTTTTTAGAATGCTGTTGCCACTCGCCCGCAACCTTGACAACAGCGATGCGGTTCTCTTGCGAATGACGGCGTGGAAGCCGTCAGCTCGGTTTTGCGCAAACATAGCAGATGCGCTGCACCATCGTGGCAGTCCCAACAGCATCCTAAAAATATTATTATACTGAACGCGTAGGTCATCCAGCGTTCTTTTGGTATAGTTGACCCAAAGATTCCCCGTGTAAAAGCACTGGCAATACGCCTTAAATAGTGTTACTTTCACAAGACTGCTACACCGAGCGAATCTTCGGGCCAACATGTTACCTCGGACCGCCAATGCCCTACGCTCCCTTTCAATATCGACATTGTCCTTAAGGTCGTCAGTGAGAAGATGCCCTAGATATTTAAATTTCGTCACTATTTTGACGTTCAAGCCGTTTAGGGTAATGTCAGGTATAGTATCTGGGCATTCACCGCTGGCCTTAAAGACAATGTATTCGCACTTCGTAACATTATAAACAACTCCGTGCGAGGCAGCATACGCCTGACAGACCCGCAGCATTTCATTTACAGCACTTGCCGTCGGCGCCAGCAAAGCCATGTCATCAGCGTAGCTGATACTATTTATTGTTACACCATGAACGCTACATCCGACCCGCATTTTGCTGAGGTCCACGATTAGGCCATCTATATATGCGCTCAATAGCCTAGGAGACGTCAGACCACCCTGTCTCACACCGCATTATAAAAAATAATCATTATAAAAAAAAGAAAATGAGTAAAAAATCAAATAAAACAGATGTAATTGGAGCAGCTCAATCCCAAGCATTTTTGTCCACAAGATAGTCTTTAACAAAATAAAAAGCTTTCTGGCAAAGTTTTTGCTTCACAAATGATTTAAATTTATTGAGGCTTAGTTCTTGCACATGACTGGGAAGTTTATTGTAAAAGCGTATACACTGACATCTAAATGAGCCCCCAATTTTCTTGAGCCTAGTTGAAGGAACAATGCATATATATGTACGTAAGCGCATTAGTTCAGAACAGCTGCATTTATTTAACTAATTATTTTTTTTGTTGTGTTCGTAATAATTGTCTGGGTCAGGGTTTGAAGAGAAAACTGTATGATACCGGAAGAAAAATTGCACCCGAGCGAAGCCGGGGTGGGCACCTAGTTATGTTTAAAAACATATTTCTTATTACTTTTTGCAGTTTATATCAAAATAGTATCTCTACTAAACAATTGCACGGCATCTTTCCAGTCTATATTTAAATTAAAGTAAATAAATAATTCATTTTTATATCAAATTCTGAGACGCTTTGTTTATTACGACTTTACGACTAAAGTTTTCAAAATCCCAAAGAATCATGCGAAATAAAGTATTTTCGTGTAATTTATTGTTCTCATAAAGTATAGAGTACAAGTACCTGAAATAACGTACAATACTTTATTATAAAGTACGGGTGGCAACCCTAGTAGGTACCTACTTTGTTCCATCTAAAACATAATAGGGTTTAAAAATAATCCGAAACGAAATGCAGTTTTGAAATAGGTAGGGTAAGTGCTCCAATGAATGAACACTTAAGCGATCTTCCAACTTTAAAAAAATATTAAAGTGTTTTGCATAGAAGGAATACGCTCCAAAGCTATATTTTGGTGTTAGGATTGTATTCAAAAATATTTTTTGAGTTGATTTTACGAAATAATCTGTATACTTTCTTAGATATTTAGCAATAAAATGAAAAATACCCTAAAACCCCAGTGAATGAACGAAAATTTCTAGTAAATGAACGAAATAAAACCAGTAAATGAACACAATTTTTGTTTAATTAATCACATAGATAATTTCTGATTATTACAATAAATGCAGTCCAATAATCAACTAAATAAAATAAATCTGCCTCTAAATCTGTTACATTTCTTTTTTTACAAAGTAAAAGCTTTAAAATTCACACTCAATCATTATAATCATTATAAATAGAGGACTTTTTTTTTTAACGTGGTAAAATTATCAAATAAGTCCTCCCACTCCGGGCAGGGTGGGAGGGACTGTCAGACTTTTACTGACTAAAATCCACGGTGTTCCTTCAATAACCCTTTACATACCGGGGCCACGGTAACGGGATGAGTCCCACGACCCCGGCAGGCTTCGGCCCTCTGCAGAGGGGGCCTCGTCATGTTGCTGACGCTCTTTGAGGCGCGCGTGGAACACGACGCGCCGTCGACCCGGGCATGGTCCATGGTCGGACAGCGAGTTGCCCTTTAATCGCTGTCCGCATGCCCGCGCCTACGCGAGAGGACTAGGGCATATAATATGTTTTAATTCAAAGAAAATATAAAATATATTTAAATCAAAATATAAAAAAAAACAATCACTAATTAACTATTTAACATACTTGTAAACTTAGTCGGAGTTGTTAAAACAAACTTTACTTAAACTTTAATCAGCCTCATTAATAAGTAATTAACAGAACTGTTACTAGAATTACAATAATCAGTCTCAAATCTAAATACAGTCATTTTTATTGTTTGGCGTTATTATTTTTTATTCTACATTTCTAAAATAATGTAACATTTTGAAAAGAGATCAAACCACGTCTGGAATGTTCAGGTTCACCTAACATACGTTCTATGTCCTTAAAATCAAGTTCTGTCACATCAATTACGTGTGGTTTTACAAAGCTGACAATATTATCACATACAGATTTTTTTCTAAGAAAATCTATCTTATATTTCTGTTCTTCATCGTTCACCATAAGAACTTTACCTACATAATGACGTACTCTTTTTCTGTATTGAATCTTGTCATAACATAATATTTCCCATATAAATCCTTCGATACAGACTCATCCGCCGGTATAGATCACTCATCGATTTCATTTTCATCGTTCGGTTTAGTTTTTTTTACCAGAATTTTTCAAGATTGTTTCCAGAGCTTTCTTCGTGCTCCTTAGTGTTACGCTTTTGCGAAGATTTTCTTCTTCTTTCTTTTTCCTTTTGTTTTCTTTGTGTTCCTGTTTTCTTCTCTTTTAATTTTCCTTCGTCTCTGCTTTCCTTTTCTTTTCATGGTTTTTCTCTTCTTTTATTATCTTTTCTTCTTCTATCATTTCAATGTGTTCTTTGTACCTCTGACCAGTTAATCCACAATATTCCCAGTAAACTTGCTTCTTCTATTGTTGGTAGGTAGTTAAAATTTTTCAACAGTATCAGAACTTCTTCTGGGTGCATTGGAAACCCTAATTTGGCTTTATTTATTATCCACTCAGCAATCTTAGCCTCTTCATCGTTCATCTACAGTGAGTTCGGATGGCGGACCCATTTTTCTTTGTAAGGGAACTTTATTAGTATTATGTAGGGTGGATTTTGGAATCTTAAAAACATTACTTGCTTTGTTAATAGTTAGTTATCCATTGGTAATGGACCTAAGAGCTCTTTCCAAAGTTTCTTGGGTATATCGAAACCTTTCGAATTTATTTTTATTGGTATCCATCGTAATGTAAAGGGACAATAATAGAAAAAAGAAAAATTTATCTATTAGGTAATAGAATCTAGGTCTTACAATCATGAAATCTAGCTCAAAATATTGTGTTCATTTATTGGTTACATCTTCAAGACGAAAGCTAATATTTGAACATGATGAAAAATGTTAGTTCATTTACTAGATTTTATGAACCAATGAATGAACATACCTGTCCCAATACTGGCCTAAAGATCGGAAATCTATTTTTAAAACTACTCTAAATACATGAATCTTATGGCATAAAAATATATTAAATTTTTCAATAAAAACATGACAATGACGTTTGTCCAGTGAATGAACGGTCATTCATTTACTGGATTTCAAACGATTTTTAGTTCCAATGCTGGGACACCTAATAATTTAATTAAAACTGGCTAAAATGCAGTGAAATCTATTTGAGGCGTACGGTATAACTATTCTTTATTCAAATGAATAAATAACTTATGTTACATGCTTCAATTACGGCTACAATGTCTTAACAACGAAGTTGCGTCTTACTAGAGTCTTAAATTCTTGCCAGAACAAATACACAGTTACAACAACACTGCAAACTTTAAACGCTCGTAATTTTAAAACGAACAGTGATATAAGAAATGTATTTTGCCACTATAATGTCCAAAAGAGTTACAATTCTGAAAAAAAATACTACGGTGTGTAGAAATATCTTAATTTCTTATTTTTTGGTAATAAGTCCGTTTCGTTCATTCACTGGGGTGTGTTCGTTCACTGGAGCACCTACCCAACTACCTTTGCATTATTTGATTGAATACTTACCATGTCTTCATAGAATATGCGCCAAAATGTGAAGTACATACGTCTCGCTAAGCGACGGCGGGTGCCTGAATGAGAACCCGTATAGACGTGTCACGACGCGTGTCGCGCATACCTACACGACGTTTTTAGGGTTCCGTAGCCAAATGGCAAAAAACGGAACCCTTATAGTTTCGATGTGTCTGTCCGTCTGTCTGTCTGTCTGTCCGTCTGTCCGTTCGTCCGTATGTCACAGCCATTTTATTCCGAAACTATTAAGACTATACATGTGAAACTTAGTAGGTAGATGTATTCTGTAAACCGCTTTCCGATTTTAAGAAAAAAATGTAAAAGTATTTAAAATAAAGGGGGGTCCCCATACATGGAACTAAAACTGAAAATATTTTTTTTCATGAAATCTATGCGTGTGTGGTATCTATAAACAGGTCCTTAAAAATGATATAAGGGTTTCTAAAACCACTTTTTCATAAAGTCAATCGTTTAAAAGATATAAGCTTCCAAAGTGGTAAAATGTCCCCCCCTCTAACTTCTATAATAATGGAGTGAAAAATCTAAAAAAAATATAAGTCTGTAGATCTTAATGTAAACTTTCAACCGAAATTGGTTTGAACGAAATCGAGTCAGCAGTTTTTGAGATACAGTATATTTTCTAAAACCGCAAATATAACTTTGTAATTCATACAAACACTATGAAAAACAAAGTTATTTAGCGTAGTTGTAAAAATATAAATAAGCTAGTTTTAAGAAATTTTTAAGGTTCTTTTTTATTCGTCAAATAAATATAAATATTATATTATATTATTATAGTTCCTACGGAACCCTTCATGGGTGAGTCTGACTCGCACTTGGCCAATCTTTTTTAAACTCGTGCGGTTCATCAGCGACGAGAAAATATAATATTGCGTACGGGTAAATTTATCTACGCGCCATAGGTCATTTAGCAAATCAAGTACGACTATCTAACCGACATCATTAGTATTAAGCGTTGTTAAATAAAAATATCTAAGAATAAAAATAAATATTATGATATACAAGTAAAAATATCTAAGCTCTAATATTCTTCCACTTTATTTCAGGTTAACTTATACAAATGACACTGTCACGAAATATATTATCGAGATAAAATATATAACCACATAAATTACAATTGCTTTATGTAGGTAAAATCTACTAAGTAATTTCAAAGGAAAAATTCTTAACAAGTATAAATACGTCAATACAAATAAATGAAAAAGTCAATACATGAAAAACCAACCAAGTTCATGTTTCTAATTGTTAGAACGTCATAACTGCTAGATATTCAAAAAATCACTATTTTTGGTCGTTTGGTAAGCACAAAATGTAGATTTTACCGAAATCACGCAATATATAAGCGAAAATAAAATCGTCGTAGAACTATGAGACCTAGACCAAACGACGCAGAAAAATCTGCCGGTTCGAATGGTATATGTAACTCATTTTAGGGTACTTCTCTCGTTTCGTGCAAATCGTATGTCTGGTATAATATTTACGAAACACGGCACTCTTAGGAAAGAAATTATTTTTTTTAAATATAACTAAGCATATCAGTCACATTTTCCAATGAAAAATATACCTGAAATTTATAAAATAATATCTTAAAAAATATAAAAATATATCAAAATGTCATTACCATCAGTGTCCTTTTAATAACATTTTGTAAATATATGTAAATTAATATTGAAATAGAGATTTCAACTCTGTAATTTTGCATGCTTAGTTTAAAGCAATTAGTAAGCTATAAGACTACTCGTTTTTTAATTAAATATCTAATAAAATTAGTCTTTACGACGTCAAAACATCTTTACCAAAAATAATTGTTCACTACCTTCAGCGACCACAAAATATCAAATTAAATAATTTTGTGTGCTGCTGTCGATACAGATAACTTAGAGGTGGCTCAAACAATTTCGTTAGTCGGCCGGCGAACAGTGCAGAGGACAGCAGTGTCCTAATTTTTTTCAAAAATCAGTGATTTAGGTGGCAATTTCCGTTTTTCACACATTATTTGTAATTACCTTCAGTGTTGTTTTAGAGTAAGTACTTGTGCTTTTTATTGTTATTTAATTATCAATATATGTATAATTGCGTCTAAATAGTTAGTATTCAATTATATTCAATTATTACTATTACGAAGTTTGTAATATACAAAAAGGTATGAAAACCTCATTACCTTCTTTTCCCTTCAGTTTTAATGATGAAGGTAATGATACGAATTTGAAGGTAATGAATGAAATTTTTGCTTCTGCTTTTTCACGTACCTAATAGCTGATCTCATGGGTGTAGACAGAATTTGTTGGCCTGGGTGTGGGAAAAAGCGTTTTGTCGTTAACATTAGGTTTTTATGTGACTACCACGTGAAGTTGTGACTACGTAGAAAACGATTTACGTTCTCCAATATGACCTTTAATAAGCTGTTTTGTTATCTCTCTCTTTTCCGTAGTACGTACGTATACGTACTTAAAACTCTTAGTGCTCATATAAACGACGGTGGCGGCGGAACGATCACGGCACGAGCCCAAACCATTTTAGCATTAGGGTAGAAGCTTATGTTTAACAAGGGGTGTTATTTTCAGGTGCTACAACATGCCTAAAACAAAAGCAAAAATGACTCGAGAAGATAAACTGAACCAAGCAAGTCTACACAGAAGGAAGAAATATGAAGAGATCAAAAATGATCCTGAAAAATACGCAGCCCAAAAAGAAAAAGAAAGGCAAAGGTATTTAAAGAGAAACGAAGAAAAAAAATTAAGAGCGTTGCTGACATGACACCAAGAGAAAAAAGGCTGCTAAGAAAAAAAATGGAGGTTGAATAGCAGTCAGTATTTAGAAAATAAGAAAAAAGGTAGGAATATCACGAAAATTTTAGTTAATGCTTCGGCTTCTTCAAGTGATCAAGAAAAAAATGTGGAAACCAAGAAAGACCCACTAGAAGGACTATCTCATCAGTCACAAAATGAACTCGAGTCACGATGCAAAAAATTTCAAATAATAAAGAAATTGTATAGATAGACTACGTTATACTTCAAATAAAGAGATAGGAAAACTGAAATTGGAGAAAGGAAAGCTCGAGAGAGAAAATAATACATTAAGAAAAACGCTGTCTAGGGTGATGAAAATAAATAAAGAGCTTCGAGAACCATCAACAGAATAAAAAGTAGAAAAATTGATTGAAACAGTAGACATAAATAAACGTAAAGAAATAAAGAAAAAGCTATTATTTGGTAAAATTATATCTCGAAATTTAACAACTGAATATAAAGCTCTAAATAAGAAAGAAAAATGTAAATTTAGCAATATATATAGTTATAAAGAATAAGGAAAGTTTAAAAAGACACAAGATTTTAGGACATGTTTCTAAGTTTACCGTTCGAGATCAAAGTCAACGCCATTGTCTAAATTCAGTCGCAGAGATAATTGTTAAACAGTAAATAGAAGATTTTTTTGAAGATGATGTAGGTAAATACAAAAATATCGCTTGAGAAAAAAAAATATAACGCGACATGGAGTAAGAAAACAGAAACGTTATTTAACTGACACGTTAACTAATCTACATAAAAAGTTTAAAAATATCGTAAATAGTAATGTGAGTTCTTCTATGTTTTGCAAGAATCGTCCATTTTGGGTTGTTTTTCCGAAGAGTCTGATCGAAATACATGTGCATGTAAGACGCACGTGAATTTTGATTTGTTAGTAAAAAGCCTTAACCAGAATAGAATTATAGAAGAAACAAACGGAACTGCTCTATTGCAAAGTATTTGCTGTAATATTAATGATGAACGATGCTTGAATCGATCCTGTAAAGAGTGCCAGAACAGAGTAATTAGTTATGAAGAATTCAGTAATGAACATAAGATTAAGTATTATCAATGGTGTAGCAAGAAAGAAAATAACAATATAAACGGTTAAGAAAAGACTAAAACTGTAACTACAAAAATACAAATGCAGGAATATCCCAAGATCATTATAAAAAAGTTAGAAGAGTCTTTGACTTCATATTTTAAACATTGTGCCAATATAGTTGCCCAGTATAAACAAATTAAGTGTCTTAAAGGAACTCTGCTGTTAGCAAATGAGGCAATAATTCATTTAGATTTCTCCGAAAACTATTCAGTTAAATGTAACGAGGAAATTCAAAGCTATCACTTCAGGGGCAGTCGTCTTCAATTAACACACATCGGTTGTATATTTAATCGAGCCTGAAACTGGCATAATGAAGACTTACAGCGTCTGCAGTGTTAGCAAATGTAATCGCCATAATGCAACTGCTGTATGGGCGCATATAATACCACTGCTTGGTTATATCGAAGAAATTTCGTCAGGTATTGATACACTACATTTCATTTCTGATAGTCCATCAAGCCAGTACAGGAATAAATTTATATTCTATGTAGTAACTTTCTATTTCATTTAATAACTATTGTTTATTTTTTTTATGCATACGAAGTTTTCAAAATGGATAATAATTACTAGACTGATGTGTCATGAATGTCATGATACTGATTTAGGTACAAATAACTTCATATTTTGGTTTTGTATGTTGATTTGAGAAGATTTTTTTCTTTTTTTTTCTTTAATAAATAAATATGATTGGATTGAAATATGGGATATGATTTTTCCTCATTACCAGTAGTATAAGCTCATTACCATATTTATGAGTTTCATTACCAGATTTGCACTAGTTCATTACCATAAGCCTAAAAAAACTAATCGATCAATAACTTTGGTATTTATGAGTGTAATTTCATCTAAATCACAGAATAACGAATACCTATTACATATTTTTTAATGACCGTAAGAAAAAATACATTTCGATATTTTCTTGCGGTTTCGTCCAATTTGCACGAAATCAGAGAATTACCCTTTACGGATTTATGTCGGTTAGTTAGGATTGCCTTTCAAGCGTCGTCGTTAAGTCGTTATGTACCTATGTAAGTTTGTATGTCCCCGATTTTCCCAAAAACTACTGATCCGATTTAGATCGCGTTTTCGTTGTTTGTTTGAAAGCATTTTGTACAAGGAAGGTTTAAGTATATAACACATCAGGTTCTGATAAAGATCTTCGGAGATAAGTGATGCAACTCTTCAATTAAAAACAGCAAATCTACCGCGATTGCTGCCCTCGTAGATCTATGAATAAATGAACTGTTTAGCATAATCAGACTATTACTATCACCTTTGCTGAGGCAAATACCTTCACTACGGATGAACACTGTACCTAATGAGAATGGGCTAGACAAACCGCACTACACAAGCCCAATGCGGATTAGTGGGTGCTAATGAATGTGGAATGTGTATACTACCTCAAATGGCTTAGCATGATCCTTCGTTATGTCGAAAATACTACAGCAATAATTTTGAAATAAATATATGGTAAAGTTGAGGATTAATGTTAGGTACTATGTTTGACGAAAACACGATTCCATAAAATTTTCTTGATATAAAAAAAATCCAAAGTTATAAATAACACTTTCACTTTGTTTCCTAACTGACTACTCTGAGAAGAAACATTGAAACAAACTCAGAGGTCAACGTCTCTTTTAAGGTCCATACAATCTGTAGTGATGAAATCATATGAGAGCCATATAGGTTTATGTCTGTGGCGCCCTTTAGAGAACAGAATCACACAGATTTGAGCAGGCCCGTCCAAACAGTGCAAGCATTTGTCAAATATCGCGTAGCTCAATTGCTCTGCAAAGTACCAACTTGCTGCATTGGACTCGATCGAGCGCAGAGCTAAAAGGCTTATAGGCGACGAGGTGCTGGCAGGGGCGTGCATAGGATTATGACAGGGCATGTGGCGGAGTAAAAACACACAAAAACTTCTTCTTTTATAGATTTTTAGCATAGCCACAGCCACGCATCGTAACATGGTGGCGATGCGTGGCTGTGGCTATGCTAAAAATCTATAAAAGAAGAAGTTTTTGTGAGTAATCGGTCACAAAAACTTCTTCTTTTATAGATTTTTAGCATAGCCACAGCCACGCATCGTAGCATGGTGACGATGCGTGGCTGTGGCTATGCTAAAAATCTATAAAAGAAGAAGTTTTTGTGTGTTTTTACTCCGCCGCAGGCCCTGTCATAATCCTATGCACGCGCCTGGGTGCTGGTGGACAAGCTAATAGCTCATTGACGAACCGTTGCTTGCCTGTCGGTTTTCTACAGCTTGTACTTCGGGGAGTGTGCGCAGGAGCTCCATGACCTGATTCCTCCATCTCCCTTTCACTACCGGTCTACCAGACGCATGGCTGGGTACCACCCACATTTGGTTGATATACCGTCTTGTTGTACCAAGCGCTTCTCCTCCACATTTATTGTGCGCACAGCCAAGCTGTGGAATTCTCTGCCGACTTCTGTGTTCCCTGCTACTTATGACCTATCAGCCTTTAAAGCACGAGTAAATAGGCATCTTCTGGGCTCGCTCGTCCCATCTTAGACCTCATTTATCACTTACCATCAGGCGGGATTGAGGTCAAGAGTGGGCCCATCAGTAATAATAATAAAAAAAGAATCTTAAGGAGCTCGAACGATTTGACGAAAGTAAGGACATTTGGGTGGGCCGTATAAAGCGCTCAAACTGCCAAAGAGTGCGGTAATCTATTCATAATATTCGTTGTTATCCCACAATGCTATCACATTCACAACATAGCTTTTGCTTTTACAAAAATAAAATATATTACTTGAAAAGAAAATGATATAATAATAATAATTCTTTATTTTCAGACAACAATGATCCAGCGTGTTAGTAAACAATAATATAACTTATTACTAGTGTTAGTAGTTAAAATACAATAGAGAAGAAGACAGACCATATAGTATTGTGAAAAGGACATCCCCAAATTAATGGTTAGTGATTGTCCTTCTCACAAAACTTTTAATAATCGGAGAGTCGATACTCTCCGCCACAGTTTTTAGAATGCTGTTGCCACTCGCCCGCAACCTTGACAACAGCGATGCGGTTCTCTTGCGAATGACGGCGTGGAAGCCGTCAGCTCGGTTTTGCGCAAACATAGCAGATGCGCTGCACCATCGTGGCAGTCCCAACAGCATCCTAAAAATATTATTATACTGAACGCGTAGGTCATCCAGCGTTCTTTTGGTATAGTTGACCCAAAGATTCCCCGTGTAAAAGCACTGGCAATACGCCTTAAATAGTGTTACTTTCACAAGACTGCTACACCGAGCGAATCTTCGGGCCAACATGTTACCTCGGACCGCCAATGCCCTACGCTCCCTTTCAATATCGACATTGTCCTTAAGGTCGTCAGTGAGAAGATGCCCTAGATATTTAAATTTCGTCACTATTTTGACGTTCAAGCCGTTTAGGGTAATGTCAGGTATAGTATCTGGGCATTCACCGCTGGCCTTAAAGACAATGTATTCGCACTTCGTAACATTATAAACAACTCCGTGCGAGGCAGCATACGCCTGACAGACCCGCAGCATTTCATTTACAGCACTTGCCGTCGGCGCCAGCAAAGCCATGTCATCAGCGTAGCTGATACTATTTATTGTTACACCATGAACGCTACATCCGACCCGCATTTTGCTGAGGTCCACGATTAGGCCATCTATATATGCGCTCAATAGCCTAGGAGACGTCAGACCACCCTGTCTCACACCGCATTATAAAAAATAATCATTATAAAAAAAAGAAAATGAGTAAAAAATCAAACAAAACAGATGTAATTGGAGCAGCTCAATCCCAAGCATTTTTGTCCACAAGATAGTCTTTAACAAAATAAAAAGCTTTCTGGCAAAGTTTTTGCTTCACAAATGATTTAAATTTATTGAGGCTTAGTTCTTGCACATGACTGGGAAGTTTATTGTAAAAGCGTATACACTGACATCTAAATGAGCCCCCAATTTTCTTGAGCCTAGTTGAAGGAACAATGCATATATATGTACGTAAGCGCATTAGTTCAGAACAGCTGCATTTATTTAACTAATTATTTTTTTTGTTGTGTTCGTAATAATTGTCTGGGTCAGGGTTTGAAGAGAAAACTGTATGATACCGGAAGAAAAATTGCACCCGAGCGAAGCCGGGGTGGGCACCTAGTTATGTTTAAAAACATATTTCTTATTACTTTTTGCAGTTTATATCAAATTAGTATCTCTACTAAACAATTGCACGGCATCTTTCCAGTCTATATTTAAATTAAAGTAAATAAATAATTCATTTTTATATCAAATTCTGAGACGCTTTGTTTATTACGACTTTACGACTAAAGTTTTCAAAATCCCAAAGAATCATGCGAAATAAAGTATTTTCGTGTAATTTATTGTTCTCATAAAGTATAGAGTACAAGTACCTGAAATAACGTACAATACTTTATTATAAAGTACGGGTGGCAACCCTAGTAGGTACCTACTTTGTTCCATCTAAAACATAATAGGGTTTAAAAATAATCCGAAACGAAATGCAGTTTTGAAATAGGTAGGGTAAGTGCTCCAATGAATGAACACTTAAGCGATCTTCCAACTTTAAAAAAATATTAAAGTGTTTTGCATAGAAGGAATACGGTCCAAAGCTATATTTTGGTGTTAGGATTGTATTCAAAAATATTTTTTGAGTTGATTTTACGAAATAATCTGTATACTTTCTTAGATATTTAGCAATAAAATGAAAAATACCCTAAAACCCCAGTGAATGAACGAAAATTTCTAGTAAATGAACGAAATAAAACCAGTAAATGAACACAATTTTTGTTTAATTAATCACATAGATAATTTCTGATTATTACAATAAATGCAGTCCAATAATCAACTAAATAAAATAAATCTGCCTCTAAATCTGTTACATTTCTTTTTTTACAAAGTAAAAGCTTTAAAATTCACACTCAATCATTATAATCATTATAAATAGAGGACTTTTTTTTTTAACGTGGTAAAATTATCAAATAAGTCCTCCCACTCCGGGCAGGGTGGGAGGGACTGTCAGACTTTTACTGACTAAAATCCACGGTGTTCCTTCAATAACCCTTTACATACCGGGGCCACGGTAACGGGATGAGTCCCACGACCCCGGCAGGCTTCGGCCCTCTGCAGAGGGGGCCTCGTCATGTTGCTGACGCTCTTTGAGGCGCGCGTGGAACACGACGCGCCGTCGACCCGGGCATGGTCCATGGTCGGACAGCGAGTTGCCCTTTAATCGCTGTCCGCATGCCCGCGCCTACGCGAGAGGACTAGGGCATATAATATGTTTTAATTCAAAGAAAATATAAAATATATTTAAATCAAAATATAAAAAAAAACAATCACTAATTAACTATTTAACATACTTGTAAACTTAGTCGGAGTTGTTAAAACAAACTTTACTTAAACTTTAATCAGCCTCATTAATAAGTAATTAACAGAACTGTTACTAGAATTACAATAATCAGTCTCAAATCTAAATACAGTCATTTTTATTGTTTGGCGTTATTATTTTTTATTCTACATTTCTAAAATAATGTAACATTTTGAAAAGAGATCAAACCACGTCTGGAATGTTCAGGTTCACCTAACATACGTTCTATGTCCTTAAAATCAAGTTCTGTCACATCAATTACGTGTGGTTTTACAAAGCTGACAATATTATCACATACAGATTTTTTTCTAAGAAAATCTATCTTATATTTCTGTTCTTCATCGTTCACCATAAGAACTTTACCTACATAATGACGTACTCTTTTTCTGTATTGAATCTTGTCATAACATAATATTTCCCATATAAATCCTTCGATACAGACTCATCCGCCGGTATAGATCACTCATCGATTTCATTTTCATCGTTCGGTTTAGTTTTTTTTACCAGAATTTTTCAAGATTGTTTCCAGAGCTTTCTTCGTGCTCCTTAGTGTTACGCTTTTGCGAAGATTTTCTTCTTCTTTCTTTTTCCTTTTGTTTTCTTTGTGTTCCTGTTTTCTTCTCTTTTAATTTTCCTTCGTCTCTGCTTTCCTTTTCTTTTCATGGTTTTTCTCTTCTTTTATTATCTTTTCTTCTTCTATCATTTCAATGTGTTCTTTGTACCTCTGACCAGTTAATCCACAATATTCCCAGTAAACTTGCTTCTTCTATTGTTGGTAGGTAGTTAAAATTTTTCAACAGTATCAGAACTTCTTCTGGGTGCATTGGAAACCCTAATTTGGCTTTATTTATTATCCACTCAGCAATCTTAGCCTCTTCATCGTTCATCTACAGTGAGTTCGGATGGCGGACCCATTTTTCTTTGTAAGGGAACTTTATTAGTATTATGTAGGGTGGATTTTGGAATCTTAAAAACATTACTTGCTTTGTTAATAGTTAGTTATCCATTGGTAATGGACCTAAGAGCTCTTTCCAAAGTTTCTTGGGTATATCGAAACCTTTCGAATTTATTTTTATTGGTATCCATCGTAATGTAAAGGGACAATAATAGAAAAAAGAAAAATTTATCTATTAGGTAATAGAATCTAGGTCTTACAATCATGAAATCTAGCTCAAAATATTGTGTTCATTTATTGGTTACATCTTCAAGACGAAAGCTAATATTTGAACATGATGAAAAATGTTAGTTCATTTACTAGATTTTATGAACCAATGAATGAACATACCTGTCCCAATACTGGCCTAAAGATCGGAAATCTATTTTTAAAACTACTCTAAATACATGAATCTTATGGCATAAAAATATATTAAATTTTTCAATAAAAACATGACAATGACGTTTGTCCAGTGAATGAACGGTCATTCATTTACTGGATTTCAAACGATTTTTAGTTCCAATGCTGGGACACCTAATAATTTAATTAAAACTGGCTAAAATGCAGTGAAATCTATTTGAGGCGTACGGTATAACTATTCTTTATTCAAATGAATAAATAACTTATGTTACATGCTTCAATTACGGCTACAATGTCTTAACAACGAAGTTGCGTCTTACTAGAGTCTTAAATTCTTGCCAGAACAAATACACAGTTACAACAACACTGCAAACTTTAAACGCTCGTAATTTTAAAACGAACAGTGATATAAGAAATGTATTTTGCCACTATAATGTCCAAAAGAGTTACAATTCTGAAAAAAAATACTACGGTGTGTAGAAATATCTTAATTTCTTATTTTTTGGTAATAAGTCCGTTTCGTTCATTCACTGGGGTGTGTTCGTTCACTGGAGCACCTACCCAACTACCTTTGCATTATTTGATTGAATACTTACCATGTCTTCATAGAATATGCGCCAAAATGTGAAGTACATACGTCTCGCTAAGCGACGGCGGGTGCCTGAATGAGAACCCGTATAGACGTGTCACGACGCGTGTCGCGCATACCTACACGACGTTTTTAGGGTTCCGTAGCCAAATGGCAAAAAACGGAACCCTTATAGTTTCGATGTGTCTGTCCGTCTGTCTGTCTGTCTGTCCGTCTGTCCGTTCGTCCGTATGTCACAGCCATTTTATTCCGAAACTATTAAGACTATACATGTGAAACTTAGTAGGTAGATGTATTCTGTAAACCGCTTTCCGATTTTAAGAAAAAAATGTAAAAGTATTTAAAATAAAGGGGGGTCCCCATACATGGAACTAAAACTGAAAATATTTTTTTTCATGAAATCTATGCGTGTGTGGTATCTATAAACAGGTCCTTAAAAATGATATAAGGGTTTCTAAAACCACTTTTTCATAAAGTCAATCGTTTAAAAGATATAAGCTTCCAAAGTGGTAAAATGTCCCCCCCTCTAACTTCTATAATAATGGAGTGAAAAATCTAAAAAAAATATAAGTCTGTAGATCTTAATGTAAACTTTCAACCGAAATTGGTTTGAACGAAATCGAGTCAGCAGTTTTTGAGATACAGTATATTTTCTAAAACCGCAAATATAACTTTGTAATTCATACAAACACTATGAAAAACAAAGTTATTTAGCGTAGTTGTAAAAATATAAATAAGCTAGTTTTAAGAAATTTTTAAGGTTCTTTTTTATTCGTCAAATAAATATAAATATTATATTATATTATTATAGTTCCTACGGAACCCTTCATGGGTGAGTCTGACTCGCACTTGGCCAATCTTTTTTAAACTCGTGCGGTTCATCAGCGACGAGAAAATATAATATTGCGTACGGGTAAATTTATCTACGCGCCATAGGTCATTTAGCAAATCAAGTACGACTATCTAACCGACATCATTAGTATTAAGCGTTGTTAAATAAAAATATCTAAGAATAAAAATAAATATTATGATATACAAGTAAAAATATCTAAGCTCTAATATTCTTCCACTTTATTTCAGGTTAACTTATACAAATGACACTGTCACGAAATATATTATCGAGATAAAATATATAACCACATAAATTACAATTGCTTTATGTAGGTAAAATCTACTAAGTAATTTCAAAGGAAAAATTCTTAACAAGTATAAATACGTCAATACAAATAAATGAAAAAGTCAATACATGAAAAACCAACCAAGTTCATGTTTCTAATTGTTAGAACGTCATAACTGCTAGATATTCAAAAAATCACTATTTTTGGTCGTTTGGTAAGCACAAAATGTAGATTTTACCGAAATCACGCAATATATAAGCGAAAATAAAATCGTCGTAGAACTATGAGACCTAGACCAAACGACGCAGAAAAATCTGCCGGTTCGAATGGTATATGTAACTCATTTTAGGGTACTTCTCTCGTTTCGTGCAAATCGTATGTCTGGTATAATATTTACGAAACACGGCACTCTTAGGAAAGAAATTATTTTTTTTAAATATAACTAAGCATATCAGTCACATTTTCCAATGAAAAATATACCTGAAATTTATAAAATAATATCTTAAAAAATATAAAAATATATCAAAATGTCATTACCATCAGTGTCCTTTTAATAACATTTTGTAAATATATGTAAATTAATATTGAAATAGAGATTTCAACTCTGTAATTTTGCATGCTTAGTTTAAAGCAATTAGTAAGCTATAAGACTACTCGTTTTTTAATTAAATATCTAATAAAATTAGTCTTTACGACGTCAAAACATCTTTACCAAAAATAATTGTTCACTACCTTCAGCGACCACAAAATATCAAATTAAATAATTTTGTGTGCTGCTGTCGATACAGATAACTTAGAGGTGGCTCAAACAATTTCGTTAGTCGGCCGGCGAACAGTGCAGAGGACAGCAGTGTCCTAATTTTTTTCAAAAATCAGTGATTTAGGTGGCAATTTCCGTTTTTCACACATTATTTGTAATTACCTTCAGTGTTGTTTTAGAGTAAGTACTTGTGCTTTTTATTGTTATTTAATTATCAATATATGTATAATTGCGTCTAAATAGTTAGTATTCAATTATATTCAATTATTACTATTACGAAGTTTGTAATATACAAAAAGGTATGAAAACCTCATTACCTTCTTTTCCCTTCAGTTTTAATGATGAAGGTAATGATACGAATTTGAAGGTAATGAATGAAATTTTTGCTTCTGCTTTTTCACGTACCTAATAGCTGATCTCATGGGTGTAGACAGAATTTGTTGGCCTAGGTGTGGGAAAAAGCGTTTTGTCGTTAACATTAGGTTTTTATGTGACTACCACGTGAAGTTGTGACTACGTAGAAAACGATTTACGTTCTCCAATATGACCTTTAATAAGCTGTTTTGTTATCTCTCTCTTTTCCGTAGTACGTACGTATACGTACTTAAAACTCTTAGTGCTCATATAAACGACGGTGGCGGCGGAACGATCACGGCACGAGCCCAAACCATTTTAGCATTAGGGTAGAAGCTTATGTTTAACAAGGGGTGTTATTTTCAGGTGCTACAACATGCCTAAAACAAAAGCAAAAATGACTCGAGAAGATAAACTGAACCAAGCAAGTCTACACAGAAGGAAGAAATATGAAGAGATCAAAAATGATCCTGAAAAATACGCAGCCCAAAAAGAAAAAGAAAGGCAAAGGTATTTAAAGAGAAACGAAGAAAAAAAATTAAGAGCGTTGCTGACATGACACCAAGAGAAAAAAGGCTGCTAAGAAAAAAAATGGAGGTTGAATAGCAGTCAGTATTTAGAAAATAAGAAAAAAGGTAGGAATATCACGAAAATTTTAGTTAATACTTCGGCTTCTTCAAGTGATCAAGAAAAAAATGTGGAAACCAAGAAAGACCCACTAGAAGGACTATCTCATCAGTCACAAAATGAACTCGAGTCACGATGCAAAAAATTTCAAATAAAAAAGAAATTGTATAGATAGACTACGTTATACTTCAAATAAAGAGATAGGAAAACTGAAATTGGAGAAAGGAAAGCTCGAGAGAGAAAATAATACATTAAGAAAAACGCTGTCTAGGGTGATGAAAATAAATAAAGAGCTTCGAGAACCATCAACAGAATAAAAAGTAGAAAAATTGATTGAAACAGTAGACATAAATAAACGTAAAGAAATAAAGAAAAAGCTATTATTTGGTAAAATTATATCTCGAAATTTAACAACTGAATATAAAGCTCTAAATAAGAAAGAAAAATGTAAATTTAGCAATATATATAGTTATAAAGAATAAGGAAAGTTTAAAAAGACACAAGATTTTAGGACATGTTTCTAAGTTTACCGTTCGAGATCAAAGTCAACGCCATTGTCTAAATTCAGTCGCAGAGATAATTGTTAAACAGTAAATAGAAGATTTTTTTGAAGATGATGTAGGTAAATACAAAAATATCGCTTGAGAAAAAAAAATATAACGCGACATGGAGTAAGAAAACAGAAACGTTATTTAACTGACACGTTAACTAATCTACATAAAAAGTTTAAAAATATCGTAAATAGTAATGTGAGTTCTTCTATGTTTTGCAAGAATCGTCCATTTTGGGTTGTTTTTCCGAAGAGTCTGATCGAAATACATGTGCATGTAAGACGCACGTGAATTTTGATTTGTTAGTAAAAAGCCTTAACCAGAATAGAATTATAGAAGAAACAAACGGAACTGCTCTATTGCAAAGTATTTGCTGTAATATTAATGATGAACGATGCTTGAATCGATCCTGTAAAGAGTGCCAGAACAGAGTAATTAGTTATGAAGAATTCAGTAATGAACATAAGATTAAGTATTATCAATGGTGTAGCAAGAAAGAAAATAACAATATAAACGGTTAAGAAAAGACTAAAACTGTAACTACAAAAATACAAATGCAGGAATATCCCAAGATCATTATAAAAAAGTTAGAAGAGTCTTTGACTTCATATTTTAAACATTGTGCCAATATAGTTGCCCAGTATAAACAAATTAAGTGTCTTAAAGGAACTCTGCTGTTAGCAAATGAGGCAATAATTCATTTAGATTTCTCCGAAAACTATTCAGTTAAATGTAACGAGGAAATTCAAAGCTATCACTTCAGGGGCAGTCGTCTTCAATTAACACACATCGGTTGTATATTTAATCGAGCCTGAAACTGGCATAATGAAGACTTACAGCGTCTGCAGTGTTAGCAAATGTAATCGCCATAATGCAACTGCTGTATGGGCGCATATAATACCACTGCTTGGTTATATCGAAGAAATTTCGTCAGGTATTGATACACTACATTTCATTTCTGATATTCCATCAAGCCAGTACAGGAATAAATTTATATTCTACTAGCTTTTGCCCGCGACTTCGTCCGCGTGGAATAGTTACTTTGGGCTAACGTTAAATTTAACCCCGACTTTGAAGCATTCTTCATTGGCGCTCCGCTCCTATTGGCTTTAGCGTAATGATATATAGCCTAGCCTAGCCTTTCTCTATAAATTGACTATTTAATTAAAAAATATGTTTTCAATTCGAACCAGTAGTTCCTGAGATTATCGTGTTCAACCAAACAAACAAACTGTTCAGCCTTATATTATTAGCATAGATAGCTGTTGCCCGCGACTTCGTCCACGTTTCCGTCGTTTTTCGTAAAAAAAGTAGCCTATGTCCTTCGTCACGGTTCAGTGATTTTGATATTACTGTTGAAAAATATCGCAATGCGGAACCGCACAATATTAATGTTAATAGCTGTGCCCGCGACTCCGTCAGCGTGTAACTCCTTGTGTGTTATTAAGTTAATGTATTGATAATATTGTTTAGATCACGTTCACATGAGGCTTAAGTACCTATAGAACGAAAATACTTCAACGCAAAGCTTCCGGGTAAACTATGTTGAAAGTTGACCCGTCCGGCACGTGAACATAAAGATTTCTAGAACTGCTAACCCGGGAAAGAGCGACGTACAACTGACCATGCGAGAAACAACTGACACTGAGATCTACTCCAGCAACACGAAAAGTCTGCCCTTGAACCTTATTAATTGTCATTGCATAACACACCGATACTGGGAATTGCGTTCTTTTAAATTCGAAGGGAAAATTATTTGGTATTATGGGAATTCTGGGAATAAAGACGGTTTCTCCTGCACCGCAACCTATTAAAATTTGAGCCTCGATTATATTTTGTTACAACTGGGTGAAAGTATTGGCTAATTTACGTTCACTTTTTTTATATTAGTTATATAAAAAAAGTGAACGTAAATTAGCCAATACTTACCTATCGGTATACTAAAATAACTAATACCTATTTTATAAAATATCAACAAAAGGAATCTAAAAATAAATTATCAACGACTAAAAGTCGCGCTGATAAGCACGGTTTGTTAATATCAATTAAGTATTGTCTGTCAATAAGGTCGAACGCTCTGAACCTCTATTCGGATCAACAGGCAAAAATTGTATGAAGCTCGCACTTTTTTTTTAGGTAGGGCCTCTCGTAGTTCAGCACACTAAGGCTGGTCACTACTCAACCGCGAACCTCGCGCTCGGACGCCCCGCCTTTTTAGGGTTCCGTAGCCAAATGGCAAAACACGGAACCCTTAAAGTTTCGATATGTCTGTCCGTCTGTCTGTCTGTCTGTCCGTCCGTCCGTATGTCACAGCCATTTTGTTCCGAAACTACTAAGACTATACATGTGAAACTTAGTAGGTAGGTGTATTCTATGAACCGCTTTCCGATTTTAAGAAAAAAATTAAAAAGTATTTAAAATAAAGAGGGATCCCCATACATGGAACTAAAACTGAAAATATTTTTTTTTCATGAAACCTATGCGTGTGTGGTACTTATAGACAGGTCTTTAAAAATGATATAAGGGTTTCTAAAACCACTTTCTCATAAAGTCAATCGTTTAAAAGATATAAGCTTCCAAAGTGGTAAAATGTCCCCCCCTCCCTCTAACTTCTATAATAATGGAGTGACCAATCTAAAAAAAATATATGTCTGTAGATCTTAATGTAAACTTTCAACCAAAATTGGTTTGAACGAAATCGGGTAAGCAGTTTTGAGATACAGCATATTTTATAAAACCGCAAATATAACTTTGTTATTCATACAAACACTATGAAAAACAAAGTTATCTAGCGTAGTTGTAAAAATGTAAATAAGCTGGTTTCTAGAAATTTTAAAGGTTTTTAGGAACCCTTCATGGGCGAGTCTGGCTCGCACTTGGCCAATCGAGACGCGTCGAGTGCGGTGACCGATTCTCAAAAATAATCCTTATAGCATGATTCAGTATTCACACGCCATGGCTTATTATTAGCGTATTTCATGTATAACTTTGGTGTTTCTATACCGATTTATATGATTCTTTTTTATGGAATAGTTAATAATGTTAACTTTTTCAATTAGGGGTGACTGAGAGTGTTATAAACGTAAGAGTAGAAAAATATTATAATCAGAAAGCTTCGAACTGCTAAGCTATCGGGAGTTACACGTGTTATTGTGAGTCAACCATAAAAGATAGACATATGCTGTCGTGGGATATTTTTTATATAATTTTAAGGAGAACATTTCCGTCATGAAATGATTTCTGTGTAGCTTTATCCATTAAGGTTGCACACGCGACGGAAGCTTAAAAAATGGAGTAACTTCTCCCGTTTTCCCAACATTTCCCTTCACTGCTCTGCTCCTATTGACTTTAGCGTAATGAAAAGTATACTATAACCTGCTCAGGAGTATGAGAAATAATTGTACCAAGTTTCGTTAAAATCCGTCGAGTAGTTTTTGTTTCTATAACGGTTATACAGATAGACAGACAGACAGACAGACAGACAGACAAAAATTTTACTGATTGCATTTTTGGCATCAGTATCGATCCCTAATCACGCCCTGATAGTTATTTTGGAAATATATTTCATGTACAGAATTGACCTCTCTACAGATTTATTATAAGTATAGATGTAGTAACTTTCTATTTCATTTAATAACTATTGTTTATTTTTTTTATGCATACGAAGTTTTCAAAATGGATAATAATTACTAGACTGATGTGTCATGAATGTCATGATACTGATTTAGGTACAAATAACTTCATATTTTGGTTTTGTATGTTGATTTGAGAAGATTTTTTTCTTTTTTTTTCTTTAATAAATAAATATGATTGGATTGAAATATGGGATATGATTTTTCCTCATTACCAGTAGTATAAGCTCATTACCATATTTATGAGTTTCATTACCAGATTTGCACTAGTTCATTACCATAAGCCTAAAAAAACTAATCGATCAATAACTTTGGTATTTATGAGTGTAATTTCATCTAAATCACAGAATAACGAATACCTATTACATATTTTTTAATGACCGTAAGAAAAAATACATTTCGATATTTTCTTGCGGTTTCGTCCAATTTGCACGAAATCAGAGAATTACCCTTTACGGATTTATGTCGGTTAGTTAGGATTGCCTTTCAAGCGTCGTCGTTAAGTCGTTATGTACCTATGTAAGTTTGTATGTCCCCGATTTTCCCAAAAACTACTGATCCGATTTAGATCGCGTTTTCGTTGTTTGTTTGAAAGCATTTTGTACAAGGAAGGTTTAAGTATATAACACATCAGGTTCTGATAAAGATCTTCGGAGATAAGTGATGCAACTCTTCAATTAAAAACAGCAAATCTACCGCGATTGCTGCCCTCGTAGATCTATGAATAAATGAACTGTTTAGCATAATCAGACTATTACTATCACCTTTGCTGAGGCAAATACCTTCACTACGGATGAACACTGTACCTAATGAGAATGGGCTAGACAAACCGCACTACACAAGCCCAATGCGGATTAGTGGGTGCTAATGAATGTGGAATGTGTATACTACCTCAAATGGCTTAGCATGATCCTTCGTTATGTCGAAAATACTACAGCAATAATTTTGAAATAAATATATGGTAAAGTTGAGGATTAATGTTAGGTACTTTGTTTGACGAAAACACGATTCCATAAAATTTTCTTGATATAAAAAAAATCCAAAGTTACCTCCAAACCGAACAATAAACCGCTGGTATTAAAAAATTACTTCAAATTAGATAATGAAACTTTGCATATTAATTGAACTAACTATAAAGCAGGTCTTATGTTATTTACTTTCTTTTAATTACCATTATTTTCACCGTAAAAAGAAATAAACTAAATTATCGGTGTCTTGGAGTCTTTCCCTGCCACCCTGTCTCGCTTGCTCGCGTGACCACGGCCAGTAGTGTGCGAGCGAGATAAAGAGTGAGAAGCGCTGAGATAGTATAGGCCCTTAACGTGCCCTCCGAAGCTTCTTCCTAAAGTTATGGCCGAACGCACTAGCTCGCGTGCAAACCTATTAAGGGTACTACCCCGCTCAAATCGTAAAAATAGCGTAACTTTAAAGAAGTTTGCTGCTGAATCTTCTTATACTTTCACTAAACGAAATATATATATATTAAAGCTAAGATCATTACGATGCGAATGCATTGTTTACAATCTTGATAAATATACCCAAATTAAAGTAATAAATCGAAATAAAAAGGCAATTTCAAGCCTAAATTGCAAATTTTACTAATAACCGCTTATTAGATACATATGATTTATAAACCAAAAAAAGGTAACGATGTCCTTAACGGTTTATATTGTTTAATTTATTATTTTGTTTAGTATATTTTTTATAAAAAAATAAAAACCAAAAATTCTACGTGTAACCCGCGTGAAACACCCTCGCAATGCCTGTTGCGCATAGCTGGAACGCGTCTCGTTAGTGTCTTGACGACTCTTGTGACGGGAGGACTGTGCGTGCGATATTTTTTCCGCATAAATAACAAAAGTGTAGGATTTTGAATGACTTTTCAATTAAATTATATTGCAAATAGTATAGATATATATAACATGTAAATTAAAATATAAATTAAGTTTGTAAATTCACATAAAAGTGTTTGTAAGTTTGTTTTTCTTTTCAAGTTGGTCATAGATTAAACCTGATACATTATGCCTATATACAAAAGTTAAAGTAATGTGAAGTGTGGCCGAGCTCTTCAAAATGATTGGTAAGTAATATTATAAAGTGGTACTTTACCACTTACTTTGTTTACTACTTTGTACTTTGTTTGTTTGTATAAACGCGCTAATCTTTGAAAATGCTGGGTAGATTTTGATGAAATTTGCATGGAAGTAGTTTGAAGCTTGAGAAAGGCTACTTTATACCCGACTGCAAAAGAAGTACATCATATTTTTATCGTGATTAAGCGCGAGTGCTAGTTTTATTATTCTTTTTTTTTCTTAAAAAACTAGCAATGTGGGCAGAATTCACATTCACACTAGCAATCTTGTTAACACCTCCAAATAAGCTGAATATGCTTTTGTGTGGAGTGGGTTCACGGCAATAGTGTAATGGGTGGGGTTCGAACTCATGACCTGTCGATCACAATTCAAAGTCCGACACATTATCTATTAGGCTATTGCCGCTTCTGTTTTTATTATGATGACAATATTTATTAAATCCTGTTGGTTTTTATTTTATCACTAGAACAATTTTATGAATTTCGTAAAATTAAAATATACTGGTTTTACCATAGGGTTTCACGTTTGAATGATCATCGACTCCAAGATGAATGTGATGATCTGGCCTACCTGATGATGAACTCCGAATATGAGAAAAGTATCTCAGTCCTGGTTCTACGTAGACCTTTCATGTCTGGACTCATTTAACAGGTTTTGACGTAACCAAGATGACTATGATGGTCTCGCCTACCTGATCATGAACTACCACATAATGAATGCAAAATACTTTTTCAGTTCATTCTGTGCTTTATTACTAGACCAGCGTAATTACAAATATATTATGTTTCTAGGCAACACAAAAACAGCAGAACACTCAAGCATAAAACCAGGATAAGCAAAACCAGGAACACCAGAGTCCTCAGCCCTTTGTCAACATTTCAAATGTACTTCTACCACGTATACCAGAACCATTGAAAGTATTGAAAATTGTACCGGTGAGCTTTCTATCTTTTTCTATTTATTTGAATTTATAATTTATTTAACCGTGTAGGTACGAGTGTAATTTATCTTAAAAAAAATTGGCCAAGTGTGAGTCAGACTCGCCCATGAAGGGTTTCGTAGTAACTACGCAAGATAACACTGTTTTCCATAGTGTTTATATGAAATACAAAGTTATATTTGCGGTTTTAGAAAATGTGCTACTTATATCTCAAAAACTGCCGATTCTATTTCGTTCAAACCAATTTTCATAGAAAGTTTTCATTAAGATCTAGACATAATAGCAAATATTTTGTTAAGATTTTTCACTCTATTATCATAGAAGACTAGCTGTGCCCCACGGATTCACCCGCGTATAATCCGACTGTAACATAATTAACGTACATCCTAGAAGTAGTTTGTTCGGAATCGTTTACTGAAGCTATTACTATCATTTTTATAATAGGTAATTTTTAGAACTTAAAACGGGATATTTACCATGTGTATTTATTGTTTTGAGTTTCCGATATTTTAGCACTGTTGGAAGCGCCATGATCACGGATGAACTGAAGTCCAGTGGTTCAAATGTGTAAAAACCGAAAAAGTTCCGTAGAAAGTTCGCGAGTCGACACGGTGAGTTTTATGTGTCGGGAACAGAATCGAGTGTTTAGTGATACATGTGCCAGTGGTAGCGGTGTCGCTAACAGAAAACGAATGAGAAAGTGGGTAGACCGATTTGTCTGCTCATAAACTTCCACCCGCAATTACTTCAGTTCATCCGTGATCATGGCGCTTTCAACAGTGCCGAAATATCGGAAACTCAAAACAATAAATACACATGGTAAATATCCCATTTTAAGTTCTAATGATAGTGTTAATGACCATGTTAGCTTAAAAACTTATGTATAGGTAAATAACTTATCCTTATCCTTATCCCAAAAATAATTAAAACTACGTAAATCACAGTCACACTACGTTTCTACAGTCAAAACAAACTGAAATGAACCGTAACTCAAGGCAATAAGACTTTTAAAAGTGCAGTTTTATTTGTATTAGTACAAATTCCGTATTGAATGATACAAAATAAAGAAAAATGAACCTTATTTCAAGCACATTAAAGTCTTTACAAATACACTTATACATATTTAACTAAAAATTCAGTGTATGTATTATGATTATAACATCATATACTAATTGGAGTGTTTGAGGGTGTGCGTTAATTATGTTACATGTTGTATACACGATTTTCATTCTGAGTATAGATGTTAGAGTTATTAAAATTTAGTAACTCCTGTCCCCGGGGGCGCGAGATGTCAACGCAGACGGACGTACTTCTAATAGCTCTGTGTTAATTTTACCGTGATTAAAATGCATAAATATACGTAAAATCTGAGAATCTACATTAGTAAGTTACAAGTAATAATCGTGTGTAAAACCGTGATTCAACATCTACAGCAAAAGTTATAGCTGTTTTAAATAACAACGAACTCAGATTTTTTTAAAGTGTACGCGTTCTGTACTTTGATCTCACACAAAGAAGTCATAGAAACCTCACGAGTTACCCATTTTACTGAATCAATAGTTCACCAATTTCAAAACTTTGCTCGAGAGGTCTATAGCGCGGTTGCGAAAAGTACGCGTTGGCTCTACGAATCTCCGAGTAACCCAAGTTCGAATCTAAACCTGTGACTTGACTTTTTATGCGTTTGGCTTTTTTCTTTGCATTTGTAAAATATAATTTCTATTATTTTTTTATAAATAATATAATATTTAGTCCTGGAAATACTTGTTAGTATTTCCAGGACTAAATATTATATTATATAAAAGAAAATGTGCCGACAAATAGATCACCGTCATTGACGTTCACCCCCTCTACATCGCTTGCAGCACCGTTGCCAATTCCACTTCAGCACTGCTCCTCGGAACCTAACATACTGAATACTGACTCGGTTAGTAAATAAAGCGGCTTTTCAAACGCTCCTAGGTAAAAATGTTCCGAGTCAAGGATAAATCAGGATAACGAATTATCTATTTTCATGGCCGGAATTAAAACCATGTTCCTGGAATTTAAGTAGGGACAAGTAAAGAAAATTGGAAAAAAGTGTGAATCAGTGAAAGAGATAAAGATTCAAAACTCACAAATCCAGGCTACAGTTTTTTTCTATCACAGGATTATGATGACCTCAAAAAGGAATTAATTAAATAAATTTAAAATAAAACCGCAAATATAACTTTGTATTTCATACAAGCTCTTTTAAAAACAAACTTACTTTGCGTAGTTACTACGAAACTTTTCATGGGCGAGTCTGACACGCACTTCGCCAATTTTTTGAAGGTTATTTACTTAATCGCAAATATGACTGTGTATTTCATATAAACACATCACAAAACCTTATAAAATAAATAATTTACAAGCATCGCCGAATGACACTTGGTAGTATGCTGCAGGTAAGTACATACGCATAGCTATCCATTGCCGCGCGCGCCAAACAGCGCGGCAGCTGTCGATGCGCCCGAGGCACCCCGAGGCGATCTACCTTTCAGTCTTTCCACCGCTGCACCATCGCACGGTGGGCTGAAAATCGGCTTTCATAGACTTAGGCATTTTATTTTGCAAGTGCGAGTTTTTTTGCCGGATATCACTTCTCTTAGTTATAACAATATACAAAAATGACACCAGAATTGATTCTGCACAGAAACGAAGGAATTATAATTTTTTTACGAAAATTTTGTATGGAGCTAGTATGAAAAATCGAAATATCTCTAAAACGGCAGCGTTAACCGTAATATCCTTATAGGGGGTTATAGTACTAATTATTTATGATTTTTGACATACGTTACATAATGGTTGTAGATGCCCTTTTTTAAAAAAAATCGTCAAAATATTTTTATTTATTTTTACATATTTAAACGTTCCTTTTAGTGTTTAAGTTGAAGAATTCAGAGCTTTAACAACTCTTATCATAAAATAGCATCACCCCTATAGACCTGAAGGACTAGACAGAGGTGTGTAGTGTCTTGTTGATCTTGTAAGATTTCCAACAATACCAAATAGTTGAATATCAGTGTCAAAGTGCCCATGCTGTCGCTTCTTTTTGAAAGATAGGGGAATGAAATTGTTAATTGATCATACCCTAAAAGTATGATTACAACATAACCGGACACATAATAATAATAATATCCTTATAGGGGATTATAGTACTAACATTATTTATTTTAACATATGAAACTGTTCAAAACGATCCATGAACTGTGTCAAAGTTAAGAACAGCGTTAGGAAGCATGCTTTTTCCCCAAATATTAAGAATATGTGAA
This sequence comes from Tholera decimalis, assembly GCA_943138885.2. Lineage (NCBI taxonomy): Eukaryota > Metazoa > Arthropoda > Insecta > Lepidoptera > Noctuidae > Tholera > Tholera decimalis. The sequence continues at coordinate 21,301,248 of OW964557.2, forward strand.
AAAAAAAAGACTGTATATAAACTTTTTATTGATAGGTAATTTAAATAAAACAGAAGTAACAAAAATAATATCTAATAAATTCAATTATACAAAATACATATTTGAAACTATAATTTATGAAATTATTAACTAAACATATTGGTACAATAAACTAACATAAATAACAAAAGAACATAAAGAAAAATAATTAAATTTTACAAATTTTCTTTACAACTTTCGTTGTCGGACTCCAATTCCGAGTCAGAATCCAGATCGGATATACCTACAAACTCGAACTCAGTTTCCGGAAACTGTATTAGGTCGAGAGTTTCAGCAAAAAAAGTTGTCTTCCTTTTGGCATCTAACTTCGGCCTTTGTGCACTTAGAAAAGGATCCGAAGAAACAACAAGCATATTTAGGATATCTTGATTAGAATCTTGCCTGCTTCTTTTCCGCGAATGATGTTCCCGGAACCTCCTAAAATCTTTGTTTCGAGACTCTGAGGCTTCTTCCGAGAGAGTCCCAATCGGGACAATATCATTTTTTTCGATTATGTCAGCTCCGTGTATTAATAGTTTATGTACGGTTGATGACATGTAGTACCAGTCGTATAATTCCACGTACTTTTCTGCTGTTTTGCGAGCAAAATCTTTAAATTTGATGACATCGATCTTCTCACCAGATGTTATTGCTTGCAAAATAACAGCAAATCTTTTTATCAGGTTTTGATCCAACCCAGTAATAGCTGCAGTTTTATTGGGAAACTCGAAAAACTTCCTTGCGGTATTCCCGTTATTGGTAGTTCCCGAGCCTTGTTTTACTATATCAATTAACAGATTGAGCTCCTCTTTAAATTTATTTTGAATGTTTTTTTTTCTGTTTTGTAACATATCTTTATGCTCATTACTTCTTGCTGCCCACTGTTTGAAGTCAAGTCTGTACGCAATGTGTAACAGACATTCCATGCAATTTATACGGGCATGTAGGGATGATAGGCCAAATTCATATATGTCAGAACACACAGTTTTTGATGTTACAGCATCTAAGTGGTTCATTTCTGTTGGTTTTGCTAAGCACAGGTAGCATGATGCATTTGATCTAGCTTCAGAAAGGTACGTGCAGACTTTTGCGTCGATCATTGTCATCATTAGTTTATGAGTCACCCTGTTACTATTAATGCACTCTGTGGGGTTAAGGGCCTCAATTTCCTCATCCATTTTTCTTTTGTTATCAATGACAACTGCATGGCTTTCTTTTACAAAAGTGAACTGAACCGGACGACAATAAAAAGTTGAGCATGGTTTCGGGTTTGTCCATATAGTATTATCTCCATCTGTCAGTTTCAGTGGCACCAAGGAGGTCATGAAAATGCTTGAATCATCATGCTCGCCGTCCATTTTCTGCTTGTATCGGCTTTGATTGGAAGCACCATCAAATCCCCACTTCGATATCAGCTTTAACTGCTTATTTTCCACATTATCAGAAAGACTTTGAAGAATCCGCTTCACCGTGATGTCAAGTAAAGCTTGAAGTGTAATTCTAGCTGATGAATCCGTAACTGATACTGATTGATTAGGAGGGTAGCATGCAAGCTTAGTTTGTTGCAGTTTATAGTAGGATGGGTAAATATCCTTAGCACCTTCCCGAATGGCAGTCTCTCGCAACGTAATATATTGCCACTTTGAAAGCTTAAGTGAAAGAAGCAATCCAAGTGCTTTCTCTGGTGTAAATATTACTGTTTTCTTAATGCTTTCCTTGATTTTAACGGCAGCTTCTGGATTTTTGATCATATAATTGATTACAGATGCGATATCTTCATAACCTTCTTCTTTTAAACGTGCTGCAGCTGCATATGCCAATTCACAGGAATCCTCGCCTATGTGCTCACTAGATCTTCTCTTTTTCTGTTTGCTTCCCAGATCTTTGAATGGTTTTCGGGACCTTTTTGTCATTGTTCCAGCAGTCGATGATGTCGAAGGTTCTGGAGAGACTGAGCGTGCTCTTGGTATCTCATCAACAGTTGGTTCTTGATTTAGTAAAGTTTGCACGCAACTCGGCCAATCAATATTTGCTTGCAACCACTCTCCGTACGTATTTCTAAACTTATCAAAGAATCGTTTAGATTTCTGCCACCTGTTTAAAGCAGCTCGCGTGAATCTCCGGCAAAATTCTTTGAGAGTTACTTGATCTTCGGCAGAAAGGCAATCGCCTATGCGGGACACAATTGCACTAAACAATACTTCATGATTAAATGAAGGACACTCACTTTTTAGAAGAACAAACAAATCTAAGTTGGTGATTAAACTTTCCATTCTAAGATTTTGTAGTCGCAAAGCAAATAGTTTTAGTGTTAGCAGTTACACGGTTGTGAACAATCTAAATTATGGAACAAAATTATAGCCCTTTTATTGTATAAAGTCAATAATTAGTTAACTACCCTCATTAAAGTTATAAAAGATATGATAATAAAAATTTATAATCGTCAAAAACATTTCGTAGAACTCATAGTAGAACTAATCAACATTAGCAAATCACATTAGCTCACTAATTATAAAAAGGTGAATGCAGTTCTTAGTTGGTATTGTTGCGAGATATTTCAAATCATTTAATCACTTAATAGGCTCATTAGAATCAGAAGACTACAACCATCATTCTAATTACTTAATTACTTGTCATCAGACTCATTAGATGACTACACAATATGTTATTTTGTATTTTGAACGTATGCAAGGTTTTAAAATTCCTTTTGTGTCGATATTATTATGTGTCCGGTTATGTTGTAATCATACTTTTAGGGTATGATCAATTAACAATTTCATTCCCCTATCTTTCTAAAAGAAGCGACAGCATGGGCACTTTGACACTGATATTCAACTATTTGGTATTGTTGGAAATCTTACAAGATCAACAAGACCACCTCTGTCTAGTCCTTCAGGTCTATAGGGGTGATGCTATTTTATGTTAAGAGTTGTTAAAGCTCTGAATTCTTCAACTTAAACACTAAAAGGAACGTTTAATATGTAAAAATAAATAAAAATATTTTGACGATTTAAAAAAAAAAAAGGCATCTACAACCATTATGTAACGTATGTCAAAAAATCATAAATAATTAGTACTAAAACCTCCTATAAGGATATTACGGTTATCGCTGCCGTTTCAGAGATATTTCGATTTTTCATACTAGCTCCATACAAAATTTTCGTAAAAATATTATAATTCCTTCGTTTTTGTGTAGAATCAATTCTGGTGTCATTTTTGTATATTGTTATAACAAATAGAAGCGATATCCGGCACAAAAACTGGCACTTGCAAAATAAAATGCCTAAGTCTATGAAAGCCGTTTTTCAGCCCACCGTGCATCGCGCCGCTAAGCCCGCGTTGATTTTGTATGCAATCAGGAACGTTCAGTTCTTATAGTGTGTTTACTATTGTTTCATAAATCTGTATCTTCTCTTAAATCTATCTTACTAGACTGTAATTTTTCCTTCCTAGACGAATCTAATAAACTATACTTGTTAAGTGGGTGTTTATATTTCAAAATCAATAGACATTCTACAAGCTATACAAAGTGTTACAATTTTGTTTTCGTATGCTATTTGTAAAATGAAACATAATCATAAATAATCTGAATATGTTTGTTGCAGCCTGATCAGGGTGAAGAAAAAAAGTAACCAGAATATTCTAGCTCGACGCGGACACTATCCAATTAGAAGAATGTTATATTATTGACGACCAACATTCACCGTCAACAACAATCACATTTAATAATCAACCGACTTGTCCTGGATATATACAAATTGATCAGTTTTAGTCGAGTATAAGTTAAGATTTTGTTGATTAAAAAATTCATATACCTACTACTTACACACTTATTTTTTCTTTTCATTTATACCAGTCCATCATCATCAGATATACAACTTTACCATATTTTATAAATATGTAATGAAACAACTAATTAAAACTAAATACGAAATCCTACTTTTCGTCTTCTTATCGTGTGGGTAAGTAAGGTCTAACGACCCCACATACCCTAGTTTCAGAGTTTCTAGACCACCTCAAGGGCCTCTGACGTAGTCTATTTTGTCGATCGCCATTTGGCGACCGGGACCACCAGCTTATACGTACCTTCCAAATCACGGAACCATCTTTTTATCAGACATTCAGGTGATGCAGGCCTGCAATGTCCTAGCCAAACTGGAAACAACTTTACAAAGTATGCTTCCCACGGGAATCGAACCCACGGCCACCGGGTCACAAGGCAAATGCCACTCGACCACGGAGGCAGTTATTAAGTCTTCTTACCTATATAAGGTAATTTATTTCAAAATAAAACGGAATAGTAAAAATGTAGTAAGCCTCTCAGAGAACAAAATTAAATCGGCAAAGACGACAGCGACGCGACGCGCGACGTGTCTGTATTCTTAATCTAATACGCTTTTCGTATCTTTCGTTGTAGTATAAATATCAATCGGCAGAGGGCACTAAAATAACAAATGCCAGTACAGTTTCCAAATCCTTAAGGTCATTGGGCAATGTAATCCCCTTAATTGACTTGGCACCAACTTCAGCCATGTGAGTAGGTACCTAGTCCTTATTTTACACAATCTGTATGGTTAATATTTAGGATCGATTGACAGCAAGGTATTTTGAAATCATTACCTATTTTATTTTTATTTATAATTGCAAATATTTGTTTGTTTTTATTTAATTTATTGTTCTAGGCAGTGGCTGAACAATCGTTTCAGAACATTTCAGTTGACGACTGGACAAAACATGTCAAATCATGAAAATAGAAAACAGTTATTATCGAAGGGGGAAATCTGTGTATAGTGGCAATGAAAAAATACCAAGGAAACATCTCGGTGCATACATGGGTGTGCACCGACAAATGACCCAGTTGACTTCCAAGCTAAGGAAGGCTGGCGCAAACTTGTAGTGCTTGACAGTCAGTGCTGGATTATCCATCATAGGGCAGTGTAGACAATTGCCTAGGGGCCCAGCATTGACCAGGGGACCTGTGTCCCAGACTTTCCTCAACGCTTGCCGTCTTGCCAACGAGTACCGGAGTTTAAAAATGATCTAGCTAGGTAGGAAAGCTCTGGTTAACTTAGATGTAAAATTTAATCCAAATCTAAAGACGTTATGACCGTAATCATTTTCAAAACAGTTAATTCTGAAAAATTACGTTGTTATAGAAAAATACATTTGCACGCCATGGTATAGGCAGACATGTCCGAACTTTATTTTAATTTTTTATGTTATCTCACATGCGTTTTTATTCTGTAGATGTACACATGTTTGGAGCAAATAAACAAATCTTATCTTAAAAGGGTAAAGGGGCCCTAAGATTGCCTAGAGGTCCCGACATGGTTAATTCAAACCTACCTACCTACTTAACCTAACCTATTGACACTATCGATCGCAGGGGGATATGGCAGAGTAAGAATATTCATGGACGTTTTTTTTTTTTTTTGGGGTTGGAAAATCATCGAATGACTTCTTCCGCTCTGGGTCAAGCGGAAGGGTGTGTCAGATTTCTACTGACTAAAAACCCACCCTGTTCCTTCGGCTGCCCTAAATTTCCGGGGCCGCGGTAACTCGGTAGAGTCGGATCAGTTAGCCTGACGTGACGTTTTTGGGAAAGGAAAAACTCCTTAGTGACGTTTCGGTGACATTTTTGGGAAAAGCGAAAGTTTTATCTGTGATTGTACACCACGGTACCACTTAGGTACTTTTCCTATCTCAATGCAAGTACCCCATCCTACGTGCCCAATATTTCTATGCTCTAAGGCCCACATCGCTAGTTATCTTTAAAACAAATCATGACAAATAACTGCCAGAAATGTATTGCGTAGTGTATGATATACTCTTTGATGTAGTGTTGTGAAGAAAGGTGAAGGACTATTACATCAACCGTGCTGTTGCCGTGATGTAATTGTATTTCGCTCATGTCACCATCCAACGGAATAAATCCCCAACATTATCTTTGGTTGTTCTTGTCTTACTAGCAGCGAGAACATGCACAGGTATTCCTTATAGCCAGGATTATCCACCAGGAATGTACCTTGAAAATGGTATTCTTCGGAAATACCTTACTATAGGATTGTGGATCAACTCCATAAGAGTTTTTCGTTGAGTAGCTGGATCAGACTTGATACAGAAAGCGGCACTTGATACATAGTGGATGGGGTTCGAACTCGCGACCTCTCGATCACAAGTCCGACACCTTAGCCGTTAGGCTACTGACGCTTTTTTTGGTTAGGAGGTTCCTCTCTCTGGAGCCTTGTCCACCGGAATGTTGTTTCCGATATTCGTAAGTACCTAACTATTTTTATATTTTATTATGTTTCTTCAGCGACTTTCTATGATATAAAAATATCTTCGAAAAATACATATAAAAATAATGTATAAGTAAATAAACAACACAAAAATACTCGTACTCTCATTCAGATTGTGAACTGAATAATAGCTAACTCACTAAAAAACAACTCGAATGAGAATATGATCGATTTCAGAACTCGATATAATGAAATTGGGTAAGCGGCAGCATTCGGACGATTGTACTACACACAGCCTCCAAAAGTGATTAAAACTTTTTATCAAAATTATTCGCCTTTATGGCACTTTGTGTGGTACTGGTACATCAAAACTGTTAAAGGCATTGAGCATTACCTACTTATTTTATTGATTGACAATAAGTATTTTACATAACATCAGAATCTGTAACACCTGCGAGCTGCGCGTGTGCGTGTGGAACGACGAAAAAACGAAATCAAGAAAGAATTGTAAAAACTTGGTGAAGATAAAAAAAATGTGAAACCTATGGTGAGAAAGTCATGGTCAATTATCTAAAACACTCAATCTGCTAGTCTGAAAAAATACTGTAACTCGTGTTTCAACATATATACTAGACTAGCCGTGCCCGCGACTTCGTCCGCGCGGAATAGTGACTTTCGGCAGCATTTTTAATTTTTTAGGCTAATTATTTTGAAAACAAAACTCATACATAACTTGAATGTCGTATTTATTAATATCTAATTAAAAGTCAATAAGTTTCAAGCTTCTAGCTTTAAAAATGACGTAATATCCATACAAACTTTCATCCCCTATTTCAACCCTTTTTTCGCAAAGTAGCCTATGTCCTTTCTCAGGCTCTAGAATATGTCCGTACCAAATTTTATTAAAATCGGTTCAGTAGTTTAGGCGTGATTGCGTAACACACAGACATACAGAGTTACTTTCGCATTTATAATATTAGTAAGGATATATGTTTAACATTTTTATGTGGAATAATTATGTTCAATTTTTGAAAACTATTCACAAAAATTTAATTGATTTTAGCTATATATTTGGAATTTATATACACAGGTTTATTTAGAACACTCAATCCTCCTATGGTGCAGACGAAGTGTTCCAAAGCTCTCCAACTTTGGCTAAATAAATGATTAATATTCTTACTTTATTTTACGAGTATAATTCAGACTCAATTTGTGCAATAAAAACCTTAACATAAAACATAATAGTTAGAGAGGAAATAAAAAAATACTTTCTTTTCAACGTCCCGCTTGAGTGTTCCATGTTGTAGCACTTATTTATACAACCTGAACTTTTATACAAACGGCGGCTACATCAGAAATTGTGAAAATGTCATTAAAGTTTAATACGTTTCTTGTCTTTGTGAACTCTTTATTTTAACAATAATCAACTTTATTATATTTTTAACCGATAACATTGTGTAGTATGACCATGCATACATAAAATTAAAAAATATTGTTGTACTTATAAACATTTGATTACAAGACAAACTAGAAAAGGTGTGACAGTAATTACTCATGCTATAGTAGATAAGCATTTGATTATATTTCGGTAGGAGTAACATCTTTCTTGTCTAAATCTAAAAGACCGTAGGATAAAGAGTGTAAAATAGTAGGACCATCTTTACTATTGTACATTCTATGCGCTAAATCATCATAGCAGACCATTTTATTGTTGATATAACCATGTCTTTTGTATTTGCCAACCAACTGGACGCACTTGAGTCTATCGAGAAGCGGGCAAAGATACTCATTGGCCATGATGCACTGGTCGAGTCAAAGCTCCAGAGCCTTGAACATCGACGACGAGTCGCAAGTCTATCGGTTTTCTGTCGGTTATATTTCGGGGAGTGTGCGATGGAATTACACAATCTAATTCAGCCAAGCCCATTCCATCATCGGGCACGCCGCAATTGCGGCGGTAAGACCCCTCTTTGAGGAGTGGCTAGATCGGCGTCACGGCGTCCTGACCTACCGCATGACGCAGGTCCTCACCGAACACGGAAGTTTCGGTAGGTACCTGTGTCTGATGAGGAAGGAAGAAACGCCTGGGTGTCACCACTGCGAGGGTCGCCCTGAGGACACAGTAGAGCATACGGTGCAAGACTGCACCGCTTGGGCAGAGCACCGACGTGTCCTCACGGCGGTGATAGGCGGAGACATCTCGCGCCCGGCATTGGTCGAGGCCATGCTGCGGGGCGAGACGGAGTGGGAAGCGGTCGCCTCCTTCTGCGAAGCAGTCATGCTATCGAAGGAGGAGGCGGGCCGCGTGAGGGAGAGGATAGCGTCCTCCCTCCAGCCCAGCCGCAGTGGTAGACGCCCACGGCGTCGGACGTCGGCCGACGATCTCCGGCCATCGTAGGCGCGGGCATGCGGACAGCGAGTAAAGGGCAACTCGCTGTCCGACCATGGACCATGCCCTGGTCGACGGCGCGTTGTGTTCCACGCGCGCCTCAAAGAGCGTCAGCAAGATGACGAGGCCCCCCCTGTAGAGGGCCGAAGCCTGCCGGGGTCGTGGGACTTATCCCATTACCGTGACCCCGGTACGTAAAGGGCTATTGAAGGAATACCGTGGATTTTAGTCAGTACAAGTCTGACAGTCCCTCCGGCCCTGCCTGGGGTGGGAGGACTCATCTGATGATTTTACCACGTTAAAAAAAAAAAACCCGTTCCATCATCGGACTACAAGACAAACGGCGATGCGCCATCGTTACATGGTGGACATCCCACCCACACGTGCAAAATGTTTTGGGAATACTTTCATTGTGCGTACGGCTAAGGAGTGGAATTCCCTGCCGGATTCTGTGTTTCCCGATAGCTATAACCTAGGGGTCTTTAAGTCAAGAGTGAATAGGTTTCTTCTAGGTAAGCGTGCTCCATCTTCGACCACATCATCACTTACCATCAGGTGAGATGGTGGTCAAACGCGAACCTATTCCGAAAATATAAAAAAAAAACAAAAACGAATTCAATACCCCCCACTAATTTGTATTGTCTATTTTTTATTAAAATAGTCTTAGGTACCTATATCCTTTAAGATAACCTTTTCGACCCCATTTAAATCTAAGGATATCGAGGACAACTTGTATGAAATAAATTATCTTCACACTATTAGATAAAAGTTGACATCTGTATTCCTTACCTTACCTGTTTTGGATCCCAGTTTAATATTTTTGGTGTTGGATCCCCCAAAAACAATAATTGCAACGCTCAAATGGACTAGCGTAAAATACTGTTACATCTGACAGGTATACCTGTCGCCAAATAACTTGGCAAGGTTTTGGCGTAGCGGGGGTAAGTTCGCGCATCGTGCACTTAGTGGAAGAAAAAAGTTGTCACTTTTACTGCTTGCCATTATTCTGTGGTTATTGCCGTCATTTGTTTTTAATCGTATCTGTTCAGAAGAATGTTAAAGAAAGAAGAGGAATTCATTCGTTAATTCGGTGTTATAAATAAAATAGATATAATACATAAATACATTTAAAAGTGAAAAAAAATGAATTAAAAAAAACATTAAAAATAATATGTTCTCGTCGTCACAATTACTTAATAAAACTGCTACCCCTTTTATTCTTCTTTTTTCCCGGTGTCCTAAAGACAGTGACGAATTCGGAATTTCAACCTTCCTTAACTATAGTGTCTTCCTTCCTTCCTTAACTGTTCTTTCTGACGTTTTAATAGTCTGCGTAAAACGGTATTTGGTCTTGGCATTGTATTCAACGTAACAAAAACTAAATTTAAAACAACAACTCGTAACAAAAACAAAGGGTACAACTTTCGTGTACGCAAGTGTATTCGGGAGCGAATTGAACGAGAACTACTGACGCACCAATCGCGCGCTCGGAGCGGCGGCGGCGCTACGTCATACCCCGTGTCCCGCTGACACCTAAAAATCGACTTCTGCGCATTGAACGACTCTTGCCATGTTATTTGGCGACAGCTATATCAAACTATGACTAAACAATAAATAGTTTGCTCTTTTAACTTTTTTCTTTTCTAAATCCATTCTGTCTCTAATCATTAATCATTAATCAATTATCAAATGAGTCATAGTAACTTGTAAAATAAAATAAATTGAATTGAATTGAATTAATCATACACACTTGTTTTTCCAATTTACTTTAGACATTGGCAGAATAGTCGTCATCGGCTCCACTTGCCATTAACAAAAAATAGAATAGAATAGAAATAGTTTGCTCGTGATAAGGTTAGACGAAGAAGGTGTCCGACAAAATTATGTCCACCCTACAAAATTCTGTCGCTTAGAAATACAATAAAGTTGATTACTGTTATAATAAAGAGTTCACAAAGACAAGAAACGTGTTGTTAAACTTTAATGAAAATATTTTAACAATTTCTGATGTGGCCGCCGTTTGTATAAAGGCATAAAGGTTCGGGTTATATAAATAAGTGCTGCAACATGGAACACTCAAACGGGACATTGAAAAGAATGATTTTTTTTATTTACTCTCTAACTATTATGTTTTACGTCAAGGTTTTTCTTGCACAAATTGAGTCTGAATTATACTCGTAAAATAGAGTAAGAATATTAATCACTAGCTTGTGCCAGCGGCTTCACCCGCGTGGGAAGTTTTTCCCGTGTAAATCCCGATCCCGTGGGAATTTCGCAAAATCCTTTCTTAGCGGATGCCTACGTCATAACATCTACTTGCATGCCAAATTTCAGCCCGATCCGTCCAGTGGTTTGGGCTGTGCGTTGATAGATCACTAAGTCAGTCAGTCAGTCAGTCAGTGACCTTTGAGTTATATATATTTAGATTCATTTATCCAAAGTTGGAGAGTTTTGGAACACTCCGTCTGCACCATACGAGGATTAAGTGTTTTAAATAAACCTATATAAAATCCAAACAAACAGCTAAAATCAATTGAATAAAGTAAAAGTAAAAATAGTTTTCAAAAATTCGATACAATTATTCCACATAAAAATGTTAAACATATATCTAGTATATAAGGTACCTACAATGCGGCCGTTCTAACTTGGCGAGTGTGAAGTTAGGCTCTGCGAACTTTAACGCTTGTGCACTCGTACAAAAATAAAGGTATTAAAAAAATAAATGCAATTAGCTGTTGTTATTCCTTTTAACAACTGTTATTGGTATTTATTTTTTTAAAACCTTTATTTTTGTACGAGTGCACAAGCGCTAAAGTTCGCAGAGCCTAACTTCACACTCGCCAAGTTAGAACGGCCGTACTGTATGTTGAAACACGAGTTGCAGTATTTTCTCAGACTAGCAGATTGAGTGTTGACTTTCTAAAATTCTATCTTGATTTCATAAAAATGTACTTAACTTTTAAAAAGGAGCACTGAATCCACACGCATACCACCTTTTTTTTTTTTTTTTTGGGTAGGGAAAATCATCGAATGACTTCTTCCGCTCTGGGTCAAGCGGAAGGGTGTGTCAGATTTCTACTGACTAAAAACCCACCCTGTTCCTTCGGCTGCCCTAAATTTCCGGGGCCGCGGTAACTCGGTAGAACTTTCCCGCAAACCCCGGCAGGCAATGGCCCTATGAGGCCCCGTCACTGGTGTTGACAGCTCTTTGAGGCGCGCGTGGAACACGACGCACCGCCGACTCGGGCCTGGTCCTTACCGGACTGTGAGCGACCCCTGCTCGCCGTCCGCAGGCCCGCGCCTACGGTGGCCGGAAATCGGCTCGTGATCCCCGACGCCCGGGGCGTCTACCGCGGCGGCTGGGGCGCGAGGAAGAGAGTTGCCTCTCCCTCGCGCGTTCGGCCTCCTCCTTCGCTAGCATGACTGCTTCGCAGAAGGAGGCGACCGCATCCCATTCCCTCTCGCTCCGCACCATAGTCTGAACCAGAGCAGGGCGCGAGAGGTCGCCGCCGCCGACCGCCTCTACGAGGACACGACGGTGCTCCGCCCAAGTAGGGCACACCTCCACCGTATGCTCCACCGTGTCCTCCAGGTGGTCCTCACAATGACGAAACCCGGGCGTGTCCTCCCGCTGAATCCGAAACAGGTACCTCCCGAAACAGCCATGTCCGGTCAGCACCTGCGTCAGGCGGAAGGTGAGGACGCCATGGCCTCTCTCCAGCCACTCCTCAAAGAGGGGACTTATCGCCGCGATTGCGGCGTGCCCAGCCTTCGGTACACGCATACCACCTGCGCTAGTACTAAGTAGGTATTACGGTCTTCCCCTTAAGGTAGGACCGCACTAGGCGGAACTGCACCGCAGCGGAACTGAGCGACTCGACGCGTAATTTTTTGGTAAGCCGCACTTGAACTGCAGCGGCGCGGCGCTATAAAAATATATTCAGTAGCTCGGCAACCTCTGAGCAAGATGAACGACGAAATGGATAATATGATTATTATTTCCTTGTTGTGCGAGTAAGAGGAAAGGATCGATCAAGAACAGGCAAGAAAAAAGCATTGAGGTAATATGTACTACATATTACCTCAATGCTTTTTACTTGACTATCAAAGAAAATAATACTCTCTGACGAGAGCTGACTATGAAAATGTAGTTTGTCAAACCGCACTCCGCGGCAGCCGAACTACACGTCGCGACAGGTTGCGACACTTTTGGTCAGTTGCTCAACTTTGCCGCGCAGTTCGGAAGATGTGATAAACGACTTAAAACTTTTAACGAACTTATTCGTTTATTTTTTATCAAAAGTCACTTACGGAAACTGCTTAATACGCTTATTTACTTTCTTACATTAAAAATAATGAAATTATGTTGTTTGCTTTTTTAGTTGGTTAAGTTTAAGTATTGGTTTTTAAACGAAATCAATGAATTTTCTTTCGTACTTGGCAGGCTTAGGACTGACTGAATGAATAATCTATACTAATATTATAAAGCGGAAAAGTTTGTTAGTTTGTTTGTTTGTTTGTTTGTTTGTTTGCTTGAACGCGCTAATCTTCGAAAGTACTGGGTGGATTTGGATGAAATTTGGTATGGAAGTAGCTTGAAGCTTGAGGAAGGTTATAGGCTACTTTTTACCCGACTGCAAAAAAGGAGAGTTATGTTTTTACCGTGATAGGATCCACGGGAGCGAAGCCCCGCGAGAGTACTAGTATTATATAATTATGAAACTTTACTAAGTAGGTTAGTATTATTCTAAGATCTGTATTTATTAATAACTTGTCAAATAATAAACTACATTTTATTAAATTCAGGCGTACTTAAAAGTTCATTGATCTATTACTTATATGTACATTTTAATTATTTACAAAATTTCAATTATTTCCTCAAACCATCAAGTCATTTATTCACATTCAGAAACATAATTTTTTCTACTTTGCTCGTCAACAACCGGGTCCTCCATTCCGATATTATGTTAAAATCGGAATACGATAAAGTTTTATTACAAAAATTACACACAGCTGTTTTAGTCGCATGATTTCTCAAAAAAAAGTTCCAAATTATGTTATTCGAACTTCTACTCGTCATTTTGATACAGTAGTTATTCGAATTTACAGTTTAATTAGCTCACCAATTTGTTTTTGTAGAAAAAGTAGTCACAATTAACACAATTACTTACACTATAAACTATTTACACTATTATTAACACAATTACCTATTAAACACAATTAACTACACCTAAAAACTATATTATATACAAGTCCAAAACTCACAGAATTATTTCCTTGGTAAGAAACAATTCACCACATGAAATAATGTTTTACACTATTTATGTTTACGTAAACAATTCCGAGTCACAACTTTTAATCAAATTGTTTCGGAAATTCACAAAACATGACGCTTTTCACCGGGCGGAGAAAACGCTACTAAACGTAAAAAGCAAAATAAGTGATAAGCAACCCGTTTAAATTAAATTGGCGCTTTTAAAAGTGAACAACGGAAAGCATATTTAATTTGCTAGGTTTACCAATTTTGAGTAAGTCAACGCGATTCAGCACATAAACAAAAGATGTAAATATTTTAAACCTTAAAGTTTTTGAATTAAGGTCGATTTTCGCATAATCATTGTTTACTATCGATTAAAATTGAATCAGGCGCCATCTATCAGTTGTTACATAATTCATTTGAGCACGTTCTTACTTACGTGGTTATGAAAAGAAATTATCAAAACGCGGTTGCGTTTTAATTTTAACAAAAAGCGGAATAAACAGATAACTTTAAATGCTTTTATAAACAAGTCTGCTTATTCGTTTATTTTAAATAATATGTTATATTATATGCTTTTCGTTTAAACGCCCACCTCTGGTTGCAGTGCAGTTCCGTTGCCGCTTAAGCCCGATTTACACTTCAACAAGTACAGTAGCGAGTTAACTTGCGTCATTGACGAATTAAGTTGTTAATGTACTACTACTTAACTCGCTTTTTCCGTTCAAACTACAATAACAACTTAACTCGCCGATGACGCAAGTTAACTCGCTACTGTACTTGTTGAAGTGTAAATCGGGCTTTAGTGCGTGTTGTCTCGTATAATTTCATATAAAGAATATTTTGACGCGTCGTGTCGCTCAGTTCCACTGCGGTGCAGTTCCGCCTAGTGACAAAAATCTTACACTGACTTAACATAAAATATTAAAATCATAATTATTGTACTTTAGTCTAAGGCGGAGTCTTCGACCAAGTTAACTGAAGTTAACTCTTCATTAGTGCGTCTGACTATTCGACATTGTGGATATTGTTAACAGTCTGACAGTCAGCAGTTGACACTTTATTTATACTTTGACAGTGACATTCACTGGTCTGATGTCTGATCCACTGTGATCTTTGTTCTTGTTTCAAAATCAAAAGTAATCAATTTTCTTGTTTATGTTTAGTGATAGCACCTGAAACTCTCAGGCTGAGAGCTCATTGAAGGTGTTTTTCGGTCGTTTATTGTTTACTTGCCATTGTGCTATTGTATGTATTGAGATATTTTACCAGTAACGAATAGTTAATTAAGTACCGAATACATAAACTAATCTAATCTTATTTACCTATTTAGTTTACAATTATTGCAGATTTCTACCACGTATATTTATAAGTAACAGTTTGACATAATTATGCATATTCATCATCATAGTATTTCGAAGATGATAGCAATGAAATCAGTTAATTCAATTATTGGTACTGTTGCAAGAAAGTTGTTGCCTGTATCAACAAATATTAGCACATATCGGAGGTAAGACATAAATCATTGATTTCTGTTTACATTTAACCACCTTTCTGCAAAATTTCGTTTTTATTGCAACCTACATAGGTTTTTTTAACTCGAAATGAATTCCTTATAACACAAAATGTTTTAATTTTCTTACTTTACGATCTCAGAAGTCGAAAGTTATAGTTAGGTATCCATAAGAATGGAGGGCGGAGACAGAAGGTAACTTATATATATATATATATAAAATTTATTTCCTTTCAGATATTCAAACCTAACAATAAAAAAATATGATATAGTTGTCATTGGTGGCGGCATAGTTGGCTGTGCCTCTGCTCGAGAACTTATTTTGAGACATCCTCAGTTGAAGATTGCATTAATTGAAAAGGAAAATCGTTTTGCGTGCCATCAAAGTGGAAATAACAGTGGTGTGATTCATGCAGGTATTTATTACAAACCTGGATCCCTTAAGGCAAAGTTATGTGTGAAAGGCATGAATTTAGCTTATGAATACCTAGACAAGAAGGGTATAAAATATTTGAAATCTGGTAAGCTGATAGTGGCCACTGAAAGGCAAGAAGTACCTAGGTTGCTAGACCTGTATGACCGTGGTATACAAAATGGAGTAAAAGATTTACAACTTATTGAAAGTGATGAAATTAGACAGATTGAACCTCTTTGTAAAGGATTACAAGCAATATGGTCACCCCACACTGGAGTTGTAAACTGGGCTGAGGTAACTGAATCCTATGTTCAAGATTTCAATGAATATGGTGGAACAACACATCTCAATTTTGAAGTAAAGGAGTTCTTAGAATCTGAGGATGCAAAATATCCTGTTATTATATCAGATCAAAAATCTAATGGCATTTCTGCAAAGTATGTCCTCACATGTTGCGGTTTACATTCAGATACTGTAGCAGTCCTGACAGGATGCCCCGAAGAGCCTAAGATCATTCCTTTTAGGGGTGAATACCTATACCTAATCCCAAGTAAGAGTAATTTAGCTAAAACCAACATATATCCTGTGCCTGATGCAAGGTTTCCATTTTTGGGAGTCCATATTACCCCTCGTGTAGATGGTCGTGTCATTCTGGGACCTAATGCCATATTAGCCTATTGTAAAGAAGGATACAAGTAAGTAATTTTATTAATAGTACTTTGTAAAAGTGTTTATCCTGTTATTATTATGCAATATGGGAAAGCCAGTTGAGGTTGCTGATGGGAATAACCCAGGTATTTTATTAAAACACAATTTGTGGAAATATGTACTTTATGTTGTGCAATATCTAACAGCTGTAATCTTATAAAGGGCATTTAAAGGTTAATTTACATTTATCTTGGACAATACATTACTTTTTCTTAATGTTACACAAATATTATCACAAATATTATAAATAAACATAATATATATAAAGTAAGATCAGATAAACCCATTAATTTATACATCTGTATTTTTTTTTTCAGATATAGTGATTTCAATTTAAAAGATATGAAGGAAATTCTAGCATTTTCTGGTTTTCGTAAATTGGCTATGAAATATGCAGGCTTTGGTCTCACAGAAATGACGAGATCTATATTTACATCACTGCAAGTGAAGCAGGTGCAAAAGTATATTCAGGAAATTACATCTGCTGATGTGGAGAGTGGACCTGCTGGTGTAAGAGCACAAGCAATGGCGAAAGATGGTATGAATCCACACACTGCTATATAATATATGGTTAAATTTTGATAATTTTAATCCTTTGAATCCGGTGGTTTCACTTACAAAATACTATTCATCAAAAGCTTTTACAGCAATGTAACTCAAAGAAACTGTAAAGAAAAAAAAATAGCAAGTGATAAGGTAAAACTCGCAAAATGCATGAAATAAGTAGTAGCGCCCAGAGCCGGATTAACCCTGTCAGAGGCCCTAAGGCAATGGCATTCTCGGGGCCCCTTTTCTTACTTTGACTGACCAAATCATGTGTGAACTGAGGAAACGCACATTAAGGGCTGTGTTTTTAGGGTTCCGTAGCCGAATGGCAAAAACGGAACCCTTATAGTTTCGATATGTCTGTCCGTCTGTCTGTCTGTCTGTCCGTCCGTCCGTCCGTATGTCACAGCCATTTTATTCCGAAACTATTAAGACTATACATGTGAAGCTTAGATGTATTCTGTGAACCGCTTTCCGATTAAAAAAAATAAAATAAAAAATATTTAAATAAAGGGGGTCCCCATACATGGAACTAGAACTGAAAATATATTTTTTCATGAAACCTATGCGTGTGTGGTATTTATAGACAGGTCTTTAAAAATACTATAAGGGTTTCTAAAACCACTTTTTCATAAAGTCAATCGTTTAAAAGATATAAGCTTCCAAAGTGGTAAAATGTGTCCCCCCTCTAACTTCTATAATAATGGAGTGAAAAATCTAAAAAAAATATAAGTTTGTAGATCTTAATGTAAACTTTTAAGCAAAATTGGTTTGAATGAAATCGGGTAAGCAGTTTTGGAGATACAGCATATTTTATAAAACCGCAAATGTAACTTTGTAATTCATACAAACACTATGAAAAACAAAGTTATTTTAGCGTAGTTGTAAAAATGTAAATAAGTTAGTTTTAAGAAATTTTTAAGGTTTTTTTTATTCGTCAAATAAATATTCATATTATATTATACTAGTACTCACGCGGGGCTTTGCTCCCGTGGATTCTATCACGGTAAAAACATAACTCTCCTTTTTTGCAGTCGCGTACAAAGTAGCCTATAACCTTCCTCAAGCTTCAAGCTACTTCCATACCAATCGTATCCAAATCCACCCAGTACTTTCGAAGATTAGCGCGTTCAAGCAAACAAACAAACTTTTCCGCTTTATAATATTAGTATAGATTATTATAGTTACTACGGAACCCTTTCATGGGCGAGTCTGACTCGCACTTGGCCAATTTTTTAATATATTTGTTTACTTATTCCCAGATTTGTTCCAAAATTGTTTTAATTCTACTACTAAGTTTAACAATTTGTATTTAGTCAGATAACAGTGAGGTCCCTAAGTTCACACGCACATCAAATTCTTGTTCGAAGAAACATGTTTTCTTGGTGCGTACACTGGGCCTGGGCCTTAAGTTGATGCGGGGCCCCTAGGCAGTTGCCTACTCCGCCTAATGGTTAATCCGGCCCTGGTAGCGCCACGAGATAGTTACCTACGTAACGACCGACGTACCTACACTGCGCGATCAAGTTAAAGGTTATTGACTCGCTCAGCTGATGTTCACGTAAACGAATTGATTCGATGATTCCGAATTTTCCTTCATAATTTTACGGGCTTAGGACCGACATAACTGCTTTGTGCCTAAGCAGGGCTGCGCTGACCTAAGACAGCGCCTGTGTGCAAAATCTATGAATTGCCTAAGATTTTTTCCACAGGCGTGAGTATTGTACTCACGCCTGTAGAAAAAATGGTTTAACTTTACACTATTTGTACCTACTCAATTATAAAGAATAATATGTTGTAGTTTTACAAAAATAATTTCAATAATTAATGCTGGCATTACAAACGGCGCCCCTTCTGCTTTGGCGCCTGTGTGCGCCGTACACTTCGCACATAGGGACGGCTCGGCCCTGTGCCTAAGACATCTTAACATAGTATAAAGCAAAGTCGCTTCCCTGTGTCTGTCCCTATGTATGCTTAAATCTTTAAAACTACGCAACGGATTTTGATGCAGTTTCTTTCAATAGAAAGGTTTTTAAGTATATAACATGCATAATATAGTAGAGTAACACTGATAATTTTTGAGGTTTCTTATGTGATGTCGCAAATAAACACATTTTTTTGCGCTTGCTTTGGAAACGCTGGCTGAACCCTACGAGATAGATCAAAATAATGTACTACAGTATTGTACACCTTAAAAAGGTCAACAAAATTGTCCTCGATGGCATCTATCTATCTCTTATAGATAACCCACAACAACCATTTTTTATCCTTTACTTTTTACGAGAAATACGAGCATATTTTACGAAGCGATTTTAAGCAATACAGCATTAATCCTTATCCAATTAAGTATCATAAATACATTGTGCATTTAATATAAATCAATATTGCCCTTTAGGTACAGAATATAATTTAAATAAATAGTTTCGAAGATATTACAGATTTAAAATGAGGAGGCACGGCGCGCATGCCTATGTTGCTTAGATTTGAGCGTTGAATGTTTTTCCCATGGTAAATTATGTGTCGCACTTTCAAGAGTAATTACTAAAGAGAACATGTATGTCGAATGACAAAAAGGCTGTCAACGATGTATATAAAATACATTCTATAGTATATTTAATATAAACATTGCACCCGTGCGAAGCCGGGGCGGGTCGCTAGTACCTAATAAAATAATTATGCTAAAAGCGGTAGGTACCTACATTTAGAAATCAATCTCGACAGACCTGCTAGTTATGACGTATTTAAAAATGAGGAATCAAAATTATGTACAATAATTTAAAAATAAAAAGTTCTAATTACACGATTTAAAAAAGTTCTGTTACATAACTAAATCACCTTTGTATTTTTATTTATTTAACACTTAGCTACACGTAAAACTTGTTCATAAAAATTTGTATTTATGATGCCAGCCCACACATTAACGCTGAAACGCACTTGATGTCTACACTCACTAATCACGTGTGGATTATAAATGCCCAAAAATGTTAATTTATTTGATTGAATAGTCCTACCCGCGTAAAAGTCGATTCGTCCGTCCACAGAATATTAACTTTGCGATTATTTAATATCCACTGGCAAAATGCGACTCGAGCCGTTCCATCGTTCTCATGGAAGGCGTGCATTTTTCTAAAGTGGTACGGGTGGAGTCCTGCGTTTAACAGCTTCCAGACGTAGTACTTACTGACTTACGTTAAAGCTTATTGCAGCCATATTTGTACTACGCCTGGGATCTCATTCGAAGTACTCGAGAATTTCTTCGTCTAGTTCAGGTGTGTAGGCTGGTTGGCGACCGCGGCCCTGAGCATGTGAAGGTGTCTGGAATTGTCTGTGGTCTAACAAACGCTGCGTAGCCGCACCATAGTTTGCCCAGACGAAATTTGCGGGTTGGGTATACCGTATACCACGCAGTAGCAAAGATTGCAAGTGGTTTGGTGCACTGTAAAGGCGTCGAGCCGCCTGCGCATCAAAACCCACGATTGCGTAAAATTGCACCATGGCAACGAACTCCAAGTTGGAGTACACGTAATTCCGAGACGCCATATTTTCGCGCGACAACACTGAACACACTGATGGCGTCTTAGAGAAACTGATTTTTTATTTCATGACTCACTCATGCTGCACTTAGCGCGCGGGGTGCGCGGGTAGCGCGCCTTTCGTATTGCCAAACAAATGGGGTTTGGGGGCGGGGTTTGGTCTAAGATTGGCTATTTTTTGTTAGTCCACGTGGACTGGGCGAACGCGTCATTGTCATAATCGAATGGTGTCTACTAATGGTTCGCATTATTTATTTACTCAGCCGTAAATTAATTAGAGTTATTAAAAAAAAGTACTTTATTTTTTAATTTTATCTTTACAAATCAATAGTGTTTCATGCACTGGTTCGACCCTCCACGGGATTAAAACGATCAAAATTTAACCGTGTATAATAAGCAGGAGCTTTTCAATCCACCTAATGGCTTCATTGTACTATCTCAGAGCCTTCTACATGGGGATGTGCTACCATGGCCTGCCTGGGAATACCTTAATAGATTGTTAACCCTAGTCGGCTATAGCAAAGATAATCTCCATGGATGATTCAGATCAGTATATGTAGCGCAACTTGTTCAGACATCGGACCACCTTCTATATTTCTCCACAAGCCCTATCACATGTACACTTGATGATCTTATGTCTGTATCAGCAAGCGGAGTTTGCATAGCTAAATTTTGGGCTGAATTTATATTAAATATACAACATAAATATATATATACAAATTATATAGGGTGTAATATTGGTCTCATTAACTATGTTTATCTCTTGTTGTCAGGCAGCCTAGTAGAAGACTTCGTGTTTGATTCTCAACCTGGTTCAGGTGCAATAGGAAGCAGAGTTTTACATTGTAGGAATGCACCATCACCAGGGGCTACCTCGTCTCTTGCTATCGCGAAAATGATAGCTGACAAAATGGAAAATCAGTTCAAATTTGCAACCCACAACAAGCAAGCATGAATGCACAATCTGCTAAAATTTAAATTATATGAATAAAATAATTAAATCTTGCTGGGGAGCATATGCTTATGAATGTTTACTTCTCATAGTGTGGTAAACAAACTTTCAATTCCTTATATTTATATAAATTAATGAACCAATTTTAATGAATCTTTCTTGAATAAGTTCTTAGCAATTTTCAGTATTCTACAGAAAGTAATATCAGAATTCCTTTTTATAAGTAAATAACTAACTTCGTAGGCTTAGATATCTTGCATATGCATACCAAGTTGGACTAAATTTTGTTTATAATTTTTTAAATATTATTATTATTATATGAAACACTGAGAAGTAACCACTCATTAATAGTATTTTTTCTCTGTTTTATATTCAATGATTATGATTACATGAATAGATTACTATTGTGTATGGGTTGTTATTAAATAATCAATGAACATCATCATTGATTTATTATAATCAATCAGTCAAAAGTGGTACAAGTGTCGTCACAGGCATGCATTTATCTTTATTACTTGTTACTTGAGTTGCAATTATTATTTAAATTAATTTGCAACATGCTTTATTGTCTTTTGGTACTGAAACCTTTAAATAGATCTTATTGTTGTTATATTTTTAAGTACTTAGAGACTTTTTGGAGAAAATGATTATGACACACTCGAATTATAAAAAAGTAATCTTATGTTGTTATTTAACACATTAAACGCTGATTAAATTTAGCGGTTGTTCCGTTTGGGCAATGGGGGTCACCGGTGACCACCATGGCGTTCAATGTGTTAATTATTTTTTTAAATGTTAACTTATACAAACATTGCTTTTTAATTTTATTAAAATAATTGTAGCTGTTGTTGTTGTACAATAAATCAATAATGTAACTTTGGGTGCTATATATAAGTCACTAAAACTACCGTTAGTTTAACAATAGTAGGTCTATATCCGTCCATATAGACCTACTATTATTTAAATACAATATTATTTATATTTTTATATAAGGTTATTATGAATTTAAGTTGTACATATAATTAAATTATTATTGCCTCTAACAACATGATATAAACTTAACAAATCAATATTCTATAAGAACTTTGATATTTATGAAATATTAGCTATTATTCAGTTATAATCCCTTTACTAGTTATACATACGAAATTGATTTGTAGATCATAGGCAGTTGTCAAATGGAACACAATATTGCTGAAAACCACTATGTACTCTGATAGGCCAAACATTGAATAAACTGAAAACAGAAAAAAATAAATTTTGTTAGTACAACTTTCCTTTGCTTTTTATTTTTTATTTGTATTTTTACACAATAGGAACAAGGACATTCCTTCCCCTTCTATTATAGTCAATTTGATATTAGATAATGCACTTTTAGGAAATAGAAAAGAGTTGGAAATATAAACATTGTCATTTTGCAGAAGAGCTCAAATCTAATTAACTATTAAGTTTTTATCCTATATAATTTATATGTGATCATTGACAAGAGTAGCCTGATAATGCCTACTGCATGTTCATTTTCTAAAGTGTATTTTTATGTTCTGATTGAAATAAATGAATTTATTAATAATTTAATATATATCACATCAAAAAGTTTGTACAACATACATACTATTTGTACCCTAAACAAGACATTTATACCTCTAAAGGTAAATGAAGGTTGAGCGGGGAAGTCTTGAAATATAAGCTCACATAAAATGTCCCTAATTCTTATAACATGGCAACCTAGCTATAGCAAAAGAATAAAGGTTTGTAATGTGTATTTTAATGAGAGCATGAGCACACACATGATATTGTTTGTACTACAAAGTTCAGTAACAGTCTGCATGAGATAAAACAGTAGTAATATTATAAATAACCAATAATATACTCACTGTAAGGCTCGCACTGCCTGTTATGTCTCAAGAAGAAATAAGCAGCAGATGCAAATGATGTCACATTCACAATGAAAGCTCTCCATTTTAATTTGACTGAATGCTTTTCCCGATATGTAATATTGGGCCTTCTTCGTAATTTAGAAAGCATTAAACATGTTAAGAGCATATAGAATACTGATGTTCCAATGAAGGATTTAAAACATACTTCATGATAAGCTGTGAAAATATAGGTATTGTTAGTATAGACGGTCAAAATATGGTAATTAATTATTGTATTTGTTATAATTTAAAACTTACGATAGTTTTTTAATGACGTCCAATGTGTCAATCCTAACAAAGCTAGGTTTTCTATGATATTTAAAAATACTGCTAATTTCACTATCACACCACAGCTCTCCAGTACTATACTTCTATAATATTTCCATCTTAAATATAATATATAGAACCGTATAGGCGCATGTACATAAATAGCGGTTTTCCATATCGTACTTTGAGGTTCATAATTTCCTATAGACGCTGATATTGATGGGAAGATATTGGGAACTTTGCAATGTGTATGATTTGCACTTTCAAAATCTTTGTACATTGTTATGACAACACATGTTATAAAAGCAAATAATGGTACTGATACGGCAGAGAAGCATAACTTAGAAGGTATTTTGATGTAATACTTCTTTTCAGACTCATTGTAAAGAGGTAAATACATTTATAAAAAAAATATTACAAGAGATGTGCATAAGGTCAAATTCAGAAAACTATATCAATATTTTGTATGACATGACGCCTGAACAGCTGACTGCAGACTTGACGTTGACATTGACAAAGACAAACCATAGCATTGTCAAACAAACAAATATCGCGTTCCAATAATAATTATTTATTGCGTAAGTACCATGTGTGGTAACCATTTCGTATGATAAGAGATATACATGTGTATAAAAAATATAAATGAATATTGTTCGACCTGGAGTTTGGAAAAAATAGGGTTTATTAAGGCTGGTTATTAATAACATCTGTTTTATGTTTGGGGAATATACTTAAATATTAAAATTAAATAAACTCTCTTGTGTTAAATTTCACATCTTATATTTATGTTGAACAGTGTGGCACATTGCTACTACAGACTATATTAAAAACCATAGAGTAATAACAGAACCATAGAACACCTCCCCTTTTAGAATTAATACAATTGAGTTTAAAACCAATTAACAATTACAAATTAAAATTCTTAATATTAAAGATCTAATCTTGACCTGGGTTTGACATTACGACCACTACGGGTTCTATAGTATACATTATCAGGGATGCTATCAGGAATGTTACCAATATTCTCTTGAGACATATCCTGAGTGTGAGAATTTGTGGGTAACACTTCTGGTACATCATTGTTATCTAAACAAGGCAAAAAATCACTTCTTATAATTTGTTGACTATTAGTAAAAGACTTTCTAAGGTGATGGCTATTACGTCTAAATCTTTTTGAGTTGCTATCATCTACTATCAAATAGGATCTTGGTTCTTTACATTTTTTTAAAACTTTTCCCTTTTTCCAATATTTATCTTTATCCGTTCTGTATACAATGTTATCCCCCGGTTTAAACACAGTTTCCTTATTTTTTGAGCGTTTGTCATGTTGATACTTAGTAATCTTCTGTTTTACAGTTAATAATTTATGAATATTTGGTATAATTTTAGGCTCTAAATATGTTGAAGATACTGGAATATTAGATCTCAAATTTCTGCTATTTAAAATTTGTGAAGGAGTCACAGATAAACCAGACAAATTGCTATTATTGTAATTAAAAAGATAGTCACGGTAATCCTTGCCATCCTCTAAAGCTTTTTTTACTACATTTTTACTTATATTGACAGCTTTCTCAGCCAAACCATTGCTTCTAGGATAATGAGGACTACTTGCTACAATAGTTATATCTTTCTTTTTATAATAGTTAAGACACTCTTGTGATTTAAAGGGGTTATTATCAGCTATAATTAAACATGGAAAACCCAAATGAGTAAAAACATCTTGACATGCGTTTATAACAGATTTTGAAGTCTTATCCTTTAAAGGTCTTATCTCTAACCAATGGGACAAATAATCAATAAGTACAAGATAAGCCTTGCCTGCATATTCCATAATATCCATTCCTACTTTATAATATCTGTATTTAGGTATTGAATGTGGCATTAAAGGTTCATGTACATTAGCAGGTCTAAACTTTTCACAAGTACGACATTTCAATATAAAATTCTGTATATCCAAGGATAAATTTGGCCAATAAAACAATTGACGTGCTTTAGCAATACACTTGTTCATTCCCAGATGTCCTTCATGCACTAATTCTATGACATACATACATAGTGAACTAGGCACTACAATCCTATTGCCAAGAAATAACAATCCATCCTGTACAAATAGCTGATCTTTAAATTTGGAAAAATGTTGTAATGTTTTACATAATTTCTGAGGCCATCCATGATAGTAATAATTAAATATTTTGGAGAGGATTGAATCATTACTTGTCTCTTTACGGAAAATAGTTTTTCTTTCATCAGACATAGGCAAATGTTTTGAAACAGTGTGTACCATCTGCAGCATTTCTTTGTCTTGCTCAGTGACAGCTAAGCTATTTCTAGATAACATGTCTGCAAAGTGCACATATTTACCTGGCACATAGTATACATTTAATTTATACATTAACAATTTTAACCTTAACCTTTTCAGTCTAGGAGAACCAATCTTACTTATCTGTTTACCCATGATAGATACAATGGGTTTATGATCTGTTTGTACATCAACATCTGAACCATAAATGTATTTGTGATATTTTTTTACACCGAAACAAACAGCAAGTAACTCTTTTTCGGTTTGTCCATAGTTTAATTCGGAATTATTCATGGTTCTTGAAACACAAGCTACTAATTTTAACTTACCAGAATCATCTGGCTGAAATAAACAACAACCTAAACCTTTGCTTGATGCATCACATTGCAAAATTATTTTTCTTTTCGAATCAAAGGGACACAGTGCCGGAGTTTGACAAATTTTCTCTTTCAATTCAGCAAAAACTTTATCATGTATAGGTAACCACAAAAACTCTACCTCTTTCTTTAACAATTTACACAAAGGAGACATCAGCTCTGCCATCTCTGGCACATAACGTCTGACATAATTAAATGAACCAATGATTCTCATTAACTCATCCTTATTAGTTGGTGTTTTTAGCTTTATCAATGACTCAACTCTAGATTTATCAATAGACATACCATTTTCATTAAAAATTTGACCTACATATTTGACTTCCCGTTGCCTAAATTGAAACTTTTTCTCATTAAATACAATTCTTATTTCTTTAGCCTTACTCATCACACTTAGTATTGCTTTGTCATGTTCCTCTATAGTATTTCCCATAATTAATATATCGTCTGCCCAAACAACTACATTTTTTAAATGATTAAAATGAGTCTCAAGTACATCTTGGAATAACTCAGGAGCATTCATCAAGCCATAAGGTAAAACTAGATACCTATATACACCAAAGGGTGTAGCAAAACAACACTTCCATGAAGAGTTTTCATCTAAACTTAAATGATGAAATCCTTCTGAGAGATCCAAAACTGAAAAATATTTTTTCCCATTTAACTTCAAAGCAAGCTCTTCTAAAGTGGGCAAAGACTTGGGTTTCTTTATAATATATTTATTTAAATCAGACGGATCTAAGCAAAGCCTTATCTTTTTGTTAGGCTTTTCAACCAAAACAATACGGTTGATGCATGCATTTTCATTGAGATTATCAACCTTTACAATAGAATTTCTACCTTCTAATCTATCCAATTCAGACTTTAATGGATCCAGTAGACAATTAGGTATCCTTGAAGGCGGATGACATATTGGTTCAGTAATATTCCTCGTTGTAATACTATAGGTGCCTGGCAACTTACCGATGCCCTTAAAAACATTTTTGTGCTCTGCTATAAATTTAGCTTTAAATGAGTCAGAAGTACTTTCCGTACTATGCACCCTCTTAACTAGATTTAAAGAAATACAACCTGGTAACCCCAAGAGCATGGAGTGACAATTAATAACAACAAAATTTTCATAACACTTAACATTTTTGTACTCACACAATAAATTGACCATGCCCAAAGGTGAAACTTTACTGCCTTCAAATGATAGTAACTGTATATTAGTCTTTACAATTTTTAAATTTACTTTATCATTTATCTGATTGAATATTTTTAATGGCATTATGCTGATATCCGCACCAGTGTCCAATTTACATTTTACTGGAAAACTCTCAATATGTATGGTTTCAAACCACTCAGACTCTGCTTTACACTGAGACACTACCGTATTACAGTATACATTTTGACTCTCACTATCTGATGAATTTTCACTTTCACACTGAACTTCTTTAATAGCTTTACTACGCACCTTACAGCTGACCGCAAAATGATTTTTCAACCCACACTTCTTGCATGATTTCCCAAAAGCAGGGCACTGTCGACGTCCATGAAGAGTTTGGCAGCGTCGGCATTTAAATTTATCTTTAGAGTCAGGATTCTTCTTATATTTGTTTGCGTCAACCTCACATGTTGGATTCATTTCTCTAACCTGTAGCTTACTTTGCTCTGAAGTCCTACAGAAGTTTGCAGCTTTCTCCAGGGTTAGTCCATCCAGCCTCAGCAGTTGTTCCTGAACATGCTTGTCAGAGATTCCTTGAACAATTTTATCTCTCAACAACTGATCTTCAATGGATTCTTTAGTTGTGTCACCATAATTGCAATTTAACAACAACTGTTTCACGTCAGTGAGAAAATTGTCAAAACTTTCACCTTCCTTTTGTTTCCGATCATTAAATTTGAACCTTTCAAAAACTTCGTTGGTTCTCGGGCTTACATACTTTTCGATGACCTGTAAGACAGTGTTGAAGTCTCCAGCCTTTCCCTCAGGTATAGGCAATGTTTGTAGTACACGTGCTGACTCCATACCCAACATATTTCGTAGGAGAGCTAATCGAATTTTGTCGCTCGCCTCGTCTTGACCTGTCGATACCAAATAGTCATCGAAACATGTCCGCCATATTTTCCATTCCGCAGCAGCACCACTCGCCCGCAAATCAAAATTCGGAAGTAATTTAACATTTTTATCCATCTTGATACAAATTTTATACTTTCACAGTAAAAATTAAACTTTTTATTTTTATTTTTACGGCTGCGCCATGTTTTATGTTTGGGGAATATACTTAAATATTAAAATTAAATAAACTCTCTTGTGTTAAATTTCACATCTTATATTTATGTTGAACAGTGTGGCACATTGCTACTACAGACTATATTAAAAACCATAGAGTAATAACAGAACCATAGAACAACATCTAAGAATAATCAAGCGTGTAACGGTTCGTTAATGTTACGTTTCGTTATTATATCGATAATACATAGCAACTACAAAATCATTGATTTACAATCAAAGCCACACAAGAAATGTTAATAAAAATCGCCAAATTATCTCCTCTTTTTCACAGATAAATCGTTAATATGGTATCTAAAAAGCATGGAGAACATTCTAAATAAAGACATATTTAATGATCGTGATTTAGACGAGCTTTCCCCAGATTATAATCCTCGGAATTTAGTATTACGGATGCAGATGCGAAGAACACTGGTAAGTAAACATTTTTTAAATAAAATATAAAAGATTGGACTGTACTTCACTTTTGAACTTTTGGGTTGAGGGCCATCTTAGTTGCAGATCTCAATGTTTCTAAGTAGATAGAAATATACATAGTAATTATTGTTTTCAGGTGAAAGACACTCATAATCATGGTATTCTAAAAAACACTAACTGGATGAGGTAATTACTTATTTAGCTGTTTTTTATTTGACACTATATACGACTTGACTGACACAATATACTTAGGGGTATAAAAAACACACCAACTCTAATCAGCTATTCAACTTGTAACAGTCTGTTCAAGTTCTTGGCAAAATCTAATACACGCGTAAGGTATTTATTTAGATTTAGGGTATGATGGGGCTATCAGACGCAGTGCGTAAAAGCCCTTAGTAAAAAAAAAGAAAAACTGCCAGCATATTTTCATACAACTGGAGACTTCTTTTCCAGTGCTCTAGACTAAGGCCATAAAATTCGTAACGGCGCGGCGGTGAATTAAATTTTCTTTCAAAATAAAATATTTTAGGTAACTAGATAGTGCCTGAAAATAGTGCAATTTTAGTAAGTCGCTAGGTATCATACTCAGGTTTGGTCTGTTCAATTTAAATGCGTTAGCTATACCTAATTTATCTACCGCAGAGCCGGATTAATCCTATCAGAGGCCCTAGGCCATTGCCTAGGGCCTCTGACAGGGGCCCCGAGTATGCCATTGCATACTCGGGGCTCCTTTTCTTACAATGACTGACCAAATCGTGTGTTGTTAAAATCATTGCCACCCCGTAGTCCTGGGTACGATTCTTGCCATAGGCATGCAAAAATGGAGGAGGATATCAGAACTTGTTAATGTA
Organism: Tholera decimalis; assembly: GCA_943138885.2. NCBI lineage: Eukaryota > Metazoa > Arthropoda > Insecta > Lepidoptera > Noctuidae > Tholera > Tholera decimalis. Next base: position 21,331,220 of record OW964557.2, read on the forward strand.
TGTTCCGCGATTAAGTACTCAACTACTCAAAGAAGACGGCTGAACCGATTTCGAAAATTATTTTTTTTGTTTGAAAAGGTACCTATACTTTGCAATTGGTCGCATTGACTTCAAGTCAGAATCTGATGATGGAATCCTGGAGAAAGCGAGGAAACACTTCAAATATTATATGGACACCTATAGCGATTTGCGTATTTTTCATAGTAAATTGTGCAGTTCTCAATGCTTTTCGAGAGCTATTTGGTGAATTGGAACTAATGATGAAGACCAAACAAATAGCCACCGGAACTACACAATAATAAGTATTTCATTCATGAGTTGCGTATTGATTACTTGAATATGATTGTTGCACTTTATGCTCGTCACAATGCATATGGTGAAGTACCAGGAGAACTCGTCAACAATTAACAGCCCTGCATCGTGAAAATCATGAAAGAGTTGCTAGTCTATCGGTTTTAAATCGCAATTACAGATTTTTTTTTAACATTCAATATCACTATAATGTGTTTAAACTAAAATAGGATCGACTTAGCGCCATATTGTGTCATCATAGCTGTTAAATCGAACCAATTGGGTAGAGTGCACAAAACAAGAATTTTTATTAAAATATGTAAGTATTTACAAATATTGACCGAATCAAAATTAGTCCCCTTTCCTTAATTTGGTGGTCAAATGCGAGCCTATCATCAAGAACATTTATAAAGCGAGACTACATACGTATCGAACTATAAGCTCTTAAGTGTGGTCACCCGGTAGGGACTGAGAGACCGCCCATTAAGGGCTGTAGTTTTTAATATATTCCGTTTGCAAATTCCCAGATTTCTTCTAATTTTTCTTTCATTCTACTACTACAAAATCTAACTATTTGTATTTTGTGAGATACCAATGTGGTCCCTCGCGCACATCAATATTGTCGTTCGATGAAACATTTTTTTTTCTTGATGCGTGCACTGGGCCCCTAGTGGATGCGGGGCCCCTAGGCAGTTGTCTACTCTGCCTAATGGTTAACATCGGGAAAATCAATGTTGTTTCAACAAACGAAAATAGAAAATCAAAGACACCGACTTCCGAAATTAAAGTTATTTTTCACTTTGCAGTGATTTTCTTGGAAGTTGGTTTTATTTTTTGTAAGGATTTTATATCTCACATTTTTACAACATTAATTTTCCCGATGTAGGGCCGTTAATTGTTGAGGAGGTCTTCTGGTACTCACCATCAGCTCCACTTCACAATAATATGCATTGTGACGAGCATATAGTGCTTAACAATCATATTCAAGTAATGGAATCGGAACCCATCAAATACTTATTATTGAGTAGTTCCGGTGGCCATCTGTGGACTTCATCATCAGTTTCACTTCATTAAATGGTACTTTTCGAGAGCAACGGTACAAGTTACTAGTTATAAAAAATATACCCAAATCGCTTTAGGTGTGCCTATAATATTTGAAGAGTTCCGTCGATTTCTCCAGGATCCCATTATCAGATCCTAATTTGATGACAATGGAACCACCTGGAAAGTATGCCCTTTCAAAGAAGAAAAGAATTTTCCAAATAGGTCCAGCCGTCTTCGTTTGTCTGTCTGTCTATTACGTTACCTTTTCACGCCTACAACGCTGAACCAAGTTAGATGAAATCTGGCATGGAAATAGTTTAGTTTGGTTTACATAGGGTAGTTTTGATACCGAAATTCCTTCGGGATCGGGATTTACGCGGGAAAAACCTGCCACGCGTACGAAGTCGCGGAAAAAAGCTAGTATATCGTCGCGTATATACATATTATATATATAAATATATACATTGGTGGTCACTTTTTGCATGTCTTTTTGTGTCTCTCTCGGCATCGCAAAATCGATCCACATGTCGTAGCACACTTGTTATAACATGATTAATTCAATAATATATAGATAAACGTTTAACATTAAACCCATATTATTGCAAACTTACTGGCTGGCCACATAATTAAGAACGCTTGATAGTTTCTTTTTTTTTTTAATTCAAATTTAAATAGAACACTCAGCTCTGTAACCAAGCCATTATTCGCGTAATTTTGGCGCCATTTAGTGCTGTAAAAGTCAAGAAGTTGATTATTTCACTTAAAAACAATGGGGAAAAATAAAAGTTGCGATGAATCTACAAGGGAAGTGATATAAAACTTTGCGATAAGAATTGGTCATATAAAAAGATAGCCGATCACCTGCAGTGCTCAAAAAGATGATATTGTACGTTGTGAAGCATTTTAACACGTATCTTCAAATATTCCACGTGTACCTAAACAGAGAAATTCATCTCGGTGTGACGATAGAAATATCGTGCGGTTGGCAAAGGGGTCTAACGAGTTGAGAAAATAATATTTTGGTGAAAACAACTCTTCCGCGATCTCAGCGCGCACTATCCGAAGGCGTTTGGTAGAAGCCAAGTTGAACGGAAAGATAGCAAGGTGCCCGTGTTGAAACGGTTGTCATAGGCAAGCCCGGCTTGCATTTGCTAGGGGATATGAAAGCTGGACAGTAAGACAGTGGAAAAATGTTCTTTTCTCTGACGAGACAAAAATTAACAGAGTATGTTTTGATGGGAAACGATATGTTCGACGCCCTCCCAATACAGCATTTGACCCCAAGTGTACAAGTGACATTAAAGCATGGTGGTGGAAATGTGAAAATTTGGAGGTGCTTCTCTGGTCATGGTGTTGGACCTGTTAGATTGATAGAAGGAAACATGGATCAAATCCAATACAAAAATATACTGGAAGAAACAATGTTACCTATATGCTGAAGACGTGCTATCGATTATTTGGACATTTCAACACGACAATGATCCCAAGCACACTACACGCACGATTAAAGAATTCTTTAAATCTCAATCAGTTACTGTCTTACAATGGCAGTACTGTAGATGATAAACTGTGTGTTTTTAATAGGACGATTCTTGCACTCTACGACAGACATGCACCTGTCAGGAGGATTTAGTGTTACAATTGTTACAAATAAGTTACAATTTCAAATAGTAATAAAGCTGGACAAATAATAAAATTGGTCGAGAGTTGTTTCAGTAGATACTTAGATTTTAAAAATCTCATTAAATAAGACGCTGATAATGTTAAAAATTGCAATTATAATACATTTTGTTCTAAGTTAATAGTTTGTAGCTTGTCTTTTGATGACGGCCTTACGCCAGTGAGGCATTGACTCTATAAATTTTTTAATTTTTCAAGAGAAATAGAGCGCCATTCTTCTTAGAAAACGTTATATAACTCACTTAGGTTACCACATCGTCGATTTGAAACCTTTTTTATAGTTGATATGCTTGCGTTTGACCATAATCTCACCTGATGTTAAGCGATGATGTGGTCGAAGATGAAGCACGTAACTTCGCACCAAAGATGCTCTATGGGAATTAAATCTGGACTGTTTGGTGGTCATTTATTTATTTATTAAAACTTTATGCAATACAAAAATGTACAAAGGCGGACTTAATGCCATAGGCATTCTCTACCAGTCACCCATGGGTGGTGAAGAGATAACATGGCAACTGCATAAAAAAACCTAAGTACGTACATGATATATTCAAAGTAAAAGTCTTATTTATTACAAGCATACATGTTAACTAACAGAGGGCGTTCCTGTTAACCCGCAATAGTATAGCATCCATATATGCTAAAAAAATATTTCCATCTGAAAACAAAATGTTTTTTTTTTATATTAAAATATTCACTAAAACGCTTAAATTCATACGTAAAAGAAATATTCTGTACCGCGTACCTGAAGGACGGCAACTTCCCAATTTATTTATGAATGACGGGCCGCGTGTGTGGTGATCTAAGGCCGTACGCGCACTGATTTGCGGTGGCCGCAATTGCGGTAGTTCTACCGCACCGGTAGAATGACCGGGGCCACCGGTGACTCTACCGCACGCGTTTATTCCACCGCAGTGCGCGCACTTCTATGACACTCCATACTTCACAGATTTTGAGTTTCCAAAACGCAACGCAGTGCGCGCACGGCCTAATTGATGTGCTTATACTATTGCGGGTTAACGGGAAGGCCCTCTGTTAGTTAACATACTGTATACAGGGCTGGGCAAAATACATGCTTTGCTTTAATTGAAATACAAATTACAAAATTCTATATCGCAAGTAATTAAAATACGAAATACAAAATATCTTTAAGTAAGGTATTTGAAATATAAAATACAAAATACAGTATTTTAGCTATTTTTAATTGAAATACAAATTACAAAATACAAAATAAGTAATCTAGACCAGGGGCCGAGTCTGCTATTGCAATGGTGTCGGAATGGTGGATCATTGATTTTTAGGGTTCCGTAGCCGAATGGCAAAAAACGGAACCCTGAAAATATTATTTTTTCATGAAACCTATGCGTGTGTAGTATATAGTAGACAGGTCTTTAAAAATGACATAGGGGTTTCTAAAACCATTTTTTCATAAAGTCAATCGTTTAAAAGATATAAGCTTCCAAAGTGGTATAATGTGTCCCTCCCCCCTTTAACTTCTATAATAATGGAGTAAAAAATCTAAAAAAAATATATGTCTGTAGATCTTAATGTAAACTTTCAACTAAAATTGGTTTGAACGAGATCGGGTCGACAATTTTTGAGATACAGCATATTTTCTAAAACCGCAAATACAGGGTGTTCGCCGGCAGATTTTATACTTAAAAAAAAACGAAATGTATCAAAAATATAAAGAAAGACAAAGTTATTAATTTATCATCTTACAAAATAATAAAGCGGATTTTAGGTTTTAAAAATCACTCCACTCAAATGGCTTCCTTCTAGCCGCAAACATTCTTGCAATCTGCTGAAAGTGGGTTCTGTTATTGTAGCTAGCATGACAGTGCAGCTCCGGTATAAAAAAGTGGTCCAGCATCGCGCAGTATATAGTATATGCGTTAACGGTTTCACCTCTGTCGTAAAAATAAGGTCCAAATAAGCCATTTCCAGAAATGGCGCACCAAACTGTGGTCTTCGGGCTGTGGAGAGGCTTTTCATGGATTTCTTTTGGATTGCTCGCACTCCAATAACGCATATTCTGTTTATTAACGTACCCTCCTATGTGAAAATGCGCCTCGTCACTAAAAAATATGTTACATAACCGCGTAGGTGTAGAAAATCGTTCCAGAACGACTCTAGCATAATTCTGCCTTTTTATGAAATCATCTTTCAATTGTTGGATGATTTGGAGCTTGTATGGATGGAACTTCAATTTTTTATTTTAATAATTTCGTGAACTGATGTCTTTTTCAAACCCGTTGATGCTGCAATCTTTCGAACAGACTTACGCGGATTTGTAATAATTTCCCGTCTCACAAGTTCTGCGTTTTCAGGAGTAGTAACAGACGTTGAAGGTCCAGGCCGAGGCTCATTTCTGACTGATCCAGTTCCTCTAAACTTCTGTACCATATCAATTGGTTTGACGGACCATCCTTTACTCGTCGGATATCGAAGTGAGAACAAAACCGACGCCTCGCCACATTGATCGAATTATTGTTCGCGAAATACGCCTCAACCGCAAAAGCGCGGTACGCTCCCGTCCACTGACTCATGGCTATTAAACAACCCGCAACACTCCCGCGCCGAATGATACCCCGCTTCCCACGCTGACGCTTTGCTAGTCGCCGTGAGCTCTGTTCAAAGTGCAAAATCTGCCGGCGGACTACCTGTATAACTTAGTAATTCATACAAACACTATGAAAAATAAAGTTATTTGGCGTAGTTGTAAAAAATGTACATAAGCTACTTTTAAGAAAATTGTAAGGTTGTAAGGTAGTTATATTATATTATTATAGTCACTACGGAACCCTTCATGGGCGAGTCTGACTCGCACTTGGCCAATTTTTTATTTGTAGATTTTGACAAGTTTGGTAATCTATTATTATAATGTTCAACCACTGACACTCCATTGAAAGAAATGGCTTAGAATGGTAATCTCGTACACAATGACAAATGAATGACTGACTAAGGCTGCCCGCCCACGTCTGATAATTGGTGACCGATTTTTTGTAGGAGAAAAATAGAACACACTGATAGCAATAATGCAACGCACACGTCCTACAAAAAGTTGGTCAGAAATAAAATAGGCGCATTCCGACCGATCCGATTATCGGTGAAAAATGGAACGTTCGGATAATGTAGCGTAAAACGCACACTACTCACCGACAGTTGGTCGCATGCACTTGCGAGGGAAGGACAAGTGTTGCGATTCAATAATCTCTGAGAGATTATTGGATCAACAAATGTTCCTCAAAAGCCAAAGACAAACCTTTCATGATTCCTTTACATGATTGTCTGGCAGTTTGAGTGCTTTTGCGAGGCCCCCAAACGTCCTAACCTTGGTATTGTTCGTCAAATCGTTAAGCTCCTTGTTCTAAGTTGAGCTATACGTCATTTGACAAATGCTTGCACTGTATGGACAGGCCCACTCAAATCTGTGAGCATCTTTCTTTAAAAGACCGCCTAAGACTAAAACCTATAAGGTTCCCATATAATTAAACCAGTATAGATTTTATGGACTTTAAAAGAGACGGACCCCTGAGTTTGTTTCGGTATTTCTTCTCAGGGTAGTCAGTTAGGAAACACCGGCCTCATCTAGTTAACATTTACGAAAAAAAACATGACGTGTAAAAGTGTTATTTAATAACCAATTTGCAAAATAAAGATCATTTATCATTTATAATAAATAAAAATAATAAAATAAAAATCATTTATTTTCAGACACAGTCCATAGATAACCTATAACGGAATCTCTTAAAGAAGCATATTTTTGTTATTTCAAAATTTCGGTCTCTCACCAGGACAAAAAATGGGTTCCTCACGTTTTTTGTGAAAGATGTAGGAAAACACTAAGCTCCTGGGCTGCAGGTGCAAAAAGATTTTTGAATTTTAATATGCCAATGACATGGAGGGAACCATCCAACCACGAAAATGACTGTTACTTCTGTCTCACTAAGACATTTGGTTTTAATCGGAAGAACAAAGATAAAATTATATATGCAGATGTTCCTTCGGTTACTAATGGGTGTCAGCATGTCTCTGAAAATTCATTTCCTTCATTCGCACCTCGATTTTTTCCCTGAAAATCTCGGAGAAGTCAGCGACGAACACAGAGAGCGTTTTCATCAGGATTTGAAATTTTTCGAACAAAATTATCAAGGATACTGGGACCAAGCCATGTTAGGTGATTATTGCTGGTCTGTTATAAGAGAAACAGACACAAATAAATACAAGAGAAAAGCTGAGGCAATTCATTTTGAATTTTTTTTTTATATTTTTGTAGGCCTTTTTTTGTAAGTCAAAAATAATAAATATTTAGGAAATGTGACGTGTTGGATTTTTTCATATGTTTTTTAAAACTCAGTATATCTCAAGTGATAAAAAAAAAATACTTAATTTCAAGGACAAAAATCGTGTAAACTAGTGTTATCTGTCCTACAAAAAGTCTGACGTGGGCGGGAACCCTTACGCGGTAATCTGCTAAAATTTTTATAGTTCCAACCGAAATTTGGTCAATTAGCACCATTTTGTATTGTAATAAATATAGGCTTATCTATTTAAGATAATTTAAAACACATAAATCAAAATAAATCAGAACACCGGCCGCTAAAATTAAAAAACAGATGAAACGTCAGTAAGCAGTAATGTCACATTTGACTTTGACAGCTAAAATATTATTGAATTGTATAGTTTTACTACATTTCTATTAACAGGTTTTATAATAATGGCAATACAACTATGTCAATTTATAACACAATAGGGTAGTTTCCTGTGTTACAAAATAATTATTTTATTTGGTCCATTAGGTAGATTTTCAAAAAATATTGGTCACATATTTTTTGCTTTTTCAAGTCAAGAAAAATTCAAAAAGATGGAAAGCTTCAAAGTACAGGAGAGGGGGCTGCTGACGTCACACATTGCTAAGAATTATACCGAGGTGTGATGTCACGTGAAATTTCAACTCACTGTATCGTCTTAATTTTTCAATTACGTGAAAAAATAAAAAATACGTGTCCAATGTTTTTTGTTAAACTACGTGACGGACTAAATAAAATATTTTAGGAAACTACCCTATTCTACTAGGAGACCATTATGAATTTAACAGATTACGATCTTTTAGCAAAATGACAATGGCATCGATCGACAATTAGGAATCAATGATAGACCATTGTGGCACTACTGCAATAGCAGACTTGAGGCCCAGCACGGGCTGAAAAGTAGAGGAAAACAACATGAATTAATCAGTAAAACCAGAGTATCCTTTCATGAACACTAAATTTTTAAATGTACTGTCAGACAAACAGCCGCCTGTTGGAGAATGAATAAAACCTGCTAAAAAAACAATCTTTCTACAGGTCCTGATGAGCACAAACTTGTGTTAAATTGTTTGAACCATTTTCGTTCGTTCTACACAGAACAGAAGCTTTATTTATTCCGTGTTTGGAAAAATCTAATACAAACCGTTATGACTTGACAAATTGACATCTTAGCTTGACATTGACAATTTGACGTAAGTCCATTTTTTGCGTTTTATGTCTGCTTTACCATCATTACACTCTCGCGGTCTCGCCTCGCTCTCACACTCACGATCGCTAAATGAATGAAGGTTAAATGTATTTTAATGTTAAAATGTATTTTGAAGCCCCAAGTATTTGAAATACTAATTACAAAATACCTCGGCGTCAGGTATTTGAAATACGAATTACAAATTACATTTTAAAGAAGTAATTGAAATACAAATACCAAATACGTATTTGTATTTCAATTACGTATTTTAATTACAAGTAATTCAAATACTGCCCAACCCTGACTGTATATATACATAAATAACTATTATAAACTAACATAAATATTTATAATAATACATACCAAATATATACTATATATTGCTTACTGTTTCCACTATTTGTTTTGAAAATAATCCCGCAACTTTCTCTTAAACGCATAGTGACTGGTGGCCGTCCTAATATCAAGAGGTAGTGCATTCCACAGAAGAATAAATTGTATATATATAAAGGAAGTACAATTGGCGCTCAGGGTTGCTACGCCAGGGTGAAACTCCGCTGCCGCGCACTGCGGTGGAATAAACGCGTGCGGTAGAGTCACCGGTGGCCCCGGTCATACTACCGGTGCGGTAGAACTACCGCAATTGCGGCCACCGCCAGGCAGTGCGCGCACGGCCTTAGAACACCACACACGCGGCCCGTCATCTATACTTATAATAAATCTGTAGAGAGGTCAATTCTGTACATGAAATATATTTACAAAATAACTATCAGGGGGTGATTAGGGATCGATACTGATGCCAAAAATGCAATCAGTAAAATTTTTGTCTGTCTGTCTGTCTGTCTGTCTGTCTGTCTGTATAACCGTTATAGAAACAAAAACTACTCGACGGATTTTAACGAAACTTGGTACAAATATTTTTCATACTCCTGAGCTGGTTATAGTATACTTTTCATCACGCTACAATCAATAGGAGCAGAGCAGTGAAGGGAAATGTTGGGAAAACGGGAGAAGTTACTCCATTTTTTAAGCTTGCTACACAGAAATCATTTATGACGGAAATGTTCTCCTTAAAATTATATAAAAAATATCCCACGATGGCATATATCTATCTTCTATACTTCTATTTAATCTGTAGAGAGGTCAATTCTGTACATGAAATATATTTACAAAATAAATATCAGGGGGTGATTAGGGATCGATACTGATGCCAAAATAGCAATCAGTAAAATTTTTGTCTGTCTGTTCGTCTGTCTGTCTGTCTGTATAACCGTTATAGAAACAAAAACTACTCGACGGATTTTAACGAAACTTGGTACAATTATTTTTCATACTCCTGAGCTGGTTATAGTATACTTTTCATCACGCTACAATCAATAGGAGCAGAGCAGTGAAGGGAAATGTTGGGAAAACGGGAGAAGTTACTCCATTTTTTAAGCTTCCGTCGCGTGTGCAACCTTAATGGTTAAAGCTACACAGAAATCATTTATGACGGAAATGTTCTCCTTAAAATTATATAAAAAATATCCCACGATGGCATATATCTATCTTTTATGGTTGACTCACAATAACACGTGTAACTCCCGATAGCTTAGCAGTTCGAAGCTTTCTGATTATTATTCTGCTCCGAAATTTAAAACCACCACAACTTTGCAATGGAACTCGGCTAAAAGTAACCCAGTTGCAACAAAATATAATCGAGGCTCAAATTTTAACAGGTTGCGGTGCAGGAGAAACCGTCTTTATTCCCAGAATTCCCATAATACCAAATAATTTTCCATTCCAATTTAAAAGAACGCAATTCCCAGTATCGGTGTGTGTGATTGATGTGATTAATGACAATTAATAAGGCTCAAGGGCAGACTTTTCGTGTTGCTGGAGTAGATCTCGGTGTCAGTTGTTTCTCGCATGGTCAGTTGTACGTCGCTCTTTCCCGGGTTAGCATTTCTAGAAATCTTTATGTTCACGTGCCGGAGGGGTCAACTTTCAACATAGTTTACCCGGAAGCTTTGCGCTGAAGTATTTTCGTTCTATAGGTACTTAAGCTCATGTGAACGTGATCTAAACAATATTACCAATACATTAACTTAATAACACACAAGGAGTTACACGCTGACGGAGTCGCGGGCACAGCTATTAACAATAATATTGTGCGGTTCGGTATTGCGATATTTTTCAACAGTATTATAGATTGACATATTATATTTCCCTACTAAATTACGAAAGTTAATCTGTCTGTTACATCAAAATCACTGAACCGTGAGGAAGGACATAGGCTACTTTTTTTTACGAAAAACGACGGAAACGTGGATGAAGTCGCGGGCAACAGCTATCTATGCTAATAATATAAGGCTGAAGAGTTTGTTTGTTTGTTTGAACGCGATAATCTCAGGAACTACTGGTTCGAATTGAAAAAATATTTTTTATTAAACAGGCAATTTATATAGAAAAGCTATAGGCTATATATCATTACTCTAAGGCTAATAGGAGCGGAGCGCCAATGAAGAATGCTTCAAAATCGGGGTTAAATTTAACGTTAGTAACTATTCCACGCGGACGAAGTCGCGGGCAAAAGCTAGTTCCTAAATAAATTGGGACGTTGCCGTCCTTCAGGTACGCGGTACAGAATGTTTCTTTTACGTGTGAATTTAAGCGTTTTAGTGAATATTTTAATATAAAAAAAAACATTTTGTTTTCGGATGGAAATATTTTTTTAGCATATATGGATGCGATACTATTGCGGGTTAACGGGAGCGCCCTCTGTTAGTTAACATGTATACTTGTAATAAATAAGACTTTTACTTTGAATATATCATGTACGTACTTAGGTTTTTTTATGCACTTGCCATGTTATCTCTTCACCACCCATGGGTGACTGGTAGAGAATGCCTATGGCATTAAGTCCGCCTTTGTACATTTTTGTATTGCATAAAGTTTTAATAAATAAATAAATGACCACCAAACAGTCCAGATTTAATTCCCATAGAGCATCTTTGGTGCGAAGTTACGTGCTTCATCTTCGACCACATCATCGCTTAACATCAGGTGAGATTATGGTCAAACGCAAGCATATCAACTATAAAAAAGGTTTCAAATCGACGATGTGGTAACCTAAGTGAGTTATATAACGTTTTCTAAGAAGAATGGCGCTCTATTTCTCTTGAAAAATGAAAAAATTGATAGAGTCAATGCCTCGCCGACGTAAGGCAGTCATCAAAAGACAAGCTACAAACTATTAACTTAGAACAAAATGTATTAAATTACAATTTTTAACATTATCACCGTCTTATTTAATGAGATTTTTAAAATCTAAGTATCTACTGAAACAACTCTCGAGCAGTTTTATTATTTGTCCAGCTTTATTACTATTTGAAATTGTAACTGTCGATAATAAATTAAATTTGTAAGGTAAATAGTAAGTGATTTTCATCCATGTAGCTACTTCATAACATAATTAATTACTTTTGAGAAGGAACATAAAAGTGCATATGAAATTGTTTTTTTTTAATGTGTGTTACCTACTACAAATCGTTAATCGTACTTAATTATATCAAACTCATATTCATACGAAGATATTGCATCCGCCCTTTTGTATTTGTTCTATACGGCACATAAAATATTTATTTTCTCTTACCGGAAACAAAAAGATTTTTTATCAGTGTGCATAATTCCACATTACAAGATAACACATACATTGCTCACACATATATCCAATCTATACTCAGATACTCACACATAGTCATCTACCACTCATCACACAAAGATTCATACACTAAAAACATCACCCATACACTAACTCCTGTAATGCCCGGTATGATAACTTATATGAAAACAAAAAATCTATTCACATATTTAAAACCCTGTCTTATATATCTACACTTTAAAAATGCATAACGTAACAAATGTTAATAACGCATTAAATTCGTACAAATCTGCAAACTCCTTCATCTCCAACCCAGAAGACTGTCAAAATTATGTCAGTAAAAGCAATCTAGTATTGAAACTACTACACATAAATATCCGTAATATAAATTTAAATTTCGATCTACTACGTATACTGCTCTCACAAACTAATATAATATACGACTTAATAATTCTTACAGAGGCCTGGGTCAGTAAGGTAAACAATCTGCCAATATTGGATGGCTATACAGCGCACTTTACAAAAGTAACATTAAACCAAAACGAAGGCATAATTATATACGCCAAACCCAATATTATGTGTACAATAAGTGAACCAGCTTTTATGGGTGCAAGCTATCTACTCTGCCAAATAGGCAATTCCATTATTGTTGCTACTTATCGATCCTCATCACTAAAAACAAGAAATCACTTCAATAACTTTATTGACAGCCTATACTCTATTTACACAAATAATTCAAATAGCGACCTTTTCCTTGTGGGTGACATAAACATCGATATCATTCCTAATACCAAAGACTCATTAACTGAGGAATACCTTACTTATATTCAATGCCTCGCATGGTCTGCTCCCTACTCATAACTATCCCACAAGATCCAACACATGTCTAGATCATATACTCACAAATACTACCTTGTCATCTACAATTTTAGTATTAAAATCATACATTACAGACCACATGCCCCTAGTATTATTATTAGACAAAACTTTACCGACACGACAAGACCGTACTACTAAGTCCACTATTGATTACTTAAAAATAAAAACGGAAACAGACAACATAGATTTGTCCCACATTTTAGAAATGCATGACGCAAATGAGGCAGTGGATAGTCTTGTTTCTGTGCTATCGAGTACGATATGTAGACATACAAAGATAATCAGACAAAGTAAAAAAACAGGATCCTAAAACAGTGGATGACTACGGGATTACTCCGCTGCATCAAAAACCGTAACAGACTGCACCTAAAATAAAAAAAATCGCCGGATAATATGACACCGAAACTAGCGTACACACGTTACAGGAATTTCTGTAACGGGCTACTCCGCAAGCTAAAAATCGCGTATGGTAAAAACTTAATTGACGAAGCGGGAAATGATACGAAGGCCCTATGGAAAGCCACCAAAACTATAACGAACACAAGTAAACAAAAATCTAGACCCATAACTAACTAGTACCATAGAGCTCTTGCACACAACCACACATCCTAAAACATCCGTCAACAACGCCTGCAAATATTTCAGTGAAGTGGGAAAAAACTTAGCTTGTGAGATATAACTTCATCTACTCCCCAACATTTTCCTTCTCTTGCTAATTTAACATCCTCGACACATAGCTCATCAAACTCAATAGCTCTGACAGAGGTATCTGAGTTAGATGTTGAAACCATCATCCATCAACTCCGTAATGACTGTGCGATTGGATGGGATGGTATATCATGTCATATTCTCAAACTTTCTCGGCGGAATCTGTTGCTACCCATAACCCACATCTGTAATATAGCAATTACCTCCGGTATTTTCTCTACAGCCTTCAAAAAAGCTATTATCCACCCAATCTACAAGTCTGGGGACAAGGACTATGTCTGTAACTATAGACCCATCGCAATATTGACTGCTCTATCTATCTAAGATATTGGAAAAATATTGAACAATTCACTTAAAAATTCTCTTTTAAAACTCGGGTCTTTCAACCGAAGATGCAGTACTTGTCCTAACAACTAAAATAAGTAAAAACTTAGACGCGAAAACCAAATGTCTATGCATATGATCTTTCCAAAGCTTTTGACACGGTCTCTGTCCCTATTCTCCTAGATAAGCTTGACAGGTGTGGTGTCAGAGGTACACCTTTTAAAATTTTTGAAGACTACCTCACAGATAGAAAATTGTCGCTTAAAGTAGAAGGCTACGTAAGTGATGAGCACAAGGTTTCCTATGGCGTCCCACAAGGGAGTATTCTGGGTCCCACCCTCTTCCTACACTTCATAAATGACCTCTGCACTATATCACTGCCATACACTGACATTTTTACGTACGCAGATGATACAGCAATTTTAGTGTCGGGCCCAAATTGGCCATTAGTTAAGGAGAGAGCAGAATATTCCCTCAGTAAAGTCATGAACTGGCTAAACAATAACCTACTAACCCTCAATTTGTCCAAAACACACTACGTTTCCTTCTCAATATCAAAACCTAGCTTACCTCCACTAGATTTTTCTGTCAAAGTCCACACCTACTCGTCCTCACAAACTTGTCCTTGCTACGAACTAACGAAATCCGAGTCTGCTAAATATCTGGGTGTTCAGATAGACAGTGGCTTAAAATAGGATAAACATATAGATTTAATGACAGCACGCGTAAGATGGTTAATACATATATTTAAATCCCTGAGAGATACAATGCCAAAAGAGAAACTCAAACTTGTTTACTTAGCACTGGGGCAATCTATCATCCAGTATTGTATCACAACATGGGGAGGGGTAGCCAAAACGCACATTTTAAGCGAGCACGAGCACGCTTAGAGCGAGCCCAGAGAGCTGTGCTGAAAGTTCTACTTAAAAAACCATACAGATTCCCCACAGTATATTTGTATGCAGACTCGAAAGTTCTTACTGTTCGCCAGCTTTATGTGCTCCGACTTATTCTCAGAAAGCATATGTCTGTAACT
Organism: Tholera decimalis; assembly: GCA_943138885.2. Taxonomy (NCBI): domain Eukaryota; kingdom Metazoa; phylum Arthropoda; class Insecta; order Lepidoptera; family Noctuidae; genus Tholera; species Tholera decimalis. Next base: position 21,346,327 of record OW964557.2, read on the forward strand.
GCTCCAAACCCAAATAAACGTAGTAAGAAACCTATCTTTTCCTCGGAGCCCTGCAAGAACTCATTTGGTAGACGTCAATTTTATAGTCTAAGCTGCAAAATTTATAACACTGCAAACATAAAATTGAACATTGCGCGCACAAATAGACATGCAGTAAAAATCAGTGTCACACATACACACATACCCACAAACTCTCACTCAATTGACAGGAAATTTAGATATTTCTAAATTAAATTAAACCCAAATGGAACATGTAAACGGCCAAATATCTGTAGGCCAAGTTTTAGATATTGCGATAAATTATTATTGTTTTTTGTTTAACTACATATGTGATTTTTAAAACTGTTGATTTAATTGTTAGGAATATAATTTAGAAATATCTAAATTAGTCTCACCCTTAGCCCTGCTGAAAACAAATCGATGGGTCCTATGTATATGAGCCAAACTAACAATTTGGCCATTTTGACTTTTTTATGGTAAACGCATCTTATCGATATAAAGAATTATGTGAGCTATTAAAAAAAAAGATTTCTGCATAGAAACACGATTTTTTATTACAGTATAACGGCGTATGTGACATGAGTTTAAACGTACAAGGTCCTAATAGTAGTTAGATACTTATACGCGAGGAGTTGCCGCGCGTTTATTTATTGTTTGGACCAATCAGCTGATTTGACAATACATTGAACGGAGCAACGGCCGCACTGTGATGAATACAAATTGTAATTGTTGTGTTTTTGGGTTACAATTTAGTTTAATAAGTAAAAGATGATCCAATTATCGCGCTAAGTTGTCTAGAAGTCGGAATTTAGTGAAAGAAAAAATATTATCCCACCTGCATGTCACAGTTATTATGACAATTTAGTAGCATCTAATGACATTGCGTCAATTAATGAAAGCGATAATGAAGAAAATTAATGAGGACTTTTTAAGAATTAGCACGGGGAAGCACTTGCTGTTTCCCTTGGCATCTCCAAGGCTTTTGACAGGGTCTGGCACGATAGCCTTATTGCTAAGCTTCCTTCTTTCGGTTTACCCACTCAACTTTGCGTTTTGATTGAAGACTTCCCGAGAGATCGGTCCATTCGAGTGGTCATTGATGACTGCTAAATTGCCAATTGGCTATTAATGTCGGGGCCCCTCAGGGGTTGGTTCTCTCAGCACAGTTGCTGAGAGATATGTGTCCAGCGTGCGTGCTGGTGGGTCAGATCCAGTCTCTCCATGAGTACATGGTTAGGCGCTTGAACTTGTCCTTGAAGGCTGTCTCCGAATGGGGTGATGCCAACTTGGTCAAGTTTAATACAGCTAATACCCAGGCTTGTCTCTTCTCCTCAAAAAGGAGCCAATTCGAACCGGCTCCCACTTTCTGTGATGTAATTGTGCCGATAACCAATCATAATGAGCTTCTTGGGTTACACTAACTTCCACCCTCAATTTTGGTCCATTAATCGAGGCTAAGGCTCAACTAGCATCAAAAAAGTTGGGAATCTTAGCAAAGGTGAGACGGTACTTCACACCGGAACAGTTGCTCAATCTGTATCAAGCCCAGGTTCGGTCGTGTATGGAGCTACTACTGCTCTCATATTTGGGATAGATCTGCCAAATACAATTTGGACGCGCTTGAGTCTATTGAGAAACGGGCCAAGAGACTCACTGGCAACGATGCACTGGTCAAGTCAAAGTTCCAGAGCCTTGAACATCGACGACGAGTTGCAAGTCTATCGGTTTTCTATCGGTTACATTTCGGGGAGGGTGTGATGGAATTTCACAATCGAATTCCGCCAAGCCCGTTCCATCATCGAACTATAAGACAAACGGTGATGCGTCATCGTTACATGGTCGACATTTCACCCATACGCACTAAACGTTTTGGGAATGCCTTCGTTGTGCGTACAGTTAAGGAGAGGAATTCCCTGCCGGAGTCTGTGTTTCCCGATAGCTATAACTTAGGGATCTTTAAGTCAAGAGTGAATAGGTTACTTTTAGGTAAGCGTGCTCTATCTTCGACCACATCATCACTTACCATCAGGTGAGATGGTGGTCAAACGCGAACCAATTAACAAAAAAAAATAATACTAATGTTGATTTTGTTGATTTTATTACTTAATTATACTACAGAGATTTTTTTTAGTTTATTTACACAAGATAGGTTTTTAATTTTGTTATTTTTTTTTGTAATTTTATTGAGAAAATAATAATGTGAAGTAGGTACATTATTTTGTTAATCAAACTAAGATCTTCAGTAAAAGTTTCGTTCTTACTTATTATTTTTTTGTTTTTTTTTTTGTCACACGTGTAGTTTTAAGGCTACTTTAATTTTTATTTCAATAAATGAATAAAACTATTGCGTGTTTTTTAATTATTGAAATGATCTAACTGAAAACTGAGTTAGTAGGTAAGCCGATTGTAAAACGTATAAGTGTCAATGTGACATAAATGACTAAATATCTAAATAGCTTATATTCTAATTAATGAATTATCAACTACTTCAATTGTTACTTGATTTTATGAGTAAAAAATATAAAAATATATAACGTATGCTAATTAACGTAATACGCGTATAATGGCCAATATGACACATTGGCCCTTTTAAAGTGTTTTTAGAGAAAAATAATTTTAACAAAAACTAACGTAGAAGGGCCAATGTGACGTAAAAAAAAAACCGATATATGTATATATAAAATACTATAGCACAAATGAGGAGGACAGTTGTCTTAGCAAACAAGCAAAGATTCGTAAACTTCGGTTTTATCAATCTGAAGTTATAGTAAATAGAAACTTTGGAAGCCTCTCCTGTAAAGTTGTAATTTTGCACTTTGGCCCATATACATAGGACCCATCGAAATCCGTAAGTATATTAGGCCATCCTTTACTGGTCTCTAGATAAAATAATTTAAATTGATGGCCAGTGGGAATGGGATCAAAAGAGTTGTGCCATTGTCCCCCAACGGCGGCCATAGGGAATGTTAAAAAATCCGTGTCGCTCTCCACCAGTGGTGGCGAATGGAAATAATTTACAAAGTTGTGACGCTGTCCCCCAGTGGTGGCCAGACAAGTGGTGGACATCGGGAATAATCGGAAGCGCAGGAATGGAAAATTGTGTATGTCTTTACTCTGTGTCAAATAAACATTTTTAATTTTTATTTATTTTATTTATATGACCACCACTGTATATATACGCAATATATACGCGACGAATTGATAACCTCTTCCATTTTTAGATGTCAGTTAAAAATGTGGTCCAGCTGTGTTGGAACAGGGTTTAAACAACTGGTAGTTAGGGCTCCGGTGAAAGTGCGAGAAATATCATAGCCTGTTATAACTAACGCACAATGCAACTATTTCCGGCTTATTGCCGCCAATAATGGGGAATATGCATGTTATTTTTTTATTTGCTTAATAAATATCTTATTATAAGGGTACACCACCACGATAAGATAATCAGACACATTTTGAAGTTCTACCTATTATTTATATTATTTATTAAGTAACTTTAATGCATCTAGAAATATATAACTTAAGTATAAACTTTGTAATAAGTAGTTACCTATTAAATGAAGGTAATATCAGTTGCATTAAAATAGTGTGGACTAGTGTAACCATATTCAGTATAATTTTTGCTAGCTTGAGAATTTCAAAATAAAAAACCGATTCAATATTTAAGGAAATCTATGAAAAGAACAAAAGAAAGCCATAGTATTATTAATAAAGAAATAGAAAAATTGCGCCATGACTTCAACAATGTCAATTTAAAAAATCAAGTGTCGATAAAAGGCCTCAAAATTTTGAAGGTAAAATCGAATGTTTTCAGTGATGAATCTTTATTCGATAAATGCAATTCAAACACGATTGAACCCGAGGAAAACTTTTTCTTACACGAGTTTTCGAATGAATTAGAAATCCGCAATGATAATGAATTTAGAATAAATTCAAAAATTAAACCTCTAAAACACATCAAGATATTTAGAGAAACTCAAGTCTATAGAAAACCAAGGCAAATTAACAAACGCTTATTAGATTTGAATAAAGATATAAATGAAAACAATGAAGATATCTTCCGTGTAGAATGCAGCAAAAAACCTTGTAGCCCTCATAAATTAGAGGAAAGTAATTACGTGGAACAGCCGAGCAAACCAGTTTTGCAGCAAAATGTAGATCTAAGTAAATTAGATGGGCCATCAAGTGATTTGCAAAACCTTCTAATTATGATGGCTATTTCATCGAAGTCAAATAATGAAAACCAGGAAAGCGATAATGAATACGGATTCAACATCGTTGACACTCCAAAAAGTGAAATTCACGATTCAAACATTGATCTGAACGATGATTCGAAAAGCTGTGTAAGCTCAGAGGGAATTAATAACATTTTAAGTATAACACCTATAAGAGTCCAAATGGACAGTAAGGAGACATATCTCTTGAAGAAGTTTGTAAATAAATGGAAATGTTATGTAAGTAATAGGAAACAGTACGTATCTGAACAGAGACAGGAAAATTTGAATAATTTCTTCGACAAAATAGCAAAGAAAAAATTGGATATAAATCAATCTTCGGAATCTGAAAATAAATCGAAAATTCTGTTAAAGGATTATAACACATACCAGCACAGGTAAGTGAAACATTTTTTGATATCGATCAGTACGAAATTATCATGCAACAACAATCACCACAGAACATTGAGCCATCTTTAAATGGCTCAATGCGTTGTGGTGAGCAATTGCTATAAAGAGTGAAATGTCATTTGTGAGATTTTAAATAAACAGATGCAATAAAAAACTTTTTATTGCATCTGCTTATTTAAAATCTGTATTTGTTTTTTTTAATACTTATATTCTTAGATAGCAATATTACCGTGGTGAGCGCTATTTAGGTATCCACGCATTAGTTATTTTATTATAAATGTTTTTTGGAAAGTGTACCGTAATAAGTGTATGTAATTTGGCTGTATTTTGATGAAATACATAAATAGTGGCTTAAGTATACATAAACTACTTTCTGGGTTTAAACCTGCTACTTACGTTATGCCTGGTGGTACAACTGCGTCACCACAGCAGCATGGCAAAAGACTGTGAAGAAATAGCGTATCAGCCCATTTCCACAGCTTATATCTAATTAATACATCATGTAAAATATTTTAGGTATAAAATACAAAAGCACATAATAGCAGTGCAAAAAGCAAAACTAGAAGAACAGAATCGTTTGATAGAAGAACTAAAGTACAATAAGATTGTAGAAGCTTCGCGTCAATCAGTAGATGATATGAGAGAAGAAGTACGTAGAACGTATTATGAAATAGATAGACATCTGAAGCCTAAGATAAAGTGCTTGACTAATGAGTTAAGGATACCTGAAATTGAAGGTTCGGCACCTTTGATTACGTAGTAATGGTTATTTTTTATATTTATGCACCCACATAATATTCATAATCGATTTATACTTTCAGATCCAGCGCTTGTATTACACTGTTTAAAAGTTCCACAATTTTTACAAAGGATGGAAAAGGGAGCTCGAGAAAGAGAAGAAAAGCATGCAATAATACGTGAACGGAGACGACAAATGGAAGAAGAACGAATAAGATTAAAACAACAGGTAGTATTAATTACTCGTGATAAAAACTTTTTAGCAAAAAATAGAACCGACTTCCATGTAAAAACACTACAAAGGCAAAAATAACTTTAATTTCGGTAGTCGGTATCATTTGTTTTGAATTTTCTTTTTTTTTTGACACCGCCTTCCGAAATTAAAGTTATTTTTGCATTTGTAGTGTTTTTATATATTATGGAAGTCGGTTATATTTTTGGCTAATAAATTTTTTTCACGCTTTTTAGTGGGTCGTTTTGTAATTTATCTAGTTACCAAAGCCAAAATGTCAATTACTTATCACCTTTTACAAAATATTGCTTTTCCCGGTGCAGAGCCCTTAGTTTTTGAGGAGTTCTCCTGGTACATCACCATCAGTCCTACTTCACCATATGCATTGTGACGAGCATAAAGTGCTTAACATCCATATTCAAGTAATCTAATCGCAATCCACGAAACACTTATTATTGAGTAGTTTCAGTGGCCATCTGGGGTCTTCATCGTCAGTTCCACTTCCTCAAATGGTGCAACTGCACAAGTTACTATAAGAAATACCCAAAACGCTATAAGTATTCCTATAATATTTGAAGAGTTCCCTCGATTTCTCCATGAATCATCATCAAATTCAAACATGATGACAATGGGACCAACTAGAAAGTAGATATATCCTTTCAAACAAAAAAAGAATTTTCTAAATCGGTCCAGCCATCTCCGTGATATGAGGTAACATACATTAAAAAAAAAATTCAAGACGAATTGAGAACCTCCTCCTTTTTTTGAAATCGGGTAAAAATAGCTTATAAGGTTCTTAAATATTTAAATATGGTTTTAGGCGGAACTGGCAAAATCTGAGATGGATAAGGAAGAAAAGGCGAAAAGAATTCTAGAATTAAGAGAGAAAAGGAGGAAAGAGAAGATAGAGAATATAAGAAAGAAACAGTGGGCTTCAAGACTGAGGGCACTCATAGTTATGGCAGATTTGCATTATGAAAAAACTTTGAAGGCAAAATATGGTATACATCCTTTGAGAATTCTAATAGAAATGAAGCGAGATAATATAGAAAAAGCTAAAGCTCATTATACTTTTCAACTGAAAAATAATACATTTTTGCATTGGATGTGGCATACTGAAGATATGTGGATTGAAAGGAATTATAAAGCGGAGGAGTTTCGCCGTAAAAAACTGTTAAGAAAAGCATTTGAAGCTTTTAAAAGGGTAAGGGTCACTTTATACTAGCGCAGAGTTGAAGCGTATCGAAGCGTCTATCCAAAAATGAACATGACAAATTCAACCTTAACTCCACAGCGTAACGCACACATTACTTCTGAGATTTTAAAAAGACGCGCGCATTCTTCGGAATTCGCGCGTCTGCGTGTGAACAACGCTGATTGGTGCGCGCGCATTCTCGCGTATCCATGCGCCTACTAAGCGAACCTACGCGTCATCAGTCTGAACACTATAATTATTCCGCTTTATTTTTCTTCTTCTTCAACTTCCGATATACTCGTAAGTAATATCATAGCAAGATCAATGTCAACCATTTTACACACGTTTCAGCTAAGAGAGTCAACTGGCAAGTGATTCAATAGCACTGCTGTTGATGCCCATTACTACACGTGAAAGAGTACGCGCGTATTCTGGCGAATACGCGCGCATTGCGTGCGGCTTCGCTTTAGTTGTAAATAATTTTGCGCTTCGATGCGCTTCGACTCTGCGCTAGTATAAATTGACCTTTAGTGTTTATAAATAACTATTGAATTCGTACCTCTCAGGCTCTCATGTTGTGTTTTTATAATGCATATTTTTCATATATTCTAGAATCACCATGGCTTAGTTTTAAAGAAACAGGTAGCCGACGACTACTACGACTTATATCTGACGCAGATGGCTTTCAGAATGTTCCGGGCAGGCTTAAATGTGATAAAAAAGGAAAATGAGGCAAAGTGGCAGAAATCAGTTTTGTATCATAGCAGGTATGTGATATATATCGTTTTGATGAATGGTTGCCTTGAAACTGTGTTAGTTTTGTGAATGTAGGTACCTACAATCACAAAACTAACTAATACTGTAGGTTCAAAACTGCATAATTTGGTTACCTTTAGATTCTTTTTGTAAAGTTTTTATTTTTAGCTAAACAGCAGGCAGCATAAACTTAAAAGTACCTAAGTATGTGAGAGCATACATTTCTAATTCTAGCAGCTTATAAAAATGATATAAAATTTCTCAAGCCGGGGAGAAACTCCGCTACCAGGCCAGAGCTCCGGCGCGATCTCACGGCAGCATGGAAAGAGGCTCTTTGAGGAGTGGCTGGAAAGACGCCACGGCGTCCTCACCTTCCGCCTGACGCAGGTACTTACCGGACACGGCTGTTTCGGGAGGTAGGTACCTGTTTCGGATTCGCTCGGGTGTCGTCGTTGTGTGGACCACCCGGAGGATACGGTGGAGCATACGGTGGAGGTATACCCCGCTTGGGCAGAGCTTCCCCATGTCCTCGTTGATGCGATCGGCGGCAGCGACCTCTTGCGCCCGGCCCTGGTTCGGAGCATGGTGCGGAGCGAGAGGGAATGGGATGCAGTAGCCTCCTTCTGCGAAGCAGTCATGCTAGCGAAAGAGGAAGCCGAACGCACGAGGGAGAGGCAACTCTCTTCCTCACGTTCCAGCCGCCGCGGGAGACGCCCCGGGCGTCGGGGATCGCGACCCAATCTCCGGTCACCGTAGGCGCGGGCTTGCGGAGGGCGAGCAGGGGTAGCTCACCGTCCGGTAAGGCCCAGGCCAGGGTCAGCGGCGCTTCATGTACCACGCGCGCCTCAAAGAGCTGTCAGCACCAGTGACGGTGCCCCACAAGGCCATTGCCTGTCGGGGTTTCGGGAATGTTCTAACGAGATACCGCGGCTCCAGAACTTAAGAGCGGGAGAAGTCATTCGATGATTTTCCCACCCAGAAAAAAAATACAAAACTGCTTAATTTACCTTTAGATTCTTTAAGTAAAGTTTTTATTAGCTGAACAGCAGGCAGCATAATCTTAAAAGGAGGTACCTACGTGAGAGCATAGGTACAATAAATAACGCATATGTAAATCGCTTAAACTGCGATATAGAGTTGTATGCTCTCACGATCACTAAAAATGATACAAAATTTCTCAAATATTAGCTAAAATCCATACTTCCATACTAATATTAGAAATACGAAAGTAACTCTGTCTGTTACATTTTCACGCCTAAACCGCTGAACGGATTTAGATGAAATTTGGCTTGGCAATAGTTTAGGACCCTGGGAAGGACATAGGATAGTTTTTATCTCGATATAAGTTTCCCGTGGGATAGTTTTCGAATAGCACGCGGACGCAGCCGCTGGCAAAAGCTAAATTAAATTAATTAAATTTTATTATTAAAATTGGTATGGGAATAGTTTAGGACCCTGGGAAAGACAAAGTATAGTTTTTATCCCGGAAATCATCCCTAAAGGATGTTAACAGGGTGTTAGAATTTCATATAGGGAATCAATAACATACTATACTTACTTAATATCCGTACTATCCATACTAATATTATAAATGCGAAAGTAACTCTGACTGTCTGTCTGCTACATTTTCACGCCCAAACCGCTGAACCGATTTATATGAAATTTGACATAGGATAGTTTATATCCCGATACAAGGTTCCCGTGGGATAGTTTTTGAATTGCACGCGGACGCTGCCATTCCGTTGCACGCTGGCAAAAGCTGATTTTTAAGTTTGGTATGGGACCATACTAATATTATAAATGCGGAAGTAACTCTGTCTGTCTGTCTGTTACTTTTTCACATTGTAGGCTATACAAATCTTTGTTTAGGACTGGGGTCGAACCCACGTCATGCACCAGTCAACCGTTACGCCAACCGTGTCTATTACATTTTAACCAATCAAGTTAATACACGAATCATTTCTATTTTGTAAGTAGGTACGTAATTACAATTTTATCTGCTTTATATATCATCTAGGTATTAGTCTTCACTTGCAGATTAATAGTAGACACATACGTAAGTAGGTATCTCAGAGAAACGATGGCCTAGAGGACAAATGTGCTAATTACAATATTTTGATAATGAAACATTTTAATGCCAAAAGTATTCATTGATCATTTCAATACTTTTGGCATTAAAATGTTACATCATCAAAATTTTGTAATTAGCACATTTGTCTTCTAGGCCATTAACCACCCAAAAAGGTGTACCGATTGGAAACAAGAATTATTGACAGTGTAAATTAACGCGGGTGAAGCCGCGGGCAAAAGCTAGTACTAAATATTATGAATGCGAACGTAAATCTGTCTGTCTGTTACCTTTCACGCCTAAAACGCTGAACCGATTTAGATGAAATTTGGTATTTTATTTATTTAAATTTTTTATTTATTTATTTAAACTTTATGTTTTAAGTGCTTGAAAAACATTGGTAAAATGGTGATTTATCTTAAGTTCAATAGAGGTCAAATATACTGCTTACTATAATGTAGCGACCTGCTTGAGGTAGGTTTATAAAAAAAAACCTGTTTCAGGCCACCAAAAACAATAAATTAATCAATCGCTAATTTAAAAAGAAGATACAATAATTACAGTGACTAAATTATTTCAGGATTTCTAGTAGTTTTTCCGTGTCTGTATAATTGAGTTTTGACAAATATTCCGAAACTATTAAATTACACCTATTATAACTTAAACTATACACTGTTAGCACTCTGTTAATCTTGTTATACAAATAGGGTCCTAAAAATAAATAAAATCGTTTAGCAAAAGCATGTTTAGTCTGAGAGTTAGGACAAACTAGATCTTTTCGCCTTCTATCTGACGGAACTGGATTAAAATCAAGTTCAGTGTGTTGGAGTAAAACTATATTTAGAACAAATAACTGTCGAACGGTTAGCACTTTACAAGACATGTAGAGCTCTTGTGTGGGAAAAGTAAAGTAGCAATCTTTAAAACCGCTCTTTGAGCTCGTTCAAGTTGCAGTAAAATAGATTTCCCGGCGCCTCCCCAGGACGTAATACAGTATGTAATAATATATTGACACAAAGCTAAGTAAACCTGTTTAATTAATTTTACATCTGCTACTTCACGTAAATTTAAAAAAATGTATATTAGTTTACGCACTCTAGTGCATAATAAATCTATATGTTTGCGGAAGTTCAAAGAGTCAATCGTGATGCCTAGATATTTGATGAGGTCGGTTTTAGCTAAAGTAGGGCAAGCGCATGCAGGGTCAGCATAATGTAAGTTACGATTATTGTGAGCGTAAATGTTTAAGTCAGCAAGCATTGCGTTAGTATTTCTCATCTAAATCCACTAAGAAAGGATTTTGCGAAAAACCCACGGGATCGGGATTTACACGGAAAAAACTTACCACGAGAGCGAAGCCGCTGGCACAAGCTAGTTGTAAATAATAAGTACTTGGTTTTATCTATATTTAATGTTAAAAGGTTTTTCTGACGCCAATCAGACACAGTATTAAAGCCATTTTGTGCTATTTCGTAGACCTCAGCCTTTGATTTAGCTGCAAACAATAGCGCTGTATCATCCGCATAAGACATTGTTACACCCTTAGGGAGTGCCAGACTGCATAAGTCATTTATATAGTTTAGAAATAACGTAGGGGCCAAAATGCTGCCTTGTGGGATTCCGTAGCAACCATTTTTTAGCTCAGAACTCAAGTGCTGACCTATTTTTACACACTGATGGCGATCGCTAAGGTAATCAGATAATAGTTGCAATTGTAATCCACGTATTCCCACACATTCCAGCTTATACAACAGCAAATAACAAGAAATTGTGTCAAAAGCCTTAGCCAGGATTAAAAAGATCCCTAAACTGTACATGCCGTTATCCAGATTTGTGCTTATAAAATTTGTTAGTCGCTGTACTTCTTGGCTGGTTGATCTCTTCGGTCTAAATCCAAATTGTTGGTTGAGAGTAAAATTTATGAGAGGCCTGTTAATACCGATATTGGTCTATAATTATTTACGCAATTTTTGTCTCCAGCTTTAAAGACGGGGGTGACCACAGCTTTTTTGATCACTTTAGGGAATATTCCTTTAGTTAAACATAACTGAAAAAGTGAGTCAATGGAGAGGCAATGACGTGTTTAAATCATTTGAGTACGCTATTTGCTATGTCATCCTATCCTACGGCACAGCTTTCTTTTAATCTGTCTATTATACCTACTACCTCGTTAACATCAGTATCTAACAAAACAAAAGAGTTACGCGTTGTACATGTCTTAGTTTGACTTAGAGTGGACGAACATCTATTGGAATATCTGTTTTTTCTGCCAAGTTTTTTCCCACGTTAATGAAGAAGTTGTTCGCTTTATTAGTTGCTTCTATTGGGGTCTGCTCCGTAGATAAAAGATCAAGAGCGGGTTCAAGATTTTTTGACCTAATTGTATTAGATTTTACGAATTTCCATATAAGTTTACTGTCTTTTCCTGCTCGTTGTAGTTGACTTTTATCGTATTGGATTTTTAGCTTTCTCAACAGATTGTTACAGAAATTCCTATATCTTTTGTAAGTAACTGAGAGAATTTCATTATCTGGGGCAAATTTACATTTTTGGTGAAGTTTATCCCTTTGTCTGATACATCGAACAAGTCCGGGTGTGATCCAAGGTTTAATGTTACTATATTTTCTGGGAATGATTTTAGTATATGTATTTTTTTATTTTAATAAATTGACAAAATATTGTAGCGAAACATTTGGATCAAGTTCACTGTAAACGGGGTCAAGATTCAAGCTCACAAAATCGACACGTTTTAGCCCAGGAGGGGAAAACCAGAAACGTAGCTTACAATACATTTTGTAAGCTACGTATGCTAAAATGAATGCGTAAAGCTACGAATGGCATATTGGTCGGGATTATTGGAATGCGAGGAATATATACGTTTTCACCGCTTGCTGTTCCTGTCATAATTATTGCTTGAACAACATTTCATCCAAGGTGTGTAATTTGTAGTCGCGTGCTATTACAAAGCCTTGGTGAGTCCAGATTACGCATCAACAGGACTGGGACACCAAGTTTAAGCCTCAAATAATGTGATGGAGTACGTTGACAATTCCAGAAAGTTGATAAACTCTACAGGGTACGACGTCACTTGCTCAATATCCATGACATTGTCGATGGACAGATACTCGACAACATCACAATCTACATGACACATAATCTTTTTGTTGATCTGCCCTAAAATTTCGTTAGTTGGTGCCAAAATTGCTCTTTCACGCAGCCATTCATACTCTATCCCTTATATTTGTTTTCAAATCCGAATAAACGTGGTTTATCTGGGGGCACTGTAGTGCCCCTGCCAAGTCGAGCAAAAAAGCGGCACGGCCGTACCATCCTTTCTTCGAAGCAATTCAGGCCATTTTCGACCCCCTATAACTTCGTTGGAGATAAAACTAGAAGCCTGAATTTTCAGAAACCAAGCAAACATTATATACACACGGTATATTTCAAATTTCATTCAATTTTAACCAGTAGTTTAAGAATTATAACGAGACAAAGTTTCCTTCTAACCTACCTTTAAACCTTCATTCTATTCACTATTGCCAAGTACGTCGGTATTATTTATTTTTTTACAATCACTTCTGTCAATAATGTCACATTGACATGTATTGTCATTTATGTACTCGTTCAGAAACTAGTGAACAGCGTTCCAGCACCTTGATGTTTTTTTGTTATTTTCTTTTGTTTTCGGATTTAGTTTGCAGTTTACTTTTTAATTACTTATTTTGATATAGGTAACTTTTTCGTTTTGCTTGGACAGTGAATAAACATTTTGTTTTAGTTGTTTAAAGCCCGTTATGCATTGTAACACTCAACTGGCGGGTGGATTTGAATAATAGCTATTTTTATATATTTTATAGTAAACACATTTAAATTAGTAATTAGTTATATACATATTCATATATATTTTGTCAATGTCATCACATGATGACAGCGATTCTGATAGTTTTTTGTCAGCTCTCAGTAATGACAGCTTTGTTAGTTTCCCATCCCTTGCCGACACGCTTGAATCTCAGTTTTCTGATGTACCTAAAAATTTTAATGTAGTCCATATAAATGCTCAAAGTATCCCGGCCCATTACTCTGACATGTTAGCTAACCTTGACTGTAAGAACATCCATGCAATCCTTGTTTCAGAGTCTTGGCTCAAACCTTGTCTCCCTTCAACATCCTATTCCTTACCAGGTTTCCAGTTAATTAGAAATGATCGCGCGCGTGGTGGAGGAGGTGGTGTTGCCATATATCTTCGTCCGCAGATTCCTTTTTCAATTGTCGATATGTCAACACAACCTCCGCCACAGAATGCGGGTGAGCATCTCTTTTTAGAAATTAACCTAAATCATGTGAAAATTCTTCTTGGTGTTTATTACAGTCCTTCTTCACGTGTAAATTTCTTTTCCTCCTTTGAAAAGATCCTTGAAGATTTAACTCCTTCTTACAGTCATACAATAATTATGGGGGATTTCAATACTTGCTTATTGAAAAACGATTCTCGTTCTTTATCATTTCAGTCAATACTTCAGTCGTCAAACATGGCTGTCCTTCCTTCAAGTGCCACACACCACTTCCCAAACTGTAATCCCTCTCTTTTGGATCTTGTAATTGTCTCCTCTACACATCATGTCAGTATGCATGGCCAATGCACGGCTGACATGTTTTCCTATCACGATTTAATATACCTTTCCTACAAGATTCGCCCTCCCAAGGCCAAGCCTAAAACTCTTCTGTTACGCAGTTTTAGTGGTATGAATGTTGATAATCTCCAGGCGGATGCAAACAACATTGATTGGACCTCTCTTGTCGCTGTTGAATCGGTCGATGACAAAGTTAACCTGCTTACGGATAATCTTGTAAAACTTTACGACACTCATGCTCCTATTCGTGCAGTCAAACTAAAGCATCTTCCAGCACCATGGTTGACAGATGAAGTGAGGGCCGTCATGCACAAGAAAGTAGTATGTAAGTCAAAATTCAGAAGCCGACCCTCACCATTAAACCGAGAGATGTTTGTGAATGCACGCAATCGCAGCAATAGGGTGTGTAGGGATGCAATGCGCCGACATATTCATGATTCTGTTGAAAACGGTGATCCAGCTAAAGTCTGGAAATTTCTTAAATCAATGGGAGTTGGAAAATCACGCCAAGAATCGATTCCTAAAGACCTAGACATTGATCTATTGAATCAACACTTTTCATCCTCGTCCTACTGCAATGGGACATTGAAGGCAGCTACTATAAATTATCTTTCTAACCTTCCAACTCCGGATCACTCTGCATTTAATTTTAGTCAATTTTCTGATTGTGATGTTAAGAAGAGCATACTTTCAATTACATCTAACGCGGTTGGCAGCGACTGTGTCAGTCGGAAGATGATACTTCCTGTCCTCAATGAAATCCTTCCTATCCTGACCTATATCCTTAACTATTCTATTTCCAATGGTGTCTTTCCATCTGTATGGAAAGAGGCCAAAATTACTCCTTTACCCAAAAAATCAAATCCTACCTCTTTTTCAGAATATCGACCTATTTCCATCCTACCTTTTCTCTCTAAAGTCCTTGAACGCCTTGTCCACAATCAGCTAAGTGCTTTTCTTTGCAAGAATAGTCTGCTGAATCCTTTCCAATCCGGATTTCGTCCTGGACACAGTACTACTACCGCGTTAGTTAATGTAACTGACGACATACGGATGGGCATGGATAAAGGAAATATGACGGTTCTCTGCTTGCTTGATTTTAGTAACGCTTTTAATACCGTCGATTTCGATATTCTGCTCAGCATACTTCACTCTATTAACATATCTCCAACAGCGATTGACTGGTTTCGTAGTTACCTGTATGGCCGCCGGCAACGTATTTGCATAGATGAGTCCTGCTCTTCTTGGTGTAGTACTGTAGCCGGTGTTCCTCAGGGTGGCGTGTTATCTCCTTTACTTTTCGCAATTTTCATAAATTCTATTTCCAAAAAACTTCAATCCTCCTACCACCTTTATGCTGAT
Source organism: Tholera decimalis (assembly GCA_943138885.2). Classification (NCBI taxonomy): domain Eukaryota; kingdom Metazoa; phylum Arthropoda; class Insecta; order Lepidoptera; family Noctuidae; genus Tholera; species Tholera decimalis. The sequence continues at coordinate 21,361,931 of OW964557.2, forward strand.
GACTTGCAAATTTACAGACAAGCGCCTTATACTGATTTAGATGCTACAATAAATATGATAAACCAGGACTTGGCTTCAGTTTGCGAATGGAGTGAGGCACATGGTTTGCAGGTTAACCCGTTAAAGACCCAGGTCATTGTAGTCGGCAGCTCTAGGTTAGCATCTAAGGTAAACTGGTCTCAGCTTCCTCGGGTTATTTTCAATGGCACAGCTATTCCACTAAGCGAGAAAGTTAAGAACCTTGGGGTCTGGTTGGACAAATATCTTTCGTGGGGTCCCCAATTACAAGAGGTGAGTCGCAAATTATTTGCTTCTGCCAGTTCTCTAAGGCGGTTGCGTAACTTTCTGCCAACTGCCACTAAAATTGCGCTAGCACAGTCTCTTTTACATCCCATCCTAGACTACGCTGATGTCAGTTATCTTGATCTCACAGAGGCACAACTTGATAAACTTGAGCGACTTCAAAATTTTTGCATAAGATTTATATTTGGTTTGCGCAAATATGATCATGTATCTGAATTTCGTATGAAACTCAAGTGGCTTCCTATACGTCTTCGCCGGAACTTACACATATTGTCTCTGCTTTACAGTATTCTGTTCAATCCTAAGACCCCCTTTTATCTTAAAGAACGTTTTAAGTTCCTCCATGACACACATGCCAAATTTCTGAGGTCATCGGAAAACTTGAGGCTAGAGGTACCGAGTCACTCCACCAATTTCTTTGGTAAGTCGTTCGCAGCTCAAGCAGTACGACTGTGGAATACTCTTCCCGTGTCAGTAAGACAAGCACAAACCCTTCCTTCTTTCAAAAACATGGTAAAAGATCTCTATCTCTCTCTTTAATATGTTACTATTTTTTATATATCTCAGCTTTGTTATTTTATGTATGTATATGTATATGTGCATTGAGTATGTAGGTTATTACTTATTTATTGTATATAAGTAAATAGTACACCATGGACTACCCGCGAATTTATTTTCTCCTGCTGTGTCAAATCCATCTAAAGGTTGTCTGTAAAAGATCGCTTTTAGCGATAAGACCGCCCATTGTAACACCCTTTGTAGTTTATAAGTCCTTATTTAATTCTGTTATGGTGTACAATAAAGAGTATATCTATCTATCTATCTATCTTAATTTTGTCACTCACTGACTGACTGACGGATCATCAAAAGACTAAGGCACTTCTAGCAGACATAGAAGCTTTAGAATACAATTAGTGTTTAGTGTATGAATCAAGGAAAAACTAAAATATTTTTCATTTTCCGTCCAGTTTTCTAGATACATCAACTGCATAAATAACTTTGTAATCCCATATAAATATATAGGACTAGTACTCACGCGGGGCTTTGCTCCCGTGGATCCTATCACGGTAAAAACATAACTCTCATTTTTTGCAATAGCGTAAAAAGTAGCCTATAACCTTCCTCAAGCTTCAAGCTACTTCCGTACCAAATTGCATCCAAATCCACCCAGTACTTTCGAAGATTAACGCGTTCAAGCAAACAAACAAACATTCTTTTCCGCTTTATAATATTAGTATAGATTACGTGGCACTTTCGAGAGTTAGAAGTCTGCACGGTGTACATGTAATTAATGTCGACTTTGGAAGTATTAAAGCGCAGGAATCTTCAATTTGTGAATACAATAGACTAAGAAGCATTTACCGTCCAGATTTGTCAAAAATTTTAACATCAAACCTCCGAAAAAAACCCATAGAGACAGAAAAAACTGTAGCTGAAGCTCAAGAAGTAGTACCGGAAAAGAAAAAAAGGAAGGCTACCTACAAAAATAAGAAAAGCTCATAAGACAGAGAGAGGGCTTTAAGAAAATTTGTTGTTGGTATACAAGAAGTAGAAGGTACCGGAAAGGAAAAAGTAGGACTCTCTACAGAAAGCAATGAGATCCCATAAACTTGTCAAAAAAACCAAGTCTCGCAATTCAGTTCTTCGACCGTAAAAACTTGTGAGATCCATGTAATACCAAGTCGGTTATTAATTTATTCAGTCCCTACTTAAGGGACCTTCTGTCTTAAGTTGTTACGTAATTATCTAACCTAACAATATCTTATAGTGACCATATCAATATTAAAAATCTTTAACGTTTTAAATAAATAGATTGACTTGGCAATCGCAAATTACTTGTGAGATATATTGTGTTTTCATGCGATGGCCGAGTCAATCTATTTAGTATATATCCAGTGTCTAAAACTATCTCCATACCAAATTTCATCTAAATCGGTTTAGCGGTCTAAGTGTATTATGTGTGTGGGGAGGGCGGGGACATTATTGATTCCCTATACGAAATTCCAACACCCTTTTTACATCCTTTAGGGATGATTTCCGGGATAAAAACTATCCTATGTCTTTCCCAAAGTCCTAAACTATTCCCATACCAATTTTAAAAATAAAATTTAATTGAGTTTTTGCCAGAGGCTGCGACCACGTGCAATTCGAAAACTATCCCACGGGAACCTTATATCGGGATAAAAACTATCCTATGTCCTTCCCAGAGTCCTAAACTATTCCCATACCAACTTTAAAAATAAAATTTAATTGAGTTTTTGCCAGAGGCTGCGTCCACGTGCAATTCGAAAACTATCCCTCGGGAACCTTATATCGGGATAAAAACTATCCTATGTCCTTCCCAGAGTCCTAAACTATTCCCATACATCATCAGGCATTGCTTTGCAAGCAGCAAGACTAAGTGACGTGTTCTTTCTTGTGTTTATTATGAAAAAAAAAGTTGATCCAAATATTCTCGAGTCATGTTATTGTAAATAACGTGCGGAGTCAGTGTTTTTGAGCAAACTGTGGACTGTGTGTTAACTACTTCTTCATTGTGAAAAATGAAATAAAATATCGCAAATCAGCATAATTCTTCCATAATTCTTAGCGCCGCCATCAGCTACGGAGAATGTGTCTCCGTCTCAAATTCTCAGTACGCCTGATATTCAGGGATGGCTTGGAACTATCGACCAAATATTAAGTGAAGTTTGCTCGATAGTAGCGGATGGAAAAATGAATTCTGACCAAAAACTCCGTGTGACCAATCTGTCGAAAAGTATCAAATGGGACGTCTCAGATGGCCGTGCTATATCAATCGCTGAAGCGGTAGTCCATGCAGGTGAGCAGTACCATCCAGCACCTTCAACAACAGCAGAAGCTTGAGGAATCCCTCAACCATGTCAAAGAGCTAATGGAAACCAAAATGAGCCAAACCAAACCAGTGAGTACCTCATATGCTAATATGGTAAAGAAAGGTTCCGATAATTTTACTCGCCCAGCAAATCTGAGTTCCATTGCAATTTATCCCAGCGATAAATCTAAAACCAGCGACGATACTAAAACGTTGGTACAGAAAATCATCTCACCGGGGGATTTAAAACTCCATGTCCGTGGTCTAAGGAAAATTAGAAACAGAGGCGTAATCATTAGAACGGAATCCAAAGGTGACATTGAGAAATTGAAAAGCTCACAGAAGCTAGTTGCCTCGGGCCTTACCATCGAAGAACCCTCCAAACGCCGTCCTAGGATTGCTGTCATTGGTGTCCCTGTAGCCCTTACTGAAAAAGAGGTATTTGAGAGCATTTTCGTTCAAAACCTTTCGGACAAAATGCCGAATAGTAGCAGGGAGTCCGATTTAGAAAACATAAAATTGAGCCATAAGTCAGGAAAAAAGATCGTCCTACATGCAATTATATAGTAGAAGTTCCAGAAAATATCCGGAAAATTCTTCTTGACCAGGGTCGTATTTTTATAAATTGGACATCATGCCCCGTGAGAGACTTCACGATTGTGACCGGTCCGGAACGGTGCTTTAACTGCCAGCAGTTCGGACACGCAGCCAAGTTTTGCAGAGAAACTAGCCCTACTTGCAACCTCTGTGGCGAAACAGGACATGCTTTCAAGGACTGCAACAACAAATGTTCTCCGCCCCAGTGTGCGACCTGCAAACGCTTCAAGAGAAAAAGTGACGATCCAACTGGAGACGCAAATTGTCCGGCTCGTAAATACACAGAGGATAATTATATAAATTCCATTGACTATGAAGACGCCTAGGAGCGCCAGCAACTTTTTTATTAATTAAGCACATAAAAAGTAGGTTAGCCTTTACTTATATTTAAGATATGGCCAATCAGCTAATCTGTCACCTAGACAGTTTTTTCGAGTCTGAAGCTAAAATATGTAATGTTGAAGAGTGTAAAATTTTGTCTATACTTGGGATAAAACTTTAACATTACTTACGCAAAATATACGCAGTATAACCCGTAACTTTTACGGGTTTGAAGTATTGCTACAACATATTGATATAAGCTCATTGTCCTAACGGAATGTTGGTTGTCCAAACAATCGGCCGATATACCGTGTATCGACGGATTCAACCTTTATAAAAGCGAAAGGACATTCAATCAAAACGATGGCATAGTGGTTTATATTAAAAATAATTTAAGAACATTGGTAGACGAACCTCTTTTTCTAGACTGCAATTGCTTAGCAATTAAAGTTATTCCTGACACAATAATTTTAGCTATTTATAGGCCTCCATCCCAGTGTTGACGGGTTTCTAGATTCGCGTAACACTAATTTAGATAAATTATCATCGTTCAAAAATATCGTAATACTAGGTGATATCAATATAAAATTGCTGCCAAGAAAATCGACAACCATACACATAATTATATCAATATTTGCTCATTTCATGGACTTTTACCAGCTCATTATTATCCCACCCACCAAAATGGATCTTGTCTTGACCATATTCTTATAAATTCTAAAATTCCATCCAAAACATTAGTAACTAACTCATTACTAACCGATCATCAAGCTGTTTTACTAACATTGCTTTTTCTGCATTTCCTAGAAAAAACTGCATGCGTAGCTATACTAAATTCAACATGAATAGTCTGGAAAATGACATACGCGGCTTTAATTTTGACCCCGTTTACAGTGAACTTGATCCAAATGTTTCGCTACAATATTTTGTCAATTTATTAAAATAAAAAAAATACATATACTAAAATCATTCCCAGAAAATATAGTAACATTAAACCTTGGATCACACCCGGACTTGTTCGATGTATCAGACAAAGGGATAAACTTCACCAAAAATGTAAATTTGCCCCAGATAATGAAATTCTCTCAGTTACTTACAAAAGATATAGGAATTTCTGTAACAATCTGTTGAGAAAGCTAAAAATCCAATACGATAAAAGTCAACTACAACGAGCAGGAAAAGACAGTAAACTTATATGGAAATTCGTAAAATCTAATACAATTAGGTCAAAAAATCTTGAACCCGCTCTTGATCTTTTATCTACGGAGCAGACCCCAATAGAAGCAACTAATAAAGCGAACAACTTCTTCATTAATGTGGGAAAAAACTTGGCAGAAAAAACAGATATTCCAATAGATGTTCGTCCACTATAAGTCAAACTAAGACATGTACAACGCGTAACTCTTTTGTTTTGTTAGATACTGATGTTAACGAGGTAGTAGGTATAATAGACAGATTAAAAGAAAGCTGTGCCGTAGGATAGGATGACATAGCAAATAGCGTACTCAAAAGATTTAAACACGTCATTGCCTCTCCATTGACTCACTTTTTCAGTTATGTTTAACTAAAGGAATATTCCCTAAAGTGCTCAAAAAAGCTGTAGTCACCTGTATGTCTTTAAAGCTGGAGACAAAAATTGCGTAAATAATTATAGACCAATATCGGTATTAACAGGCCTCTCATAAATTTTACTCTCAACCAACAATTTGGATTTAGACCGAAGAGATCAACCAGCCAAGAAGTACAGCGACTAACAAATTTTATAAGCACAAATCTGGATAACGGCATGTACAGTTTAGGGATCTTTTTAATCCTGGCTAAGGCTTTTGACACAATTTCTTGTTATTTGTTGTTGATAAGCTGGAATGTGTGGGAATACGTGGATTACAATTGCAACTATTATCTGATTACCTTAGCGATCGCCATCAGTGTGTAAAAATAGGTCAGCACTTGAGTTCTGAGCTAAAAAATGACTGCTACGGAATCCCACAAGGCAGCATTTTGGCCCCTACGTTATTTCTAAAGTATATAAATGACTTATGCAGTCTGGCACTCCCTAAGGGTGTAACAATGCGGATGATACAGCGCTATTGTTTGCAGCTAAATCAAAGGCTGAGGTCTACGAAATAGCACAAAATGGCTTTAATACTGTGTCTGATTGGCTTCAGAAAAACCTTTTAACATTAAATATAGATAAAACCAAGTACTTATTATTTACAACTAGCTTGTGCCAGCGGCTTCGCTCTCGTGGTAAGTTTTTTCCGTGTAAATCCCGAACCCGTGGGTTTTTCGCAAAATCCTTTCTTAGCGGATTTAGATGAGAAATACTAACGCAATGCTTACTGACCTAAACATTTACGCTCACAATAATCGTAACTTACATTATGCTGACCCTGCATGCGCTTGCCCTACTTTAGCTAAAACCGACCTCATCAAATATCTAGGCATCACGATTGACTCTTTGAACTTCCGCAAACATATAGATTTATTATGCACTAGAGTGCGTAAACAAATATACATTTTTTAAAATTTACGTGAAGTAGCAAATGTAAAATTAATTAAACAGGTTTACTAAGCTTTGTGTCAATATATTATTACATACTGTATTACGTCCTGGGGAGGCGCCGGGAAATCTATTTTACTGCAACTTGAACGAGCTCAAAGAGCGGTTTTAAAGGTTGCTACTTTACTTTTCCCACACAAGAGCTCTACATGTCTTGTAAAGTGCTAACCGTTCGACAGTTATTTGTTCTAAATATAGTTTTACTCCAACACACTGAACTTGATTTTAATCCAGTTCCGTCAGATAGAAGGCGAAAATATCTAGTTTGTCCTAACTCTCAGACTAAACATGCTTTTGCTAAACGATTTTATTTATTTTTAGGACCCTATTTGTATAACAAGATTAACAGAGTGCTAACAGTGTATAGTTTAAGTTATAATAGGTGTAATTTAATAGTTTCGGAATATTTGTCAAAACTCAATTATACAGACACGGAAAAACTACTAGAAATCCTGAAATAATTTAGTCACTGTAATTATTGTATCTTCTTTTTAAATTAGCGATTGATTAATGTATTGTTTTTGGTGGCCTGAAACAGGTTTTTTTTTTATAAACCTACATCAAGCAGGTCGCTACATTATAGTAAGCAGTATATTTGACCTCTATTGAACTTAAGATAAATCACCATTTTACTTTTAATCTGGACTCACCAAGGCTTTGTAATAGCACGCGACTACAAATTACACACCTTGGATGAAATGTTGTTCAAGCAATAATTATGACAGGAACAGCAAGCGGTGAAAACGTATTTATTCCTCGCATTCCAATAATCCCGACCAATATGCCATTCCAGTTCAAAAAACTAAAATTTCCCCTAAATTTAAAAAGCAGCATTCGCAATGACCATAAACAAAGCTCAAGGACAGACACTGAAAGTCGCAGATGTACAAGTTCATTTAGAAAAAGACTGCTTTTCCCATGGGCAACTATATGTGGCGTGCTCACGAGTATCAAGCTCACAAAATCGACACGTTTTAGCCCAGGAGGGGAAAACCAGAAACGAAGCTTACAAATGTATTGTAAACTACGTTTTTGGTTTTAAAAAGATAAATTTTAAATACTGTTTGTCTCTTTTTAACCGACTTCAAAAAAAGGAGGAGGTTCTCAATTCGTCTCGAACTTTTTTTTAATGTATGTTACCTCATTACTCGGAGATGGCTAGACCGATTTGGAAAATTCTTTTTTTGTTTGAAAGGGTATACTTTTTAGTTGGTCCCATTGTCGTCACATTGAGATCTGATGATGGGATCATGGAGAAATCGAGCGCACTCTTCAAATATTATAGGTCGACCTATAGCGTTTTGGCTATTTCTTATAGTACCTTGTGCAGTTGCTCTCAAAAAGCACCATTTGAGGAAGTGGAACTGATGATGAAGACCCCAGATGGCCACCGACACTACTCAATAATAAGTATTTCGTAGATTGCGATTAGATTACTTGAATATAGATGTTAAGCACTTTATGCTCGTCACAATGCATATGGTGAAGTAGAGCTGATGGTGATGTACCGGGAGAACTCCTCAAAAATTAACGGCTCTGCACCAGGAAAAGCAATATTTTGTAAAAGGTGATAAGTAGTTGACATTTCGGCTTTTGTAACTAGATAAATTACAAACCGATCCACTAAAAAGAGTGAAAAAATTTTTTTTGCAGAAAATAGAACCGACTTCCATGTAAAAACACTACAAAGGCAAAAATAACTTTAATTTCGGAAGGCGGTGTCAAAAAAAAATAAAAGAAAATACAAAACAAATGACACCGACTACCGAAATTAAAGTTATTTATGCTATAAATAAAGTATGTTAATTAAAGTTACTTATTTTTATATGGAAGTCGGTTATATTTTTTGCAAAAAAAATATTTTTGGGCATGGATGGACCCTGGTGATGGTTTTTTAAATATTACATGCGTTTTATAACCACCCATAAAGGTGCGGTAGGTACACCTTTTTGGCAAAAAGAATTATTGACAAAGTGTAGATTGGTGGGCGAAGCCGCGGGCAAAAACTAGTAATATTATAAATGCGAATTACTCTAGTCTGTCTGTCTGTTACCTTTTTACGCCTAAACCGTTAAACCGATTTCGATGAAATTTGGCATGAGAATAGCTTAGGACCCTGGGAAGGACTTAGGACTTTTTATCCCGATTTAAAGTTCCCGTGGGATAGTTTACGAATTGAATCGCGAACGGAATCGCAAAAAAGCTAGTTAAAAATAAAAATACATAGGGGATTATCAGCAAATATGTTACAGGTTAAAAACGCCAGAAATATTTTTTATTTCAAGCCAAAAAAACCCATCCACCGACCTTAAGAAGAAAAATAATACTTAACAACCTCTTTAACTTTACGAAAAGAACAAGCATGTTTACTACGAAATGTGTTAATGTGCAAATTAAGACGTTCATTTACTTAAATGTTTTTAACATTTAAGTATTTTAATCTCGAATCTAGAACTTCTTTCTGTAGGAGACCAATCCAAGAGTTCTGCAAGGTAGTGCATTAGGACCTTGATTTTTAATTATTTTCTTATGATAATCAGTAGTCAGTGCAGTATGATCTCAAAAAGTGATCATGCCGTCTTTAATGTTTCAGCAACCTCATCTTCAAAGCTTTCACATGTTGGAGAACGTTGCCAGCTTTAAATGCTCTGCAAAGAGAACAAGAAGCGAGGAAAGCGAGATGGCGGGAGAAAGTACTACAAGTTGTACCTGACTATACACCGCCTGAAGATTAATTATTAAGACAGTTTATTATTTTCTATCCGACAGAAAAGCCCAAAATCAATTGCCGTGTATTTTTATGAGACCTTTATGGGTTAATTAGAAATAAGTTTAGCTTTCGTCCACTTTTACCAAAATCTTACTAATATTATAAATGCAAATTTTGTGAGGTTGGATGTATAGGTAGATGTATTGATATTTGTTACTCTTTTACGTAAAAACTTTTGAACGGGTCTGAATGATATATGATAAGTAGATAGTTGACATCTTGGAATAACACATATGCTACTTTTTATCCCAGAGTTCCCACGGGATCGGGATTTACGCGGGAAATCACGGGCAGAATCTAGTGGAGCAATAAATTAAACAAGTATTGGGTATGTAATTACAGTTTCTAAAGCAAAAGTGAGTGATCAAAAAGCCATCTCAGTCCAGACACTTGCACTATTAAGTACACGTACACCCTAATATTAACTTATTGAAAAGTACAAAACACATTATGTTACCTCACGTACACAGAGAATAGTTCTATTTCTCTTGCTGCTATACGATTTTGTCTAGATTTGAAATTGTATGAATTCAATGTTCCTCTTATCCCAGGGTGGATTTACAATATCGTCGAAAAATCACGTTGAGGGCATAAAAAGAATTATATTGCCAAAATATCTTTACTTTTTTATATTTACAGGCTTTATATATACTTATTTTATACAGCACTTTAACCCAAATATCCACAAAGTCAATAGCTGTTTAATAATAAAATTAACACATACATCAAAATCATCACCACCTGTCAAAAAAATGCGACTCCTATTGTTTGCGGGCAAAAAAATCGACTACCCAATGTAATAAGCAGATTTTAATTTACGATTTACATTTATCCATATTGTATCTATCTTTTAAAAAAAGTAAATAATAATTTCTTCGTAAAATAAATAATCAATAAATAAATAAAAAATTAGCACCGAATTTCGTCAACACCGTCACGGAAATATCAAAGTGGAAGTAGTTCCGTATGTGTAGCATTTGCGCGGCCCGTGATACCTCACCCCGCTTCCTCAGTTCTGAGCAAACCGTGAAAGGAGCCGCACGTCTGCAGAAACGCGCTCCGACACCGAAAATTTTGAGTGAGTGTCCAAAAAAGTTGTGTTTAGACAAAGTTACGTCATTTCCGTCAAGCTTTTCATTCAAGGTAAGTACATAAAATAACTTTACGATACATTTTATAAAAAACTTAGTTACAAGTGAAGATGCTAAAGAAAATATCGGTATCTTACTATTATTATTACTTTTCTAGAAAAATCGATGTAACGTCCTAATCGTCATCACCATACGCATCATTACCATATACAATTAATGAGCGGTGATGACGACAGGCGTATGGTGATGACGATTTTCTTAATTTGTGCTAGTATTTGCTTAAAAGTTACACTAGGAGATCAAATGTTATTAATTAGCTCTCTTAAATTGTTATTATAAAGAATTAGAGTAGGTATCATTAGTGTTACTTATAGCGTTCAAGGTTTTCTTTATTCTTATGTTGGACTTAATTACAAACGGTGTATGTATCTGAGTCCTGTTCTATTTCAACCCAGAAAAGAGTTCAGCATATGTTTATTATACATAAGAAACTAATTTATTAGTAATAGACACCAGTCGTAACAGTCCCTTTATGTTGTACCCTATCCTTAGAATTGTACGGTCTATCAATATAACTGTTTATTTTCAGATCACAACTATGAGTAAAAGAAAACGAAGCATAGAAGAAGTTCAGTTAGCAAAACAGAATATAGCTATTAATAAACGTGCAAAGTATGCCGCCATAAAGCAGGATCCTGAATTATACAAAATTATTAAAGAAAAAGAGAAGAAAAGGTATAAATATAGAAAAGAGACATTAGGTCAGTTCGTATCAATAAATGAAAAAGGTCCAAGAGAGCAGAGAGTACAGCGCAAGAAATGGCGTGAAGCAGCTAAAAGATATCGGGAAAAGAAAAAAAATGAAGTAAAAAATAATACCATTGAACTAAAACCAATATTAGTAAATACCGATAATAGTAATGAGACGACTACAAACGATCTTTTAGAACAGGATAATCAAGACCCATTAACAACACCCACCAACTCACAATGTAACTGCTCAGTAAAAATTAAAAGAATTCGATATTTAGAATACAAGAAACGAAGACAATTGTTGAAAGTAATTATGGATTTGAAAAAAGAAAATACACGACTCAGACAAAACCTTCATGGGCAAAGACTCAACGAAACTAAAGAAAAATCCAAAAACATTAACCTTAGAAAAGATTTTAAAAGACAGAAAACCAAAATGTCACCAGAAAAAAAGATCGCTAAATTAATAAAAGAGTTTTATGCTGATGATGCAAATAGTACGATATGTCCCGGAAAAAAACAATATATTACACGATTCAAAACACAAATGCAGAGAAGGTATCTCAAAAGTTCGATAAAAGATTTACACGAGAAATTTTTAAAGATTCATAAAATAAGAGTGAGCTACTGTACGTTTTGGAAATGTCGTCCATTCTGGGTACTGCCAGCCACAGCGGCGCAAAGAGACACATGCATGTGTGAAGTACATGCTAATATTGATTTCAAGCTGGAATCTTTATTTAAGGCGGGAATCATTAGAGAGAAGAATCATCACGAATTGCTGGAAAATCTTTGTTGCTCAAGATATGCAGAGAAATGTCTTAAAAGAGAATGCGGTGCCTGCAAAGGCAAGACCATTCAATTTAATGAGTTTTCGAATGATGATGAGATAGTGTTCTATAAATGGATACGATCCCGAGAGTCAATCTCAACAAAAAAGGTCCTAAAACTATCACTGTTACTAAGAAAGACGAAATCATAGCAAAACCCCTCGAAATGATCAGTGAATTGGATACAGACATGAAGTCATTTTTTGAACATTGTTACCTAATCTATGCACAATATAGCGAATTGAAAGAATTAAAGAATTCGTTGACTGTTAACTCTGCTGTCATACATGTCGACTTTTCAGAAAATTATGGAATGAAAGCCGCTAGTGAAGTTCATTCATTACATTTTGGTGGGAGCCGCAAAGAACTTACCTTACATACTGCCGTTATTTATGCCTTTGATTTTCAAAGCAGTGATATAAAACCAACATCAGTCTGCACCGTAAGCGAATATCTGAAACATGACGCTCCAGCAATTTGGGCACATCTTATACCTCTGATAAATGAAGCTATCAAAATTAATCCATTCCTCGATACTTTGCATTTTCAATCAGACTCGCCTACATCTCAATACAGGAATAAGTACATGTTTTATATAGTAACACAATTGTCCCAAGATTTCCCACAAATTACTGGAATAACGTGGAATTACACTGAAGCTGGCCACGGAAAAGGAGCCGCAGATGGAGTGGGGGCTGTAATCAAAAGGACAGCTGATTTTCATGTAAATCATGGCAGAGACATTACTAGTATAGATAAATTTATGGCTGTCTTGCAAGCACACACCAATGTGACAGTTATGGCTGTAAACGAAACTGACGTGCGGATCAGAGAACAGAAAATACCCAGTAAACTTGACACATTTAAGGGTACTCTTAAGGTACATCAGGTCCTGTGGGAACGTCACTGTAATAGGTTAACTTTGAGAACATCTAGCTGTTTCAAATGCACATGTGGGCAGATATGTGATCATGGAAAACATTTAGGTTTTATAAAAATACCACGTTCAGCCGCAATAACCATGAATCAGGACAAAAACAAAGATCATATCACTCTATTAGCAGCAACGAAGCATCCCACTCTTTGTGATGTTACAAATTTACCAACTAATCACAAAGTACTTGTAGCTGGGCCTTCAAACATAAAAATACTCTCCAACAAATTAATCCGAATACAAAAATAATCAGAAATTTTGTAGCTACCTACAGGTAGATAGTTACCTCTTTGATTATAAAATAACTGACTCAAAAATTTGATGATTAAATGTGAGAAGTTTGTCAAATTATGAAAAAAAAAACATGTAGGAGAATTAATAAGTAGTTGATTACTAAAAATTGCACAAACGCCACTGAACAAGAGTTGAAGTTGAAGTTACTAAAAATTGACCAAATTTTGAAATAACTTTGAAATGCGATGATTACTTGATAATTTCCTGATTATGGAAAGCTAAAACACAAAAATTAAGTACAATTTTACCTCTATAAGACTGATTACCAAAACAAAAAACCTAACTAAATCTCAATTAATATAAGAATATAATAAGTTTATGTAAGAAAAAAATGTCTAAGACTATTATTATATTACTTTATATATTTTATAGACTTGATTTGTTTGTTGTTGATTAATCATTAATAAACTTGATTTCCTTAAATTTTGTCGTATTTTATTGGAAATTAATGTATAAAGTGTCATTACCATATTCTCAAAATCATCACCATCCATGTATAAATCATCGCCATACCACAGCCGTCATCACCATCTCACCTCTTTATATTTAAATGCTGATATCTTCCGATTTACGCTTAAAATTTTAGTCTAAACACATTTCATGAGCATTACAGTTATCCTACGATGATTTTATCTAGTTTTACTCGCATTCCAACGTGATTTCAATTTTTTTAATGTTTTGTTTGAAGAAATTTTTCTTGTGTAAATCCACCCCCCAGTGTATTTATTGTATAATTATGTACCTACTTTTAATAAAGCAGAATTATTAAAGTCTTCTTGTAAACAAAAACGTAAGGTTTTTATTATGACTGCGGCAGACTATACCCTGTTTTACCCGATCGGCAAGCAAACATATCGATCGATAGATTAAAACCTGCATACGTTATCTCAGAAGAAACTTTACCATCTACCACACCAGTTACAGTCAGCGATACCAAGAAAACAGAAGTACCGAGAGCAAACCTGACGTCACATCCCGCTGAAAACAAGCCGACGCGCTCAGGACGTATCATCAAACTGCCGATGCCGGTACGCTTCGCTTGAAGGGGAGTCCTGTAGCATACGTAGCATACCCTTCACTTTGATAACCAATCGCTCATACAATGCACAAAGGAATATTATTATAAATACTATAAATTAAATATAATGTAAACAGTTACATGAGGCGAGGGCCGCGCGCTCACACAGTGACCACTGTTTAACTTATGTAAACATTACCAATTATATATATACACAATTCTATTTTAATAAAAAACATTCCTTCCACATTCATTACTGCGACTTTACGCCTTGTCATTGCTCTCCCTAACTTCTTCTCCGAAGTGCTGTCTAAAGTAATTCTCCGCGACCTTAAATATATTCTCTAAATTAGTGCTCCGACACAGCACTAAAAGGTCCATAAAGCCCTTTGCAGACTAGACGTGAACAAAGCCTGCGGGCCGAACGGAATACCTGCTCGAGTCTTAAAAAGTTGTGCTCTGGAGTTGTCACCTGTATCACACTCTTAAAATTAGAGTGGTGCCTGTGTCCTGGAAGCAAACGGAGGATGTGCAACCAGTACCCAAAAAACCTCCAGAATCTGCAAAGTGATGGATAGGATATTCAATAATAAGCTGCTAGCATACCTTGAAGACAATGAGCTCCTTAGTCTCTTCTTCTTCTTCGTATCAATGGTAAATTGCGTACTTTATATGTATTAGGCCCAGTCACGCAGGTCTCGTTCAGTGGCGTTTATTAGGTCTTCTAATGTATACGTTTTTGGGTCATTTGGATACTCGAGCTAATGGGACATTATTTGATCAGGAAAGCCGTAATCGCACTGGGTGTCAGTTTGGCATATAATGCCCCATTTTGCTAAATTGTGCTTGCAGCGGCCTACTTGCGTTCGCAGTTCATTGATAGCTTTCCAAATTGGCCACTGCAAGTTACGTCCGGGTGGCAGATGTTCCTGGGGCTGAACGGAATTAGGCGGTGGCGGAAGGTAGCTTAGCTACTTAGTGACCACCAGTATGGCTTCCGCCTTAGTCGGTCGACCTGAGATCTTCTTGTGTATGTTACGCACTGCTGGAGCGAGGCCATTAAGAAACGCGGCAATGCTCTTGTAGAGTCCCTCAATATCTCAAAGACCATTGACAGGGTCTGGCACGCTAGTCTACTGAGCAAGCTTCCTGCATTTGGCGTCCCTGTTGGCTTCTGCAACTGGATTTCTGACTTCTAACTGAGCGGTCAATCCGAGCGATTATCGATGGCTACTCATCGGATCTTATAGCTGTCAATTTAAGAGGTTTGTTCAATTTGCGATTATTTTTGCTGCATATCAAGGACCTGCTCCAGCTCTTGGGTACGCGGATGACAACACAGACTTAAAGATATACTTATCCAGTGCTACAGCTAGCAGGGATGAAACAGACTATCTTAGAAAGGCCATGTTGGAGCGAATAAATTTAACCCGACAATCTGGTTAAATTCAATGCTTTGAAAACACAGGTTTATCTCTTCACTGCTAAAAGGAGCCAATTTAAATTATCTTCTACTTTTCGAGGTGCATCTATACCTATCAGTTACCGACCGCCTGGAGCTTCTGGACATGGAGTTGACGTCTAACTTAAACTTTGACTCAATTATTGAGTCAAAAGCATTGACTGCAGCCCGAAAGCTGGAAATCCTTTACAAGGTGAGGCGATACTTCACACCTGTACAGTTTTTAAATTTGTATAAAGATTACTTGGTTAAGCACTTTATGCTCGTCACAATGCATATGGTGAAGTAGTGCTGATAGTGATGTACCAGGAGAACTCCTCAAAAATTAACGGCTCTGCACCGGGAAAAGCAATATTTTGTAAAAGGTGATAAGTAGTTGACATTTTGGCTTTTGTAACTAGATAAATTACAAACCGACCCACTAAAAAGCGTGAAATAAAACTTATTATCAAAAAATAGAACCGACTTTCGATTCGTCAAAAAGTTTTATTTCTGATTCTTGTTTATAAGTTAAAGAGTATTCTATGTATCTATAAGTATCTAGTGTTAATAAACTCATAGTATTTTACAGTTTTAGTAGTGTTTAAATTTAGTTTGTAAAACATGGGAATAAGCAGAAACGAATGAAGAGGTTTAAAAAAATATTACAAACAAAAGGGTATACATTTATTATCAAGGTAAGTTTAAAGTTTTATCTACATATTTAATTATAAACTATCGCTTTACTTACCTCGCATAAAAGTAGATAGCACAGAGTAAACGGACAGAGGGTAAGCTTCATACAACTGCGCTATGATAGGTACACTACTACAAGCAAGGCGCGTGTGTGCGCTTCGTCTGAGCGAGGCCTGGCTTGAGCCGATATGCACCGGTTTCTCTTCGTACGGACGAAGCCGCCAGTTGAGATAGAGAGATAGAGTTAAAATAATGTACAAGAGAAAGAAGAAAACGACAAAGAGAGGGAAATAGAACTAAGGAAAGAAAAATAGATTGATGAGAAAAATGAAGAAAACGAGAACGAAGAAGGACGAAAAGAAAACATAGAACAAGATTTTATATGGCTATCAAAATTTCTAAAAATAAATATATGTGAACACGGAGAAATAAATGAGGATGAAGAAGTTCAACCAACCAAAAGAATAAAAATACTTGGTGAAAGAAAGTTAAATTTCAGTGAATTTTAGTTATAATTTATTTGTTTATAAAAAATGTAACAAATAATATGACATACACTAGTAATAATTATACTACCTATCTACCTTACTCTAAGTTCCTACCTACATACCTACCTACCTACCATTTTTCTCTTAATAGAAACCTTCCTCAGACTATAACGAATATTCGAAAAAAAATCCGTATTGGTCCAGCCATTCCTGAGTTTTGCGCTTAGCAACACATTTAGCCATTAATTTTTATTTATATATAATTAAGTTAAAAAGATACATCAAGTTGTTTACCTCATGTATCGAGCCAGGCTGATCTATAATAGAGGTATAGTTTCTACAGTACATACTCAAAGTGCATCTATATCAATAGATAATAAATAAAAACAAAATTCGACCACTTTTGATGCGGTACAAATAAAAATGAATTTAACTTTCACGATGACTTGACCTTCTGTGATTTCGATACTCTGTGCCGAGACTAGGCGAAGCGACGACGCAAGCTGGCGGCGCAAGCGCGGGCCGAGCGCGCCTCTCTTTTCTGTTGCATGCGGGTAGCGGAGAGCTGCGCGGAGTGACGCGCGGAGAGGGGTCGTTAGCTCCGCCCAAATGGTCAAGGTTATTGGCATGAATACAAGCCTTAAAACTGGTCCCTCAATCCTCTCCTCCACTGACATATGTGCGTGTGCTAGCTGCTAGACGAGAGAAATATCAGAAAATCTAGTGTACTTAACTTTTAGTAATAAGTTTCTACTAAATAATAGGTATCTAAAATTGTATATTTCTTAGCTCTTAGCTAAGATAATATTATTTTTTAATCCTATGAAAATAGATAGAGCAGTGTGACCACGTGTGTGTTTTTTGGGAGTCCTTTTAATTTTTTGGCAAAAAGTTTTTATCTTCACTACTTTTCTGTCCTTACATAAAATATATTAAAGTTGTCAAACTGTTGTGTAGTGTAGACCATTTTGGTAATTTACAATAACCGTTTTTATTTATACCGCTATCAGAACTATTGCCACTACAGAGCATAGTTATTTCGGTACTTTAAATCAAACAAATTATTGCTACTGAAAAGTTACCCTACCTAGTCCGGAGTAATAATCAACCTAACGTTACTTAAAGGTATTTTGCAACTCCATATTTTTTTTAACTGAAACAAGCTATGAGTCAAGAGTGAATAAGTTACTTCTAGGCAAGCGTACTTAATCTTCGACCACATCATCGCTTACCATCAAGTAAGATAGTGGTCAAATAGGAGCCTATTAACAATAGAAAAATCAACGCATTGTTATTCTACATAAAGAAGTAGAAAGTAAAAAAAAATACATCTAAGTTTCTGTATGTAACGTTTTATATGTACGTACTGAAAAAAATCATAAGATAGATGATGCATAGATTTTTCTTTTATTTTTGATAGGCTTGCGATTGACCACCATCTCACCTGATGTTAACCTTTTAACCGCCTACGTCGGATTTTTACGACAAATATTTTCGGGCCCATTTCGCCAGAGTCGTATATATACGACAAAAATATCACAGCTCGTTTAATGTACTTTTTCGTTTAATTACGCTGTATTTTATCGAAACGATGTTTATATTAGGTAAATAGTTAATTAAGTAATCATTTAACAGTTTAATAAACTTTAGTCTCTTAATCAGAAGTCCTAATTATATTGCACTGCTGTTTTTGTTGTAGGTATTTATTTTTCGATTCACCATGCCGGGCGCTGGGGGCCCGACAAACGATATGAAGTCGGGCGGTTAAAAGGTTAAGCGATGGTGTGGTCGAAGATGAAGCACGCTTGCCTAAAAGCAACCTATTCACTCTTGACTTAAAGACTCCCAGGTTATAGCTATCAGGAAACTTTCACACCTTTCTTCTTTTTGGACTCACTGTATACCCAAAACTGGTTACCATTTTTATATGTCTTTTGCTTATAGAGTCTGGCAAACGAAAGTAGACACTCGAATTATTTGCAAACTTTTTATATGGCAATGATATACTAATGTCAAACTCAATTTTCCAAAACAAGATGGCGTGTTGTTGTGATATTGTTAATAGCGTTTATTCAGCGAAAAATGAACAAAGCTATTAAAAGTGGAGTACGGAAGATGTTGTTTCGCATGATGTCTAAATATCAAGAAAAACAACAGGAGAAAGACGCCGAATTCAAACAAAAACAAGGTTATTTACGTGTTGTTTTCGATTTCATAAGTTAGTATGACGCTACTAAGTTGATACTTTGTCGTAATTCATAATTTATATTTATCTTTTAGCGAGGAGAAATATTTATCTATTTTGATTCACATTCATTTTATAGTATGTTAAATACCTTCAAAATAATGCATTATGATTTATGATCATTTAACATACTATTTAATGTTGCATGGTATTTATAGAAAATCTGCTGGATGTGGCAGGGGTTGATGAGATAGTGAAAACTATTGAAAAACTTACGGATTTAGAGCACAAAGATAGGATAAGATCCAGAAGCAGTACTTGGATGAAGTAGCTTCAATCACTGGTAAGTTTTTACTAGGAGTACATAACTTTTATAAAGATGTAATTGAATTCATGATTTGCAGAACCTAATAATTCTGTTTTACCATTCTTTACAGAAGTGAGCGTTACTACATTAAAAGAATTAAAAAGGAAGGTGCGCGTAAAGGTCATATAAATCCAGTGTCCGAGACCGACTTAGATAGTTTCGACATAGATGCTATTCGTAACAAAATTAACGAATTTTATATCGTTAGAAAACAAATTTAAAACGAAACACACCAGAACCAGTATATGAAGCTGATGAAATTCTGAAGCAGAATGGGCACGAGGTATTGCTACTACCACTGCGATCTAAATGCCATTGAGTTAGTATGGAGTTTGGCTAAACGTAAAGTGGCAAGTAAAAATATTGCTATGCCTGCAGTGGAGTTAGAGAAAGTTATAAAAGAGTCGTTCGAAAATATATTTCCCGAGGAGTGAAAGAAAATGACTGATCATGTAATCCATGTTGAAAATAAATATAAAGAAAGGGGCAGAATTACAGAAAATAATTTAGAATATTTTATAATTAACGTAGGAAACAATGATTCTAGTGACTCTAATGAAACTATCCACATGGGAGTCTTACATTCAGATTTTGATTAAGTATAGTGAATAAATCAGATCTATTTTAGAATACTGTTGTTTTTTTTTAATTTGAATTAAGACACAATATCTTAAAAGACTTAGGCCTATAAATATACAGGCCTAAGTCTTTACCTAAACTTAACCTGTCGTCTATTGACGACAGGTTAAGTTGGAATAAACAGATTGCTCAGGTTAGCCAGAGGGTAACATTCACACTGCGATCTCTCTATAGATTCAAGCATTTCCTTCCTTGTAGCACTAAAACCACATTGGTCCAATCACTTGTGCTTCCTATAATTGATTATGCTGATATTTGCTATTTTGATCTTTTCCAGGAACTTCTTAACAAACTGGATCGACTTCTCAACAACTGTATTCGTTTCATTTTTGGCCTTCAAAAATATGATCACATTTCTTCCTTCCGTTCTCAGCTTAAATGATTGCCTATCCGTCAAAGGAGATCCGTCAGATCTCTCTGTATGCTCTTCACTATTATGAACGATCCTTGTGCTCCTGATTACTTAAAACAAAATTTTAAATTGTTGGGCAGTTCTCATGATCTTAACCTTCGCGCATGCAAAACCTTACTTCTTCACATTCCTTCTCACCGCACCGGCTTTCTATCTAATTCTTACGCTATTTCTACTATTAAACTCTGGAATTTGCTACTCCTTGACATCAAGAAGGCCGAGTCAAAATTTTCTTTTAAGCGTAATATTAAAAACCACTACTTAAGGGGCTGTTATTCTTAGTTTGGTCTTCGTCATAATCCTTATAAGCTCTTTTAATCAGAAAGAATATTATAAAGCACCATATCTATTATTTTGTCATTTTAGCATATATGTGTATTTTATTAGTTATATATTAGTATTACATTTATTAGTATTAAATATATTATTTCATTCCATTTTCTCGTACACCAACCACAATGTGTATTTTTTTTTCCCAAAGGTTGACTGGTAGAGAATGCCTTGCTGCATTAAGTCCGCCCATGTAACACAATTGTACATAAAGTTTAAATAAATATCTAAACTATTACCTACCTAAAATACCTCTTGTATTTTTATTCCGATGAAATAAAATAGATAATTCTAAAGTATCAAATATGGTTATTCCAGGAATGTCATAGTAGTTTTGGGGTTGTTATGCTGATATTTTTTAAATTTCTAGCGCTTTTTCAGTCTCTACTTTCGTTTGCCAGACTATAGTACTCAGAGACCGCCATATATGTATAAGTATAATTCCTCCTTTTCTTTAAATAAAAATGGGCTGTTGAGAGCTAGTGTTCTCAAAATCATGTTCCAGCTTCAACTTCTCACCAACGACAAAACAAAAGACTGAAGAAGACGCGTTGAATTTACTTTTCATAAATTTTATTCACCAGTAAAGTTTGTAATTTTTTTGAAAAATTTCTACTCATACTCTTTTCTGTGCATCATAAAAGCTATAAGGTAATTTAATAATATAAATTGAATATAAGAAATTAATTATATTATTGTACAATAAACGTTAAACTTACTCATATTTGATCATTTTTAGATATTTTGAAACATATAGGGAAAACAATTTACTGCATCACTGTACAACAACGTCATCAGGTGGAGCACGGGACCCATATAGTACCCCTGCTCCACCCAGGTGGAGATTCTAGATAGAGCACGGGTCCTGCCCCGTAATTTATATGCCGAATGTAAAACAATTTCAAATAAACTAATTATGGCGTGCAATACAGAAAGCCCAAAATTAACACCCGTAAAACTTGATGTTTCCTTTTTATCTCCTATTTTGTTGAAGTCTTTCGATGTTACACCACAAATATAGCACCGACTAGTAGACTTTGTTCCGGTTGCAGCATTGCATACTTTTCCATCTACCATAGTCATTTCAAAAAAATGATCAAAAGAAAATTTTGATGGTTCAAATTTATTACAGTGGGTTGGCTTTCACAGAACTTTCGACGTATCTTATTTCTCCCTCTATCACGTCAGTAGACTCTTTTACAAACTGGAATCTTATTGGGCGGCAAAATCGTGGGCATGATGGCGTGGGGTTCTGCCAGATACCTTTTTTTTATCCTTTCCAAATACTATTCTAAGGGGCACAAACGAGCTCAACAATATATTTGCATCTGATTTACCATCACCATCAAATTTTTGTTTGTATTGAGCTTGTTGGGAGCCATCGCAACCCCATTTACAAATTATATTCAGTGAATTTTTGTTCTTCGTTAAGCGTCAATAGCACTTCTTCCAAGAAAATTGATAACCGTGTAACGGTATTGTCAATAAGGCTTTGTAAGCTGCTTTCCGCGCAGGTACCTGTGACCCGTAAACATTCCTTTGGTGGATAACATTCTTGTTTTGCTTGTAACAATAGACAATATGGGGGATAAAATACCTTGTTCGTGTTTCGAATGATTTCGTACTCACGTCTTGTTAGATCAGCCTCAACGAACATAGTTAAAGCTTGTGGTGGTGTCAAAGCAGTAACACTATCTTTATTTCCTTTTTCGTCGACTGCTTTTCTGTATTCATGCGCTCGACTAGGGAAATTTGTTATTTCTTTTAAGATTTTCGAAGCATCCCTTCTTCCTTGTACTCTTAAGGTTGTTTGTGCAGCGTGAACAATGACATCATCTCCCACAGTTGCTCGGATTTCTTCGGTTTTTCGACGCTTGCTTCGTTCACTTAATTCGTCAAATGATTTCGAAGGCCGTCCCGGCCGATTCAATGATTTTATGGGTAGTTGAAATGTTCCATTTAACCAAGAATAAGTATTGTTTTTCAAGAAAATCTCTTCTTTTCTGTGGCATTTGGCCCATTTGTCCTTTAACACCGATTTAAATAAAGAAAATCTTTGTTGTATGTCTTTTATGTCCTCATCCTAAATAATTCACTTTTGCATCGAAATTCGGTAAATTTTCATTTTTTATAATCAGATAAAGGTATTTCCGAGTAACAATTTTCACACCTGATGTGCTTGAAATATCTAAAACAACGAAAAGCTAAGATTACTTAACTAATAAAAAATGGTTATATTTTCATATAAAATCTTAATGGTTAAAAAACCGGTCAAGTGCGTGTCGGGCCACGCGCAGTGTAGGGTTCCGTAGTTTTTATAACAGCCAAGTGCGTGTCGTATTCGCTGACTGATCGTTTCGTACCATGTTCTAACTAAAAGCCAAACATGACTACCTAACTAATTTGACTTCCTATACAAATCCTCACCTGATCCGACAATTTTGCACGGAAAGTTTTAATTTTTTTTAGAGATTTGTATAAAACTTGTCATAGCCGGTGTTTTGAATTTAAATACGGACACAGAGCTACACTTCTCAATCGTCACAAGAAGCTAGCACGATACAACTGGCGCTTAGCGCCATCTATCGACATTTCTATAGAGTTGTTCGAAATTTTCGAGTCAAATACAATTGGTCGACTATTACTCGTAAACTTGTAAAGCCCACTTATGTGTGATAGTTTTCCATTAAATTTCGTTATATATAGGTACTACTGCCGTGACATTTGAATTTCTTACTACAACCGTTTAGTTGATAGAGGGGGAGGACACTTGACTCTAACGAAAATTGGTACTTTAAAGCTTGATAAGTCACGAACGGTTTACTTAATCAAAAAACGGTCTTACCAAACCCCTAATATTTTTAAAAGACCTATCCAACGATATCCCACACTATGGGAAGAACGAAAAAAAAAAATTATCATCCCACTTTACATGTACGGGAGGTACCCTAAATAATTGTTTTTTTTTTCAAAATTTTATTTCACCACTTTTTCGGCGTCATTAACGTGTATACTCATGCCAAAGTACAACTTTCTAGTACCAATAGTTTTTGAGCTAAACCGCGGACAGACGGACAGACAGACGGACATGGCGAAACTATAAGGGTTCCTTGTTGACTACGGAACCCTAAAAAGGTCCCTCGTTTTGTCATCTGCACTCTTCCGCAGCTAGTTTTTTATATTTCCTTTTATTCTTAGGATTGTACTTTCAAATAAAAAAGGAATGACGATCGTATCTCATCGAGAAATACAACAAATTCACCTTTAAAGTTCAAAATTACTTCAAAATTTGTCTAAAACAACCCATGTGTTTGAAACCCCCTAATTATTCGAATTGGGCATTTTGGGTAAGTAAACAATAATAAAAATAAAGATCCATACCTGTGTTATTGGAATCCATCACTTTCACTTCAAAAATTGACACACAAAAAATAATGTTGTAACTTTAAGCAGCAAAAACGAGCGTACGGGTTGACGGTCAAGTATCGACTACCTGAAAGCGGTCGGGGTGTATCGCAGGTGGTGGTGGGGCTCAGTTAGGATTCTTGGAACTGTCTTCTAGCTCTGCATGTACCATTTTATGTGTTTACCGTAAGTTCTTAAAATTCAATTTTGGCCGCGTAAATGTGGAATATTGACGTATGTGCGACGGTAAGACAGAGCTTGTCTTTGTGTCTGGGCCACGTCTGCCTGCACTAAACAGTCATCGGTACATCGAACAATGTCTTGAGCCTCACGTGATGCCCTATGCACATTTTATTGGCAATAATTTCATATTCATGCACGACAATGCTAGGGCTCACACCGCGAGCGTCGTACGAGATTATGTTACCGAAGTCGGTATCTCCATTATGGAATGGCCAGCAAGAAGTCCGGACATGAATCCGATTGAACATCTATGGGATGAATTAAAGAGACGAATTCGTGCAAGAGATCCTGCCCCAGAAACACTTAGCCAGCTGCAAAATGCAATCCAAGAGGAATGGAATGGAATGCCACAACATTTGATCGTGACTCTCATCTGATCGATGAAGAACCGTATGGAAGCAGTAATAAGAGCTCGGGGAAGGAATACAAGTTATTAAATAAATGTTTCTTAGCTTTTTTTTCATTTACTTACGTGTGTTTTTTTATCAATTTCCTTCATACTCCATACAGGGTAAAAATGACTTGTTAAACAAAATACGAAACCTATGAAAATTTAATTTGAATTTAGAACATTAAAATTAGGATTTGAAAACCTCATATTACACACTATTAAACGACATTCGATATACCTATATATAATATATAGGTATATCAAATGTCGTTTAATATGGAATAATTATTATTCCAAAATTTCTGTATCAGATTCATATTTGGTTTGCGCAAATATGATCATGTTTCTGAGTTTCGTATTAAGCTCAAGTGGCTGCCTATCCGTCTTCGCCGGAATGCGCATATTTTATCATTACTTTACAATATTCTGTTCAATCCAAGAATTCCCTTTTACCTCAAAGAACGTTTTAAGTTCCTTCATGACACACATACTAGAGATTTGAGATCATCGGTAAATTTGACACTTTCAATGCCTGCACATTCCACAAAATTTTATGATTCATCGTATACGGCGCAGGCCGGGTCTGTGGAACGCATTGCCGTTGTCAGTGAGACAAGCGCAGTCACTTGCTGCTTTTAAAAGCTCTGTTGTCAATCATTTTTATACACTTCTATGATTTTACCTTGTATTTCTCTCCTTATGACATATTTATATATACAAAACATATATATTTATTTATACTTATTTATGTATTGTATTATATATACCTATATATATACTTATATTAACTAGTTACTTTTTGTGTATGTTATATATTTAAAGTACACTCAGTACACTGACTTTCCCCTCCCCTCTTTGTTTTATGTTCTTAAAGTCCATCCAAAGGTTGTCTGGAAGATATCGCTATCAGCGATAAGACCGCCATTGTAGCCATATTTTGCATTATTGTCATTCAAGTGTTTGTTTGAATTATTGGTGTACAATAAAGAGTATTCTATCTATCTATCTATTATGTAGGCTGTAAGAGTGCGTGGTCGATAAGAGTGCGCATTGAGCGTCACGCTGGCTCTAAGGTATATAAGGTAATTTGTTAACAAATGTATATAGACTATAAATAAATAATG
Source organism: Tholera decimalis (assembly GCA_943138885.2). Classification (NCBI taxonomy): domain Eukaryota; kingdom Metazoa; phylum Arthropoda; class Insecta; order Lepidoptera; family Noctuidae; genus Tholera; species Tholera decimalis. The sequence continues at coordinate 21,387,959 of OW964557.2, forward strand.
TTGATTTTTCTAAATATGATATTTTATTTTTTATGGGGCCTCAAAGTTAAGCTGCGCACACTTACACCACCTTACTCTATATGTATATAATGAATGAATGAATATAGACTTTGCCACAGCGATATACTTATTACTAATATTATAAAGCGGAAAAGTTTGTTTGTTTGCTTGAACGCGCTAATCTTCGAAAGTACTGGGTGGATTTGGATGCAATTTGGTATGGAAGTAGCTTGAGGAAGGTTATAGGCTACTTTTTACGCGACTGCAAAAAAGGAGAGTTATGTTTTTACCGTGATAGAATCGAAGGGAGCGAAGCCCCGCGTGAGTACTAGTTAGTTATAACGAGCGCGTGATAAGGCCTTTTAAGCGCGTAAAGTAAGTAAATAGTTTATTTCTAAAGATACTTAGATGTTATTTTGAAGAATAATACTAAAAATAACCGTTGCATGAGGTCAATGATTATGTGTATTTTGCAAAAATATAACTACAATAATTGTCGCCATCGTGGTCGGCCCACATTTCAAGAGGCATATCTCATGATTTTTACATTCTAAGTCACACTCGTACTCATAAGAAACACGTGCACCCCGCAATGGGTCTATTAAAAAAGTAATAGTTCGATCATATTTAAAGCATTATATAAAAGACAGAAAAATGAATTTATATAAATCTTATTTTATTGTTTGTATTTATATATACTTATTCTATTCAAATTCAATTTTAACTCCAATGATATGTGCATTTTTTTTTATACAATAATGGTCTGGGATAATGATGTTATGTTAGCAAGTAATCCATTTTAAATAGATATTTAGGACTGATCTCTTACATATTCTAGCTATACTCTCTTTATAAATAAGGGTTTATTACAAAATTTTACTGCCAATGATTAATTTTGTTGGACTAGGTAAGTACAGATAACTTGGGCAGTAACTTACTTATTTTAGGCAGGTATACAATAGTGTAGACTAATAACTTTTTAACTACATAGGTACATACTTCATTTTATCAAATTGTATATATGAACAAATTTACTTGACGAAGTATCGGTAAGTACCTTGGTAATAAGCCTTATACGGGACGAAAAATATACAGACATTTTTCTCAGTGAGAAATCAATTCACAAAGAACAGGGAATGCTCTGAAATTAAATTATTAAAGTGCATACAAGAACCCAAATTTCAATGTTTCCTTCATACATTCAGTACATTTACTAGCTTTTTCCATTGTGGTTCTGTAACAATAGAAGAGTGTGGTTAATAATTGCAATTTTTTAAATAATTTGAACAAAATATTTAACACTTACCGCTGTATTTTGGTATGTAGACTAGAAGTTGTTGAATTAAAACTAGAGCAATAACCAATACATAGCCCAATCCATAAACACAGGATACGAAGCATATTGTCGAGCTGAAAGATATAAAAGAAACAAATAAAGTTATTCATTAGTTTAAAATTACACAAGTTTATTTTAATAAATGTCATTTTGACGTTATTTGTATGCATATTTCCATTCAACTTTACATGCATGAATTAAATACCAACAACAAATTGAATACGCAACCTAAGAAGCCAGCGAATATTTTAGCCAAAGGTATAAAAGCAAGATAAAAAGGCCAAGTGGCAGTCGGACTTGCTCATGAACGGTTTCGTAATAGCTAAGCAAAATAACTTTGCTTTTCAGTGTTTGTCTAAATGACAAGGTATGTTCGCGGTTTTATTTAAAATATGCCATCGCTCAAAAACTGCTGACTATATCTCATTTTCATTGAGATCTACAGCATATTTTTTCTTAATTTTTTTACCGACTTCTAAAAAGGAGGAGGTTCTCAATTCGACGCGTATACATAATATATCGATGACCTAGAAGACAAATGTGCTAATTACAAAATTTTGATGATGTAACATTTTAATGACAAAATTATTAAAACGCTCAATTAAAACTTTTGGCATTAAAATGTTACATTATCAAAATTTTGTAATTCTTAAATTCTTTTATTACCAAATAAGGTACACATTTAAAATTGAAATTCCGGGACTCCTGAACTTAGGCCATCGATATATATATTTTTATGTATGATCACCGATTCCTCGACGACGGCTGATTTGGATTTTTTTTTTTGTTTGACTTCAGAGGTGGTACCATTGTCATCAAGTCAGGATCTGATGATGGGATCATGGAGAAATGTAGGGAACTATTCAAATATTATAGGCACACGCACACCTATAGCGTTAGGTTAGTTAGTAGGAAGTGGAACTGATGATGAAGACCATAGATGATCACCGAAACTACTCAATAATAAGTATTGAGTGGATTGCGATTCGATTACTTGAATATGGATGTTAAGCACTTTAAGCTCGTCACAATGCATATGGTAAAGTACAGCTGATGCTGAAGTACCAGGAGAACTCCTCAACAATTAACGGCCCAGCATCGGGAATAGCAATATTTTGTGAAAGGTTATAAGTGGTTGACATTTAGGCTTTTGTAACTAGGTAAATTACAAACCGATCACCTAAAATAGAGAAATAAAAAAAATACCGAAAATTAAATCGACTTCCAAAAAACACTGCAATGTGAAAAATAACTTTAACTTCGGAAGTCGGTGCCATAAACAAAAATACAAAACCAAAGACACCGACTATTTTTCACTTTGCAGTGTTTTTTGGAAGTCGCTATAATTTTTTGAAAAAAGTTTTTTAGTCTACTATTTTAAAAGTGAGAGGGCGGGGGGCGTGTCACTTTACCACTTTGGAAGTGTCTATCATTCAAACCATGGTTTTAGGGGCCTCAATGTCATTTTTAAAGACCTATCTATAGATACCGCATGTATAGTATGTATGGGGCCCCCCTTAATGTGTATTTTTATACAAAACTCGTAAACTAAAGATGACATGACGAAACTAGCTATGTGAATAGAATTCACATTACTAGCTATCTTGTTAAACCCTTCCAACTACGCTAAATATGCTTGTGTCTGGAGTGGGTTCATCCCCAAAGATAAAAATAGTTGTGTACTTTTTTTTTACGGGGGGAAATCCTCATGGACTACCTCCGCCTGGGGAATGGCGGAGGGGCGTGCCGGATTCTTACCGGCTAAAACCGCCCCGGTGTCCCCTCACGCGTGCGCGGGGGGGGGCGCGGGAAACCTAATTCTTCCGCAGCCCCACACTAGTGCTGGCCGGGTCTGTCCCGGCCTCGCCTCCTGCACGGGGTAGTAAGGTGTTGAACTACCCCGTGCATCGCCTCGAGGCGCGCGCCGACACCCGCGCGCGCCTGCTACTCAGGTCCATCGAATAGGGGGCGGGGGACTTCCTCAAGTCCCTCGCCCCTGGACCCAATCATGGGGGCTGGAAAAGGGCGTTGTCCGCCCTTCCCCTGCGCCCGGTGCGCCTTCTGCGGCCAGGGAAGGGAGTGGAGATCTCCCTCTCCCTTTCCGCAGTTTCCTTCTGCGACATCACGTCCTCGCAGAAGGACACCATCGCGTCCCACGACTCTTATCGCCTCCTAAAATAGTTGTGTACTCCTCCAACCTTCTTACCTAAGTAAGTTAGAAAAGAGGAACTATACAAACTTGGAGAATGGTCCTAGCATTCTTTTTATGATTAGCTAATTATAATATAAGGAAAAGCCTTAAAATCTGACACAAAATTAAGATAGTTTAGCATGCATTACATGCATGAATTAACTATTCAACCCAGCATAAATAGAGTTGGTGGTTGCAGTAAATCAAATAACAGGTTACTTACTGGAAATCATAATAGACATCATCGCAATCCCGTGGCATGAGAATATTGCCATAAAATATATAGGGCTGACAAACTGTGGTGAGGCCCAAGTTGGTTCCAAAGGAAAGAGTGGCAAAAGCAAATATGTGGCCGACAAGGAAATAAATATAGTTAGGCCTGAGCACACAGCAGTCCCACCTGAAAAGAAAAAAAAAAACAGTAATATTCAATAAATGAGTTCCCTGTTCCTTCAGCTGCCCTTAAGTTCCGAAACCGTGGTATCTGGTTAGAACATTCTCGCATCCTTGGCAGGCAATGGCCTTGTGGGGCCCTATCGCTGCAGCTGACAGCTCTTTGAGGCGCTCGTGGAACACGACGTGCCGCCGACTCGGGTCTGGTCCTTACGGGACGGTGAGCTACCTCTGCTCGCCGTCCGCAATCCCGCGCCTACGGTGGCCGGAGATCGGCTCGCGATCCTTGACGCCCGGGTCGTCTTTCGCGGCGGCTCACGGTGGGCTGAAAATCGGCTTTCTTAGACTTAGGGATTTCAATTTGCAAGTGCCGGATTTTTTGCCGGATATGGCTTCATGACACCCGAGTTAATTCAGAACAAAAACGAAGGAATTATATTTTTTTTTTTTACAAAATTTTAATGAAACTTGTATGAAAAATCGAATTAACTCATAAACGGCAATGGAAACCGTAATTTCCTTACAGGTGGTTATAGTACTAATTATTTGTGATTTTTTTGTCATACTCCAGATAACGGTTATCACTGCTGATTTTTTTTTAAATCATCAAAACATTTTTGTTTATTTTTACATATGAAACGGTTCCGTTTAGTGTCTATGTTAAGAACATTGATTTAAATAATGTTACTGATCCATAACATTAAGAATATACAAAACAAGATAAATCATAAAAAATGCTGTTTATTATTTTTTATTGCAAAATAGAGGTTACAAAAATATTATTTAAGTACAATAATTACAATTATACAAAATATTTTAAAAATAATATATGGAATTAATGACTAAACGTATTGGTACAATAAACTAACATAAATAACAAAAAAAAAAACATTAAAAATATCATTAAATATTAAAAAACCCGTCAAGTGCGTGTCGGGCCACGCGCAGTGAAGGGTTCCGTAGTTTTTATATCAGCCAAGTGCGTGTCGTATTCGCTGACTGATCATTTCGTACCATGCTCTAACTAAAAGCCAAACATGACTACCTAACTAATTTGATTTCCTATATAAATCTTCACCTGATCCGACAATTTTGCACGGAAAGTTTTAATTTTTTTAGAGATTTGTATAAATAAAACTTATCATAGCCGGTGTTTTGAATTTAAATATATTCTATTATTACTATTTCAATCTCCAAATTCTTACACTCAACGAGACTTGATTATGAATTTCACAATTCAACTATTTCAATTTTATCTGTAGCCTCTACACACAATCTCAAGAACTTTTTTTTTTTTTTCTACACACAATCTCAAAAACTTATTTTTTTTTTGGTAGGGCCACTCGTAGTTCAGCACACTAAGGCTGGTCACTACTTAACCGGGCGATCAACAAAAACTCAATTTTTTTTTATAGGGCCACTCGTATTTCAGCACACTAAGGCTGGTCACTACTCAACCGGGCGATCCTGTGGTGACCTGTAAAATTAAAGGCCCCCAGCCAGGGCTTACAAACTAGAATTACATTTTAAACGACTATACGCTAAGGGCACTCCCTGTGGAGTACGGGCCTCGGCATAGCGTGGTCGTTGGTGGAGGGCAGCAAAGGGACAGGCTGGGTCCATATTATTTAAGGGGGGTATCGCTACTGGCTCAGCATCGCGGGCTGGCTCGTTTGGCAAAGGTCGGGGAGAGTTTCCGTTACAAGTACGCGGATGTCGCGATGGGCCTCGTCGAAGAGGCCGGAATACGGAACGCGTTTTATTTCTGTATTTTCTAAGAGTGCTAGTTTCCCTACTGCTCTCTTGTCGGATCGTGGTGGGATCGTCGGCTTCGTCTAGGATGAGACGGGAACGACGAACCTGGGAAATTTTTGAGGGTGTGTATCGGGTGGCCGATACGATCAGGGGGTTTGTTTTTTTTTCAGCAGAGGCGAAGTAACGCACTGAATGGCGTTTCAACACTTGCTTTATAGTCGGGATTTTAAGGTCTACGTGGAGATCCTCGTTCCTCAAGTACCAGGGCGCGCCCGTGGCCTTTCGGAGAAATCGGTTTTGGATAATTTGCATCCTATGGATCTGAGCCGGACTAGCATGAGCAAACACCGGACAGGCGTATGTCAGAATAGGGCGTATGCACGTGGTAAAAATGCGTAGTTTACATTTTAGGGAGAGTTTGCTGTGTGCATTCAGCATGCAGTGTAATCTACCGAGAGCGAAAGCGGCTCGCGAGCGAACCGACTTTATGTGCTCTCTGAAATTTAGGTTTTGGTCTAGGACCACTCCTAGCGCGGCCTGCGACGCGCTAAAATGCGGTTTCATTAATTCGGAGTTGAATTATATTTCTTGTAACGTAATCAAAGATGTGTAAGTTACGCGGGCGACGAACCCAAGAAATATTGGAGGGTCTGTATCGGGCGGCCGATACGATCAGGGGGTGGTTTGTGTGGTTTTCACATTGAGATAGGAAAAGTATCTACCTATGGAGATGGTATATTCTACTATATGAAGAATAGTTACACAAATATCTATCCAATCGATACAAACAAGTCAAAACGCATTTTGTCTCTTTTTAACCAACCAAAAGATGCATATGAAAAGAGAGACATCTAAATGTTTGTGAAGTACAATTTTGGCATCACTTTTATCTGATGTCAAAATCATGTCTATGCGTGACCGGTCACCATATTGAGTGCCCAAAGTACTCTGTGGTTTTGGGGTAGTTGTGCTGTCAAACAGTTGCTTGCTCAAGATATTTTTGTTGTTTTATAGAAAAATACGCATATAAGAAAAGTATTTCGGTGTTCTGAGTTTAGACAATAATAAGAAAATCATGCCCTCGTGTTCTATAAAACAGTGTGGTGCGAGAAAAAACAAAAATCAGCCTAATTTGACTCTGCAAAGGTTAGTAACCAGTTTATACTAATCCTGTCGAATTTTTAGAATTATTAAATGTAATTTATTGTTACTAGATGATCTTTTTGAATATTATTTCAACCGGAGTCATGTTTGTATGGCTTATAACGTTATTATTTTCTTTATTTCGTTGCATTGTTTACATACAATAATTCTTGGTATGTAAGGCTAGTGATGTGCGATGTTCGCGCGGATAAATATCGATAATATTGACACAGTGAGTGAAATACATTGGAATGATATTTTTTAATCCACAGGTTTCCTGGAAACGAAATATGAAAGAAGAAATAGATAGAAGCTAAAAATATAAACCCTATACAGAAAATGTGGCATATCTGCTCCATGCACTTTGACGAAACTTGTTTTAACAGAACCCTCGATGTGATAAGGTTACATGACATCGACTATGTTGGTATGTTTTCAAACATAAATTGCATTGCATAAATAATTTTGATATGAACATCTTGTTAAATACTTATTGTATTGGCAGTATTTCGAATTACAATTAATATAATTAGGAAAAAAGTAATTTATTTATGTAACTATTTTTTTTTCAGCTTAAGCAAATTTGTTCCTTTCATCAATGTTCCTCACAACAACTTTCTTCAAGTATAACGGTAAGAATACATTTCAAATATTACTTGGTGTTGTTTTAAAGAATGTCTTATTTATTTTTAATAATTGAAAAACCCTGGAATTGTTTTAGATTACTAATAAAATTAGCAATTCGTGTAAAACAAAATAAATCGAATTCGACTTGCCCATTGAATTTGCAGTTGACGGAAGAAAATTTTGCCAAAAATATGCCACCTGCAAAGGTAAACTGACTAGTTTTTTTCCTTAAAAATCTGATGATTATATAGTTTTATAATCTTTTTTCTCTTATTTCCCAACTAACTATCTTCACATACAACTTAATCTCGTATTTTAAAGTCAATGAACAGTAATAGCTACTTAGTCAAAATAGTTTGTCATTTATCTTTTTTTTTAGTAAATATAGTGATATAAAAAAAACCGGTCAAGTGCGTGTCGGGCCACGCGCAGTGTAGGGTTCCGTAGTTTTTATAACAGCTAAGTGCGTGTCGTATTCGCTGACTGTTCGTTTCGTACCATGCTCTAACTAAAAGCCAAACATAACTACCTAACTAATTTGACTTCCTATACAAATCCTCACCTGATCCGACAATTTTGCACGGAAAGTTTCAATTTTTTTTTAGAGATTTGTAAAAAACTTGTCATAGCCGGTGTTTTGAATTTAAATACGGACACAGAGCTACACTACTCAATGGTCACAAGAAGCTAGCACGATACAACTGGCGCTTAGCGCCATCTATCGACATTTCTATAGAGTTGTTCGAAATTTTCGAGTCAAATACAATTGGTCGACTATTACTCGTAAACTTGTAAAGCCCACTTATGTGTGATAGTTTTCCTTTAAATTTCGTTATATATAGGTACTACTGCTGTGACATTTGAATTTCTAACTATAACCGTTTAGTTGATAGAGGGGGAGGGACACTTGACTCTAACGAAAATTGGTACTTTAAAGCTTGATAAGTCACGAACGGTTTACTTAATCCAAAAACGGTCTTACCAAACCCCTAATATTTTTGAAATACCTATCCAACGATATCCCACACTAGGGGAAGAACGAAAAAAATAATTATCATCCCACTTTACATGTATGGGAGATACCCTAAATAATTGTTTTTTTTCAAAACTTTATTTTACCACTTTTTTGGCGTCATTAACGTGTATACTCATACCAAAGTACAACTTTCTAGTACTAATAGTTTTTGAGCTAAACCGCGGACAGACGGACAGACAGACGGACATGGCGAAACTATAAGGGTTCCTTGTTGACTACGGAACCCTAAAAAACGGATTATGATAATTTTATTACGTTTAGTAAACTTCCCAAGGGGACTGGACTTGTTTTATTTTTTAATGCTGTGTACATATTATTTCTTCCTCTGCCCATCTGTCCAAATAAGGAGTTAAAGAATTGATTAATAATCGTTATCTAATTACGACAGTTCAATGGTTAAGATATTATAATTATATATTAATTACTATGTTTCAGATCCAACTACCAAATGATAAAATAAGGTATCTCACAAAGAAATGTGATTTATTTAAGCAAATAGTGAGAAGTTTAAATGAAAAGGTTCGGAGACGGGATGCAAAAATTGCTCATTTTTCTAATATTATTAAAGACCTTATGAAAGGTAAATCCATAAATAATGAAGAAAGTTTAAATCTGGATGAATGTGCAGGGTCAGAATGATTTTTAAAAGGCAAATTGCCAAATCCAAATGTCTTCCTTTAGAAAAAAAAGTACCCTGAAGAATTAAGAAAAGCCCTTAGCTTCTGTTCACGAACTAATCTTGTAAGTTAGGTTAAGTACTAATATAGGACTAATAAATATTGTTACTTACCAATTGAGTTTAGTTACTTGTAATAATAATTGAATTGAATAAGATAATTTTGTTCAGAAATTAATAAATGTTTTTTTTTACATGAAACAATGTTATTATTTTACGTCCACTGCTGGACATAGGCCTCCCCCAAGCGTCGCCGCACTGATCGGCTCTGTGCGTCTCGCATCCACCGGACTCCCGCAACCTTGACCAGATTGTCACTCCACCTTGTATGATGCCTTCCAACGCAACGTCTTCCAGATCGCGGTCTAGAAGACGGTCTATATCTCTCTACCACTTAGCCGTCTGCCTTTCAAATTTCTGCCGCAAAGCAGCTGTGCATCCGCTGTCGTCTTTCGGTTTTAAGAGAAACAGAGCCAGTGTAAGAAAAGGGACGATGAAACATGAAAGACACACAAACAAATATACATAAATACTAATCGAATATAGAACCTCCTTTTTTGAAGTCAGTTAAAAATTAAACAAATTCTTGAAGGTTATCGATAACAGCTGCGCATGTTGCCCGCAGTTACAACACAACAAACGGCAGCCATCTTATGTGCCCGACTTTTGTAGGTATGCACGCTAATTTCGTAGTTAGGGCCAGTCCATAGGTATCCAAGTCAGTGGGTTTTCAGCAGAGGTGAAGTAACGCACTGAATGGCGTTTCAGCACTTGCTTTATGGTCGGGGCGAAAACTTAATAATTTTCATAACTACCTACTTATAGTTTTGGCGGTAACGAAACCATTGTGAGATATAATTCGACGACATCGCCATCTAGTTAGAAAAGAAGTACTAATTGTTACACAAAACTGAAAAATGAGACTGGTTTGACACAATCCTCAACTAATTTAATTACTTAAACACAACTAACTATAATTTTACTGGACAGAAACTGTTTTTTAACCGACTTCTAAAGAAGGAGTAGGTTATCAATTCGTCACGTATATATAATATAATTTTCTAAATCGATCCACAATTGACGGAGTAATCGGTGCACATACATAAAAAAATATAATATATTTTTTTATGTATGTGCACCGATTACTCCGTCAATTGTGGATCGATTTAGAAAATTATTTTGTCGTTTGAAATGCTATGCTCTCGAGGTAGTACCATTGTCACCGAATTAGAATTTGATGAAGGGATCTCATGTAAATCGAAGGAAATCCTCAAATTTTAAAGGCATATATCGATTTTGGTATTTTTATAGTAACTTGTGCATTTGCTCTCAGATAGCACCATTTGGTGAAGCGGAACTGATGAAGAAGATCACAGATGGCCACCGGAACTACTCAACAATAAGTATTTCACGAGTTGCGGTTCGATTACTTTAAAATGGTTGCTAAGCAATTTATGGTCTTCACAATGTGAATGGTGAAATGGAGCTGATGGTGAAATACCAGGAGAACTCCTCAACAATTAACGCCCCTGCATCGGGAAAAGCAATATTTTGTAAAAGGTGATGAGCAAGTTGACATTAGGCTATTGTAAGTTAGATACATTATAAACAGATCCAAAGACACCATCTTCTGAAATTAAAGTTGTTTTCACATTGTACCTAGTGGTTTTTTGGAAGTCGGTATTTTTTTGTTAAAAAGTTTTTTTTTATAAAACTTATTTAAATATGAAACTAGCGCGATACAACGGACGCTTAGCGCCATCTATCGACATTTCTATGGAGTTGTTCGAAATTTTCGAGTCAAATACAATTGGTCGACTATTACTCGTAAACTTGTAAAGCCCACTTATGTGTGATAGTTTTCCTTTAAATTTCGTTATATATAGGTACTACTGCCGTGACATTTGAATTTCTAACTACAACCGTTTAGTTGATAGAGGGCGAGGACACTTGACTCTAACGAAAATTGGTACTTTAAAGCTTGATAAGTCACGAGCGATTTACTTAATCAGAAAACGGTATTCCTAAACACCTAATATTTTTGAAATACCTATCCAACGATATCCCACACTATGGGACGGACGAAAAAAAAAATTTATCATCTCACTTTACATGTAGGGGAGGTACCCTAAATAATTGTTTTTTTCAAAATTTTATTTTACCACTTTTTTGGCGTCATGAACGTGTATACTCATGCCAAATTACAAATTTCTAGTACCAATAGTTTTTGAGCTAAACCGCGGACAGACGGACAGACAGACGGACATGGCGAAACTATAAGGGTTCCTTGTTGACTACGGAACCCTAAAAGACTTTATTACTCTCGCTGTCGGACTCCAATTCTGAGTCAGAATCCAGATTGGATATATCTAAAAACACGAACTCAGATTCCTGAAACTGAATTAAGTCGAGTTTCAGCAAAAAAGCTCTGCTTTCTCTTGGTATCTAACTTAGGCCTTTGTGCACTTGGAAAAGGATCCGAAGAAACAACAAGCATATTAAGGATATCTTGATTACAATCTTGCCTGCTTCTTTTCCGCGAATGTTCCCGGAACCGACTAAAATCTTTGTTTCGAGACTCTGAGGCTTCTTCCGAGAGAGTCCCAATCAGCACAATATCATTTTTCTCTATTATGTCAGCCCCGTGTATTAATAACTAGCTGTGCCCGCGACTTTGTCCGCGCGGAAAAGTTATTTTCGGCAGCATTTTTAATTTTTAGGCTAATTATTTTGAAACTAAAACTCATACATAATTTGAATGTCGTATTTATTAATATCTAATCAAGTCTAAAAAATAAGTTTTAAGCTTCTAGCATTAAAAATGACCTAATTTCCATACAAACTCTCATCCCATATTTCAACCCTTTACAGCCCTTTTTTCGCATTAAAAAGCAGCCTATGTCCTTTCTCAGGTTCTAGACTGTCTGTACCAAATTTCATTAAAATCGGTTCAGAAGTTTAGGCGTGATTGCGTAACACAGACAGACAGAGTTACTTTCGCATTTATAATATTAGTAAGGATTTATGAACGGTTGACGACATGTAGTACCAGTTGTATAATTCCACGAACTTTTCTGCTGTTTTGCGGGCAAAATCTTTAAATTTGATTACGTCGATCTTTTCGCCAGATGTTATTGCTTGCAAAATCACAGCAAATCTTCTTAATTAGCTCTTTATCCGACCCGGTAATAGCTGCAGTTTTATTGGGAAACTCGAAAAACTTTCTGGCGGTATTCCCGTCATTGGTAGTTCCCGAGCCTAGTTTTACTATATCAATCAACAGATTGAGTTCATCTTTGAATTTATTTTGAATACATTTTTTTCTTGTCTGCAACAATTCTTTGGGCTCATTACTTCTCGCTGCCCACTGTTTGAAGTCGAGCCTGTATGCAATGTGTAACAGACATTCCATGCAATTTATACGGGCGTGTAGGGATGACAAGCCAAATTCGTATATGTCAGAACACACGGTCTTTGATGTTACAGCATCTAAATTCTAAGTGGTTCATTTCTGTTGGTTTTGCTAAGCACAGGTAGCACGATGCATTTGATCTGACTTCAGAAAGGTACGTACAGACTTTCGCGTCGATCATTGTCATCATTAGTTGATGAGTCACCCTGTTACTATTACTGCACTCTGTGATCAATGACAACTGCTTCGCTTTTCTTTACAAAAGTAAACTGAACTGGACGACAATACAAAGCTGAGCGTGGTTTTGGGTTCGTCCATAAAGTATTATCTCCATCTGTCAGTTTTAGTGGCACCAAGGAGGTCATGAAAATGCTTGAATTATCTTTCTCATCTTCCATTTTCTGTTTGTATTGACTTTGGTTGGAAGCACCATCAAATCCCCAATTAGATATCAGCTTTAGCTGCTTATTTTGCAAGCTTGAAGTGTTATTCTAGCCGATGAATCCGTAACTGACACTGATTGCTTCGGAGGGTAGCAATCAAGCTTAGTTTGTTGCACTTTATAGTAGGATGGATAAATATCCTTAGTACCTTCCCGAATGGCAGCCTCTCGGAACGTAATATATTGCCACTTTGACAGTTTTAGTGAAAGAAGCAATCCAAGCGCTTTATCTGGTATAAATATGACTGTTTCCACTGGTTTCTTAAGCGTTTTATTAATTTTAACGGGTGCTTCAGGATTTTTCATCATATATTCGATCACAGACGCGATTTTCTCATGCCCTTCTTTTTTTAAACGTGCTGCAGCTGTTCTGTGCAATTCACTGGATTCTTCGTCTGTATGATCATCAGATCTTCTCTGTTTCTGTTTACTTCCCAGATCTTCGAATGGTTTTCGGGGCCTTTTTATCATTGTTCCAATGGACGATGATGTCGACGCTTCTTGACATACTGAGTGTGCTCTTGATATCTCATCAACAGTTGGTTCTTGATTGACTAAAGTTTGTATACAACTTGGCCAATCAATATTTACTTGCAGCCAATTTCCGTACAGTCTTCTGAATTGTTCAAGGAATCGATTGGATTTCTGCCACCTCTGTAAAGCAGCTCGCGTAAATCTCCGACAAAATTCTTTTAGAGTTACTCGATCTTCGGCGGAAAAGCAATCGCCTATGCGGGATACAACTGCACCAAACAATACTTCATGACTAAAGGAAGTACTCTCACTTTTTAGAAGAACAAACAAGTCTAAATTGGTGATTAGGCTATCCATTCTAAAATTTTATAGTTGCCGAGCAAATATTTAGTGTTAGCAGTTACACAGTTGTGAACAATCTAAATTATAAAGCATAATTTTAACCCTTTTATTGAAAAACTTCGAATTAGTTAACTACCCTCGTTATAATTTTAAAAGGTGTGCTTAAGAAAATTTATAATCGTCAAAAATATTTTTAGAACTCAAAGCTCAACTAATCAACAAATTAGCTTACATAGCAGGACATGGTGAATGTAGTCCATAGTTGGCATAGTTGCGCGATATTGAAAATCATTTAATCACCTATTCAGTCTCATTAGAAGACTAAATCATTGTAATTACGTAATCACTTGTCCTCAGACTCATTAGAAGCTTAAAAAATTGTTATTTGGTATCTATTTTGGTTGTATACAAAGTTTTAAAAATTATCTTCTGTTGATAAATATGTAGCTCAAACATAGTTGTATAGGTGTGGGTGTACTATAAACCTCTGCCTACTCCTTCGGGGATATAGGTTATGTTACGTGTTGTTAAAAGTCTGTGTTTCTCAACTTAGACACTAAAAGGAACCGTTTCATATGACAAAATAAACAAATAATATATTAATGATTTAAAAAAATCAGCAGTAATAACTGTTATCTGGAGTATGACAAAAAATCATAAATAATTAGTACTATAACCACCTGTAAGGATATTACGGTTTTCCTTGTCGTTTACGAGAAAATTCGATTTTTCATACAAGTTTCATACAAATATTTCGTAAAAAAATTATAATTCCTTCATTTTTGTGCTGAATTAACTCGGATATCATTTTTGTATATAGTTATAACTAATAGAAGCGACATCTGTCAAAAAATCCAGCACTTGCAAATTAAAATCCCTAAGTCTATGAAAGCCGATTTTCAGCCTACCGTGCGGCTGGGCGTGAGGAAGAGAGTTGTCTCTCCCTCGCGCGTTTGGCCTCCTCCTTCGTTAGCATGACTGTTTCGCAGAAGGAGGCGACCGCATCCCCTTCCCTCTCGCTCCGCACCATGGTCTGAACCAGGGCCGGGCGCGAGAGGTCACCGCTGCCGATCGCCTCAACGAGGACACGGCGAGGCTCTGCCCAAGCGGGCCACACCTCCACCGTATGCTCCACCGTGTCCTCCGGGTGTTCCACGCAATGTCGACACCCGGGCGTGTAGCAACCCACCCTAGCTTGGAATAAGTATTAGAACATACTAGTACTCACGCGGGGCTTCGCTCCCGTGGATTCTATCACGGTAAAAACATAACTCTCCTTTTTTGCAGTTGGGTAAAAAGTAGCCTATAACCTTCCTCAAGCTTCAAGCTACTTCCATAACAAATTTCATCCAAATCCACCCAGTACTTTCGAAGATTAGCGCGTTCAAGCAAACAAACAAACAAACAAACTTTTCCGCTTTATAATATTAGTATAGATTATTAGCATACAATTTTGTCGTATTTTCCCATAAATAGGCTGTGATGAATGATCATGTGGAATTATATTAAAACATGTAACATATTATATACACACAATAGGTACTTAGGATTATTTTATTTTTTATTCTGCAAGTATTTGAAATGTAAAGATAAGTAAAATATTACTTTGCATACAACATTGATCACTTGTCTGAACAATAGCAATAGTAGGTAAATGGCTGGGGGATTAGGTTAAATTCAGTTATCTTTGTATTTTAATTAAGAGAAAGTTTCATACTAAGAAAGGTGTAGATATCATTATATTACTTCTGCACATGGGTTCTCCTATCACTGATATGACAATAGTTAAGTCCCTGATACTATAACTAAGGGGTAAAATAACTTGCAACTATCTGTGTTTTTTGATGATAGCTACATACAACCTAGAGATCATTAAGTAAAGGGTGAAAAGGTAACTTCTAGGTAAGCATGCAACCTTTACCACATCATTGTTTTCCACCAGGTGAGATTTTGGTGAAATGCAAGCCAGTAACATAAAATTTAGTCTTAAATTAATTAAACTGAGCATGCTTGATTATTAACTTTTACTGTAAGTAAATACTACTTACCATATTGAATGGAAAAATCTTTCATTGACTTCAATTTGACATATTTGACAATAATGTGAATCAGAAGTCAATACTGGGCTGGAAGGAAATATAAAGATTTTTTTGAGTAATATAACAACTAGTTCTGGAAAAGAATATCCTAGGATGGGTGATAAAAAGCTCCAACTAGGGTAGTCTTATTTTAGAACTAGTACTCACGCGGGGCTTCGCTCCCGTGGATTCGATCACGGTAAAAACATAACTCTCCTTTTTTGCAGTCGCGTAAAAAGTAGCCTATAACCTTCCTCAAGCTTCAAGCTACTTCCATACCAAATTGCATCCAAATCCACCCAGTACTTTCGAAGATTAGCGCGTTCAAGCAAACAAACAAACAAACTTTTCCGCTTTATAATATTAGTATAGATATGAGTATGATGGGCTAGATAAAGCATAGATTTTTTTTTCAATGTAGGTACCTAGGTATTTCTGCTAACAAAATTATGATTTTTTTTTTAATTTTCTCTTGTATTTGATGAGCATTCAATCAGTTATACTATCTAATACATATTCATTTCATTTCAAGCACTTGTGCCAGGATAGAAGAATAATAATACTAATAATTAACTTAAATTGTAAAAAATTACTTTAAATCAAATGTTTGCTGGAAAGGCCATAGTTTATAGGGAAATACAGGCAGCCTCAAACTTTAATCATGAATGGAAACTTAACTTAAAAATAGCAAATAGATATTAAGATAATCGATGATGAAGTGACAAGAACTCCTAACTGACATTTTTGCGATTTTATTCTTTTACGTAGATAGACTTTAAATAATTGTTTGCGTGAGCAGGCAATAGCAGCTAACATCATACTAAATAAGATATGAAGTTATCTGCTATTAAAATCGCAAAAACGTCAGTTAGGAGTTCTTGTCACTTCATCGTCGTAATACTACCTGTATTCCTTTCCCTTGGATGATCCAGTGGCAAGTTCAAAATCAGCTACAGCCTTCATTTTGTAGAAGAAATAACATGTGCATACCAGTAGTACCAGAAATATGAAGTTTTCCATTTGTGTTATTTCAAAATATCCCAGCACAAATGATTCAAATACTAGAAACAAATATATTCCGGATGACATTGTCCATGAAAAGAAAAATGAAGATCTGAAAATAGAGAATTATGTTTGAATACACAGGGAGCCATAAATTACTTTTTTAGTCAGTAAAATTACATACATGAATTAAATTAAAATGCTGCAATAAACCATTTTATAGCATTACAGAAGAAACAGATTTGGTGAGTAGTTAGAGGAAAACTAGAAGTGCTTTTCCATAAAATAACTTCTTATTAACTGCTAGAACAGTAAAATTACTGTTAAGACAGATAGTCTAGTAATATATAACCATAGAAACATGTGTATTACATCTACTTATTGTGAGAAACATTGAAAGAAACTCAAATGGCAGTTTGTTTATTCAACTTACTTCACCTACATATTGTATAGGTAGGTGAAGTATACAATCTAAAGAACTATAAATTACTTCATATAAAAAGGAATGTAAGTAATTAATATATACTTATTTACTGTATTAAATAGATAAGTTTATGAATACATAAAAACCAATACACAGAATATCAGAAAGTAGATTAGAACTAATAAATAATATTATAATCAAGTGAAAGTTAGGAGAACGTGTTACATACCTATTCTTTTGCCGGGGTCTGGAGTGCACGTATAAAGCACCCATTCCAATCACCACCATGACTACGATAGTGACTGGCCGGGATATAGTAGCGACTAAAAACAGACCTGGTAGAATCAGATATGGCAAAATAGCATCAACATCTACCTTCTTGCCAGATTTGTTCGCCCCAAACGGTATAAGATCTTGAATAACAAGAGTTTTAGTCACCATTTTGCCCGTTTGTAAACAAATACTTTTTCATTTAGTCTTCTAAAAGTCGTTATATTTTCGTTCATAGCACTTTATTTTCGTAAATTCTCTTTCAATTATATCGTATTTGGTACATATGATTTGATGGGAGACTCCAGCCAGTCCAAACAAATATTTCAAACTGACAGAACACGTCATTGTCAAAATCTACCTGAATTTTACGACCTGGCTACTGAAGCTTTTAAGTTTAATATTTAGTTATTTTTATACAAAACAAAACAAACGGATGTTTTAACGAATTGTAAGGTTTTTGAGTAATTAGTAGAATATATTATTTGAAGTTGGCCTTCTCAGCATGGTTCATTTGGGTTCTGAATACTGCAATTAAATTCTCAGCTGCCTACTCTTCTGGTCGGTGCCAAGTAAATAAATAGATTAGTTAGGAATATAGGATACATATATCAAAATAAGGGGCACGCGGGGAGTGATGAGACTTTTATTCTTGGTTAATTACCACCATGGGAACTTGGGCAGACGGAATAAAGGAGCCGCCAAAATAAAAATTTTAGTAGTGACAAAGTATCGTGAAAATTTTTATGTCCAAGTAAACAAAATTGATCATAAAATGAAAACTACTTGTGAAACTAAATTATTTTTTCATGGAACCAAATGGCAAATGACTCGTAAGTCGTATTGCATCACGCAAATCGGATCAGAAATCTTAATCGGTGTACAAATAAACAAACAAAGTACGTACAGAGCCGGATTAACCCTGTTAGGGGCCCCTAGGTAATGGAATTCATGGGCCCCCTTTCTTATTTTGACTGACCGAATCGTGTGCCGCTAAAATCGGTGTCACCTCGTGGTCCTGGGTACGATTCTCGACATAGGCTGTTCTTAAGTCTGGGTGATTTTAACCGACTTAGTTCGCCGGAAACTCTTTTTTAAAGTATGTTCCCCGATTACTCAAAGATAGCTGAACCGATTTGGAAACTTAATTTTTTTGAAAGAGTACCTATACTATAATCAGGATCTGATGATGGAATCCTAGAGAAAGCGAGGGAACTCTTCAAATATTATAGGCACACCTATAGCGATTTGGGTACTTTGTATAGTAACTTGTGCAGTTGCTCTCGAAAAGCATAATTTGGTGAAGTAGAACTAATAATTAAGACCACACATAGCCACTGGAACTACTCAATAATAAGTATTTCATTCATAGGTTGCGATTCGATTACTTGAATATGGTTGTTGCACTTTATGCTCGTCACAATGCGCCTCCAAATCCCATGGCAGCAATCCGGCAAGGAAGTCCGCCGCCTCCCCAGAGATCGTGCGGTATCCCCGGATCATCCGGATAGCCATGACTCTGAGACGCGACCAGCTGGTGAGTTAGTCGCCGCTGCAAATTAAGTGACCACACAGAGGCCCCATAGAGGGCCATGGACCACACAATTCCCGCATATAGCCTCCGGATGAAGTGGAGCTGATGGTGAAGTACCAGGAGAACTCTTCAACAATTGACGGCCTTGTATCGGGACAGTAAATAATTTGTAAAAGGTGATAAGTAGTTGACATTGAGGCTTTTGTAACTAGATAAACTATAAACCGACCCACTACAAAGCGAGAAAACACTTTTTAACGAAAAATAAAACTGACTTCCAAAACAATAGTGCAAATGTGAAAAATAACTTTAGTTTCGAGGGGCGGTGTCAGATAACAAAAATACAAAACTAAACACTACCGAAATTAAAGGTATTTTTCTTTTTGCAGTGGTTTTTGGAAGTTGGTTTTATTTTTTGTTAACAGTTTTTATATTAATAAAATACATAAATACTATATTTTTAAATTACAAGCATTCCCACAAACTTTGTTTCGCCCTAGTTCTTATTTTTTTCGGTCATTATTATTCCTTTAATGGATCTCTGCTGGTTTACGCGGCGTACGCAAGTAAATCTCTCAGGAGGCAAAATATTTTGCGACCTCTTCAACAATAAACGTTATATTTCAATCAATTTACATAGAATATTAATGAATTAAACTTTACTTAGGAATCACACCATCTATTCGTGAAAACGGTACAAAAATACGTTAAGTAGGTAAACTAATATCTAGAAAACAATAATTAATCTTGCCTCGTTTTTTCGCCGATTTTTTCAAGGCAGTGTTTATAAAAACAATCTAGTATTTTACGCCAAGTTTGTAAATTTATAAACACAAAGCACAACGATTTTTAGTTACATATTTTACGATCTTAAATCTCACAAATCGCAATTACAGAAACTTTTTTAACATTCAATATAACTATGATGCGTTTGAACTAAGAACAGGGACGACATATTGTGTCGTCATAGCTATTAAATCGAATTAGTTGGGTAGAGTGAACAAAACAAGCATTTATTAAAATATTAATTCACAAATATTGAGCGCAACAAAATTCCCGTTTCCTTATTTCAGTTATTAAACGCGAGCCTATCATAAAAAAAAAATATAGCGAGACTGCATAGGTACGTAATTGTAAACTATACTATAGCACGTAAGGTCCCTCGGTAACCGTAGGGACCGCACATTAAGCGCTGTAGTTTTTAATATATTTGTTTACAAATTCCCAGAATTGTTTTTTTTTATTCTACTACTAAATACAAATATTTAGATTCACACGCACATTAAAATTGTAGACCGATAAAAAAAATCTTGTCATTTGCACTGGGCTCCTAGTGGATGCGGGGCCCCTAATCCGGCCCTGATACGTATCGTGAAAATGACATCTTCCAAGCTAACAAAAATGCTCATAAAATAAAAACTACTGGGTGAAATTTAATTAAATTTTGACGGGCCCAAATGACAGCTATTCCGCATCGAACAATAAAATTACGTAAATTGAATCAGAAATCTCTGTGTGATCGGTGTACCTACATACATAAAATAGAATTTCTAACCGAATTTTTTTTTAGAGATAACTTGCAATATGGGTAGAATTCACATTACTAGCAATCTTGCTAACCCCTCCAACTAAGCTATATAATATGCTTGTGACTGGAGTGGGTTCTCAGCAATAGTGTAATAGATGGGATTCAAATCAAACTCGGGACCTCTCAATCACAAGTCCGACACCTTATCCATTAGGCTATTGACGCTTCATATTGAATTACACAAATTGAGAACCTCGTGTCCTCCTCCTTTCTGAAGTCGATTAAACATGAATGCTTTTATTAAATGTTTTATTGCGACGATGTTTATTCTTATATAGTTACAATGTTTTGAAGGAATCTTGTTATAATAGCACTGGGACGTACCTTGGTTGTATAAATAGTAACATTATGGCATAGGACCAGACCATGATCAGTATCATTATTGAACAGCATTGACAAAACTAGGCGGTTTTCTAAAGATATCCACTGTAGGACCTGAATTATAGGTACTTATGTGGAACAGGATGTAAAGTCCCTCAGTCATACATGGGCAAGGGAGTCTCCTCAGGGCTGATAAGAGTTGTGTTTAGTTACCCGATGGTTGTTGTCGGTATGTTGTACATATACTTTTTAAATTACGCGGAGAACTTTGGTACCACGTAGGAGTTAAGTAGCATTAAGAGTTGCGTGAAAACAGGTGCCTATATTTTTCGTTCGTTCGTAATGAGGCAGCGAGAAAGGCCAGACACACTCAAACAACGCGTGGCGCGAGTGGCTGCAGCAGCCGCAGTTTCGCCCAAACGTGCTGTCGAAGCCGTTCTTCTGCACTTCAACGCCTGGCTGAAGAACGTCTCTAATTGACTCACTCGGGTACTAGCGGGACATGGTTTAATCAGTGAGTACCTGAATAGGATTGGGACAGAGGCCATAGCGAATTGCCACCACAGTGACAACGACCTTGATTCCGCACTGCACATGCTTGAAGAGTGCCCTGTACGGGCTTCTGACCAGTGGATCTTGGTCGTCAAAATTGGATAAGATCTGTCGTTGCCCTTGCCAGCAGCAGTGAGGGCCATGCTGGCCATTGCTGGCATAGACCTAAAACTGGAGGAAAGTAGGCACCTTCTGTGAGACAGCAATGATCCAGAAGGAGGCCCTGGGCGGGATCGTGGGGGCCGATCCCGTTCGTAGAAGGAGGAGTCGGTGAGGCAACCGCCTAGATGCCTAAAACACCGAATCCCTGCGTGCTTTATTTGAGGCAGGTGGGACTACGGGGTCGCGGATAATACCTCGTCTTTTCCCCAAAAGTCCAGGGGCCTTTTGAAGATTGTCCTGCGATAGCAAAAAAAAACAGGTAACATAATTAGTTACCTTATTTTAGGAAGGGAGTGTCAGACTACTACTGACAAAAAACCCACTCATTTCTTTCAGTTGCCCTTGCGTTGATGTTCTGACGAACATTGCCACAACCCCGACAGGCATACCGCACCTCGGCAGGTTAATACCAACAACAATAACAATAGCATATAGAAAGCTGATGCTGCACCCTAATCCTTTGATTTTTATTGTAGTTACCTACATCAAATAGAAATAGAATATGATATCAACTACGCCTTTTCAATAAAAATCTTTAAAATAAAGTTTATAGAGATTGTGGTAGGTTGGTAGGTAAGTATAATCTATATCATATCACAATTGACGATGACAATTTTATTATTATTCGGTAATTATTATCATTCGTTATCGTTACAGTCATTAACTTGTCAATATGTTCGTTATTGTTAGCCACATTAAGAATCTTGCATTGCAATGCTGTAGACTCATGTCCGTGGTAGTTGGGCAGGCAGGGGTCGCGGCATCCGACACACATGCGCCGCTGCCGCTGTGTCAGTCAACAACAGATTGCGCGCGCACGCGTAACTAACGCTGTGTTTTTTACCTTATCCGCCGGTACCGACATCGACATACCGACCGACACTACCGACAGTATTGATCGGGTGTTCGCCACGAAACGGCGTCTCGAAAATGCGACACGATTTTTTCCGCGCTTAGCCTGTGTTCGACTGCAACTTATTAACCCGATACCATAAAACATCGCAAAATATGGAGAAGTGAGAAAAGGTGTTGAGAGTGATAGCTCTACAAGTTAACGAAATGTCCAAGGTAAGCGTTATCGCATTGAGCCATTGTTAGAACTTGGATTGTGGTGCTGCGGGTAGGTGGCTGCAAAAATCACTGCCAAGGACGTGTATGTATGTGGTAGATTTTGCAGGTTTTTTGATGTTACATGAATGGTGCATGTTTAATAAGTTCAGTGGGTTACAGGCACAATACATTCTATAGTTTGTCTGTCTACTAAAATTTATCAGTGGGTTTGACAATTTGTGACTGCGATATTTCCTAGGATATTAGCAATCGAAATAATAACTAGTTTTACCAACAAGTCACATCTGTCTTCAATATCTCAACGAAATAATAGATGTAAACCGTAGTGTTCTCTTCTGTATATTACGAATACATAACATACCTATATTCGAAACGTTTCTGGGGTATCTACTGTAACTTATTCCTTTTCATACTAGCTGTAGGGTTTGTGTGTCTCCATTCCTGTAAGATTTACCTACTATAATTTATGAATCAACTTGTTTTCATTCACATATTGATCAATTCTCTTTTGTAACGTTTTATGATAACTGTAATAGATGTTACTGATCTTACAAAAAATATTGTTCCATAAAACCTGAGTGCAGACTAAATTTGTATCTGCTCTCATCTTGGCAGCCGGTTTTTCAGAGCCTGTTTTGGTCGCCATCTTCTCAGTAGCTTGCAATTTCTGTTTTGTCTGCGGTTTACCTTCAGTTATTATTAGTGGGTCTTCTTAATTGATATTCTGGCTGTTCTGGTAATAGCCACGTATCTTATATACATACATTTTCAGCAATGTCCATCTAATTACTCAAAGCTATATGAAGGTACTAATCTCTCGAACGTCTACTATACCTATTCTTTAATTCTCACCATACACAAACTATGGCAATTTTATGATTCTATGAGATCATACCTACGTTATTCATTTTACCCGGCAAACATCTTAATTAAATTCAATTGCTTGCAAATTGAAGCTGTTAATCAATTTAGGGTACTTCCTTTGTACCCTGGTAAACGAGATTCTGTTGTACGGGTCAATAAGTGTTTACAGTTGTAAGATAATTAAGAAGTGGGGCCATGATGCTACAAAGCTACCCTCTAAGCTTACGTCATGCATGGCAAAAAGTTAACCACAGGTCGTTGACAGTACAGTGCCAGAGCTTTTTGCCCACTGCCAAATCGATGCACGATTTGAAACCTGTACAATAAGTGTTTGATTTAGATTCGGATTAAAATTTCGGATTAAATGTTTATTTCTTTGAAATCGGAGGATGTTACGACGTTTTCCGCCATGAATAAAAATACCAGGTAATGTAACATTACCTATAATTGCAAACTGAATATATGTAAGCTTCATCAATGTAGTTACTTCCGAATAGGAAATAAAAAACCTGTGGTGGCAATTGAACGTTTTAGTTAATTACTTACACATTGATTGCTTGCGTTCAAACATTAGCACTCCATCCATACACTTCAGTGTAAATAGTACGTAGAAAGCTATCGTGTCGTATCGTAGCTGAAGTTTCAAACTGTAAAATGATTTCCATTGCACCACGAATGTTAGAAATTGGCTGTACTCACGAAATGCTTTTAGGTGACCAATGAACAATGAATTATGAATTTTATTGTGGATTGGTTTCCGGAATAGACTGTGCTATAAAAATACTTGGATAAACATTTATAAAATCAAGAAACAGACTAAAACCGGTACATTATTATTATTTTACTAGTATCTATCGTATGGTATCGTGTCGGATTTGTAAGTTCCTATTGATTGCACGTTGCAGCAGTTGCGTTGCGATGTTGGCAATCGTAAATAATTTATGAACGTTTTTACTATCTTTGTTAACAGTGATACGAGGGAAAGTGTTAGCATCTATTGCGCTTTCCTATTAGAATAAAATAAATACTTTCTTTGTGTTAACGGGGATCCTAAGATAGAGCGCAAAAGTTCCTTGATTTTCTGTTTCACGAACTATTATATTACAAGGCGAATCTTCAATACTGATGCCATTAATAAAAATTGTGAAACAGAAACTCACAAAATCGCTTTGCAAATCAGTGCTATCCGTTAAAGTAAGACGTTTGGCTGGAATTGTCGAAAAGCGTCAAGAAGTCAGTGTTACTCAAAAGATAGTGTTACAAACCACTGAAATTTCCACAAGCATAGAATAAAATTATAGCATTATGTACCTATGTCAGATTCATCCTTGTGTTTGGACTAAAATTTATTGCTTCGAAATCAGCTAAGAGTTAGGGTAGAAATCATGCATTGCTGTTGATTTTCCCTTTACCACTCAATGCCTCGAGTCAGTTTCCTTTATACAACGTTTTCTGATATTGAGCTTTTCACATCCATCTCGTATTATTATCGTTTATCACTCTTATAAACTTTGAGGGCCTATACTCCAAAGGCTGGAGTGAGGGAAGACGGGAATAGATGAAAATAATGGTAGTTATCTATTAGTCCGTCTACGGTACCCCCTTAGTTATGGTGGCAAGCTTCTGATCTTTAATAGCCGCTGATTAGCGGGAGCGAACTTAGAACAAAAATTCTGCGTGTCTGATTTCCGTGTACTGTTAATCTTGCAACATTTTAAAGTGTTCTTAATCTCTTTACAACACACAGGCCTTGGTGAGGCGCCACTGACCTTTTCTTTTTTTAACGGCTATACTATGGCAAAAACTTTTAAACTGCGGGCGGAAATACTTGGGTAATCAATACCCTGCTTGTAGGCAATAAAACACAAAGTAATTAACTAAACCAAATGGTTTAGTGATATAAATATGCTTTTAAACTAGGTTTGCAAAATTTTGTAAAATGCTCAGCAAATATAATTAAGTAGTTGTGCAGTTCATCGAGATTTCCGTGAAATCGGCAAGCAATTAGTCGACCCTTGTGACCGGAGAGGTGGTCTTTTCTTTGGCCAAAGAATGGGCACTGCCATTCAAAATGCTGCGATTGTTTTGGGCTCTTTTCTCGTTATCAGCATGTGTCCGAATTCAATACCTACTCAGTGACTAGATGTATTATCTTAAAAGTCCAGGATTTCTTAAATAGCCCTTACTACGTAGTTTAATAAACACAATCATTAAAAAAAATACTACCAAACCACACAGTCTTTGTTCATTTATTGCTACCGATGTTCTGGATTTTATTTGCATTTAATATTATTCAAGACTGGTTTTAAAGATCTAAATTTATGTTCAACGTGAAGGTAACCATTTTAGCACTTAAATGTCTGGGTATTTTTAATATTTAAAAGGTGTTCGTATATAATAAGAAGTCGTGACTTGCCACGAACTCAGGCTGGAGGCACCAATGTGTGTGCGTTTGCCTTGTGTTTATAGAAAATAAGTGTTCACGACCGAAGTACACTGTACACAAACTGAGCTGAGATGATGTCTTGTCTTTAACAAAAAAATAAGGATAAAATATTGTAAAATGTTTACAAAATACAATAAATTTTGTTAAAATATATTTTATAAAATATACTTTCAAAGATTCGATCGTTAAAAGGTTATAAACCAATCAATCCTTATGTTTCGATCGATAAAATATGTATGTATATCAAATTCGTAAATAACTACGTTATGGGCAATAACCTAATAACGAATAATATTTTTTTACAAAGCGGAAGGGTATTGTTAACTAGAACAATGTCCAATTCAGGTTTTCGATGTGAAGGAAGTAATAAGAACAAAGTTCCCGGTATAAATGAATTTATTTAATAAAATTAAGTTCAAG
Organism: Tholera decimalis; assembly: GCA_943138885.2. Lineage (NCBI taxonomy): Eukaryota > Metazoa > Arthropoda > Insecta > Lepidoptera > Noctuidae > Tholera > Tholera decimalis. The sequence goes on from OW964557.2 coordinate 21,414,518, forward strand.
GCGATATTACAAACATTCTGAATTGCATTCGAAGAATCTTCTGTTAACTACTTTTCCTCAATGTACCTATAGCTAGATAGACCATTTTATTACATTTTGTAGGTATTGTTCTTTAGACTTTTGTTTTTATTGGCTTGCGTTTGACCATAATCTCACCTGATCTTAAGCGATGATGTGGTCGAAGATGAAGCACGCTTGCCTAGAAGTAACCTGTTCACCAGGTTATAACTATCAGGAAACACAGACTCCGGCAGGGAATTCCACTTCTTAGCCGTACGCACAATGAAAGTATTCCCAAAACGTTTCGTGCGTATGGGTGGGATGTCCACCATGTAACGATGGCGCATCGCCGTTTGTCTTTAATAATTAAGTACAAATAATGATTAATGTTAAAAATTGCGAAGGGGTATCGTGTTACTCATCTACAGGATTGTGGAGGTTATCTGACCTCCACAACCCTGTAGATGAGTAACAGTTGTTGTAGTAACAGGCAGTTGTTCCACATATAACACTAATACACAGCTGCATCCGGTTCAACTCGAAGTTGATAATTGAGAAAAGGCTAAAAAGATGATGATGATGATGATAAAAATAAGTAAATTTCATTTAGAGCCACACCTTTCTGTGTCTTGCCGCTACGGTAAACAGGTCTAGTTGAGCAAAATGTCACATATCCAGAAGTTGGCTGACGCTGGTTTTCAACTCAAACTTACTTTTTTTTTTTAACGTGGTAAAATTATCAAATAAGTCCTCCCACTCCGGGCAGGGTGGGAGGGACTGTCAGACTTTTACTGACTAGAATCCACGGTGTTCCTTCAATAACCCTTTACATACCGGGGCCACGGTAACGGGATGAGTCCCACGACCCCGGCAGGCTTCGGCCCTCTGCAGAGGGGGCCTCGTCATGTTGCTGACGCTCTTTAAGGCGCGCGTGGAACACGACGCGCCGTCGCACGGTGGGCTGAAAAACGGCTTTCATAGACTTAGGCATTTTATTTTGCAAGTGCCAGTTTTTGTGCCGGATATCACTTCTATTTGTTATAACAATATACAAAAATGACACCAGAATTGATTCTGCACAAAAACGAAGGAATTATAATTTTTTTACGAAAATTTTGTATGGAGCTAGTATGAAAAATCGAAATATCTCTGAAACGGCAGCGATAACCGTAATATCCTTATAGGAGGTTTTAGTACTAATTATTTATGATTTTTTGACATACGTTGCATAATGGTTGTAGTTGCCTTTTTTTTTTTTTAAATCGTCAAAATATTTTTATTTATTTTTACATATTAAACGTTCCTTTTAGTGTTTAAGTTGAAGAATTCAGAGCTTTAACAACTCTTAACATAAAATAGCATCACCCCTATAGACCTGAAGGACTAGACAGAGGTGTGTAGTATCTTGTTGATCTTGTAAGATTTCCAACAATACCAAATAGTTGAATATCAGTGTCAAAGTGCCCATGCTGTCGCTTCTTTTAGAAAGATAGGGGAATGAAATTGTTAATTGATCATACCCTAAAAGTATGATTACAACATAACCGGACACATAATAATATCGACACAAAAGGAATTTTAAAACCTTGCATACGTTCAAAATACAAAATAACATATTGTGTAGTCATCTAATGAGTCTGATGACAAGTAATTAAGTAATTAGAATGATGGTTGTAGTCTTCTGATTCTAATGAGCCTATTAAGTGATTAAATGATTTGAAATATCTCGCAACAATACCAACTAAGAACTGCATTCACCTTTTTATAATTAGTGAGCTAATGTGATTTGCTAATGTTGATTAGTTCTACTATGAGTTCTACGAAATGTTTTTGACGATTATAAATTTTTATTATCATATCTTTTATAACTTTAATGAGGGTAGTTAACTAATTATTGACTTTATACAATAAAAGGGCTATAATTTTGTTCCATAATTTAGATTGTTCACAACCGTGTAACTGCTAACACTAAAACTATTTGCTTTGCGACTACAAAATCTTAGAATGGAAAGTTTAATCACCAACTTAGATTTGTTTGTTCTTCTAAAAAGTGAGTGTCCTTCATTTAATCATGAAGTATTGTTTAGTGCAATTGTGTCCCGCATAGGCGATTGCCTTTCTGCCGAAGATCAAGTAACTCTCAAAGAATTTTGCCGGAGATTCACGCGAGCTGCTTTAAACAGGTGGCAGAAATCTAAACGATTCTTTGATAAGTTTAGAAATACGTACGGAGAGTGGTTGCAAGCAAATATTGATTGGCCGAGTTGCGTGCAAACTTTAATAAATCAAGAACCAACTGTTGATGAGATACCAAGAGCACGCTCAGTCTCTCCAGAACCTTCGACATCATCGACTGTTGGAACAATGACAAAAAGGTCCCGAAAACCATTCAAAGATCTGGGAAGCAAACAGAAAAAGAGAAGATCTAGTGAGCACATAGGCGAGGATTCCTGTGAATTGGCATATGCAGCTGCAGCACGTTTAAAAGAAGAAGGTTATGAAGATATCGCATCTGTAATCAATTATATGATCAAAAATCCAGAAGCTGCCGTTAAAATCAAGGAAAGCATTAAGAAAACAGTAATATTTACACCAGAGAAAGCACTTGGATTGCTTCTTTCACTTAAGCTTTCAAAGTGGCAATATATTACGTTGCGAGAGACTGCCATTCGGGAAGGTGCTAAGGATATTTACCCATCCTACTATAAACTGCAACAAACTAAGCTTGCATGCTACCCTCCTAATCAATCAGTATCAGTTACGGATTCATCAGCTAGAATTACACTTCAAGCTTTACTTGACATCACGGTGAAGCGGATTCTTCAAAGTCTTTCTGATAATGTGGAAAATAAGCAGTTAAAGCTGATATCGAAGTGGGGATTTGATGGTGCTTCCAATCAAAGCCGATACAAGCAGAAAATGGACGGCGAGCATGATGATTCAAGCATTTTCATGACCTCCTTGGTGCCACTGAAACTGACAGATGGAGATAATACTATATGGACAAACCCGAAACCATGCTCAACTTTTTATTGTCGTCCGGTTCAGTTCACTTTTGTAAAAGAAAGCCATGCAGTTGTCATTGATAACAAAAGAAAAATGGATGAGGAAATTGAGGCCCTTAACCCCACAGAGTGCATTAATAGTAACAGGGTGACTCATAAACTAATGATGACAATGATCGACGCAAAAGTCTGCACGTACCTTTCTGAAGCTAGATCAAATGCATCATGCTACCTGTGCTTAGCAAAACCAACAGAAATGAACCACTTAGATGCTGTAACATCAAAAACTGTGTGTTCTGACATATATGAATTTGGCCTATCATCCCTACATGCCCGTATAAATTGCATGGAATGTCTGTTACACATTGCGTACAGACTTGACTTCAAACAGTGGGCAGCAAGAAGTAATGAGCATAAAGATATGTTACAAAACAGAAAAAAAAACATTCAAAATAAATTTAAAGAGGAGCTCAATCTGTTAATTGATATAGTAAAACAAGGCTCGGGAACTACCAATGACGGGAATACCGCAAGGAAGTTTTTCGAGTTTCCCAATAAAACTGCAGCTATTACTGGGTTGGATCAAAACCTGATAAAAAGATTTGCTGTTATTTTGCAAGCAATAACATCTGGTGAGAAGATCGATGTCATCAAATTTAAAGATTTTGCTCGCAAAACAGCAGAAAAGTACGTGGAATTATACGACTGGTACTACATGTCATCAACCGTACATAAACTATTAATACACGGAGCTGACATAATCGAAAAAAATGATATTGTCCCGATTGGGACTCTCTCGGAAGAAGCCTCAGAGTCTCGAAACAAAGATTTTAGGAGGTTCCGGGAACATCATTCGCGGAAAAGAAGCAGGCAAGATTCTAATCAAGATATCCTAAATATGCTTGTTGTTTCTTCGGATCCTTTTCTAAGTGCACAAAGGCCGAAGTTAGATGCCAAAAGGAAGACAACCTTTTTTGCTGAAACTCTCGACCTAATACAGTTTCCGGAAACTGAGTTCGAGTTTGTAGGTATATCCGATCTGGATTCTGACTCGGAATTGGAGTCCGACAACGAAAGTTGTAAAGAAAATTTGTAAAATTTAATTATTTTTCTTTATGTTCTTTTGTTATTTATGTTAGTTTATTGTACCAATATGTTTAGTTAATAATTTCATAAATTATAGTTTCAAATATGTATTTTGTATAATTGAATTTATTAGATATTATTTTTGTTACTTCTGTTTTATTTAAATTACCTATCAATAAAAAGTTTATATACAGTCTTTTTTTTTCACATATTCTTAATATTTGGGGAAAAAGCATGCTTCCTAACGATGTTCTTAACTTTGACACAGTTCATGGATCGTTTTGAACAGTTTCATATGTCTAAATAAATAATGTTAGTACTATAATCCCCTATAAGGATATTATTATTATTATGTGTCCGGTTATGTTGTAATCATACTTTTAGGGTATGATCAATTAACAATTTCATTCCCCTATCTTTCAAAAAGAAGCGACAGCATGGGCACTTTGACACTGATATTCAACTATTTGGTATTGTTGGAAATCTTACAAGATCAACAAGACACTACACACCTCTGTCTAGTCCTTCAGGTCTATAGGGGTGATGCTATTTTATGTTAAGAGTTGTTAAAGCTCTGAATTCTTCAACTTAAACACTAAAAGGAACGTTTAATATGTAAAAATAAATAAAAATATTTTGACGATTTAAAAAAAAAAAAAGGCATCTACAACCATTATGCAACGTATGTCAAAAAATCATAAATAATTAGTACTAAAACCTCCTATAAGGATATTACGGTTATCGCTGCCGTTTCAGAGATATTTCGATTTTTCATACTAGCTCCATACAAAATTTTCGTAAAAAAATTATAATTCCTTCGTTTTTGTGCAGAATCAATTCTGGTGTCATTTTTGTATATTGTTATAACAAATAGAAGTGATATCCGGCACAAAAACTGGCACTTGCAAAATAAAATGCCTAAGTCTATGAAAGCCGTTTTTCAGCCCACCGTGCGTCGACCCGGGCATGGTCCATGGTCGGATAGCGAGTTGCCCTTTACTCGCTGTCCGCATGCCCGCGCCTACGGTGGCCGGAGATCGTCGGCCGACGTCCGACGCCGTGGGCGTCTACCACTGCGGCTGGGCTGGAGGGAGGACGCCATCCTCTCCCTCACGCGGCCCGCCTCCTCCTTCGGAAGCATGACTGCTTCGCAGAAGGAGGCGACCGCTTCCCACTCCCTCTCGCCCCGCAGCATTGCCTCGACCAATGCCGGGCGCGAGAGGTCTCCGCCTATCGCCGCCGTGAGGACACGTCGGTGCTCTGCCCAGGCGGGGCAGTCTTGCACCGTGTGCTCTACGGTGTCCTCAGGGCGACCCTCGCAGTGGTGACACCCAGGCGTTTCCTCCTTTCCCATCAGACACAGGTCCCTCCCGAAACTTCCGTGTCCGGTGAGGACCTGCGTCATGCGGTAGGTCAGGACGCCGTGACGCCGATCGAGCCACTCCTCAAAGAGGGGTCTTACCGCCGCAATTGCGGCGTGCCCGAACTCAAACTTACTTAGTGCAAAAATGCAAATTAAGGCCTAAACATTTTTTTTTTTTATAAGTAAAAGTTCTTTGTTTCATAAATCGAAACTAGCGTTAAAATACTGTAGCTGTATGTATGTCGAAGACACGGTTAATTCCACTTTATTCACCTGGGTAGACAAGGTAGACTTTTTAGTCTCCTCATTTCACCTAGATGAATAAAGTGGAATAAACCAAAAGCAACCAGTAATGCAACATTTCTACTGGACATACTTCATAAACATATTAAACATGATACCTGTATGGTGTGCGATTCGATCATAAGAAATGATGGTCAAGGATCAATTCCGTATGAGGAAAAAAAAACTTGTTTTATAGCAAGAGCATGTCTACACGAAGGCATGCAAGATTAATGCCGGGCGGTGAGCTAAGCAACTCCATTAGTAATTTGTTCTTAGTTTATAATGTTATATCGAGATAGCCTACATTTGAATCGTTTTGAGAATGTTACCCCTATGTAGAAATCGATAACCTTTTACTGTGTCACGTCTTGAACCTTAATCTAGGCAACGGTCTTAATATTTAATTGAATGGGCTTTAACTTTTAGGTTCTTGATTAAGTTTGTACATTTTCTAGGTCAGATATTTTAACCTCATACGGGCAAACACTCTAAGTTACAAGTTGTAAGAAGAACAGCTGCGGAATTTTACTTCATACATAAATAATAGTTAGCAGATGGGTAACAAAGCAAATTAAAATGCAGTAATTTCCTTCTTGGCGTGCACTGACTTGAGAATACAACTTTCAAGGCAAATGTAGAATACTGCAGGGGAAAGTCAGGTTTTAAATGTCCACGTACGTCCGAGTATATTCATACGGTACAATCTTGATATTTGGTTCGCCTTTTTTTAGGGTGGCATTTATAGTTGTGATGGCATCGCCACTGGCGCTACTGCATTTGAAATAATTATTATTTATTCCAAATACTTAAGTAATAATGATGCCAAGGCAGGTTTTAAACCTAATACTAGACTCATGTATATAATAATAATCTACTGATCAAGATGCTGATTTGTAAACGAGATACGTTCGTATTAAAACATTATGTATTCTTGCCATACAAGATTTGCATGGAATATTCCGAAAGATGGCTTCTCAAATGAATTAGTTGTTGATTTTGCCGTGAACCGAAGAAGTTGAAAAATCAAATGTCTAATTTCTAATTTATGTAATAAAAAACTACGGTCTGTAAATGATGACCAGCATTTAACGCAGTTATGATAATGTTTGACATTACAAAAGGCCGCTGACACACTGGGCACGAGTGATGTCATGCTATGTAATAGCTTTCTATTTGTTCACAATTATCGCGTTATATTTAACGTTGGTAATTCAGGAACTGAATAACATCTTAATTTCCTGTAAATATCAAATAGCTTCGATCTTTCTTTGATGACGTATTGTGTCGAAACGATAATCTTCTTGCATTGTTCCAGTTTCAATAACCGTGTATGCCTAGTGACAGGTTATCATTTTCATATCTCTTGGAAATGTTCAAGAGCTTTGTGTCGCAAAGGGCACGTCGCCAACTTACCCTCTTAGCTCCAAGGTTACAGCTGGCATTATACCCATACAATTCAGTCTTCGCGATTTATACTTTATTGATCGGTCATGAATATTTCAACGAACTGAAAATTAACGTGTTTGATAAGTCAATATTATTGTTAGAAGCATTGTCTTACCTAATTCACAAGACTACAATGGATATTATATCTCAACAGAAAATCAATTTAAATAAAACCTGCAGTTCGAGGCGGGTCACGTCTGGTTCTTTATTAAAAATACACCGTCGTATATTACGATTTTATTTCCATATCTGGATTAAAATGGCTTTTTCGTGTTTATTATTGTGTATTAATTTAAATAAATTAAGTGACTACTTTTTGTTCAGTATGCAAGATATTGACCTTAAGCGCCGAATACCTAGGTACCTATCAGAAGTCAATGAGAAATAAAATTAAGAAATATCGAACTGGTTTCATTAAAATGCTTAATGAGATTTTGATAAACATCGAATACTCAACACAGCGCTGTCTGATGAAATAAATACAAGCTTATAAACAACACGATAGTTTAAAAGACAACACAAGAAATAAGTATACTAGGTAGAAATATGTTTTGTATTAGGTACTGAGAAGCTGTCATTGTTTTACTCTTGGAAGATTCAAAGTATTTTCGCACGATCTTAAATTCTGAATCTACTGCACTATCTAACGGGCAAATAAGTAATTTTTAGTTCTTATATACTAATTGAACGTTCTCACGAAAGCAAGATGCTCGTGAATTAGTACCTACCTACCTACCTACCTACTTACGTTGTTAAGTTTCTAATTTTTATTTTTGCCCGCAGTATGTAGACAGCCATTTCTTGTTCCGCTATATAAATTACCAATAACACGTGCTAACCTACCCTAGAATATAACAAATATATTATTAAAAAAAGAAAAAAATATATTAAAATGCCGCTATGCCGTAGCCTTAGACATTGTTATCCAAAAGCGTTGGTTATTTTGTACGTGTTCGTTGCTAAATTGCTGTTGGGGATGATGGCAGATATAGGTTTAGGTGACAAATAACACATTCCTACAGTTTTACCTGCTGACGTTTATTTGTCACTGGTCGTGATGTTAAATCTGCCAAACAATGAACGATGAATAGATGCTAAGATGCTTATCCTCGTCCTGCCCAAGTAAATTAAAACCTGTTTGGTAATTCTGCCCACTGTTCTCTTCAAAGTACAAAATCTTACAAGTGCTTCCTGCCCAGAATAATTAGAACAAAAAAAAAAGGTCATGCATAAGATATAAATTTTTTATATTTTTTTATGGCAGTAAATAGATCATAATGAACCGATTCAGGCTATTTGGAAAATCATACATTTTGTTCTTTTTACAGTACACTGGGCAGAATTACCAAAATCAGCTGTATTTTATTTGTCCTTCATAAAAGACACTGGGTACAATGGGGTAAATAAAACAAAAGTAACTTTTTATGTTATTTATTATGTATTCTTAATTAGTCTTGAATTTTCATCTCTTTTTTTTCTTTTATTTTCTCTCTTTAGTTAATCTTGTAAAAATGTTGTGAATTAATGGGCAGGTATGATGGTTCTGTTAGAAAACGTTGAATCGGGGAAAATTCTTGCTGAGACCAGTCCTCGAATGTAGTTGACGGTATATTATTGTCTTTTCTGCTGCCAGTGCTGTTACATGTACGCCCACGCGACCTTCCTCTTGACCGTCCACGAGAAACTCCTCGCGTACCTCGCCTAGTCCTTCCGCGAGCTTGTATAAATGATGTACTTACATCAGGTCCATCACTTTCTTCCTCCGTAGAACTAATACTGGTTTCTAGTCGTACGAATTCCGGATCGTCGTAATCATCATCGAAAGTTATGAAGTCCCCAATATCGGAATCTTCTAACAAATTGCCGATGGCTACATCGTGCAATTCTGCGAAAAAAATCACAATTTACCAAAAAGTTCTGCCCAATGTGATTTTTGCATCACATAATATTATTTATGTTTACTAAAAATACAATTATTAACGAAAATCAAAAATAGTTACAAAAGTCAAAGTATTGGTTATTTAACTTTAATCCTGATTATTTTTAATAAAGAAAAGCCACTGATATAAATGATAGTAAGAGATTAAACATACCTCTTTTCCGACGTGACTCCATTTTTAACACGTGAATGACTTCTGACGTTAATCTGTTGTCTATTACTCGAATAGATTTAAGGTTCACTTATTGGTTATAACATAACCAATCTCAGGAAACTTAAAAAACGACAGCTGAGTAGAAAATACAAATTCTAGACGAGAAATTAGAATATGTGATTTTTGAAGGACAGTGGGCAGAATTTAGAATTTTACAATATTTTAGCTGGGCAGGAACCGTGAAGTATATTTTGTGATTTTGAAATCACAATGGGCAGGACGAGGTTATGATGACACTAAAGTAACTAACGAACAAACAAGAGTGGGACAAGTAGAAATTAATTACAGTAGGTATACCTACTACAGTAAGCCACATTACTTCTATATCTCCTTCCTCAAACCGTAAGGGCGCTCCTGCTGACAATAGATTCTTTGATTGTGAAAGTCTGTACTTAACTATATAATTACCTACATACTGTTTAGATCATTGTAAATATTGAAAAAAAAATACCTCAACCAATGTCCAGGTTCGGATTGAATTTGGAACATTTATTCGTACAAGATCAATTTTATTTAAACAGTTAATTACCTACAACAAATATACAAAATTAAATTTGGAACACGTTGCCTTTTATTAAAATTTAAAACATAAATGGGTATCAAAACCTTCGATGACCCAGATAATACAATAATATCAAATCACCTTTGACACCACTTGTATGTGTAACGTATCTCACTATCTGTAACGTAATAACTTGACAGATAGATATAATCAATACGTTTACTCACCTACCGTTCATTAATATTGTCCATTGATATTATTAGCCGTATCTACTTATTGATGATAATGTACTCACTTTGTACCTATACTAGGATGATTTCACTTCAGTTGCATGAAAGTTATCAAAATTATATTGTAATCTTAGAATAATAACGCATAGAAACCGTGTCTAGAACAAAACACGAGCGATTTTGTGTGTTCAGTTGTCCACTTCATTTTCTTTGTGTGCGTGAGCCAAACGTGTCTACGTTCCTCAAACGCACACAAATATAGCTTTCAGTGATACCATTACCAGACCATTACCCACAAAAATGGGAAAACGCACTATTATGTTGCTAGATCAAATAAAGTATTTTATGTTATGAAACTGAATAAGATGATGTTTTTTCATGTAATATGACTTATATGACATATTTTTACGGAAGGTAAACTAAATGGGATATCGTTCATTGCGTTTAGAATGTTTGACGTGTGATGTGTTATAATAATATTATAGACATGTATTAATTGCTTGAAAAATCTCGTTTGATATAAATTAAAAGTATGTGTTGTATTTATGAAACAGAACAGTATGATTAAGAACATTACTTAAATGAAAAAAGTCTTAATCAATAAAATTGTAATCTTTATTATGCCACTGTTCGAACTAATAGTAACTTTTAGTTTTAAAACACTGTAGGTAGTAGCTGTAAATAAATATAATTTAGTTTGACGCACACATAATCGGCGCCAAAACTATATTTTTTAAAACAAAAATAATCACAAAAGAAAGCAATATGGGTATTTTTATCCTCACAGATAGCAACATTGAATAGTGATAAGTTAGGTCATTAGAATTTTTGTTTAGTGATCGATTTACGTAAAAATAATGTATAAAATGTAAGTATTTACTTGTGAACTGTAATTTGATTACACGTTTTTTGTTTTCCTGAGGGACTATGATCCCTTTACGCTACAAACGGTCGTTTTAAATTATTTACTTGACCTTACAGAGCTCTGTTCGGCGGAATGTGACCTCAAGGACACTCAAGGTACTGACATCTCGCCGAGAAAAGTTAGCCACCATGGCTAAGATTTAGTTGCCTCTCTTTTTGCACTCGTACTAGGTTTCTATGCGTTATTAATTATTATTCTAAGATTATAATGTTGTTTTGTTGACTTCGCTCGTGCGGGAGCTAGAATTATAATTCTAATAAATGTACCACTGAGATAAAAGTATTCTATGTCATAGTTCGCATTCCAAATCTGAATCCGTCAGTCCATCATTAATAGATAATAAACACCCAATGTGTAAACATTCAAAATATCAAATTAAATGTAGAAGCTCTACTATTAGAAGGATTCTGTAAGAATTTTCAAAACCGGTTCAGCAGAACCAGAGATTACCTGCTACAAATTCATAAACTTATATTATACCTCTGTATAAAATTACTATAGATTTATTTAATTGTTCGAACTTTCGTAACTTTAAACGTGATTTTAACATATGGATGATTCCGTGTTACATTACATACATATGTAAGTTATTGCCTATCGCCTATTCACTCACTGGAATATCCACGATGTTTCAGTGTGTACGTCCATTGTTTTAAACAGCAGTAACAGGTAAACTGCCAGAGATTAAATTAGATACATTAGCATCATCCGCAGTTATTAGATCACCAAGTAAGGTCAAAGCCTGAGTTTAATACCAAGTGTCATAATGCGGACGAAATGACGTAGGCAGTCCACACTCATCAATAACAGAAACAGTCACTGTAGCAGACTGATGTTCGGTTTGAATTTAGATAGCCAATAATCAATAAAATCTATCTATTAAAAAGTTTAAACTGCTTTGAAGCATACACCATTTATTCAGGACTGTCTGATTGCATCGATTTTCAATGTGTTGGTGCAGGGGAACTATACTTTCTTTCACACATAAATAATTAATCGATAAACTGATACTGAATTAAAACATGCATATTATCATCAACTACTACTGCCGCGGCTTCGCTTGCGTAAAAACTGTTTTTCAGCAAAAAGGTATATCTGTACCAAATTTCATCAGAATCAGGTAAGTCGTTAAGGCGTGAATGTGTAACAGACAGACAGAGTTACCTTCGCATTTATATTAGTAGGGATAGGTAAAAAGGTATGTATGTCATCGATGAATACCTACCTTATATTAATTGATCCTACTTTATCATTCGTTACGCTACAAACAATCGAATGATAAAAATATTATAATGGAACATGTCCATGATATATCACCAGTTCCACTGAGCATACATTCTTGTGCATTTAGATCCAACACGGTGTTAATAATGATCTCATTTGAATCTATTGTTTACAATGACCACTTCAATCATAGTACATAGTTACCTAATCAAATGAACTTGTTTGAAATCTATACTAATATTATAAAGCGGAAAAGTTTGTTTGTTTTAAGAACGCTAATCTTTGAAATTCTTGCGTGGATTTGGATAAAATTTGGTATGGTTGAAGCTTGAGGAAGGTTATGGGCTACTTTTTACTTGAATGTATAAAAAGGTGGTTATGTTTTTACCGTGATATACTCCACTTGATTGAAGCCCTTATTTTTTATTTATTTGACACATAAAAAAGAAATGCAGATAACACAACATAGTTATTTTTATGTATGGTATCTATCTTCCAAAATGACTTTTAGTCATAAACTGTATGGAGATACATGCATTAAAAGATAGAAAAAATAGGTATCTATATCTAATCTATGAGGCGTTAATGTTGACTTTGGTGAACAGTTAACTGATAAGAATATTGTAAAATAAACCAATCGTAGATAACACGACATTATTTTAATACCGCAACATGATTGCAACCAGTGAATAGTTACCGATTTGCGTCTACGTCTACTGGAAAATGAATAAGCACAAAACATTACACAAGACCCGTTGTAGGTTGATTCGCTGTTGTTTTAACGTAACGTTTTGAAGTATTAATTATCGTTCGAGGGAAAATGAGCGAAGTGCTGGCATTGTGAAAAGTTAATTCCTTTTGACGGTTGAGCAACATTCAATGCACGGACTAAACCATTTTACTTGGTTTACCTATGTATACCCACGTTAGCAATGGTACTGAGGCTATTTAACACGATAATAGTAACTTCATCGTAAAATATGTACGTAGGTACATATGTGTGCCTAAAACGATAGCGTTATTATTTCCCAGGTTCAGTATGAAATCCGCGTTCGACGTAGAACCACGGATGAAATTTTTAACAATTGACTAAGTTAGTGTGCAGTAATGAGCGGGAATGAGCAGTTGTGCTTGTGAGAGGAATCAGGTTGAGAAGTGCCGGTTGTCTTCTCACTCGGAATTAATGCTGGTGTCAAAGATTCCTGGTAACGTTGTGTTCATTCGTGAGTTTGCGCTCCAATAACATGTAGACTTTTTTATACTTGATCGTATACGATGAATGGTGATGCCTCGCCGGCGACTAACGACCTCTCTATTGTGTTTTTGTAGTGATCTTGCGTCAAATTTTGTTTTTGTGGAAATAAGTATTGGCGATTATATCCGTGCACCTTATTTGGATATAGTGTCATTTTCTGTGTAAAAGACAGTGTTGGCTTGATCGTGTTAACTACTCGATTTGTTAATAGGGATAAACAAAAGGTGCCTAGGCTTACATTATACTCAACTAGCTTTTGCCCGCGACTTCGTCCGCGTGGAATAGTTACTTTGGGCTAACGTTAAATTTAACCCCGATTTTGAAGCATTCTTCATTGGCGCTCCGCTCCTATTTATCCTATAGCCTTTCTCTATAAATTGACTATTTAATTAAATAATGATGTTTCAATTCGAACCAGTAGTTCCTGAGATTATCGCGTTCAAACAAACAAACAAACTCTTCAGCCTTATATCATTAGTATAGGTAGCTGTTGCCCGTAACTTCGTCCGCGTTTCCGTCGTTTTTCGTAAAAAAAAGTAGCCTATGTCCTTCCTCACGGTTCAGTGATTTTGATGTAACAGACAGATTAACTTTCGTAATTAAGTAGGGAAATATAATATGTTAATCTATAATACTGTTGAAAAATATCGCAATACGGTACCGCACAATATTATTGTTAATGGCTGTGCCCGCGATTCCGTCAGCGTGTAAGTAACTCCTTGTGTGTTATTAAGTTAATGTATTGGTAATATTGTTTAGATCACGTTCACATGAGACTTAAGTATCTATAGAACGAAAATACTTCAGCGCAAAGCTTCCGGGTAAACTATGTTGAAAGTTGACCCGTCCGGCACGTGAACATAAAGATTTCTAGAACTGCTAACCCGGGAAAGAGCGACGTACAACTGACCATGCGAGAAACAACTGACACCGAGATCTACTCCAGCAACACGAAAAGTCTGCCCTTGAGCCTTATTAATTGTCATTGCATAACACACCGATACTGGGAATTGCGTTCTTTTAAATTGGAATGGAAAATTATTTGGTATTATGGGAATTCTGGGAATAAAGACGGTTTCTCCTGCACCACAACCTGTTAAAATTTGAGCCTCGATTATATTTTGTTGCAACTGGGTTACTTTTAGCCGAGTTCCATTGTAAAGTTGTGGTGGTCTTAAATTTCGGAGCAGAATAATCGGAATGCCAATTTTAATTTTGGTGTTTCTATACCAATTTATATGATTCTTTTTTTATGGAATAGTTAATAATGTTAACTTTTTCAATTAGGGGTGACTAAACGTAAGAGTAGACAAATATTATAATCAGAAAGCTTCGAACTACTAAGCTACCAGGAGTTACACGTGTTATTGTGAGTCAAACATAAAAGATAGACATATGCTGTCGTGGGATATTTTTTATATAATTTTAAGGAGAACATTTCCGTCTTGAAATAATTTCTGTGTAGCTTTAACCATTAAGATTGCACACGCGACGGTAGCTTAAAAAAACCGGTCAAGTGCATGTCGGGCCACGCGCAGTGTAGGGTTCTGTAGTTCTTATAACAGCCAAGTGCGTGTCGTATTCTCTGACTGATCGTTTCGTACCATTTTTTTTTTTTTTTTTTTTTTTTTTTTTCCGGTGTCTTCTCACACGTGCGCGGGGGGCCGCGGGAAACCTAATTCTTCCGCAGCCCCGCACTAGTGCTGGCCGGGTCTGTCCCGGCCTCGCCTCCTGCACGGGGTAGTGAGGTGTTGAACTACCCCGTGCATCGCCTCAGAGGCGCGCGCTGACACCCGCGCGCGCCTGCGACTCGGGTCCATCGAATAGGGGGCGGGGGACTTCCCCAAGTCCCTCGCCCCTGGACCCATTCATGGGGGCTGGAAAAGGGCGTTGTCCGCCCTTCCCCTGCGCCCGGTGCGCCTTCTGCGGCCAGGGAAGGGAGTGGAGATCTCCCTCTCCCTTTCCGCAGTTTCCTTCTGCGACATCACGTCCTCGCAGAAGGACACCACCGCGTCCCACGACTCTGCGCTGCCGACCATACTCTGCACTACGGCCGGCAGCGACAGATCGCCTCCTACTTCATTTGTGAGGACACGGCGCTGCTCCTCGTTTCGTACCATGCTCTAACTAAAAGCCAAACATGACTACCTAACTAATTTGACTTCCTATACAAATCCTCACCTGATCCGACAATTTTGCACGGAAAGTTTCAATTTTTTTTTAGAGATTTGTATAAAACTTGTCATAGCCGGTGTTTTGAATTTAAATACGGACACAGAGCTACACGACTCAATCGTCACAAGAAGCTAGCACGATACAACTGGCGCTTAGCGCCATCTATCGACATTTCTATAGAGTTGTTCGAAATGTTCGAGTCAAATACAATTGGTCGACTATTACTCATAAACTTGTAAAGCCCACTTTGTGTGATAGTTTTCCTTTAAATTTCGTTATATATAGGTACTACTGCCGTGACATTTGAATTTCTAACTATAAGCGTTTAGTTGATAGAGGGGGGGGACACTTGACTCTAACGAAAATTAGTACTTTAAAGCTTGATAAGTCACGAACGGTTTACTTAATCAAAAAACGGTTTTACTAAACCCGTAATATTTTTAAAAGACCTATCCAACGATATCCCACATTATGGGAAGAACGAAAAAAAAAATTAACATCCCACTTTACATGTATGGGAGGTACCCTAAATAACTGTTTTTTTCAAAATTTTATTTTACCACTTTTTTGGCGTCATTAACGTGTATACTCATGCCAAAGTACAACTTTCTAGTACCAATAGTTTTTGAGCTAAACCGCGGACAGACGGACAGACAGACGGACATGGCGAAACTATAAGGGTTCCTTGTTGACTACGGAACCCTAAAAATGGAGTAATTTCTCCCGTTTTCCCAACATTTCCCTTCACTGCTCTGCTCCTATTGATTGTAGCGTGATGAAAAGTATAGGTACTATAACCAGCTCAGGAGTATGAATAATAATTGTACCAAGTTTCGTTGAAATCTGTCGAGTAGTTTTTGTTTCTATAACGGTTATACAGACAGACAGACAGACAGACAGAAAAAAATTTTACTGATTGCATTTTTGGCATCAGTATCGATCCCTAATCACCCCCTGATAGTTATTTTGGAAATATAATTCATGTACAGAATTGTCCTCTCTACAGATAAATCTGTAGAGAGGACAATTCTGTACATGAATTATAAAAATATATAAGTGTAGATGACCTTACTTCAACGAAGAAATAAAAAAAAAAACACGTTGCAACGCAATGTAAGTACACGTGCCCCGACAATAGTATGTAGTATGTATGCATGGGGCGCACCATGCGTGACCGTGCTCTGAACCGTGTTGAGCAGACAATAGGGAGTGCTCAGCAAGTCAGCAGTCAGTACAGACCAGAGAGTATATAACCAATAGAGAGCGTATAGGCCGATTTCGTTGAAGAACACGACTCACTACGTCAGGCCGGGGGACGACAGTGAAATGCAGAGCTGCAATTGGTCAGTTCAAGGTCAAGTTGCGTAGATATGCCTGGTTAGAGATTGGTCTACTTGATTAAGGGAAAGTAGTCGATATCGATAAAATTGATTTTTACATTGTAAAAATTCTGAGTAAAAATTCCATAATAAAAATATTTTCATTAAAATCAGTTGTGTATCAACAACTTTAGCTTAAGCAAGCACTCTGTAATTATTATTTTTTCGGTGGTGAGTTTTTTTTCCTGGGTGGGAAAATCATCGAATGACTTCTCATGCTCTGGGTAAAGCGGAAGGGAGTGTCAGACTTCTACTGACTAAAAACCCACCCTGTTATTTCAGCTGCCCTTAAGTTCCGGGGCTGCGGTATCTCATTAGAACATTACCGCAACCCCGGAACTAAAGTAACTTACAAGCGCCATATTGTAATTCAAAGGCCCAAGTTAATTAGTATTAGAGTCAGTCATATTATTTGAAGCCTAGAAAAATTGAATATAAGTATCTTATATTCACGATTTGACTTTTCTCAACATTAAATCAATAAAATCAAAACTAGAAACCAATATTCCCTAGTAACCTTATCCATCCACTTTTCTTTTAATCTGGAATCTTCTGAAATCTAAAACGAAAACATGCATGTCACACAGAAGAAAAAATATCAGAACTTTCTCCTTTTTTTAAAGTCCGTTAATGTAGATAGGTGTTTTATGACAACTATCTGAGTTGAATTAAAAAAAAAAAATAAGTTTCATTTTATAATTAATGATATCGTATTCAGTCGTTAAAGGTAACAAACAGCACAGATTTTTATGATTAAAATACAAAAGGAAAGAAAGGGATAAAAGATTTAGCATTTCTTCATGAAAGAAAGAGACTTTTCCAAAAGACATCAACGCGCGACTTAATTGTGTACTTGATCACTCAATCCACCACTTTAAATAAACCTCTGCAGTGGCTTATAATCTGATTAAATGATAAATAATTTTCGTATTATTTCATGACTGATGAATAGTTATGGCATCCATTTAGTATCTACACGACTGGGAATGTTTTCCACACCACTACAACGCGCATGAAGGCATTTTTATGCGTTATAAATTGCATACAAAATTTTAAAATTTATAATTGTTTAGCATGCACACAGGTCTAACTAACACTTGGTCACAACTAAAATGGTTCGTGTACCGTAGCCAATATATAAGAGCAAAAAGACTCATAACTTTCGTGCGTCGGGGCACTGTATGCGCGGTCAGTGGTTTCTAGACTGTGTTTAGTTAGTGGTTTAAAGACTATATCTTTGGTACAGACAGACCCAAGTCGCGAGCATTAGCGGAATAGACACTATGAATCATTTAGACATAGTAACTAAGTCTTAATTAGATTAAAGATACCTCATAACTTACTTCGGATCTAATCCGTATTCCGGTTGTTTTGCTTGCCAGTTTAACAACTATTTATATTTCTCCTCACTTGAATTTAAAAGATTAGCTCTTAGAGTAGCTGTTTTCATTAATGTTTAATTGTATACTTGTCAACAATAAACATAATTATGAAATTTAAATTAATCTTATAATTATATCTGTTCCAGATCCCTGTGGATAAGAATGGCAAGCTAAGAACGTTAGAGCTGAGAGGAGTTTACTCTGCGTCAAAATTGAAAAGTTTGGATACGCTTAAATCCTTTGATGTAACAAGATCTGCTGAAATTGCAGAAAAATCACATGCAGTTACAAAAATTAAAAATGATATAAAGGAACCAGTTTTTTGTAAGGCTTATGCATCATTCATCCCAAAAATGAGCTTAAATTTGGAAAAAGTTATTGAGCAAAACCCAAGAATATTAGATTTACGTGAAAAATTGAATCAGATAACAAAAAAACAAGATAGTAATAATGTTGATAAGAAGACAAAAGGACTAATTAATGATATAACACAACATTTGGTTGACAAGAAAGATGAAGACGAGTCCGGCCCGTACAGTTTGTTGTTTGATCTACACTCCGATCCTTCTACATCATTTAACGAAAGTGTAGCAGTAAATGTTTGGAACCGACCAAAATCTGAAGTATTGAGTGATACGAACTCACTAACCTTTAAAAAGCTAGTAAATCCTATCAACAAGAGTGCAGACAGGTTACCGAACGTATTGAATTTCGACGAAAAACCGATGAGAGAATTTGAATACTCTTGCGAAAACGAGTTTACCTTCCCGACAAGAAAGACATTTAACACACATTCCAGATCCGATCTCTGTTTACAGTTAAAAACACACGCACATCCGCGGTTATTTGAATCCAACTTAAGTCCTAATGAAAATTCATTAAGTAGGACTAATGAGGAGAACTCACTGGATGATAGTTTGGGAATTTTAACTCCAGACCAAATGGACGATATGTGCTATTTAGAAAATGCTTTTTCGCCTACAGTAGAGGGGCTACCGATTTTTTGTGATACTAATGAAAGTAAAATATCTCCAGATAATGGTGATACCCCATCAACTGATAAGACTGAAAGTAACTCTGCAGCATCGACTATACAAAATGATGGATTTGACAGCATAGAGAATAGAAGGTGCACGTTTGAAGGTCAAATGGCTCCCATTGTAAGCCTGGAAACAATCATGAATAACGAAGATCATAATTCACTAACACCCTATGATTCCCCAGCTTATAAATGCAGCGAAACATTGTCTATTCAAGAACCATTGTCCATTACTTCAAGGACTTATGATATGCCTTCTCAAGATGTTGCAATAGGGAAGGATGAGTTCTCGTCGAATTTAATAGATGAAGAATTCATGCCCTCCATTCACAGTAGTATTTTAGAGCCAGTTAGTTCTATTACTGAGAATGTGCCCAATTTAGAAATAGCTCTAGATTGCAAACATGGAAATCTTTTAATTACCAACAGAATTGAACAAACACCATCACCAGAAGATTTGCCATTAGACAGCTCAGAAATTAATGGTGAAATAAGTACATATTCCCAGTTTTCTGCGTCTACATTGCATGACTCGCAGACTTATTCAGATGGAAAAAATGATTATCCAAAATCTATGGAAACTTCTAAAGTTTCTAATAGTTTCATAACAAGTATTACTAGTATTACAAGTTTAGATGGTTATCAAGGTGATGGGGAAATGTCTAGACCTGTGAGCAGGGGGGCAGACCATTCTATTGAACATCGTGAAGATGCCATTGAAATGGACTGGCAAAATGTGCCTGTAACTAGACGAGCAGATCCTATGACGGATTCAGATTTCTTTACAGAAAGCGATGCCGACGGTCTTGATGACCACATGCAAAGAGGTGATCGACGTGCTCAGGTTATTGATGGAGCACTTTATGGTGGAAAGAAAGTAAATGGTAATCCGCCTCTCATTGTAAACAGAAATGAAGACTCTTGCATGGAGTCAAGTGGAGTGTACACTGACTTTGAAAATCATCGTACATCTCCTGTGTTCTTGAACGTCATTGATGATATGTCTCCTGATGGGTCTACTCCTTCCACTCGATCGGAATGCAGTCAAAAAAACGCTAGCACAGGAAACTTGAACGCTTATTTTTCACCGCTACAAGATACGTTAGATGAACATAAATCAGATACGTCACACGTAATCGATGACGATGAGACACCGAAAAATACTAGTAAAAGAAATTCGCTAAATAGTGTGAAAGATATGAAGTGTACAGAAAAGAATAAAGAAGAGAAGAGAAGCTTTACCTTAAAAAAGTACAAAATGCCTAAGCGTGATGTGCCAAGCAAACTAAAGAGTATGCTAGCAAATAGAAAGACTGATGCTGATAACAGTGTACAGAGTAGCCCAAAAACTGTTAAAAAGACCGAAAGAAGAGAGAATTTGGCAAAAAAGAATTCTATAGAAACAAAGAACGATTATAAGATTAAATCGTTTAAGGACATAAAATCGAAGGTGGACTGTTCCTTTTCATTACAACGATCTCAAACTTCGTGCAGTGTCAGTAGAATGTTAAGCTCAAAATCTACTAATAACAACGTGAAACCTAAAAGGTATGTAATCTAAAAATATCATATTATACATTTGTCTTATATAACGCTCATATAACATTTCAGATTGAGCTAGTAAAATTGGAAACTTCGTTCGAAAATATTTCGATGTTTATTCAGAGTCGGCTGAAATTCTTTCAAACAAGCGGGCATGACACCTGCGTCGTTATATCATTAGCAGTTTACTTTCTAGTCTACAATTTCGCAAGTTTTATTACCAAAACATTTATTCGACTTTGTGTAAACAGACTTCATAGTCTGTCACTGCCGAAACTATTAATGTGGTACTTACAATTTTTTTTTGTGGGACTCCAGTAGTTGGATATCTAAAGAAAACTCTCGAATTTAATATGTATATGTTACCGGCCAAACCCGATTTCAGGACAAACTAGTTTTGCCTAGGCTAAACTAGTTCTTCCTAAACGCAATAGGATTAACTAGTATAGCCTAGTCCAAACTAATTTGTCCTAAGCCCTATAGGATAAACTAGTTTAGCCTAGGCCAAACTAGTTGATCCTGATATAAATACGCATACTCTAGGATAAACTATTACGGCCTAGTCTAAACATTATAGTATATCTAGAAAGTAAATATAAATAGATAAACTGAATAGAATACACGGAGTATAATTGTAATATATATTTTTTTAACAAGTAATCATTTTTATTAAAACGATAATAATCGTCGTTAAAAGTTATGGATAATTGATAATACAAACAATCATACTATAACAAATAATAAGTGTTTTTTTAATAGAAGCAATAGTTATATTATCTCAATTATTAAAATTGTTATTTATTTTTACATGGTGTGCTTTGGTGGCACTTAGAATTGCAGAGTATCGTTGCCTTCTTGCACTGGCATCTGTTTGTGGATCAGTTTTTATTGCAGCTGCATCTCACAAAACCTTGGCCTGATCCAACTGAATGTTTAACTTAATATATCATTCAAATGGTAAACCACCTCTGTCGCTCTCTTAGATTGTAAAGCGCGTAGCAGAACAATTTTGTTAGATGTTTTTGGTAAACCATAATAAATTTAAAAGTCTGCAAATTGATCAGATCTACTTGGCACCTACTATTCATTTCCGAATGAAGAATGGGCTTAGACACTAATCCTCTTTTCTTCTTTGTTTTCTTTCGATGACAGACACTACACATAGATAAATACAAGCTTATCATTTCTTTTGTAATATTGGCATTGTCACGACCACCGTGGCTGACAGCCACATGAGCTGCGGCAATCACATCATAAAGTTCATCGGATGGAAGATAGTTTTTTATATTACCTTCACTCCGTGCAATCAGTTTTTTCACGTCCCCGATTTATAACACAGCAAATCGTTTCAATCTCCTTTGTTGTAATGGTGTCTTTTTTTCAGATTTTTCTGCATCTTCAACTTGTTCAATGATTTCCAAATATTGCTCTGATGATAACACATTATAATAAGAAGACTTTTTACTTTCGACTCTGCAAAATTGGTTTATACTAGGCCGTACTAGTTTATCCTAGAGTGTGCGTATTTATATCAGGATCAACGAGTTTTGCCTAGGCTAAACCGGTTTATCCTATCGGGCTTAGGACAAATTAGTTTGAACTAGGCTATACTAGTTAATCCTATCGCGTATAGGAAGAACTAGTTTAGCCTAGGCAAAACTAGTTTGTCTATACTTCCAAACTGAAATTAAAATCTGATTCAGTTTGGCCAAAATGTGGAATATGTAGGTTATATACTATTTAGCTATAAGTAGCTGTTTGTTGATCATCATCTATTTATCCATTTGCTAAATTATGTTGGGGTCGGCTTCCAGTTTAACCGGCTGAGTACTGTTTTACAAGGAGTATCGTGTTACCCAGTTACTGGGTTGTCGAGGTCAGATAGGCAAGACCAGTGTTAGATTTTCTGGCTACACAACACGTAACGACAGTCAAAGACTTACAAATAGCAGCAGGGATCAACGGCTTCACGTGCTTTTCTAAGCAAAACTGGGTATGTTAAGATGGTTAGTTTCGTCACTTATCCACGGACCGACGAGCAGTGCCGA
This sequence comes from Tholera decimalis, assembly GCA_943138885.2. Classification (NCBI taxonomy): domain Eukaryota; kingdom Metazoa; phylum Arthropoda; class Insecta; order Lepidoptera; family Noctuidae; genus Tholera; species Tholera decimalis. The sequence continues at coordinate 21,437,557 of OW964557.2, forward strand.
GGCACTGTTGCCTATGCTCGAAGAACAATCCTTATTTAGCCATGAGTTCTTTTTAGCTTTAGCTGTTGTTAAATCTAATAATTATCTGAACTCTTAATATCTCTCTCGTTTGTAGTCGCCACATGCGTATGCGCATGGAGCTGGGTTCAGCGGCCGGCAGTGGCAAGAGCAGCCTACACAGCTCCCAGAGCGACATCAGTGCCAGCAGCACCCCGCTCGGCAAACACTCCACCAGCCGCTTCCCTCTGCTAAGTAAGTAACATAATAACAACAGCATAATCTTTATTTGTTTTCTCTCAAAAAGGTACAATATTGGTTTAAAGAATACTAGCTGTTGTCCACAACTTCGTCCGCATTGGAGGATTTTTTTTAAAAATCCCGACCCTGAGGGAATTCCGGCACCATATGTTATTCCAGGATTTCGTCTTTATTCAATCTACATACCAAAATTTCATTCAGATCCGTTAAGTAGTTTTTGCGTGAAAGAGTAACAAACAACGATTCACCCTTACAAACTTTCACATTTATAATATTAGTATGATAAGTCTCAGCAATATATATACCTTAGTGAGAGCTGGAGTCTGAACTGGGTTCAGGACCAGTGTGACAGATCTCTAGGCTCACACCCTTTAAAATTGTAAAGTTAATTGCACGCAGGTAGGTACGTAAAATACATAAGAGCCAAGTACTCAGAGGAGGTATATTAAAATAAATGCAAAAAATAGGGAAGCATGCTTTTTGTGTGTTGAAGAGTGTGTGTCTGTGTGTAGTTAATAAGGGGAAACGCGGTATATAAGTTTGAGTATATTATAAAATATATAAAATTAAAAAATATTCAAGACGAAAATATCTTGCGTATTTTTTAATTTTATTTTCATCTTAATACCCTCGCCTTACGTCATCGTAATACCATCTACTTTTACTCTACGAGTGGCAAATACATAAATGTATATACCGGACTACTTACGGCATCTTGAGCTACGTATTTAATTATTTGGTTTTCATTATACCTAAAGCCGGCTCTACATGTTGGCCAACACAGTGGCGAATGTAGTGGCCAGTGCCTATTCGCCAACGTGTAGAGGGGGTGTTTGTGCATCTTGGGTTGTATTGGAATGATGGCCGACGAGTTGGCGCGAGATCCGTGTGGTGTCGGTTTTTTGCAAAAGATCAAAGGGTTGTTGGCCGAGTATTGGCTACCGCGTCCACACGTTGGCAGCGCGTTTAGTATGCTACGAGCTCCCAGAACGATCGCACGCACCTGATTAAACATTTTAACCGACTTCAAAAAAAAAAAGAAGGAGGTTCTCAGTTCTTCTTGAACTTTTTTTTTATATATGTTACCTCATAACTCGAAGTCAGCTCGACCGATTTAGAAAATTCTCTTTTCATTTGAAATGGTATACTTTCTAGTTGGTCCCATTGTTATGAAATCAGGATCTGATGATGGGATCCTGGAGTAATCGAGGGAACTCTTCAAATATTATAGGCACATCTATAGCGTTTTGGTTATATCTTATAGTATCTTGTGCAGTTGCTCTCGTAAAGCACCATTTGGGGAAGTGGAACTGATGATGAAGACCACAGATGACCACCGAAACTACTCAATAATAAGTATTTCATGGATTGCGATTCGATTACTTGAATATGGATGTTAAGCACTTTATGTTTGTCATAATGCATATGGTGATGTAGAGCTGATGGTGAAGTACCAGGAGAACTCCTCAAAAATTAACAGCTCTGCATCGGGAAAAGCAATATTTTGTAAAAGGTGATAAGTTGTTGACATTATGGCTTTTGTAACTAGATAAATTACAAACCGACCCACTAAAAAGCGATAAAAAAACTTTTTAACAAAAAATAAAACCGACTTCCATATTAAAATACTACAAAGGCAAAAATAACTTTAATTTCGGTAGTCTGTGTCAAAAAAAGAAAATACAAAACGAATAACACCGACTACCGAAATTAAAGTTATTTTTGCCGTTTTGATATGGAAGTTGGTTTTATTTTTTGTTAAAAAGTTTAGTCACGTGTCGGTAACAACTAGTGTAAACAAAATGTCAGTAATGACTAATAACGAAGAAACTTTTCGGTTTATAGAGCTCTACCAAGCCGTAAATTGTTTGTGGAACCCAAGAAGCAGCAGTTAGCGCCTCAATATCCATTTTAATAAATACGTCCGCACATTGGCCTGAACCGTAGCAAACTGAACGACCTTCCAACGTGTGGACGCTATCACGAACTCTTGGCCAATATGCTGGCCACTACATTCGCCACTGTGTTGGCCAACGTGTAGAGCCGGCTTAAAACGTCACTGAAGCTGGACCTCGAATGGTACCCGTAGATATGTTATCAAGGTTATAAAGATTGAACATAGTTAAGAGGATAAGCGTAGTATCCTTCTAGACAACATAGGCTAATTGACTGGTACCTGTGAGACCATGGCCTATTTTAAAGCGGTAAATGAGATAGTATGAAAGATTTTAGTTTTCGCCGATGGTTTTTTTCGTCTGTACTGATATGAAAGATTTTAGTTTTCGCCGATGGTTATTTTCGTCTGTACTGATATTATAAAGCGGATAAGTTTTGTTTGTTTGTAAGAACGCGCTAATCTTTGAAAGTACAGGGGTGGATTTGGATGAAATACTTTTTACTGGATTGCAAAAGAAGGAGGTTACGTTTTTATCGTGATAAAGTTCACGGCAGCGAAACCCCGCTCGAATGTTAGTATAGAATCAATTTGTAGCAGATAATGATTAAATTCAGTATTATGTAAAATCAATTACAGTAGTTTTCCTCTCTCCTACTAGTTTATATTTGCTGTGCCCGACAGGGACCCTAAGTGTTTCTTTTTTCTGTATTACCACCTATATGTGTAGATTATAGATATATGCAATAAATACTTGAATTGACTTGGTTGTAGAGAAAATAAAATGTGCCTTTACTAGGTGGAATTAATATTTGCACAGGATGGCTTGTGGTCTATTAAAGCTAACTAAATGGGAAGAGGTGTTAGGCGTTAACTGTTTTTTTAAAATAGTCTATGATCTATAACATACAGATAGGTTCAAGATAAAGATATCGCTTCATATTCATCACATATAATATTATCACTGAAATTTTGATGAACACACCTACACATATACATAACTACAAACAGATGAAGGAAAATCTATGATCACGCCTATCACTATAAAACCTGCGTGATAGCAACGCAATACTTCTAGTTTGTGTTTTGACACACCACTCTACTTCAAGGTTGGCTAGCATTGACTTCATGTGATTCAATGACATGTGTGAATTCTTAAACAATTCACGTCGCGTCTCATTAAAATTAGATACGTATATGTGCGTCTGTGGACCAATTTACGAGTTGGTTTTGATAATAAAATTTCCACAAAGTTTTCTACTGACAATAATTAATATAAAATATGCAAATGCAATTTCCATTTTCTTCATGAACCATTTATAAAGTAGGTATAAAATTTCCTATTCGTTCTACGTCATCTTCTTATAAATATTCAATGTGACAGCGGCATGCCACAATGTTAGCGCTATGCTTATTGTCTGTGCTCCTAATTCTTGTGTAAATGCATCTATAGTACGGTGTGGAGTTCATGGCAATGTTTTGTCCTTGTTTGTAAGGTTTCGTATGATTTAGCACCTCCTTACATATTGGTGATAGCAATTATCACGTGCGCGTGTGAGCGTATAAGTGTCCCAAGTAGCACGAGTAAACAATAAAACGTCAGACCTTATTACCTAAATAAATAATTTTATTAATCATCACCACTATAACCAAAACATATCTTAATTAAGAGGAAAGCTGAAATTAAGATACACGAGAAAGCTAGAGTAACAACAAATTATTTAACGCCTGGAACATCTATTATAGCAATGAGTTGACTCTGCATGTTGCTATTTGCTTTACTTCTGTCAGGCACTTGTAAACAGTATTATGGTATTTTATTTCAAACTAACTTCTGTCCGTGACTTCGTCTGCATTTTTACTTTGTTTCCATTTATTTTTCTACCGACAATAACGTACACAACAGAAAAATAATTATCCAATTCGGTGCAGTCGGTCCGAAGTTTTTTTTCGTTGTTCTAGTGGTCGCAAGCGTGGCTGCTGAGCACGAGGCCTCTGGGTCGATTCCCAGTTTGGAAAAAAAGTGCTTTTCACTAGGAAATTTCTCAGTAGTTGCTCGGAGTTTGGAAGTTGGCGGTGTGATACACCCGTGCCTCGGAAAGATCGAAGATCGAAGAGATCGAGGTCAAGAGTAGCCTCATCCGTAATAAAAGCTCGTTAAGGGTACGTTTCCACCAGAGATGTGCGATGGAAATGTGTCGTGCGAGGATATCTAGCTGTGCTGTGAAAATATGTGGGTGTTTCCACCAAAGCTGTGCGATAAAAATGTGCCTACGAGGATGTGTAACAGAGCTGTGAAAATGCGCATTAATGTGTGGTGCGAGGATGCGCAAACCTCGCAACACATCCTTCTCAACACACATTCCTCGCAACACATCCCTCGCAACACATCTCTCGCACACATCCCTCGCTTGTTTTGTATGCACAAAAATCTAGCACCGCTGAGCCGTTTCCACCAGAGCTGTGCTGACCGAGGCGAGGTAAATGAAGCGATTCTATTGGTTCTTTACAAACACATCCCTCGCTACGCATCCTCGCACATCTCTGGTGGAAACGCAGCCTAAGCCGTTGGTCCCGGCTGTCATTTGAATATCTTTGACAATCGTTACGGGTAGTCAGAAGCCTGAAAAACTGACACTGGTCTAACCAAGTGATATCGTGTACTGAGCTGTGAAGATGTCGCTCCATGTAAAACACTAATACTCAGCTGTATCCAGTTAGACTAACAGCCAACCCCAACATAATTGGAAAAAGGCTAAGCAGATAATGATAATGATGAGGTATTTCTGCTATTTTTTTTATGTATACTTACGATCTGGCTAATCCGTGTTGGTTGGTAGGGATATGCTCAGGGCTGGATTAACCATTAGGCGGAGTAGGCAACTGCCTAGGGGCCCCGCATCAACTAGGGGCCCAGGCCTAGTGCACGCACCAAGAAAACATGCTTCTTCGAACGAGAATTTGATGTGCGTGTGAACTTAGAGACCTCACTGTTATCTCACAAAATACAAATCGTTAAATTTAATAGTAGAATTAAAACAATTTTAGAACTAATCTGGGAATAAGTAAACAAATATATTAAAAACCACAGCCCTTAAGGTGCGTTTCCTCAGTTCACACACAATTTGGTCAGTCAAAGTAAGAAAAAGGGCCTCGAGAATGCCACTGCCTTAGGGCCTCTGACAGGGTTAATCCGGCTCTGGATATGCTTAACACATAATTTTAATTTAGATGTGGTATTGTTATTGATATTATCTATCTATCCTGATATAATATACACTTCTAATCTGTATTTTCACACCAATGGCGGTCCGATTTTCTATCCAGGCAATTACTGTCCATTCAAGGTTGCCACGAAAACAATTGAATTACGAGATTTGACTGCCTATTGCTAATGCTAATGTTTTAGATTGACAGGCAGGTATTCTAATAATTATCATGAAAATAAAATAAATCTTATTTATTTATCATGGGCACATCAACGAGGGTTTTTTTATTTTATAAATTTATACTAGATAATATAAATAAGAGCTACATTTCGTATATAAGCTTGTTATCTCCTACAAGTTTTTACCCTATAAACAAACATACAAGCTTATAAACAAAGGCGAATGCCTATAAAATGCTTGAAATGGACAGAAACTGCGAATAGTCCTTAATCTATACTAATATTATAAAGCGGAAAAGTTTGCTTGAACGCGCTAATCTTCGAAAGTACTGGGTGGATTTGGATGCAATTTGGTATGGAAGTAGCTTGAGGCTTAAGGAAGGTTATAGGCTACTTTTTACGTGACTGCAAAAAGGAGAGTTATGTTTTTACCGTGATAGAATCCACGGGAGCGAAGCCCCGCGTGAGTACTAGTTCTTTATAAAATGAAATATGTCTAATGAAATAATTTTCAAGTTTGTTTAAGTAGGATATAAAAATATGGGAATCATTAAAATATTTGACCTGATATCCGTCTAATTCATTCTTATTTTATTGGAGGTCAGTGTTTATTTGACACTAGTAAGTGGCATTCAGCCAAACAGGAATCGTAAAATAATTCCTAACGAATTATTTTGCAGATTTAGTGCACAGTTATTATTAATTTAATATAATTCGACCTATATGTACCATAAATAAAAATAATAATAATATATGCAAGTCAATATTAATTAAAATCAAATATTTTTTGAATAGAATACGTATCGTAGGCTATATGAATCACATCTCCTTTGCCTTACCTACTGACAGTTTGACATTACTGCATTTTCGATTGTTTGTTTACTTAATTCTACAAGCGTTTGTGAATTGAGTTACTTACGGATTGCTTTTACAACCGACGACCAAAAGAGGAGGTTATCAATTCGACGCGTATTTTTTTTTTTAATGTATGATCACCGATTACTCGAAGACGGCTGAACCGATTTGGAAAATTCTTTTTTTGTTTGAAAGGGTATACTTCGAAGTTGGTCCCATTGTCACTTGGTCAGGATCTGATGATGGGATCCTGGAGAAATCGAGGGAACTCTTCAAATATTATAGGCATACCTATGGCGTTTTGGGTATTTCTTATAGTATCTTGTGCAGTTGCTCTCAAAAAATACCATTTGGGGAAGTGGAACTGATGATGAAGACCACAGATGGCCGCCGAACCTACTCAATAATAAGTATTTCGTGGATTGCGATTCGATTACTCGAATATGGATGTTAAGCACTTTATGTTCGTCACAATGCATATGGTGATGTAGAGCTGATGGTGAAGTACCAGGAGAACTCCTCAACAATTAACGGCCCAGCATTGGGAAAAGCAATATTTTGTAAAAGGTTATAAGTAGTTGAAATTTAGGCTCTTTTAAGTAGGTAAATTAAAAATCGACCAACTGAAAAGAGAGAAATAAAAACTTATTACCAAAAAATTAAACCGACACTGCAAAGTGAAAAATAACTTTAATTTCGGTACTCGGTGTCTTTAGTTTTGTATTTTCGTTTTTGGCACCGACTTCCGAAATTAAAGTTATTTTTCACTTTGCAGTGTTTTTGGGAGTCAGTTTAATTTTTTGGTAAAATGTTTATATTATGGTCTAGCAACCGACTGTGGTCTTTCTTTAAGGACTTTGATTTTAGTTGTGCTCACGATACCCATTTTTGAACACGGTCTTATGTTAGACCCGCCTAAACGATGACTTGGCATCCTTAACTTAGACTTAATCAATATTTCAGGAAAAGGTTTGTAACTGATTTCTACCAAGTTTTTTGATAATTATTGAAATTGTAATGGGCTACCTATGATTTATAGTAATATTTGGCGTATATTTCACTCTTGTTCATTTCAGGCATTTCTTTATATGGCCGACGGGCATTCCCTTTTACCTGTTTATAATATTAGTATAGCAATAGAGTAATAAAAAGTACATAGCCGTACCTACTCCTTGACCTATTGAAGTTTATTTTTATATACCTAACCTAATTAAGTACCTATTCAATAATAAATCTATACTAATATTATAAAGCTGAAGAGTTTGTTTGTTTGTTTGTTTGTTTGTTTGCTTGAACGCGCTAATCTCAGGAACTACCGTTCTGATTTGAAAAATTCTTTCAGTGTTAGATAACCCATTTATCGAGGAAGGCTATAGGCTATATATCATCACGCTAACACCAATAGGAGCGGAGCAGTAATGAAGAATGTTTCAAAATCGGGGGATTTTTTTTTCTACGGGGACGAAGTCGCGGGCGGAAGCTAGTTGTAAATAAACACCAAACTAGAAATAATGAGCTGGGTACGCAGTCGCGTGCGTAGTTAAAGAATTAATTATTAAATACTGTACTTAAAAACCTTATATTTAAGTAAATAACTACTATCGGTATTTTTGTTCAATAAGGTTAAAACTTAGGCCCCCAGTAGCAGCAGTTTCGAAGATAAACGGGGGGGGGGGGGGGGATGAAGAAAAAGAGTTCTGCAAGATTGTCATCTGATAACTTAAAAAGCTCGGGTGTTTGGGTTGACAGACGTTCAGACAGATTACACAGGAATGATCCTGTATGTGTTCTGTCTTTAATACGTACAAAAAGTATGAATACGTTCGAAAATCTCCTAGCGCCTATTGTAGTATGTAAGCAAAGAATTGCTTATGTGCTGATACTGTGAAGTAGATACAGGGACTTATATGTGGACACTGCACAATTGATTGAATACTGTGTAGATACAATTACGATTATGAATATTATGATACTGTGTAGATACAATTACGATTATGAATTTTAATTTGTTTGTAAAATTTCGGTACCTAAAAATTATTTAACTGAAAGTCCAACAAACATAATATTGTCACTCCGAGTTAAGGATAAAAATAATCCTATTTTACCTACGAAAAGAGTTTTAATTAATCATGGATAATTTAAATAAAAACAATTAATATTATAAAATAAAATAAATAAATAAAATAACTAAATTGGCTAAATCATTTCCCAGCAAAATCTAGTTTTATCCATATCGTCGTATGACCTATTGATTCAACAAATGCCTTGATTTCTCTTTAAATACTTGAATATGCAGGAAGTCCTGTCTGCACACCCCAATTGTAAATCAGCTGTGCAAGGGACACAAACACCAATCGATGCGGAAGGTCAACACTACGGCTGACTACGGCAAGCAAAGGGACTAAAGCAAGTTGAGACCGCATGGCAACGAGCGTTTCCTCTCGGCTAGGTTCAGTTTGCCAGTCGCCGGTGAGACGCGAGCCGGCGCGCGCCGCTTCTGCCAGCCTGTCGCGTTCGTGACGTAAACTTGCAACGCGAAAAATCAATGGATTCCCCTCCGACACTAAGGTTAACCGCATACCGCATTTTCTCATAGAAAATGTGTCATATGTCAGTGAAGTGTTAACGACACATGCACCTGGGATACTGGTTCATTGATAATGATAAGAACACTACGGAGTAAAATGCAACGCGTCACGTGAACGGTTTACTTTCAAGTTTTGTTTTGTGTGGTGTCATATTTTAAGTTATCATTACTTTTCAAATGTTACATTAGTTTTTTTTTCTTTTAATTAACGGAGGAGGCAACACTTGAAGTTTTCTTTTGATTTATTGATGTAGCAGTGTTGTTGTTTACCTTGTGGGCTGTTACGATGTCTTAGGATCAATATTGTTTGTCTAGAAAGGTTTCCCAGTTAACTAAATAATTTTAAGAATTTACGTAGATCCTGTTTTGTTAACTCACTTGGCCTTTCATAATGCCTACTTAACTGTCCTTCGTTCTCTTCATGTCTACCAACAACTGGTTAAACAAGTTAACGCCACCAGCCATTATTTTTTAAACAAACATTTGTTACATTGTCAAGCATGTAAGCTTGACACCTGACGTTATTCGAATTAATTTGATTTCAATAAACAGGCTTCTTTATTTAAAAATAAGATTAGCAAGTTCTTAAATTAGATTTTTAAAAGCTTTTGAATTCAAGCTCTGCTCACTAGTATTTAAATTAAGCATATGGTTGGTTAAAAATGTGGCTGAAATTTTATACTTAACTAAAACTAGACAAATAAATAACTTTAAAAGAAACCGCAATGTGCGGAATCCTTTGATATTCCAATAAGGCGTGTAACTCTACCTTCTTACTTAACGAATCAAAGATCATGGCTAATGAAACGCAACTGCATATCAATTGTAACATAATACAAGTAACAAGTCCCATTAGAAATCGATTATTTAACACAGTGTAGGTGGGTATTACATAAATCATTGTAACTCATTGTTGGATAGCAGACATAGCAGAAAATAATGGGCCAAATAGAAAGTACATTAACGCACATGCACGGTTCACATGCAGCGAAGCCTCAGCCACATAATTAAAAAGTGATTTATAAAAAACGCACATCACAATTTGTATTGTTTTTGCGTAAATATTCGTTTTTCACATTTTCTTCGCAGACTCAAATTCACACTACAATAGAGAAGAAATAATTATCTTTAACAATCTTATCTTCAACTTCCTTGGTAATGCGTAACTGGAAAAGCAATAAAAGTAAAATAATCTATATCCCCTTTCACCGTAACTTGCAATGTATTAACTTACAATATCTAGAGGTAACTATATTCTACACGCAAAAAGTAATTGTACGAAATTTTTAATTGACACAGCTAACTCGATTCGAAAGCATGAAATTGGAGAGTCATGATATAGATAAATTTTATATTTTACGTCTACTCCAGATGTTTTTGAAAGAATGTTGAAATATTTGAAATGATTGTTTCATAGATATCGAGTATCAATATACATACTTATCTAAAGCTACGTGATCGTTTTCAGGAAAATGTCTACGTTGTTAATCAAAACTTCTTTGCGGATCATTCAAGAGTTTCCAAAATGAAGAATAAAGATACACATGCTACAATATAAATAGAAGATTTAAAAACAAAAAATAAAATGAATCAAATAAAACGAAGACTAAGTACATATATATAACAATAAGTATGAACAGCGATGTTGTCGGCGACAGCTGGAGAAAATGTGGTAGTGTCGCAAGTGCAGGCGACAGGCTATGCGAGTCTGTTAGTTATTATATTACATTTCACATATATATTATTATTACATTTCACATAAACCGCATTGCTGTGTTTAGTACCTTTAAAGCCTCCATTCACCTTAGATCGTGCATTGATTTTAGTAGGTATTTCTAAACGTGAGCAATACATTAACAGAAACGTGCTAATAAAGAGTCAATTTGAATAGGAAAATCCAAAATGTGGTTAGTTTCATACAAACGGTAAAGTTGAAGGAAAAATAATTTTATAATCTTATCTATGAGCATGATAATATAAAACACTGTAGAACATGAAGTTTTTATGAATATAGTTATTCCCATTGAAAATAAAAAATAAGTGAATGTAGTAAATGACATTTGGTTTTGCTATAAACCACATGTGTGAAGTAACGGCTATTACTAACATGTTCAAACTTTTACGTTATAACAGTTATTAAACGTAACGTTAAAGTATTGCACGTAACAAGAGGAAGATCTTTATCTATTTTGTTAAAACAAGTTTTTGAATCGTAGGAGTACCACGCTGTAGTAACCTCGTTACTAACATAGAAAAGTAAATATTGTAACTACCATTACTTATGTGAATACTCGTATGATAAAAAGAATGTAGAATATTCAGAAGCGGAAGAAAAAGTATCAAAACACTAATGGGTTCTTAAAATGTCATGTAGGTTTTACCGTTGATTATGTTACTAATTAAAATACAGAACTTCCTATTTATCATAACGGTTATAATATTTCGAATGCTTATCGCAGCTTTACTCGATATCGGTATATACTCGTATATGATTATATTAACGGTGCATGTTTCGAAATATAGAATTTTAAGGTTAACCCTAAAAATTTAGTTTGAATGCGGAGACAGTATAAATGGTCTAGGCGATACTTGCGAGTGAAATCCGCTGGAAGCCGATGCAGTGTAACGGGTTATTCTCGTCGATGGATTTGTTGACGAGTCGAGATTCGTTGACCCCGCCGGTGAAGGCGAAACCGAGTGCGAACTATTCCATCCACTACTTATGTTAAAACCACATCTGACAGGACTCCCAGATACTGACCAGCTAACATTATCATCACTAACGCCTACAAATCAGAAGTCTTAGTACTGTTTGTTTTGTTCAAACCATGCAAGAGCATTCAGTATATTTTATTAGTTGCTTCCATTTTATTTGAATTTGTCTCCACAAATAATGTCAATCATTGGCTTGGTTACTATAATTGGGTAGATCTATGAAACAGCTTAATGGAAAAACAGATATAACGTCCGTTTCCAATGGGCTATGAAAATAATATTGAAATAGTTGTCCCAATTCTGACTCATTGGAATCGATTCTAGAACAGCCACTGTGTGCTGAGCCGTACTATAAGGTCTGGCCTGACCCACATTCATTGCTATTAAACCATGGCCTAAAAGCCTATGTGACACGGCGTTCTGCTATTATATCATTACTGTCGTTAGAGACATCAAAGGCTTGCAGTTAAAATGTATAAGATCGCCCACTGCGTGCTCATATAAGCAGTCCACCATAATCTCGAACCATAAAATGCCATCAGATTATAATGTAAACATGTCTACTTTTTCAGTTTCGTATATTTATACCGCCCACTGATATTCTGATCCTGTCTTTGAATTTCATGACTTTTTCAGACATTTCTGATTTTCATCGCTTCCCATTCTTTTGTTCACTGATTATAAATTATGATTACATCCTATCTAAAAAAAGATTCCGATGAATTAAGAACATCCTTCTCGTTTTGAAGTCTGTTAAAAATTCATCTGGATTGCAATTTCTTAAGTCGTTGATTTTGTCTTTGACATGAAGGTGTTTTAATCAATAATATAACCTATATATTAATACGTGAAGCAAACACTGTACTCCTTTTTACGAAAATTGTGCAGAGGAGAATCAAGTTTGAAAAGGCATAGTTACAGTTTATATGGAGAAGATTTAAATGCTTTTAGTGTTATCTGTGGTCGAATTTCGATCACTTGGCGACTCCAAGTTTATTGAAAAATTTGTCTATTAGTAGAGGCAAAATCCTATCGATTATTGTGGTTATTGTCGAATTTATAGCTAATAAATCAATTGTATTTTTTTTTCAAAACATCGATAAAAACGGATCTCAAGTTTTCTATGACAAATAACTACTCACATTGGCGAAGTTAAATAACAATTGTTCAATCCTATGTAGCTAATTCAATTCGATTTAATAGCTAATTAATTCTACAACAGTTTCGTTTCTTTAAATAAATATTTTCATACATAGCAAAAAAACAAAATATATGTACATATATAAATATCAACATGTGAAACAATACTTAGGTGTAACAAATTAATACATTCCAATTCATGCCAACTGTATGAAGGTTTTGCAATTGAAATTACAAATTAATGAGCCTTTCAAAACTTTTACCTTGTGAATTCGAAATTCAAAATGATTCTTTGCCTCATGCAAATTGTTATAATAACATTCCATTGTTTCGTTGCGACTGTACCTAGTGTTAAATATAATTATTCGAAGAAAACCTTTCAGTCTTCCGAAATAATAAATCAAGGTTAGCAAGGTTACTCTACTTACTTTTCTTTGGCTTAACTTTAGAACTTTTGCCTTTCGATAACCATGTAGGTAAATGTAAAATAGTTTAGTAAATAGTTTATTCAGGAACAAAAACACAAGACTAGATACAACAAGTCAAACGATGTTAGCTGCAAAAGTATAAACTGTAGCGCAGTTAACAACGCTCTTCTCCGGATACAGAAAACGTCATGATATAATGCTCCATGCAAAAAGTTAATTAAGAAATAATTTAAACAGAAAAAAGCGATAATTTAAAAGATAAAAATAAACAAAAAAAGGCAATGAAATTGGGATGTGTTTAGAAGTAGTAATGTAATGTAAGGTGAATGTGTTGATGTATGGGTGAGACCATGATCTTGTCACTTGAAATAAATACCCACATTTGCTCTGAAAAAGTTTATTATCTTATCTATACTAATATTATAAAGCTGAAGAGTTTGTTTGTTTGTTTGCTTGAACGCGCTAATCTCAGGAACTACGGTTCTGATTTGAAAAATTCTTTCAGTGTTAGATAGCCCATTTATCGAGGAAGGCTATAGGCCATATATCATCACGCTAAGACAAATAGGAGCGGAGCACTAATGAAGAATGTTTCAAAATCAGGGGATTTTTTTTCCACGCGGACGAAGTCGCGGGCGGAAGTTAGTTTTTAAATAAAACTTGAATGAATTAACGATTGACTTAATTGTTGCCTTTCATAATCTATTTCAATACTTAATGTATCAATGAACGTAAAACATTCGAGTCATCTGATTGTTTAATGTTTATTGTTTGGATTCTTTGCGTCCACTCGCGGAACCTGAGGTGGCATAGAGATTCAAATCGTGTATTTAATTCTGTGTAGAAAATCGGTAGCGGTATAGTTTTATACTCATTCGATTTAGTTGTCACTAAGCTATTTAGTCTAGATACAAAAACGTAAACTGTTTTAATGGATACCGGTTACCACTTTACAGTTCCCAGTATGGTTTCCCGGTGATTGTTTGGTGCTAAGTTTGCTCCAGCCTCTCACGAGCTGTTTGCTTCATTTATAAACTGTTTCGTTTCCAAGAAATGACATTACAATCGCGCGTATGATGAATGTTGATTTTATCGTTATTTTGTATCGGTTCGGTATGAGTTACTGGGAACAGAGCTACTATTGAAATTATAGCAACTGTGTCATGTAACTAGATGCTATTTACAGTTTATTTAGCATAACAGCGTTTCAAAACTTCCTTACACTTAAAACAATGCTTTAATTGAATTCGTTATATACTACTCTGAAATTACATCCGTACCAAAAGCGCTACAATATTGCATAGAGTTTTATCCTCCTAGCAGTCGAAAGTGTGACGACCACCTTTTTGTGGTTTTAGACCGCAACCAGCAAACCGGTCCCCGTGCAAGATAGTTACAGGTGATTCCTACAAAGAACAGGTTCCTTTCCGTATTGTTGAAAATCAACTTCTTTGTCCATGAGTGAACGAACCGATATCATTTGTGCGCTCGTGTCAGGTCTACTTTTACTTGAAGGGAAGTTGTAAGTACTGGTGTACTGTCGAGTTGCCGAGTGCTGCAATCAAGCCCTGTACCACCGGGGCGTGGTAATCTTAAGAAATCTGAACTGATCAAGAATACAATGCACAAAATTCACTAAGTAATCCGTAATTATAACCAGCAATCGTTCCATTAGGCGAAATTCGAGCATAATTCATATTTACTTATTCTAGGTTTGAAAGTTATTATAGACTAGCTGTTTCCCGCGATAATACCTATGAGGAAAAACTTTCATTCCTTATTTCAATCCTTTTTGGTTTGTTTTTTTTTGAAAGTAAGTTATATTTGGTCCTGGTTCCTGGTTCTTTAACTATTTTCATTCTAAATTTCATCCAAAGCGGTGCTGTGGTTATTACAGATAGACTTTCGCATTAATAATAATATTAGTATGGATATTTGCATTTTGGACTCCTTCTAAATACTAGCTTTAAGTATGCTAAAATTATGAATTTTAGCATACTTAAAGCTAGTATTAGGTCTTCCGGATAGTTTTGAAATACTCTTGTATTATAAAAAAGATAATTTATATTTTAATCAAAATATACTCCATTATTAGCTACAACCTTTTGCCATTTTTCGGGCAACAAATGGATTCCATCATAAAAAAACTGATCATCTTTTGAAGCGATCCATTCATCCATCCATTTTTTGATACATTCATAAGATTTGAAGTGCTGATCTGCAAGGCTATGTTGCATAGATCGAAATATGTGGTAATCAGAAGGAGCACAATCTGGTGAATATGATATAGGATGCGGTAACACTTCCCACTGAAGGTCTGAAAGTGTATCTCTTACAGCTTTTGCGATGTGTTGGCGAGCATTGTCATGCAGTAAAATGACCTTTTGTTTTCTATGTGCAATTCTTGAACGTTTTTGGTTCAATGCATGACTCAAATCGATTAATTGATCTTGATAACGCTCAGCTGTGATAGTTTCATTTTCTTTTATCAATTCATAATATATAACACCTTCCATATCCCACCAAATGCATAACAATACCTTATTAACATGAATGTTACGCTTCGGAGTCGATGTGGACGGATGACCAGGATCTACCCATGATTTCCTACGTTTTGGATTATCATAGTAGATTCATTTTTCATCGCCGGTAATGATTTGATACAAAAAAGATTTCTTTTTGTGACGACACAGTAGTGAAGCACAAATGGTTACTCGATTTTGCATCGCTAATTCTGATAAAACATGTGGAACCCATTTTCCTTGTTTTTGAATTTTACCCATTGCGTAGAAACGATCAGAAATTGTTGATTTACCTACATTTAATTCTTCAGCCAACTCATGTAGTGTGCGGGCAGGGTTTTTGTCCAATAACGCCTGCAATTCACCGTCTTCAAACTTCTTTGGTTTTCCACTACGTTCTTTATCCTCTAAATCAAAATTACCACTTTTACATCGTCGAAACCAGTATTCATATGTTTTAACAGATGGCGCAGATTCATGATACGTATCTACAATAAGTCTGTGAGATTCTGCTGCTGTTTTTCTTGAATTGAAAAAGTATAGTTGGAAATGACCAAAATGATATTTATCGCGTTCCATATTTAATCACACTAAAAACTTGTGGGCGTTTACTGTAAGTGAGTGACTTCGAATAATTAAAGTGCAAGCTAAAACACACCGCATCGAATATCTAAGTAACTTGTAATGATGTGTCGCTACAGCTACTTGACACGTTCCCTCAAAACTAACCGGAAGACCTAATATTTACCTTTTTGGAAAAAAAACCATGGCAGACCCTGATTTGTTTATAATATATCTAGATCTATCTTTCTTGCTGTATTGACTGAATTGTATGTAAGAGTTTGTATATTTATTTAATAAGGGGAAAACAAACATCTTACAATATAAAATAACGTATGTACAACCCACGGCGCACTACAATATGATAAAAGCAACTACAATCAACCGTGACATAAAAAAACACCAGTTTAGTTCCCATTGCGAAATTTAAATCGGAACTTAACTATTTTTTTGTGTTTGGTTCAAAAATTAAAAAGAATAAGGTAGTTATCAAAATCATAAACTTAATAATTAAAATAAGATAAGTAAAACTTTAAAAGATCCCGCGTCACAAATCCGAGTCATTTTATATTTAATCGATCAGATCTTAATCTAATTTGCAGACATTGAGAACAAATTCCTAAAAAGACTTAGGCACTGATACTAACACTAAGATAGTTTATAATTTAGTATCAATATTAATACTTTTAAAAGGTTTTGTTCTATTTTTCAAGCTAGTGTAGCGATTACGGCGTCAAAACCGTAACAAGCGCTGTGGCCATTTTCTCACAGGACTTCACTTCTTCAGCAGAAAATTTTTTGTTAATCATTGCGACTACAATGACATATTGAGCTATGGATTCTCCTTGTACAGTCTGCATCATTTGAATGGATGAAAGCACGGACATTGCTTCGAAAGCAAAGTAATTGCTACCTGTGTGTTGTTTTGCTCACCGCTACTTGTTTGGCGTTGTCTGCTTTGGTACGGTCTCGCCTATGGATACACTCGTCACAAACCAGCGTTTACTACTGCTACATGCGGATGTGTTCAATTATGTGCTCTACTGTTCAATAAATTGGTGCTAACAACATGAAAACTTTCAAATCTCTGTTCGCAAATTTGCTGGCGTTATCGTCACGTTTTTGCTTTGTATCTGATGTAGAAAGATCTAGTGTTTTTTTTCCTTTTAGTGCTTAATTGCATCTTAATATGCTCATTAGCGATTTTTGGCTTCTGATTTAGATGAGATAAGCAGATAAGCATGACAAAGTAATAGCACTGTGTTTAAGAACATGGATAAGACTTTAGAATGATAACTATGCTTAGTCAGCTGATGAATACTCATTGGTATCTATTGTATCAAGTGCTGAAAGACATTTATTGTTTTTTTCCTGTGGAGCTCTCTAACTAAACACAGTTGTTACGCAACCGGCATGCACTACTATATCTTACAAATAATTAATATCACTATGTTTCTGATATGGAACCCGTTACAAGTGGTAATTAAACCACGGATGTTGTATAGGAGAACGGGTAATGTTGTCTGCATGTCTGTTGCAGTGTCGCCTCGCAACAAACTCGCCTAACTAATGGAAACGCGTTGCGACTTCATAATTCTACTTTACGTGACACTAATAATTATATTTCTTTCGTTCAATCGCTCCATAGGATCGTACTTAAACGTGGGACGCGATGGCATGTTAGTACATTCCATTCACAATGTATCTGGAAGTTTTTGCCATTGTATTTAAAACAATTTTGCAGAACTGTTAGGAATATTTTAAATAGTTTCTAGATTAACATCTGTATTTTGGCTATATGTAAGGAAATAGTCATACGATTATCGCTATATAGATTTCTGGGTGTGTTACCTCACTTTTTTTTTCAAAGGATAAATACCGTCTGAATACTGCACTCTTATTCAATTGTTTACCACATTCGTACAAGATTTAGTTTGTCTCATTTATTTACGTTTTAAATTTCACTTTCACGCTTATATCTTGACCTCTTAAATTTATTGACGCCAATTGTTATTGAACATTCACCTCGAGTTTAACTTATATCACTTAAAATGTTAGTCGTCGGTCAGCGCTCAGCGCCATTCTACTCGCCCAAGTCAATCACGTGCCGGATGTTAATCTGTGCATGTGTCCTCACGCAGTGATTTAATCTCGTTGGCGATACCCATGCTGGGTGCAAGCGAGCAATTTGCCATTTGAATGTTTATGAGCAGTTGAGCACCTATACCGAGAGTACGACTGCTATAAGTACTAACGAAGTTGACCTCCGTGACTTTCGGTTCTCTTGCTGTTCATAATAACTGTTATAATATAATATATAAAGCCGTTGTGTTATAACGTGCATAGCCATTTACTAAATAGTAATACACGTTTAAATGTATCGGATTGTATAGTCACTCACCTAGTTAAATTGTAGACGTTTTGTGTTTGTTGCGTAGCTATTGTTAGACGTAATAATTAAATGTAATATTGGTTACAAAATACAACCGGTATTAGTGTGTTAGCTTTATTTGACACTTCCAATGTTTTGTGAAGATAGTTCTTGGTAGGAGTTTTAAAATTTGGTTCAAAAAGGTGTTTAACCATCAGCAGCTCAGTTCCTTTAAAGTCAACTGCAGTTGGCTCGGAGCCAGCAGTAGTCGCCGCGATGTTTTGTATATTACGAAATTCCATCAAAACTGTTGCAGTAGGCAGGAATGACCCCATTTTCAGAAGCTATTATGATATGACGTCGTTATTTATTACGAAAACGCACGATACTATATTAACTTGTTCAGTTAAATTGCAATGCATTACGAATTGTATTTAAGGACGTTCGAAATTAATTATATCCACAAGTTCATTTGTCCTTGCTATTGTTATTTCGTTGTAACTTGCTATGGGATAGAAGTACTAAACAAGAATAGAAAGTATTTCGACATTTTGTAATGACAACAGCACCGTGTTTAGACCGATTACTTAGGTTCTTTGAAGTCACATGTAATCTAGCTTTCATGTTTCATACAACATGAAATTGGTGTTGAACACAAAGCTGTCATTTCAGTACTAAATTTCCAGGTTGGCAATGTACATTTTATCTGATCGACACCACGCCAGCTGCTAAGGCCATCGCCACCATGTTTCTCCATGACTCGGACGTTGACCTAAATTGTTCTATAATTTTATAACAGACTTTTTAATAACTCCAAAAATAATATTTTAAAATTAAGCAGAATAGTGCTACGATATTTATTTAGAATCAAGGCCCTTCCTTGAACTGCTAAAAATAACGAAGTATGAAATCCGTCAATTCGATCCATTACAGTTTCGCAATAGGAGTTATAGTTTATGAATATTATTATTGCGTGGAATGGAACATTAGTACTGCAGATCTGAGAATAATGATGTGTTTGTCTTATTTATTGGGGCTATTCCAAGATTCGCTTGACCGGGTTTTCTGGGCTATTAACCAGGCGGCCTGGAGACTTGACAGCTGTGCACTTAGGGCCGATACCTGAACGTCTCTTGTCATTCAGGTTGTAGTTCGTGTGTCTTGTGGAACAAAACAGCATCCGTTTTGAATCCGTAGTTACTTTATGGGTGACTTCATATCAGTGACCGATTTCATGTAGACAAGCCCTATTTTCGGAGATATATGGAGCATAAACTGTGCGATAGACGTATGTATTTTGCTTCTATTATGAAATATCTATTACTTGGAATCTTCTGGGTGGTCATATGCTAGAGCTTTTAGCTTAGATATAATTTTTCTCTTATATCGTCGTGTAAACTGGTTGTATAAAACCGGAAATCTTATTCAAATTAAACGTTTCCATAACGGTGCTAAATGATGAGAGAGGCATAAAAACTAGGCAGTTTAATTCCACATTGTTAAGCTTTTAGATCGAACAAATAAACAGTTTATTTTTAAGGTGGTTCTACTGGCCGCTCGTCGATAGGTCAAATACACAAAATGTCACGAGTTGAAATGCCAGAAGTTGCTTGCGTTATAGAAAATACCAACAGTAACGTTACAGTTATTTTACTATACTTACTATCCCAAAGAAACACAAACGTTGATAAATATTAAATATTGTGTGTCACAGTTAACATTTAACGGTTGAATATTTTACAGATAGATGCTATCGCTTCCATAGTTTGAACTATAAAATAAGATTTTTATTTATTGGAAATGGAAGCGTCACTAATAAATTACAAACATAAAAAAAAATTAAACGTTAGTTTCTGTAGCATTTCGAATGTTCTCGGAATGATTTTCGAAAACTGATAGAACAACACACAGTCGTTCAATTCACGGCTCGCTGGTTGTGATCATCTGTTTACAATCTCATTTATTATATGCAATAGACTTTATGTGATTGCTTATAAGTCCTATATTACGTTGCATGTCTTTAGAATTAAGCACCGTCATGCAGAGTCCGTCGTAACGACTGCACCTAGGTAATAATCATACCGAGTGTTTGTTGTTTTATGGCATCATCTTAAGGCTATTTTTGTCGATGTAGTAATTGTTATCTGCACACACACCTTTAAGGTTTCACATCAAGTTGTTGTATATTTAATGTACACTTCCAAATGTATGATATTTTGCGAAAATTCGTCAATGTTCTTCATCTTTATTGAGGCTAATAAAAAACGCGCAAGCATTGGGATATGGTAGATCTTGCGCAACATACTGTGTCTGCGATAATCCGTCTGTAATTTAGTTATCTTTGAAGTTTAAATCACGAGTTTACATCAACTAGCACGGTATAATAGATGCAACTAAAATAACCGAGCATAAAGCCGTATCTTTGACCCAAATTCAAACAGACAAATGGAAAACTGTTGAGATTTGCCCTATATTCAATGTTTATTGTAACCAGTAAATCTTTAAATGACGCATCATTTTCAGATTTGTAACCACGTAAAGAAAACAGCTTTTCCGTTATAGTTTAACCTTTCAAGGACCGCCATATATACGTCAACCATCCGTCATGCACCGCGGGCGGGCTCTTATCGTATGCCCGCGGGGCTCAACTAATACTTGTTTACTGGCACGTTTTTGTGCCGTTGGGGCTCTAGAGAAACCAGTAAAGCAAATTCAAGAATAAAATAAGTACAGTACTTACCTACTTAACATACTTTGACCTCTGGGTCTTCTCAGTCGGGAAAACCGGCTACGTCTATATAATATGACAAAAAATATTATAATATTTAATAAAAGAGTTATTTGTTACCTATGTATAAGTTTTAAAAAGCACAGCCACATCACGTACATTTCGTATTACGAGGAATGTGCATTAATTGTAATGCACATTCCTCCTCCTCATACTCCGCGTACAGTGAGATCACAATTATTCGGTTATGCCTGAAACAAATTTTTCAAAATAATAGGACATTAAAATAAAATTATAAAAATGAAATATAATTAAAATTTAATTAATACTTTGAAATCTTTTGATCATTTACTTACTGTATATCTCAGTTTATTTTGGAATAACAATAGTAGCATTTAGCTTTAGGACATGCAACTTCACATTTCATTTGCGAAAGTATCGATTTGGTAGGAACCAGACATTCATGCATCGTATGCAACTGGGGTAGGGTATTGAAGCGTAGCTTGTTAAAATTTTACGACGGCTCCTGCTTTAGATGCACCAAAATGACGCAACACTGCGAACCGGCTCCAAGTGAACGTATTTCGGAAACACATTTATTAGGCACTTTTAGTGTGAACAACACTACACTTTAATGTTTGGTTTTAATGAATATCCCGTCCACATCTTTTAATCTTTACATGGGGCTTTGGAAAAATGCCTCTCTTTCTTCAAGGTTTGTTCTAGTGATTGTTTGGTTAGTTACGACTGTTTAACAAGTCTTTAATATCAATGGCATAGTTACCAAAACACACGTTGCGTAGATAATAATACTAGATAGAGTTCACCTTCGGTAAAAATACTTCTATTATAGTGTCAGATCTTGATGTCCTACGTAGGAGTGTCATGAAGACTAATAGACAAAACCTACTGTCGCAAGCAATGATTCCATTTCGAATTTATTAAAATGCAAACTTAATTTTTAGCAACATGTTACTCATCAAGCATAGTCTGGTGGGGTGCTAAGTGGTTTCTGCAGTCTTTGCCGCACTTACGTATTTAACACTCTTTCGTGAACAATATGTTTCCTTTAGAAGTTTATTTTGTATCATACATTAATATCATTAGTTAAGATTCGTTTCAGTATACAATTGTGTTGACGATCGGACATTTCATTGTGAGTTTTAGTTATTCGTTTCTTGATGGGAAATGGGAATATGACTGTGATTTCTGATGTCTGTGCCTCGTTTCAATTTTGTTCATCGATGCCATGGGTCACTTGAAGTCAAATGAATGGCTATCTCGTGTGCGAAGTGTAGTGAAAAACACATCTTTGAATAAATATGGCATGACCGTTTTTATGGAAATGCGGAAAATAAACGTGTGAAGTTGAAAACTCCATTGAGCTGTTTCCTAAGAAAGCATAGTTTGCTTTCTTAGGAAACAGTTAGTGGGAATCGTGATATGAAACATTAAATTGTTACAAAAAATTACAAAACTAGCGTAGGTGAAGTGTACTTAACGCCCGCGAGCCTCTCTACCTACGATCACGAGTAGGTATGCACGAGTGATGTCCCCTATTCGCTGCGAAGGCTTCAATTATTTACGCGCTGTTGATTTTAATAAAATCAGTTTTCCAAGATAATCATTAAACTGCTGTTGAGGTAATTATGGATTACAAAAAGAACAATTAAGATGCAGTTTGTCTCCATTATACACAGAAAAATATGCTCCATTGTTAGTTCTGTTTTCCATATCAATGCTGTAGCTAGTAATACAACCCGAGCACTAAAACGCATTTATCTCCATAAACTAAATATACCTCGCAACATTGGACGTGTTTAAAATATCTCCTTCAGCCGATCAAGAGGACACAAGTGCTCTTTCAAGTTATTTAACCCTGAAAGCATCGCTTACTGAAATAGCAACAAATCTGAGAGAACTGGTAACATTTGCTTCTGTTCTGGCCTGACTAATACGGTCTATTACTGCTAAATTTAGACTTATATTAAGATGTGACACTTTAATATATTTTGTTTTCAAATTGGTTGCATGATTTGTGATGTTTATTTTGATTTCAAACGTAACGCAGTCATTTGGTGCTATGGGCGTTAAATAATTTAGATAATTTTACGTTCCTTCTCATCACTGTAGTTACGGAATTACTTTAAATCACTGCGACATTTCGTTAATGTGATAAATATGCGTGAGTGTGAGCTAAATTGGGATCAATTAGCCGCGAGCTAATTATAAAATAGTCGAGAAAAGAAAACTTACAACGGATAAGGAGTTGACGAGTGATTCATTTTATTAGAATCACTGTTTCTATTTTATTATGTAAGTATCTATTACTATTTATAAACGAAGCTATTTCATATACAGTACTATTTACATAAATCTCTTTTTATTTCCGTATCGAATAGAGTCGTATAGTAAAATAACATTGCTTTTCGGATCTCACAACAATCTCCGGTAGGAAATGAACTCGGCGACTCATATTTTCTCTTTATGGCGCTATTCGTCAACGTTTTCTTAGAAAAATATGAAACCCCGTTTTTCACGAAATCATCATTAATTTTCCTTTTCTACGGTTCAAATAAGTTAATTTATGTAGGCATTGACAACAATAAGCAATCAATTCTTTGTTATCATGGATATAATCGACGTTCAATGATAATTATACGTTTCTTTTCGCAACATCGCGTCTCTCACTAAATGCTTTGTGCGCAGAAAACACGGCAGCTATAATGTAAAGCTGAAAGACAAATGGCAGCTCTTTAGAGAAAATCCTCTTTAGCCAGAACAAGTGAAATTTCCATTTTATGAAGAGCTCCCAGATTTCGCTTATTAAAGTCTCATTAGTTGTCCATAAAAGAATCGAGAACGGAGAGGGAGCTCCTGTTACACTGGCACATTTGTAGTGAGTCGCCTACAGAAATAGATTAAAGCATTGCAATAATTATATCAGCGAATGGGCTTTGTTGACCACCGTAAACCAAACACGTGTGAGCTTTATAAGTTTATTACTCAGCTTTATCGCGATAAATATGCTGTCCTTTTAAGTTACGTTACGAATAATAAGAAAATGTCAAGTTGTTGCAAAAACATTTTCATAACAAAATAACATCTCTGAGATTTCAAAGCTTAACTTATGACACCGAATAAATTCTCATTTAATTGCACTTTGAAGTGGCCAACTAATAGTTTTAGAAATTATAGAGATAGAAATAAATATAGATGACGACTGTAACTTCTACAAATATGATACTTAAACAATTATAATGTGACTTTAAAGTGATATAAAATCTGATGAAGTTCCTAAAAGTGCTTAATTACAATAGTAAGATGGAAAAAAATATATAATGTTCTGACTATTAATGAAGAAATTGAAGATGGGGGCACACGGGTCCAAAGAAAAGTTATACAGAAGTAACTCCGAGAAGTATCCGTCTAAACTGCCAGTGCCGAGTGACAAAAAGTATAAAATAGCGGTAAACCGTGAGAGATTCGGATCTTTTGGAACCAGAGGTGAGTAACGTTGGAAAATAACTAACCGTCTTTCATTATATTTTTAATGGACATTTAACTACGTTCTTATTTCAATCAAATTGTTAACAGCTTTCTATTCAACATACCGAATATAGAAACTTAACTTAGGCTTTAGTGGACATCCCAGCCATATACACAAGACATTTTGGGAATACTTTCAGTGTGCATACAGCTAAGGAGAGAGCCTGCTGGAGTCGCATAGCTATAACCTGCTGGTCTTTAAATCAAGAGTGAATAGGTTACTTCTAGGAAAGCGTACTTCATCTTCGACCACATTACGAGTATCGCTTACCATCAGGTGAGATAGTGGTCAAACGCGAAACAACCATTAATAACAAAAATATTTGTCTGGCCCTTTACTGCCCTAAGACGGAGGACATCGGACGTTTTCCACTTCGATAATTCAAAAAGGCATGTATTTAATGCGGCAACTAAGTAAAATGAATATGCTGAAGTAATATTAACTGGTGTAGCGTTCATAAGTTCAGATGACACACATTATTTCGGTAGAATTGTATTGTTACTCGTAGTTTCAATGTAGGTACAATGTCCACTTCTGATGCTTCAGAACAATTTATGGTTTCTAAAAACTGTGTTTCACCAACTTCTTGAGTTCGGGTGAAACACCTTTGACCTTGAGTTAATAGCTTGCTTGGACTCTGAAATATAACAACAAAAAACAGTTTTCTGAAGTCGTGATTCAATGTTAAGTTCCTTCACCCGTTTCGAAGAAACGTTTCGATATGTCGATAAAGTTTAAGTGTATAATGGCACTATTAATTATCTGGTGATACTTATGAGGAACTTCATCAACTAGTCATAGAGACTAATACAGGACAATACCTCAAGAAGCTATTGACCCGTTTGTTCCTGACCTGCTATTATGTATTTATTTCAGTAGTAAAGGAAAAGTTTATCGTTGGGGAACCATTGACCTATACGAACTTTAATTACAACTGTCTACATTATTGATGACGTATTAAGGAAAAGGCAAAATACACGGACGATATGCTTAGCATGTAGGTATAGAAGTGTAAACTTGGGACGCAAGTTATGATAGTAATCTGGCCGAGACAGCGGATCAATAAAACATTGTTTACACAGACCAGAAACAATTTTATTGCATGTATTACGACCTTTAGGAGCACGTATAATCGCATAAACACAGCTCGCAAATTAGCAGTATCTAGAAGCAAGTCGTAATCAAAAAACAAAAACCTATCACGTAATATAAAATTGCGTGATCGTTTTTTATTGGTGTTAGAAGATGGTAACACATCGTAACGCGACGTAACAGATTTGAATGTTAACATTATATTTTTATGACCAGGTGGGCCCACGACTTCGTTCGCTCGGGATGTTTTTCTGCGTAAATCCCGACCTTGCGGGAATTCCGGGATAATAATTAAAGTCTATAAGTTGTCCAATAACATCTTCTATCTTCCAATGAAAGTCTCATTAAAATCGGTTCATCCGTTAGAGAGATTCATCCGGACAAACCGAAGAACAGACAAGCAGACAAAAGTTTAAAAATGTTTGTTATTGTGTAAATAACTATAAGCTTTTGAGAAAACACATTATTTTGAAATCACAGACAGACACAGTAGTTTTATTTATTCAGTATAAATGTCTAAATTCTTAGTTTAATGGTTACAAAGGAGCACGTAGGAGTCGTTTATGGTTAATTGATTACCACAGTTTAATCGATTACTATAGTCATATAGTAAAACGTGCCGATTTGGGGATTTAGTTTTCGTAGTATTCTAGATTTGCGGTACAAACCCATGTAAATCTGGATTTAACTTAAGGCAAACAAATATTTGTATTTTTTTTTAATATTCTATAACTTTCACACAACGCCATCTAGTCCCAAACTAAGCAGAGCTTGTGCTATGAGTACTAGTTAACTGATAAACATAATATGTGTTTCTAAATACATACATATTATAGATAAATTACACCCAGATAAAGAACAAATGATCGTGCTCATCACACAAACATTTGTCCTGGGTGGGAATCGAACCCACGACCTTGTGCATAGCAGTCAGGGCCACTGACCACTAAACCAACAGGCCTGTCAAAGTGGTATTAGCTTCGTCATGTGCGTAACTTTTTCCTACTAAATATATTAAGGTCAGTTTCCAGTCTTATTAGACACATGGTTGCAGCTTTTTTATACAGTGCGTCTGCATATCTGAACTCCACCACAACCCAGTATTCAGTAATTAGGTAATAGAATATCCCTTGGCAAGACTAATAGGTATCAGATGTTCTCTCTTCTGAATTATATAATGTAAAATTATGTAGTATGTTATTCCTAGTAATGACTATTAAAGATATACAATCAAAGCCGGACACCTTAACGTGCTTACCAAGGCTCTGTGAATCTCTCCCATATAAGGATTGACCTTAGCAAGCTAAAATAGTACATTGTTCATCGAGGGGAGAAAGTGACCGATTACCAACGAGGGTGTAGTTTGAGGCCCGAAGCACAGCTGAGGGCCTTAATACACACGAGTTGGGAATCGCACTTTCTTCCGAGTGATACATAGTGCTTTATACTATACCTACGAAGAAAATAGCTTTTTGTACATTAATAAATGAAACCGAGTTAAAAGATAGGACCTATGGCCATAGACAGTAGGTACCTCATTTATTTTTCGCGCCAAATTGTTATTCTTATTATGTTTGAATACTGAAAGTTAATGTGAGAATTTGTTCAGCAGCGTGTTGGGAGTAATTTTAAATAAATGTTGAGCAATACTATGTGGCCAGTATCATTTTCTCTTGGTGATAAAAACTTTTTTGTCTTTTGGCATTATAAGTATTTTTAGTTAGCTACTAAATTGGTCTAAATAAAAAAAAAAAACAGCGCGTTAATAATGGATTTTTATAGACTTTTCCCTCCCTCACCAGTGTCTCCAGCACGTTAGTAATGAATTCTCATACACTTTTGCGACCCGCACATTTGTACTACAGTAATGACGTCCTTTCTGTCAAACTTTTTAAAAAGTAATAAGGCACTTTCCGAGCTGGTATAGTATAAATTAAATTTAACCGGATGCAGTTGAGTATTTGTATTTTACATGGATCGACTGCCTATGTGACCTCCACAACACAAAATAGCAGCCGGGACCAACGAAGACACGGAGGAATGTAGATATGTACCCACCCACCCACACATACGCACAAAACGTTTTGGAAATACTTTCATCGTGCGTACAGCTAAGGAGTGGAATTCCCTGCCGGAGTCTGTGTTACCTGACAGATATAACCTGGGAGTCTTTAAGTCAAAGTCAATATCGGACAAGCTTCATAGTCTGGCTCATCGGCGAACCGTTGCTTGCCTGTCGATTTTCTATAGATTATTCTTCGCGGAGTGTGCGCAGGAGCACCATGACCTGATTCTTTCATCTCCATTTCACTACCGGTCTACCAGACGCACGGCTGGGTACCATCCACACTTGGTTGATATACCGTCTTGTGGTACCAAGCGCTTCTCCTCCACATTTATTGTGCGCACAGCCAAGTTGTGGAATTCTCTGCCGGCTTCAGTGTTCCCTGCCACTTATGACCTATCAGCCTTTAAAGCAAGAGTAAATAGGCATCTTTTGGGCTCGCTCGTCACATCGTAGACCTCATCTATCGCTTACCATCAGGCGAGATCGAGGTCAAGAGCGGGCTCAACCGTAATTTAAAAAAAAAGGTTACTTCTAGACAAGCGTCCTTCATCTTCGACCTCTGTTGGGAAACTGAAATTTATAGTTGAACTGTTAAAATAAAAGATACAGATTGATAGAAAAACGTGCGCTTCGTTTAATGTAGCGTTGTATAGTACACACCACAGATAACTTTAAATAAGTCAGAGAGTACACACAGATAACTTTAAATAAGTCAGAGAATAGTACAAGTGACATTGACATTTTAACGTTAGTTTAAAACAGCAGATAAAAAATAGTCTACATGTTGTGTTGCCAACAACCACATCCTTGCTTAATATCAGGTGAGATGGTGGTCAAACATAACCTATCAACTATAAAAAAAAAAATTAATTATCCATAGACCAATCTCGTTACTTAAGTTTGAAGATTGACCTGTGTATCTGGTATTATCTAGCTAGGAGTTTCTAAAAATATAAACTACTTTATTTTAAAAAAATCCGGTCTAGGTAGTAGTATAAAAATAGCCGAACAGTATTGTAGGACAGCAAATCCGCTGTAAATCAAGACAGCTTGTTCACTTGAGCCTTCAGGTGTTCAAGAGGAAGCCTTACGAGTTTTAGTCCGTATTATGGACGTCACGTGCCAATGGATATAGGTATTTAAATGAAAATAAATTTGTCTATGTTTGTCCTATAAGCGTTCTTAAACCATCGATCAGATTGTAATGGAATTTTGGGAGGATGTTCTGATGAGAGCGCTAGATGGTTTCTGGAGACAAAAATGTACTGCCGCATGAGCGTAATTTTCACGCGAGTGAAGTCGCGGGCAATAGCTAGTATTCTATGTAAAGATCAATCATTGTGAAGGTTTAAGAATCAATCTATACCTACATATACATATAAATAAAATTGAAGTGTCTGTGATTTCATAATAACTGTGTTTTAATAGAATAGAATAGAAATACATTCATTCGAGTACAGACACACAACAACTACATTAGAAACTTAACAACATTATTGTTTTCTGAAGCGCTTATACTTATTGAAACGATACTTAAACACAAATAAGCTTTTATAAAAATTTTGTCCGACGGTCTGTCTGGCTTTCTGTTTGTGTGGGCTAATCTTTGGAACGGCTGAACCGATTTTAATGGGATAAGATTTCAAAGGAAGTTAGAGAAGGTTATAGGATAGCATATAAGCTACTTTTTATCCCCAAATTCCCACGGGGGATTACGCGGGATAAACCTGCCACGCAAATGAATTTACGGGCATAGCCAGTCAAAGTTATTAATGTGCTTTGGATATTTCGTTAGTGATAAGAAATGTTTTAATTAAAATTTTCGATTCGGTTATCTATTTGTTGCGTTGCGCGTCGTCCATTTGCTGTACAAACTTAGCTGACATTTAGGCATGTACTGTTTAACGATCCAAAGATTTCAGTTAAGAGACAGGCAGTATGAGATGTATTGATGGTAAAGTTCTTTTGTATGATGTGAACATGTTTTATTAAGCCATTTCTGAGTTCCTTGATTTCGTTAGAAGATATTAGTTAGGTATCATGTTTACTAGAGGTTATCACTAGTCATTATGGAAATACACTGTAGGGAAAATAATAAGCGTCAGAGATAAGGATTAGTAAGAACTTATAACTTATAAGTTTATGACGTACCTAAATAACCCGTACCTATATTAACTTAAACTTGGCCTTAACCCTGCTGAATTTGTGTGGGTGGTTGCTAACGAGTTCCACTTACAACTAAACTTCAAGTACCAGTTAGTGTTAGTCAGTGCTAACGCCTTTAGCACGTAACTTGCAGTTAACAGTCTACAGTAAGATGTTACCAAAGATAACCACAAAATGTTTATTTGAAGGTAAATTGCCTCAACTGCTAAACGCAGATTAAGATTAGTTAATGCTAATTTTGTCGCAATATTAACGGCCGATTACCGATTCAGTCCAGTGCAGACACGGTGCACCTCAATAAAAGCCAGATACAGGAAAAATGATATTACTTTATCAACATTAACGATTCGTCACATACAGAAATCAGAGCGGGGTATGGCTATGAACTGTTTACTTTACTATTTCTCGGTATTAACTGGCATTACTTGTAGGTACATATTCACATTTTACGTAAAATCTATCATATAGCTATTTTCATTATTATCTATCTATCTATCTATTAGCCTGGAATAGTTTATTATCAAGATAGAAGTAGAACAACGAATCGAACCTACAATTGTGTGTCGACTGTCATGTTCGATCGCTAACAGTAACAATACCACGGATAACTATAATCATTGTCACAAAACTCGGTCCATTATTTTTTACAGAAAAAAAAATAGTAGCAGCCCTTCCTGGTTGCTACTATTTTTTTTTAAATATACTACTACGCAGTCTCTACGATGGATTTATGGGGCCTCAACAAGACTATGAATATTTCTATTTGGGCTTTGGAAGTGTTAATTTTTTACCTTTACAGTTATTCGTATGCCTGTCAAGGTCAACAAATCTAATAATAATAATAAACTACAGTAATAGGTCAAGGTCAAGTTTTGGACTTATGTAAAAATGCTTAAGTGCTTAAGCGTGAAAATAAACAGTTATTTGTACAATGTAAAGTCAAAATCCCATTCCTCTCGCTTTATTCAATCACTTATAGAGGAGAAACGCAAAGCAACACAGACTTTCCAACAACACATGACTAGCGGAAAAATTCTCTCAGATCTATATAATAGGCCGAGATTGGATCAATGAATTAGCTATATGTTTGCAATACCGCTTATATGTACTTGAAGAGATAAATTGCGGATTCTACCAATCCTCTACTTACTTATACAGTTCTAACCACTACTAACAGATACTTTTTACAGTTCTAACCACAGGCCTGTTAGAGTAAATGCACATATAATGACATTACTATTTTCTTAAGTTCTGTTCACGGAGAATAGAAACAATAACTATATACGTACGCAGGTATTTCATTTATCATTGTTTTTAAGATGGCTACCATGAGTTAATGGGTGTCTATCACAATAAATACACTTTACCAGGTAGGTACAGAGATAAGCTGATAAAGATTTCTCCCCATGAATTTTTACTTATCTCATCATTTTCTCGACTTTACTCTTCCCACGATATCTTCTATGCGATACGAGATTCGTGATGCAGATAATACACAGGTACTTGATGTGGTAATATACACAAACATACAGGGTTTTGGAACGCCATTATATATTATTTTGACGTATTTGCTCGTTGTTTTTATGTAAACGAACTTTTTGCGAAGATTTTTAGAAGCTGAATTCGATATGCTTAAATTTAGATTGGCTAGTAATTTAATATGATCAAGTAATGCGGATGTTAACAATTAGACTGAGGTTATTAAAATGTGCAAAGAATGAATTTGCAATTACGTAGGTAAGCATCGTTGGCATTTGATGAGTCCAGCAATGAAGCCGTAATTATAATTATTTCTAGGAAAAACAGAAATAATTACTTACGCATTGTTTCTGAATTAAGTTAACACAGTTGTTCTAATTTGCGTGTATTTACGCAGTGATACATAAATTGCCATGTACTTATCAGTATTTTCCGTCTTTTACAGGGAACGGCAAGAAAAGGGAAAGCGCTCCTACGCCGACCACCCCCGCGCGCCCTCCACCCACCCCTCCGCAACCCCAAGCTGTTCAAGGTGAGTCATCGTCTGAATCATATATATACATAATTTATTAATATACCTAACGATATCCATAACATACAATACACAGTGCAAAAGAAGCACTTAAATAGATGACCGTAAACGCTGACAGACACATGTCGTTAGGGCTACCGTTCGCCGAAAAAAGTATCAAGTTGCAGCTTAATGACAATACAACAGTGTCTGACAGTGAAGTAGATTGATGACACACTGCTGAGCCGGTCAAGAGTCGTGAGAAGACGTGAAAGTTGCCATTTATAGTTTATACACTACAATCCGTCACAAGATACACCTATGTATATATACATATTTCTAGGTATCGGAAGTAAAACTAATCAGCAAGACGGCGACAAGCCAAGCGTTAAACCCGGTCGACCTGAAACGCTTTGTAGCCTCACCGTATTGAGAAAATATATACTGACTAAAACCTGAGCTCAATGAAGTCAAAGAAAATGTAATTGTATGTTGTGTTACATCCGGGAACGAATAAATTACTATAGACGTTAGAATTATATTGTCGTCAAATAAAATGTTTAATTATATTAAGGTGCAGTTACTGAAAAGTGCTAGAGAGTAAAACAAGAATTAATAGGGGTTCATTAGTCGCTAATCCACTTAAACAAAGTCATGTCGTAACGGTCAACTAAGTGGGCTTAACAAAGACCATCGTAAACTCTTAATTAATTTTGTATTGGCAGATATAGTGCGGTTAACTACGTAGGTACCCATGCAGCTAAAAATAATTAAGCAGGTACTGACAGGAAGGAAGTCAAGTGTCTTGGGGTTACATAAAACATGCAGTGAGTACTGCTTAATGCGATAGTAGACAACCAGTAGAGCGGATAAACAGACTTAATGAAACCATCATTAAATACATCAAGCTAAACAACCTTGTACACTTTAATGAGAGATTGAATTTTACCGATATTACATGTGTTGCCCTTAATTCGGGTCTTCATAATGTAGCCAATTATCGAGTTAAAAGTAGCTGCGGCCATCTAACCATATAAATAAAATTTGGCACGGCTTGTATTTCAATGCATCGGGAAACAGACCTGTTCTAAATATCGAGTAATTTGTTTTAATTACCACAGATATAAATAGACTGGAGATAAAACGTCAAGTTAACACCAAAGCTAAATTTGGAGTATTCTATAATAGCTTTACGTTAAAAATATTGTATAGTTATGATAAAATTGTTTTGTATTTGACGTCTTAGACTTGTAGACACATGAAAATATTATGTCTGCCTCTCTCTCATTAAATTAATAATGGGAAAGAGAGAAACAAGCCTTAGTAAAAACAATACACTAAAAAAATTCATAATGGTCTTCATACAAAACTGATTTCGTAAGTTTCCTTACGCAACACATCTTTGAGTATAAATATTTAAACAATGGCGGCTGGCAAAGGTTGTCCTTTGAAAACTGTGTCAGATGGTAACTGGTCCGATCAGTTCCTGCGCATTAGAATATATGTACGAGCCACGCATCGCTATGCTCAAGATTGTTTCATTAGTATGCTTAATGATATACGTTTTTGAAATAAGTTTAAGCAGTTAATTCGCAAATTCTTGCTCTACCATTTATAACACAGATTTTGAAATATTGAATCATTGATTCTATTCATGTATCCACTAGCTTTCTTATTGTCTGAATATCACAATACATGTCTAACAATAATGAAATAATATTGCTATTAGATCTTCTACAACCGTCTACTTTTCTTGTAATTTTGCAACAGTTTATTTGTATCACTGATTTGCATTGACTGCGTACTGTTGCATCAAGAGTTTAGGTCGTTTCCTTATCATTCTGCTCGCTTTCTGATGGTTACTTACTACAATTTGCTCGTTGTCAATGTTGTTGATATCTACTTTCAACATTTGTATATTTCTAAATAGATCGAACTAAATGCATTAAGGATGCTCTCGGTAAATCAGCACGCAGAGTTGTAAATGACTATTTCTTATTTTAAATTATTTTAAACTTTAATATACTTGTATTAATTCTTTGTGTTATATGTTTCAGCTAAGAAGAATGGCGTGGTGCCGAAGTTGTCGTCATCGCCGGTGGCAGTGCGTGCACGCACTTCTCTGGCCCCACCCCCTTCGCCTCGAAAGCCTGCACCCCACCGAGTGCCGCCGGCCCAAAGGCCTAATACCCTGCCCACTAATAAAGGTCAGTGGAAAGTTAATTCGCTTCCTTAACGGAACGCACTTATCTTTAATTAGATTATAAAGTCTTATTCGGAATCGAATGTTTCCGGGAGTCGGTTTTTTATGGGTTTACAACGTGATAGAGATGTTTAAATTTGTATGAAAATGTGGCAAATGCAAGTAGCATTGTACCGGTCTAAGAGGACTTAAATTTAAAATTCGAGTAAATTTTTGACTACTCTAACTACGTTCACAGTTTTTATAATATTTTCTGCTTTGACTGATGTTCGCCTGTACATATCCCATTTAACTACGCTTACATCCGTTGGGATTTTTGTTATATTCAAGTACAATCTTGTTTTGTATATAAAAGGTTAAGGCTTAAAAACTTTATAGTGGTGCCATCTATTTAAAAAGTGATGTAATCCTAGTACTACAGACAGATGGCAGCACCGCAGCTTATACCAACTAGCAAATCAAATCTGGTATCACAAAACAGTGGCGCCACTTTCGCACGTTGATGGTGATTTAGTTTATACACTTTACGAGAGATGGCGTTCTTCCTACTTAGTTATGTAGTATGTAAAGTAAAACCACTGAATCATTAAGTACGTGAACTGCCAAGTTTTTTTCATCACTGTCCATAACTTTTCTATTTGGCAAGACAAAATTTATACAAATATTACTGGCAGCTAAAAATTAAATTGAAAATTGTGATGAGGAATAATAAAAATGATTTAAATGACTGACATAGAATTCTGTTCTTTCATCCGCCAAGTCGAGCAAAAAAGAAAAAAAGCTAGGCCGTTATTATTTGTGCGTTGTAACTTGTAACTTAATTTGCATGGGAGGTACTTATTTCCCGCATAAATCCTAATCCTGTGGATACCGTGATGAGAATAGTACATTTTGATACAAGTGGAGAAAATTTGTTATTGCGGCCGAGGCGGAGTTAAGCCCGAGCCGTAAGGCGAGGGTGTTATGGAGCCGAGTACTGCCGTGGACAAATTGTCCACGTGTAGCAAACCACGTTTTTCAATACACTTTAAAAAAAAAATACTTGCTCCGAAAATGACGACGCATTTTTATTTGTTGTCCATTGAAGAATATTATGCAAATTTGCCATATATTTTAGCTTCGATTTAGATGGCAACAGATTATTGCAAGCATGTTGAGCCTCAATCACAATATCCAGCGGCGTAGCATCTAAATTGTTCTCATCGAAACTTAAATTCGACATACTCACGCAAAAATCACAAATTAATAAGATTTCATTTATTTTTCCCCGCGCTTTACCTTCCGCCGCAAAACAGCCTGACATAATTTGTTTAAAAATTTAGAACACATATAAATGTTAATTTGTTGATAAAAGTAAAATTATTTTACAAATAATAATGTTTATTTCTGATATTCTGTTCATAAACACAATTTTAATTTTCAATAAATATAAGGCCTGATCAACATGCGCCTCTTTGCTGTGAAAAAAAAAAAACAATCACCGCCGAATAGTTGTTTAATGTTATCTGTGGCAAAATCTGGAATGAAAAAAAAACCCTTGTGTGTGAAAAATTAAAAAAATCCACGAGTGTGAAAAATGAAAAGAATCCACGAGTGTGAAATACATAGCATGTTGAACCTAATCGTAGTGCGATAAGAGCCAGTTTTCGAGAAAGTGTATTGAAAATAGATTTTTTTCTCTAACCTCCTCTGTCTTCTAGTGAATGTCTCGATAAAATCGGTTCAGCCGTACTTGAAATTAGCCCGGACGAACTGAAAGATGGACAAACAGACCGACAGACAGATAAAATTACAAAAAGTTTCTTTGTACTCTATCCTAAGAATTTCCTAAAACCGAAAAAATCTAAAACATATGATATCCAACAACCTGCACTGATTCCGTGATTAGGGCTCATTCCCTCTCATAAAAAGGAGGCATGTGGGAACATGCATTAGCAGTGGGAACGTTATAGGCTGTCTGTTATGTAATGTGTTTTAGTATCGTGTAAATAAGTATAAGTAGGCACCAGAGAAAACACAGATATTTTAAAATAACAGACAATTTAACTTAAGTAACTGATAGTAAGTAAGTATGTAGGTACCTATTGATAGGGGTACCAAGGTATACCTATTTGAATTTCATCACCGATTGACTATAGTGATAGAGTAAATTTAGAAGGTCCAAAAGTGAAAATATTACCTACTCATTACTCATCAATATAAAGGTTTTACGTAATTTCTGTTGCATCCTTTTTAGACCTCTCCGATGAGTGACCACATCATCCTTTACATTAAATTTTTATTGAAACTCAGCGCCTAACTTTATAACTCTACGTTAACAGCTGTATTGGCTTACGGGAGGCGCAAACAGCCCAAGTATTAATGACTAACAATATGATATCCTTCAGTACACTTTTTTATTCATAGAACTAGGTTTGTCTAAATACAAAAAAAAAATCTATAAAAAAGCTATAAGCACTGTGAAAAAGTAAACACATACTTAAAGAAGCTCTTACTGAAGTTCTTCTGGCAACTATGCCTGCCATTCAATCAGGAATAGGTAAAATAAAACGCTTTTGCATCGAACCAGAAAAATATATTAAACAAACTGAGCGAAGCAATAAAAACGCCAAATGCGGTAAAAAACGGAACGAATTTTAATTACATTCGATGTAACGGGACTATAAAGTTACAGTAGCGACTCTAAAAGGAGTTTTATTTATCTGTGGGCTATGTGCAGAGGTACTTACTGGCAAGTCGGTTTTTATCTATTCACGTGCATTCGGCGTATGGCGGTGATCAAACCGCTAGCTTTACTAAACATGTTCCTTACATAGTGCGGAAGTATTAATTAACCATTGTGTTTTTTAGAAGATACGAAATGTTGAGAAATACAACATACCTACCGTCAGTGTCTTCGGGAAATAATGTTGGGTTTTCTTACGAAATTATTATTGACAATAAATTATAAGCACGTGGCTTTAGACAAGGTACGAATAGTGTGGCAAAGAAACTGAAATACAGGTCTACCCTAAAAGATTCCGATCTACAAAAGTAAAAGCCCAATAATGAACATATTTTAAAACATTTTTAAAACCATTGTCATGCCAAACCTGAACAAAATAATTATATAGAAATATTAAACCACATTCAGAAAATTATTTAATAAGCAATGCGGACATTATTTATTTATGCAGCATGAACTTTAAATAATGTTGGAATAATTGCAGATCACAAGGATCAGTATTCAGCAGTCTGATTACCTCATTCGCTTCTTATAATTCACATTTACATTCGCACTCATGGACGTTATAATTACGCAACTCAATTATCATAGCAAGATGAGAATACAGATGAATCATTTTATCTGAGCAGTAAGCGAGTAGGTGAAAATATAAGCAATAAAAGTCTAAGGAGAATAAATAGCCCGTACCTAATGCGAGCTACCAGGGTTAGTAAAAACTAGTGACGTAGTTTTATCGAGCACTGGCCACAAAATGTGTGCTTTTATTATGTGTAATTAAAAGAAAAAGCAAATACAATGAAATGTAGCCACCAAGTTACGTGTG
The DNA here is from genome assembly GCA_943138885.2 of Tholera decimalis. Taxonomy (NCBI): domain Eukaryota; kingdom Metazoa; phylum Arthropoda; class Insecta; order Lepidoptera; family Noctuidae; genus Tholera; species Tholera decimalis. Next base: position 21,475,621 of record OW964557.2, read on the forward strand.
CTAGAACTTATGTAAGAGCAGTGTTGGAAACTATTTTAAAATTTGTATAGGATTCACACAGTGATAATTATCTCGGCTATTGTAATATCTACCCACATGTGATCAAACACGTCCTGGTAGAAGGCAGTAATAAATGGCACTAGCTAGTGAGGGGTGAAAGATAAATAAGATTTCTCTCTTTCTTTTGTCTGCAGTGTGACTAAAACCTCTACATAGCTGATCGATATCATACATTAAATATACTAATTTATGTTTTAGTATTTATTGTAGTATCGTAAGTTAAATTTTCAACTCAGCTAATGAATGTTAAATAGGTAAGTAAGTATGTTCAATTATGATTTGGAATTTGCGCTTAGCTAATTAGTTGTAATATGATGCGATTGTTACGTGCAGAGCTTTGTTTGTTCTCCAATATTTCGTTAATTACTCGTAGAATAACATGTTTATTAAATAAATATTAATAAACATAAATAAATTCATGTTATTTGTTAGATACTTAGTTATCACTATTGTCACAATAAACTATGCAAATAGCATAGTTTCATTGAGAAAAAAGCGACCATAAAATGTAATCATAGAAAATTCAGAGCATGACAAACCACCACATAGAGGGTGAGCGGTGTCCAATGAAAGTCCCTGTCGGCTTGATGAAAGTGCGGCGGAGCAGTGGCAATAGGTAAAAGAGCGGGCGACACCGGTGCGCGCGCTTAAGCACAGCCACGACAAAAACTTCGCCGCATTCACAGTCGAGCTCTTCCGTGCCGTGCTCATTAACAACAATTAGTGCTTAGCCATTTTATTAACTTCGTAAACTATTTTAATACAATTTAGGTGAAAGTTATACATTTTTGGCCAAAGTTATTAAGTACTCTTGTTGGCAGTTTTATATGGTTCAAGGTGAATTTTCTGTTGTGTGATACCGTTTCTAACTTTGTTATCTTCAAAAGCAACTTAATGTGGAAATAAATAATATTTTCTCACGATGAGCCCGCTTCACAAATTCGTTTCACTTTTTCAATCGGACACTAAGAATAATAATAAAAGTCTTATTCATCACAAGATATTCTCCAGTGAACTGAATATCTGCAGTGGAAGTGCGGACGCTAAGAAGAATCACTGGGGATCTCTTAATGGATACCGCAAGTGCAAAGGTAACTTGTATCATTATACGTCTTTGATTACTGAATAAGCACGTACATGAGCAATAAATATTATTTAAATACTCAAATCTAAGGACCTTAGTTTTAGCTTAGTTCAGTTTTATTGGATTTAGGATAAAGTTGATGTTTTGATTATGTTTATCCCAATCTTCTTATAGATTTATGTATCCTCGCTCGTTTCATTACAAATTTAATATGTTAAATTATTTATTTAATCAGCTAACGCCATTATAGTGATTTCATATTCTTGGAAGGTTTAATACTGACGACACCTCTGTTGTCAAAATCCAAACATAGTAGAATGCATCTACGATTTAACTTCCTTGACCTTAATACCTATCAGGATACGTCCGATCACATTGTAAGCATGTTTAATGCAACAAATTGATCCTATAGGTGCTGCAAATATAAGTAGACGTGTAGACGGGAGTATTATTGACATTAATGCATTAAAGTGTCTGTCTTACAACGGATGCGCAATGCCATTTATAAACGATAGCCCAACGATGTGGGTGGTATTACTTCTTTCATTAAGATCTTTTTGTTTCTCCATGTCGAACACATGATATGCTTATCGCAACAAGTATTGGAGACCTGATCGGTATGGTTATATTCTTACTGCTACTAAAATATTAAACAAAAACGATTGTAACATTTACAGTACTGCGAATTTTGTAGGAAACGAGGAATTGTATTTGTAACACGCAGCAATTGAGTTAGTGAGTAAAACAGAAATGATCGTGAAAGCGCCAACTATGGATAGTTACCTATTTTGCGGAAACTTTCTATAGCAGTTAAGATTCGTAGCATAATACATGGTAAAATAATAAGACGAAACCTCATTATTACAGTAACTACTCTGTTTCATACATTAATAAGGCTTGATGCGAATAATGAGTCTTTTTGCTGAATGACGTGACAATCGTTTAGCTGAAGCGGCAAATATAAAAACAGTTCAAAACGTTTCCACAATTTTGCATGTAGGATACATTTGCAACTACAGTGATATAACAAATCAAAACTCCGAAATTTCCGCCTTACATTATGAAACCGGTATGAATCGTGTCAATACACTCGCGTAGGAGGATGATCTTTCAATGGAAGAAAGTATGTCCTATGTGCAAAGCGTGGGTTGACAGAAACTTTAAAATTGGCCAATTTGCATCCTAAACTTTGTTATAGCCTGGTAAGAGTAGGTTTAAAAAATAAAAACTACAAAATTTTGCTAATGTAAAAATAGGTTATGTCAAAGTTAAAATACCACCTACATTGTCCATAAATGAGATCTTGACAAACGATGATCGTCTTACCTGCAAATTTATTAAAAATAAATCCATTAAATTACTAATAAATATTGTCATGTAAAAGTAATGTAGCGTTACGTCCAGTTAGGGCGTCATCACGTCCTCTAATCTCTTCCTTTATAAAACTATCTCAAAGCGCATCTCCCGGAATATCGTCATTGAGGACTCCTACACTATATTTATCGCTTCCTCTACTTCTTCATTGTTCCTTGAAACGTGTCCAAATTTCAGTGTACTAATTGGTTGGTTATTTTGTATTTTATGTGTCAGTTAGTTTCATTCATACCTAATGGATACAAATTGGTCGTATTGCAAGGCTTTTGCTTGTTAGCTGGTGACGTATAACTTATGTGCCCGCTATTTCATATTATGTAATCGGACCAAGTGTTGTGCAAACTCTTTACAATCTTTGGACCAAATCCACTTTTTGTATTCTATAACGTGGAATAGTTAACACCGCTATTGACAGCATGATAATGTTTCTAATTATTTAAAGTTCTCATACACAAATACATAAATAAGGCAGTCCGCCCATTAGCACTTCTCTTACGCTTTGAACTTCGTGTAGTCTTACATCCATTTCGGGCCTTCTCGTTTTAGCCGCGTCACCAATTAATGCATTTTTTCGTGTCTCGTCTTTTGATTATTTTTTATCTTCAATAGTTCTTTTGTCTATTAGAAAATATTTTAATGGTTAATGAAAATGAAATATATTGTCTGCGTCCATTATGAAAATAATGAAAGTCAAGATACTGTTAAAATCTTATTCGTCGTGATAAATTATTGTTATTTGTATATTGATAATATTCCAGATTAAAAAAAGCATGGGTATAGTTCTTCAGTCCAAGAAAACATTTGTTAAAAAGTACCTATTTGTAACGGCCGTAGTCACGATTTCGTTAAACTCTCATGCCGAAAGTATCATTATTCCACTGTCTTCAGATTATCGTGATTCGTTGAGTATTTGTTAAAATATTTTTCCTTTACGGTCGATTGTTTCACATTACAACAGTTACGCTATTTCCGTTTTCCCTATGCTATTATGAATATAATTATATAATCTCTATTATTTAGTAGGATATTTTTGACTCTTATTAAACAATAGTGTGAAATGGTTGTACTGCCCCTACAAATGCACTTTCTAGTGTTGATTCATTGATATGTGTGCATAGTTTACGCTTTCCAGTGTTTTTCAATATTTGATTGTTAGTTTTGTCGACAGTCATGTTAAAAAAGAAATCCAATACGTATTTTTGGAGTAACTTTAGATGTTGATTCATTTTCAGGTCATATAACCCAAAACACATTAAAGCTTCTTGATTTTTAATCATTACACACGAGCACATAACAAGTAATCTAATTGTGTATTTTGTAATGATAATAATGACATAAAAGGCCGTGTAGAGCAAGGCAGATCACAGTTCTTAGGTCTTCAGGTCTTATGCTGCATTGCTCAAAATGGCGGGGGCCTCGCTGCTGCCTAACCGCTTTGAAAGTCGCAAACTGCTACATGCTTAATAAATCTTAATATTCCATTGTTTCTTTGTCTCGGCTGATATTTCAATGGTACGGCAATTTAACACATAGCAAGTGAAATCGAGTTAATTTCGGACTTCGACGTCCTAGATTCTGTGAGAAAATATTTCAATCGAGAACATAATCAGTTGGGTTTTATTTTGAATTTTGATTAAACAAACGATTAGAATACACCTGGGAATGTCGAGTTTATTTATGTTGCTGTTTTGCACAGAATCGACTGTAACTTATCGAATGTTATATTTTTAAATTCAGAAAGTGATATTATATAAGTATTGATCTGACCGTGAACGAAAATATCGAAATTAATGTTAGCGATATCCGTTCTGAAATTATAAAATGCGACAATAAAATTGTCGTGTTTACGTGAAACTTCACATAACAGACGTAAATCTTAAGTTAATATTAATCATTGAATTCATTATATTCGATACCAGTTTCGATTTCGCTCTACTCACGGCTTTTTTTTTGCAATAATAAAGTCAATCAGAATCGGTTGAGCAGTTTGGGAATGTTTCACGCTTGAACAAATTATTTACTTCGCATTTTATGCGCTGCTTCCAAATACAAGCTAACCAAAAGTTGATTCAAATAAAAATAGCCATATTTGGTTAGCCAAGAAAGGATACTTTAAAAATCGATGCCGCATTAGAAAGAAAGTCAATAAAAGTCTTCTCAGAATATCCATGAACTCGGAAGCGATTAGCTGAATTTTGCCACCAAATCGAAACATTAAAGTGTGGCAATATATCAATATGGACGCGTCTGAGTAGCCAGATGCGCATTTTATCGTTTCTGGCTAGTTTTCAAGTGCCGAAAACCCATTAGAGGTATATTAGTAACGGGAATAACCGATAACGGATATTTTTGCACAGGGTTCTGCATATTGCTTACAAGCGTTAAAAGCTTTTTGTGTGTACGGCCGTACAAAAACAGTTTTTTAATAAGTATGTTAATTAACTCCCTAGAAGTTATCACAAACACTTTATTAGCTCCTTAGCTGTCTGGTTTGGTTTAAAATACTTTTTGATTAGATAGACAACGTTACTTACAGTTAACACGATAAATTTTATGGCCAAAATCGTTAACTTTAAGTGTTCTTTGAAAATTATATATCTAACAGTTAATTAATCCTAAGAGAGTAAGTAGGACTAGGTTTCCAACATAGGCTAAAGATACCGTTACACTTTAAAGTTTAGTATGGGAACTGTTTCCGTGAATTAGGATAGTCAGCAAAGAAAATCTTGGAATGTACCTATAAGTTTCATAAGGACATTGACTTTAGTACATATCTAAACTAATATTATAAAGAGGAAACTTTTATGTTTTTGTATGTATGTATGTTTGTAACGTTTTCACATAAAAATTACTGGACCGATTTCAAAAATTCTTTCACTATTAGAAAGCTACGTCTTCACTGAGTGACATAGGCTATATTAAATTTTCAAAAAAATAGGGAACCCTAATAAAAACGCAATAATGTAACCCAAGGTGTGCAAAAATTTATCATAAAAAAATTGTCATCACGTGCGCTGCGGAAACTATTGATGATAGAACAAAAAAATGTTCTACAGTACTATAGAACGTATCAATATCTACAAAAAAGTCCGCGATACCATATGTCCCACTAGATACTGTAGTTATGCCACTACAACTACTTTTTACATTTTAAAAGTTGATAAAAGTGCTGACAATAATCAAACCATATTGTTCATACCTCTGTATTAATCCTTATCTCATTAAATATTTTATTTAATACCGTTTCAATACCCGTCAAACACTTTTTAAATTATTAAAATCGGCTATTCCATTCAAAAGATACCTATAACGAATTTAAAAATGTCAATCTAAAGAAAATAATGTAATCTTCTTACTAATATTATAAAGTAAAAGTTTGTGAAGATGGATGGATCGGTCTATGTCTGTTACTTTTTCACTCAAAAAATACTGAACGGATTTGAATCAAATTTGGCAAGTATCTACTTGCCAAATTTGATTCAAATCCAACTAAAACTAAACTAACTAGTTGAAAACTATCTAGTTTACATCCTATATTGAATAACAAGTATAAAATTTAATCAAATCTGGCGCCAAGCAGAAGTGTATTGTATAACTGTATATACCTACAGGTTGACTCTATCTAAATTGCGATATGGAACACCGCCACCGGTGTGTTGCTGCGTGGTAGCAATTTCACATGATGGCTGGGGTGTGGGGGTGGAATACTGTAAAACTCACACTTTACAATTGTCAATAAGTTTGAATCGGCGTATTGTTAGAAGTATATGGATGCCACTCTTGTTGGACCGGCTTTTATCTTAGCTAGTAACAAGGGAACTTGTTTTGAAACTATGCTGCACTATTAGTAGTCATTTAGAGACACATTAACCAACATTTTGTTATTCAACACGTAATACTTACTGAGGTACGATTAAAATAATGTCCGCTTTAGTTTTTTGATCAACTTGTTTCTCTAATTGGCACTAACAGCAAAGCAACAACTTTCAATTCAGTTTGTTTAATTATTGCTCTCAATTAATCCTACTTTTCTACAAAGTATTTTATGACATCTGAGTTTATGGCCCAGTATGTGAAACCATGGTCTTGATGAATGCTTAATTAGCATCAGAGCATTAATTCCACCTAGTAAGAAGTTGTAACACCAACTCCACAAAATGGGGTTAATTTTGCCTAGGTGTATTAACATTAGGATGTCGTAGGTAGGGGTGCCGAGTCAAGAATTATTCTACCTGATATCTTGCGCTCTTAACCGTAAAAATTGCTGCCAAAGTTACCTCATCGTTACCATGATAGATGCTCTGAAAGTGACAATGTTTTGGGCCAAACAAATCTAATTTACAGTCGTGTCTGCGACATGAGGGAGAAGACTTAGGAATTGGTTTTCCGTAGCAAAACTAAAATACAATTTGACTTGTATAACAAATAGCTTGTCAATTGTTTTCAGAGACAAGAGATTATCATTGTTCTCCTAAGCATAAGTCTTAAATCTGTTACCGCGTTCTAAGTTTAACTTAATTGAGTCAGCTTGCAGAAGTAAACATTGGTTGAGTAATACTAAGACCCTTGTTTTTCAGCTTTCTTAGCGTAAATGCATTAATTTGAACTAATTGACATAGACAAATGGTATCGCTACCAACTGCAGTCATGAAATTAAACAGAATTGTTTTCACAAATGGAAATATTTTCATCAATCGTTACAATTACGCATAATTAATGGTAATTGTCTATTTTGTTATTACATACATTCTTGTTTTAATTTGATGTCTAAACGTTGTCGATAAACGCGAATGTTGACTTCTGTGAAATTCGGCGATGTGCTAAATATTGAAGACAAGTGCAAATGTGTGTGTGCTGATCTTGTATTACGTAAAATGATGAATTGGTCGAGTAAGCATTAACGCAACTAATAAAAACATAAACTAGGTGATGGTAAGTGTGTAATACACAAATGTATACGTGGGAGTATGTATTGACCACACCAGCTGCCCACCACGCGATATGCGACTACTTTCTGTCGTTATATTTTTTTTACTTGGTTGCCAACTAGCATGCGGGTGTTTATCATCATTATAGTGAAACACTATACTGTCGGAATTTGATATAAGTTTCAAGTATCACTACCACTTGCCTCGATTATCGGCTAATAAGGCAGGTAATTGAATTTATTACTGTACAATCTCTGCGCTACTGGTATTTTTTGTTCAACTCGTGCATGCGAGTCGCTAATCCAAGTTATGTACTTTGCACATATGTATGTATGTTTTTGTGAATGTAGCCCTGCAATTTTAAGAGTTTATGGTGGCAACGAACCGTGTTGACCTTGCTCATTTGGTTTGATAAATTGTCCAAGATTTCAGTTATGAACAACTTCGCTACGTTGCACCATTTACATCCACAATCACTCAAGAAACCTATCTTCACTTCAAAATTTATCGCTATAATAAAGTCCCTGAATGTAATTCTAGCCGATCACTAGGCGGCAATGTAAATAGAAAATATTCTCGTTTCAGGTCTATGAACGAACGGGCTCTTACTTAGCCTAGCAAATGTAAACATTTTAAAATATCGATGTTACTCTAGGGTTGTCGAACGAAAACTTTTACTACAGGGTTGTCCCTGATGATGTTGAAATGGTGTGCTATTTGAAGTAAACGGATATCCCGTAAGTGTAATGGTAGATTTTTTCAATGTCACCCCTATCAATCATTGGTCCGTCTAGCGGTGTGTTCGGGCGCCGACGCGCGGTTCCGTTTTACCGGCGACAGCGGACTATTTACGTACATTTCATTAGTTCTCAGAAGCAAACCCGCGGGGAAGTGACGAGCTTTTTGTATCGGAAGTTGCTGGATTTGTTCCTTTTACACTGTCTTCTCAACAGTGCAATTCTCTGTACTGAGTTACCTACTTTTGTTTAACGGTTGAAACGATTAGTCAGGTTTAGCCACATGCGAAGTCTGACAAAGTAGCGGTAGGCCGGCTTGGGCTAACCGATTTATCCCTATTTTTTTCATTTTTCTGATTAGTCATTAAACAATGGGAATAAATATTCATTGTTTATTTAAGAGTAAAGTAAAATCAACTTCTGATAGTTTGGTGGGATTGTATGGTGTAGACCATTTATATTTCTATGGCGTAGACGGTACGTATGAAAAGGGGTCGTAAAAGTTTTAAGAAGTTTTGTTACTTTCCTTCAACCGTTCATGAGGTGACGAGCCTAAGCTTTTTGATGTGGTTACATGAAAACAGTATCGGTCCTAGCTTTTAATGTTGCGTACGCAGAACGTAAACCGAGTGCTTGTTTGATCTCCCACCTCTAGGCATAGACTAAAGAACTCCGTAGACCTGACAATACTTAGTTTAATTGTAAAGTGAATATTTAGTTTTATTTGGTTTGTAACTAAAACTCAAGTAGTAGTAGTATGCAATTATTTGTTATTGAGTAAACTTGTTTTGTTATTTGATCACCTAAATATTCTATCCCGTTAACTCTAGAGAGGAAACACTAGAAAGCAGCCATTTGATGCATTATATTCAGTAGAACTTAGTGTTAAGCAATGACTTTTCGGAGAATTAATGCAATATCAAACTATTTTAGTGTTGTATTCAAGTTTCGTACGTGTTCGGCTTCGTAGTTTCAGTGATGTTTAGACTTGCCAGTTCCTTTATTCAGTGAGAATTGCTCTGAGTTATGGAGTGGGTGAGGCCAATTCTGTGAGGCATTCGTATACATCCGTCGAGAAACGTGCGTCGATTCTAAATTATTGTGTTCACAATATAATTTATAGCACTATTTTGGGCCTTAATTTGAGGTGGAAAAGAATTTGTATTCTTATAATGATACACTTCAACGGTTTGTTTATGAACTGAACCGTGTTATTGAGTAGTATTATTGGAAGAATTGCGTAATCTATGTATTTGGATGGAACTCATGGAACATACTTGGTACACATTTTTTCACTGTCTATAAAATATAAAAGAGCACCATATATTCGGGTTTTGTTTATTTATTCTGCATATCTATATTTTTCGTTGACCCACATTATCGTGTGTCGTGAAACTAGCCGAGGAATGATGCCAATACATCTTCCAATAAATAAACTCGACGGGTCGCTGGGCTTTGTTGTGACGAAACTTCTCGTTTTTATTAATAGCCTCTCATTAGCCCTTCATTCTGCTGTTCTATCTAATGTTGCAAGGATGGATTAACTCTGCATTGTTTTAGCATCGCGATCTAAATATCATCTGTGTGAATACTAGGATAGTTGTGAAAAAATACATTATTCTATTTTAGTGTTCTGCGCTATTATGGGAACGTCCCACGCCAGTTGCGAAGATCTTTCTAAACACTATTTATAAATTAGTATGCTCTCTACTACAGTAAGTTCACGGGGCAAGTCGAGACGATCGTTCTGAGGCGTTCAGGTGCGAGCCAAATATTGGATAACTACGGAGTACTGACATTTTTAGCCCACTGCTCTGTGTTTAATGACATTGAATGATCGTTGAATGGATTTGAAACAGAGGATCATCATTGTAGTTCACTTTGCGACAGCTGATACATAGCAATCTTGGAAACCATTTGTTAGCCATCAATTGGAAAGTCTAGTACAGTTTCAAATGTTTACCGCCGGAATGAAGTAATCTTTTGTTTGTTATTGTTGCTTCCGAAGTGAAAATAAACAGTTTTCTTTGATCATAGATTATACCGACTAGCTTAATGTACCTAAAGGCAATAATTAATAAACTGTTGTAATGAATGAGTAGGATATTACCAGCGTTTTAGCAAGGGACTCACGTAACTTCCATTAGATATAACAATGCTTGTTATTTCTGTAGCTCAGGTGTTGTAGTAGCTCGTCAATAAATACATATTGATAACACGCCACGTGCTACATAACCAGGCCAGAATGTTAAGTAGCTGTTCATTACGATAAGCTGTTGATATACGTCACGAAACGCAATAAACTCCTGTGCCGACGTGTCTAACATCAAAATTACAAACGTGTCATACAAAATGGATTGGAAATCGCCGTAATGAGGTCATCATTATTTTAGATCGTGCGTAAGAGCAGCTTTTTGATATTGTCCTATGACGTACGTCAAAAGCTACAATTCTTTGTTTGGTTCCAACACTTCCAATCTCAGTTTTCTGGAAGTCTCATCATGTGTTAAATCCCTTTGATCAGTAAATGTGCTGTCAAGTTGCAGGTAGTTGAGATTGGTTGTAGAAAACAACGAGAATATAAGCATAATATAGGGTAGCATGTGTTGACATTGTAACACCATACTTTTAGATACTGAGGAACAGACCTTTCCCAATGATAAGGTATAAGGTGGATATAACAACCAACTGCTAATTTGTAGAATTTGCAATGGTGATTTGCGTGTTCCTAAGTGCCGGGTTTGGATCACAACTAATGTTGTAGCGCCAAACGTGATGATTATGCCAGTTTCCTTTAGCTGCAGATAAGTCTAACGAGAAAGGCCTTTAACCGGTAATGGGACATAGCTTAGCAGTTAGCACTTGCTACACTTTTACTTGATGTCAACGTCTAGAAAATCTTGATTGAAGACCAGGTTAAACTTGATCAGAAAGCAAACTGCAAATTAATTAAGTTCTTAATTAGTTTATGTACTTGCATCCAATTATAATTTTTTAAGGTATGAGAAATCAGGCAGATGATTTATCATAAAAAAAACTATCTTCGCGATGCATGAGTGAAATGTAGCAGAAAACATAACAACGGTGTTTCGGTTCACTGAAATCATTCCTTTAGATGAGACAAAAGCAATGACGGCAAAAACAATCGCAAGGCGCCCGCTTAGTTACTTTGTCGTTACATTTTCATTAGAGCAACAAGTACAAGGACTATTGTTATTTTCCTAGAGAGAGTTTGTGCCAAAAGTTAATCTAACAAATTATTCGTAGGTAGAAATGCCAACGATTTGATGGCAGGTAATAGCCACCACTTCAATAGCTAAAAGGGGTATTGAAAGTTTAACATCGCATATAGAAAGAGAACTTTCTTTAAAGATGAAAAGCTCAGAGACACCTACCACTTTACCACATATGGTAGGAAAATGTGATATTACACTGCTAACACCATAACTCCGTTGTCCACTATACATATACACAGATGCACAACGTAAAAATGTAATAATCTAAATATGTTCTATCATTTCCATGGTAACATTATCTGTTCCCTTTGTTCTTTTACAATACAAGTAGGTGTCTACATAGCCGTGTTGTGTGCCAGAACAAACAACTTTTATCTAGATTATCTTATCAAGCATGGGAATGACTATCAGTAGCGTAGTGTTAGCATACAATGGGTCATTGGCTCGATTAGTTTCTAAATCATTTGCATATGGCTGCCGATGGAGCGATGTTTGCGTAGAAGGTACACCATTAGGATGCTTTAATAGGAAGCACTTTCCTTGCTAATGAGTTCGGTTATTAATTTTAAGTTTATTAACCTTTTTATTATTTATATATTTTTGTAACGCCGAAACTCATTTTCGACGTTACAAAAAATGTGACATGGAACTAGCAAGTTAGTCTTATGGACTCAAAATCTGCTAACTGAATTTTTTATCATCATTAAACATTTTTCCGTATGGATATCGAGTCGGACTCGGCCATGAAGGTTTCTCTAATAGCTACGAAACATAACTTTGTTTTCATAGTGTTTGTTTATATGACTAATTTATATTTGCGGTTTTAGAAAATATGATTTTATTTTATATTATATTTTAGATTATATGTATATATCTCAAAAACTGCTGACCCGATCTCGTTCAAACCAATTTTCGTTGAAAGTTTTCATTAAGATCTATAGCATTATTATTATTAATATTATATTTTTGTTCATATTTGCTTCTCTTTTTAGAGAGTACATACCTACATCTAAATACACGGGCCGGGGCCAAGTGTGTAAAGGGAAATGATTAAATTGAGAATGTGGATGTCAGGGTAGAGGAAGTCAGAAACTTTCTAGTGATGCGACAAGTATTGAGTATGGTGGCTTTCTGGAGCGTGTATAGTGTATGAGAAGGCATTTGAAGAGTATTCAGACTTTGTGTGAGAGCTTTTGGTACTACACCAGTGGATGAGAGTACTATAGGGACGATATGAACAGTCTGTGCTTTCCACTGAGTTTTGATTTCTATAGCCAGGTCTTGGTATTTACAAAGTTTTTCGGAAATTGTAGGCTGTATGTTGTGTGAGTTGGGTATAGCTATGTCGATTAAGTAAACTGTTTTATTTGTTTTGTCGTGTACTGTTATATCAGGCCTATTGTAGTGTATAGTTATTATTATTATTATATTATTATACAAGTTAGACAGTTAGGACGGACTCATTTTATCACTTTGAAGGGTATATCTTTTAAACGATTGACTTTATAATAAAGTGTTTTTAGAAACCCCAATGTCATTTTTAAATACCTTTCCATAAATACCACACACGCATAGGTTTCAACAAAAATATTTTCAGTTTCAGTTCTATGTATGAGGAGCCCTTCTTAATTTTAAATATTTTTTTTACTTATTTCTTAAAATCGGAGAGCGGTTCACAGTATACATCTACCTATCAAGTTTCATGTGTAGTCTTCATAGTTTTGGAATAAAATGGCTGTGACATACGGGTCCGTCCGACAGACAGACAGACAGACATGACGAAACTATAAGAGTTCCGTTTTTTGCCATTCGGCTACGGAACCCTAACAAGAGGTCGTAAACACTATGAAAGCTCTTGTGCCGTGAACCGCGTTGACTGCTGCTTTCCTGGTGCTAGCATGTATGCAATGCGATTTTTGTGGAGCTGTGGGGTTGCTGTAAAATTAAACAGAAAATAATTGTATGCGTACCTGCGAACCAGTAATAAAGAATAGTCCAATATTTCACGTGATAGTAATGAATTCAATACAGAAGCGCGTTACACGCATGGGTGCGTATATATAAAGAGATTGCATCTGCGAAATTCTAATAAACATTCTAAGTGTAAAGAAAGTTGGTTTTTCAAGCCATGCATATGTATGGTATACGCGTAGACGGGGGCGGCGGAGCGCAACTCTGCTGCGATTGTACAGTTTTACTTAGGGAGTTATAAAATAGCTAGCTAAAACAACTCTAAATAGATAAACCAACAATTTTCTTTATTGGTAGTTAGAAATGTGTGTTAGTACTTAGTAGGCTTCAGACAGAACCCGTGCTTTACAATGTGTTTTCCAAAGGTATTCAATTTTCCTAATCGCCTATTCTGTATTCTCTAAACGATTGACATCGTTTTTGTGTCTTTGTTTATTTGTCCCATAGCCCCCCATACACGCTTAGCCACAATGAATGCTAAAGTATCTGCTCAATCAAACGTATCGCTTAGCACAAACTACAGTAAGCATCCATTGAATGCTGTACTCTTAAGTTAAAGCCTTGATTGCAGCCATGCCGTTATCTTGGCAAGTAAGGCTTAACTCCCTTATGTCTAAGGCAGTAGAGTCGAGACTTCATTCAAGGAGTATAATGGGACTTTGTATACATATACGGAACTAACGGATGCACTCGCCGATGTATTCTCCACACGTCACGATAGTTTCCGCTGCGATTGTTGAGGCCTAGACTAGTATGCGTTAATTGTCGCACGCTCTAACGATGGCTTATTAGTGACACGCGATAAGCAACACGTTAAAAGCTGAACAAGTCGTTTGTTCCCGTGGTCTACTCGATCGCTAGACAATGGAGCTTCTTGAGAAAGTCAGCGGAGTGTGCTCCAAATCGTAGATTGACCATGACGCCACTAATGCTGGCCATATTACTCGTATTTCTTACGATGAGGCCTTAAAACTTGATTATTACGTCTCAGTGGCATATTGCGTTCTTTATTCTATCATTAGTTTTAAAAAAATGCTCTGTTTTATTGGTGTTTGTGTACTAGTTATCGAGTGTTACATTTAATACCTGTACAAGTAAGTGCAGTATGCTGTAGTTAGTAATAATTAGCGGTGTGGCATTCGCAGCACGGCTCTGCTTCAGTACGCAATGTTCAGCTGTTACTATGCTTTATTGACATTGCTTTCCTAACGTCGAGTTAGGAAGCATAATATTATGAAATAACACTTTGAACCATCCTGTTAGGAAATGTTGAATTAAATATTCAGAGGGCATATGCAAGAGAATATTAATCCAAAAATACAGAGTGCCTCAAAATAACGGGATAAGTTACTACATGCAGTGCAGTGTACTCGTATGGGCTTGACATTTATGAAACGTTACATTTCGTGGAAATATATTTACAATAAACTTGCAAATTAATGTTTATGTCTGTGTGTGTCAATGTGTAAGACCTATCTCGTTCCTCAACTTTCCTCACGGCGCGGAATGGTACGTTGAACCGTCACTCAGTCAGTTCAAAAGGGAAAAGTTTCGCGTGTGCGTGTAGCCGTGTACGTTGTACCAATGCAATACTTAGTAGCCACACTCGCTGCTGCAACAGACACGCGTTAATTGCTTGCAAATTCCCCTCGTCCTCCAAATGAATTAACGTGTTTAATATGCTCATTAAACAAAGCTTTATTTTGGAGGACTTCTGTGTTTCTTCTTCTGGGATATAATTTCAGGAATTCTTTTCGTACATTAAAATGCTCTTTCCGCATCGCCGGATTTTCAACTGCTTGATCGGAGTTAATGAAGAAGACCATTCAAATACCGCAACGGACGCGAAACGTCAGTTCAACACATAGCGTGACTCGGAACGCACGTTCCGAACGTCCCTTGTTACGTCTATTTACGTTATTCGTGCCTTGGCAAATGTTCGGGCCAACATTTGCACTGCAGGATGGGTGTATGTGCCGGTGAAGTGTTGTTCAAGTGCAGTGAATTAAACTTACCACACATTATGAGTTAGTTGTTTGTGCAACTTAACAAATGTTTGTGGACGGCCGAGGTTAGTACTCCCTGATGAACGTAAGGATTTTGTCAAATTAGTGTCAACGTTAGAGTGGTAGTTTAATAGAGGGATTATGAGTTAATTTATCCTTTGAGAGAGGCTTCCGCGATGACCACTACAGGCTTATAAAACCATCTTATAATATTGCGTGTTTGGATGCAGTGGCATTTAGAATGTAGGTTGGTAAGTATGTGCATACGTAAAGATATGTATTACAGACTTAATGCGTTTTTGCTATGGATTGCTTTCCAGTTTATTGCGATAATGTTTAGGAAGTGAAAATGGATTGCAGACGGGAAGCTCAGTCATTAAAATTATAAATGTCATTAATAACTTGATAGTAAGTGGTGTCATATGTAATTATCGAATTACCTCAAGAAGTTTATCTTCTGCTTAAAAACTCATTTGTCCATTTAAAAAAGTGTCGTTGGTCATGGCGGGAAAGTTCACCACCGGGGCGGTACTACATAGGGTTTAAAGTTGAAAGTTTCCGTTTGACCTTGCCCTCGCCAAGGCTAGCAATTGTCACGAATATTTATTTAAATCGCATTTGAAATTTTCGCCAAGCTGTCCGGACCATTGTTTACCGAATATAATGGATGTATTTGTTTAAACTACGGATGTTAGTTGATTGATAACTTTGCTTTAGGTTGTATGCGGCCTTGTTGCGATGGCGATGCGATTAACTAGGTATAATGCTACAGCGTTGAACTGTTAACGTACAACGATCCATTGCTGGGACACAGGCCTCCTCCCATGAGAGGGAATGGGCCGTAATCGATTTTTATGCTTTCGACCATTTCGATTTTTGCCGATTTCCTCACGATGTTTTCCTTCACCCATTTAGAGTAGTGGTCATAATATAAATTATACCCGGACTTTTAATTCGATGCAGTAAGCTGACATAAGTTAGTGTCACTTACTAAAATAATGATACCCTATTTAACCTAATAGTGATGGATTCAATCAATCGAATAATAAATGAGCGATTTTTAATTGTAAGAAATATAAATTAATGTTAAAATTTATACTATTAAATTAATGAAGTTAATGATAAAATTTATAACACGTTTGAAGTAGTAACTAGATTTTATAATAAATAAATCTATTTTTATTAAAAATATGCATATCTAACATGGCATGCTAGGCCTGATAAAAGCCACTTTTTCGGAAATTATTACATATTGTGATGAATATTTTCATAAATGGCGCGGGATTACTATTAAAAAGAATGCCCCGGAACCACTGCTACCTAATTTCCGTTGGAATGGGTATAGGTACAGGGTCATGTTGCAAAAAATAATAAACATTATCTATTAATTTAATTTATCACGTCCCTTCATAATCCAATTTCCTATTTGTTAATTTCACACAACATTATTTAAAAAATCGTTTACATCGTTATTTGATTTTATTCCAGAATCGATTAATTTAGTTACATCACAATTTTGTGGTCGTCATTATCTGACAACTCAGAAACTGTCAGTCTACTGCATCGGATTAAAAGTCCCAGACAAAGTAATGTGCCTGATTGGTTTCGAAACCACAACCCTCAACTCGCAAATTGGGCTCGTTGCCGCTGCCATTGCTCTTTATTCTTCTAGTACATAACTAATTAAAAAGACATAAAAGTATAACAGTAAATAAAATTATTTCACCGATCATAAACCAATTAAGACACGATGATAAGATACATTAAAATATTGCAAACAAATGAAATATTTACTGCAGGATGTTGGAATCCAAAGAGTATATATGCACTGATGTTTTTTCCACTTAAATAACTTGTACTTATATTGTATGCATTTGTGATCATAATATCATGGGTAAACAATAACACGTTACTAGATAATTCCTGCGTACGCCATGCGTGTAAGATTGAGGGACAAAACGAATTCACCGTTTACTCACTGATTAGAAAAAACAATTCAGTCTTGTGCGAGGAGGTTTTTCATGGAATAGCATCATTTTGGCGGCTTCCCTCTGTTCAATTTTACATTAACATTGGCTTCGTGCCAAGACACACAATACCTGGTCATTCGTCACAGGTTTCAAGGCTGGCTTAGCGTAGTGTACCTCTATGATTCAATAGGTGTGCCGACGTAATAAATGTAGACATTACGTCTGACTTCACACTATGTTCTGTCATAAATTGCGTTTTAGTTACTATAATTAAAGGGTACTTATTTCATCGTGATGACGTGGTTGGCGCAATGGTTGAGCAATTAGCTGTAGTGGTTCGTGTCGCGGGTTCGGTTCCTGCACCGGATCTTTTTGTATCGACTACAAACAGCTGTTGTTGTGCACTCCCGATATATGAGTTTGTTGATTTAACATAGAGTTGATAAGAACAATATAAAAAACTAACCCTAATTCCCAAACATTCCCAAAGCTTGGTCATCCGGAGGCCATTAGGCGCGGATGATATCGTTTACGAATAAAATCTCAAGAACACGGTGCTGGTGGATGATAAATATGCTATTAATATAGCACTTGCATGTTCAGTAATTACAGCTATTCATGTCTGAAAGTAAATACAGATGCAAATAAACGAAAACACAGGTAGGTATTGCAGAACGTGTTATAAAGTTTTGCACGTTTTCTTGCCTTCTCGATGGAGACATCAACTGTTTCTGTCGACTTTCTCCTTTTAATATGCGACGTTTGATGATATCTATATTTTAGGTGCATCATGATTTTTGTTGCAAGACTAAATATGGAGAAAACAGTTAATGAAAAGATGTCTCCAAACTGTTGCGGTCACTCACCTGTAATGTGTGGTGACTGTTGGTGGAGATCTGTGACTAAAGCTTATATTGCCGCCTACTCCTTTATTATTAATATTACCTATTTATAAAAGTATTTTTCAATGAATTCATCGATGATGTTAAGTCATAACGTGTGTCATATCACGATATTTTGCATTGCAACACTTGAAAATAAAATTTGCAAACTTATTAAACGTAATTACACCAAAAACTGTATCTAATTAAATTTATCTTTTTGTACCAGTTCGCGAATGAAGATACGATTGTATTTTTTTCCATTGGGGCCATTGTTTTATTATTTCAGTATTGTTGTGTAGT
Organism: Tholera decimalis; assembly: GCA_943138885.2. Taxonomy (NCBI): domain Eukaryota; kingdom Metazoa; phylum Arthropoda; class Insecta; order Lepidoptera; family Noctuidae; genus Tholera; species Tholera decimalis. Next base: position 21,494,171 of record OW964557.2, read on the forward strand.
GTTACGGAAATTACGAAACTTGATGATGCTGCTGTGCAGAAGGATGCTGGTACCGCGTGAACTCTAGTTTAGTCATTTGTTGATTGGCTTCAACCCACCTTTAAGTCTTAAGTATTCCTATTATCATAGTTTCGGGATCAACGTATAGGTACTAATTTTTTTTTAATTTCATTAACATTTATACTATCTAATTTATTATATTATTTAGGTATAAAAAAGTAGTTAGTAGACAGACTCGATGGTTTTTTTACCCTCGTTATCGGAAACCATAGTTGCATGATAGTACATCTCTCCCTTCCGTAGCCTTTGGAAACCACCGGCATGACAGTTTTAACGAATATGGAGTGCATTTTAACCAAATTCAAAGAAAGAGGAAGTTGTCAATTCCACGTGTACGTTTTTTAATCGAGTTACATCAGCCTAACATCCGTCTCTAAGTTTAAGCTAGTCAGTTCGATCTCTGCTTCAAACCTTACTTGTTTCAACTTCATCAATTCGCTACAGTGTGTGAGTAATGACCCTAACTCCCGACACCTATTAGTAAAGTACTTGTGTGGAAATTATGCCTATTAAAAGTTAATTAGTGGGAGCACACACAGGATGTTCATGCGCTATTGTCGTAAAACAAAATACGAAAAGTAAGGCTACGTTTATTTCATGATAAGTAAAATTATATTACGAGTAAGTTGGCGAATAGCTGGAGGGCGCACGTTTGATGGCTTCGCCGGCCGGTCTGTCATCAACTGCGCATGTAAATATAACTTGACAGATGACACATTTAATAGAGGGCTTACCGCAAAATTCACTGCTTTGAATAAAAATGAGTTATGTTACTGTCACAATTAGAAAATCAAAGTACCTTCAGTGCTTAAACAATTTAATAACTGTGCTTTCCTTCGTTGTGTGGTCGATATTGACATCATTTTTTTCAATACAAAACAAGTTACACAACCTAAGCGCCATGAGAGATTTTTCCAGTTCATTAATTTGAATATTTTTTATGTAATATAACTTAAATTATCGATCATGTAATCGTGACCCCGATTGCGAAGTATAAGGAAATTGTCAGCGACGTCCTTAGGTATATTTTAACTTCCTTTGTAAGTGTCCTTTTAATTTCTCGGAGCGTACAAAGGTGGCGATGTGTATGAGTTTTACAACTTCGTTAGTACTCACTGACAGATTTATGTCGCAAGGCAGACTATTATAAGGTTATTCGCGAGTTGACCATTGTCTTATGAGTTGAATTCTATTATGAGTCCTTTGTCTCGTATACAGTTTACGCGATCAATTGCTGACGTTGATGATATCAAATGTGCAAACATTGCCTACTCTACTATCTTTTTGAAGACGATTTTTGAGTCTCAGTAGAGAAATGAGGTCATGACGGTGCTCGACGGTGAGACGGTGACAGACGAGCAACTGATAGATATCTGTGCGTGAGTGTTAACCAGCGCAATCGTGCACGTGATCTCTATCTATAAATCTAAAACGTTAGTGCTATCTCCAGTTTTTATGATGTCTACCTGATTTTGATGTTGTCTAATAAGATTAAAATAGAGATCAGTTTTATTTACTATTTTATTACTGTATCGCGGTTTGCAAAAATATTTATGATCAAGATTATATCAGGTATCCCACCGTACCACTCCTTGGTTGATTACTTAGCCTTGAGATATCTATAGATGCGCATTGACTCGGCAAAATTATACCTAGTTGCGAAGTGAAATCAACGAATTGGCTCTACAAATTTACTCAATATTGACTTATCATCGTTTATAGATAATTCAAATGATTAAACTTTTAAAACGCCTTCAGACGTCTTATGAAACCCACTTAACAACGAAAGTAAGCATTCTCAAACATTAGACGAGTATGTAAACAAAATTCTGAACAGGTTCTATCTGAAAAGCATTGGTTTTAATTACGGTTATGTTATTATAAACTTTATTACGTTATACAAAGCCTAATGTGTACCTTTATATTCGTACCGTCTTGACCTACAATTCTCAAGCTTAGATCTTGGAGATTATTCAAAAGTTCAAACTCAAGGTTTCAACAACGCACTATCAAATCAAATTAACGAATTCAATACACTGCAAAAAGAAAATTGATCGAGCGTAGTCCAAACGTTGTAATAAGTGGGATAGGCTGGCACCATGCCTGATGCTGGGAGCGGCCAAAGATATCTGAGGAACCATGATTCAGCGAAGTAGCCTCGCAGGCTAGATATAACATATCACAGCGACACTTGGCTCTTAAAAAAGATCAAGAGATGAAGTCATAGTAGAAGCTTTTAGTTCCAGCTGTAGATTGTCAGGTTGTAACATTAAAAATTGCGGGCACCAACAGTTTAGATTAAGCAATATTAGCGTTTAACCTGATTGCAGGGTGATTTCTAATTCGTAAATGTAAATGTCATGCGTATACGTAATGCGTGAGAAATATTGATTAACTCAGGCCTACATATAGGCGAATCTGAATTAACCCCGAGACGTATTCGCCTTCTTAGAGACCCGGATTTGGCGTAAACACAATCGGATTTGTATTGCGATTGTGTCACCATACAGGTCAGCTTTCTTGAACCTAAATGACGCAGAGACACCTGTGGACAGAGACTAGGTCACGTACACTGGAGGTATGATATTGATCTCCAAGGAAAGTGTAATGATGTAGTGTAAAAGTAGATTTTAGTGTAGTGCCTAATCTTCATGGTGGCTGTCGCAGGTGCTTTGTTTAAAGGCAGGACACGGTTGTCCTGTCCGGTCTGGGATCGCAATTGTAATGTATGACCGGGCGCTATTCGCTTGTCGGTAGATTTCTTTTTAAAACCTCATGAATATCAATAAAATCCTCAATGGAGTTTTCCGCACCTTTATGGAAAATAACGCACATAACACACTTCCGACTTCTACACCTAGTTCTAGGAACACATATAGCATACATATATACATATAAATATGTATATGAGTTTCGTTATGTCACGTCACAGTACATTCAACAGCCTAACTGAAACATACAATTTTAAGATGTTATCACAATACACAGGTATGTCATAAAGATTTAGATCTCGTTCTACAATAGGGTCGCACGGTATAAATTACATAGAAATGTTGCTAGATTTTTTAAATATTGACCATTAGGCCCAGTTCGGTGCTCGCAGGTTCCTTATGTGCTTGATCGCACACAAGGAACCTGCGAGCACCAACATTAATTTCAGAGAAATTCATATCGGTTTTGTGTTTATCGTCATCTGTTACCTACTGTACAGTTCCAGGAATTCATATCAATAAAATGTTAGTGCTTTTGTCGTTGGGTTTATAATGCATTATATTATGCATTTCCGACCCGCAGGAATGCAGGGAAACATTTAGTTACTTTTGAGGTCTAGCCTGATTCACAATGTTGGAACATTGTGTGACTTGAATGTTGAAATATTTCTAACCAATTGAACAATAAGAAGAACGTGACATTTTTGCGCAATGCAAGACATATTGCGGAGCTGTCGCTGGGCAGATGACCCTTCTAGGGCGGGCGGGCGCGGCCCCCTGACATACATACAAACAACACTAAAATTAGATCTGTGATTCTCTCACTACACTACACGCTAGACGCAAACGAATGGATTATAGTATTATTAGAGCGGGCACGCGGTACAAATAACAGTGTAAATGAACTATTGCGGCAGGATTTGTTGCTATCCGGAACCCACCAAATGAGCAACAACCGTTTGATGAGCGAATGATAAATGGTTTTCGTAATGGCGCTCGGTGGGCGAAATAGTGGAGTTTACGTCTAATATTTTAGCTCACTTTTCTTCAAAATTGCAATATTATTGAGCTAAAGCGTACGTAACATAAACTTCAAGTTAAGAAATAATAGAACCTCACGTTCTAGTAAACAAAAGGTTCGATTGTAATCTCATTAATGTTTTGTTACATGTAGACTCAATAAAAATAAAAATCCCTTTTCGCCAGTTGTCTAATCAAACAAAAAAATATCGATTAAATCTTTTCCGTGGAAGGAAGTAAATGTTACTTGTACGTCATTGCGTGATTCAAATAATGCTATATTTACTTAAAATACTGAAGACTGAACGCTTTGATGAAAAGCTTCGGTTACTTAAAATGTAGGTCGAATAAACGTTGAATATCCTTTCAGTAACTTTTACCGACAATACTATTTATTGATCGTGATTATAAATAGTTCAGTCACGAATGCAAACTATGCAACTAAGATTTACCTTCAATTATTTTATAACCATGATATTTAATATGTCGTTAATTTTGCAAACAACAAATCCTTATAAATGTACCTACTGACAATTTGTTTATGGTAATGTGTTGAAGATTATGTAACGTTGGCGTATAATTTGCGAATTGCTCAAAAGCAAAACAACAATTTGATAATATTTTAAATTAATAGGTGTTTATGTCATCGGCTTCATAGGGTATCGACCCTGTGAAGCCGATGACATTCATTCATTGCTTTTGCGACACTTTTATAAGATGCTTTTAGGGGGATTATTTAGGGTTGTCAAGAACTAGATTTTCAATTGTGTAAAAAATTAGTATGATTTCTTCGACGTTTAAGTGATTTATTATTCTTCAGATATTTATTACTGATAGTATCAGAAATTACAGTAAGATTGTGATCATTGTTAAAACTGGGGATTTAAGATCGGTACTAAATCTGGGATGTTTGCAAAATTGATAGAGAAGATCTTAGAATGGGTATCTAGAGGTGGCCAATGACAAAGAGGTAGACCAAGGAAGCGATGGGAAGATATTTCCAAAGAGCGAAATGGACCAGACTGCAGAAGAAAGGCAAATCAAAGATTTGTAGAAGGAAATGGGGAAGGCATACGTCAGCGAGACGACATCCACAACGAATTAATCTAATATTGCATGATATTTTTATATTATTATTGTATGTTTGCCCAACTTTCAATCATTCATAACGCTATCATTTACAACATTAAATCATTGTTGACATATTAGAGAAAGACGTACATAATCGTAACTTTTTAATAGTAACTAGTCAACGTACTCTAGGCTAAAGAATATTCACGGCACGGTCTTGAAGACCCGTTACCCTATTCGGTAAGTGGAATACTGATACAAAATAGTCAATCGCCTCTGAAGCCATCATAGTAATGACTGTCTGTGGTTTATGACTCTATGTTATTTTGAATTGCCAAGTTTACTTGTAACATGACTTAGTGGACTATACGATTAGGTATAAGTAGATTTCTTTGGCAAGTCGTTTGGAGCTCAAGCAGTATGACTGTGGAATACTCTTCTCGTGTCAGTAAGACAAGCACAAACCCTTCCTTCTTTCAAAAACGTGGTAAAAGATCTCTCTCTTTATTTGTTACTATTTTTTATATAACTCAGATTTGTTCTTTTTATTACGTATATACGTATATGTGTATTGAGTATGTAGGTTATTACTTATTTATTGTATATAAGTGAATAGTAAGGTACAGTCGCCAAATATCGCCCCCTTTTGTAAAAAAATAATTTAAAAGTAAATCAATTTAAATAAAATAATTAATAAAACATAAAACATTAGGCAAAATGTATATATTAAAAAAATAATCAAGACAATGTTAACTTTGTTACAAACTGTAGAAATACAAATTCATCAAAAGAAAAGAAATTCTAAAGACATATTATAAGGCTCATAATTTCGTCCCGGGGACGATATTTAGATCATAATGATCAGTCGGTAAACTTACATTGTATTTTTATAGTAATTAGAGATAAAGTCCTCAGTAGTTAAATTAAACTTAATTTCTAATCAGCATCTAATCAAACCTTGGTTTGTTTAGTAATTCTAATTATTCAGACAAGTTGTAAAAATAAATTTAGGTCCTTGCTTTTCAACGCACTCTTCATGCATCTATTCGAAACATTTTATACATCTCATCCATTTTTCTTCCTTCTTATCTTGGGAAAAGGTTTCATGACACACTGGCCATTCAGCATCATCATTGTCGCTATATTCTTCTTCTTCAGGCGTGTCCTCGTCAGAAGACTCTGTTTTTTTTTTCATTTGTTGGATTGTTTTCTGTTCTTTCCACAAAGCTTCTGCAGATTTTTTCATTGCAACGGGACCCCACTGCTTTCATTTTGGCATAAAGAAAAACATTAGAATAGTTTTAGAAAATAAAAATAATCTTAAAAGTAAAGTATCTAATACCGTCCCGGGGACGAAATTGGGTCTAGGGGGACGATATTAGGAATTTACTATTGTTGTGATGAACATCCATTCAACAAAAAACACGTGTTATAACCTAAATATTTTTCTATCATTTTAAATCATACGCAAACACGAATCTATTTTACATGAAAAATGCATCAATAAGTCAAGCAGGATCATCTTTTAATAAGTTCGCATAATATTTCAAAGAAAAACTCATCTTGAACATTTTTTTTTATATCTTGTTGTAGGAGCGACATCTTACCTTCACATTTCTAAAATGACCGACTGAGGTAACTAACTTTCGATTCAGCATATAAAAACAAGATGGCATTGGTTACTTGCAAAAATAAGATAGGGACGAAGTTAGGTTCGGGGACGAAATTTAGGGACTGTACCTTACACCATGGACTACCCGAGTATTTATTTTCTCTTGCTGTGTCAAATCCATCCAAAGGTTGTCTGTAAAAGATCGCTTTTAGTGATAAGACCGCCCTTTGTAGTTTTTTAAGTCCTTCTTTAATTCTGTTATGGTGTACAATAAAGAGTATATCTATCTATCTATCTAATTACTACTTAGAATAAAACATCAAAAAATTCATCCTCAACACTGTCGGCTAGTAACGTAGCCAAGAGACTGGTGGCATTGCCTCGTTGTATGGCAATGGGCAAAGAAATAGCCAGCCTTTGGGTGACGGGAATTGTTAAAGAGCCTTTTCGATATTTCTTTAATAAAGCTGTGACCATACGGGCCCCAAGGTCCGAGAGTTTCGACACCAAACGGCTCGAAACGTAGTAGGGCAATGCTTGCCTCTAGCTAAAAAATTAGCCAGCCTTTGGGTCACTCTAACTATTTATTAAAAAGCTTACAGCCTTTTTAAGAAATATCAAAAAGGCTCGTTGACACTTCTCGTTGATCGTTGACACACGGGCCCCACGGTCCGAGAGTTTCGACCCCAAACTGCTCGAAAATATAGTTATCATCAAGATTTACTGTATTTACGCATAAATTACTACTTTGGATACGTCAGCTTGAGTTTTTCGTAGTTCTCCAACACCGCAAAACGATGGTGTTTTGTCATTCTTTGGAAATATGAAATGAATTCATGTCCATCGCAATACTTACTCACTATTTCACTGGGTGTAGGTAGATTAAGGCGTGACGCTGTTTCTTAAATCCATTTCTCAAGAGATTCGTTAACCATATAGGTGCTTATTCAACAATATGTTTATTCACATTTAGAAAGGGCCCACAGGTTAAGTTTTATGTCAGAAGTTATGTTCGGAAACATCACATAACTATTGCAGAATCATATTCATGAGAACTGACATTTGTCAAGTACATAAAAATGTCAGTAATCATGATCAAACGGTCTATGTTCTTGGCGTAGGCGCAGTACGCTTTTGTACTTTAATATAGGTACACAGGCTCCTTCAGGGTTGATGGTATTTAGGGATAATATTTGTAGTCATTTTAATATTGCTGGTGTTACACAACTTGTTTCTATTTTATCATTGCGAGTGTTAAAGATCTTTCCACTAAAATATCGATCTGTCAGAACTTAAATTGAAATCGCTCAACTCTGAACTCACACTCAAACGCTCATGATTAAGAATCATTGAGCCCTTTACAACGTGCCGTCATAAATTAATTGTATTTTTAATATTATGTCAGCCCTAAGGCATGTTAATTTGACGTTTCAACGTTCCCAATTGATGCCCACGCGCACGCTGTTTGACCCTCTCTAACCCGCTATTCACAAAATTACTATTGAGACATCATCCGCAATAATTATGGCTTATGAGCACAATTAGGAACTATTGCAACGGCTTTGTAGTCTATAGTCCTTGTTTAAATCTATGATTGTGTTTTTCCTTTCTTTGCCAAGTGTATTCTCATAAGTAGAGTTAATATTTCGTGACACCTGTTGACCCCGTCATGGGCATAAGAGTCATGATTTAATTAGTGTAATGTCAAGATAATAGACATTTGTCCGTTGCTAGAGAGAACCAAGTATAATAACGGGTTACAGCGACACTATACCACACGGACTTCTATAGGGTTATCTACGAGGCAGTCTGCAGCTTCGTAATTATATTTTTTATGGAATATATTGATTCGATTTATCACATAACACGCAAAATGTTACAAATTGGACTAAAACTGAAAATGTTGGAGCTTTTATTGTTACCACGTGGCGGAAATGGGCGCTGTCAGCCGAAGCTAATGATGCGCGAAGCGAGCGCAGCGCGCGTGGGAACAGCACCAACATAATGAGAGACCATTTTTTACATCAACTAAATCAAAGCTGCTTTTTTGTTGCCCTATTTGATTAAATGATTGGATGATATTGGAATTCTGTGGCCTGTGAAATCAAATGTGGAAAGGAAGGACAGTTAATGCGCTAGCTTTTCCATAGCAAGATGAAGGCCTGTTGATGTACGATTGGCTGAAAATATCAAAGTGATACCACGATAAATTGAATTGTATGCTACCTAGTAAGTGTCTGTTTGAAATATTCATATCAAATAATAGATACGTGCTCGGAACAACGTTGATTTCACTTCGCAATGGTTGGCATTGCATGTGCTAAGGGCTAGCCGTGTCATCACGAAATATAGAAAGCTATGTTTTATGTAACGTTGTTAATTAGTTCCGGGGTCAAAGGATAACAGACAATTAACAATGCATTTTGCGAAGAATTTCTCATGAAGATAAATATTTTTAAGTCATTGTAAAGTTTTATTGAATAAATGTTTTACGTGAAATGAAAATCTCCTCGTACTGTTGTTAACCGTGTCTTTTCACATTACAGTATTATGTCAAAAATAAATTGATGTCTTAAATGCTTAAGGCTATCTCTATAAACAAAAATTTCGTGGCGCGTGTGTTTTTCTTTCAGTCGTAGCTTTGTTCGTTAATGGTATTTTGAAACTACTGAAACTAAAATACTGACTACTTTAGGTATTTGCTCGGTTTCGCAGTTTGTTATACCTATCTATTTCATTGATCTTGAAAATGTTGTGTTGGATGCATTAATATGTAGGAATGAATGGATTGGATAACAAACAATCACACCAAGGGTATCTGTATGCATATTAAATGCCGGTGTCTTAAGAATGCAATGTCATTTAATACCTGGTTTAATGTAAAACAATACTGTTTATAGTTAATGATTCGTTTCCGTTTATACATTTTACTATTTCAATAAAATCGTGAGAACTCTAGAGTTGTGTAATTGTGAACAGAGGAAGCGTGTCTGGTTCTATTAGCGTAGACAGTCGCAAGCGCAGTAACTAGACCAATTTTAAGACAACTGCCCTTAATATTACGCCTGGTGTTTTCACGTAACTTTTAAGGTACAAGTATTTTTGTTAACACAGACAAAGGTCTCGTTAAATGTAAATTAAAATATCATAAAAAAGACAGTTCAAATGAATGACATTTAATTTTTATATTTAGACGCGTTAAACTGTGCGTCGAGTTAACTTCATTGTGTTCCTTCGGCCCTGAAAAAGATGATGAATGGCTTTAATATTTTACACGAGTATTATGAAAAAACCCACAATGAGTAGAGCCGCTGAAGATTACCATCTCTTCATACATGGAATACGATTTTAAAGGTCGATTGACTGATTAGTTGGATCGTGACACACGTCCTCGAGCTCTAACGAATGATTACACAGTATAAACACTTGAATATTTTTAAGAACATGCATTTTCATGCTCTTCTAGGAGTCACGATAAAGATAGCCCTCAGCTTCTTGACCGTTACAAGTAATGTGTCAGCCTTAGAGTATGAATAAAACAACCTTTGAAACGCTAATGCTGTTGCTGGCATCAAAAGCATTTGCCTTGCTGCATTTGCAAACTTTTGTCATGTGTTTCCTTCATTTATTTAACAGTAAATGAAAGTTTTTGCTTGTAGGTACTCTATATATTCATAATTATACATTATTTATACTGCAAGATTTTCGTCTGTAACCGTCGGAAGTGTATTATTATAGTGAATACCGAGGTAGGCGTTTGCTAGCAACCTGTCACTCCTACACACAGTACTTAGCGCTGATCTCTGACCCAGCACGATCGACCGCGCGTGGCTATGAATGGTGCTGACGTATTAAGCGATAGGTCATATAAGTGCCATGTCTTCATTTATCAACTGTACGAAAATCATGCTTGTGAGAGAAACAGTTATAACAAAAATGTTATAATCATGGTGACCAGTCTGATAACTGGCAGCAGCAGCAGTAAATACGTGTGATAATTATTAAATTATCTAAATAGTTTATCGTAGCCTATGTCTTTCTCCAAGGTCTAATCTATCTTTGTACCAATTTCATTACCGTCACATGGGCGTAAGATGAAAAATGTATTCACTGTTCATTACTTGTCTGTTGTTAAACAATTCTTGTCGTAACAATAGTATACAATATTTTTTGTAATAACGAAACGGCCAAGCCACTAATGCGTATAGTTTGTGAATTTAGGCCTTGTAGCCTAGCCTTGCCTTGTTGAGTTAGGATCTACATGATATGTGATAACTTTTTGAAAATACGAGCCTACATGGTTTCTTCTTGGCAATATTTAACATGATTTTTTTGCTGGGATGCCATTTTCTGTGGCAGTTTTGGGCTTTTGCGGACGTGAGAGGCCACGACTGATTTTTCTTTCTTATTACAAACTACATAGTTGATGAATATGTTTGCAAAAATCTACCGTAATTATTTCGCAGCCTAACCAGATTTATTCGAGTTATATACAACAGTAAAAACAAATCATATTTCAATTATTCTATTATTTTTTAAATTGAAGACCTGATGGTACGTTGACCAGACGAGCTAAATTAGACTCAACACTACACCGTTCCACTTTGACGACGTCATGATGGGGCCTAGACCTTAAATTTAGCTTTATTTTCTTTTGTCCTACAGAGCCACCGCGCGTAGCAGCGGCGGTGGGGCCACGCGGCAAGCGGGTGCAGACTCCGCAGCCAGTGCGGACGCCGGCGGTGCCGCTGGTCGCACCGCAGCCGCAACAGCCGCGCGAGCAGGCAGTTGCTCTTGCGCATGCCGCCAAAGGCGTCGAAGCCCTGGGCGTTTTAGTCCAGTATTTAGTGTTTCGAGTGAGTAATATTCGATAAACCTAAACAGCTTTTAGTTGAAGTTCCAAACCAACAACATATAAGCTAACTATTAGTGTTTTACATGAAGTGACTCAACTACCTGACCTCCACAGTTGAGTAACACGACACTTCTTAGAAATACCAGTGTCAGATTGGGCATTTGGCTACCCATAATGACTGTCAAAGATATACAAATAACAACCAGTACTAACGGATTAATCCCAGATCACCCTTCCACAGACCGAAATCGGCAAGCGTTGCTGTCGAGCCAATAATATCAAACTGAAATTAACTATAAAAGTCTGTGTGGAACCACGACTAAAAGCATATTTTCATTACTCAGAGATATTGGTTGGAGGAGGAGCTAAATAATAATAGCCGTACGTATCGTCTTAAATGTTAAACAACGTTTAACGACGTCGGTCTGCAGATTGGTGGATAAAGCGGAAGGGAGTGTCAGACTTCTACTGACTAAAAACCCTTCAGCTGCCCTTAAATTCCGGGGCCGCGGTATGTCGTCAGAACATTACCGCAGATTTGTGACCTCGGCAAGCACGTTCAGCCGTTGGTCCCGGGCTACCGGCCGTCATTTGTATTTGACACTGGTCTTGCTTAGGGGTATCGTGTTACTCAGCACGCTCGTGTTAGCAGTTTTGAAAGTCCTTCCAAAGGTTGTCTAGAAGATATCGTTTTCAGCGATAAGAACGCTATTGTAACCATAGAATTAAGTAATATTGTTAAATTGGTATTGTTAATCATCGGACTACGAGACAAACGGCGAAGCGCCATCGTTACATGGTGGACATCCCACCCATATGCACAAAACGTTTTGGGAATACCTTCATTATGTGTACGGCTAAGGAGTGGAATTCCCTGCCGGAGTCTGTTTCCCGATAGCTACAACCTAGGAGTCTTTAAGTCAAGAGTGAATAGGTTACTTTTAGGTAAGCGTGCTCCATCTTCGACCACATCATCACTTACCATCAGGTGAGATGGTGGTCAAACGCGAACCTATTTTAAATAATAATAAAAAAAAAATAAAAAAAAATAGGTGTGTTTAAATTTTGGTGTACAATAAAGTATATTCTATCTATCAGTGGCGAAGGGTGAATTTTCATAAAAGGGAAGCCGGACCAAAAAATGCTTACCTTGTTCAAGTGTGATGCGTGAATTCCTGTAACTATGGCCCTGTGACTGACTTCGAAATCTTGTAACTTCGTAAATAATTATTTGTTCAATTGAAAATAATAGATTACTATTTATACAATTCATATATAAAATAATAGACTAATATTTGCCATATTTGAAAAGGGGAAGCCGGTAGGAATCGAGTTGTATGGAGCCTTCGCCATTGCTATCTATCTATCTATCTATCTACTGGCAGTCGTTCCATATTAAGCACTAACAGTCAGCTGAATCCAGTTAGTCTGAAAGCGTACCCCAACGTAATTAGGTAACTGGAAAAAGACTAACTGATGATTGGTTTTACAGGGCATGGGTAATGGTCACTATTAAGTAGTATTTTTGTTCGTATTATCAATTGTATTTGAAACTTCTATTGTCCAGTGCGTATGACGTTAACATCCATGTCGTCACACGTCGAAGTGATTTACGAATGCGGTCGACGATTTACATAAGCCGTAGGCACTCTATTGTGTTTACCAACTAACACAACAAACATTTGACAAAGCCTTGAAGCCAATGCGGTTCGATTCACGTTGGAACTTGGAACAAATATTTGTATGGTCTTACACACAGATATTTTACGAGTATAGTGTTGTTTGTGTAAGTGCTGACTCAACATAGTGTATTCACTTGAGAGGTTATTCGTTTAAAAAAGAACAAGAGTTTTTAACCGACTTCAATAAAGGGGAGACACCAATTACACTGAGTTTTCTGGTCCGATTTATGTGATTCTTTTTTGTTCGATACGAAATAGTTGCCCTTTGGACCTCTAAAAATTTATTTCTGTTTGGCTCAGTAGTTTTTATTTTATGAACATTTTTGCTATCTATCATATAATCTACGTGAGTTCACGTACAACACTGGGGTTAGTATTTTCCTAATCCTTATTAAGTAAAGGCAAATTCAGCGATGTTAAACTAAATGCGACACGCTCTGTGAACAGTTATACTGATGGTAGTGTTATATTTCCAGTTGGACGCACTAAACGGCAGCAGTTGGCGCGTAGAAGCGGAGCGATGGCGTGGCGTAGCAGCGGCAGAGCGCAGCAGCGCCGCACGCGCAGACCGCGATCGACAACAGCGCGCGCAGAAAGATCTCGATACCAGTAAATATCCTACTAATTTCCACTTCCTACTATCTTTACTAATATTATAAATGCGTAATTGTGTTTGTTTCATTGTCCATCTTTCAAATCAAAATGGAGCCACAGCTTGATGTTTTTAATGTATAGATATTTGAAGAGCTAGAGAGTGACGTAGGGCATTTATTTTTGCTGACCTTGAAGCTTTTCACGCGCATGAAGCCGCGGGCAGAAGTTAGTTATAAATAAATAAATAATCTTTTATTCCAGACTTAGTCCATAGAGTGTTAGTAACAATTTAACCTTATGCTATGTTAGTACAAAAAAAGACAAATACATAAATAAAATAATAATAATAAAAAAAAACATAAGTTCACCTTAAACCTATCGTTACCTCTATCCAGTGTCGCTGAATAGGGCAGTCAAATCTCACTGCGTTATACTATAAATGCAAAAGTTTGTAAGGATTGTTGTTTGTTACTCTTTCACGTAAAAACGACTGAACAGACATCAATGAAATTTGGTATGTATTTAGCTAAAATTCTGCAATAACACAGGCTTTTTATTAACCCATAAGATCGGGATTTGCACGGGAAATACCTTCCACGCGGACGAAATCGAGACAACAGATAGTTATGTTTGAATTCAGAATTTGATATAATAATCACAATTTGGAACAACAACCTCTACGGCTCACACGACAAAGTTAAATCCCATTTCAATCATATAAATGATCATTTGAAAATCAACTGACTGAGGTATTTTGGCTCTCGGAGAAAAAATATCAACATAAGTTGTTCTCACTCAATCACCTTTGTATTTTTCTTTTAACTCTGTTTACTTGTATAGTTACGTTATTTTGACATTTGGAATTTACGAGTGTAAGCAATAGTAGCATGTATTTTAATTTAATTTTATATGGGTCATGGACCTGCAATAAATGAATTTTATTTTATATTTTATTTTATATTGGTGTAGGAAAACCTCAAATGTAATTTTAAGGCTGTTCTAGAGAAAACAGGCTATATTCACTTCTAAATAACACTTACATTGGCGCATGTGAGTATCGGTTTTGAGCCAAATTAATACGACTTTACGGTACTTGAGGAGGTAGCTATTCATTCAAATAATTTCATTAAATGCAATTCATTTACATTATTCAGCTATTTCTTTATATGTACTTATATATTACTTACTCATCGTTTGTAATTCTAAAGCATGATAATATCCAACAGAAGTACCTACTGTCTAAAAAGAAAAAATACAAAGTTTATAATTACTTAACATATGCGCATTTTAAATTAACAAACGAATAGGTATGTGAATGCGCTCCATATTAGGTAAGCAAAATATAAACTCATGAATGTTATATTAAAGTATAATTTCGATGATTGCACTCCAAATGCGTGGATGGGTGGGAATGAGTGCCAACTGAAAACCAGCGTTGGGTGTCTTTCACTCAGCAAATGCTGAGTTTCCCAACCAAATGGCGACGCTGCAAAGGATTTGTTCAAATTCATGGCCCACATATTGTGAAGGTACAATTGTTTAGGATACGATGGGACTGACATACGGTATGCGTAAAAGTCCCTATAAATAAATAAAGAATAAAAAAAAAAAAAAAAATGCTGAGTTGGTAACCTTTTCAGTGTGGACATGCTCAGCGAAATTCTTAGTGTTATTTTATGTTTGTGTATCTTCTCCTGTATAAGTTTTTAAGCTAACTTAGTCACTAACAGTATATATATCATGAGAACTTACAACGGGATATTTACCAGGTGTATTTCTTTTTTAAATGATTGTGTAAATTGGTTATAAATAACTCTTTAACACATCATGTTTTTTTTTTGCGTGTTGAGTTTAGTTTAGTTAGATGAGGCCGGTATTTCCTAACTGACTACTCTGAGAAGAAACACCGAAATAAACTCAGAGGTCAACGTCAACAATTGTTCCGAGTTTCCGATATTTGACAACGGATGATCATGGATGATTTTCTATTGTTTGTTGTTGTGTGTGTCTATCTGCAAATAAATGTTTTTCAATTTCAGTCGCAGAATGCCTGAGCAAGATCTCAGAGCTGGAGATGGAGGTCTCGTCGAAGGAGGAGGCAAACGCACGCCTTCAGGCCAAACACATTGAGGAGGTCGCTACCCTCGCCAATGACATCAAGGGACTCAAGGTCTTATTACCATTCCTTTTTGACTAAAATAAATCCCAATTAATATTATTTATGCACCGACTTGTATTACTGGAATTGTTTTACAATCAATTGTTTTTTATTGTTGAGTACTCGCCATGCTCGCGAAGGCCAAAGAATGTACCGTGGCCTTCAGAAACCGCAATGACAACCTTGCTAAACCGACTTACCGATGGCAGGTGAAACCTGTTAATTTATGCAGTGTTATTCTGAAAGCTTTAGCTTTTTTTACAGAACCTCTTCAGAATGGAATATATTAATTGATAATGTTATTATTATTTCTTATTTATTGATGATGATGATTTTCATCGGGTACGCCGACTGTATCATGACTATTGCACTTATTCAAACATTAGAGCTTGGCTGTTCAGCTCTTCGACGGCGACGCTGCACTTGTCGGTGACTGTTATTTATTAACAGAAAAAAGGACAATATTTATTTTCATCATCAATGTGTTCTGTTAACGATACTGATGCAGAGAAATTAATTTAGTTAGGCTTTCATAATAATGTATAAAAAAAATAAAGCTAAACATCGTTTCTTTTATTTATAGGATACAATCGAATCCCTGAAACATGAAGTCGCCGAGAGTAGGGCGCGTCTACACGCGCATAGTGAAATCGAGCGTACGTTACGCGCGCAACTAGAAGCGGCGCGGGCGGAGATCGAGCAGAGCAAGTCGTACAACACATCGATGATGTCGGCCAACATGTCGGCCAACACGTCAGCCGACACGTCGGCCGATACGTCAGCCGACACGTCGGCGGACACGTCATGGGACAAGTCGTGCAACATGTGCGACGCGGCCTGCGACCCTGTGTGCTGCGAGGCTGAAGATTGCGAGCTGCGATTGGCTGCGAATGAGGAATTGAGCACAGATGCCAACGAGTTGGCAGCTGAGGTTAGTACTACTAAATAAATCTATTAATAAAGCAGTTATAATTAATATAGAGCCATTGAAATAAATTGAGGTACCGCACATCGACATCACTACATAGTATAAAACAAAGTCACTTCCCTGTGCGTCTGTCCCTATGTATGCTTAGATCTTAGAAACGCTGCAACGGATTTTGATGCGGGTTTTTTTTTTATAGATAGAGTGATTCCTGAGGAAGGTTTTAGTGTGTAATAAGTTAAGGTTTTGTGTAGATTTAATGAAATACGACGATATTACTTCAACATGTCGGAAAGAATTAAGCCTATCGGGAGCTTTAATCGAAAACGCTTTCAAAACCTTTTGAGTTATAAAAATACAATGTATGGCGGGATTATTTCTCTTTTATAGATCTACAAAAAAGTCCGCGATGGCATATGTCTATCTCCCAAGAATAACCCACAATAACCATATTTTTCTTTTACAAATTACATTAAAATGATGGGTTATTTACGAATCTTTTTTTAACAGTACAGTATTATTCCTTATCCAATTAAATACATCAGATATGTTGAGTATTTAATGTAGATCAAAATTGCTAAATTGCAAAAGTTATCGCCGATATATGAGTGTGGCAAATTACCGGACGAGAAATTGATTAAGCAAAATCATATATAAGCAAATTAAACTTTATTACCTGAGCGAAGCCGGGCCGGGTCGCTAGTCTTAGATAAATTAAGAAAGGACACTGGTTGTTTTTTATCGTTATTGTAGGCTCGAGTTTGACCACCATTTCAGCTGATGCTAAAGGGATGATGTGGTCGAAGATGAAGTACGCTTACTTAGAAGTATCCTATTCACTCTTGAGTTATATACCACCAGATCATATCTATTAGGAAACACAGACTCTGGCAGGGAACTCCACTGCTTAGCTTTCACAATAGTTTAGCTAGCACAATGAAAGTATTCCTAAATCGTTTTGTGCTTATGTGTATAGTGGGATCTTCACCATGTAACAATGGCGCATCGCCTTTTGTCTTGTAGCATCGTGATGGAACGGGCTTGGTGGAAAAACATTTCATACTCTCCCCGAAATGTAACCAATAGGGTTGCAACACGTCGCCGATGTTCAGGGTCTGGAGCTTTGACTCGACCTTTGTCTTTCTTTATTATTTATTTATTATATTGATAGATATATTCTACACCTATATCTATAAATATAAAAATGAATCCCTGGTTTCCTTGATCACGGCATCACGCGTGAACGGCTAAACCGATTTCACTAATTCTTTTTTGTTGTGTTAGTTATTGTCAGGAGAAGATTCTTATGAAAAAAAAATTAAGAATATTACGCGGAAAATTAGAAAATTTAAGAATACTTAACTACTTACTGTATAGTTTTTTTTTCTAATGTAACCTTCGCCCTTGTGACACTATTAACTTTTTTAATGTAACCTTATGGCGTTTGACATAACATTGACGGAATGCGTCCTGCAAAGAGGATGTAAAAAAACCTGAATATCTAAGTGCACATTTGTTGTTTTTTTTTTTTTAATTTTACCAATTCAAATTCAATATTCATAGTTATGACTGGACAAAGTCTGTCGGGTCAGCTATATACTGCATTGTACACTTTTCAATATTTCTATTAAAACAACAAGTACAACTAATGTATAGTGGGCTGTCTTATCATACAGGGCGCTCTTTTACATACAACCTTTAGATGGACAGAACTTAAAGGAGACAGATTTAGGGCTGTTACTTTGTGCTTTTTATTTCTATTTATTATCAGTTTATTTCCTTTAAAAAGAATAGAGCTATCAAGGTGAGTAGTATTCACATTACTAGCAATCTTGTTAACCAATATAATCGTTATTTGTTTAACAGGTACGATCACTCCGCGCGGTGATCGAGCTGAAGCAAGCGGAGGTCGCGTCACTACGCGACTCGCGATCCGAGCTCGCGTTAGAGCGAGAGCGCCGCGCGGCGTGCGAGCGAGAGGCCCGAGCGGCGCGACACGCGGCCGAGGAGCTGCGCGAGCGCGCGGCCGCCCGCCAGCGCGACACCGACCGCTTGCGCGACGACAACCGCCGCCTGCGCGACGCCGCCGCGCGCGACCGCGACCACGCCGCACGACTTGCCGCGCTCAACGAGGAGCTGCGGTACAAGCTTAGGCAGAAGTCACAGGTGGGTTCTCTTTTTTTTTTTATTTAAAATAGGTTCGCGTTTGACCACCATCTCACATGATGGTAAGTGATGATGTGGTCGAAGATGGAGCACGCTTACCTAAAAGTAACCTATTCACTCTTGACTTAAATACTCCTAGGTTATAGCTATCAGGAAACACAGACTCCGGCAGGGAATTCCACTCCTTAGCCGTACGCACAATGAAGGTATTCCCAAAACGTTTTGTGCGTATGGGTGGGATGTCCACCATGTAACGATGGCGCTTCGCCGTTTGTCTCGTAGTCCGATGATGGAACGGGCTTGGTGGAATTAGATTGTGTAATTCCATCACACACTCTCTGTTTTATTTATTGCCTTATCTACAATAGGGGTGTAGATTGAGATTTTTTTATAGATATAATGAGTTCATCCTTGGTCATGGGGCTTATAGAGTCCTGTTTTAAGTTCTAATTTTTTTTTATTTTTTATTTATTTAACTCAAATTATCAAATTACAATACAATTTTTTAATTCTGCCAAACTGTAAAACAGTTTGTCGGCAGCTCATCTTGTATCATCCTACACAAGCATAACCCATATTTAAAAAACGAATTATTTAACAAGTTATAAACTTACAGCCTATTACTTACACTAAACAAAAACAAAAGTGAAACTTACATTATACATACATTTACCACCTTTTTCATGCTAATAAACAAATATTATTACATTATTATATTCTATATTATATTATTTCTATATACAATTTATCTCTAATCTGTAAACTGCTTATTCCTATGGGCACATTGATAAGTAATGCTTTATTAAAATGTTCCTATGACGTTTTTTGGTTGTAGCATGCGATAACAACTCCGGCGGTAGCTCATTGTAAAATGCCGGCGTCACATATTTACGCGTGCGTTTTCCATAGTAGTTGGTCACTTTGGGAACAGCGAATGACTTTTGTTTTGACAGACGTGTTGGGTATATACGCTTACGTTCCACTTTGTTACATTCGTTATTAAATTGTTCCGACAAGATAACCACCTTGATTTTAAAATGAACTGGGAGCGTTTTACAAATTTTGAACAACTCGCCGTATTTTTTATTTAAACTATCTTTAGTTTTCTTGTCGACAAGCAGTTTAAGGATCCGAATCTGTAAGGTGTTAATTTTATTTAAGTGTGTAGGGAACGCAAGACCATATGCACCCAAACCATAATCAATAACTGAGTCCGCCAGAGCATAATATACCGCATACATGACCTTTCTGTTCACAACATATTTCAGGCTTCTTAATTTTCCTAAAATGGCACGTAATTTATTACATACATAATTTACATGCAAATTCCATGTGAATGTGTTATCTATTACCAAACCTAAGTACTTATAAGAAGAAACTGTTTCTAAACATACGCATTTACAGTTTTGTTTATTGTTATGAAGACATTCATATGAATGTCCTTTAACATTTACGAATAGGTTTTTTTTATTTTTATGATACGGCGAGTGAATCAACATGCATTTCGTTTTACTAATATTAATAATAATGCCGTTATCATGTGCCCACTGAACCACACGATCAAAGTCGTTTTGCATAGCTTCTTGTAAAACATCGGTACTCTTATGACTATAAACAAGACAAGTGTCATCAGCATACATAAAAGCCTTACATTTTTTTTAAACATTTGACATACTATTGACGTGCATTATGTATCCTAATGGTCCATATACTGAGCCGGTCGGTACACCAAATTTAATATCGCCCCGCACACTTTCAATCCCACTGATACACACCCTGAGTGATCGGTTTTCTAGGTACTTGCTAAACCATTCATTCATGGGACCTCTTATCCCGCATTCACTCATAGCCCGCAACAAGCCACCGTGGTCCAGTGTATCAAACGCTTTTTTGAAATCTATAAATATAACCATAACTATGTCTTTTTCATCAAGACGGTTATTGACTTCGTCAGTAAATTTCTCCAATACGGTAGCAGTACTTCTTTTGAGTCTAAAACCGTGTTGCACATCATTTAAAATATTATATTTTTCTAAAAAGGTTGTAAGCTGTTTAACGATAATTTTTTCAACTATTTTGTTTAATGTATTTAGAATTGCTATAGGTCTATAATTGCTATAATCCCTATGCGACCCCTGTTTATAAATTGGTCTTACAATAGATTGTTTGAGCTCCTGCGGGTATTGAGATTTTTTAACACTCGTATTGATTAAATGAGCTATTACTGGACTAATTTGCGCTTTAATTTGTTTAAGATCTCTACTTCTAATACCGTCTGATCCCGGCGACTTGTTGCAATCTAAATTATTTATTACAGTTTCTACGTCTTTTGGTAACACTTGTTGAAACCTAAAACTTACATTACTGTCGTTAACATAGGTTTTTCGGTCCAAGAAATTAAGTTGACACTTGTGTTTAATTATATCGATTTCTTTTGTAAAGGTTTCACAAAAATTGTTACAAATAGTTTCCATTGATTCGCTTTTTAACAAATGTTTTTCTATTATAGTATCTACTCCCACTTTAGACCTACCGAGCCAATTGTTTATATTATTCCAAATCTTTCTCATGTCCCCCTTACACCTCGTTATAATTTCACGTCTGCTTTTGTTTTTAGCCGCGTTTATGAGTTTCTGAGTTTTATTTCTGCACCTTGTATACTGTAATCGGTTATTATTATTTTTAGGATCGCTTTTCCACTGTTTGAAAAGAATATCTTTATCTTCTATAAGCCTGCGCAACTTATCAGTAACCCACGGTTGGGATTTGCGTTTAGGAGTCACCGAGTTTGCTTTTATAGAACTGTTATAAATATCACCAAAAATCGCGGATATTTTTGTGTACAACTCATTCGGTTCTTGAATCTCTAACAGCACTAACCAATCTATGTTATTTAATTTATCTTGAATAGCTTTGTTGTCGTACTTTATTTTACTAATAGATGGTATGTCTATTACGTTATCAATAACCGCTGAGATTCCCGTTAGATAGTGGTCGGCTACCTGGCTAGTGAGTGTGTATGCTTGTACGTCGCTTGCCCCGCCACTTACATTTCGCATGAAGACGTGATCGATGCATGACGCGACGCGCCGCTGTCCGACCACTGCCTCGCGTGTTATATCTTGAATGCCACAGTGAAGTCCTAAATCTGCTAAAGTATTTAAATATAAGTTTGCGGAAGAATCTAGCTCCTTTTCTAATAAGTTGATGTTGCAATCGCCCACTAGTATAATGTCAGTGTTCATTGGCAGCTCTCGGATAATGTTTTCTAGTTCTGTTGTAAAAGTGCGTTTGTTAGTGTGCGGCGGCCTGTAGATTACCAAGATATAAGCGTTATATACATTCTTAGTCAGGTGACCGTATATTAACTCAAACGTCGAAGTTATACCGGATTGTAGTGGAGTGAACTGGAGACAATTCTTGACATAAACAAGTATGCCTCCGCCTCGCTTAGTTTCCCTAGTTTGTGAAAACATATTATAACCATCAATTGCATACATAGACACTTCATCCTGCTTAATATTAATTTCTGATAGACACAATACATCCAGCTTATTGTAAACGTTTTGTAGAAGTACAGTTAATTGATTAAAATGTTTTCTGATAGAACAAATATTAAGGTGTATTATTTGTATTTTAGTTTCACAACTTACTACGTAATTAGTCCATTCTTTAATATCTGTGAATCTCAGATACTCGATATCCAGCAATTGTGATTGCAAATCCAAGTTTCCCGCCATAATGTGATCAAAAATATTTAACACTATTGCATTATTATATTTTACTAATTATGTTATTGTTGCCTTATGTGTGTCTCAATGTCACCCTCATTTCGAATATGATATATTTTTTTATCAATATCGTTCTTCTTTATTAGTATTTTAGCATTTTGGATCCATATATATTTATAAATTTCTTTAAGTTTTGTCTTTGTTTCCCAAAATAACTGTCTGTTTTGCCTAGTTATATGCTCGTTGATGAAGATACGTGATGTGTCGCTGTTATGAAATATCATGTGATTTGTGAGTGTTGATTTTCGACTTTTGAGCCATTCTGATCTCGCCGCTATTGAACGAATTGTCACCACTATAGGCCGGGCTTCTTTTTTTTCGGATCCTACCCTCCATGCGTTTTCGATTTGCGTTTTATCTAGATTTAAGATTTCGGCACATTTTTTCACCAGCTCAACGGTTTTTTCTCCTTCTTGCACCTTTAAATTCATTATTTCGATGTTTTTGGCCAATTCCTTTTGTTCAATATATCCAATACGTTCTTCCAGCGCTTTGTTGCATTTATCTAAATATATGTTTCGCTGTATTAGATCCTTGTATCTGTTTTCCATCACCTTGTTCTTTTCTACTGTTTCTTTTTTAAATTTCTCCACTTCATCATATTTGGCACTTAAAAACTGCAGAGTTTTATCGAACTCGATGTTAGATTTATTCAGCTCTTTTATCTCCGTCTTTATGGCCGTCATATCCTTTTGCAGAAGTAAGAAGCGTGAGTCCTGATCCTCCTTTAACGAGTTTAATAGCAAACTCATTGCTTTGACTTCCTTCTGTACAGCTGAGAGTGTCACATGCAGGCTACTATTAATGATACTGCCATTAGACCTTGAAACGGGATATTTATCATATGTATTTATAGTTTCGAGTTTCCGATATTTTGGCACTGTTAGTGACCTTGTTAGCTTATAAACATACACATCAATAGCCTAATGGATAAGGTGTCGGACTTGTGATCGAGAGGTCACGAGTTCGAACCCCACCCATTACACTATTGCCGTGAACCCACTCCAGACACAAGCATATTTAGCTTAGTTGGAGGGGTTAACAAGATTGCTAGTAATGTGAATTCTACCCACATTGCTAGTAATCTTATAAAAAACTTATGTATGAAATATGTCTTAAAAAACATGTTTCTAATATTCTTTTTTAAGACTTATTTCTCATATAATAATTTAAAATCTAAACATTGAATTCATTTTCAAAATTTCCCGCTATATCGCTAACTTCTGTCATGGCGTCGCAGTCATGTAACGCCCCTATAATTACTAACAATTCCAAAAACCGTTCACGCAAATCGTGTTTCATAACAAATGTCAAATTATTGCAAATTAGGCATATGACATTTTGTTTAGAGGAGCGTTACGTCACGCGCCGTTGGCGTCACGTGATAACGAGTATAAAATATTTATTTTTTCATAATTAATTTAAGTAATAATAATACTATAAATATAATAAGCATGAAAAAAAATATTAACTCATTGTTACACTGTTTGTACTACATGCAATAAATTATACAACATAGTGTACAATATGATGCGAGACACAGCATGAAAAATAAAAATTATGATATCAATAGATTACAATACCCCGCAGAAGTCTAGAGAACGTTAGTTTTCTAATTCCAGATAATCTCTAAAACTTTTGTCACAAACGTATGATATTATTTTGAAAAAATGCTGTATATTGACTTTTAAATACGTCCAACTTAATAAATCGTTCTTAAGAATGATCATAAACATTCTTAAGAATACCAAGCTAACCAATGCTATTTGTGATAGCCCTAAATAAACCGCTTGCTTCGCTGGCTCACGCGTATTTTGTTGCAGTTCTAATTTAATCTTACCTAACATTTGGGTTGCCCTAGCTTATTAAATGATGCCAACTTTTAGACGAAGATCCAGCCCCATACCCCACCAATTAGTGCAATGCAATCGATTTGCCAACTCTGTATTGTTAGTATATTTTTATATTAGGTCACTACTGAAATCGCTATAAAAACTGAGACTGCCCTACACATTTCTATGTGCATAAGTCGACCAAATGTACTGAACAGTTGTTTTTTTTCGCGATTCCAGTGTTGTTCCCATACAAAAAGATGTTAATTACGATGTCTATTGCCAGTGTTTTCATTTATTACTCATATGTCGTATCCATACTGTAAAATAAAATAAAGTAATTAAATCCTCAAGTTCGAACCTACAAATCAACCAACTGGCCATCAGGTTTCATTCCATCATTCATCTACTAAATCAAACTTGCTTTTTGTGGTACAGGTGGTGTCTCTGCTAGCGGGCGGCGGCTACATCGAGAGGCCGCCCATGCGCGCGCGCACTTCGTCGGGTGACTCGGGGCGATCAGTGTCGCCCGCGCCCGACTCGCCCCCCTCACCGGCCGCCTCTCCCGCGCCCGACTCGCCCCCGCTGCCCGCCGTCAAAGGCGTTGTCGAAAAACATGACTCCGTCAGCTGGGTACTCGAGATTGAAGAGACGCCTGAGGAGGTGGCTTCTAGGTAAAGTGGTATTTTACTTTATTATCTTTTAATTCACACTAAGGCTAAGCCTAAACGCTTGTTAGACCGGACCTATTTTGACGATAAATCGTTTGAAACTGTCTAAATAACATAGATTTCCCTCCTTCCCAGTGCATGCCGCATTTAGGACGTTTTAAATATTTAGCAAGGTTGTACCATGGAAATTTATGTATGTTTACCCGAATGTCGACCTAATTGTATTTGAATGTCTGTAAGAAAATAAGCTTATTGTGGGTCATGATTCAAAGTCAATTATACATATTTGTTTTGTAAATTGGTTATTAAATAACATATCATTTTTTTCATACAATTGACCTAGGGTAAGCCATTGTTTCTTAACTTATCATCCAGAGTAGAAACACAAACTTAGAGGTCAAAACTTCTTTTGAAGTCCATACAACCTGTACTGGTCAAATCATATGAGAACCATGTAGGTTAACGTCTGGGGTGTTGTAAATTTGTTAACCTTCTACATAGCTTGTGATTACCGATAATCCTTCATTCTCATTGGCATAGGTTGGCACGACGGTCGTCATTCCGCACGGCCGCTTCGCCCAGTGGCGTGAAGCGTCGTGGAGGCGGCTCTCCTGGCAGCGGCTCCCCTGCGCCCGCTTCGCCCGCACCCAACGCATCCAAACTGTTTCGCCCGGGCGAACTTGACTTCCCACCGCCCCCCCTAAAGGAATCCGCCGGGGAGGCCATCTATATCTACGACGACCGTCAGTATTGAAGTGTTGGACAATGGAGTTTGTGCTCGTGACCGACTAGTCTGCCCCGCGGACGCCCGTCGTCCGGATCATGTTCTTGCCGGAGATAAGTAAGCACCGTGTGGACGCGTAGGTTATAGGAAACTGGGACCCAACCGGAGTGACTTTTCTCTATGAATACGTATGTACCTTATATGGAAATGGTGAATAAAAATAATGATACTAAACTCACACGATACCTATGGTCTAAAGCTCCTAGCTCTGGAACACCATTTTAATGGACCTTGCAAATAATTTATGAGCTTCAAATATTATTTTACGTAGATTTAATACGAGTTTGCTCTTTCTCAATAGAATTTAGCTTGAAGTGATAATTATATGTTATTCTCAATAAACGATATTAAAAACAGTACTTTAGATATCTCATAGTAATCCTAGCTGAAAGGTTTTACCTATTTATCTTATTTCAATTTTTATCGACTTCACACGTTTCTACCTTTAGTGGGTAAATTAAATGAAATAAGGTAAGCAGTAGCTCCAGACTCACTATAATATAAGAATTTGCTTTTCTCAAAATTCTGGCCTCGGAACGGTATACTCGAATTAGGCTGCATTTGAAGGAAAGTGTTTATGTACCTGTGGATTGCGCCAATCAATAAAAGTTTAAAGCTTAGTCAACTATCTCTACTGTTCGTATACTTCTTTTCTGTACTTCTTTTCATTTTCATTTCCATTTTAAATTATACTTTATTTATTATCTGTTTCACGTCTCTCTTATGTCTGATTAACGTTTATTTTATTTGTCTTTTTAACCCTATCTCCCCTTTTATTAATTGGTGCAATTATTCTTGTTTCTGATTGTTTAATAATAAAAGAAAATATGTGCTTCGATAATGTGTTATCCTGTTCAGGCATGTCAGTACTAGCAGGTTGTTATCTGTATTACTTAGCAATAGATTGATCGTATAATTAGGTATTTATATTGTTTTTGTATTGTATTTTTAACTTAATTATTATATTTTATCACACTCGTTGAATTATTTTGTACAAATAACAATTTTAATGATGAAAAAATTAACATAGTTATAAGCGAAGTTGTAATTATGACGTTTTTATCTGTCTATCGGAGTTTGACGCTTTCGTTCGATTACGGCTGAAATCTTTCTTCTTTTGTGAATGCTAATTTAGCATTAATTTTTGTTTCTTTTAAGATTAATATAGTTCGCTATTCTAGGAGAAACAGAGAAACCAAAGAGTCGCGTTCATCTAAACTCTTTGTCATGTTCCTTGATTTCAACAAGTCCGTCATAGTGATGCATGGTGGATAAAATTGTAAATTCAGTTAATATGATTTTTATTTATTTTTAAGCTTATCGTTATATTATATTAAATACCATTCCAAAATTTAACTGTAATCATAAATATTATATCGTGATTGCGAAGGATATTAATATAAAGAATAAAATAGTATGTTAAAGATATGGTGGTTTGATTTCCTCTCAGCATTCCCTAATCAGTGAAGGAGATAAAAGTCTATTCAATTAGATGAATGGCTTCCGTATAACGTTTACATGCGCTAGTCAGTCTTATAAGGCAGTAGACTGTTTTAATAGCTAATTTATTAGGAGTTTAGTCTAGATGGAAACGTGCTGACGCCATTGAACCCAGATTACCCAATGCGCTACTTACAAAGAAAGTTAACTTTTTTAAACTAGAAAAGTATACGCACATGATATGAGTTACGTTACTTGAATTAAATGCATTTTATTTTATTTTTATTTATTTTTTATTTTATAACGTTCTGGGAATACTTCCATTGTGCGTACAATTAAAGAAAGAAAAGGAAATTTATTTGGCCCAGATGTAAAGGAACACAATAAATATAAAAAAACTAAAACTAAAAATAATAATAATTAAATAAAACTAAAACAACAACTTAATTAAATAAAACAACGTTACGCAACGCAAAAAATAGGTCCAGTTCAGCAAAGAGAGGTTAGCTATAACCTGAGGGTCTTTAGTTCAAGACTTTATTCAGCTTTAAGGTGCTTACCTTAAGCTGAACTTAATCAGCTTAAGGCTCTTGTGTCTCTACTGCTTCATCTTCAACCACATCATCGCTTAGCATCCGGCGAGATGGTAGTTAACGCGAGCCCATCAAAAATAAAATATATTGGCCAAGTGCGAGTCGGACTCGCCCATGAAGGGTTCCGTAGTAGCTACGCAAAATAATTTTGTTTTTCATAGTGTTTGTATGAATGACAAAGTTATATTTGCAGTTTTTGAAAATGTGCTATATCTCTAAAAATACTGGCTTTTGTCTCATTTTTTCGTTGAAAGTTTTTATTGAGATATTTTTTTTAAGATTTTCTTCCCTATTATTTACAAATTGGAGGGGGTTGATCGACTTACAAGATGAGATGAGTGAGGATCCCGTATTATTGCTTGAAAACTTCGTCCAAACAACACCATACTCGATAATAACGAGTTACACGTTCATAGCACAATATTTGACTGTCAAAGCTACATGTCAGAATAGTCTCTTTTTTTCCGATGGGAAAATGATCTAATGACTCCTCCCACTCTGGGTGGAGCGGAAGGGAGTGTCAGACTTCACTGACTAAATACTCACCTCTTTCTTTCAACTGCCCTACGTTCCGAGGCCGCGGTATCTCGTAAGAACATTCCCGCAACACAAAATAGGCCCCGCTGGCAATTTTGTGAGCAAACAGTGACGTCATTGACACTTTTGGTGTGTATAGAGAGATATAGTATACTATTTGTCCTCTAGCGGTAGTCCTCTGAGGCAGTTCTGTCCCTTAAAGTTAAGTCTATTTAGGTATTCGTATCCAAAGGGTAAAAACGGGACCCTGTTACTAAGACTTCGCTGTCTGTACGTCCGTCTGTTTGTCACCAGGCTGTATCTCAAGAACCGCGATAGCTAGAAATTTAGACAAGAGAAAAATTTTCACAAATTATGTATTTCTGGTGCCGCTATAACAACAAATGCTAAAAACAAAATAAAATAAATATTTAAGGGGGCTCACACACAATAGACATGATTTTTTGCCGTTTTTATAGAAAATGGTACGGAACATTTAGTGCGCGAGTCCGACTCGCACTTGGCCGGTTTTTTTTTATTGGTCTGCTCTGTTCCACACCCAGGCAAATGTCTCGTGAGCCTGCATGGCCTGTTTCCAGTTCCGACGGAACCTATCCAGTTCATACCGCCATCTCCTTCGTCGTCAGCTGCGACCGCTTTCCTGTCCCAAGGCACCGGTTTTGTGTAATTATGTCGGTCATGCGGCATACGTATATTGGCCAGTCCCATTTGAGTTGGGTAGCCTTTTGAGCTACATCAACTATCGTAGGTATATAAATATATAATTAACATAATACTATATGTATTGTGTTAAATTAAAAAAAATGCGTCTTTAGGTACGTATTACAATACCGAAATTTAAAAGACCGTATTTTAAAATACCTATGGACGAAATTCCGAAAATTAAACGCTGAATGATTGTTTGGCCGAAAGTTTTAAATCCCGAAAGTTAATTTGCCCGAAAGGTTAAAATCCAGAAAATCCATATCCCGATGTTTATAATCCCGAAGATCCATATCTCTACACGTCCGACGTCAGGGGCACTCCGAGGTTCGGTTTGGTTAGGTTCTTTTAAACTCTTGAAAAAGTGCGCGGGGCTCCGCCGATAATTTGGTGGAGTTTGATCTCATCTAAACCAAATGATTCACCTACAATAGAAGGGATGTGGCGCTCGCAGCAGCCTTCTGAGAGTTACAGCTGACAGGCATGACGAAAGTACTATCATCAAGCATCTCATAGAGAACACACTATCAGTAACAATACAAGTACTACACAATACAACAATACAAGTACAATACAAGTACGTAGGTAGTTTATAAGTAAATTATAATAATAACTTCTATAATTATAAGTCTTTTCTGTAATAGAGTATAGTAACTAACAGTGAGTAAGTTAAATCTGTTACTAACATTTAGAATTGGAAGTATTTATTATTGTGGATCTTGTTGTCTCAAATAGACATTTCTAATAACCTACTAAGAGATAAGCAGTTATGCCTTTTGTTACACATTAACTATGTACTTATCCATCTACAAAACACAGCCCTTGGACTCAATTCTTATCATTGACAGTATTTATTCAAGTTTTTATAGCATATTTTGGCCCAGTTTTTCTGAGTCAGATTAAACGTAGAAGAAAGTGTAGTACGTTGTGAGGTTTGCAAATAAGTATGAAATGGTTACATGACTTGCAGGGCGTCTGCCGGACCTTTCGCAACAGCATTGGTATAACATGACGTTATGCGGATGAAGCGTTTGTTTCGCATCCAGAACATGACCAGAAGAATGGTCAGCCGTAGTAATGGCATCCACAGACCGGCTTGACGCGACAAATTTTATTTATTCATGACAAAAAAAATAGTTAAGTACATGTTAAGTCTTAAAAGAGCTATAAAATAAGTAGGTAAACAATGCGACATTTCATAGCATATTTCTACTAATCGTACTTCGTACTAATAGAGTGGAATCTCTATTTTAATAAGGAATTATTAAGGCATTATACTAAGGAAACACAGATGTAATATTTTTTATTGTTGGTCACTTGGGTTTGTTCAGTATTGATTAGTTGGGTTAGCATTAATTTTTTATCAATTATTTAATAATATCGATATTGTTACATCTTTCAATGTAAGTTCGTAATACTTGACTCATATGTATGTTTCAATAAATGTTCTTAGAAATTGCGCCTTTTTATGTCAAAATTTGATGAGTTAAACTCTTCATATCTCGAAATTTTTGTTAAGTCGAAATTTCACTATCTCGATTTTTTTAGCATTAGTTTAAGCGTCAATAACCTAATGGCTAAGATGTCGGATTTTCGATCGAGAGGTTGTGGGTTCGAACCCCAACAATAACAAAAAAAAAAACAACAACACCGTGCCGTGAACACTCTGACACATAGAGGGGTTAACAAGACCAACAAGGTTCTACCCACATTACTAGTATTTAAAAAAAAAGAAAAAAGGAAGAAAGATAGTTATTTTTAGCTCTCTGCGATAGACATTTCGTCCGGTTCTCTGCTTCTATCAGAGCGGTTGCAATAGGAAGCACGGTGAGGGTTGTTATTTGGTCACAACATCAGGCGGGGACCGACCACGCGGTCTTTTGCTTTCTACCTAAACCAGCATGTCGAGGTCAAGGGCGGATCCAGGCGGGGGGGGGGGAGGTCATGGGGTCATAGCTCCCCCCCTGGGCCAGGACCTAGGTGGACCACTAATTACAATTTTTATACTAGATAATACTCCAGTTTCTGTCGTTTTAAACGAATATCGGCAGTGGATGGCCAAGTGGCAGCGGAGTCAGGAAATACAAATTATAACTTCTTGCGACTTGACCACGATTATGTGACCCCCCCTGGCACCAAAGCTGAATCCGCCCTTGGTCGAGGTTATGTCTTATGCAATAGGAAATATTCGCAGCTTGATGCAGACAGTTTTAATCCGTGTTTACCCAGTAACTGCTACTCAGAAATGTGGAGAAAGATTCTGTAAAAACCCAAACCGTGTGGACATTCGCAGTACATATCAAGGTCCCGTTTCTTAAATATACGATAAAACATAGCGACAAGGACACATCCTTGACTTTTGCTGCCATTTGTTAACCACATTGGCATTATCACGGCACACTTATTTAGCAATTAGGCGTGCAACCTTAATTAGGCTAATTTATTGGCAATTATTTTTAGTACCTGCTTATCTATGGCCAGTTGGGGTGCACTTACTTTCAGAAACTATATACTATCATCTGTAATTCTATTACTACGTTTAAATTTTATCTTTTTTCTATATGTATATACATAAGAATCTTATAATATGTCTCGCAAAACAAAAAAAAAAACATTTTTGCTCCTTTCAATATAATAATTATATAGATATCAATACTATCATAACCATTTTAGATTGTACGAACTTACGAAGTTCAACGGATAATGTAGGTAGTCATTGATCTTTACATACATACATTATATTCCTACATACATACAAATAAAATAAATGTTTGCCTTTTTTACATGATACTAATATACAAACATTTTTTTTATCTCTCTGTCGGTCTGTCTATCTGTTTGTCCGGGCTAAACACTGGAATGGCTGAACCGATGGCTGAAGAGATAATAAATATAACCTTTTCCCACGAGATCGGGATTTACGCGGCACACGCGCGGAAAACTGCGTTCGTAATCACTATGAAAACGCGGGCACAACTTAATATAAAGAATAAGTCTAGTAATAAATAATATATATAAGTAATTTTATACCAGAAATTTTAATTCTCGAAATGCGTATCAGATATCTATACAACGTGTAATTTAAAGGGTATATACATACCGAGAGCACGGCTTCTTTGGATGATAACAAACGACATAGCAAGGGTTTTGTAATCCTATGTCTTCATGTGTGGAACTAATTAGAAATTTCAATACATTGATACCAGAGACTGAATTTTTCAAATTAAGAAGATTGAAAAGAATTACCGTATTATAGGCAAGTGACGTGGAATGTTATTGACCCTCGTAGTGCTGTGACACGTTTGTTATGATCGATTTTCAAGAAACATGAAACCGATAGTTCCGTATCAATTCTTTGAGTCACTTGTGCTGAAACTGGGCATAGAGACTCCATACCAGATGTTGTCTTCAGCCCTTTTGGATTGATATGGGGTTTCCGTTACACGTTGTATATATAATTTTATACCCGAGGTTTTATTCTTGAAATGCGTATCAGATATCTAGGTATATAATTGTCAAATTATAAACCCTTTTGTTTTTATTGTTTATAATAAGCGTGCCTATATGGGTAGGTACGTAATCCTGTTTTAGTGTCTAAGTAACACAGGCATCCTTAAAGTAAAATGGAACTAAATAGGACAAAGTAAGGTAATTTTGACGATAATCGATTATTGAGGATCACCGAATTTCAGAGAAACTTAATCAGCAAAATATAAACAGGTGCGATCAAAGTTCCAAGTTAGATACCCCTTTTGTCAAGTGAGCATTCGGCGAAAAATGGGAAAGGCATCTGGTACTAGAAAAGGAACAAAGAAAGGAATTTATATTAAATTGCAAGAGTAGGTGAACCTTTGCTTACAAGTTAAACTAGCACACTCGCTTCTATTAAATGTTTCTAGGAAGACAGCCTGCAAGGAACAAGGCACCATAAATAAAGTCTAAACTTACCAACGTATGAATGTACATTTGTATTATAAGTCATTTGAATAATAATAAATTTTATAGTGACTTATATTTTTGTAATCTGTTATTTTTTTTATGGGTTGTATTTATTCCTGAAATAAATTATTCTACTCTATTGTACCGCGGCGTTTTTTAACTTCTGATTTCTTAGAACAATACTTCATCTGCATTTAAATCCGTGTATTGTTAAATATGTAGTGATTTACCTATTCAATTGTAGTTCTGGCAAAAGGCAAACGTTTGTTTTTTAATGCTTGACTCTGCCCAATTCTCAGTTGAGAGTAAATGTTCATATTAATATATATTTATTTAAGATACTTACGTCTATAACGAAGATCTTGCTCTACTTTTTGGGGTTCCGTAGCCGAATGGCAAAAAAGTTTTGTCATGTCTGTCTGTCTGTCTGTTAAGTCCAGAGTGAATAGGTTACTTTTAGGTAAGCGTGCTCCATCTTCGGTCACATCATCACTTACCAT
Source organism: Tholera decimalis (assembly GCA_943138885.2). Taxonomy (NCBI): domain Eukaryota; kingdom Metazoa; phylum Arthropoda; class Insecta; order Lepidoptera; family Noctuidae; genus Tholera; species Tholera decimalis. The sequence continues at coordinate 21,527,814 of OW964557.2, forward strand.
CAGGTGAGATAGTGGTAAAACGCTAACCTATTTTCAATAAAAAAAAAAATTACATTGAGGTTTTTAAAACCACTTTTTCTTAATCGTTTAAAAGATAACAATTAATAACAATGGAGTGAAAAATAAAAAAAAACATGCTGTAGATCTTAATAAAAACTTTCAACAAAAATTGTTTGAACGAGATCGGGTCAGCAGTTTTCGAGATAGCACATTTTCTAAAACCATAAATATAACGTATTGTATTTCATACAAACACTATGAAAAACAAAGTTATTTGGCGTAGTTACTATGGAACCCTTCATGGGCGAGTCTGACTCGCACTTAGCCAATTTTAATCGTTTTGATATCCTTGAGAGTGCCACAATATGCGTTTATTGGCTGTTTCTTTTTAACATTAGCCTAGAAATAGATTTTTTCATAGCTTCAAGGAACTGTAGACCGGTGTTTTAATTTCAAGGTTTTAATTTCAACTCGATATCTCCAAGGGTTCCTGAATTAAACAGTCTTGATAGACAGATGGATAAAAAAAGCAGCTGAGACTGCTGCATATGCGATCTCAGGTTCAATTCCCGGGTTGGACATAAAGTGATTTTGGGTTTTTCTATTTATAAGGAACTAGCTGTGCCCGCGTCTTCATCCGCATTAGCATTTTTTAATTTTTTAGGCTAATTATTTTGAAAATTAAACTCATAATTTGAATGTCATATTTATTAATATCTAATAAAAAGTCTAAAAAATAAGTTTCAAGCTTCTAGCTTTAAAAATTACGTAATTTCCATACAAACTTTCATCCCCTATTTCAACGCCTTACAGCCCTTTTTTCGCATTTAAAAGTAGCCTATGTCCTTTCTCAGGCTCTAGAGTATGTCCGTACCGAATTTAAATAAAATCGGTTCAGTAGTTTAGGTGTGATTGCGTAACACACAGACAGACGGAGTTACTTTCGCATTTATAATATTAGTAAGGATTTCTAAGTAGTAGCTATGTTGGAGTTTGGTAGTTGGCGGTGTTAGGCTGCGTTTCCACCAGAGATGTGCGAGGATGCGTAGCGAGGGATGTGTTTGTAAAGAACCAATAGAATCGCTTCATTTGCCTCGCCTCGGTCAGCACAGCTCTGGTGGAAACGGCTCAGCGGAGCTAGATTTTTGCGCATACAAAACAAGCGTGGATGTGTGCGAGGGATGTGTGCGTGAGATGTGTTGCGAGGGATGTGTTGCGAGGAATGTGTGTTGAGAAGGATGTGTTGCGAGGTTTGCGCATCCCCGCACCACACATTAATACGTATTTTCACAGCTCCGCTACACATCCTCATAGGCACATTTTCATCGCACAGCTTTGGTGGAAACCCCCACACATTTTCACAGCACAGCTAGATATCCTCGCACGACACATTTCCATCGCACATCTCTGGTGGAAACGCACCCTTATACCCCTGTGCCTCAGAAAACACGTAAGCTGTTGGTCCCGGCTGTTATTCGGACCTGTTTAGCAGTCGACTGCTGAAGAAAATCTGACACTGGTCTTACCAAGGGGTATCGTGTTACCCAGTTACTAAGTTGTGGAGGTCAGATAGGCTAATACTTAGCTGCATCCGGTTAGACTGGAAGCCAATACCAACGTAGTTGGGAAAAGGCTAATCAGATTATGATGATGCTGTGGTCTCTTATAAGTGGACGACAAGCCGCCGATCGGTCCGTACTAATATCGCAATACGGCCGCAAATTTTGTTCTTTTACTGTTTTTGTAACTCATTGTGTTAAATGGCAATATTATATACTTCTTTCATTGTAAATCGTGTGTCGGATCATTGAAGTGCCCCCACAAACACCCCCTGAGACAATAAACTCCATTACAAGTGGCCTAGAAAATAAACTGTGATATACAGGGTGACAGGGACATCGACGCATAAACGCTTACCAGTGATTCGGTACATGATTCTGGATCCACCTGCGTTGGAATTTGTCGTCGGCTTTTTCTTAATTTTTCAGGTTTTTTCAACAATTTTTTTTTTACTGAAAAGTGTATAAAATCATTGTTTCTATCTAACCCAATGATAAATTTAATTAAAAAATAAAATTCACTTGTTTTACTTAAAACCGATCAACTGTTTTGCTAGAGTTAATTTGCGAGGTCAACATAGCTGATCAGGTAGCCTTTCCGAGTTTTATTTACATTATTGTTCTAAGTGAAACACTTGAATATACTGTTTTTTTTTCCGTCGGATTATTCTTAATTTTATTAAAATAAAAAATAACCGACGAATAATTTCAACGCAGAAGGGTCCTCATCATCAATCATGTACTGAATCCATGGTAAGCGGTTGCGCGTCGATGTCCCTGCCACCCTGTATTTTGTTCGAGATTCTAAATAAATAAATATTTTATATCTTTGGTCAAAGAGTAGTAAGAAATGATTTTGAAAATAAATATAATATAGTGTCATGGATTTGCAGGTGATAACAATCAACGAAAAAAATTTCTCCTTCTTCGCATATCAGTGAAAGTGTAAACGTTATATGATTTAGCACAACACTGTTAACATACCCAAAAATTCACAATAACACAACCAAGATAGTCCTACGAAGGATTTAGCGGAATATAAGCGTCAACAACAGAATCGTAATCAGCTACGATTATGTCAAGGAAAGTTCGAAATGGCGCAACAGGCCACAACACATTGATACCTGCCCGTATATAAAAACAATACGAAACTATCAAATGGACAAACCGTGAAAAACTCTCAAAATGTTCACAAGTGCCTACTTTGTTTTCTTTATGATTGGTGTCGGTAAGTATTTACGTTCTGTATTTATCACCTTATGAGTTCTTAAACCATTCATCATCATCTTTGATTTTGGATTCGGGTTCCGTCGGGTTTTTTGTATATGTAGGTACTATACAACATCGCTCCATGTTTAGCGCTATCCTCTTCCTCTTCAATGCGGAACTCCAGTTCGATTTGTCTTGTCGTTGTAGAGGATTCTCTTTCCCTAGCTGGATGAAAGCGATTCGTTTGTTTATCACATGATCATTTTGCGTACATTTTTTAGTTAGTTTTAAAAACACCCAGATCCGGCCACACGAACATTTCAATCACTGCTCAAACGTGTCGTCATTTTTTTAGACGCTACTAATAATAATACAAAAACCAATACGTAGTGAATATAAAAGAGCTTGCTCTGTTATATAAACTCATCTAGCTTAGAATATCGAGCCTAGAACAGACCCGCACAAGCGTAACCATAGACCATTTCATTGGTTGATTAAATAATAACAGATCACAAATGGCTGGCAAACCTGTCGAGATTTGATTATCCTATAGTGAAAGTGGTTCTAAAATTTAAACACACCTCAAAGTTATTGAAATTAATTTTCGACAAAATATTAGTCGTTTAACTTAAAAGAACGTTCAAAATGAAACTAGATACAGCAAAATAATTTAATTTTAGGTAAGCCTTATCGCTTTGGGATTACGTTATTTCAAACTAAACCTTATAAAGATAAAGAGGCTCAATAGAATATTTGATTAAAAGCCTGTCTAGATAGATTATGAATAATCTTATGTCAACAACATCTTTTAATAGATGCCATAAATTTATTGTAGTACACTTCACAATACAGGAATAATAAGGCTTCCACAAACAGGCGCGAAGTGATAACGCGACCATGAGTCTTCTAAAAAAATGTACTGATACGATATTACACCTTTCAATATTATTTTATTTATGTATTTAATACACTACACATTCGTTAACATTAGTTTATTTACCTTCGTCCGTGTGTCACTGCTGGGTGCCAACTGAAAACCAGCGCTGGGTGTCTTTCGCCCAGCAAATTGGTAACAAGAGTTGGTAACCCTTTCGGTGTAAACATGCTCAGCGAAATTCTTAGTGTTATTTTTTTAGTTTCTAATTTTCTATCATTTGTTGTTGTGTGTGTTTATCACCGAATAAATGGTTTTTCAATTCCAGTTTCAATTTCAATTCTACTTCTTAGCGAGTCGATGGCAAAAATATTTCATTAAATTTGGCCCAAAAGTCAGCTAGGGCTAGTAACTAGCAGCTAGTCAGAAAGGGTACAAATGGAAAGGCATGCGGAGCAAGATAGAAGGTGGGCCAGTAGTAGTAGTAGTCCACAGTCTATTAAGGCATTAACAAGCCCGCCACGGTACACTTGCCCAGGTTCTCCGACAGTTCGATGAAGCCATCAGGAGGATTGAGAAATTATCGCCGAACGTCTCACCTTGCTGTGGAGGTGTTGCTATTTACTGGACTAGCTAGGCTAACGCACCTGAGAAATCTATTACGAGTTTTTCGGCTGGGACATATCCGTACATTGGTTTGCGCGAGTCAGCTTTTAGCTTGGTCCTTTCGATGTCACTCGCTATAATCCTGCGAACATTTGGATGCTCAATCCCAGTTAGTAGATATAGCATTCCTACCGGGGTCAGTTTACGGCAAGCACTCCGGTATAGTCACATTCATATAATACGCAATTAATGAACTAATAAACTTGTCGCTTTGACGAGTCCAGGTTGTAACAAAAGTCTAACAACTTAGTTGATGCTACGTTAAAAATGTATTGTACCTGGAAAACTAGAAAAAGGAAGCCAGCTGTGAAAACGTACGTCGATGGGACGATGGGAGGAACGTCTTTTTTGTCGTCTAAAAAGGTAACGCTTTCATAAGAGAAACTGGTCCGGAAAATGTCCTTTCCGAAATCGTTTTATCGTGGCATCGTAGTTAGATTCCTACGTACTAATGTACTGTACTAACACTTGAAGGCTTTATAATTATGTGGATTACAATCTTCATGCATTTACGGTTTAGGTTCGCATTTGGTCACTTATTTATAAACCTACCTATGCAGGTCTGTAGTCAAATATCTTAATTCCCTGACTAACAAAATAATTATATTTAATAATGTTTTTGCTTTTAGTGTTTTGCGAAGGCGGAGATGATCAAGCTAAACTCAGACTGTACTATGAGTAAGTTCAAATCATTGAGTACAAATAAATAGTTTAACTGTAGACCCATCATAACAGAACTGTTAATTCAATTATATATTTATTTATAAAAATACAACAGAGATCCATATTTATCACTATGCAATAAAATAATACAATTAATAAACTATAGTTAACAGTGACTTAGTCCACTATATCAGCTTATTGACTATCGGACAGTCAAGTTTGGTAATCAGGTTACTACATCAAGTTATCTGTTACAGTTCTTTCGAAAACTTTACTGAGGTGATGTTTGATGATGCCAACAGTCTATTTTCCAAGACATGGTACAACTCTAGCAAATCTACTACCATATTCTGCCATGGATTCACAGGAAAGTATTAGTGAAATCTTAAAAAGATTTACAGTATGAACTCGTTCCCTTAATAGCTTTGCACAAGTTTGTAAATATTAAACCTTTCTTAAGATGTTCAAGAATGATTTTTGACCTAAAATAAATATACGTACGAGTGAACCTATTTCGAAATACAAAGACTCAATACGAGCGTTCTCATGTTTTAATGAAGATATCACTAGAATATTAATTATTTAAATTGGAGTCTTATCTCACACATTTGAGTAACAATATTCAAACTAACTTGTAATTGTAGATGTGACACGAAATAAGAAACACTAAAGGAAGACTTCGCAGCCATTATTCATAATGCTTATTACGATAATCCGCTTAAGGTCAGAGCTCAGAGAGGAAATAATAAAAAATAATTTACAGGTTATCCCACTGGGCCTGCGGTGACTGGTGTAATAAAAGCGTATTTGGAGCAAGGACAGAGTAATGTTGCTCTTCTGAACTGGGACCGTCTAGCCGCTCCGATACATAATTCGATCGCCCAGTCATACTTAGCTTGGGCTATACCTAATGCTCTTAAGGTGAGTTAAAAATCTTATTAATTTAAAATTACATTTCAACATAATTCGCTCTCCGTTCGTTCAATTGGGTTCCTTTAAAAACATTCCGCTACGGTACATCCCTACATTTCACAGCTCATTTTTATTTAATCTATCTCATCTTATACCACTTTAAAGAATAAATAAGTATCAATTTCTAATTCCAATATTCCTCCACTTTCGCTACTCCTTTCCGATCTAAATTGTATAAGTATGTATATCAAAGTACTGTCGACAGACTCAATGCTTCCTTTGTTTCTGCTCGAAGCGAGTGAAGGTAATGTATATCGCCGTATGAATATTATGTTTGATCTCCAAGTCTATGTCTCTGTTTGTAATCTAGCTTCACATAGGTATATGACCCCACATTTAAAATAAAGACAAGTCAGTTTATGCAATAAAATGGCAATTTAAAGTCCGGGAAATCCGCATTTCGACCAGTATGAATATAAACGACGTTTATAATGAGACAACGATGTCTTACTCAGGTCGGAGCCGCCTTCGCTGACGTTTTGCTGAACCTGACTTCGGGCGGCCTGGATTTGAATAAGACGCACTTAGTGGGTCATTCCCTGGGTGCGCATATTGTTGGCATCACTGGCAACAAAATGGCCAAGAAAGGAGTCCAATTGCCTTGGTGAATATTTGCTTACTTCGTCTATTTCTGGTATCAAGTACGGTTTTAAACCCATTGCAAATATTGGCCTGTAAAATCTGTCTGTCGGTCAATATTTCTTGTAAAAAGGTCAATGTTGTTCAAGGGTTCATTTAGAATGTTACTTTAAGCTTGATAATCTCAAATCTTTGGGATGGCCAAATACCTTCAGTGAAAGTCAATACGAGTTTGTATATAAATGTCATAAATATTTTAATAATATTCGTCTCATAATTTCTCGTTCAATAATTTAGAGAAGAAACGTCTGTAATTTCTGTCTACAATTTCACCAGGATCACCGGCTTGGACCCTGCAGGCGTTGTATTTGATAATAAAATGCCATCTGAGAGGTTAAACCCGAATTCTGCTGTATTCGTCGACGTCATCCATTCAGACCCGAACAGATACGGCAGCAAGAGGAACCTGGGCACTGTTGACTTCTGGCCCAACTTCAGGAGTATAGGAGCTGTGGTACAACCTGGATGCGACGGCAAATCTCACCCGAGGTTCTCACCTGAAGGTACGTATGTTGCAATCGTGTATTTTTTTTTAATTTTCAAGTCAATGAAATTCTATGATAAGAATTATATTATTTTAACATTTAAAACAATACAGTAACTTATAGCACAAAGCTACCCGCTTTACGTATGGGACATCCTCACAGCATCAAATCCTCATATAGCATGGACAGGAACTGAACTAGGACCGGTCCTGTGTCTCGGCGTACAGTGAACCAAACCAAAACTCTTAGACAACAAATTAGCCCAGGTCGACATGAGTTACCAATAGTAATAATAATTTATATGTGTCTGTATGTGCATTTGCGGTTCTTGCTTAATTTGTAACTGTTGGATAGTTTTTCTATAATACAACGAAATGAGTTTTTGTAAAAGTATTTGTGGCTAATTACGGGTAAGGAAAGCTTTTCGAGTACACTTGTACTCATACATAGCGATGGTGATTACAAGTCTTACACCTATAAGTCGCACCCCTTTTATACATAGAACAGGCCTTTGCAGTGAGAAACAGGATAGCTGGTATTATGACTAAGAAAGAGAGGCTGATTCCTCATTAGCACTCAACGCTAAGAGTGATAGGTACTGCTGTTCATAAATACTAACTCCCTGAGTCGTTCCAGATCTATGCAATCATCACAAATGCTGGCAGTTCCTCATTGACTCTATGAAGTACCCGGGTTCCGTGATTGGGTCCCACGCCAAATCTTTCCGGGTATGGAAGCGGTACACAAAACCAGAACGATTTGCTACCGTACTGGAACTTGGAAAATATGATGACAACGTGTAAGTTACACCGTTCACTTTTACAAGATTTAGAGCTGTTCCTAAAAAATAGTTCTAATTTGCTTTTGCATGAACTCACACACAATCCATATACAACTTTGATAAAAGCGAGAGGCATTAAATGAAACCACATTTAGGTACTACACTTTCAAAAAACTACAAACTACATTTTTAGGTTACACACCAAAAATTCGTCAAATCAATAAAAGCAATAGTTTAGTACAAGGCATTTTCTGAAGTTTTTTATTAGTTAAAACATGATGTATCTTCCCTAAGTACTTACGCATAGTTATCTAGGGTCGTACGCCTTAAAACGACAAAATACACGCTACGATGCTGCTCTGCATCATACGTTTTTACAAAGGCTGTTTACGTTTTACTTTGATTATTCAGCTATTTAACTTCTTTGAAAAAAGGTTTTTTCGTATTTTCCTCGTGATTTTTTTTATATTTTTACGTTGTCGTCGTGGTGGGGCTTGCGTGTTTCGATGATCTCTGGGGCCATGCCGGTAGAGGCACTCATGCCGGACGGGCCCAGAGGGAGAAACCAGACCAAGAGGGACACACCGGGGGAAAGGCGCGCCGCCTGGAGGATCGAGCAGCTAGCTCGAGCTTCTAGACGGCGCGGGGCCCGGTCTCAGAGATCGGGTCAAGGGGGAGGAAAGGTTCACTTCCGGTATGCGTCTAATCTTTAGACGTAACCGTGAAGTGAACCAGGGGAGTGGAAATGGGAGTAGGGACAGAGGAACTCACCTCTCTAAAAAAGTAAAAAAAATGGAAGAAAAAGTTTTTGCAAAAGATACCCAGGCGGGTCCCAGCTGCTCCGCAGCTGGGGAGTCCCGCACCGGACACGTCCGGTCAGTCCCACCGTACTCTGGGGGGGACAACAAACACTTTTACCCCAGTTTTACCCCGGCAGTCGCCGCATTGAGCCAGGGAGGCTCACGTGCCCGTGAGGTGGAGTCGCTGGACTTGTCCAGCACGTCCACCTCACCGGCACCGAACGTTGAGCGAGCGCAGAGCGCCGCTCCGCGGAGGAAGGGGGCGCTGGTGCTCGGGTCGGAGACCGACTCGGCATCGGACGCCGAGAGCTTCCAGAGCTTAGTCTCTGGGAGCGCAGTCAGGAGTGACGAGGGGGGCGCCGACAGGAGGAAGGAGTTCCTCAAGCGCCCCCGCAACGATGAGTCGTCGTCGGAGGAGGGGCTTGTCTCGGCCCGCAAGATCCCCACTAGCGTGCGGGGTAAAGGCCGAGGCAAGACCTCGGGGAGGGGGCCTCCCTCTGGAGAGCCCAACACTGGTCTGGCCTCGAGCGAGGCCAAACTAGAAGAGGCCGTGGCGGCTGCCATCCGCACCATCTCGCGGAAGCGCAACCGCAAGAGCAAGGAGGACGCGATCGGCGAAGCCACGGCCTCCATCTTGGCGGCCACGCGGACTTACGGCGGGGCTCCGGCTGCAAGGGATGATATGTCCGATCTGCGGCCGGAGGTCACCCGCCTGACTGCCGCCATTGAGGCTCTCCAGAGGGAGAACGCCGCCCTCAAGGCGGACCTGGCCACAATCAGGGGAGGCGGCCAGCGGAATGCGCCGCCGCGGGGCCAAAAGGAGAAAGGCCAGCCCACACCAGCGGAGGACTCGGTTCTCGACCTGGTGCGACAGGAGCTGGCCGCCTTCCAGCAGCGGTTCTCCGTATTGGAGAGCCGCGTGCTGCGACCCCCGCTGGCGGCGACTTCGTACGCGGCTGCGGCCGCGTCCAAGCCTCCCCAGACGACGACGAGGCCGCCTCAGGCGAAGACGGCCACGGTGCGGACGGCACCAGTGACGGCGCCCCCTGCGAGGGCAAAGACGGCCCCGGCCAAGCCGAAATCGGGCCCATCAAAGCCGCCTCCGACCCCGACACCTGCGGGGCCGAAGCAGGCGGCCAAAAAGAAGAAGGCCCAGGCCGGGAACCAGCCGTCCCAGCAGCCTCCTCCAAAGACTCCTCCGGCCGGCGCCGACTGGCAAGTGGCCGGGGAGAAGAGGAAGGCTGCTGGCGCAGCCAGGTCCTCGCGGCGTAGGGAGAGACGGCGGCGGCGAGACGCCGCGGCGCGATTGCGCGCCCCCAAGACCGCGGCTGTAGTGATCACACTGCAGCCGGACGCGGTGAAGAGGGGCGTGTCGTACCGCGACGTGCTGGCGAAGGCGCGGATGGCGATCGACATCACGGAGCTCGGCATCGTTGGCGGCCTCCGTCACCGGGTCACTGCAACGGGGGCTCGGATGCTGGAGATCCCCGGCGCGGCCAGTGGCCCTGCCGCTGACGCTCTGGCCGAACGGCTCAGAGCGTCCTTAAATGCGGAGGAGGCCCGAGTCTCCAGACCCACCAAGCGCGCAGACATGCGCATATCGGGTCTGGATGACTCCGTGACGGCCGAGGAAGTGGTGGCCGCCGTCGCCAGGACTGGGGGGTGCCCTCCCGATCAGGTGAGGGCGGGCGCCCTGCGTCCTGGCTTCACGGGGACGCAAACCATTACGGTTAGTTGCCCCGTCCCGGCGGTCAAAAAGATCCAGGAGGGCCGAAGGCTCCTGGTTGGTTGGGTGTCTGCGCAGGTGAAAGTCCTGGACCCCAGACCCCTGAGGTGCTTCCGCTGCCAAGTGGGCAACCATGCGGCATGCGTGTGCACCTCGGAGGTAGACCGCAGCGATAGGTGCTTCCGCTGCGGTCAGCCCGGTCACAAGGCCGGCTCGTGCTCCGCCCCGCCTCACTGCTTCGCATGTGAGGCGGTTGGCAAGCCGGCCGATCACCGGGCTGGGGGCAAGTCCTGCGCCCCACCCACCAAAGCCAGGCGCAGAGGTAGGCCCTCTGCCGCCGTCGTCACCGCCACCGCCGCCGCCGCCGCCGTCGCTACTGCCGCCGCCGTCGCCGTCGTGGCTGAACCCCCGCGAGGGGCCCTGGAGGAGGCTGCAATGGATCCCGATTAATGGCCCCATTGCGCTTCCTCCAGGCGAACATCAACCACTGCGCCGCTGCTCAGGAACTTTTGCTCCAGAGCATGGCGCAGTGGTTGATCAACGTCGCCGTGGTCGCCGAGCCGTATTTTGTCCTGCCCAGGAATGACTGGGTGGCGGACTTGGACGGCTCGGTGACCCTCGTTTCGTCGGCCGCCGCCGGTACCCCGCCCCTCGATCGCGTCAAGAGAGGGCGTGGGATCGTCGCAGCACGGTTCGGGGAGATCGCTGTGGTAGGCGTTTATTTCTCCCCGAACCGAACTCTCGCCGAGTTCCAGAACTCCCTAACGGAGCTGGGAGACGTCGTCGTCGCCTTCGGTTCCCTCCCCGCCCTCGTCCTCGGGGACTTCAACGCCAAAAATCCGGCTTGGGGTTCCCGGTCCATGGACCATGGGCGGGGCAGGATACTCGAGCACTGGGCCCGTGCGCAGGGCCTGGTAATCGAGAACCGGGGTTCTGTCCCCACGTGCGTGCGGTTTACGGGCGAGTCGGTGGTGGACGTTACGTTCGCCACCCCCAGCCTGTCACCGCGCGTCACCGACTGGCGCGTTGTGGAGGAGGTGGAGACCTATTCCGATCACCGGTATATCCAGTTCGACGTCTCCGCCCAGACCCCAGACGCGCCGGTCCGACGGGACCTGAGTGGTCCGCGATGGGCGCTGAAGCAGATGGACCGGGAGCTATTCCTGGAAGCCTCGATCGTGCAGGCCTGGGGGTCACCCCCGGACAGGCCTGCCGACATAAACGACGAGGCGGAGTGGTTCCGGGAGGCCATGTCGGAGATCTGCGACGTGGCCATGCCCCGGGTCCGGCAAGGACGCGCCCGGCGTCAGCTGTACTGGTGGTCGAGCGAGCTAGCAGCGCTGCGCGAAGCGTGCGTTGCGGCGCGACGCCGGTACACCAGGTTCCGCAGGCGCCGCACCCGACCTTCGGATGCGGCGACTGTAGAGGCGGAGCTGTACAAGGGCTACAGGGCAGCGAAGGCCGTCCTCCGAGACGAGATCTGGCGGGCCAAGGAACTGGCCCGGGAGGAAATGCTGGCGACTCTGGACGGGGACCCATGGGGCCGCCCCTACAAGTGGGTGCGAGAGAGGCTCCGCCCCTGGGCTCCCCCGTTGACGCAGAGTCTCCAGCCTCAGTTCTTGGAGGACGTGGTGAGCGCCCTGTTCCCATCGCGAGGGGAGCACGCTCCCCCGCCCATGGCTCCGTCTCCGACGGAACCTGAAGCTGGCGCAAACGCGGACCACAGCGACGACGACGTCTACGACGCTCCAGAGGTGACCGAGGTAGACTTGAGAGTGGCGGTACAACGGCTCAAGGCCAAAAATACCGCCCCAGGACCCGACGGCTTGCCAGGGAAAGCGTGGGTCCTGGCCTCGGAGACTCTCGGGCCTCGACTAGGGGGGCTCTTTAGCGCATGCCTGGAGAGGGGCCAGTTTCCGCTTCGCTGGAAGACGGGAAAGCTGGTCCTGATCCAGAAAGCCGGGCGCCCTGCGGACTCTCCGTCCGCATTCCGGCCCATCGTGCTGCTCGACGAGGTGGGCAAGCTCTTGGAAAGAGTGATTGCAGACCGCCTCTTCGGGCACCTGAATCGGGTGGGCCCGGATCTTGCGGAGTGCCAGTTTGGCTTCCGCAGGGGGCGCTCGACGGTGGATGCTGTCATGCGCGTGAGAGCCCTCACGACGGGGGACGCGGTATCCCGGGGCAGGGTCGTCTTGGCGGTGTCTTTGGACATCACCAATGCCTTCAACACCCTGCCCTGGAGTTGCATCAGGGAGGCACTCCGGTATCACCGGGTGCCGACCTACCTCCGTCGCATAGTCGAGGACTACCTGACGGACAGAGCCGTCATCTACCCCGGTCACCGGGGAGAGTGGAACCGGCGAGAGATGTCGTGCGGTGTCCCACAGGGTTCGGTCTTGGGGCCGCCCCTGTGGAACATCGGATACGACTGGGTGCTGCGCGGCGACCTCCCTGACGGCGTCAGCGTAGTATGTTACGCTGACGACACGCTCGTCCTGGCGCAGGGAGAGTCGCACCAGGCGGCGGCCGACCTGGCGACGCAAGCGGTTGCGACAGTCGTTCGTAGGATCCGGCAGTTGGGACTCGACGTGGCGCTGCACAAGACCGAGGCAATGTGCTTCCATGGCGGTCGGAACGCGCCACGGTCCGAGTCCCACATAACGGTGGAGGGGGTTCGCATCGGCGTCGGGAGGACGATGAAGTACCTGGGACTCGTCCTCGACAGCCGGTGGAACTTCAGGGAGCACTTCCTGAGTTTGGCCCCAAAGCTGAACCGGGCAGCAGCCGCCTTCAGGCGACTCCTGCCTAATCTCAGCGGGCCAAACGCCTCCTGCCGAAGGCTGTACGCCGGCGTCGTGCGGTCCATGGCCCTCTACGGGTCCCCAGTGTGGGCCCTGTGCATCCGGACGCGACCACTAAAGTTGGTCGCATGCCAGAGGGTCATGGCTATCCGAATGATCCGGGGATACCGCACGATCGCCGGCGAATCGGCCAACCTCCTTGCCGGATTGCTGCCCTGGGATCTGGAGGCGACTGCCCTCCAGCGCGTCTATGAATGGCGCGTGGAGGCGCGGCGCCGGGGCGTATCCCCGCTGCCTCGAGAAGTCGAGGCGCGGCGGGAAGAGCTCCGGCGCGATCTCAGGGCAGTATGGAGGGAGCGACTGTCGCAACCGACGGCCGGGCACGCCGCAATTGCGGCGGTAAGACCCCTCTTTGAGGAGTGGCTAGATCGGCGTCACGGCGTCCTGACCTACCGCATGACGCAGGTCCTCACCGGACACGGAAGTTTCGGGAGGTACCTGTGTCTGATGGGTAAGGAAGAGACGCCTGGGTGTCACCACTGCGAGGGTCGCCCTGAGGACACAGTCGAGCACACAGTGCAGGACTGCCCAGCTTGGGCAGAGCACCGACGTGTCCTCACGGCGACAATAGGCGGAGACCTCTCGCGCCCGGCCTTGGTCGAGGCCATGCTGCGGGGCGAGAGGGAGTGGGAAGCGGTCGCCTCCTTCTGCGAAGCAGTCATGCTTTCGAAGGAGGAGGCGGGCCGCGTGAGGGAGAGGATGGCGTCCTCCCTGCAGCCCAGCCGCAGTGGTAGACGCCCACGGCGTCGGACGTCGGCCGACGATCTCCGGCCACCGTAGGCGCGGGCATGCGGACAGCGAGTAAAGGGCAACTCGCTGTCCGACCATGGACCATGCCCGGGTCGACGGCGCGTCGTGTTTCACGCGCGCCTCAAAGAGCGTCAGCAAACTGACGAGGCCCCCTCTGCAGAGGGCCGAATCCTGCCGGGGTCGTGGGACTCATCCCGTTACCGTGGCCCCGGTATGTAAAGGATTATTGAAGGAACACCGTGGATTTTAGTCAGTAAAAGTCTGACAGTCCCTCCCACCCTGCCCGGAGTGGGAGGACTTATTTGATAATTTTACCACGTTAAAAAAAAAAAAAAAAAAAAAAGCACGTTATAGTAGGTATATGTGATTTAATTTGATGCCTCTCTATTTTATCAAGGTTGTATATATGCCTATTTTTAGCACATGCTTCTAACTTAACTGAAAAAGGCCAAACGTATCGAGTAGCGGATGAAGTAATAACAATATTAATAATAATGTGCGATGCCTCGTTTGAACGGGTCGGTGGCTGGCTATATTTTATGCGAGCCACTAACCGCGGCCACTGGCGCAGCGCCGCGGTCCGCGTTAACCATTCAGCGACATAAGTGTCACTCGAATAAGTACGTACCTATGTACCTATCTGCTCGCCAACCTAGCAAATATTTGACACTTAAACTAGGTTTTCACTGCCAAAATAAAATTAAACATAATGTTGCAAGCATTTTCACGCCGCTGCTCTTTCGTAGCTTATCGCACAGGAAACATGTATTTTTCACGATAAAAAGCAGCTTATGTGTATTTAGCGATATTGTAGCTTTGTTGTGATAGTGAGACTACTTGGGGAAATGCATTGACAGAAATAATTATTTCCACAAAAATATATCCGCTATATTTTTAATTAAACATTGATCATTTACAGATAAGTGGCATTTTTTTGCATTTGTTTCGTACCGTATATCAGTTACCCCGCAAAACGAAATTAATTATGACCACGTAGTTCTTAAATACTCAGTATACATAGGCTAATAAACAATAGAAAATATAAATTTACAAACACCATAAAAGGGGGAGGGGAAAACTCTTTATATTAGTTCAGACTACTTTATGACATAAAATCGAGGTATTCCTCGAATTTTTGAAGCGCACCTAATGAAGCGCTCCTTTTTTATTCCTCGGAGCGCTCCTTTTCCGATAACATGGTATCGGGAGCGCTACTAAAAGGAGCGATCCGAGGACTAAAAAAGGAGCGCTTCATTAGGTGCGCTTCAAAATGGTAGCACTTCGAGGAATACCTCGATTTTATGTCATAAAGTAGTCTGAACTAATATAAAGAGTTTTCCCCTCCCCCTTTTATGGTGTTTGTAAATTTATATTTTCTATTGTTTATTAGCCTATGTATACTGAGTATTTAAGAACTACGTGGTCATAATTAATTTCGTTTTGCGGGGTAACTGATATACGGTACACAACAAATCAACAATTCGAGGAATACCTCATAAAATCGGTTTCGGCCACGGCGGCCAATCTCATAATTATTAGCCATCTGCGCAGGAAATAATTATTGTAGTGCACAAGGTATGCGCTGAGGTACATGTGCACTCTCCGTTTTTTTACTTTCATAGCCCGTTGCGACGGAAATCCCACACGACCGGAGAGAGATTAGGTGCAAGACCCAAGGCTTAACGCCAATTTCCAAACTCCGGTCTACGTCTGAGAAATTCTATAAAAAAAAACTCGATAGCACTTTTTTCCCGACCCGGGCATCAAACCCGACACCTCTTGCTCAGCAGTCGCGCTTGGAACCATTAGACCACCGAGATAGTTAAGGCACTTATAAATAAAGTATCTTTAAAAACATTTCAAATCTACTCAGTGCTGACATAAAATAATGTAATTGATTTCAGAGTACCTGGAAACTATTATTTCACGACGGCTGCCTCGTCGCCACACGGACTCGCTGAAAACGGCTTATAGATTTACATACATACATTTAAAATTACTCTTTATGGCTGTGATCATCTATCTATGTTCTGTTATGCAGAAAATAGGTGCCATCTACGAATATCATAGTTTAAGTATGTACCAACAGGAAAGTAGATATCAAGTCCTATCAAAACTTTCTGTCTCCAAATTATGATTCTGAATTTGAAAGCATAGTAAAAAATGGAGAGCGATGAAGTCTTCGAGATACTTAGCGTCATAATATGCAAATTGAAAACTTTGGTCCCGATAATTACCGCTACTGAGGATAATGATTCATCGAATATCAAGCAAATTAATCATCCAAGATGGAGAAATTTTTGCACAAATCATTAAAGCACTTAAAAGGCAAATGGATTCTCTAACGCGGATGCCAAATGGATTCTGAACATTTTATAGATAGGCCTGTGCCTACCTGGCCTATTGTTACGAAGAATATGGCAATTATAAACGAACAATCTACTTCGGTGAGGTTCTTCCCATTTACCACTGACTTTTTACCATCTTCGACTTTATAACATAAAGTTGAAAAATATCATTTATGTTTCTTCATTCATAAGTAATTATTTACAGGTTACTTCTATTAGTAACTGTTTATTTAAAATATTAACTTAACGATTACTTTAAGTATGCACTTAGAAAAATAAAATATGGAAAGAAAATATGTCTTTTAATTGAGCGTATTTTGTAAAGAAATAAAATCCTTCATCGTTTCCGTACGAATTAACAGCGGCTCTTGATTCGATGCGTCTCGCTGCCGTAACTACCAACAACTCAAATTTATATACTATATGGAACAGTTTTTTGAATAGTTGCGGCTGTATATTTCTTCAAGGGGCACTCACGCATTTTAATTCGGTTCGCTTATTTAATGCATCGGAGATTCACAGAAAAAAAAACACATCCGCATTGCCACGTGTGAACACAAGTGTAATAGCCATATCAAAGCTTCAGATAGAAAGGGCATGTATTTGGAACAGGACAGTCCATCAGAGGAACACGTACGGAGCATTCCCTTGGGCAGGTAAGACCACAGGCTAGGTCGTATCCAGTCATACTGTTTAAATACACCTCTGAAAACGGTTTTTTAAATGCAACTCCTGAGGCTGTATGTCGCCCGTGAGCGCAAATGCTTAGAAAAAAGAAGACAGTACTTAAACACAAACAATCTTTGAATATATTTGCGTATTAATAAGTAATTTCTAAAGAATATAAAAGTTGGAAATAACTGGGTGTGAAAGCTTTCAAATGAGGTATGTTACCATCGACACCGATCGAAGCCACACCAGGAAAGTCGTCTCGAGTTTCAAGTATTTTCTTATTACCTTAAAGTAATGGAAGCAGCCTTAGGAAATCGTTATGTAATATTCTTCTGAGAAAATTATATAATTTTCTTAGCTTCAAAAAGGGAATGAAGAAAAACGTAGAATATCTGTATCAGCTGCATTTACCCTGACTATCGTAAAAGTCAATTGAGAGGAAGGGGTATTGTTACCCGAAGAAAAACAATGGACTGATAACGTCGGGATCATAATGCAAGTCTATCAATAGCTAGCGTCAAACTATCCTAACTTTGTGGAAAGTCATTTAAATTAGCTTTGAAAACTTTTCTGAGACCTGACCAATTATCGCAGGGGAAAGCTCGTGTTTTCAGAAATCCTAATTCTTAATTTGACCTCATTCTTGATTTATCCTATCTAGGTACTTTAGTGAAGTAGGGTAGGTAGAATAAATTAAGAATCAATATCCCAAGGTACAACATGGATATTTATTGCAAGGTGTGAAAAACACAAGTGGTATAAATGAAATGTGTACTATTCAGCAAGAGACGGAATAAATATTGCTTATAAAATAATTTATGCAACAATAACGTAGCAAACCACCTGGAAAATTTTCATAGTTATTGATTAATTTGTAGGAATATTTTACCTTACATCGCCTCTTTGACATCAAACTCAAAGGTATTTCGTTCTTTAAAGGCCTAGTTCTTTTAAAGCGTTTCAGCGTCAGTCATGTCCCAGTGGCCAAGATCTAGTCGATATTAAATAGCTCAAGTCGTATGTGCGGCACGAACGGGGTTACCCTGTATAAACACAGTCAACTATTCACTGATCTCCTTGAACATAGCTCCAGCCTCCATTCCCCCATTCTCCCCCGATGACTCGGCAAAATTCTTTGCAAAGATTATATTGAGTCAGCAATTAAAATGATAAACATTTGCCTATTTGTTACTCCGTTCCGTGTTTAGAGATAAATACTTACGTAGGCAAATATATAGAGTTACGCCGGCACGACTAATTGACCTAATTTGAATAAGCTTTCAGTAAGCACATTTTCTTCAATTTAGTTTCACTTATTTTGTTAAAGGTAAAGTAGATTAAGAAAGGGTGATAAGAGTGATCACGGTCTTATTAATTTTATCTGAAAGTTCGTTAAAATGTTTTGATAACATGGTAGAAGCTTTGAGATGTTGCTGTTTATGCAAAACATTTTAGTCGTTTTTGGAAGCAATTTTATAATAAAGGAACCAAATAATAATTTATATGAACGATGATTAATATTAGCTACATGATAATTAACTGATACATTAATTTGATTTACAGCCAATCAACAAGGTCATGTAAAATTTCGATGGAGCTAAACCGAGCACGGCGATTTTCATTGCGTTTTAACGCAGCCGGGACGCAACCAAAGTCGTTTGGTACATCTGTTTGACAATTTACGCTTTTAATAATAGCCGACACTGCCTTTGAATCGGTCGCGCACGAATTAACAACCGGCAAAATGAAAGCCTTCAAACTTTTTGCAGAGCTAGCGGACCGATAGAGCGCGTTCGCTCTGCCCTTATTTAGCCGCGGGGGGATTTTCTCAAAATTAGAAACGTCCCAAATCGGCTTCGTTACATTTTAACTCGTGGTAATAGAGTGTTCCCGAAAATATTGTTGCTTTTGTATCAAGTTGCTCATCAATCCATTCGCGCATAAAGTTACTGTACCATAATTAAGAACCAAGAAACTCCACTGAAAAGGTTTATTTGATTTAAGGCGCAAGTTTAATTAATTTTAAAGCATTTTTGGTATACTTAAGTAATAAAGTAATTTAATGTACCAAACCCTGAAAGCATTAAAAAGCCGATGTTTACCTACATCATTATCCGCACTATATAGAATTCGAAGAATAAACTTCATTATGAATGCTTCGTTCATGTCCGTCAGATAAACCATCATGTATAATTTACGATAAGTGGTTGATATCATTATGACGATATTAATGGTACATCCATTACAAATTCGACGAATGTCCCTTCCGTGGACATACGGAACTAGTGTCTAGCAACTTTGTATTATTTATGTATGTTGTACACTTGGGGTCCGAATGACAGGAGCTACATGTGCATTGCAATAAAGTGTTGGCGTATTTATGACATGCTCCGCTTCCAGCTAAAGATTGAGTGCACATCATATCGACTTGAAAGCCTATCGAAAAATATCCGTAACGCCTTTTTAAATTTGCATATATATTATATAAATAGCGTAACATACTTCAGTTACTTAAATAAATATGAATCTTAAGGAAACCACTTAGGTAATCTAAGTAATAACTTTTTACATTATTTACACTAAGCTCATTCTGGCCTCGAGTGTAAGTAATGCGAGTACGCCAAGCGAGTTCGCTCCTTGTAATTATAGGCTAAGACCTACAAAATTATCCACTAGGACTAGTATTTTCATAATTTATGCCAGCCAAAGTGTAGGGTTGAAACAACGGGCCAAGTACCTGTGTTCAGCCAATTACCTGAATATCAAACCTGAAGTCAATTACCTGAGTACCGCGGTATGTATATACAACTTTAATGCAAATGGGTATTATTTATATAAATGTTTTATATTATTTGGTGTTCACCGAACAAAATAGTTAGTGGTAGCTAAATAAAATAAAACACGCATCATCACGATGCTGGCTTCGTGGCAATTAGTCTGCGTGTCGTACGATATGTAGTTTTTACCGTAATTGGAAATATCAAAATTCGATTGGAATTTATATTGGCAAAGAGAAAAATCAGTCGGCGTTATATCTCCAAATATAAAGAGTTTTTTTATTTATTTGTTTAGTATCGGTTTTCGGTAAAAAGTAATTTAATTTCGAAGCCATGGAGATAAAAACGCAATTGTTCCGGGAGTAACTCCCTACAGCTTCGTTTAGTTTTACTTTTTCATACCAATTAATTTTCTCATTGGAAGCATTAGAGCTTTATTTTATTTTGGATTTAACGTCAACTTAACAACAGATAAACTTATATTTTTCGCCTACGATACAAGCACTATTTATTGAATGTTGAGTGCTTCAGCAGCAGTCGTTTTATGGTATAAACCGTCTTAATGTTGGTAATTATCATTCTCATATTAATAAAAAATATTTGGTCACATAATAAAGTTAGCACAGTAACCTACCTAAGTATACTGCGATGTGTAAAGAAAGGTTCATGAGTTCCTAATTCATACTCAGGTTAGAGCAAAACGCTACCATTCTATCATGCAACAATAAGTAGAGATTGCATGTTTATTTCAAGTTTTCTAAACGTTCGCGACCCAATTTTCCTTTATAGGTTATAGCTTTTTTATTATTTTTTCGGTGGGAAATATCTGACTTCTCCCGCTCTGGGCGGAGCGGAAGGGAGTGTCATATTTTTACTAACTAAAAACCCCAACCGTAGGCTAGTTGAGCGGTTAACTTTGCTTGTGCGATAGAGGATTTCTATCGTATAGTTTGTATGTTGCGAGATAGATGTCACTACATCACTCCCCTCCGAGACCGGAGGTCGTAGCAGGATGAGTCGTCCATACATCTTGTGATACTTGCCGGGCCAGTGGAAGGTAGGTTTCAGTGAGTCCGAACCGGAAGTCGCATAGTTCGCGGTGAGTCAAAACTGTCTGCGGTGCTGCCCCCTGGGAGTCGGGGTGATATCCCAGTGAGTCGGGATGATGATGTCGCTACAGACCTAAAAATGTAAAAAATCTATTTGAAAGATAAATTTTGATGTCGGATGTGAGACGCAGACTATATTTTTCCTTCATTAAGGATCGTTTAACATACAGTACGTCACCATATCAAAAATTATCATCTACCTAGCCTTTTTTCCAACTAAATTGGGGTCACCTTCCAGTCAATGTATACGTATGTGAGTACCAGGTTTATGGAGTTATTTTTTAAATAAAATTGGGTAGAATTCACATCACAATCTTGTTAACCCCTCCAACTAAGCTAAATATGCTTGTGACTGGAGTGGGTTCACGGCAATAGTGTAATGGATGAGGTTCGAACTTAGGCTATTGACGCTTAAAGTTCATGGAGCGGCTGCTTGTCTTATCTCCATTTCCTAGAGACTGTATAACTCGATACTTCGTTGAAATACTGGAAGTCCCGTTGAAATCTGGTACGCAAAGGACTTTCAGGAACAACATCAAAGATGTACAAATGACAGCCAGGCCAGACGGCTTAACCTCTCAAGGACCGCCATTATTTACGTCAACTATTAGTTGAGCCCCGCTGGCACACAAATTTGTTGCCAGCGGGGCTCAACTAATACTGGTTTACTGGCACGTTTTTGTGCCGCTGGGGCTCTAGAGGTTAACGTGCGCTCTGAGGCCGTGAAGTATTTCGATATCTTAAGAAAGTCCGACCATCCACACGTTGACTTTGGCAAGCATTTGTCATGGTATTCGCTTTATTATGTGTTTATAATTTGTTAGTTTTTTTATAAGATCTTGTATTTGTTTGTAGTTTTGTATGGGCCTCGTTGCCTAAAATAACGGATATATTATTATTTTATTACTAAAGTTTGACGACCGTCCCGAGTGGCTGTTAATATTTTAACCACGATCTTTTCAACGGAAGTTAATCAACATAGACAACAATAACCGAGCAGCTTGCGTTGTCGCACTAAGGGAAAAGGCATTTCTCATGCATAAAACAAATGAGTATTGATCACCATGCTTGCGCATTCCTTGGTGATAATATCTGGCCACCAAGTCTGTGGCAGAAAATGAAATATGAAGGGGTTTTGAAGTGGTTTCTTTATATGCGTGGGTACTCTAATGGCATTCCATATTCCCAGATCTTTATGTTGTGCTGACGCTGCCGCTGCAGCTGTGGTAAACTTTAACCAGCGTAAAAATAGTAAACTTACTGGTGTCTATATTTTCGAGTCTTGTGCTCACACTTCACAGTCTTGTCAAATTTCAAAAAGGGTAGTTGACACTTCCCGTAATCTAAGGGGTAGGCTATTAGGGGAGCCAAAGGCACTTAGGTGCCTGCACTGCGATGTCAGAGCAATGAACCTGGTTCATACTAACAGCAACATGCTACTATTCCATAACGTAACAATAAAGTACAGATTTCAGGTTTTCTTAATATTCACGTCCTGATTTTCCTTTGTAGGTTCTATAGCTTCCATCACCTTACACCGGGGTAATGCCTCCACTCTCTTGGTTACATAACCAGCCCACAAAATATTGTGAGATTTAAAATAATGTATATAATAAATGAATTTATTGATAACTCATTTTAGTTTCACTACACGGAACAATTTTCAAAGATACGCGATGCTTACCATCTTGACAGACTGACTGATAATGATAAACGAACAAAGACGTTATCTTAGAAGGTTTCTATTTTACTTTTTCAAGTATAGAACCTTAAAAAAGACATTGTTTCCAAGGACTAATTACTATGTGATCGCATGGTAATGCTACTATATTGATTCTACCCAAAAAGATGCGGGCTGCTTGCTTGCGATTTTGTGATGGAAGTATGTCAGCACTACGGGGCCAGTGGAAACCCACCATAAGTAGTAATTAGTAAGTAATTCTTATCTTACTCTAAATCCTTAGTCAGTGTTTGAAATATTGGACACCTACTAAGTAATATCATTTCTGTGTTTTTGTATGACAATAACGGCAAATCACATAAATATGAGACAGTTTTTGACATCCTTAGGTATTTCAGATCAGACGTACTGAAATCCTGGCTCTAAAAATACCAAATAAGGATATAATAGAATTAATAGGTAAACAGCTAAAGCCACAATTAAACAAATTTGAAATATTGGATACATATAGGATTCTAAGTTAGAACATTTCTGTGTGTTTGTTTGATAATACCGGAAATCACAAAAATATGAGACATTTTTGACATCCTTAGGTGTTTTAGACCAGACGAACTGAAATCCTGGCTCTAGAAATAAGCACACTCTAGAATTAATATACAGCTGGAAACCACAATCTATAGAGATGTAGTAATTATGGATAGTTTTTGTGATTACAGTAGACTAGTTGTCTCCATTCTTCGTCGATCATAACAAGAACATAACATATCTTAATATTTATTTCATTTTTTTAGTTGATAATGACAGTATCCAGATTTGAAATACCTCACGTTGAAACTGACCTGGTTTTCATCAGATGTACTTAAGTACAAACGAGAGTATCAGAGTAAATTGAAAAAGAATAGATGAGATATGCCATACTTGTCCTAAAAAGTCGTCAAAGATAGGAGTGGCTTACTATCAAATATATATCAAATGATTTTACACATAATCTTTAATTTCCACCATATGAATCTTACACGAGTAAATTACAGTTGATGTAAAATAAACAATTGTAAGAAATTGCTATCACTCAACGACTATCTTCTTTCTACCACTTGTATGCTGATGATCTTCAAATTTACACCCAAGCTCCACTCGTAGAGTTAGCTGATGCCATTGAAGCTATTAATTTGGACCTCGCTTGAATTAGTGACTGGAGCGCTGAGTTTGGGCTGAAAATCAATCCTGCTAAGACTCAGGTTATTGTTGTTGGTAGTTCTCGTACTATCTCCAGGATTGATTGGACGGCACTTCCCCAGGTTTCTTTCAACAACACCTTCATAACTTTTAGTCACACTGTGAAGAACCTGGGAATACATATTGACGACACCCTTTCTTGGACTAAACAGTTACAGGAAGTTAGTCGTAAAGTATTCGCTTCTGCAGGCTCCTTGAGACGCCTTCGTAATTTTCTTCCCATCTCTACTAAAATTGCAATTGCACAAACTCTCCCTCTCCCTATTCTGGACTCTCGACTTGACCCAAGACCAATTAGACAAGCTAGAGCGACTTCAAAATCTCTGCATCAGATTTATATTTGGCTTGCGCAAGTATGACCACGTTTCTGATTTCCGCACTCAGCTCAATTGGCTTCCTATTAGGTTTCGCCGGAATCTTCACTTACTTTCTCCACTTTATATTGTGCTCTTTAATCCTTTTACTCCTTTTTATCTTAAGGAACGCTTTCAGTTCCTGTGTGACACACATTCTAGATCCCTGAGATCATCGGAAAATTTTGAGTTAAGTATTCGTATGCATTCCACTTCTTTCTTTGATAAATCATTCACTATTCAAGCTGCTCGTTTGTGGAATGCATTACCCATAGAAGTGAGGCGTGCTCAAACGCTACCAGCGTTCAAAAGAATGGTGAAGGAGCATTACCTCTCCCTATAAGTTTTCCCTTCTTTCTCAATTATAGATACATGTAATATTTATTACTATATGATTTTTGTATTGTATGTATGTATTTTATATTATTATGTTCAATTAATATTATTTATGTTGTTTGTACACTTCTGTTTCCTTTAATTTGTGTCCATCCAAAGGTTGTCTGTAAGAGATCGCCCTGTGCGATAAGACCGCCCATTGTAAACTTTTTTTTTTTTTTTTATCGTGGTGAAATTATCAAATAAGTCTTCCCACCCCGGGCAGGGTGGAAGGGACTGTCAGACTTTTACTGACTAAAATCCACGGTGTTCCTTCAATAACCCTTTACGTACCGGGGTCACGGTAACGGGATGAGTCCCACGACCCCGGCAGGCTTCGGCCCTCTACGGGGGGGCCTCGTCATTTTGCTGACGCTCTTTGAGGCGCGCGTGGAACACGACGCGCCGTCGACCCGGGCATGGTCCATGGTCGGACAGCGAGTTGCCCTTTACTCGCTGTCCGCATGCCCGCGCCTACGGTGGCCGGAGATCGTCGGCCGACGTCCGACGCCGTGGGCGTCTACCACTGCGGCTGGGCTGGAGGGAGGACGCCATCCTCTCCCTCTCGCGGCCCGCCTCCTCCTTCGGAAGCATGACTGCTTCGCAGAAGGAGGCGACCGCTTCCCACTCCCTCTCGCCCCGCAGCATGGCCTCGACCAATGCCGGGCGCGAGAGGTCTCCGCCTATTGCCGCCGTGAGGACACTCTCTGCCCAAGCGGGGCAGTCCTGCACCGTGTGCTCGACTGTGTCCTCAGGGCGACCCTCGCAGTGGTGACACCCAGGCGTTTCCTCCTTTCCCATCAGACACAGGTACCTCCCGAAACTTCCGTGTCCGGTGAGGACCTGCGTCATACGGTAGGTCAGGACGCCGTGACGCCGATCTAGCCACTCCTCAAAGGTCTTACCGCCGCAATTGCGGCGTGCCCGGCCCATTGTACACTAGTTTAAATTTTTGTATCGATAGAAATATTATAAGGTGTACAATAAAGTATATAATAAATAATAAATAAAAATATGGAAAAAAATGTATTTAATATTTATTAATGATTTTAGTTTTTATGTTTGGTTAACCTGTAGAAAATGAAACACTCGCCGAGACTCCAGTACCAATAAAGCCATTATAGGAAAAATGCATCGTTCCTGCAGATTAGAAGCGAAGTCGCGGGGAAAGCCTGTCTTACTATGTAAGCAAGACATAATTTTCATTCAGTTACCAACTTTCGTAAGTAGACACGGCATTTATTAAAATGTGAGTAAAGTCCAAGCTTCATTAAATTAAAATCTTCCAAGTGAAAGTTTATGTTATTTTGTGACTTTAATTAAATAAATTGCTTATAGGTAGTCTGTAATGAATTTGTTAAAAATCGGATCTACATTTAAAATACGTAATCGTTGTACGTAATTATGTATCTAAAATATGTGAAAAAATGTAGTAATAGTGAAATTCCCTTAATTTTTTCGTCTTCTAATTATGGATTCGGCCTTCATATCACTCTAACTTTAAAATTGAGCAAAACTGCCTACAGGATGCACAGTACAGATCTATATTATTGCCATCTAGCAAAAGCTTAGGTACACCTAAACTGTACCTAACTTCCTAAGTCCTAGTTATGACTTGGAGCTGTATTAATACAGGTGTAAGCAGAACTTCCTAACTGACCAAAGCTAATAGTTGTAACAATTTGGAGTATCTCGTTAGGTCAGCTAAGGAAGAAACTAGGTATTATAGTGACCTGCCGCATTGTTGAAAAGTTCCAACTACGCAATATTACGTATGTGGTCTCTACGTAATCTGTGCTATTCGGCTTCCTTGAAAGGACGTTTTATAATCTTTGGCATCTCAAAGAAAACACTACATAAAAAAGTAGTAGTAACTTTATTAATTCTAAATATCTAAATTCACATATTTTTAAGAGCACTTTTGGTTAAAAATTAGACTGTGGCCACTGATTGTGATTTGACGGTTAACTTCGGCATTCGATGGGTTAAATAAAAATGACATATTATCGAAAGAACGGTGAACGAACATATTACGAATGTTCATAGTGGGAAGTTCGAAGAGCTCAAAAAGAGAACCTGGAAGCATAAGAAGTAGGCCTTTGCCCAGCAGTGGGACATTAACGGATGAATAAAAATATAATTTAAAAAAAAGAATCAAAAGTACCAACATTAAATCCTCCTGTCAAAAGAAATGAGATTTACGCTTAAATTAAATAAATATAGGTGAGTTGCTGCAAAATTAAATGTTATGTTGCCAAGAATAAAATCTGAATGAAAACTGTGACTAGAAACACAATTTGTATGTAGTTTATTAGGACTTATTAAAATAATTCAAGAATTGTTCTTAATGGTTAATTCATTACCTGTTAAACTGCCCATCTTATACGAGATCTATGTATGTAAATATCTTGCTATTGACAGCACAACGATAATAATATAAGAACCTCACAGAGATCAACAGGAAATAACATGAAAAACCACTTAGTCCTGAGTCTAGCAATTTAATTTCAGCTAATAACTGTCTTCGGTGAGTCCGTATTGATGGAAAAGGAAAAGTAGATTGACAAGTGAATGAATAAGGGCAGTGAGGCCTCACTTCTTTGCTTATAGAACTAATGCACCGTCCCTAAACTTATTGACCACCGTTTGTCATTCTAATGCGGACATAAATTGCGGGTTCCGTCGCTTTATTGAACTACCACTCGTATTGCATTTCATTATTAAAAAAGTAAACTTATGAAAGGTTTCAGGGCTGTCAGTTTGGGGTTATGCTAGGCTGATATAGTTGAATTTAGTTAATATTATTTCTGTTATTTTAAAATATCAGTGTTTCTTATAGTTTCACTAGCTGTTGCCTGCGTCTTCGTGCGCGTCAAAATTATCTCAGAATAAACTATGTCATATTCCAGACTATAATCACGCTATGCCAAATTTCACCGAGCCCCTTCAGCCAATAGGCCATGATTGAGTAACAAAAATAAGCGTCTATACTTATAAATGTACTCTCGCATTTATATATATTTTTTAACGAATAAATATAATTCTTCTGTTCGAGTGTTTATCATTTAGCTACTCCTGAAAGGCTGGACTGATTTAGATGAAACATAGAAAATCTGAAACTAGATTTTCTATGAAATAATATTGATGACCAGGACATACATTAAGTATTTGAAGTACTATTTAATAAGCTATTCCATATTATATGAAATATAGATATATTCCATATATCCATATTTTTGTAGTGTGATTTGACGTGCTTAGTTTTTAAAATATTTAACTTTTTATAATCACACTATACAGTATGCTACGATAAGTTTTCTTCTTAAAGTCTTCTTGACGAAGACAGTGTCAGGCGCAGGGGTAATTTCCTCAACCCTAAGCTCCCTGAGCGGGTCAGCAACCGTGCGGGCGGCAGTGCCCGTCGAACCTCGTCAAATATTAAAAAGAGGACGGAATCGACTTTCGACTTTCTCATGCACATTAATATGAGTATTGCATTATTTATGCATGCTATGCAAATGTAGACAACATTATTCATTAATTAGAGCTACATTTCACTGGGTAGGTATTGATTTCAAATTCATAGAACAGGAAAGAACAGGAAAGCTGAAAGCTAGGAAATAAGCTCTTCATCAGTTTTCCTATCAATTGGCTCTTAATTTATAATTTGTTAGGAATATGCACGATGCTACAGAGTTCAGAAAAACATGAATATGCTGTCTTAAGTACTTTTTACATATCATTCACAAAATCAAAATTATATACAGTTGAGTAAAATTGCTGGTCGTCTTAACATGTGGTCAAGTGTCACATGTAATAACGTAACAGAACTTATTAGGCACCAGTCTTGCTCAAGGGCTGCAATGTTTCCGCCTATTCTGTGCGAGGATGCTAAGCGACGCAAGAACTGGCTGTAGCTAAGCTGTGCCAGGTTGAAAGGTGGTGCGAGGATGCTTAACGGCTCTGTAAAAATGTTTGAAAGTTTCCATCAAAGCTGTACCGGCGTGGTGCGAAGATGTGTAGCCCGCACATGGTTGGAAATCAGCCATACTGGCTGGGTAGAAATCAAATTCACTGGGCTCATATAAAATACTGGTCCAGCTACTTGTAGTAGGTATAGACGACTGCAACATAATTAGGAAATAAATGCCCTTTTAGGAGCTGATTGGTGTATTCAGTTATTTTTTTCATTTAGTACATAACAGTTTGCATTTGGCCCAAATTTTATTAACTATCACAAAAACTTAAGCTCCAATAATAATATTTCTAATCATGTAGACATTGTACCTATATTATTAGGTATATTCAGAACAAACACTTGAGATAAATAGGCTACACAATAGATTGTATATATTTCTGCTCTATTGCTATTTATAATTTATGATTTCCGAACGTGAAACCGAAACAATACCTACTGAAGTTTTATTCCTCCGTTGTTCTTTATGCTTGGGTCCGCTAGGTATCGCAGTATTTCGATACTGAAACTTAATAAGCAACTCAGCTGAAACTTTAGATAAGAGATATCCTTACAGTGGTAGCGTAGTGTAAGTAAATATCGAAACGTCTAAAATGTATGAGGATGTTGTCCAAACGTCATCTGATCGAGCACTTAAATTTTGGCCTTATGTTTTGATAATGGTATTCGCTTAAAGAATGGCTTTTTATCTAGACCTTCAGAGGTTTTTGACAGACAGTAGCCAAGTGGTTACAGGCATGACTGATTTCAAACTCAGGCGCACAAATTACTTTGAGTTGTTTTCATCATCACCACTACTCTTCTTCTTCGATTTGAAGGTAATCCATTAAAAAAATATGTTAGGCCCAGTAGGTAGCTGCGCTAGTCGCGGTCTCAGAGGCGTTTATGAGATCATTATAGGTGCATTTAGGAACTCTGGACTCTCCAGCAGATGGGATATAGTAAACCAAATACCGATAAAAAACTTCTCTTAGTGAAGGAAATATCGTGAGGAACGGCACGGCCTAGGACGGAAAGATCCAAAGATATGTGATAACAGCAACCCGCACTGGATCTCATTTCCTCTCGTAGAGAGGCTTGCGACCCCGCAGTGGGAAGGTAATAGACTCGTTATGTTATGTAACAATTGCAATGCTAATTCTGACAGAAAGGCACTATGAATCCATTGAAAGTACTGAAACTGCTTATGAGGTTCACATGGCGTAGGCAGCTGCACTAACCCACGCAATCTTCAGCTGCGAGCATGGATGAAGAAACGTTTATAACATTTGTATTGAATTTTAGGGAAAAAGTTAAACAGATGATATAAATAGGTATCTACAATACTCAGCTAATCCTGCAGTAGATAATCGTTTGTTATGTTTCGTCAATTAGGCGGTTCATGAATGGACATAAGGTCAATTGTTCTGCCTACGCTAAAGTAAGGTATAGAAATTAGACCTAAGGCCTAATTGACTGAACGATTATCTACTGCAGGATTAGCTGAGTATTGGTTGATACCTATTTATATCATCTGCTTAGCCTTTTTTCAACCATGTTGGGGTCTGCTTTCAGTCTTATCAGATGCAACTTAGTATTAGAGTTTTATTTGGAGCAACTGCTCATCTGCCCTCCAACAACCAGTGATTGGGTAACACAATGCCCCTTGAATAGACCAGTTTCAGATTTTATCGCATCTGACCAGGGCCGGATTAACCATTAGGCAGAGTAAGCAACTGCTTAGGGGCCCCGCATCAACTAGGGGCCCAGGCCCAGTGCACGCACCAAGAAAACATGTTTCTTCAAACGAGAATTTGATGTGCGTGTGAACTTAGGGACCTCACTGTTATCTCACAAAATACAAATCGATAAATTTAGTAGTAGAATTAAAACAATTTTAGAACAAATCTGGGAATAAGTAAACGAATTTATTAAAAACCACAGCCCTTAAAGTGCACTTCCTCAGTTCACACACGATTTGGTAAGTCAAAGTAAGAAAAGGGGCTCCGAGAATGCCATTGCCTTAGGGCCTCTATCAGGGTTAATCCGGATCTGCTTCTGACTACCCGTAATGACTGTCAAAGATGCCCAAATAACAGCCGGGACCACCGGCTTAACGTGCTTTCACCCATCTACAGACCGACCTCCAGACCAACTACCATACAGACCAACTACGAGCTAGAACCTGCCTTTGCTGTAAAAGTACCTGGCACAATATTTACCAATTTACCACGTACAGACGCCAGCACATCAAGCTACATCAATCTGTCAAATTTCTTTAATAGATTTTCAACTTTATGATTAAAGGAGTTAGGTTCAAGGTTGATTGGGAAAATTTGACAGTTTCGGGTAGCTTCATGTGCTGGAGTCTGTACTTTCGTCGTTCGTTGCTAGCATTACCAATACTCATTATGTTTAATAGCTAAGTTCTTATACCACGGAATATTCCCCCCTCGTCAGCAAGGATCCTATACAAATAAAAATATTTAAAACATATTGCCTATCCCGCAACTCGAGTCCTCCTGGATATCGGGTTCATAACAATTCATTTTCCCTCTAGATAGGTATTACAATTGGCATGCGACCAAAATGGAGAATTTCCCGAATTGTATTGCCAAGAAAAAATGCTGGTTTCATCTGGCTTCATTTATGTCGTATAAGTTACTTTTTGTTCGCGTCTGCACTAATTATTAAAATTTGGAAGTCAGCTTTAGGATTCATAAATTATATTTTGGTTGTTTATTTGTTATCTAAGACGAAACAGGCATTCAGATTTCATAACATTCTGTTGTACCTAATTGGAATCCTTGTGGGTAGGTATACATTCGAAGCCAATCAACATAGCTTGGCCTGGAAAACATACATTTTTGAATGAAGCAAATTAATACGTATAGATACTATCATTCAATTTATAAACTAATTTAATAAAAAACTTGTTTAAAGCAAGTCGTTCTATGTAAAGAGGTAGTGAGAGGTAGAAACACAAACGTTCGCATTTATAATATCACTAGCTTCTGCCCGCAACTTCGGTGGGAAGGTTTTCCCGCGTAAATCCCTATCCCTTGGGAATTCCGGGATAAAAAGTAGCCGTAGTAGTAATAGTATAATGTAATTAATGATGTATAACTTTATGACCATAATTATGTTTTTGCACTTGTATAATATTGTTTTCTTTTTTTTTCTTCTAATTTACAAGAACTTAATATTGTTATTTTTAGGTGTTAATGTTGTGAACGTATATGATTTATATTTTCTGGACTGTGTTATTTTTATTTTTATTATTGTATGGAAACTGTAGTTTTATAGGATAATTTCACACACAATGTGTATTGTTAAATGGATAAAAAATGAATGAATCAATGAATGAAGTAGTAGTAGTGTTATTCCAGGATGTCTACTATCTACCTATTTACCAAATTTCATTCGATCCGTTCAGTAGTTTTTGCGTGAAAGAGTAACAAACATACATCCATCCATTCTCACAAACTTTCACATTTATAATATTAGTAAGATTTGGATGGAAACTATCTAGGGGTTGAGCGAAATCACTATATTTATATACTAAAACCATTTGATTCTACCAGCACAAAGTTAATAACGAACATAACCAAGAGCCGCAAATAAATTAGAAATTATGTGGAGATTGAATATATATTCTGGCAAGGCAAAATAAAGAAGCTACCGACGCTACGAGAATGCCTGAAACAGCTATTTGTCAATGAAATATGAATGAATGAATGATCTTTGTTTTACAAATCTATACTAATATTATAAAGCTGAAGAGTTTGTTTGTTTGTTTGTTTGTTTGCTTGAACGCGCTAATCTCAGGAACTACCGTTCTGATTTGAAAAATTCTTTGAGTGTTAGATAGCCCATTTATCGAGGAAGGCTATAGGCTATATATCATCACGCTAACACCAATGGGAGCGGAGCAGTAATGAAGAATGTTTCAAAAACGGGGGATTTTTTTTTCCACGAGGACGAAGTCGCGGGCGGAAGCTAGTCTTATATATATAAAAGAAAGTCGTGTGAGTTACACTATTTATAACTCAAGAACTGCTGAACCGAATTAGCTGAAAATTGGCAGGGAGGTAGCTTAGGACCAGGAGACGGACATAAGATTTTTTATCCCGGAATTCCCACGGGATCGGGATTTACGCGGGAAAAACCTCCCACGCGATCGAAGTCGCGGGCAAAAGCTAGTTGGTTATTAAATAACACTTTTACACGTCATTAAACTAGATGAGGCCGGTATTTCCTAACTGACTACCCTGAGATAAAACACCGAAACAAACTCAGGGGTCCGTCTCTTTTAGTCCATACAATCTAGACTGGTTAAAAATATATGGGAACCTTGTAGGTTACCGTCTGAGGCATTTTTTTGAGGAAATATGCTCACAGATTTTAGTGGGCCTGTCCATACAGTGCAAGCATTTGTCAGATGACGTATAGCTCAACTTAAAACAAGGAGCTTAATGATTTGATGAATAAATACCAAGGTAAGGACAACAATACCAATGTAAGGACCTAGGAAAGAAAGGACCTCTTCTCTTGAAGCGCATTCTGCCCACCATCACTCTTAAAGTTTAAGCTTACTTTCCAACAGGCAATGGAACGTACCCTATTAGAAACTCTATACTTAGTTCAAAAACGCGAATAGAGGACGTTGGTCATACATGTGTAAGGTTGAAGCGGAACAGGGCTAGTCTCATCTGCCGTAGGTCGGACAGCAGTGAATGGAGTGGTGGTGGAGAGATGAGCTGGCCAAAGAATTAGCCCAAAACTGCTGAAGACCAGGAAATCGGAAATAGTCCTTACCCTGCCTTTCGCTGATAATATTGCCAGAAAGATTAATATCCCTACTTTGTTTTCATCCAGTAAAAAATGCAAAGCCACTGTGTAACCTCTTCAAATATGTTCATTCAAACGGTCTACGGAAATACCCTTAACAAATGTGAATAGCAAGTCGGCAATATGTTTTAACGCCGTAATAAGGAACTTGTGAAGTAACTCAACAGGCGACAGCGACGCATGCGCCCTAACTCCCGGGTCTGTTAGAGTTTGAAAGTTTTCAGTCGGCGCGCCACCACGGGTTCGCGCGGCGGTCGCGTCATTGCTTCCCCCACAAGTACTTCGCCTCAAGCGCGAAAACGACCGGCAAACATTCCACAAAGTGTTGCGGGACTATGAACTATTCAATACATTTCGTGTTTCTCATACTGTGCTCAAGTTGGTATCGATTGTTCACATTATTATGTAAATGTTGTACTTGGTTCTATCAGTTCACTATTGCGTGCTGAAAGTTTAGCTCGTGTGTAATTTTCCCGTCATCCTGCCTACTGATTGTAGGCGATTGTGCTGTGTTTTGAGTAACAATGACGCCTTTTGTTACTACTACTTTCATGTGTGCCTACCTAAGGCAAAATTATGCAAATTCGATGTCAAAAGTCCGTGCAATGCTTTTACAAATACCTACCTATAACGTTATTGAAGGTGAACTTTCATTATTACTGCGATGTCGAAAATAAATACATAAAAACTTTGGCAGTTGTTTGTGTAATTATTCTTATGGCATTATTTTGGTGACTTATTTTCTCATGATGTAGGCATTCTTTGTAAACTCACATTAGTATACTTTATAGGTGATCTAAAACAAACCACACTAACTTTTTTTACTACATCTACGTACCCTACGTAGATCTGTGCATAATTAAGTCTATATCTCGGCATAAAGTTCTAAAACACACGCGTTTTGGACTTAACTTCAGGAATAAACAACTAACGAGTTAACAATTAAATGCAAAATTATGCAAATAGCTTCATTCTCGAAGAAAGTTTCGCTTTTGGACGTAATTAAGTTGCCGGCAATATATCCACTCGTTAACTTATGTAAGCGCCGGTTCACTGATTCAGAAAAATACTGTCAAGTTTTTAAGCAAAGCCAACGTCTAATTTTTTAAATGGATAGTCAGTTTTGCTGCTTAGTTCGCTGAATAACAGAATTTTTGGTAACAGATACAAGCGCAGTTTTAAAATCAAGGGTAGGTGAGTGAGGAGAGGTGGGTTTTAGATTTTGGGGTTATACAGCCTAGGTTTGGCGCATTAACATTTAATTTTCCAGCTTTTGAGTTTCTCAGCCTGATAATGATAGTTTAGCAGGGGCGTGCATAGGATTATGACAGGGCATGCGGCGGAGTAAAAACACACAAAAACTTCTTCTTTTATAGATTTTTAGCATAGCCACAGCCACGCATCGTAGCATGGTGGCGATGCGTGGCTGTGGCTATGCTAAAAATCTATAAAAGAAGAAGTTTTTGTGTGTTTTTACTCCGACGCATGCCCTGTCATAATCCTATGCACGCGCCTGTAGTTTAGTATAGTAAATAATTTGAAGCTTGTGGCTAGGCTGCGGATACACCTCTTCTTAATAGGTGTATCTGCAGCCAGAAGGTCATTATATGTAATGTAGCTAGCGAGAGAGGAGCTCGTGGCTGAATAATAACAGCCGCACGGGTCGATCTTCAGGTTAAGCAACTCTTGCCAAGGTCAATCCATAGATGGGGGCCATCGGAACATATAAAGATTCCTCCATGCCCTCGTTGGTTCCGGCTATCATTTGTACACCTTTGACAGTCGTTACTAGTAGTCGGAAGTCAAAAAGCCGGACATCAGCCCTGCCAAAGGGTATTGTGTTACCCAGGTAATGGATTGCGATGGTCAGATAGGTACCTAGTTGCTCCATATAAAACACTAGTACTCGGCTGCATAGCATGACATAGCTAAAAATCACACACATACACATGACATGACATAGCTAAAGCATGAAAAGGCTAAGCTGATGATGATAGTGATGTTATGAAGCTAGAGAGAAAAGAGTTGGGTATCGTGTTTTCAATGTACCTGGGACGAATGAAGTTTATGCATACTTAGCATATAAAATAAATAAATAAATCCTACAACTACATGCTGAAAGCGTAAATTGGAATGCCGTACGACAACCAATCGGCACTAGCGCGGATATGACGGTTAATTTCCTGTTTTACGATACCACTCGTTTCTTCTGTTTCTCGTACCTAAAGCTCACGGGCAAAGATAGCTTTGGGAATACGAGATGCAATACCATAACTGCCCACTTCTATGTGCGACAAAGGGAGTGATATGCATTCGGAAAAGTTGACCGACTTCGTCGTGAAATATTGACGAGATTGCTTTGTGGTTTCCAGTCAAGCATTTTTGTTTATTGTTGCCCCTAGCAGCAAGGGGTCTTTACAAACGAGTACTTTCCGCTTCCCTTTTCAGATGGCAATACAAAATTAAAACCATTTACAAAAGGTACTTATGCATCAAAGTAGGTACTCTTTTACACCGCGCTGCCATTGTGCCCAGAAGACTGGTCACATTATAGCAATGTTAATGGCAGAGTAGAATGTTCGCACATATTTTTTTACGAGGTTTTCTAATAAATTCTTTTACCCTTCGCCGTTTTTAAGAACACAATAATATTAATAACCAGCTAGTTTGACATTGTGACATAGATGAAGTATATTTGTTATAAAACTATTGGGAGAAAACAAAAATCTTTCTGTAACAAGTTACAGATCGGCTTGACGAGTTTGTCGTAAGGGCAAAAGTTTGTCATTACATACCTGAGTACCTATGTAGTAACTACACCTTATTACCTACAGGGCTTCTAAAAGTTTACTTAACCTCTAAAACAAGATTATGTAACCCGCAGACTACCTACAAATGCTAAAAACCTTTCCAGTTTCTTTAGAAAACTAGGCAGTGTTATTACAGGTAAAAGAAAAAAAAAACTTTTTCAGGCCTCGTTAATATTTTTACACAAACTACTTTAGCTACTCAGACTATTTAATTGAACATAACAAAAAGCAGCGGCTTTACGACGTGCTACGTCTAGACTTATATAAAACATCTAAAATGTAATAAAGTAACTTGCAAAGTTTTATAGGAAACGACAGGATGTAAGATTTCAGATATCAATATATTTTTATGATCCTTCGTTACTGAAACTGAGCGTAAACAACCCTACAAAATTGTTTCATATAATATTACAATAAAAATCCGTCTTTTTATATTTTTTATTTATACATTACGTTATACATTTCACACAAGATTAATTTAATATTGAAAAAGCGTTTTGATTGGAAAACTGATTCCACGAAAATATGGCAGGTATGAGGGCTCGAAACAGGCAATATTGCATTTCGACTAGTTTTATTGTGGTTCTTAAAAGCCTATTTAATTTAAATGCTTTATCAAGTGATTTGATTCATCAAATCACTGCCACGGCATATGGGGTTCACTATCTACATTACTATACAAATAACATTAACGCTCATAGGGGGAGGAACGATAATACCAAGTTGATTGAAAATTGCCCATGTCTATCTTTCAAATCAAATTATCGTTTTGGTTTATCGACATATTCTGATTGATCGTATAACTAGCTCTTGCCCGCGACTTCGTTCATGTTGGAGGGTTTCCCGCGTCAATCCCGATGCCGTGGTAATTCCGGGATAAAAGTAGCCTATATAACACATATTTACTTTTATCCTCCTCCTACTTTTATTCAGGATGTAAACTATCTAATTACCAAATTTCTTTCAGATCCATTCAGCAGTTTTTGCGTGAAAGAGTAACAAACATCCAAACATCTATATATCAATCCTCACAAACTTTCGCATTTATAATATTAAGTAAGATACATTATTTAGGCCAGGCCATATTCGATTTTAATCGGTGTCATATTGTAAGTGTAGGTTTATTAAATTGTATCCGTGTATACAACGTGTAACGGAAACCCCATATCTATCCAAAAGCGTTGAAGACAACATCTGGTATGGAGTCTCTAAGCACAGTTTCAGCACAAAATAACTGACTCAAAGAATTGATACCAAATTATTGGTTTCATATATTTCTTGAATACCACACATAACAAACGTGTCACAGCACTATGAGGGTCAATAACTTTCCACGTCACTTGCCAATAACACGATAATTCTTTTCGTTCTTCTTAATTTGAAAAACTCAGTCTCAGTATTTGAAGTATTTGAATTTGTAATAAGTTTTACACACGTGGACTTAGGATTACAAAACCCTTGCCATATCGTTTGTTATCATCCAAAGAAGCCATGTAGTTGGTATGTATATACTCTTTAAATTACACGTTGTATAAAGAAAAAAGTTAAGAAACGATACAAGATAGCTTCTCAAATTCTACATGAACCCATACAGCCTACAACAAAACACAAAACAGTGATTGTAAGTCAATATCGTTTGATAAACTATATAAATCGACGTATAAACAAACATAAACTGAGTAATATGGGTGTAATAACAATCGAGGTTTCAATCTACTTGAAAGCCTATAACTACCAACGAAGCTATATATAATATTTAACCTATATGCTGTTATGCCACATTGCATTATTCATGGACTATTTGAGAGGGATAAACAACGAAAACAATATCTAACTGTAGCGTCGGTATAATAAATTCATATTGGCGTAGGGGTCTGTTATTGCGAAAGAATGTGTGTTCGTTGTAGCTCTGGTAAGCATGCTTGTAATGCATGTTTACTGAATGACTTACAAACATTTTTTTGGATCATTTCGTTATGGGAACATCGGTTGTTGTATTGTTCACATAGTGAATTTATTTTTATGGATGTATGGCTCAAACAGATGAATGGCGCGAGGAGCAGAATAAATGTCAGTCAGTGGATGGGTAATCAAAATTATCATGTTAAACTATATACTTTATTAACATATGAATAGAATAGAATTTATTTATTTTCTCACCACAAATTAATACATTAGATAATTGACATAAGGTACCAGACATAATTTGTGGGAGACTGGTGCCTAAACTAAGTTTTTTCCAAAACCTGTAAGTCAGGTCACCAGGCCCCCAAATTAGATTTTTTACAAACTTACTGGAGACGAGTTCATTCTAAAAAAGAGTCCAATTTACAGTAGTAATTAAGTAACTTAATTTAAATAATTTATCATTCAAACAGCTTAATTTAATAATGCAGGTAAGACGATAATATACATTATACCTACATATGCCTTCGTACCTCGTAAAGCACGTTAAACCCATGTACTCGATAGTCTTTTTTACATCTTTAACTATCGATACAGGGTTTCAGGAGCTAGAAAATCGGTCACCAGTCGGTATTGTCTTACCCAGTCATGAATATGGTACTAGAGATCAGATAAACAATCGCTTCATGTGAAATAATCACGTAAAATGTTTCTGCACTTCATACAGTCACCATTTACCGTAGAAACCTCTAAATGTTTCACTTACATACAGTAGTTATTTGTTTTTTTTTTAATGTTGATAGGCTCGCGTTTGACTACCATCTCACTTGATTGTAAGCGATGATTTGGTCGGACCATCCGGAGGACACGGTGGAGTATACGATTGAGGTGTGCCCTGCTTGGGCGGAGCACCGTCGTGTCCTCGTGAAGGCGATCGGTGACGGCGACCTCTCGCGCCCTGCTCTGGTTCAGACCATGGTGCGGGGCCAGAGCCTCCTTTTGCGAAGCAGTCATGCTAGCGAAGGATGCTGAACCCGCGACGGAGAGGCAACTCTCTTCCTCGCACCCTAGCCGCCGCGGGAAACGCCCCGGGCGTCGGGGATCGCGAGCCGATCTCCGGCCACCGTAGACGCGGGCCTGCGGACGGCGAGCAGGGGTAGCTCACCGGCCGGTAAGGACCAGACCCGAGTCGGCGGCGCGTCGTGTTTCGCGCGCGCCTCCAAGAGCTGTCAACAGCATTGCCCGATAGGGCCATTGCGTAACAGGGTTGCGGAAATGTTCTATCGAGATACCGCGGCCCCAAAATGCAAGGGCAGCTGAAGGAGCAGGGTGGGTTTTTAGTCAGTAGAAGTCTGACACTCCCTTCCGCTCCACCCACAGCAGGAGGAGTCATTTGATAATTTTCCAACCCAAAAAAAGTGATGATATGGTCAAAGATGAAGCACGCTTGCCTAGAAGTAACCTATGAATAGTAATGACGTGCTCCTCAAAATGATGTAATGTACATTCTGCTTATTGATCAATCAATATTAAGCAAGAGATATAGGTAAATTATAGATGGCACCCAAATGCGCCGACTACCGACCAGCTATAGCTACAAGTAGGGCTAGGCGCGCTAGACGGACAATGTAGCAAACTGTAGATTAACATTCCCAAGTTCCTACCAAGTTCCACCGAATTCCTATTTGTGACTGCAAGACCAGAACTAAATTAAACACGACTATCTACTTCTGCACTTGATTGACCCAATGTTTACTGAAATACATAAAACTATCCTACTAGTATCATAAATGCGAAAGTTTGGATGTTTTTATGTGTATCAATCACGCAAAGGTTAAAGGGATTTGGACGAAACTTAGCTCACGTAAAATTTACAACCTGGAATTAGTGTTGCCCAAACGAGATCTCAGAACAATGTAACAGACTCTGTTACATTGTTCTGAGATCTCAACTACCGTTTAATAAATAGCAATAGGATAATCGCTAATTGCAAGACTCTTGCGAGACTCTCGTTTGGGCAACACTACCTGGAATACACATAGGATACTTTTTATCTCGAGAAAATGTCCGAAATTTTCACGCTTACTTAGTCGCGGGTGAAGAAGTAAAATTTGTTTGTAAGTTTGTAAGTCAAGAGTTTGTTTATTATTAAACTATGAGAAAACTATTCGGTTTATATTTTACACTTCTGGACACATCTATTGGCCCACCTTGTATTTTCAGTTTCGTTTGGTCCTAGCTAAAATTTTATATTAGGTCGAGCAAAAAGTTTTTATGCAGTTTTGAACCTGGCACATTCACAATTTCATTCAATAGTCTTTTTTTGAATTTCGAACACAGAATTTAAAGAAACAAAAGACAATTTGGAGCCTGTTTGTTGATATCAAACAATCGAATACTAAGAAAACTTGGTTTTATTGGTTTACTTGGATTTAATTCTTGAAAAAGTGATTGATATCTTTGCTTTTGCAACAAACATTACTTATTCTTAACATTAAGGTGAGGTTCTATCAATAATCTATGGATACTTCACCTGAAGTCGCCGCCCAAGCTGTGGCACTTATTCAGGCCGGACACAGCCAAAGAAACGTGAGTGCTCAACTTAATTTAAGTCGATCTGCGGTCCGAAATGTTTATCGTAGGTACCTAGAGACTGGCGGCTTTGTTCGTCGCCAAGGAAGGCCACGATCTCGGGTCACAACTGAAAGGCAGGATCGATTCATCGTGACGACCAGCTTGAGAAATCGTCACCTTACCTCCATTGAGATACAAAACCAACTTTGCGACTTCCACGGAGTATCTGTGAGCGCTCGAACTGTTCGGAGAAGGTTAAAAGAACGCGATATGGTACCACACAAGCCAGCTAATGGGCCCAAACTAAAGCGAGCCCACCGAACAGCGCGCCTTCATTTCGCACGCAGTCATTTAAATTGGACACAGCAAGATTGGAGCCTTGTACTCTTTTCTGATGAGTCTAAAATTGTGTTACATGGCAATGATGGAAGGAAGAAGGTCTACCGGCGTAAGGGAGAGCGTTTCGCACAATGCTGCTTTGAAGAGAGGGTTGCTTATGGCGGTGGCTCATGGACTGTCTGGGGCGGTATATCCGCGAGCGGCAAAACTCAACTTGAGGTTGTTACAGGACCACGGTTGCCAACATTAAATGCTGAAAGATACATTCGTGAGTGCTTAGAACCTCACGTGATACCATACGCGGACTATGTGGGCCCAAATTTCCTTTTTATGCATGATAATGCAAGAGCCCATGCGGCCGGCATCGTCAGGGAATATCTTCGGGATGTGAACATCACAGTTATGGACTGGCCAGCCAGAAGCCCAGACATGAACCCCATTGAGCACATGTGGGACGAGCTAAAAAGGCGTGTTAGGGCTCGTCAGCCAGTTGCCCAGACGATGCAGGAGTTGAAAACTGCCATAGAAGAGGAATGGGAGATGATCCCTCAAAATTTCATAGAGCGGTTGATAAACTCTATGCCTAATCGTATGAGAGCTGTGGTAGATGCCCATGGAGGCAACACGCGTTATTAAATTAAACCTTTATTTGATAAAACATGTTTTTTATTCAAAACTTAATTGCCTTTAACAAGGCGCATATCCGACTTGTTAGGCGTAGGTCCATGTCGTATGGTATTCTGAATTCAAATTTAAAACTATACGATCGAAAAAGATGGTAAAATGTATCAGGTTTAAAACTGCATCAACAGTTTTTGTTCAATCTAGCAATCATATTTCGGTAGGGGCCATCGAAACCTAAACTCTAAGGTGGGCCAATAGATGTGTCCAGAAGTGTAATTCTTGGTCTGAATTTAGTTTAACAATTTAATTTTCCTCGAACAAGAGAGAGAGAGAGAGAGATTTAGTGCTAGACTAGAAATATATTTCGTAACCCTCGAGTGTCACATCCGTATACTTATTTATGTACCTATCCAGCTTTAATAGTGTGCAGAGCAGAAGTCACGATAACTGAAAACGATTTTCCTGACTAATGTTTATAAGCGTTCTCGATTTTATTCATGTACTTATTCAGGGAGCCCACATGCTAAGATTTCTAGCCTGGAACCTCCGAAATATAAGGAAAGTTAACATTATTTACGGAAATCTCTTTCAGTTTCCGAACCTGCTGCATATTAATTATAAATCAATATTTTACTGAGCTTGCAACTTTTGTAGCATCGTAGTAAATTATGAATTTAAATTATTTCAGCCATTTTCAGCTACGCAGTTTTCATAAAAGGGAGAATTTTAAATTCTAAACGTTTTTTTTATGTAAATAATAACTTCTCTGCTCTGAAACCAAGTGAACCCTTCGTTTATGTCGATGATATTGAACTGGACTTTGTTGCACCGATAGGCGACCATTACACCCACCTGCATCTAACGAAGATATGAAGATTTGACATCTTCGTTGACTAGTCTTCTCATTTCTTACCTTTGATCTTAAAAATAATATAAAGAAAATACCTATGTTCTTTCTATTTTTCCAAGAAATAACTAATTTGTAGAACTTCAGTACGTATTAAAATTTATCCATTAATAGCTAGATACCTATCTAACATTTACGTTAAAAACTCATTCAAATATTACCTACGCTAGAACACGTGCCGTTAAATTACTACAAACAATATCCCTGGCTATACGCAGATCATTACGACGAATACAAAACAAAATATAATTGACAGTCCTTTGTGTTAAACAATAACAAAGAAAAATATCACGACGGCCGGATTAACCTAAACAAATCACAAAAAAAAAAATAACAGCCGGCCTTCCCAGAAACGTAACGATAATTAATTAGCAGTGACACAAAGAAATGTATTCAGTTTTTGATCGTTGAGCTAAAAGCTAAAAAGGGGAGAATTTATTCCAGAGGAAAATAATTACCGCTCGCAAACAAAGAGATTAACTTATTCTCCGTTGCCGGCAACTGAAATACGAACGTTATTCCACAAAGGCAACATGAATCAGATTCTCTTTTATTAGGTCTGCGTTGTTCTCCCCATCAATTTGTGTCCTTACTCTCATTAAGATTAATACTTTATTCATAAACCTCTACGCCAATGTATTCGCTTGTCGATTCATTTCTTTGTGTTTTTCATTACTCGATATTGGAGAAGATAATAAAACCTGGAAATACAGCGCCTTCAGACTTACTTTTACTCTAAGTAATAATTACATATTATGCGTAATTTTTCTGTATTCCGTCGTCCTTCCTAGCACTCATATTGTATCAAGCCATACAGGGTACAACTGTACCTAGTATATAGAAAATACTGAAAGTGCTGTATTTTATAAATTTGTTTGTTTAAGCTTTATAAAAAATATTATGGTATTTAGGTGGACTCAACGCATCATAATATTCTCTACTAGAAAATTTTTAGGTTCAAAATAATATCCTGTATTTTAATGAAAATAAGGTATTTAGAGATATTAATAACAATACATATATAAATATATATATTTCAAGAGAACTCACAATATAATGTCTCAATGTTAACTTCACTAACTTTTCTTTTAAGATCACATTGGGGTGGACATGGAATTAAATTACTCCTTATTATTCTGTTTCGCGTATATTTCATAAATAAAGATTCGTTTACGGGTGTGTGGAGAACTAGAGGTAACGTGGTGGGTTTCGCACACTCATGCCAATACCAATCAGCGTCGGCGGTCAGGCTGGCTACTACTAACCATTGGGCTATCCACTAACTGTCTGCGTCGATGGCTAAGGGGATAATCCTCAATCAACACACATGCAGACGGATCAACGTTAACAACATGAGGTTTAGCGTAAAGTTCGATGCACCAAATGCTAGCTAATTATTCTAATTATACTGAAAATTTAGCTATCCAAGAACGACGAGATTTGTTTAAACTTCAGCGCACATACAATATAATTTCACTCATCTCGTGTCTTTAAAGCAGAAACAAACTACAAAGTATCCCCAACAGTGTTCTCATGCTTTACTTATTCTGCCCAGCGAAAGAGAAAAGATAGTAATGAAACATAATACTATCTTTTGTATTCAGCAAACATTTAGATATACTGTAGTACCTATATCATGGAAACGTGATTAACAGAAAGAATGATGGATTTTTCGATATTAAACCGTATCGAACGAATTTCGTATTCTATTAAATAAGAGCCTGATCGAAGCAGACGATTGAGATCTACGGATCCTAATAATATATTTTTAATCTCTTTGATCTCGATGGATGCTAGTCCGATACGGCTTCTTTCATATGTAGGTACCCACGAATACCGTTTCTGCATTTCGTGCTCATCTGGCTCGATTAAAAGACTGATTATGCATTTGATTTAGAGATGCTTGACCTAATTTTTGTTATGATGCAAGAACTTATTCTCAGGCTTAAATTTATTAAATAAAGGTCAATTAGGGCCAGGTGGATGCATAATTAAGTGGATAATATTTTTCTACTCCATTAGCAGCGCTTACAGCGCATGAATCGATTTTATTTGATGTAAGTATTTATTTTAGTAATATCTGTTAAGATTTAATTTATTCATGAGAATTTTATGAATAGCAAACTCATCAAGGTTTTATTTTGTGTAGCTTCTATTAGTTGCAATGGGTGCGTTGTTATAGAATAACTATCGAAGAAATTGGAAACTTTGGTGCGCAAAACAATTCATTGAATATACTTTCATTTTATGATTTTGATTAGTGAGAGAGAGAAGTAAATAGCTTGTACATACGTTTTTGATAAAAGACAAATCCTTTTTAAAAAAATGA
Organism: Tholera decimalis; assembly: GCA_943138885.2. Taxonomy (NCBI): domain Eukaryota; kingdom Metazoa; phylum Arthropoda; class Insecta; order Lepidoptera; family Noctuidae; genus Tholera; species Tholera decimalis. The sequence continues at coordinate 21,572,644 of OW964557.2, forward strand.
GGAGAATTATTTGGAAAATAATATTGTAGAGCTCTTCTCCCAAATTTAACAATTTTTTTTTTAAAAGACAACTGTAAATTTAAGAAATTACAAAAATAATTGTAATAATTGGTTAACATATTTGTCTGACACATCAGATTAAATATTTATTTTCACATCACAGCATAGCGTAAAGCTCAGATGCTGTTTTAGATAACCTACCGGTGGCATTGCCACCTTAAATGGCAATGCTGAAATGCGAGCCCTCTGGCTTTATCTCTATTATAAAATTGGTTTTTGCGTCAGCTAGCGTGACTTTTGTCTACTGTATTAAACGTATGCTAGTGTTAGCATTTGGTTAAAAAAGTAAAGTTTGCGGTTGCTCAACCCGTCCGTGAATCCTTTAGCTCTATCCAGCAGTGATATCTCCGAGGTTACGGGAATATTCTAACGAGATACCGCGGCCCCGGAACTTAAGGACAGCTGAAGTAACAGGGTGGGTTTTTAGTCAGAGGAAGTCTGACACTCCATTCCAGCCAGAGCGGGAGAAGTCATTCGATGATTTTCCCACCCAGAAAAAAAGCAGTGATACTTAATTGTATTTCACAGAACTGGGTGAGCTCAAAGGCTCGAACGATATCGCTTCAAATATTCCAAAATCACCACTAATCAAGGACTCTAAACTCGTTTTATTTAAGGGTATTGTTATTAAATAAAACCTTTTAATACCGATTACATATTTCAATGACCTCCATTTTGCTCAAGTGTAATTTAAGAGATCTCAAAAGAATATTTTCCTTTGTAATTTCAGTAACAGAGGCTAATGAGAAGGGGATGTCAACGATGACAACTCGAGAAAGCCGTTTGTTTGTATAAATTAATGTCCATCAAAAATGATTTTCAAAATGTGGGTACCTATTTGAAAAAAAAAAATATTTTCATTGACATTTGAATTCAATGTTGTAAATCCGCGCGCTATTAAACAGATCGTTTAATTTTTCACTCTGCATATTTATTTTAATGGACTTAATGAATTACCGACAAAGCGTTGTAGTATGGTAATCGTGCTCGGTATATTTACAATTTCTGTAAATGATAATGAAATTATACACAACATTAATTTGCATGCAGCACAAACGTAGACAGGTAACAACACATTTGCTCTACTATCAATAAATATTGTTTTCACGTAGAAACGCTTAAAATACACTTTTACTGCTCACACAATTGTGCCAATTACTTTGTTTGGCAACCAAGTAAGACATATTTTTTAATTGCAAATTGTTTTATGTTATTGTTAAGAGTCTGAATGAAAACAAACGAATTGAAATCCAAAGGATTAAATAAAACCCTTTGTTTTACGTATTTCACGGAAATAAGTCTTGTTTTTTATTATTGTAAATTTTTGTAGGTATTTTTGTAGTCGTGGTGTTCATGACAGGACCATAAAATGAAAAAAATATGGCTACCAATGTCCAAAGTGACTATTGTTGCGAGAAAAAAAAATCTGTATGTTTACACGAGATATTCTTTTTTCGACGATTTCATGTCATCATGAAACAAATACGCTAAAGTTTTATTCCTCTTTGCTCGTGGACTCACGTTCTTAATAAAAGTAAATGTTAATTACTTCCGAGCTACAACCTTTTATATTATATTCTAAAAGTAGGTAATAAACGCTCTAACTTTAGCGTATTTATTCCAACTTTTTCTGACATTATTATGTCTTTTGTAACAATAGACTTAAAAAAATAACTTTTGGTGAAGAAAGAACCGATCAAGTGCGAGTCGGACTCGTGCGTAAAGCGTTTCGAACAAATCATATTTAAATAATTACATTTAAATTGTCTTACAAAAAAAGTCTATCCTTACAATATGCCTTTGCCTCTGATATGTCACCCGATATAGTATAAAAATAAATTTTAAATTTATTTACTTTACCTGTCTTTATTTGGATAACAATACATACATATGTACGTACCAAAAAGTTCTAAGGGTACAGTTGATTTAGAATAAATTAGTTTCGACAGACGGATGGACAAATTCATGTATGATCCAATCAGGGTTCTACTTTTTCATTCGGACGTACGGAGCTCTCAAAATACAACAATTTTGTAACGCTCTTTTCCGATGTTGGTAGAAATAAAAATAATAATAAATGTATCCTACTGATGTTTTTTAAGAAGAAAAAGACATATGATATTTGTGCCCAAATATTATAGCCTAGAATAGCACATGGGCTGCTTTTTGTCTCAAGAAAATATATGAAATTTCCACACTAACGAAACCGCAGGCAAATAGGCACAGTAAAGGGGCTATAGTATCTACTAGTATGTATATTAGAGCTATCTACGAGTATTTGACTCTCACAAATCTTCGGGTGAGCTTAAACTGTCATAATGAGATATACCCCAAAGCCTTCGTATGCGTATCTAATCCATTGAAGACGAGATTACTGTCAGAATACACCCTTTTAAAAATATATCCGTCGATGTCAGACGGTTTGTACCCGAAATATTTACTAAATGTAAGATTTACATATTTTAAGAAGAAAATGTAAGTACCAACGCTACATACTTACTTTGAGGTGAATAAAAACAGTACTTAAATGTATCAACCCGTCAGATAAATCTGCTGAAATAGATGATTTTTTTTTATTTTGTTATAGGGATCATGTTAGAGAGCTCGTCTCCATACAAATTTGGTTAAGAGAACTTTTTACGATTGGTCAACAAATTAAATTAAGTTGAATGTCAACAAGGTATCCTTGTGGTTTATCATTTATTTAAAAGATTATTAACAATTACATCTAATTGGCTTTCACTCTTTTAATTTTACTTTTGTTCTCTGCAGGTTTCCCGTGTCGAGCATGATGCGAAATGCGACAACGATACGAGAATCATTTCTTTTAACATGTTGTGTACCCGCCTTTGTTTGTAAAAATATCCTCATCATATCTAACTATATCAATTTCATTGTTCACAGAATGTATTGCAGTGAACATAAAACGTATGGATGTACCAGCACTAGTAGAATTAGGCACGGAGTCAGTTATCCTAGACTGCGACTACAGCACAGGCGAGACACCAGGTCCCGGCCTGGTCATCAAGTGGTTCTTCAACGGCTCCACCGGCCTCGTCTACCAATGGATACCACCGTTGCGACCTCAAGTTATTGGACTTTTAAAAGGAAAAGTCGATATGAGCTTTAAAGTTTCGGGTAAGTTAGTATTCCTAAGTGTTTAGTAGACTTTTGGGTTTCAGTTTAGCATGACTTTTAATACATAAGAATAAGAATAAAAATATGAATATTTTATGAATTGTAAACGAAATATTACTAGACTATCATTAGGTAATCAGTAATAACTTAAAAAAAAAAACAGTAGCGATGTTTATCTGTTACCTTCGTATCAAAAAAATGCTTTACAGTATAAAAACAATTATCTATTAGCTATTTTTTAAGTTCCGTTTGAAGTATTTTAAATGGAGCTCTCGAATTTGTTTTGGTATATTATTGAAAATTTTTATGGATGTAATAAAGCTATTTTTATGGCATAATGTGCTTTTATGGGAGGCATTCGTATTCTTGTGGGATCTCTTTGAATAATTTGGAATGTTCTTTTACAAAAATACCAGCTTGCATTATAAAAAGACCTGTCAAGGTTAATAATTTTAATTTAAATCACAGAAAAAAAATACATTCACAATTTCATATCCCTGCGCTTATAAATTGTAATATACATTATAAGGTGTATTATATATACCCACAAGGTACTGAGAAACTGTTTTCCAAACTAGGCTAGAGCTTGTATGTTGGGACTCAGCGATCAGACCTACAGAGAGGACATTTACATATAATACAATGGCTTTCACTTACTACAGATTACGGTTATCAAGATATCGGTATGTATACGATTATTAAAATTATACATAAATTAATAAAATTAGAATTGAATATTAAAAAATTAAGTGCGTGAGTGAGTGCGTATGTTTATGGTTTATGTTTTGATAAATGATGGCTAGTTTATGAATTAAAGCAACTCTTCCGTCGATACATAATCCAGTTTTTGTATCCACTCAATGACTCAGTTTTTTACTGCATGTCTGTTTGAGCACGTAATCTTCAACTTTTTGTCTGCGGTGTTGTAAATTTTGCAGCTTAGAATATAAAATTGACGTCTACCAAATGAGGTCTTGCAGGGCTCAGAGGAATAGATAGGTTTCTTGCTACGTTTATTTGACTTGGAGGGCGGGTACTGATAGATGCTTTTTACGAATAAGTCGGAGCACATAGAGCTGGCGAACAGTAAGAACTTTCGAGTCAGCATACAAATATACTGTGGGGAATCTATACGGTTTTTTAAATAGAACTTTCAGCACAGCTCTCTGCGCTCGCTCTAAGCCTAATAGGTGCGTTTTGGCTGCCCCTCCCCATGTTGTAATACAATATTTAACAATATAATACATTTTAGGCCACTGACTATCTAAACACCCAGATATTTAGCGGATTCGGATTTTGTTATTTCGTAGCAGGCAGAAGATTGGGGGCAGGAGCACGAGCAGGTCTCTGTCATCTACGTATATAAAAATGTCAGTGTATGGCAGGAGGAAGAGGATGGAGCCCAGAATACTCCCTTGTGACACGCCATGGGAGATCTTGTGCTCATCAGTCACGCAGCCCTTTATATTAGCTGAAAACTTCCTGTCTGTGAGGTAGTCTTAAAAAATGTTAAATGGTGTACCTCTCACACCACATCTGTCAAGCTTATGTATGAGGATAGGGACAGAGACCGTGTCGAAAGCTTTGGAAAGATCCAAAAATATGCATAGACATTTGGTTTTCTCGTCTAAGTTTTTACTTATTGTAGTTGTTAGATCAAGTACTGCATCTTCGGTTGAAAGACTCAAGCGAAAACCATATTGATTTTTAGCTAAGACATTGTACTTGCTTAGAATTATTTTAAGTGCATTGTTCAGTATTTTTTCCAATATCTTAGATTAGCTTAGATAGAGCAGTCAATATTGCGATAGATTTATAGTTACAGACACAGTCCTGTCCTCAGACTTACAGATAGGGTGGATAATAGCTTTTTTGAAGGTTGTAGGGAAAACACCGAAGGTTATTGGCATATTACAGATGTGGGTTATGTGAGGCAAAAGAATCCGTAGAGAAAGTTTGAGAATATGACACGAGATTCCATCCCGTCTAATCGCACAGTCATTACGGAGTAGTTGGATGATGCTTTCCTCGTCAAATTCAGATAACGTCTGTGAGGGCTATTGAATTTGATGGTCTATACAACATGTATCTTAATTAACGCACACCCTCAAACACCCCAAATTAGAAAATTATGTTATTATCATAATACATACTCTGAATTTTTAGTTTTACTTGTTTAAACAGTTTCTTTTTAAGACTTTAACTTCCTTTAAATGAGTTTCATTTTCTGTAATGTGTACTCTATGACGAATTTACATAAATCTGCATTTAAAAAGTAACCACTTTAATTTACGATCCATAGTTAGTTTGTTTTTAGTAACAGCGAAAGTGTAATTTGTAATTTACTTAAATTTAATTGCTTTGAAAAAAAATATATCGATATTAGAAACCATAAAAATCGATACAGTAAACGATTCTGAACAAACTAATTTCAGGATGTGCATTAATTATGTTACATGTTGTATATGTCGAACTCTAATAGGTCGACAAGATGTGCCTCACAGCCCCTTTTGGACCCGTAAGCGTGGTCAAAATGTCCTCACCATAAAATTTTGAGCAAATCTTGGCTGCCATACGACGGTAGGAAGTTACAACGGTAAGAGGACGAATGTTACCATCCCTCTTGCCTAGGGCACCTAGATTGGCCTCGTACAAGATATCAGTGACGGCTTTGTTCATTTTGCCCGAGAGCATGAGGTTAATCAGCTCCTTCAAAAGCAACAGCCGCCGCCAGCGACTGATCAAGAGTTCTGGCCGCCCTAGGCTAATTGTGAGGACGCGCCCCCGCCAGATTTTAAAAAGTAGTACTTTAGTTTTGACTTTGGTTACTAGTGTGAAAATGTCAACATGGTACATACTACCTATAAAAGTTAGCAGATCGATCAGCAAGTGAAACTAACGTTGTCTTTTAATCTGCACGACATTCAACGATAGGGTGGCAAACCACTTTTTTACCTGAGCGTACATAAAGGCAAAGCACCTCACGCATTATACGAACAAGTGACTGCAGAATCCAAATGGAAAACCATGTCGTGTTTGGCCGAAAAATGTAATTCTTCGTTTTGTTATCGTCCTTTTTTAACAATAAAATCTCGAAATTCATTGTATACTTGCCAAAGTGCAGGGTCACTTGACGGAATAGTCGGCTTATCTTCTATTAGAATTTCGTCTTCATTGTAGATCGTCAGCGTCGTCGCTACTGTAGGACTAGTGTTGCTAGCAGAGAGCTAGGGACGGAAAAACGATAGTGCAGCATTCGTCACCGTTTCGTTCCATTCTACAGAGCTTGTAAAAAATGTTTCTACATCTATGTTTAAAATGTTTTTTAACACTTTCCCTTTTCTTTTTTATTTGTATTCTGTTCCTATTGAGTTTTTTACTATCGAACTACTCTCATTACCACTTATAGTCTTAAAAAAATACAGAAACATTAAATAAAAAACAAGGAAAATCAAACAGTGTAAGATCTCGGGCAGATCTTGGTTGATATACCGTCTTGTCGTACCAAGCGCTACTCCTCCACATTTATTGTGCGTACAGCTAAGTTGTGGAATTATCTGCCGGCTTCTGTGTTCCCTGCCACTTATGACCTTTCAACCTTTAAAGCGAGAGTAAACAGGCATCTTCTGGGCTCACTCGTCACATCGCAGACCTCATCTATCGCTTACCATCAGGCGAGATCGAGGTCAAGAGCGGGCTCATCCGTAATAAAAAAAAATCTTCCTTATTTTCGAAGTAACGAAATTTACGGTATGGATACTCTTATATTATGTGTTTAAGAGGGCCGCTTAGCCAAGCTTGCGAGTACGCACCTATACTCGCAAGTTTGGCTAGGCGGCCCCTTCATAGGTAGCAAGCAGAAAAGGTAGACAGAAACATAAATTACTTTTGGTAAATTCGAAGAACTGATTTTAATAATGTTATACCGCATATTATTAGGAATAAATATTTTTTATTGCCAGACCTTTTCTGAGGGCGGTAACTTCCTCCAGACGCTTTAAATCTCATAAAAAAATTACGGAACTTTTTTTTATATTCGAAGTCTTCAATTTTATATATTACTAGCTTCTACCCGCGACTTCGTACGCGTGGGAAGGTTTTCCCGCGCAAATCCCGATCCCGTGGGAATTTTGGGATAAAAAGTAGCCTATCTGTTATTCCAGGCTGCCAACTATATACTTACCAAATTTCATTCAGATCCGTTCAGTAGTTTTTGCGTGAAAGAGTAACAAACATCCATCCATCCTCACAAACTTTCGCATTTATAATACTAGCTTCTGCCCGCGACTTCGTTCGCGTGGGAAGGTTTTCCCGCGCAAATCCCGATCCCGTGGGAATTTCGGGATAAAAAGTAGCCTATGTGTTATTCCAGAATATCAGTTATCTGCTGACCAAATTTCATTCAGATCCGATCCAGTAGTTTTTGCGTGAAAGAGTAACAAACATCCATCCATCCTCACAAACTTTCGCATTTATAATATTAGTAGGAAGGATTAGTAGGATTAGAAGGATAGGATAGTAGGATAGGATATAATGCTAATGGGACTATTTTAGTACCTTTTGTGGACAGCCAGACCAACCCCAAGGTCCAAACATCCCCCCAGGCACAATCAAAATTCCTATCATCATCTCTATGTAGGAGCTTACCAGGGCTCCAGCTTTCACAGGGTGTGACAACAACGCTGCTTTCTTTAAGAGAGGAAAACAAAGGGACTCCCAAGCTTTTTCAGTTCACAGTGTATTTAGTTTTAGTGTTTTGTCTTGGTCTAGTTGAAATATGAAGGGTAGATGCAATGATGATAGATTTACAGTGCATGCGAAGATACAATTTTAGCGCGCCCCCTCCGATTCTCGCGCTCTAGGCTGCAGCCTAATTAGCCTAAAGGTTAATCAGGCCCTGGCCGCCACGACGCCTGAGTACAGTAGATCCTTCAGGGGCTGAGGACTCAGACCATCGCGCAAAACTAGTTTATTTAAAGGCAGCATGGACGGATTTTCTCGGGTTTTTTATTAATTTCAGTTAGTTGATTATGTTATCTTTAAGTCGGAGGTTTCCAAATTATTTTATCCTTTTCAATTAAGTTTTAACCTTCGTGGGTTTCATAGAAATTTTGAATTTGACATGCAACGTTTATGCGATATATTTGTATTACTATGACTTCTACAAATCATCAGAATTCTGGTGTGAAAGAGACACGGCGCCTTTTATCACAGCAGAATCATGATCAGGGAATAGATGTTTTCAAGAGCCAATAAATACTTATCACTCGATAGGTCACAAGATACTGTAGAGAGAGTATACAGAAGTAAATTTCCTAATGACCAATAGCTTGGATGGAAATGTACTATGTTTACTCCTTCTAAAATAATATATTTGCTAATCATAAATATCAGTAACTCAGTCTGTCTGTCAATCTATTTATTTGTTACTTTTTACATCTTAACGGCTGAGTACATTTTGAGAAATGGGTAGGGTATGTCTGGACTAGATCATAAGATACTTTTTGTTGCTCATTTTGCTTTGTTCGACTTTAAGACGGATAAAGCCGCCTTCTGAAGCTATTCTATTAGTAATAAATAACAAAATAAATTCAGTCGTCTACTGACTCAGTTATCCCCACTTGTCCAGGTGAGTGAAATAGTGAGGCGATCAGGATATGTCATACTCGAAGACGTAAACATTACGTAAGAAACTTTTCTGAAGCTTTCCTGTTTTTCGACATTCCCAAATATACGATGTACGTATTCATATCATTATACGAGTTCAGTGAACTTTTTATACATTCTGAAAATCGACGATTTTATTATCATAGTCAGAATTTTATTTTTGCTACAGCTGTTGTCAATATTTTGTTTATATATTTAAACTTTATGTACAACAATGTTACATGAGCGCACTTAATCCAGCGAGACATTCTCTATCAGTCAACCGAAAACACATCGTAGTAGGTGTACAAGAAAATAAAATGAAATAATATACAAATAATATATGTATATTATTTTATACTAGTACTCACGCGGGGCTTCGCTCCCGTGGATTCTATCACGGTAAAAACATAACTCTCCTTTTTTGCAGTCGCGTAAAAAGTAGCCTATAATCTTTCTCAAGCTTCAAGCTACTTCCATACCAAATTGCATCCAAATCCACCCAGTACTTTCGAAGATTAGCGCGTTCAAGCAAACAAACAAACAAACTTTTCCTCTTTATAATATTAATATATAGTATAGATAATGTATCTGGGATGCATAGCAAGAAGCTGATAGAATTATTTCTACTTCAGTATTAATTTTTGGCCCAACCTCAGTAAAGAGTAACGCTGTATCAGGCGAGATCGAGGTCAAAAGCGGGCTCTTCCGTCATAAAAAAAAAACACTATGTAACACATTTTTTAATGTTCGGAAATTATTATTATTATATCATAAAGAACTATGCATTGCGAGTATAATCTTCCAAGAAAATCTATTAACTAGTTTGATGGTTGACTCGGACCGCAAGCAGGGGTAACTCACCGTATGGTAAGGACCAGGCCCGAGTCGGCGGCACGTCGAATTCCGCGAGTGCCTCAAAGAGCTGTCAGCAGTATGTCGTTAGAACACCCTGTTCCTTCAGTTACACTTGCGTTCCGGGACACAAGGGCAAATGAAGGAACAGGGTTTTAGGGGAACTCCCCTAAAAAGTGCCTTCTGTTCCACCCATAGCGGGTGTAGCCATTTGATTGTCCCACGCAGAAAAAAAATGTTGATGGTTGATATACACATAGATATAATGATTGATCAGTTGACGAAGTCATACAATTTCATAGTTTTTGGATATTTCATTGCGTTTTTGAATAATCTATTGTCAACGACCTACTTTGACAATAGACTACTCAAAATCTAGAGCTGATAGACATAATTATAGTTTGTTACAGGATCATACACGCTATGCATTGTTTGTTTTAGCTGCACCAAAATAAAAGTAAAATTTTGTTGTCACTGGATTAATGAAATGGGTCCGGCCGTTCTAGTTCTAGTGAGATTAACAAACAGCTAATTATCTTTAAATAAAAAAATATTTGTGTATTTTCTATATGTATATTTTTGTTAATAAACTAGTTTAACGCATATTGTATGTACCACATAGTACAGGCTGCCATTTTGGTAATTGATAACGGTGTGCGGAAGAATTTCAAGTTTCTTTTAGTACAATAAACTTGAAATTAAAGGTCAAAATGTGGTAACTAAAGGTACTTATCTGCCTAACCCTTCAAGGAACATAGGCATGATGTTATTATATAAATGCCTACCTATTCTTTCTTTGTTTTCAGACGAGCCGTTACAAGCATACCGAGCCATTAAAATAATAAACCCTGGGACGCACCTCAGCGGCAACTACACGTGTGTGGTGTCCACATTTATAGCGGAAGATAGCCAGACGAGATCGATGTTAGTGTACAGTAAGTATTTAACATAGTCAATTAACACTTAATTGGGTAATTCCAGCGAAATTCAGACTTATTACTACTTATTAATTACAGTTTCAAAAATTTGTGAGAAATATTTTCAATATTTAAGATTTCTTTTGTATGAATTTTATAGTACTCCTGTAACTTTTTATCAATTATATAGTGGTCCCCAAAATAAGTAAGTTTTCATGCGATAAAGAGGGTAGTTAAAACATAAGTGAGTGAGGGAATGATGCATCAGGTGAGGGAATGAGCGTTAACATATGTACGACAATTCAACAATAAAAGACATGTTTAATGACATTAGAAATCTTGTATTATAGTTTAAATAACAAACATAAAGTAACATTATTTACTAATTATTTCTACAAATTTAAATAATATAAATTTTTGTACTTTAAATTATTGAAAATTAATCAGAGTGTTTCAAGTATTGCGAATGGCATTGCAGATCTATTTAAAGTTACTTAAAAACTAGTTAAAGAAACAAAGAATGAAAACCATCTATTTATTATAAATTTCAACATAAGTCAACATGAGAGAGAACAATAAAACATTAAATCTAAATATAAGGAATCGTTCTTTGATCAACTCAGCTAATCACCTTTGTCCATTTCTATTACGAAGTAGCAGCCTCTTTTGATTAATTTTGGAAGTCGAATCTTCTGTACTACATCATCCAAATTATACAGCTGCTCATCTCTTATAGTCGGCCATTTCCAAGCTTTAGAGCCTCTAGTCATACAGCTGAAGCGCCTTACACAACAGACATTTTGTTGAATACACATCGCATGTTATCATTGAAAGAAATCTTGTTAGATCGCAGCTAGGCAAAATTTTATTTTCGTACAGTTTTAGGATCATTAACTGAACATTTGCGTGTATCACACATTTGCAAGTACCACGGTCTTTGACTGATGCCCAGGTTATACCAAAAGGTCTGAACTTACAAAATGTTGCCAAGCTCACTTTGTATTCAACTGTCGTTAAAAACTTGCAAGTTTTTCATGGTAACACACAATAAGTGTTTTTGTTTTACTTGTCCTTTGTGCTTCATAAAATATTTCTTACCCGGACACATCCTAGAATTGTTATCCTTTTTTAAAAAATCAGTAACTTTTTTTTTCATCTCGATCTCGCCTGATGGTAAGCGATAGATGAAGTCTACGATGTGACGACCGAACCAAGAAGATGCCTATTTACTCTTGCTTTAAAGGCTGAAAGGTCATAATTGGCAGGGAATACAGAAGCCGGCAGAGAATTCCACAACTTGGCCGTGCGCACAATAAATGTGGCGGAGAAGTGCTTGGTAAGACAAGACGGTATATCAACCAAGTATGGATGGTAACCAGCCGTGCGTCTGGTAGACCGGTAGTGAAAGGGAGATGGAGGAATCAGGTCATGGAGCTCCTGCGCACACTCCCCAAAGTACAATCTATAGAAAACCGACAGGCAAGCAATTGTTCGCCGATGAGCCAGGCTATGAAGCGTGTCCACTAGCGCCTCGTCACTTATAAGCCTTTTAGCTCTGCGCTCGATCGAGTCCAATGCAGCAAGTTGGTATTTTGCAGAGCCATCCCACAAGTGGCTGCAATACTCCACGCAGGAACGGACATGTGCTTTATATAGATTCAGAAGCTGTCCAGGCGTGAAGTACCGCCCCACCTTGTGTAGGATTCCCAGCTTTTTTACTGCAGTCTGAGCTCTGGAATCTATGGTTGAGCCGAAGTTGAGGTCTGACGTCAACTCCATGCTCAAAAGCTCCAGGTGGTCGGTAACTGGCACAGATGTACTTCGGAAAGTAGGGGATTGTTGGAATGGGCTCCTTTTAGCGCTGAAAAAACAAGCCTGTGTTTTCAAAGCGTTGAATTTGGCCAGATTGTAGTCACCCCATTTGGAAACGCTTTAGTATTTAATTTTCTGTACCCAGATCTTTTGTACGTTTCATGTTTGAATAACGGTTTTGCTAAGTTGAGCAATTTCCTCTTCTTTAAAATGTTTGGTTTCATTACTTTAAGAAATTTCCTCTTCTCGCTAAGTTTATTTTGATCTTTGTAGTAGTCTGTAAGCTGTCTAGTAATAACTTCTGAAACTTTTTAGCCAGTCTTTGATATCTCTTGCGAAACTTCTCACCCTTTCTTTTTGCCTCGTCGACTGCTTTCTGTAATTTGGATATTTTAGCATAAAGATTTGCTCTATGTCGTCTTAGTTGCCTTCTCCTTTGAGCGATTACCAACAGTCTTCGCTACTCCTCCCCATTTTGATTAATGTTTTCAAAAGAAGGCCCTGGGCTTGGAGGTGGCATTATATCTAAAACTCTTGCCAAATTCTTACGCAGCATACCTTTTTATCGCTGTAGTATTGACAATTTTTTTTTTCAATTTTTTCGTTTCAGTTTTTTTTCTCTTGAACTCATCACAGGTTTTACCTGACCTTTTTCCTTTTTCTTAACATATTTCAGTCTTTCTTTTTCGCGAAGTCTTTCTAAACTGTCAGGATCACTCTTCATTTTTTCTCTACGTTTCCGATCATATTCTTTCTTTTTCAATTTAAGTTGTGCCTCAGTTAGTTTCTTTTGTTTTGCAATTTTTAGGTTAATAAAGCCTTCAAAAAGAAAGCAAAGATCAATTAGCATTAGTGCAGCAAGAGCACAAAAAGAAAACCATGCGCACGGTTAAAAGAATCATTTCCTCACCTATCATCATTCCCTCACTACAAATAAATGTGAGGGAATGACGGTGAGGGAATGATGAAATCAAACATAACAGCCAAAAACGCACAACATAAGCTTTCTTTCGTACTACATTTTCTGGTCACGTTATGGTTCATCAAAACCAACGTCAACGCGTAATCACTAATTAGTTAAAGTTAATTACCTTATTTTTATAAGATGTGATGTAATGACGGCCAAAAATGTAACTTTGCAAATTATGGTCAAACCTTTTTTTTAACAGAAACGACATGCACGCACAAAATGAATTTGCCATAATATATTATTGGCAGTACTGTCAACTGTCAAAAACAAATGGGTGCGTTCATGTAATACAAATAACACGTTCAAAAATGGACTGTGAACAAAGGTGTGAGGGAATGATTATTTTTCTTGGGACAGACTAAAACAATACATATATTTAAATAATCTTTTATTTTTTTCTGTAATAATGAATAGTTTAAGAAAACCATTTTATTTTGAATAAATCAGTAAAACGATTACAGTCAATTTTGCAAAATGGGTCAATTTAGCAACCGTAGAGTGTTTTAATCTGGAGTTTGGGACATAGTGAGGGAATGATTTTCGGATGTTATCATAAGCAAAAGAAATATTAGATATCAAGTTTATTAGAAACTCATATAGTTATTATATGTCCACCATAGCATACTTATTAATAAAATTATAATCATTACTTAAATTCGTAACTACTTAGAAAATAACAACAAGGACATGAATTTCGGAATTTCGCTAGAATTACCCAATTAATGTATCTACGTACTTACTATGTACGAGTATTTGAATGTTAAATATGAACTTATATCAGGTAATGGAGAACATGCCTGAACTTAGATTAATTGTATAGAAATAATGTGGTACAGTTAAATTCATACACATATTTATTACAGTACATGCTTAGAAAGTACCTTGCTCACTCGAGTGATAATTTAACTGAACACGTAATTTCAGTAAAATATTGTAAAACTTTATAATATCATGTTTTCAACAATATAGTCAGACGAGACTGAGTAGTTTAGTTCAGCTATGTATATTGTGAAAAAAGAATATTTGAGAAGTTAAAAGTAGAAAGACAGAAGTCAATTTAATATTTCTTTTACAGCAAAATAGCTTTTTGTTCGAGACATTTCACGTTGACAACTGAATTCTTACACGAACTACAAAGTAACGTTTCTCAATAGTCTAATTTTTTTTTCGTGAGAGCTTTAAAGGTAATTTACTGCTTTTAATAAAAAGAAGTCATCTTTAATGATAATTTTCAGAGGCTAAGGAATTAGGAATATAGTATTTCGGAAGGCGCATAGTTACACATCTCCCAGCAAAATTCAAATTTTCAAATTTCCCAGTACCTTAAAATTTTTTTTTTAACGTGGTAAAATTATCAAATAAGTCCTCCCACCCCGGGCAGGGTGGGAGCGACTGTCAGACTTTTACTGACTAAAATCCACGGTGTTTCTTCAATAACCCTTTACGTACCGGGGTCACGGTAATGGGATTATTCCCACGACCCAGGCAGGCTTCGGCCCTCTGCAGAGGGGGCCTCGTCATGTTGCTGACGCTCTTTGAGGCGCGCGTGGAACACAACGCGCCGTCGACCCGGGCATGGTCCATGGTCGGACAGCGAGTTGCCCTTTACTCGCTGTCCGCATGCCCGCGCCTACGGTGGCCGGAGATCGTCGGCCGACGTCCAACGCCGTGGGCGTCTACCACTGCGGCTGGGCTGGAGGGAGGACGCCATCCTCTCCCTCACGCGGCCCGCCTCCTCCTTCGAAAGCATGACTGCTTCGCAGAAGGAGGCGACCGCTTCCCACTCCCTCTCGCCCCGCAGCATGGCCTCGACCAATGCCGGGCGCGAGAGGTCTCCGCCTATCGCCGCCGTGAGGACACGTCGGTGCTCTGCCCAGGCGGGGCAGTCTTGCACCGTGTGCTCTACGGTGTCCTCAGGGCGACCCTCGCAGTGGTGACACCCAGGCCTTTCCTCCTTTCCCATCAGACACAGGTACCTCCCGAAACTTCCCTGTCCGGTGAGGACCTGCGTCATGCGGTAGGTCAGGACGCCGTGACGCCGATCTAGCCACTCCTCAAAGAGGGGTCTTACCGCCGCAATTGCGGCGTGCCCGTCGTAACAATAGATAACTAATTTATTGAGTTTTTCATACCTCGACGCGCTTTTAGACGATTTATTTAGGAGAAAAGGGAATACAATAAAACGTTAAGTGTAAGTATATTTTTTTATTATTTCAAATCTTATAGGCTCTCTAATACTTCACCTTATGGGATAAAAAACAATGACAAAATCAAACAGAGCAATAATGGCACAACTTTATACCGAACAATGAAGAATATACTTTATTGTTCACCAAAATAAATTGTTACACAACTGTTTTACGTAAATTCTTTGGTTACGATGGCGGTTATATCGCTTATAGCGATATCTTCTAGACAATTTTAGGATGGATTGATGATATCTGGATCTTTCGAAAACCTGTAATAATAGCATTAGATAAAGTAAAACAGATGCATAAATAACATGAAAACGTGTCGATCCGATCCAATTTAATCCATTATACTTACAATATACAATAACTACTTAATTATTTTGTCATAAAAAAAGATAAATACTGAACACGTCAATGACACAAGGATACCCAACGCAGACTGTTATTTAACTTACCCACGTACATAACAATAATAGGCATACCACCTATTAATTTTCTGAATGAAAAAGTAATTAAAAAGTACGAATTAACAGATATTTATAATAGTTGAAAAACTACTTTTTATAAACTATTTAAACAGGAAAAAAACATGTTTAATGAAAATACGTATTGAAATACATATTTAACGAAAAGTTATATTTCAATCGGATTACTTCGGAACACAGAGCTTTGCTTTAAAATGCCGTGTTGTACCTGTAAAACAAAAAGTTAGACCGCATGTATAGAGCGAGGAGGTACTTATATCCTTCCATCGGTAAGTCGAAAATAACATTTAATTACAATTTTATTTGTAAAAAACATAAAAATATTCTGATCACTATGAAATTCAGAACATTAACATTATTGCAACAAGTTACAAAAAATATACATTGCCCGATGTGTACTCGCTTAATCAACGCACTGACCAAGTCCGCTTACAATGTACTGCATGCGTTACGTCCTTCACACTTCAACCATTGACGTTTCGTCCTTTGCCCTGATTGGCCGTGATGCACGGCGCATGTTTATAGACAGTGAGTTACAATCAGTAGCAAGCTCTCGATTTAAGTGTGTGTAATTTATTTGTGTGCGTAATTCGCATACGCAACGGGCCTCTTGCTTGGTGTGAAGTGGAACTACTAGAGTGGGAGATAAGCGGCGACACGCGTTCTCATACAAATCAGGAACTATTTCCTTTCTAACCTCTTTTATCTGTTCTGTGGCGGCGATACTGTTTATTGCGCATGACTAAAATTTCATTGCTGTTTTTAGCAGTTGTAATAGTAGACATGGACAAGCTTAAGTATTAATGGTTATTGAATTGAAAAAAATATAGTTTTCTGTGATAATCGTAGTAATGCTGGTAAAAATATTTGATTTGATTATATTTATTAAAAACGACATTATTTCAAAAATCAAGTAATTACATATGAAATGTTATTCCTTTATTTGTAAAGTTACAAATTTTAGAAGAGTTTCCGCTGTTGGATACGCTGCAAAACACCATGTTTACCTCTCCACGTCCCAAACAACCCAAGTAACCGCAAAAAACGCTCCACGCGCTCTTGTGTTCTACGAGACACATGTGCGGCGACAAGGTCACGCGTCTTTGCGACTTCTATTGCCTTATTATTATGATTTCTGTGGTAACAAGTCAACTCTTTGTGGAGATATTTAGCGCACTGAATTAGCGATGTGCTGCTACGCTGTGAGTCGCCAGTTCGATTGCCGTACTGCAACAAATTTTTGTATGGCCTACAAATCGTTCTTCCTGGTCTGCATGTTTGTAAAAATGAGCGCATTCTTGTGTGTTTGTGTGGAACAATGGTTTAAAAAAAGGCTTTTGGCATCAATTTGTCATAATTATTACATAAAACCCTTACCAATGATAATAAGCTAAATTAAAATAGTTGATATTTACGTTAGCGTTAAATAACGTTACAACAACCAATCCCAATGGGTTATGATTTCATGAACCAACCAAAATATGGATTTTAATCACTCATGAATTAATATTGGTTTATTTAATACAATGTAAATAATATTCAACAGCGCTGTTTATATTACTAGTGTTTATATTATTGTGTGTTAGCGATATGGAATTATAATAAGGTATTGACTAAATTCGATAATGTATGCATATAATCTCGTGAACCGAATGGATCGCTCATGGCTACAATGATTGAGGAAGCTTATTCCCAACTCATCACTGATATTATTACCTTTTTAGATGTTTCATTTACGTTCAAGATATCTGCTTATATAGATGTGGATCGGCGCCCTTGACTAATCAGATGCAGCTGTGTACCTACTAGTGTTTTACATGAAGTGACTGCCTACCTGACGTCCACAACCCAGTAGCTGGTTAATACGATCCTCCTTGGCAAGATCAGATTTTCTGGCTTTTGACTACCCGGAAGGACAGCCAAAGATATACAAACACACTAGGGGGTGTGAACGCATTAGCTACGAACCAAAACTCCATCCGCGTGGTAGGCCTCCTCTAACAAATAGAAAATTGTTTTCTATTTTTAACCGTCTTCCAAAAAGAAGAGTGTCTCAATTAGTCCGTATCGACTATGTTGCGGTCGGTTTCCAATGTACCCGGATGCAGCTGAATATTCGATTTATTTGTGTATCTCCATGTAAAAATTGAGGTAAGATAGGCATCTTACCTGCACAACCCAGTTACTGGGTAACACGATACTTGTTGGCAAGACCACTGCCAGATTTTCCAACATCTATCTACCCGAAACGACTGTGAAAGATATGAAATGACAGCCGGGACCAATGTCTTAAGCTTTGGTTTCCTAAGATAGCGGTGCCGTCAAATAGCGGCCGTAATACAGCAGTGAATGACGTCACTAGAACGTTGTCTATGTAAACAAAATGGTGCGGTTTCCTAGAGAGCGGTACATGACACCGTAACGTCAAAAAGCGGTGCCGCCATTTGCATGACGGCCGTCTTGTTGGTGTCAGATGGTTTCGTGAACGTTTCCAAAGAGAATGTAATACACTAGATAGCGATGAAGCAGACAGTGTGTTAAAACGGCCGTGGAACTTTCCACATGTCGTCACCGTAAAGACGGCCGCCTTTTTGCGTCCGTAATATTACGGCCGCTATATGACGGCACCGCTTTCCTAGGAAAACAAAGCTTAACACGATACTTGTTGGCAAGACCACTGTCAGATTTTCCAACATCTAACTACCCGAAACGACTGTGAAAGATATGAAATGACAGCCGGGACCAATGTCTTAAGCTTTGGTTTCCTAAGATAGCGGTGCCGTCAAATAGCGGCCGTAATACAGCGGTGAATGACGTCACTAGAACGTTGTCTATGTAAACAAAATGGTGCGGTTTCCTAGAGAGCGGTACATGACACCGTAACGTCAAAAAGCGGTGCCGCCATTTGCATGACGGCCGTCTTGTCGGTGTCAGATGGTTTCGTGAACGTTTCCAAAGAGAATGTAATACACTAGATAGCGATGAAGCAGACAGTGTGTTAAAACGGCCGTGGAACTTTCCACATGTCGTCACCGTAGACGGCCGCCTTTTTGCGTCCGTAAGCTTTGGTTTCCTAGGATAGCGGTGCCGTCAAATAGCGGCCGTTATACAGCGGTGAATGACGTCATTAGAACGTTGTCCATGTAAACAAAATGGCGCAGTTTCCTAGAGAACGGTAACTGACACCGTAACGTCAAAAAGCGGTGCCGCCATTTGCATGACGGCCGTCTTGACGGTGTCAGATAGTTTCGTGAACGTTTCATTGATAGCGGTGAAGCTATTTTTAATACGTATTTGTGTTTTTTTTTACCGGAACAACGTACAAAATGAGTTCCAACTCTTGGACGTACTAAAATCTCAAATGCACCTTCAGTACCAAGAGATTGGAATAAATCGTCTTCCACCATACGACTATTTTCCTCTTCTGATGATATCATCCTCCAAGTAAATTAATAAAGCTAAATCAAGGCCGTCCATTTTCTATCTTGGATACTTTTCGTTTGAAGTTTGCTTTAAAAAAATGACTGACAGTGTGAAAAAACGGCCGTGGAACTTTCCACATGTCGTCACCGTAAAGACGGCCGCCTTTTTGCGTCCGTAATATTACGGCCGCTATATGACGGCACCGCTTTCCTAGGAAAACAAAGCTTTAGCGTACTTTTGGCACGGAGGTATCTCGATATTTTAAGACGGTCACCCATCCACAGGTCGACCTTGGCAAGTGTTGCTTAACCTTGAAGAACGACCCGTGCGGCCGTTATTATTTAGCCGAGAGCTCTGTACATATGTATGACCAACCGTAACTTTGTGGTTTACAAACCGATTTTAGCCGAAAATATCCGCTTAAAAAAAATTATATGTACCTATTAGACTGTTGTAATGTATTTAGGCTTTTACTAAAGTTATTATTGTAATACTTCCTTTTTTTATATTGTATATTCCGAGATGGTTTCATAGTATCTTCATATTTTGAATGATTAGAACCAGAAACAGAACATTTATTTGTGAAATATAGGTAACATAAAGGTCTTGGGTATACATCAATATTTGAGCAATATGTTTTGCCGTGAAGGCTTACAAAACAGTATGGAATGTAATT
Organism: Tholera decimalis; assembly: GCA_943138885.2. Lineage (NCBI taxonomy): Eukaryota > Metazoa > Arthropoda > Insecta > Lepidoptera > Noctuidae > Tholera > Tholera decimalis. The sequence continues at coordinate 21,592,818 of OW964557.2, forward strand.
ACAAATACTTAAAAATCTAAACAAATAACAAGAAAAAATTCATACTTATAAAATATAACAACATACTATTTTAAGTTAAATTAAAAAATAAACAAACTCAACAATAGAGAAAAAAGAGACAATCTGATTGAAAAATTATTACTAAAAATTATCTAATTATCTTTTACAAAATCTTTAAAATTATGATAAAATTTATCCATTAATAGCGAGTAGAGACAATTCTTAAACTTTAATAATGGCATATTATTAATACATTAAGTATTTTATTATAAATCGAAGCCGTGCCAAAAAAACTTTTTCAATAAACTTCCTTGAAAACTGCACTACGATTAGGTTCAACATGCAATGTATTTCACACTCGTGAATCTTTTTCATTTTTCACACACGAGGGTTTTTTCATTCCAGATTTTGCTACAGATAACATTAAACAACTATTCAATTCCCTATATTCGGCGGTGATTGTTTTTTTTCACAGCACAGAGGCGCATGTTTTTAAAGCTTGTAGGTATTTAATGAAAATTAAAATTGTGTTTATGAACAGAATATCAGAAATAAACATTATTATTTATAACTAGCTTTTGCCCGCGACTTCGTCCGCGTGGAATAGTTACTTTGGGCTAACGTTAAATTTAACCCCGATTTTGAAGCATTCTTCATTGGCACTCCGTTCCTATTGGCCTTAGCGTAATGATATATAGCCTATAGCCTTTCTCTATAAATTGACAATTTAATTAAAAAATAATTTTTCAATTCGAACCAGTAGTTCCTGAGATTGTCGCGTTCAAACAAACAAACAAACTCTTCAGCCTTATATTATTAGTATAGATAGCTGTTGCCCGCGACTTCGTCCACGTCTCCGTCGTTTTTCGTAAAAAAAAAAGTAGCCTATGTCCTTCCTCACGGTTCAGTGATTTTGATGTAACAGACAGATTAACTTTCGTAATTTAGTAGGGAAATATAATAATCTCAATCTATAATACTGTTGAAAAATATCGCAATACCGAACCGCACAATATTATTGTTAATAGCTGTGCCCGCGACTCCGTAAGCGTGTAACTCCTTGTGTGTTATTAAGTTAATGTATTGGTAATATTGTTTAGATCACGTTCGCATGAGGCATGAGAACGAAAATACTTCAGCCCAAAGCTTCCGGGTAAACTATGTTGAAAGTTGACCCGTCCGGCACGTGAACATAAAGATTTCTAGAACCCGGGAAAGAGCGACGTACAACTGACCATGCGAGAAACAACTGACACCGAGATCTACTCCAGCAACACGAAAAGTCTGCCCTTGAGCCTTATTAATTGTCATTGCATAACACACCGATACTGGGAATTGCGTTCTTTTAAATTGGAATGGAAAATTATTTGGTATTATGGGAATTCTGGGAATAAAGACGGTTTCTCCTGCACCGCAACCCGTTAAAATTTGAGCCTCGATTATATTTTGTTGCAACTGGGTAAAAATAAAACTAATATAGAAAATAGTGAACGTAAATTAGCCAAAACTTACCTATCGGTATACCAAAATAACTAATACCTATTTTATAAAATAACAACAAAAGGAATCTAAAAATAAATTATCAACGACTAAAAGTCGCGCTGATAAGCACGGTTTGCTAATATCAATTAAGTATTGTCTGTCAATAAGGTCGAACGCTCTGAACGTTTATTCGCATCAACAGGCAAAAATTGTATCGGACGCCCCGCCTTTTTATACCTTCGGCCGCGAGACGCGTCGAGCGCGGCGACCGATTCTCAAAAATAATTCTTATAGCATGATTCAGTATTCACGCACGATGGCTTATATTATTAGCGTATTTCATGTATAACTTTGGTGTTTCTATACCGATTTATATGATTTTTTTTATGGAATAGTTAATAATGTTAACTTTTTCAATTAGGGGTGACTGAGAGTGTTATAAACGTAAGAAATCGAGGCTCAAATTTTAACAGGTTGCGGTGCAGGAGAAACCGTCTTTATTCCCAAAGACGGTTTCTCCTGCACCGCAACCTGTTAAAATTTGAGCCTCGATTATATTTTGTTGCAACTGGGTTACTTTTAGCCAAGTTCCATTGCTAAGTTGTGGTGGTTTTAAATTTCGGAGCAGAATAATAATCAGAAAGCTTCGAACTGCTAAGCTATCGGGAGTTACACGTGTTATTGTGAGTCAACCATAAAAGATAGATATATGCTGTCGTGGGATATTTTTTATATAATTTTAAGGAGAACATTTCCGTCATAAATGATTTCTGTGTAGCTTTAACCATTAAGGTTGCACTCACGACGGAAGCTTAAAAAATGGAGTAATTTCTCCCGTTTTCCCAACATTTCTCTTCACTGCTCTGCTCCTATTGATTGTAGCGTGATAAAAAGTATACTATAACCAGCTCAGGAGTATGAAAAATAAATGTACCAAGTTTCGTTAAAATCCGTCGAGTAGTTTTTGTTTCTATAACGGTTATACAGACAGACAGACAGACAGACAGACAGACAGACAGGCAGACAGACAGACAGACAAAAATTTTACTGATTGCATTTTTGGCATCAGTATCGATCCCTAATCACCCCCTGATAGTTATTTTGTAAATATATTTCATGTACAGAATTGACCTCTCTACAGATTTATTATAAGTATAGATTTATTATAAGTATAGAAGATTATTTATTGTTAAATTGTGTTTTTTTGCGAGAGTATGTCGAATTTAAGTTTTGATGAGAACAATTTAGATGCTACGCCGCCAGATATTGTGATCGAGGCTCAAAATGGTTGCGATAGCCTGTTGCCATCTAATTCGAAGCTAAAATATATGGCAATTTTGCATAATTTTCTTCAATGGAAATCAAATAAAAATACGTCGTAACAAAATAAATATCATTTATCGTACAGAATGGAATATAAAGAATGGAATCAGGGGTTACTTTGCGGAAATCCATACCAAACTAATACTTCAGAAATATATCTTGTGTTAATTCCACCAAGAATTAGATGATCAATCTTGCATGCAGTCAGTCACCCAACATCATTCGTCATCATTTAAGATCATTTAATTAGTCCTTTCTGCCATTTTAAGGTCAGTTTTTGATATACTCTAACGTATATCACGTGTCTATAACATAACGTTTGTTTTATATGCAGTAGGTAGGTATTCCTGCCGTCATATGGGATTAACTATTTATTTCTTCAATTTCTCTCTCTCAATAGGTATAGGTTTGTATTCCATGTCTTGATTCTATAATCAGTGTAGTCAAGGCAATAATTACGTCCAAGTTAATTTCAGGTCAGGTAAGCTGTCAGACCATGATTAACTAGATTATTCTACGCTAAACAGATTAATGACTTCGTACTATATAACAGTATTAGATATCATCAGGATAATGCCTATAAACCAATATCATACTAACCAGCTCTGTCACACGTTACGTCTCCAAATTAAATACAGATAGGTTTAAAGAATCTATTTCTCAAAAGAACATTGTGCAGTTCATTTGTATGAGATTTAAAGTTTTAACAATAATTTTTCCGTCGTCTAATGAAAAATCTTGGAATAATAATAAAAAGGTACATTACATATACGTTTAAAGATAAGATGGGGAAAACAATTGTAAAACATTAAAAGGTAGGTCTATCTAAGATTTGAACTCATAGCTGGCCAGTTAGAAACCAAGTACCTTAATAATTATGTTCTAACTATTTAAAACGTGAGACTAAATGTGTCATGTCTGTGTGCAAAAACCAGTGTAGTATACGTAATCAATGATTAGAAAATAAATAAGAACTATAATATAATACGATAATTTGTAGCTTAATACGCCGGATATCTGTTGAGACGTTGCGATTTAAGATACGTACGATATAGTGCACGTGAAAATTCGATCAAATCACGTTCCTTTTATACGAGTAAATAGTTTAAATAATTATGTTATTTAGTTTTCTTTAATTATTATAAATAAATAATTACATGATACATTAATAATGTCTAATGTCTCAGCCAATGGCATAATAGCCAAGAGCCTCGACAAACATCTTAGGAGGCTCTCGTTGGGCAGCTGGATCTTGGGCCCTTGGGCTTGATCCAGTAAGCAGTATTTCTGGACACAGCGCGAATTGTTAGGAGGTTCCTCTCTCAAGAGCCCTGACCACCGGTAGCTTGGACCCTGTTCCCGATACCGGCGGGCTACTGTTTTTTTAACATGAATTACATAAACAGCACACTGTTAAAATACTTGTCTGTCTGTCCTGTTAAATCAGTCTGAGGGGGCTCTATTTTAAGGTTTCGTTGCAGCGTCGTAGGTCCCTAAAATTATAATTTAAGGATAAGCATCTACTACTATAGTAAATATATAAAGTTCAATCACAGAAGCATGATGTATAACCCAATCCGTTATAACGGATTGGGTTACACACCCAATCCGTTATTAAAAAGAACAAGACAACAACATTGTACAAGACTTCCGTAAGATGAAGGAGTTGAAACTAAAGAAGGATTTTTAAATCCTCTAAAAGGAATTTAAGTTTGTAGTATTCACCAAATCTTTCAAGCTGCTTCAAGCTTTAAGTAAACCTTCGTGATGATGACAAATGCTTGCACTGTTTCGACAGGTCCACTCAAATATGTTATTACTCAAAAGAGCATCGTCAGACATTAATCTACCTGTTTCTCATATGATTAGACTTGTAAGAGAGCCTGACCTCTGAGCCAAACGGGTACACCAACCTCATCCAGCTCTCTAGATCAATTTTAAGAAAAAAAAATGGCATGTATTTAATAACCTAATAAATAATTATAGTTCTTCATAGACGTTCTTAATTTTTACTAATGAGACCATCGGACACTCAACATTTACACATAAAAATACAAGTATGGCATACTACTATACAGTAGTATGCCATTAAAGACTGCCAAATTGATAAACGATCTGGAAATTGTTGAATAGTAAATTACGTTGTAGGTACGTCATCCTGTACGCGAGATACGGTGCTATAAAGGACAAATGCCATTATCGATATATTGAATAGTGATCAGCAATCTGTTTGGAAACTAATATGGATGGCACTTCTTATGTATAAATTCAGAACTACATCACCTATCAACACACAGATTGAATTCAAAATGTATAATAGCTTGCTTGCCTCCATTCCAAAAATTCCGAATAGGGGAACCGGGCTTACGACTGCGTCTATGTTAATCTAGTTTATCAGGACGTATTATGGGCCTATGAACGAATTAGTTCCACGCAGGACTCACCAATTTGCCGTACAATTGAGTTCTGTCGAATTTCGAAGGCTTTGTGTATCTTTCGTATAATGTGTGGTTTTGTTCATATACGCAATAATGATAGGGCCAACACACAGTGGTCTAGCATAAGGACTAAGTATGACAATTAAACTCCAGAATAGATGGCACAGATGAATATGTTGTTTCGGGGAAGTAATGTTAATTAGAAAAACTATCTTCCCGAACTGGCAACAAGGTTATGAGTAATCTTCAACCACATTGTAAAATAAAATTAGATAGTAATATAAAATAAAGGACAGAAATAAAATTAACAAGTCGGTTACGGCTATCCACAAAACCTAGTTTAATTTCATTTAAACAAAACCTGAAAATTTATTTATCATTGATCATTGAATACAAAATTGCTAATAGTCAATGTACGATTACTTGCCCACGGGTTGTCTCATAGACCGAAGTGCCTACCCAACCCATAAAGGGTCAATTTTGAACTTTTTTCACTGAACTATTCATAACCATATCTTGTAACTATCATAATCTAATTTGTAACATGTTCGCGAATGGTAGCAATTGATATTGAAGAAAAATAAGAGAATTAATACACTATTTTGAATGAGCGTGGTGCATAAAACAAAAAAAAAAACAAGCATGCCAAGAAACATATGGTCCGAAAACGCATCTGATTATTGTTTCTGTCAAAATAATTGAAATATAAACCTCAAAATTAAAACAGAAGAATGGTAAAATCTATAGAGCTACTTTAATTTAGTCGATTTTTTTTCCTAGTCATTCCTTTTTTTCCACTTAATCTTCTCTCTAGACTTTTTACCCCAAAAAAAATTTTTTTTCTTCGAATACCACAATTTGGTCATCAAATAGGGCTTATCACAAGGATGTCAAAAAGGTATATCATGTTTATCATTAGTGTAATACTAGCAAAAAAAATACAAAGAGAAAGTTTAAAAATATGGACTTAGCTCTTCCACTTTCTGAATCCGGTGGGGTGCCAATGTGACACGAACACAAAAATAAAAAAATTGTTAATTCATATTTTAACAGAAAATTAATAAAAAAAGATATTTAAAATAGTTATATAAAAAGTGACAAGCAGGCGGACCCATCCCATTAAAAAAAATATGTTTAATTGGGTCCTGCCTGCTTGTCACTTTTTAAAATAAAAATGTGCTTGTTTCTTGCATTTCAGTTGAGCAGTCGGGTTTTTTAGATTTTTTAAATAACTTTTTTTTACCAAATTTCTCACCCCATTACACTTTCAGAATCCGTGCAAACGAGTTGGCATATGTAAGTGCGTAATCACTAGTCAACCGGTTTAAATACTGTATGTTAGTAATGCCAATATCGGTACTGCGCCCCAGTTAATATTTTAGATACTGAAACGACCTCGGCTGAATCCTACTAAAATTATAAGAACTAAAGGAATGTAGACAGAAATAAATTTAAGAAAACGTGCTCCGATTTTATAAAGTAAACTGTTTTCATTCGATTACTTGTTACAGAATAAATTGTCCTGTATAATTCACAGCTATTTCTACTCCACAGGTCCAGGGAACAGTTTTCATTTCGATCAAGAGAAAAAATATGTATTTTTAGTAACATTAAAATGCGTGGCGGAATACTTGTATCCAAGACCAGTGATGACGATTTTATCCAAAGGGTGAGTAATATTATAATTGGTATTTAAATTTATAGAGATTTCTGTGTTTTTCAGTCGCTTAGTGCCTCATGTGGGGCGATCAAGCGTCCGAGCGTAAGCTAATAGCATTGGTAACAATTGAATCCATCCCGGATAGGCCTGTGCCGGGTTTAACGTAGTTGACACACGTACTGACATATTACGGGCCCATCTCACACAAGCTACACGAGTATACCTACATCGTAGTAACGGACGCTTCACGTGATTTCCGGAACTTAATAATAGATCACGTCTCCTGTTTATGTCATAAAAGGCTCTTTAGGGAATCTATCAAGTGAATGCGAAGCATATATTCATGGAATAATCTCATTGTGCGGAACGGACAATCTGAATATCTGTTCATCAATCCGAAGCCAGCTTTGCAATATAACGAAAATTAAAAATAAATCTTGTAAAAGGTAATAAAAAAGTTAATTATGAAGACTACAAAAAGAAGGTATAAAGTATTTATTCAGAAAGTGAACAGGGCGGAAAATATATAAAAAAAGTCAGACGGTCAGACGGCAATTTTATGGGTAATTCATGAGTGAGATAAGGTCAAGTGGTCTTGTAATACGAATCTTGATGTAATATGGATGATCCTGTGGTACGAGTTTTTTACGCAATAATGATCAGAACAGATGCAGGTTACAGAGATCTAATATTAACTATTGATTTACTGGCCGATGAATCGGTACTTTGACTTAGCGATGTTGGGAACTTTTGTTGAACTGTTTGTTATTGCTTGTTATTAGAACGAAATATGATGTTATCGCATTTAGTTACGATTTATAACGGAACTAGTGAACAAACTCTGCCTCGCTCGGGGGTAATTTCTAAGTGACGTGTTTCACCCGACGTGCTTTAGTTTTTCTTACTCGATTCCCTCAAGACACAGTAAAATTTTATAGCTATAAACTTTCTGAAAGATTAAACTTTTGAATGGAAATGCTGAGATTACAGCCAGTCTTCACACAAATATAGGCAGACGTATTTTTGCAGTAAATCTTGGCTTGGAGGTAGAAATAAGGTTAATGTCCTAGTACTATCTATCTCAAAGACAATACTTCTTCAAGCTTTTTACATTTACATTTTTTTATAATTCTACACCTGTTTTTTCGACTCTCCTTGAGCAGGTATGCTAGAAGAGATGTTTGTAGAAATAAGTATTACCTCTATCTCTTTGTATGGCGTATCTGTGGCATTATTTGTTAAATAAAGGAAGAAATACAAAAGTAATTAAGAAGATAGTCAATTATACCAATTTTGTGAAAAGCTATACTGTAACCAGCTTGTCATTTTTAGCATGCCACTGGAGCGAGCAGTCACAGACATGAAGATGGACTCGTGGGGCATGTACTCGGTGGAGACGACGGCACTGGTCCACGACGATGACGTCACCAGCCCCTGGGAGGAGTTCGTTTGTGTCCTCAGCCTGCCTTTAGCTAATTATACTAATAATAGAACCACTATTTATTATCCTGGTAAGTCTTGGTAGATCTTCATGATATTTGGTGCCCGACAGGCGGGCCTGCCGGGGTTGAGGGAATTTTCTAACGAGATATCGCGGCAATGAAACGTAAGGGCAGTTTAAGTAACAGGGTGGGTTTTTAGTCAATAGAAGGTTGACAATCCCTTCCGCTTCACCCAGAGCGGATGAAGTCATTAGATGATTTTCTCACCGAACAAAAGTATTTATCGCACCCATAGTAATATAAGGGCACAACTCAAAAAAGTGGATTTTTGACTACTCGCGTTTCAAGATTCTGGATTCCTACATTACAGATATTTTTTCATATAACATGCTTATTATTTAAGTTAGCCAACCGGTAAGCTAGTTAACGGGTTAGTTAACTGGTTAGTTAACCAATTCAATTCAAATCAATTCAATTTTTATTTCACACACTTAGGTACAAACATCGGTGTTGCCTTGGCTCTTGTACTAGGACAACCTGTATCACAAGAGCCAGACCTCTCAAGATACATAGTAAAGGTGAATGACAAACAAAACAATGAGCAGTAAACCATTAAATACATCAATAAATAAATAAATTTCTGAATGCCAATAGTTGAAATTAAAATCTGAACATAATTTAAAATAAAAATGGTAGGAAATAAAAATAAGAAAAAAAAACGTTAAACTAGAGTGTACCACTCCCCTAAGCGTGTGAGTGTGTGTACGGTGTGGATGTGAGGGGTGAGTGAGTGAGTATTTGTATAGTGTATCGTGTGATTCATGTTACTGATCCAAATAAGTTTTCCGTTCCTTCATAGTCATAGGTGTCCAACCACTGCATTATTGTTTTTTTGAACTGAAAGTTGGTCAGTCCCTTGAGATGTTTTATCCCCTTCTCATGACCAATTCTGTTGTAGAGCCGTGGGGCAACGAAGTGGTAGTGTTTTCGAGCGAACACACTCTTAGCTCTTTCAACTGGGTAACTTTGAATGCGCTTGGAAGAGATTGGAAGACATGGAACGGAATAGCGATGGTACCTGCGCAGGGATTCAAATAAATAAATCTTGCGAACGCTAAGTACCTTAGCGTTTTCGTAGACATCTTTAGTAGGTGTCCGAAACTTTAGGGAAAGTGCAACCTTAAGGACCGCACGCTGCGCACGCTCTACCTCAATCATGTGGGTAACCGGTAGCAAATTTCATTTTGAGCTCTTAGCATTTAAAACCTCAGTTTGCAAAAATTTTGACTTGATTCCTTATATTACTGAGGGTGCGTTATGATATTTAGAATTTTGTGACAATTATACAACTGTCTCAGGTTTATCAGGTTCTCTATAAAACAGACGAATAATCGCCGAAATATTATTGTATGGTGTATTTAGCTATTCTCTGTGCCCATTGCACGATTAGTGCCGTATTATTTCGGCAATCATTTATAGACACTTTTGTATACATACAAAAGCGTGTTTCAGAAGCGATCTCGGACAAGCGGTTGTTCACCTTTTAGATAGGTGGCAGAACAATTTTAGTTAGTTGGTAGCAGCTGGATGACCAAGTTAAATGTCCAGTACAGATTTGCTTGACGCTGATGATACTGACGCTACCAATATCGTAGAATTTAATGAAAATCATATATAGGCTATAAAATCTTTGGGAAGTCTGGATGCTTTACTCGCGATTAGGACGTGTATTGACACCGAATACATAGGGTAGTCGTTCCTACCGTTGTATTTGAGCGGGATTAAATTGGGTTCGATATTATAGCCTTTCTGCTTCGTGCCTTCTATGCCATCTCTAGAAGCGTGACTTTTATTGGATCAATCTGTTACTACATTTTCGGCCCTCCTTTTTCGAATCTGTTTTTTTTTTACTTTTCACTGGCTTTTCGGTTGTTTTTTATTAGTATCAATTTAGGTGCTTGATGATGGATCCTTGACTATCCAGCCGTATTACAATACAATGGCTTGGTACGTCACAATAGCAAAAAATCGGACGGCATGTCATTGTTCCCTTAGAAGCTTCGGCAATTAGTGTGGGATGCTACTTGTCTCATCCTTTTTATTGAAATTTCGAAAAGGCCGGCTGACACTTTCCATGACGCAACAGCTGACTATTACTTTGGCAAAAGTCTAAGCATCACGATATATCGTGGTAATACTGCGAACTACGAACTTTTTATGCTTTATTTTAGTTTGTAGTTTAGTTTATATAAAAGTTAACACAAAATAGAGTATGTGCAAACCCCTATACAGATGTGCGTATTTATATGAATTGAGGGGATTACAGTAACTTTAAATGGGGTTAATATAGGTAGTATCCTCCGATAATCTAAATTATCTCTTACAGGTCTTATGCCAACGCATAGCGCGAGCATAGAAGTGAAGAAGCCTATGGAACACCAAGCTAGCAGTAAGATATTTAATTATTTACATTATCACACTTCCCGTTAAGTTTCTTTTGATAATAAAATTTTGAAAAATCTTCTGATGAGAAACGGGAATAAAAAGTAATCAAAAATAGACGAGAAGCCAATTCTGCGGATTAACACATTTCCCGCTAAAATAAATTCAATGTCCCAAACCGCGAAGCCAACACTAAATGAAACAAGCCTCCAATAAAGTTGAGCTGATATTCAGTAACAATCATTTTAATTAATTAAAAACTTCCCGTTTTAATTACTGTTCACAATTTTATTTTCAGATAGCCCGCCGCTCGCGAGATTCACTGTATTATTTACTCTATTAATAAGCATTAAGATTACTTTTTAATAAACTAAGTGATGCTTTACACTAAGGCGAGTATTTTTGGTCTATGATTTATGAAAGACGTAGTCTTTTACGTTTATTAAGATCGGTTGCTTCTCTCATAGGTTCATATTTTTGACTGAAATGTTGTTATCTACTACTGAGTAGTTTGTATTTATTATTAGGAAGTTGAGTAAGTTTATGACTTTCTATGTATATTTTCAAAACAAATTAAAAGGTTGTTTTAGAACATTTACAAAATCTGTGATAATTTAGTTTAAAATTGTCATAAAGACAAAGGTACTTTTATAAAGCGTTTAATTTTCATTGTTTTATGATGTAGGCTAATATGTTATTGTAATTATTTTAATGTGACCGTATATGACAAAAAAAAATTAAGTTACCGTCGACATTACCAGTACTGATTGTAGCTTTTTGATATTATACAAAGTGTAAATAAAGCGCTTAATTTACTTTCGTGTTTCTCTTTGTTTTATAACAACGACAGCCTTTTAAATACAAACAGGCATTGTTTTAATAGTGCTGAAACAGAAATCACTTTTTATACACGCTATTTGACGTACCCATGTGCTTTACCAAAATATCCTTTCCCTGAAAATTAACATGTTATTACAGTTCTTATACATAAGCTGTGGTTATACTTTAATACTATCTATTGTCTGTACTTACATGTTTATTTTCGTCATCTCTGACTGCGGTAAAAGGAAAATATCTTTCATCATGTCTTCTACTAGGCCGTGACTAGGTCGTCATGATTCTGCTGTAAAAGAGAAATGGAATTACGCAAGACCAATAGCACTGTCCCTTTCTCAGAATGGATTCACAAGGCGATGATACGTCATAGTATGCCACCGTAAACAGATGCTAATGAAGAGTCTTAAATTGGTAGGTAACACGCAATGTGCGAGTTCGAATGTGATAATACTGGTAATTCTCATTTTACGAACAGAGCTTTTCTGAGCAGTGGAACAGTAATTATTATTAGTAGTGATCGCACATATATGATTTATATTATTTCGAAAGTTTTCTGTTAATATAAATATTAATTGTGCCAAATTTCATACTTCCCAGTCTCCGTAATTTTCGTAAAAGGTTTACAATGTTTTTGCTTCACTAATATATAGATTAAAGGAGGTACGAATAGATTTCTAAATGTAAGAAAAACAGTAATATTCTCTTATAATATAAAACAGTAAATCATATTGTGTTTTCTCAGTCCCGTCACTGGCCAGCAGAAAACACATTTTCTTTCACAAAAAATAAGAAAACTTGCAAACTCGTTCTCTTGAGGAAACGTCATCTCTACGAAGCTCATGTGATGTTTGTAAGTATAAAAAGGTCATAAAAAGGCTTTTTACATGTTTATAAGGATCTTCCATCAGTTACAGTACGTAAATAATCTTTTAAGCCATAATTTCTTTTACAAACTCTACTTATATACGTTTCATGAAAGGCAAGGTACTTTGATTTTCGTGTGTCAAAAGATTCTGGTATCTTATTCGTGGAACTTTTATATCCTAATGTAGAGCAGAACATACTCGCAACGTTGATAAAAACGTATTCTGATTGGTCAAAAAGAATTAATTTGTTACCTACAGTATGTTGGGCTTATTGTCATGTAGATCGGCATATTACATAACAAATACCTAGATTTGTACTGGCCCAAAGTAACATACGAAAATTTAATCTAACAATACATACAAACACAATAATCAAGTCATGTATTGGTTCAATACTTTGAAGTACTTACGTCTATATGAACAGAATGATCAACATATGTAAGCTGCATTGCATGTGATTTTCAGTGAATGAAAAAGGTTATTGTAAATTAGTAATCGCACAATAGAACAAAACGCGCATCGAATATAATAGAGTGAGTTTTATTGTTTCTCCATAGTACATGAAAATAACATTATTGCAACAACTTCATCAATAAACACAACATCTGTATTTAAAGAAGGATTTAAAGAAATACACTTACATATTTATTTCTAAAATACCATGAAATTAAGCATGGTTAAGTATTTCTTGCTGTAACTTTTTTGTCCCTACATGAGCTTCCATAACCTTAATCATTGTACCTCTACATTATAAATGGTACGGCGAAACAGCAACGTTTTCTTTTTTGAATGTAAGTAATATTTTTTAGAAATATAGAACATGAAACATGGAAATCTTTTAACGATTTGTAGGAACAAAACATGTTTTTCGAATTCAAAAGATTCCCAGACCCAATTTTCATAAAATATTGACAGTAAGTTAAACTTAATTTAAATGGAAACAGGTCTGTTTGACCGTTTATCAGTACTCCTAACGCTACCATGCATAAAGCAAATAAAACGAAAAAACTAAATAGGACTTAGACAATGTAATATAATCCTGCTTCGGGTAATGAAATTGTCCCTGGAGAATTAAAATGTCGTATCCACCAAATGTATTGATTGAATCCGAGACAATTTGCTACGAAATAGGAGTAATAATGAATTCCATCCAAGAAACTTGGTTTTTTGTCTCCATATTTGTTGATTTCAATCTAAGGAAATTGACTGTATCTAAAGTTGTGAATTTATGGCAGGGTGGGAATATTTTTCATAATAAGATTACACTGAACAAGGATATATGTCGTAGGAAATTCTTCTAACTGTTGTTGTATAAATGTTTGCAGTTACAGCAGTGTATGTGAGTTCATGGGAAGCTTAATACACTCCTATATTCTTGTTTATATGTAGGTTATGATTTTAACTCGGGATAGAAATATTACAGCAGTGGATAATGAGAAAAGCGAGCATGGCTAAGTGGGTACTCTCTCGCTGCAGTAATTTGAGGGCATTCCTCGGAGAGCCTGCACGATATGGCTGCCTGAGTGCGTGGCTCCTTTAGCATTACCATAACTGTGCCATCGCTGTTTCCTCCTGGTCAAATCCCAAGGAAGTATTCTCTACGACAAGGAAACTTTATGAAATGAAGTGTGCAATTTAGTTCCTACGACAACCCTCGTTTAAAATACTTTAGAATATTCAAGTTTCAAAAGTGCTTATTCTTGGAGAGAATATTGTATGTATGTATATGAGTATAGTTTATTAAGTAGCATGTGTTTCAAATTTGGTAAATCGCAGTTAGTTTTGCAAAACAAACTGCTCGTTTAGTGATGATTGTCCTCAGAAGGCAGCTTTCCTTTACTACCTTAAAGTATAACTCAGTTCTGTAGTTCAAAGCGCAAACAGCACTTCTAGTAATATCTGATTCCACGGTGGTAAGTGCTAAGTTGCCTCTGTATCTCTGGCGATAAGTTCCTAATTGCACTTCACTGTGCGGAAATGGGGTAAAGCGGGCAACGTCGGGCGAACACGTACACGCGTACGTGTTCTGAAATGTACTACGCTTTAATGCGTATGACACGCGGCTTGATGTTATGTCGAGCACTTCGATTTTATGTATTTCAATTCGATATGGAGGCCTATCACGATTGCGGACGAATGGAAGAAAAAACTTTTAAGGTGATCTTGGTGACGCGTGGATTACGCACCACCTTATCTGCGACGGAACATGTTAAGCTGTCGTTACTCGACATATGAACCTTACGACATATGCAGACTAGCTTATTACTCCAATTTGTATTTATCTTTCAAGGAACGCGTGTTAACTCTCAAAATGTCTTGTATATCAGTGCGCTGGCAACTGGAACGTGCAATTAGTGGACTAATACAATTAGTTCACATACTACAAATGACGAAGCCAAACATTTTGTTAGTGCCTCGATGAGTAAATAAAAAGCCGCAAACCAAAACTTTGTTGGTGGCTTATCAAGTTTCCAACACTACGCCAATCTTTTGTTCTTCCTTACCCGTGTGTAAATAGCAGAATTAACTTTTAAACTAGCAGAGTGATCTTTTCGCGGGAACCCTGATTGCTTTAAGGAAGTCGGAGGCAGTTACAAGTCTTATCTAATTCGTAGTTCATACACTAGTGGCATTCATAAAATCTAATGTTATGGTAGAAGTGAAATACAAATTATTTACTTATAATAAACTTGAACTAGTGCTACCCGTGACGCTGTCTGCATTCAAATAGGATTTTTAAGGAAATACAAAAATAAAGGGATAATAAAGTTGTGTTATGTGCGATACATGCAGATAACATCCGATATGATTATATTATACGGTAGATGTAATAAATAGAGGTCATAAATATCTGAATTCGAGCTCAACATCTAGCTTCTACCCGCGGCTTCACTCGCATACCTACTTAATTTTTATCATTCCTAGAGAGTATTGAATTGGATTAAAATGCCAATGTCTAATCTGATCTACTATCATATGTTCTATTAGATAGTGTAGTTTATTGTCTAACCATACCTTTATCCAAATCCATCCAGGCCACCCTTTTTCTCTCTCATAGGATTTACAGAACGATCTTATGGGATTAAGTACCTATAGCAAAGATGACTAAGGCCAAATTTCAAGTAAATCTGACTACAAACTAAGTTCCATTCAAAGTTTACCCATCCCATAATTTCACCCCTTAAGGGGTTGAATTTTAGGAAATAATATTTCATATTCCTTGTACACATTATAAAGGAAACCTTTGTGCAAAATTATAGCTCTGTGGGTCAGAGGGTTAAGCCTGAACGTTGATGAGTCGCAGAATGAGTCAGGACTTTAATTTTCTTTATATAATTATTGTTACTAGTAAAGATAACATTAATTTTTACTAAGATTCGTGGCAAGTTTATTAACACAAGGAATACATAAGGAATACGGATCTTTAATACAAACACTTTTGAAATCATCAAAAGTTATGAAAAACGAATAAAGACATACTTTATTATTTATTTGGTTTTAAGAGGATTGGCGATTGGAATAAGATTTTTGATACAAACTCTGCTCCCTAAATCATAGATAGATAGATAGACTCTTTATTGTACACCAATAATTTAAACACACACTTGATTTAAAATACTGCAAAATATGGTTACAATGGCGGTCTTATAGCGATATCTTCCAGACAACCTTTGGATGGACTTTAAGAACTTAAAACAAAGAGGGGAGGGGAAAGTCAGTGTACCTACTTCAAGTATATAACATACACAAAAAGTAACTAAAGTAGTTAATAAAAGTATATATATATATATATACAAACACAAAATATGCAATATGGCTGGTCTAGAATTATTATTGAATAGGCTAAAAGTTGAATGCTACTTAATTATAGCCACTGAATGTTGGTTAGCACGCACACCTAATATTCCGAAATTAAATGGCTATCGCTCTGAGGCAACTAAGATTAATTATAGACAAAATGACGGAGTTATCATCTATTATAAAGAACACCTCCAACTTACAATAATAGAATCAGTATTCGAAGAATGTAATTGCTTAGTTGCCATTTTAGACAATCGCATAGCATACCGTTCACCCTCGTTCCATAATTTTGACCAGTTCTTACGCTCACTAGATGAAGTATTAACGTAGTATTGCAACCTGGAAAATATTTTAATAATGGGGGATATAAATATTGCAATAAACTACGATAAAATTCACTATAAGTCAACGAACGGCGAATGTTATCTGACGCCTGCCATGGTCTTCTCCCAGCCCACACACTTACAACTAGGAGTGAAAGTAATACTTGTATTGACCATGCCTTACTGGAGACCAAAAGTTCTGCTACGACCTTTGTTCTAAACACTACATTGACTGACCATTATAGTGTGTTGCTCAATCTAAATTTTAAAAAGACTCCTCAATATTCCACTAGTTCCATAAAAAAGTGGATACTGAAAGTCTAAAGAAAGATATTCAAAACATTGACCTTAATCCCATTTATAGTTCATCAGACCCTAACTTTTCAATGAATTAACTCTCCAATTGTCTCCAGTCAGCCATAGAAAACAACACTCAATTAATAAACCTACCAAGAAGAAAAAGATAATAAAACCACGGTTTACACCAGGTCTCTTACGCTGCATGAAAAATAGGGATAAACTACATCAGAAATCTAAGGTATCACCAGATAATATAACATTAAAAACCACATACATGCGCTACAGAAATTTTTGCAACAATTTTTAAAAGAAGCAAAAAGATCTTATAAGGACAAATTGATGCAATCGTCCCAAAAAGATAATAAGAAGTTATGGAAAGCAATAAAGGAAATCGTTAATATTTCCAAAAATAAATCCCTCCCGAATGAATTATTATCCCTGTCTCCCTCTCCCAAATCATCTCTTGATACGTTCAACAATATTTTGTAAACGTAGGTAAGTCACTTGCCAACATAATTGAGCAAAGAAAGTCAGCTAAATCGAATCACGTTGCATCTAGAGCCTTCTTTTTTGTCTCACAGTTAAATTCGTTTGTGTTAGAAACTACTAACGAAGAAGAGGTGGAGCGTCTTATAGTTTCCCTAAAAACAGACTGTGCTACAGGTCACGACAAAATAAGCAGCTCTTTCTTAAAAGCACATAAAACTTTCTTAGTCGCACCACTTACCGCTATATTTAACTCTTGTCTTCAGAACGGTATTTTTCCTGATAGCCTAAAAAAATCGGAATTGTATCTATTATAAAGACGGTAACAGAAATCATATCATCAATTATAGGCCAATCTCGATTCTTCCATCGCTATCTAAAATTTTGGAAATAATAATTAATAAGAGACTCGTGGGTATCGCTATCTGGAATCAAAGGGCCTTCTTTCGGATAAACAATACGGTTTTCGTGTGGGTAAATCAACAGATCAAGCTTTAAATACTCCTGTTAGTTTCATAAAAAATGGCCTTGACAAAGGGAAGAAATGCCTAACAATTTCTCTTGACTTGGCCAATGCGTTTGATACGATTTCTGTCCCGATCCTGCTCAACAAGTTGGAAATGTTAGGTATCAGAGGTACACAATTGCAACTCTTCAAAAGTTACCTAACACGGCGCCTTCAGTGTGTACGGGTTGGAAACTGGCATAGTGGCGACCTTCCAATTACGTATGGCGTTCCGCAAAGAAGTTTTCTAGGACCCTCACTTTTTCTCGTTTATATTAACGATCTCACAAGTCAAAGACTTCCTCATGGAGAAATAAACTCATTTGCGGATGATACTGCTCTCACGTTTTCTGCCAGTACATGGGAAGAGGTCTTCGATGCAGCTCAATCTGGTTTCGATGCCGTGAGGGAATGGCTTGAGGACAATGTCTTGACCTTAAATGTGGATAAAATTAAGTATGTTTGCTTCAGTATACGGTCTAGTACAAAACCTAACTTAGATATTCATAGTATCATACCGCACGATTGTTTGTCTAAAGAAAATTGCACTTGTTCAAAACTAGAATCTGTAATAACTATAAAATACCTTGGCGTTACCTTAGACAACAACCTAAACCTTAAAGACCATGTAAAGATACTTTGTGAAAGAATCAGGAAATTAATTTACGTCTTTCAAACTCTGCGGTATGTCACCGAGCCCCATATACTGAAGCGAATATACTTTACTCTCTGCCAGTCCCTCATCACATACTTATTGCATAACATCTTGGGGTGGATCCTCAAAAACCGTAATGAAGCATGTTGAGATTGCCCAACGTGCAATACTGAAGATTTGCATGTTTAAATCGAGATTGTTTCCCACTTCTCTCTTATATGAGTTTTGTGAAGTTTTAACTGTCAGACAGCTCTTCATTCTAAATGTTATAATCAAGCAATTTTGTATTGCTTGATTATAACATTTAGAATGAAGAGCTGTTATTAATTTTCAATACTACAACTCGAAATAAACGAACAAAACACCTAGTCTGCCCACAAAATAAAACATTCAAAACAAAATTCAGTACTAGATTTACTCCTTAACTTACTAATAAATAAAACTTTAAATATAATATATCCATTGACCACTAAGGCCCGTACAACTATAGTAAGCACTCTTCAGAAACTTACGTACGAAGAGACAGAGGAACTGCTACAAATACCGGAATAGAATATAAACCATTTTATTTTTAATACAATTTAATTTCATTCAACATAAATATAGTGCAACAATCACGCTTCCATTAACACCCACACATCCTCTCACACTCATACACTCACACCCACATAATTATCACGCAAAGAGAAGACATTCTACACATTTTTTTCTGTGTTATTATTTTCTTTTTTTGTTTATTTACTTAATTTTATATTACATTGCCAAAGGGATCCATTGAATGTCGACCATTGTATGTAGATCACTGTAGTGGTTACTCAAGGGAAAGGGCCTTGAGAGTCGAAACACAGGCTTTGCCTAGTTCAGCCTCAAGTGCTACTGCTTTTGTGTTTATCTATATATTTTAAGAAACAATGCACATTTATCTTGGGAATAAAATTTGATTTGATTTGATATACGTATATGTAGTATAATACAATACATAAATAAGTATAAAAAAATATGTGTTTTGTATATACAACGTGTAATGGAAACCCCATATCTATCCAAAAGGGCTGAAGACAACATCTGGTATGGAGTCTCTATGCACATTGCACAGTTTCAGCACAAAATAACTGACTCAAAGAATTGATACCAAATTATTGGTTTCATATATTTCTTGAATACCAATCATAACAAACGTGTCACAGCACTGCGAGGGTCAATAACTTTCCACGTCACTTGCCAATAACACGACAATTCTTTTCGTTCTTCTTAATTTGAAAAATTCGGTCTCTGGTATCAGTGTATTGGAATTTGTAATAAGTTCTACACACGTAGACTTCGGATTACAAAACCCGTGCCATATCGTTTGTTATCATCCAAAGAAGCCATGCACTTGGTATGTATATACCCTTTAAATTACACGTTGTATAACTATGTAATAAGGAGAGAAATGCAAGGTATAAGAGTGTATAAAAATGATTGATAACAGAGCTTTTAAAAGCAGCAAGTGACTATGCTTGTCTAACTGACAATGCACAGACGAGTAGCCTGCACCGTATACGATGAATCATAAAATTTTGTGGAATATGCAGGCATTGAAAGTGTACCGATGATTTCGAATCTCTAGTATGTGTGTCATGAAGGAACTTAAAACGTTCTTTGAGGTAAAAGGGAATTCTTGGATTGACAGAATATTGTAAAGTAATGATAAAATATGCGCATTCCGGCGAAGGTATATGGATAGACAGCCACTTGAGCTTAATACGAAACTCAGAAACATGATCATATTTGCGCAAGCGCAAACCAAATATGAATCTGATACAGAAATTTTGGAGTCGCTCAAGCTTATCTAGCTGCACTTCAGTGTGGTCTGGAAAACTTGCATCAGCATAGTCAAGAATAGGGAGAAGGAGAGATTGGGCTGTATCTATACTAATATTATAAAGCGGAAAAGTTTGTTTGTTTGTTTGCTTGAACGTGCTAATCTTCGAAAGTACAGGGTGTATTTGGATGAAATTTGGTATGGAAGCAGCTTGAAGCTTGAGGAAGGTTATAGGCTACTTTTTACGCAACTGCAAAAAAGGACAGTTATGTTTTTACCGTGATAGAATCCACAGGAGCGAAGCCCCGCGTGAGTACTATAGGGGGTAAATCTGAAAAATTCTACTCTCAGAGAACGAACTATGTGTGTGAGTAGAATTCACATTACGAGTAATCTTGTTAACCCCTTTAACTAAACTAATTATGCTTGTGTCTGGAGTGGGTTCACGGCAATAGTGTAATCGGTGGGGTTCGAACCCTCGACCTCTTGATCACAGGTCCGACACCTTAGCCATTAGGCTATTGGCGCTTCAAGCTTAAAGACTCAACAGTTTGGACACTGCATCAGTTTCCCTATAAAAACGTGGATTAAAAACGCTACCTTTCTAACCCCTTAGATGCGTAATTTTTAAGATAATTAGTAATTGTTATTAAGGTTGCAAACATTTTTCATATTTCTCAGTCCTGTAATGACATACCTAATTCCATGCATGTACTATTACTACTTCCATAAATATGTACTTTTATCCCCATGTAACCCTTTGCGGAAGTTTTCTTACATCCTTCCTATGTTGACTTTTCTACTTCAGACCCAAATCACACCTTCATTTGTCAAGACGTTTTCGAGATTTAGCGGTCACAATCAATTAGCGAGCGCGATCAATTAGTCACCGAGTACCTAACTGAGTTTTTATCACTGACGTATAAATCATATGGACTTGAAATGTTTGACTATAGAAAAAACAGTTATACAATTATGAGGTATATCGACGCCAAAATCATAAAAATACTGGCATCTCTTTTTAACTTTCGTAATTTTACGTAAATGAAAAAGGATAGTAGTATTTTTGACAGTTACTATAATGGCAACCCTTCATTCCAGCGTCATTGAAATACCTATTTGCGGCCGAGTCGCCATTTTATCCTCTCGCTGTTTGGTACCAAAGTTGGGTACGTCAGCTGTCAAAAGCTCTTGAGCTGTGCTTTTAATTTGTGAATTTTGGAGTAATTTGCTGTGTTATTCCGTTTGAACTCGGTTCTATAGTGGAAATCGTCAATAGCAAGATGCCCAATTGCAATATAATCGGATGTGGCAATAAAAGAAGCGGAAATCACCCGAACATAACTTTGCACCAGTTCGTACTAAATTTCAGCTGAAATATCTTTAGATTTAGATAATAAACAAAAGATTCTGCATTTGTTAAAGAGTTTCAACAATAAAGCATTCATAATTTCCATTTTATCTTTATTTTCAACAGTTGTACTTCATGAAATCATTATTTAATTATTGAAGGAATAGAGTAGTGCATTTAGACACTTTTATATTTATCGATAATGCTATTTTATGGTTCTTTATTAGTTTTTTGTTTTACTTTCAAGGCTGCCTACTAAAAAAGGAAAAAAGAAAATTTGGTTGGAAACAAAAAGATGTCAACAAAAATAATCCATATTTGTTCTCTTCACTTTGAAGAATCATGTTTCAACCGGACACTGAATAAAGTAACATTGCGTGCGTGTAATTGAGGTATACTTCATGAATTTGACATTCAAATATTATGGGAAAAAATCTATGGAAAGAATATCTCATAGAAATTACCTGAACAAAATTGTATTGTTCAGAAATGAGTGAGATTGATTTGCTTAATATACTTTATTATAATTATTGTTGACTTTTAATTAAAACCCACAATCATCTGCATTTTAGAAAAGGTAGGTGTTGAAAACTTAACATTAAAAACAGTTTGCAAAACATTTTTTAAATTTTCTGGTTTATGTTCCCCCAAGACACATATTCAAAATTAATTTATATACGTTACACGTCCATGTTTGAGTCACAGAAATTCATATTATGTGTAGGTACTAAAATTCAACTAAATCGATCCGTTAGATTCGGAGCAAATTGGCTGTGACAGACGGACGGACAGACAGCAACTAGTTACCTTTATAGAGATTCTTTAAGGGTTCCTTTTTAACCGACTATGCGACGCATAGGAGGGTAATGTATTTATCAATCTATTTATGTATGTATGTTTGTTCCTATGTGGCGCTCTAGAGCCCAAACGCGTGGGCCGATTTTGATGATTCTTACGTCAATTGATTCGGCTTTATCTTGTGAGTGTCACTAAAGACATGACAGTAATCAAAATTCAATATGGTGGCAACCAGACGCCATATTGTGATAAATAAAAAAACTTAAGTCGACTAACTATGTCAAGTGGGGAATCGTTGAATAGGTTTTTGAAAATCATCTTGAGATTTCTAAGATCGTTTTTCATTTTAAATTACCATTTAGAATCTATAACGATTTAAAATTGGTCAGCAACCATGCTCACTTAAATTTTCATAAAACTGTAATATCATAAAGTTTTTAGATAATCGTATAAGTAATATGTAGAAAATAAGTATTATTATAGAATTCTTAAAATCGAATAAAAAACCCAGAATTTTTGGTACTGCTTTGAAAGATAATTTTAACGACCGTTACCTAAAGTGTTTTAAATTACCTAATAGGTACAGTGGGAGAAAAATAATTCTAACTAAAAACTGTAAAATAAAATGGTAAATATAAAAAATTTAAAACCCGACTGCGTTAAAAGCGATCTTTAAAAAACATGACCTAATCTCATGCAGTCGGAGGCAACAGGTGTTTATTTGTTAAGTTTAGTTGTTTTTTTCCTTGAGGTTTGGAACCTTAAAAATAATGATTATGGTGGTTCCGTCAATGTAGCCCGTGAAATTAAAATTTTTATACGTTTTTTGCAAATTGCAGCTCATAGATCTTAGAGATTAGATTGTATGTTAATCAAAATGTGATAGGTATGCGCTGTGCGACAAAAATTTAATTATTATTAAAATTTTACGATACTTAATTATTTTTTATTACATTTCAAAGGCCTAAGCTAGAAAACTTTGGGGTATTTTTACTCGTAGATATTGTACTGTGAAAACTTGAAAACATTTCACGATCTTTTATCGATGTTATTACCTATATAGAAATATCGATAGGGGCTGCCCTATTAGCCGCCATTTTATCCTCTCAGTAAAGTGTAGGTATACACGTTTTTCTTGTAGGTATGCCAAGTCCATATGATTTATACGTCAGTGGTTTTTATGTATAACTAGCTTCTACCCGCGACTACGTACGCGTGAGAGGATATTCCCGATCCTGCAGGAATTCTGGGATAAAAAGTAACAAGTGTTATTCCAAGATGTCAACTATCTACTTAACAAATTTCATTCAGATCCCTTCAGTAGTTTTGCGTGAATGAGTACCAAACATCCATTCTCACAAACTTTCGCATTTATAATAGTAGTAATTAGTAAGATAAATAAATATTAAAACACGAATAGGTAAGGAAAAGTAAGTTTACTATATGCAAATTAAAACTTTATACAAATAAAATGCGGTAGTTCCCTTCGTAATTATTCACATACAGTCACAATACGACTGAATTAATTAAATTAACACACGCCACTGACCTAACTACTAACTAGGTTTAAAAGGCTTCTTACGAAATCAAAGCTTGCTCCTGAGAAGTCGAAGAAACATTTTTAATTAATATTACGTACTGGGTCTGCACCTTGTGCCATCGTAATACTAATTAATTTCATTAAAAGACATGTTTTAGTGAACATTTAATGACCTTTATTAACCTATAAATAATATAATAATTGGAATATAATACAGCAGTCTGATCTGATCGTATCTTACTAATGAAATTTAAGGATTCTTTGTTAGTTAGGTTTATACAATGTGTAATTTAAAGGGTATATACATACCGAGTGCACGGCTTCTTTGGATGATAACAAACGATATGGCAAGGGTTTTCTAATCCTATGTCTACATGTGTGGAGCATATTAGAAATTTCAATACATTGATACCAGAGACCGAATTTTTCAAATTAAGAAGAACGAAGAGAATTAAAGTTTTATTGGCAAGTGACGTGGAAAGTGATGACCTTCATAGTGCTGTGACACGTTTGTTATTACTGGTATTCAAGAAACATATGAAACCAATAATTTGGGGTCAATTCTGTAAGTCACTTATTTTGAGCTGAAATTTTGCATAGAGACCATATACCAGATGTTGTTTTCAGTCTTTTTGGATAGATATGGGGTTTCCGTTACACGTTGTATAGTGTTTCTTAGAACAAACATTTCATATTTTTAATTTAGTTTACTCAACTGTGCTCTCAAACGCCAACGCAGTCATAACCTGTATTTTCATTCAATTTCTACACCAAAGATTATGTAAAACAACGACTTGTGAGTTGCAGGTCGTATGTTCGAACCCAGCTAGGCAAATTACTTTGTGTAATTCACCATTGCTCTCAAATTAATGAAGGAAAACATCCTGAAGAAACGTTTTAAGACCTTCTAAGATTCAAAGATTCTGTGTCCCAGCAGTGGCAACATAATAGGTTGAATCATTTTTATTATTTTAACTGATTCGAACAGATTAGTTCTGATATCAGTTATAGTGATATCAGTAAGGTCGAGATAATTGTATATTTGGCGGTATTCAAAAGCTTAAATTTGTTAACACTAGCAAATGTACGATTCTCAGAATGTATCGAATTAAGGGCGGACGGAAAATGGGAAAAGACTCTCTAGAATTGAAGATTTTTAAAAAGACTTGATTCTGTAATGGAATTTTAAGAGGTTTGTATTTTAATATTAACGAAAAGATAGATAATAATAATAATGATAGTTTAACAGTAAGTTAAAATAATTTGTTTGTTTCATATAAAGTGATCTGTGTAAGTGATAAAGAAGATATTTTTTTTTTTACTGATTTAACACTACCATATACACACACCAGTGTTTCAGTATTTTATTATTTAGGTACTGTAGGAATAACTTCGTGCCATACCCTAAAAGTAGTACTTTCGCGCTTCCGTGCGCCGCTTACGGGGATAGTAACCGCGCTGTCCGCGCGCCTCTCGCCCCGCAGTTCTGCTCGCACCGCTATCGCATACGGTGACGTTTAGATAATTTTTGAATTTCCGTTAAAACTGTAAAGTTATGTATTCCTATGTGCCTAATAAACTTAGTTACAAGTGCAGCATACTGTTTTACTTATAGACACCCGTGACAGTGAAAAGTTCATCCCCCACTGGACTACAGTACACACTTTTATATTATGTCCATTAGTTCAAAAGAATTTCAGTTTCACTTTAGTCTAGCGTTTGAGAAAAAAACATAATCAGTAATTATAGTGAAAAAGAAACATAAAATAATTAATCTAGAATACCTATTAGACCATAATATTATGGTCTAATAGCTATTCTACTAAAGAAAAACACGATACGAAAAAATACAAAGAGAAGCAATCTTTTTGTTTTATTACGCTACAGTAGAACTATTTTTAGGGCTCCTATGAGACAGGACAATGGAGATTAGTCCTGTGATAACATTAAGTATGGAAATGGGTAATGTGAGCAGTTTTATATCTTTCACCGAAGCACGCTTTCAGATTGTTTATAGGCTACTGAGCCGAAACAGTGTCAGGACCTATTGAATAGTGACCAATTAAATAAAGCCGCTAATGACTGATACCAAACCTTCATGGTGGAACAACAGAGTTCTCGTACGTCCCGAGGGAACACGTTAATTTAATTTTCATCAATCAATATGACAAATTATCAGTATACAGAGATATCTAAATAGACACTTATATACGGTAATATTTCATTACACAAATGGTACTCGGTGATCCGAAAAGTCGAACGTTGTTCGTGACAGCTCAAAATACGAGTAATATTGAGTTCTTTTGTTAAACAACGACCCGTGTCTATGTTAGGGGTAGTATGTTACATAATTTTTCTTTCTCAAAAAGTAACAACATTGCTGTCGTGCAGAATGACTTGCTGTAGTCTATTATTTGAAGTCTTTAAGCCTTTATTTTTAGATTTACTTATAACAAATTCAATTGTTTTGTTTATCTGAAGCAATCTAATTTGCTATTGAGGGTTTGTTCGTTGCTCCGAAGCTTAATAGAAACGTTGTCTACTATATAAAGTTAAAGGTAAACAAATGCACATTGAACTAAGGATCCTTATTTCATGAGTTGATACGTATCCGTGTATCTTTGAATTCTTTCGTTCAAGGCACCGTGAAATTGCATGGTGAGTGCCGTATTCTCGTTGAAATAACAAAAAAACACGGAAATAGGAATAATGAGTTCTGTCTGATAGAAATAAGATAGGATTGGATGTCTTTGTTGGTGATTCCCAAAATCTTTATTATATTTTAAAATACCTTTACCTGTTTACAAAGCAAAAGCGAGCTTCTTCAAGAAAAGTTGATTTTCTTATCAAAGAATGGCACATGTGACTGATGAAATGTTAAACTAAATTCAGCCGAGTCGCGGTAGTTTTATACAGAATGGACTGAATCATGAATGTAAAGTTTTATGACCCCATTCACGGGGTATACTTATCTCATTGAATATACTGCTAATTAAAAAATGTAATCAAGACAAGTTACAACACGACAGTCTACAACTAGGACTTATGTAAATATTAAATGCCTTATTGTCTATCTCGTGTTTGACTGCTGTGCAAATTGATTCCAGGATCGGATAACAGGAGAAAAAGTAATATAAACTACCTACCTACCTACGCGGTGTCAAGGTACACACGTATAAATTTTGCTCCTTAAAATAAATTCGTTTACGGCAGAAATCTGCAGAGAAAAGTTGTGAATAGTGTCTAACTAAGTGTTTTGTGGTTAATTCTACTAAAATATTCACTTTAAAACTGTGTTATAACACTATTAAAATCAGTGGTCAACTTAAATATATCGCGAATTAAAAATTACTACCCTCAATATCATTAACAAAATCCTGACCTACGTCAATGCTGTACTGCAAGCAGCGACAAAGGTGAACTTAAACTGGAATAGTGATTCATATCGACGCAACTGTGATCTGGACAAACTCTATTTTAAAAGGCAAGTGTCTGACTGTATACTGTGATCAAAACATTACTACTCTAAATTGCATTGTAATTGAGGCGACCGAAAATAAATTTATAAGTGCTTAGTGAAAGAAAAACTATTAAAACCTGTGTTCCCGAAGTGCAAGTAATAAATTAATAAGAAACAAGTACTTTTACTACATCCACGTTTATGCCGCTACTATTACGTTATTTTGACCGGCTAACGAATGTAGCACTAGCCGAAGCCAGTAAGTGGCCGCCTGGACTCAGCGTCGTGGTACGAGTTCAAATCTCAGAGCCGACCAAATTATTTTTGGACTTTTAAACACTGTCTTTAGTTTGTTGATACTGACTGAAACTAAATACAAAGATCAGTGATCGTTTCTGGCAGTGTTATTATATTGTGTTATTGTTTTTAACACTGTTTTTTAAGGACCACACTATAATGGAATCAAGCAGTGAATGCGCTGGCTGTCGTACTATGCTTGACGGTGGGATACATCTTAAATACACGCTACAGTTGCGAGTCTAAATATGACCTAGTTTGTGCAAATGTGTCCTCCAATAATTATGAACTTATGGACACAAAACTTAAAAGTTCTTGGAAGTGTCCTGAATGCTGCAGTAAAAAACCTAAAAAGGGCAATATTAACACCCCTGTGCGTCTGACTTCGTGCTCGGAAGTCTAGAGCCAGGAAGAGGATGTGCTTGGAGATTCGAACATTACTGTTCGGAAAAAGCCCACTAAATCGCCACCCAAACCATCGCAGAAACCACCTTCAAAACCATTGTCGAAACAAGCGTCGAAACAATCACAAAAACCACTACAATCAAAGTCATCGCAGAAGTCGCCGTTGAAGTTGCAGCTGCAGTCACCACCACAATCGGTCCACAGGACAGAGGAGCCTAAAATTGCCCCGTCATGTGGTACCGCAGATGTTAAATCGGCTTTAAAATCCCAAGGTCCTCAGACATTGGTGACAGAGGGAAGTTCGCGCGAGATTTTGCAACACGAGATAAACATTGCTCTTAAATCAAGTCTTGAAAAGCTTGTGAAGACTGAATTCAGTACAATCCACAAAAAAATTGATTCTTTTCAGGAGTCTTTAGAATTCTTGAACGTCAAATTTGAGGAAATAAAAGCGGGTTTTATGGAAAAAACAGCTATCATTAATGACCTCAAGCGTGAAAATGAATTACTGAAATCTACAGTTCAAGACCTGTCTATAAGATTGAATACAGTGGAACTCCACATGCGTGATTCTAACATAGAGATAAATGGTGTTCCAGAGCATCGCTCTGAAAACTTAGTAAACACGCTTTTACAATTGTCAAAGATTGTGGAGAGTCCCCTTTCCGATGGTGACGTTCAGTATGCAACGAGGGTTGCTAAAATGTCGAACGATAATGACAGGCCTCGACCAGTTATAGTCAAACTGCGGACCGCACGCCTTCGTGATACCATTCTTGCCGCAACTACCAAGTTCAACAAGAAAAATCCAGATAACAAACTGTCTACCCAGCACCTTGGTATGGGTGGTCCAAGAAAGCCAGTTTTTGTTTCTGAACACTTGACTCCAGCCAACAAATCATTGCACGCCGCCACAAGAAAAAAAGCCAAAGAAATGTCATATAAATTTGTTTGGGTACGTAACGGGCGTATTTTTGTTCGGAAAGAAGTAGAGTTCCAGTCTATTCTGATCAAAAATATTGACAGCTTGAACCTTATAGTCTAGATGTAATATAGTTATTTTTCTTGATTAAAATATTGTTTAAAGGTATTGGTACCACATAAAGTCGCAATGCTTGACATTTATTACCAAAACGTTCAAGGGCTGAGAACAAAAACTAATGATGTCTTAAAAAGTGTACAAACTTCCGATTACAGTGTAATTGCTCTTACGGAAACATGGCTTAACCCCAAAATTTGTGACAGTGAATTAATAGATGATCGATACACACTCTATCGAAGAGACCGCCACAGCACTCTTAACAAAAAAAAAAGATGGTGGTGGGGTAATGTTGGCTGTCTCTAAGGACATACCTTCAGCTAGAGTCACTAGCTGGGGAAAGTGGGGCGGAAGACTTGGGTCACCTTGGAGCTAAAAACTGGAACTAAAGTAAGGAAACTAGCAATTTGTGTTGTCTATTTGCCCCCACCTGTAAAGTTGGAAGCCTTGTCAATGTTTCTTGAAAGAGTTGATTTTGTTAATAGTCACACGGATGACTTGGTAATTCTAGGTGATTTTAACTTGGGCTTCATTAGGTGGAGCGCCAAGGCAGACTATAATTACTTTATTCCTTCAAATTATGATAATTCTCTTGGACATTCTTTTGTTGACTTTTTAAGTATTAAAAACCTGTATCAGGTGAATTGTATAAATAACTGTGATAACAAATTACTGGATTTGACTATTACAAATTTGCCTAGCGCCTATGTTACAAGACCTTTGAATGTTCTTAGCAAATGCTACCCGAACCATCCTAACTTATTGCTTAACATTCCATACAACAACTTCACTTATCTTCGTTCGAAACCTGACAAAAAAAATAACTCCTTCAAAGCAAATTATAAAGATATTGTCAGTGAGTTAAAGAGTGTAGAATGGCAAGAACGATTTTGTAGCTGTAATGATGTGAATAGTATGGTCGCGGAGTTTTACAATATTCTTGGAACTGTCATTGAAAAGTTAGTCCCTAAAACATCAACTGTTAGAGCTAAATTCCCTTCGTGGTTTAGTAATTCGTTAATTAAACTTATATCTGAAAAGGAAAAAAATCGAAAAAGATATAAGAGATTTGGTAATCCTAGAGACGAAATCGAGTATAAATTGCTACGCTCTCGCTCTCACAAGCTTTATGATGAATGTTATTCGAGATACAAAAACAAAATAGAGAACAATATTCCTAAAAACCCAAAAGCTTTTTGGAACTTTATTAATGGAAAACGCGGTGGTAAATCATCGATTCCTGCCGGAATGATGCTAGGAGACACAATCGCTAAAACTGGCCCTGAAATCGCTAACCTATTTGCAACTCAATTTTCATCCGTATACACGGCAGATACCTCGCAGTCCGCACACCCACACGCTCATTATTCGCAAGCGTTTAGCTATGAATCTCAATATGAGACTTCAAAATATATTTCAAGCTTAAAATTTGATGAATCCGATGTTTTCAGGGCAATCAGAAAAATTGATTCGACAAAGGGTGCTGGACCTGACCTTATCCCGCCAGTATTTGTTAAAAGATGTAGTTCTGCTCTTGCGCTTCCGTTAATGCTGATATTCAACCGGTCCTTGAAGGAAGGCAAATTCCCTGAAGAATGGAAGAAAGCTCGTATAGTACCCATATTTAAGAAGGGTGATCCGGTTAGCGCAGTTAATTACCGTCCCATTTCGATCCTGTCATGTTTTTCCAAGCTGTTTGAATCAATGTTATGCCCCATTATCTCACAAATGGTGGATTCGAGCATGTCGGATTATCAGCATGGCTTCAGACGTGGGCGTTCAACAGTGACTAATCTCGTACCCTTTGTCTCTGAAGTATCACGTGAGGTTGACCAGGGAATGCAGACAGACGCGATATACACCGACTTTAGCAGCGCCTTTGACAAAGTAAATCACCCCATACTTGTCGAAAAACTGAGATGGTTTGGTATCGGTGGTGAATTGCTAGACTGGTTCAAATCATATTTGTCAAAAAGACCTCAATATGTAGTGATAGGTAGCTTTAAATCTGAGGTATATTACGCGCACTCGGGAGTTCCACATGGATCTCACTTGGGGCCAATGTTATTCCTTGTCTTTATCAACGACATAACTAATCACATACGACATAGTAGAATATCTCTATTCGCTGACGATCTAAAAATATTTAAAGTGATAAACTCTCGAACAGACGCAGATTTAATTCAAGCTGACTTGAATAATATTTAGCGCTGGTGTCACGTTAACGGTATGAGTCTAAATGCTAAAAAATGTCATCACATATCATTCACAAGGAAAAAAACACCAGTTCCTACTAAGTATGACATTGGTGGCGTAATACTGGACCAAGTGAATGAAATTCGAGATTTAGGTGTGATCGTTGACAGTAAGCTTTTTTTTTTTTTTTTTTAACGTGGAAAAATTATCAAATAAGTCCTCCCACTCCGGGCAGGGTGGGAGGGACTGTCAGACTTTTACTGACTAAAATCCACGGTGTTCCTTCAATAACCCTTTACATACCGGGGCCACGGTAACGGGATGAGTCCCACGACC